>CM059557.1:38703991-41103991 GCA_030386875.1 Morinoia aosen | reverse complement strand
TCTTTTTCATGGTCTCCACTCTTTCGGTTGTAAATAAAACTGAGGACAGTAATCTAGCTTAAAAGAAGTTGTTGCTACAATTTTATAAACATTTATGATGTGCTGATACACAGATTTCTATCTGAGCGAGTGAGTTCCAATAAACACACAGGAGAAATCTGCAGAATGTATAAAAACCAGAGCGTGACCACTCTTCATTTGCTTGATATTGTTGATGTAGCAAATTGTTTCCGTGTTGTTGCACTATTGCCACAGATTAAGGTAAACAGTTGAGCTGTTTTGGCCTAGAGCTCGCGTCACCGCCTTTCATCAGGATAATTAGTGTTTTTCTGCGATTGACTGAGCTCAGCGACAAAGATCAGTCGATAATATTTGTTTGTTTGTCATTGCATCCCTCTGTTGAGCTACTTTGATAAACATCATTGATGCATTTCTTTGTGCGACTCAGTTCGGCGACTTTGATCTATAAACATCAATTGAATTACTATCCTACAAAGCAATAGATGACTTTGCATTCTGAAATTTATTTCGCGAGAGTAATTAGCTGGTTTAATTTTGTAAGTCTTTCTGGACTTAATACCTGTATCTTATTTTTTTGCGAGTTGTTAGTATTTTCTAAGATTTCTTACGTTTTTCGTTACTAGCTCCGATCAATTTTTTTTAACTTCTTATCTAGATTTCGGTTAGCATTCTATTAATGTTCGTTTACAAAATCGTGCACTGTATTCCGTCTCATTTCAAGGACTAAGTTTGAAGAAATTTGCACATGTACAACTTTTTCCGTCCTTGAAACTTAATTTGGATCTCGTAATTTTCATTTTGTTTCAGGACAACACAGATTTTTAACTTTAACATTTATATCAGTTTCCACCCTCAATTATGAAGCCTTAATCCTAAAATCTACCCAATCCAATGCTAGTGATAGCTTCGCAGTGCCTGTATATTCCAACATCTTGGGCTACAAAAGTCGTGACTCACAGTAGTGAAATATAGAAGCGACTCTGTTTGGAGGCCACGCTGAGACTCGAACTATGCGGCCAAGTGCTCGCAGTGTTCCAGAACAGCTCGTCGTACATGAGCGAGCGTCCCAGCGCGCCACTAACTACTTAGCTACAGATCATTGCCGCGCTATCCATTGCGTGAAACTCAGATCGAATGCACTCCACTGGGCAATTTTCTTGGGCTTTGAACGCAAATTACAAGTGCATGTAGCCATACGTTCTCGTTCTTACTGCCTCTGTGCAGCGAGTATATGTTTTGCAGCGCTCTCTCTTCAAGTCATTTTCATAAACTCGTCATGACATTCAAGTGCTGGAAGCGATTGAAAGTGACGTTGTATAGCTGCCATAATTTTGAACAACAGCAGCCAAGTATCTAGAGCAGCTGGTGGCTCCTCTTTACTGAAGAGGAATGTCCGTTTTGCATGCTAGCGCTGATCGCTCGTTAGCACACTCATTAACTGCGGTGCGCTTTTTGCCGGTCTTATTGCGTGTCTTATTTGTTCCCTTTCTTATTTCCATGAATGAGCAGCCGCTTTATGTTTTCATGTACGGATGACGTTATCATTAATATTTGTCTCCCTCAAAGAGACAGCATTAAAAGGCAAAAAATTTCGTTTCGTAGATTGAGTCATTGAAAATTTTATCGACCGATCCTGACTGCTGTCTCCAATCCAACGATATATGCTTGAGTTTTTGAAGGAATAGTTGTAAAATTCGCCAATTACAAAATTCATTGTTGATATGACACTTAATAAATTGACGTTGATCTAGTCGACACAGCATAATTTAATAAAAACTCATAGCACCACTCGAATTCTAACCTTTCATGTGTTTTGTGATCAGTTATCTTAATTAAAAAAGGAAGCAATGCATTTTATTAGATATTTAACGAATCATACCACAGACTCTAATCAAGTTGAACTACGCTATGTACAAGAAATTAAACTTTCTAAAGCTTAGTGAAGAGACGCACAATTAGAGCTGGATTCCATATCTATTTCCAGTTCCGCTTAAAATTACCCACTCGCGTACACTTCCAATCGCTCCGCTCAACGTGCTGATCGGGGACTGGAACGTATTTCAAAATGCTCACCCCATTTTACAGTCAATAATCTGTGGAAATATCGACACATCTTCAGTGATCGCAGTGCTTCCTACCAACGCGAGTGAGTGAGACACTGATGTACGCTGAACATCGTCTGTCAATGAATAAATACATTTACTAATATGGTTGGAATATATTTGAATATTTCTGCTTGAATCTGATACCAAGTGTTAGCAGACGACGTGAAAACTTCACTGTAGGTAGTACGATGTGTAACTTTTGCTACACAGTGTTAATTAGAGCGTTATTAAGAATTTCATCAGTGGGGGTAAAGAAGCCGTGGAAGTGTTACTTCAGGTAGTGTGATGTATAATTTCAGATCACTGAAGTAATTTTTTAGCCCTTCGGTAACCGGCACTGATTTTAACACTTCCTTTCCAGGAGTATGAATTTTCGATGAAATATCTACATGTAAAAAAAATCTAAATGAATCTTCACTTCTGAACTTGAACCTTACTTTATTATAAGGGGCCGGTATCAAATGAAGATCAAGTTAAGTTAATTTGAAGAGAGTTCAGAAAAATTTTACGCTCGTTTAAAAACATGGAGGTAGTTGTACATTATAGTATAACCATCAATAGTTTTACCTTCAATAGTGTAACCAGTTCCCTGTTACAGTACCAATGATTTTTCTGATAATTCAAATATCCTTCACTATCATTAAATTCCACGATCATGGAATTAGAAAGTACTAGATTGAAAATTAATACTATCACCCAGTCTAACTTTTTCGCCGTCTGCATGCATGTTTTTAGCTGCCCAAGTAATTAAATCTCTTAGGCGGCGAAAAACATGCATGCTCCAGCGAAAAAGATTGACTGGGTTATGGTACTGTGAATGGCTCCGAGATATTGTCTCACATCAGCGTAAATATTAATTTCATTCTTCTAAATATTTTGTGCGGCAAAATGTTTTCGTCTGCCTTTTTAAAACAATTCCACCTCGTTTCAGGTTCTCAAGGAAATTTTTGTGTGAGCATGATTTGGGAAGGAAATTTCCTAAATGTGTTATGTAGCTAGTGAAGCATGTTATCCAAGCTTGTTACTAGGTACTTGTTGAATGTGTGCACGTACGCTAAGGTTTTCAAAGTAGCCCAACTTTTTACAATTATTTGCATTTATTTCCGCATATACATTCACTTCCGCTCATAATACAATACCTTCAACACTATAGACGGATACCTTATGTTCCTTATCAGTATTTATATGCTTTCTCAATCCCAGAATAACTTGACCAAGGAAATACATTTTATGTTTTTTCCTAAGCCTTTTGTTCAGCCATTGACATGACATTTATGACAGCTATTATGTCATGCTCACCAACTAAGGATATTTATTTGAGGGATTTTGAAAAACAATTATTGTGCAGCTTATTCATCAACTTTATATAAAATACGTTTTTTGCCATGAGAGCACAGCCCTTTGAAAGACTTGGTTTAACGCAATATTAGTAAGGTTTTCAAATAAATAACGCAACCTGCTGCCATTAAAGCAAGGAACACTAATTGGGATAACACAATGCCGAAAATGCAAGCATTAGGTAATTTATACCAAATTAAACGTACTCTCTTATACTCATTAACGAGCTATTATCGTGTTTGCCGACTCATCAACTAGTCCTTATCGTGCTCGATTACTTAATTACTATAGCTATTATTGTGTTCGCCTACTCGTGAAGTAGCCCTTATCGTGCTCGATTACTTAATTACCTTAGCTATTATTGTGTTCGCCGTAATCGAGTTTGCTTACCCGTCAGCTAACCATTATCGTGCTCTGTTACCCGTCAACTAGTCCTGGTAGTGCTTGCTCACCAATCAACAAACCATTATCGTGTTTGCTTTCACCTATTCATTATAGCCACTATTGTATTCGCTCACTTGTGCTTCCACTAGAATCATTGATGCATGGCCACGATTCGTTCATATTGACAAAAAACAAACATTGTACGACTGGCAGATACCTCTGCAGTGCGTACAGTGAGAGAGTAAAGAAGAAATATTATTATTATTTGACGCCGCTCAATGATTTCGGGGAAAATTTCAGTTTTACAAAAGAGTAGCTAAAGGGAATTGAGCCGGGCAAAAATGAAGGTCAACGTTAATAATGCAGTACCGCTCCCATATCTGCTGGAATGTTCAAACTTCTGCATTGATGCTTCTGCTATGCACTTTTCATTCTAATTCTAATCCCGGAATTGTAGTTTTATTCAATTTTAACTTGGTTTTCTTGCTTATGAAAAAAAAATTCTCGATAAAAAAACATCCGAAAATTCGCTCTGAAATTGACAAAAACAGATATTTTTCGCTGTCTTTGTAATTTTACTCGCACTTTTCACCTTTTTTGACCATTGCAAGTCTTTTGGTTCTTCACGTTGGTGATTAAAGACTCTTCTCATTCCACTTCACCTTCTTTCCCATACCCTCCTGTGCTTGAACACACGTCTACTACTACCTAGTAAAACGGAGCATTCGTCCCTCCACTCTTATGAGACCAGCAGCCGCGTCTGTGTCACCCTCACCCGTTGACGCCGTCACATGTAACATTCCGTCACATTGTCTTCTGTGCACTCACTTTAATGATCCTCTTGCAGCCCTTTTCCCTTGCTTGCTGAGCGTGCAGGGCTCGCTTTCATTGCCAGGTAGATGACACAACTTTCTTGAACAGAGGTTTCTTTGAAAAATTGTATCTCATTGCAAAATTAACAGTCGAACTCACCAATAGTTCAAAACGAGCTTGCATTTCATGTCAGCAATATTTCTCCAATTATTGCGAGTGTTGATTTCCGGCATCTTCTTTGTAGTGGTTATCAATAATACGTACGTTGTCACCGAATACGTGTCTTCTTTTATTAAGTAGTTCTTTAATATTCCTTGATCCTGCATTATACTAACCACGCTAACACGGCAAGCAAGTCTCAGAGGATTTTGCGTGGGCTAATTTAAAATTCTAAAGTTATGTCAATAAAAGAGTTCTCTAGATCATCATCAAAGCTTCTTGAACAACAGAGGCCTTTCATTCCTCATGAAAAATCTCGACTTAAGATGTTTGTCGGAGAAGATAACTGCATGATTATTTCATTGTTTGAATAAACATCCATCGCAAAACTATGTGGTTCATTGGGAAAAATCTAATTTTCAGCCATGCAAAGGAAAGAAGTTGCATTGTAAAATCTTTTTGTGTAATTTTTTTGATTGCTCAGGGCGAACGCCGAACAGTACTACGATTATTATTTGTGTAGAAATTATAAAAGTGAATGTAACTTAATACAATGAAAAGTAACGTTTTGGCCGAGATTAAGGTGCGAAATAATCCACTTGAATGAAAGTCTTACATAAAAAATAAGCTCCCGAATCTTAAATCCTAGTGTGTTATCTTACTTTAAATATTGAACTTCAGTCATCTGACAATACTTTATTACAATTACGAATGAAATCTTTCTCCACAAAAAACGTATTGAATAATTTAGTTTGACTTCGTAAGGCTAAAAATACTCGACTACCTACAAAAACAACATTTATTAGTTACATCAAGTACTTTTCAGGTACAATGCATGTATTGATTGCGCTGGTCGGCCATTTATTTGAAACAGTGGCGCTGCATCTAAATTTAGACGTTCACTCTATACTGGGAAACGTCATGAAGAATATAACGAGCGCTGCAATATCGTGCAGGCGAGGACGGCGGCTACAAACGTTACCGTTGCAGTATATACTCTTTTATTCAGAACAAAACGAGGATGGAAATAATCCTACATTCTTCGCGAGGGCTTTCATCAAGAGGTTCAAAGGCTCCTCACGCAAAGCTCGCCTGTATCAGACAAAGGCAGTCACTTCCCCTGTGCAATTGAAATAAAACAACAACATAAACTTTGCATAAAAGCGTCAATAATTGCGTAAACTTTGAGCGCACATTTTCGTTCTGTGATGCAGGGATACAGTCCAAAGAAGCAGTGCAATATAGAGTTCGAATACAGAAAGATGAATTAGGAGTTTAATTCGGTTGGAAGTGCGCTAGAGGTAAATACAGATTTATTCATTATAACATTCCGATTAAAATGTATTAAACCAAGGATATTGGCTGCTGTTCGTAAATTATGCGTTTTCGTTACTATAGAAGAGATTTCCCTTCTTTCGATAACCTACGACTTACCTAGAATCTGCTTGAGAACCACATCATCTCTAAGAACCACACAATCTCACCATCTCAAGCCTGTGTATTATATCGCGAAGACAAGTAAATTCTCACAGTTCTATCTTGATAAACAACTATGCTTGCGAAACCATTTTAATCTCAATTGAAAAAACACAAAAGTTTGTGTTTCAGGTGCGCTCGCAAAGAAGCGGCGCGTTAGAGCCGAGCGCTGCCTCTCGCCTCCTTTATAGCCAGCGACCGCCAGCCGCGGAGCCGCATTCTTTGCTGAAAAAGCAAGCCCGTCGCCGGAGTTCCCGTAAAAAGACATCATCTTTCACCGACCAGAAGGTAGAAAAATTTCCAAAATGAGTTAGGATCTTTTGTTCCTGCCACACAAACTTGGAGCGGAGTTGGCGGAATCGAAGAGCAAATTATGACGAATTGGGATGAAGTTTCGGCTAGAAAAAGCTTCGTACGGCAACGCGCGCCACAGACAAACGTCTTTGATAAAAATACTTGATAATATACGCTGTAATTGGAAAAGCATTATGTTAACAAATTTTTTTACTGTGGCTTGACGGCATTTGTTGATGCGGTGTGAAAATGAAAAGAACTTGCTTATCTATCTTGAATTTTTCACGGAATATATAACGAGCGTAAAATATTTATAATCTAACCAAAAGTTAATTTAATTCATTTCTAAAGAGTCGAAGGAACGGAGAAGAATTTACACCCAAAACTAAACCAAATTAGTTATTGTTGCTTACTGAAAACTGTTGCAACTTAAGCCTGAGAGAAACATAAGGCGCTCATTGTCCTCTTAGTTTGGCTGGAGGCCGCGGGCTGCTATCTGTCTTGCTTAGCTCCAAACTTAGTAAGATCATTCGTCTCGACCTGGCAACTCGCTACCCGAACTTGCGCTGCGTCTACAAAAATGCCAAGACACACAGTTGCCGTGCTGTGCAACCTCCGCGGAGCGGCGTTGCTTTCAAACTTGTACTGCAGACACGGCGATGTCAAGGTGAGAAAATCTTCAGAAAGAGGAAGGTTTTTGCTCAAGTAGTCGGCAGGTAGCATGATCATAATTTGCAGCGATCAAGAACGGAACTTTATTGATTTTACGAGGAAACGATCAGGAGATTAGTACCTGATATTCTGTATTCACGTGTGCTGTAAGACTTTCAGATTTTGATAAATTATTTTATATCGCAAAGCAATGCTTGTTTTCTATTTCGAGAGCGGACTCTGTTGTTTCCCTTCTTTCCCAGTTCGAACTCTTAGCATTTTGTCCGATACATTCGAGCAGCAAAAGAGAGAAACTGATCAAAGTTAATTATGTGATCTTGCAGTGTGGTGTTTTCTTGCATTCTAATAGGAATAAACTAGCTTCGAATGAATATTGTCTTAATTAAATCAGAATATAAATATCTAGGAGCTGGCAGCATAAGAAAGCAAACGGGAACACTTCTTCTATCGGGAATAAGAACGTCATGCTGCAATTGGAGGAGCGTAAAGCTTTAGAAAAATAGAACGAAATTGAATAGAAATTTCTGTGGTCGAACAAGTTAGTTACACATTGAAATGCAAATATTTGAACGGTGAACAATATTTAGAAAAACAGAATCATACCTACATTTTTTTCAGCAGATCCGAGTACTTATTTAATGGGTGACGCATGTAATAACTTCCAGAATGAAGCTTTTCTATTCTTGCATTTGAGGCGTTTCTTCTTAGTCATAGTCCATTCCCCTTGCAGTCATAGGTAAACTTTAGGACGACTGAGAAGTTATCGTCGCCTCTCACAATACGAGTCTTTCCATCTGTGTTTACCTTATCAGGTTTTGGACTCTGAGGAGCATCACGAAATTTCATACCACCAAATACTTTTTCCAAAAAAAATTAAACTCACAATTGCTCAGCTTCTCTGCTGCCCAAAATGAATGCGCCAGTCACTCACGGACTCTCATCTTTATCAACATCTCATCTTATAGTATCTATCAAGAGTGACTACAACAAGAGTGTGCATCACATCCGCATCCTTAGAAGTATCCATAAAAGTTCATCAGGTACTGGTATCCAATTTAAAGCCACTGTTAGAGGACTTTGAAACTATTCCTTCTGATTTGGTTAGAATTATGTTTCTCTGGTTTACTATAGCAATGACTGCATCAATTGAAAAATATGAAATGGTTTCAAATTTTGAAGGGGTCCAATTAATTCAACGAGAAACAACCACCAGTGATAAATAGTTTATAAACATTAAAGGACAAATTTTTGAAAGATGAGGTTGATTGTCAGTTTTAAGTTTTCATTAAAATGTTTACGGTTTATCGTAAGCTGATAATTTACAAAAATGCTATGTCTTTATACTTAAATACGGCGTTAGAACTGCGTAGAGTTTACGTTGAAAATTTCTCGTCGAAGGAATTTGTTCCTTTATGCGCAAAGTTAAACCAGACCAAGACTTCCAGCGTAGATTGACGTAAATTTTTGCATCGTGTAAATGTTTTTTTTGTAATTTGTTTTTACGGGGTTCCAGATCATAACATCCTACTTGACGAGTTTTTTGCGCCAATTGTCAATTCATATTTCAAGCTAAGAGCAACGTTCTCAGATAGCTCACAAATTACCCTGAAGTTTCTGAAGGGAAATATTAGAGTCTCTTTTGTATATCTCTGTAATATCGCGATCTGCCACACAGTTTTCTGAAGAGCACCTTTTATCAGAACCGTCAAATTTACCCTGAGTCTACACGCTCGAAACCGAAAATCCTTGGTTCCTGAAAAACTCCGTGAATTTCTGCAGGCCATCAAAAGAAGATGAGAGCTCCGGATGAATTTGGTCGCAAGATCATATCAGTATTTAGGGTTAGAAAAGAACGATACACACACAAACTTCAGACGAGTATGATGTGTTCCGAAGGCACTCATGTTTTCATCATGGTAAACCAAACGAAAAGGGTTACGCAGAAGCCGCCTCCGAATTCAAAGGATCAAAGTCGCTCGTTCAGCGAATGGGACGAGTTGAATGCAAACTTGTCGTGCGGGAACTTTTGCATTAATAGGAGCAGCTCTGGGAACTGCACCAGCTCCGTCTCTGCTGGTGCTGCCATGCAAACAACATCTCCTCAGCTCTGAAAGGTGAAAGATGAAGCTTTGGATTACAGCACTGAGAGGGGAGACTTCCTTTGATTGACGATTCGGATTAAACGCAGTAACGCTGTTTGAGTCGGGTCTTCAAGAGAGCGGTGTGTAGTTTATCCGATGGCATGCTTTGCAACTCCTCCTTGTCGCTCATGAGCGTCATCATTTTATTAAACTGTTACCTAATTTCATCGTGGTATACAAACATGGTTCCAAGATTTTTGTTCGCTTTTTAATGCACAACAAATCACGCTTTCGTGTGGAGTTTGCAGCTTGTGAATTACATTACTACTCAGCTCATTTTTGGGAGTAGTTTAACACCTGTATTTTACACGGAACATCGACTGAACTCTATTCTCCTCACTTTGTACTTCTCTATCACTTCGAAATAGTATAAGGTTGTCAAAAATGATCAAAATTCTTGCCTAAAAGAAGCCTAAATTGATGCTCTAATCATAATTTTTCCTTACCCATTAAATGTAGTTTTATGAGACTCTCCCGTCGGGGCTTTCATTTCCGAGCAGCTAGGTTAAAATGCGCAGCATGTAACGCTATCTTTGCGGTGATGCAACTGATATGAAATTCCCTTTTGGTACAATTTTTACGCCAGTAAATGATGAGCAAAAATACAGAGTAGAAATCTAGGGTTTTAAGGACGATTTACATGTAATTAATTTAACCCTCAGAGAAAATATTGACCGAAGTTATTGAGATTTGCGTTTAGGGCGTAAATAAGAATTATCAGTTTTCTGAGTAACAGACTTTTTTTGTATAATTATGACTGCATATAAAACTTTGGCTCTAATGAGATGTGCTAACAGACTTAATGAAGACCTTATCCTAATTCGCGGATATTTATCAACACAAGTAATTTTGTAAGCACGTAAAACGACCACAGCTCGTCAAACCATGAATGAGAAAGAAACTTATTTCTTCCAAGTTGTTGGAATTCATAAATGGCATTCTTTACTTGTTTTAGGCATTCTTTACTTGCTTTAATGGCACACAGTGGGGTAATTATACTCTCGTATACATTTACTATTTCGCTTTTGTTATCGAAACCGCACCTCGTGAATGTAAATAGTGAATTTCCTTTACTCAGCGATAGTCCCAGGATTGCTCGAAAAGATGTGCTCAGCTCAACGTTCATAGCGCTCCAGCGCTCGTTGATCCAGTGCTCGCTTTGACCGCAATTGGTTAAACTGAAATTCAAGATGCAACTCAAATTTAAATTCAATTGTACTGTAGTTATTAATTTTGAAATTAGCAAACACTAACCGGATCATGCCTCTATTCAGCTTTAATTAAGTATTTATTAAAATTGAGTTTTTCGCTACTGGTCAGTCAGCAGCATTTTGAAAATCCCCTTCATGACCACCGATGGCGCATTTGCTATCAAAGGATATAAGATCGATCATTTGGATCAATTGAGCACAGCTAGGGCGTCAGTGTGGCACGTCACGCTGGTGTTGCAATTACATGGCCTTGTGCAGCTAGTACACCAAACTGCCGAGTGGCCTCACTCCAGTGTTCCCTTCAAATTACCCACGTTTTCATAAACAAAAATTTCATGTGCTCAAAACCGACCTTCAAATTACCGACGTTTTTAAAAAAATTTCATATGCTTAAAATCGACATTCAAATTACCAGCATTAAAAAAAATTACATGTCTGTTCAAACCGTAGTCCTTACTTTTGCAACGCGTGCGCTTGTACGATGTACGCTATTTATACATGGATACATTAATTATTAATAGGTAAGTTTTCATATATATATAAACATAGAGCTGGCTTATAGATATATATATATATATATAAATATATATATATATATATATATATATATATATATATGCGTGAACACACCTTATGTATCGATTTCCCGTTTTACTAATTCCACACTAAATCATACCTCCCTCAATCCTCTCTTGGGAACATCTTTGTTGTGGTTAGAAAGGCTTAAACTAACTTCTAATCTATATAGTTTCATGAACATTAAAAATTGAAATGAACAGTCTTTCATAACTTGAAATAAACCGACTAATAGCGCTTCAAACAATTACGAGTCAGAGGAGAAAATGGCATAAAAAAGCATTAATGCCTTGGCTGGCAGCCACCTAATGCTGCAATACGGGCACATAAAGACCCTTGATTACTAAAAAGAACATAATATATTTGTGGACTATGCTGCATCGAAACACAGAGCCTGTTGACAAGTTTTTTTAAATACGGTCTATGTTGTTTGAGATGGCCCACATGGATACGATGCTAACTTTAACTTGCTAAGGTAATTTACGATCGATCGCGTGGGTCAACAAAACCCATTTATTAAAATAAACGAGTGCACACGACCCTTCAAAAAATGACAGGACTAAATATAGGACCAACTGAGCTTCAACATGGCTTCCCCATGATTTCCCATGCTGAGATTCTATTCAACCCAATCTAACCTACCAATACACGTGATATTCATTCCGACTCTCAATCTGCTGGGTTAAAGGCATTGAAAATTGTGGATTTGATGAAGCTTGTATCACAGATACGCTCATCCCACATTGCAGGCTGGTGGTGTGACACACAGACGGACGGACGGACGGACGGACGCGGCTCCTTTTTTAATACAGATGAGTGTATACGAGCGCCCCACTTTATACAACAAACTGGTCATATAAACTTTCATCCTCGTGCCTATCATTCGTATGGTCACAACTAATATTTTTTTCAAACATTGTAAATGATATAAAATGAATGATCGACACTTTTAAAAATTGAGGGAAAATCCAGTTGTTCTTTTAACCCCTTGCTAAACACAACTTCATCCTGTATTTGGACTTCGCAAGTATGTATTATTAGACTCCGTGACGTTACATTTTGCTTTTCGTACTTTACCGATCTCGCACCTGCACCGAGATCGGTAAAGTACGAAAAGCAAAATGTAACGTTTCTTCACCTGGATAATTGCAGTTCAGCGCAAATAATTATCACCCTAAATACTTATTTTGTGATGGAGTTGATTACTCCAAACGATAAATCCAATTTTTTTCATGATAGACTCTCAGCTATAGCAGGTCTTGAGAAGACTTGAAAAAATTGATGAAGCAATGTAAACGTATTAACATCTTAGACAAAGAGAACTCATGCAATCCAGGCATTTCTGCCATGTCCAATGGTTTGCTACGTGCCACTGGTCAAGGTAAAAATTTAAATCTCTCGCTTCAACACTGGAGATACAATGCATGTCTACCATTGAAACCCATAATAATGCAACCCTCGGATTAGTTACCATTCAAGCTCATGGATAACTGGTATTTTTACTCATCAGAATGTGACGATTCAAACGTTAATGTTAAATTAAATAGTTTCTTTTGTCTATAATTTAAATTATGCTTGAGTTGTTTTATTGAACGTATCGGTTTTAGTCGAGAAGCTCTTAATGAATTAGCGTTAAATAAAATATTTTCTCTATTTATGGCCCGGCTATAAAATGGCCTGCTTGCTGGTGCACCAAGACGATTTTTGATTCGGTCACTTGCATACCGCGCCTCTGTCGTAAAAGTTGAGCGAATTAATGTTCTCGCAGCGAGACGGATACTGGCGCTTTGGAGAGACAATAATACCGTCTTGTTTACCGTTTGCATTAAATTGCATTCATCAACTTCTTATCAACTCAAAGAGTTAACTCTCCATGCTTGGAAAAATATCCTTCCTATCGCTGCCCTTTGTGCATCGTTTCCTTGAAGAAAATTCCAATTTATATGTCTCAAAGAGCCCCTCGAGGGGAGTTAGCGAATACAATTACAACGTTATCGTTCTTCTGGATAATGAAATAATTGGTAATCGATCAATGGGCAACTCTTTTAAATTTGGTTTGCCCGATTACTAGCAGCAGTGCTCAGGACTTGTTGAAATGCCCATAAGTTTTCCGCAGTCTTAGACTCATCGACAAACGCTCACACTTATCACAAGTTATCGTGACCAACAATGTCGATGATACGTTCCACGAAAAACAGCATTGTTTTTGGTTCTACATTCCTTCCATTTGCGTTCATGGTGAATAGGACTTCGAGCTAGAAGTAAATAGGCAAGATACTGAAATCATGTGCCTTAACTCGTAACCGCTAGGAATTTATACTATGACGATTTCAGTTGCGAGATAGCCATGAGGTAAAGTTTTATGATCAAGAGACCTAACTTTTTGCCCATTACATTTTTTTCCCTTTCTTATTTGAAAAACGACGAGATTAATACTATAGTGCTCTTCAACGTGATTTCCATTCACGTTTCGGCTCTATCCAACGCAATATCTTTTCTGTTAATGAAAATATAATAGCGATGAAATTGAAAAGAGCACTATTGTTCTTCTGAAAGTTGCAGCGCTGTGCTGCAAAATAGCCCCGTGTGCGGTGGTGTGGAACCGGACGAAGTTTGTGCGGTGCAGCGGCCGTGCGTCACATGAGTGATGGACTCGGAGGATTGCGCAGACCGGGCAACACTTCAATTTGGGGATCAGGAGCGTCATGCAAACTCTCGTGAAAAATGTTCCCTCAAGCCCGCAGGACAAAGAATTTTTATTCATAAAAACATTGGGAGGGACGCTAGAATACGGGTTCAGCCATCTGAATCCTTCTTGGTGGAAATGTTATCAGTCAACGATTAATTGAAAAAATTCGTAAAGTGGGTTGAGTTCTCCATTTTGATGAAGCCCAAATATTTTCACCCGTTACATATAAACAATAAAGAAGTATGTAATTGCATCTCAATCATGGCTTCTTTTATATCCCTTTTTAACAAATTATTTTAAAAGTGGCGAATTAGAAGATGAGTATGAAGTTCCATGAAAAAAAGAAATTAGAAATATTTATCGCAGTGTAATAGTTTCTGATGTTTTTCAATAGGTTGGTACTTCCCATCAACTCAAAGAGTTAACTCTCTATGATAGGAAAAATATCCTCCCTGTCACTACCCACACTGCATCGTTTCCTAGAAGAAAATTCCCATCTATGGATCTCAAAAAAAGCCCCTCGAGGGGAGTTAGCAAACAGAATTACAATGTTATCGTTTGTTATCTCTATAAGTTTGACGTTTTCTCATGAATTTATAATACGTGAGGTGCATGTTTGCATAAGGTACAATACCTTGATCTTCAGACTCGCTGGATCATGTGAATACCTTCACATTTTGTATTTCGATCAGAATATCTCTTTTCCATGAATTTTAGTGCGTTTGTAAATGACTCCACAATTAAGTATTCTATTCTCTCATTGAACTCATCTTACTTTCAGCAACTGTTTCTCAAATTTATTAGACTACTTGGAAGACTATCCTCATTTTGCCCTGAATGTAATTGAACTAGTAACTTAAATTTGAACCTAAAAAATTGAACAGAATAGAGGTCCCTGATGGTATCACTACGGATCATTTACGTAATAAAAATCTGTGAACAATTTTATATAAATTTACTACGTTTTTTGTGCGAAAAAAGGAGATCGCGATTTATACTAAAATAATTGATCTACTTGAGTGGAAAATAATCTGACTCAGCACTTTTTTATTCGATTTTTATACACGCACATATGTCTACCTCGAATTGCACCGATGCAAAGAACATTGGGTTGGTAAAACCTGTAATTTTTGAACATCCTCTGCATGGTGTAATTCGATATATGGTAAGATAGTGAAAATGTGCTTCCCTGAGCATCGTTGAATACCTACTAAATCACATAAAAATCCCAGCTTCGAATTACCCGATATGGGAGCAAAAATCAATTTTTTTGGCAGCATCTAACTTTATCTTGAAGATGCTCATGTAGGTTTAGCTCAAAACTCGCTCGTTGTTTCACTATCTGAACAAAATCAGCTGCCCAAATGAGGCACCGTTTAAACTGAACGTTGAAAGTTCCCAGCTGCAGTTAAGAATCTATTGAGAGCAAAAGACGGCACAATTTGGGAAGAGACACGACACTCGACCGAAGTCTGATATCGGCAGCTTCCCGAACACCTCCACAAATGAATGCGCTTGCTGCTGCTTTGACGATGCAGCGCTCATTTTCCTGCGTGCGAGAGAAGAGAACAAATGATAACGACGGAATTTCAGGAAAGAAAACATGCACACGTGCTATTGCAGCATTATTTTGTGAGGTTATTGTTCCAGTTTCAGGTGAGATAAAATGGAGCTGATGTCTATGATGGACGGAGATGGATTTTTGAAATCAATAATGGATCATAGTTGAATGAAACACAAAAGAAATGGGTGAAAAAGTTTCAGAGCGATGAGTTTATTTCACTTTTGATTTCAGCAGCCGCTGTGTGAAAGCTATTGATTAATTTTGCCATCTACTTCACAAATTTGTAATTGTTGTCAGGTTATTGTTCTTTCTCAAAGTTCTTTTCACCTCTTGTTCCTGACGTTTAGATATGAAGAGAAAACTCAGTCGCTTTTCGGACTGATGTTCGATATGCAACATCTGCCGTACTTTCGTTTTAGAACTCACAAAACATGTTATAAAACATGCATGCCAATTGAGCAGCTTATCCTACGCCGAAAAGCTAAACAAACAACTTAGATCCGGGCCCAGAACAGCTGGATTGACCCAGTAGAACACGGGACCTAATCTTGTTAACGGGTCAGCAACAGCGGCTTCAATTGAGGGTCAGCTCAGCGTCCAGAGAATTACGGAGGGACTAATGCAAGTAAAGTAACAATGTTCAGTAGAACGATGTGTATTGATAACAGCGCACTGCAATTAAAACTTTTGAAATTGTGAAACATGAGATTGTGGTGCACTAATTTCAATGAACTGCAGTGTAGAAGGTGGTTTAGTCCAGGAAGACTATCAAAAAATTTTTTTTTCGATTCTGAAAACGAGCTGTACTGGCATTTTAAACTTATCAAAAGATGATAAGGTTCATTAATTTACGAGACAACATTTGAATATTTAATGACTTTTGTCTATGGGATTACTCACTTATATAGTAATAATTGACATGAATACATTTATTACATACTTTCTGTCTGCATTCTAGATTTCTTGATTCGTAGATTGTCATTTGCAACCTTTTTCTGCATGGCGTGCTATTATAAAAATACAATCCATTGAAAATGCTTCATTCAATGAACTCGGAAAGATAGATACGTTAAAAATTATAAAACGGCTCTAGCATTTTTTGTTAGGAAGTCGTTCAGCACTACTGCTTGATGATACTGTGTGAAAGGTTTTAGGGGAAAGTCAGGCCTTCTAAATGTTAAGTATTTATTATGAGCTAATAGTTTATTCAAAAAAGCTAAACGTAAAGTACGCACCGAGGAGGAAAATATTTGCTCAGAACTTGGGACAAACAAAACGCCAAAAATACTAAGCTGCACCTCTACAATTTAGCAAGTGGGTAGCAATCTACCAATAGTTACAAATCTTTCATAAAAAAATGAGGATTTATATTTGTCTAAAACAAAGAACCGCTTTTTTAAACTATCTCTTTAATTTCTGCATAAAAGAATATTCATCGGAAATAGAACGGTGATGCTGAAGATGAACTGCACACTCCAGTCTGCTCGTGGCACACAAACTAAGGAAGAATGAAAAGCTAAAGAGGTTGAGGTAAACAGCATACTGATCGCAGGCAGGTCATGTGTAGGAAAAGTCGCTGATTGTGCGCGAGAAAATTCGTAATGTAGGAAAGACCTGAGGGCAAAACATGCGATGTACTTTTCAATAATGCCTGTGCAATGCAACTGTATAATTAATCCGAATGGATAAATTATTAGGATCAAACGCTTAATATACAAGGGAAATTTTCTGAATTTACGCAATTGTCTACAGCACACATATAAACGATTATACTCGAGTTATTCTCAAATATTGTCTATACCTATAGGTACAGGGGGGCGCATAAATCACTGTACCATTTTAAATGAAACAACTTTTTTTTTAAACTTAATTTTGGTTTTTCTTTTCAGAATTATAAATTTTCGTAGTTGAATCTTTATATTTGAATAAATTCACAATCAAAGTACGAATGATGATATTTGAATTTTATTTTGAAAATCGTCCCTCACTTATTGGATCACAGTGTAGAGATATGCTGGTAAATTTTGTTCGGAAGTGAGAGAAAATGTGTACTTAAATAAACCTCGAACTATCCAACAACCTGAAGCGAATATACAGGAGGAAATTTATTCCATACAGCCTCAGATGCTAAGAACTGTCGTGGAAAATGCCTTACAGAGAGCTCGTGTTTGCGAAGCTGAAAATAGGAACCATTTACGTGACATTATTTTCGATACAAAAATCAGAATAGAATTTTAATCTTAAAACTATTTAATAAAACTCCAATCTTTGAGCAATCTAATAAAAAATAATTAAAAAAGCACACTCACTTGCAAAAAAGACATTTTATTTTAAAATGGTAAAGTGACTTATGCGCCACCCTGCACTAGACAGTATTGGCGTATGATGAAGCTACAGATATAACCAGTAGGTTATATGTAAGTATAACTTTTAAATCAATTACAATATAGGTATGGCCTATTTTTTATTTATATATGATTTATATGAGCACGTACTCTTCGTAGACACATAAGTGTGAGCCATATGTTATGTAAATACAGCGCGTGGATTATATGAGTGTGATGTGTGGGTTGTGTTGGCAGAACTTGGATTATATGAGTGTGATGTGTGGGTTGTGTTGGCAGAACTTGGATTATATGAGTGTGATGTGTGGGTTGTGTTGGCAGAACTTGGATTATATGAGTGTGATGTGTGGGTTGTGTTGGCAGAACTTGGATTATATGAGTGTGATGTGTGGGTTGTGTTGGCAGAACTTGGATTATATGAGTGTGATGTGTGGGTTGTGTTGGCAGAACTTGGATTATATGAGTGTGATGTGTGGGTTGTGTTGGCAGAACTTGGATTATATGAGTGTGATGTGTGGGTTGTGTTGGCAGAACTTGGATTATATGAGTGTGATGTATGGGTTATGTTGGCAGAACTTGGATTATATGAGTGTGATGTGTGGGTTGTGTTGGCAGAACTTGGATTATATGAGTGTGATGTGTGGGTTGTGTTGGCAGAATTTGGATTATATGAGTGTGATGTGTGGGTTGTGTTGGCAGAACTTGGATTATATGAGTGTGATGTGTGGGTTGTGTTGGCAGAATTTGGATTATATGAGTGTGATGTGTGGGTTGTGTTGGCAGAACTTGGATTATATGAGTGTGATGTGTGGGTTGTGTTGGCAGAATTTGGATTATATGAGTGTGATGTGTGGGTTGTGTTGGCAGAACTTGGATTATATGAGTGTGATGTGTGGGTTGTGTTGGCAGAACTTGGATTATATGAGTGTGATGTGTGGGTTGTGTTGGCAGAACTTGGATTATATGAGTGTGATGTGTGGGTTGTGTTGGCAGAACTTGGATTATATGAGAGTGATGTGTGGGTTGTGTTGGCAGAATTTGGATTATATGAGTGTGATGTGTGGGTTGTGTTGGCAGAACTTGGATTATATGAGTGTGATGTGTGGGTTGTGTTGGCAGAATTTGGATTATATGAGCGTGATGTGTGGGTTGTGTTGGCAGAACTTGGATTATATGAGTGTGATGTGTGGGTTGTGTTGGCAGAACTTGGATTATATGAGTGTGATGTGTGGGTTGTGTTGGCAGAACTTGGATTATATGAGTGTGATGTGTGGGTTGTGTTGGCAGAACTTGGATCATATGAGTGTGATGTGTGGGTTGTGTTGGCAGAACTTGGATTATATGAGTGTGATGTGTGGGTTGTGTTGGCAGAACTTGGATTATATGAGTGTGATGTGTGGGTTGTGTTGGCAGAACTTGGATTATATGAGTGTGATGTGTGGGTTGTGTTGGCAGAATTTGGATTATATGAGTGTGATGTGTGGGTTGTGTTGGCAGAACTTGGATTATATGAGTGTGATGTGTGGGTTGTGTTGGCAGAACTTGGATCATATGAGTGTGATGTGTGGGTTGTGTTGGCAGAACTTGGATTATATGAGTGTGATGTGTGGGTTGTGTCGACGGAACTTATGAGCTCTGCAGCTGCGGCTTCTAATGAAAATTTCAAATAAAAATATGAGGCTTACTTACACTCGTAATTGAGTGTTTTAGAATCCAAATTAGCTGAACACAATCCTTCATTGATCGCAATTATGCTTGTTCTTCATCTTTGTTGTTTGCTCGACATGCTTAATTAAAGTTTGCCGTCACTGTCTTTTATGTTCTACTTATCGCAACAAAAAGAAGATTTCATGCACACTTTTTGCTGTTAAATCTGAGAGCGTATGACAAGATCGTCCTCTTGGTGATAGTGCCAGAAGGGTTCAGATGGCGTGCATCCATTGGTAACTTTAATTTCTCGCAAGAAATAATGAAAGCATTCTAAAAGACCGTAATTCGAGATTGGTTCTCAGTGACAGTAATTCTCGAGACCACTTCTGCGATGAGCCATTAGCACTTGAGCAATACCACAGAACACAAGCCTTGGTTCCGTGTCTCAGTAGTGAACTTGCACACTCAAGTTTGAAGTTCGAGCTAACTTCGGCGAGGCCTCGGAGCTCTGGCCTGAAATGTTGCGCCTTAGATCCGTAGATTTTAGGACTCACCTTCACACGGCGCTGCGTGGTCCGGGACCCTTCTTAAAATATTCATGAGACAGGCCGCTTATTCTCAGGCCTTGCCGTATCGGATTTCAAAATTGAGAGAGTGTTCTTAGCCGAAAAAAGCTTTTGTAAATTTGCTCTGTGAAAAGTGCGATTGTTCTCCATGACTTGGTTATGATTCCGCTCCGATATGGCCGACCTTAATCAAGGTATTTTCCTTGATGTTATACTTCGGACGCTTTCCGTCCACCATTGATCTTTTATTTCTGTGCTGCAAAGCATCGATTGTTCAGGAACAATAATCACTGGTTTCTTAGAGCTCGAATTCAGTGAGAAAATTTGCTAGATTAAACGCTGCGTTCCCATTGGATGTCTGTGATCTGGATCAGTGGAGAGGCCAGTCAGAGGCTTGCATCACCTGCGGTCTGTCATCAATCAACCAATGGCAGGGCTCGCTCACTGCATCAACTCTCTTGCGATTACGCCAAAATTAGCATTTTGCCCCACTATCTACGAAGGTAAAAGGCACTGAAATTGTTGCTTTGAGTTCGTATCAGCCTTGGATCTAGAAATTATCTCTCACAACTTATGTACGAAGATGAATTAACTTGTGCGTCGTCTGATTTCATTTTCCGTGACATTTTGTTTGCTTTACGAAATATTTTCATATTGTATTCCAGTTTCCCTGCTCTTCTGCCATGTTTCACATGAAAGAAATGCATACTTTCAGCACCTCTGAAGCTAGAGTCTTGAAACACATCCTTTCACCACGAGATATTTTGCGTTTGATGGTGTAGTTTCGCACGAGGTTTTTTACGCACATAAAAGAAGACATATGCCTTCAGCGGGTAGGGATCAGACTGAAAGGCTTTTGGAGTAAAATTTCCGGATAACCCTTCAAGTTTGAGGCTCTTGAGACACTCTGCTATAAATTCGGACGACTAAACAGGCGCCAAAGCGCTCTACTCGCGGCTCGAACCAGCTGCTGCCTCCGACAACTTTGCCGAGTATTTTCTAGAACTTCAAAGAACTCGCGTGTGTTTTGTGAAGTTGACGCGCCAAGTGTTCGTCGTGCCGGCGAGGTGAACTTGCTTTCTTGCACGTTAAGAAAATCCGTCGTTGAAAATGAGATTTTATCACCGAGTACTTTATACAGAAGTGAAGCGTTCTGATGTGACAGATAGCTCGACGCAAACAGCCGCCAAGTCTTCGTAATCTTCTGTTCTTGCTTGCTGCATCACAATAAATATTCTAACATCGTACCGCGTTTTATTAACTGGCTACAGTTTCCCATTTCCTCTACTTGATGGCCCAATTAAGTATATGAGGCGTGAAGTCGTAAAGCTCATGGAAAGCTATACAACATACATTTGCAAACCTGAGAGCATTATTCTTCAACCGAGTCGTTATGATTGCATCAATGATTTTCTAGCGCGGCGATAAATTATCCTATTGTGAGTCTAATGAAACAGTAGGGATACCAGATAGATTCTTTGTATTTAAAAAATGAAGGAAAGCAAAGAAATGCACATTTTTAATTGCACCAACGGGAATAAGATTATTTGGCCATTAGTCGCACCAACGGGAATAAGGTTATTTGACCTTTAGTTACACCAACGGGAATGAGATAATTTGACCATTAGTCTCACCAAAGGGAATGAAATTATTTGTCCTTTAATCGCACCAACGAGAATGATATTATTTGACTACTTTAGAGTATCAAGGCTACCGACACAGCAACGGAGCTTACTTTACACAACTGCTTTGTGTGATTTCCGTCCAGGAAATCAGCAACCCTGCACTGAGATGTAAAATTTCTGTAGGAGCTTTGAAGTCTTGTAAGCCCCGGAAAACCGTTTTAACAACCAAAAAGTACTTTTTTTAATTGTTTTGCGGCATTAATTAGAAGCGGGTATAATACGATCGGTAATCATGATGTTACTGATGGCACTAGCTCATTCTTGTTTCAGCAACAAAACTTTCGACGCGCTCGATCCTAGAAAATCAGAGCAAGCCTCGGTCGATCTACATTCGTTTACAAAGCAATTAATGCTCAAAGGTTCTCTCCCAAGTATTCGTCTAACCTCGTTTACGTACATTTATCCTAGTTATTGCCACGGTGGGTGCGGGAAATGATATCGTAAAGACCTGTGCTCTCGCATGACCAATTTTTGTGCTAAATTCTTAAGGGCGTGATAGGATCCCACCTACCAAGCTATGGCTCTCCAATTTACTGCAAGATCGCTCGCTAATTTCTCGTCGGATGAATCATCCTCAATAAAAAATGTAGTCCCATTAATTTGCACTTTAATGAATAAATTTTAGGGTCAATTTACCCGGTTCAACTCATGGAGTAATTATTCTCTGGCATCTACACTTGCTTCGTACGCGGAATTAACACAAGCCTTGCCATACAGGACGGTACTTGAAGCCCCAAGCGATGACGAGCATTTGCATTGTATAGGCACCGCATCTCGAATACAACTGTCGTCTTTTTCTTTATGGCTATCACCTAGAGACTCCTTCCTCTATGCTCGGCGTGCATTTTCGCTCAGCGTGGAGAGGGCGCAAACTCATTATCTGTTATCTTTCAGGAGACTCTCTGAAATCCCAAAAGTTTCTTATTCAAATCAATTTTAGTTTTTCGGTTGTGTGCGTCACTGAAACTTGGATTTGGTTCCAATTCATGATTGGATGTCTGATCGAACTGTTCCATTGAATCGAGTTGATTCAACTATGCAGCAGCAGCAGCTAGAATAAACACTTCTAGCTGCTCTAGAACACTTTGTTCTAGAACAGCAGCAGCAGCATACAACAAAATGCAGCAGCAGTTGCTGCATTTTGAAATCGAATATAATATGCGAGTACGAAAATTGTTAAAATGGCTCAGTTCATTTCTGAATTATGATTGAGTAGACATGCCATTCTGAACCTATTAGTTAGATTTGAGATTTTAATTAGTTGAATATTTTATGGTAAGGGTCGTGTTCAAGATCTTTTGGTGCCAAAAAATTCCAAGTGAAGTAATTAATGATTAGCTTAGAGTGCACTGAGTTTTCGGTTATCCAAGCCCAGGAATCGTTTAATAGTCAGGAAATTACAAAATTCTGAAGATTTTGAAGATTATATTAAAATTATGATCTCTCGTTATTCACAAAACTTATTTAACCTTAGCAGTATTTCTTGATTGCACTCTTTTTCCATGCCACGGATGATAAATAACTTTTATAATCGCTTTAATTGTAAATTAGAATACTCTAAGCTTCTCAATGTTTCCTGTACATTCGTACAATTAATACACATTCTTGCATTAAATGCTTCATCAATACGGCACACGCTATCAGTATTCAAGTATTCACTTTAAATACTAGCATTGAATACTTTAATTAATATAAATCCTTTAGTTCATGTTCAAACTTAAATCCCTCGGCTTGCTGCTCTTTTACCAGTGTTGTTGTTCTTATATCAACTACCTCGCCTGTACAGATTCCTCACGGGCACTGTTCACACATTTACTTCCGAAAAATTTTTCCGTACGTTGGTCTTGAATTTCCAGCATCACGATCCCTTCGTTCTGTCCGTCACACTTCGTTCCAGCACTGCATCGCAATTCACGTAGTGTATCTCTTCAGGTACATTCTTAAGGAGTTACCTTGGCGTACATTTACAGTGTTTACTCGAGCACCAGTCCTACATTCGGTGCATCCAGCCCTCGCACAGACCGGGAACCCGCTACCCTCACGGCCTCCCGTATCTCGTATCGTAAGCCGCATCCCCATCACTCAGCCCCCAATGGCCGGTCGCTTAGGCCTGGCAGCTGCGGAGACTCGGCTTTGCCGTGACTGCAGCCAAACAATCTGCAATAAACAAGCCACCGCGGGTCCACTCATGAAATAAACCTGACGCCGTCCTCTGAGAAACGATAGAGACTTTCGAGAGCCCGGTACCGGCAGACGCAGTTCCTACGTCCCCGCCGCCGCGCTATTTTCTACTGCGCACTTCAATGGGCTTGAAGGCTCTAATTTTGCATTCATCTCACCTTGCTCTCTCGTGCACTGCACGTGTATTTCTGTAACGTCGTAAGTTGAAAAGTTAGGAGGTTCGTTTTGCAAAATTTGCGTTTTTTTACTTCAAAATGAGTTGACATTTCGAGCACAATTTTCTTTTCATGTCGTGTCTCAATTATGAATCTATGTTATTTTTGAACTACAGCAAAGTTTGCAAGGCGGTTATTAAAACAATTAGTGTTCTTATTATTGACCTGACACGATTACCTTTTGGTAATGACTACTCTCATAACTCTAACAAAATTTTTTTTTATTTTTGCTGGTGAAATTTTAATTTTCTTACGAAGTGTGAACGGAAGACCCGTAAGTCACCGTTGAAAATTTGCCTGCCGCTGCAGGACTGGCGCGCTTCTATCGGCATCTGATGTAAAATTCCCTCTCGTAGCTCTATAAACGTTCAAGATTTATTGAGTGTTTTAGATATTCATGAGAAATATCCAGAAATCATTTTCCTATATACGCTGTTATGATGCTTTTATATTTTTCTGTATCGTTAGCTGATTTTTCCTGCAATATTTAGTATGAAAGCTCACTCTACCAATACAGTGAACTACAGATAAAAAACATTGAACAAAGTGGACAGTCACTTATGATTCAAAATTTGCAATACTGTTGAAGTTCCATAGCAAGAGTACGAGTACAAGGAACACTAAAGCACTCAATTTCGATGGAAATGATTTTTCTATTTCACAGTTGTGGAAGAAAAATTCTCGACTTGTCAAGGGCTTAAAAGTCATTGGTTGCAGGACAGGATAAATTTAAGAACTTAAACTTGAGAACTCTCAAAGAGTCGTATTCCTTACTGCTTTCGGAAAGATCGAATTGGTTTGTAATTTATTCACGTTACAAAACTTATTTAAAATGGCTTATCTCTAAAAATCACTCTTATTTCTGAATACAAATAAAGTTATTTTTTTAAGTTGCATTCGAATGAGAATCTAAATTTCTTTAGCGAAATGGTTTAAAAACTCAGTATTGTTATATAAGTAAAGCGTCATTTATTTTGAAAATGCTGTCACCCCTAAATAAAATATTTAAATGTTGTCACACCTAAATAACACATGGGTCAAATTATTAAACGCACTTATTTTTTTTCAGCTTGAAATGAAGACTCGGATTTAATAAGGAATATGATTAAGGAACAGTTAACATATCATTTTTTCGGTCACTTTATTTGGGTACATAACTTTACAAATAGTAACAAATAAAGCAATGCAATGGTTGGTTTGTTTATAAGAGTTGCGTCAAAGTTAACTCAAATTAATGGTTCGCAGGCATTGACTTCTATTGGGCATGCCTGCCTGAACTTGATGTTTTCCAATGAGTCGTCTTGCGAGCAAAAAATAAATCTAAAGATACCAATGAGACATGATAAATCTTGCACTTCAATTTTAACGCACGGGGCAAGCCTAAATCTGCCTCTACTCATTAGATGAAATTACCGCATGATTAAATACTAGGTTAACAAGGCTGAGCGGTGAGCATCACCTCGCATTCTAATCACAGACCGCAAAGTTGATGGTATTGGTGTGTAGCAAATTGTCCGGTACCTTTAACTTTTACTTCTGTTTTATGTTTTACTTTCCTGGAAAAATATCGCAGTTGAGCTTATTTTGAATCCACCGTCGATGCAACGATTGCTGTTGAAATACGTCACAAATATAAGTAGAACTGAGCGTTTTAAATCTCATTAAAGTGAAAAGTCAGAGTTAAAAATTCTTGAGACTCTGCTTGAAAATGGAATTGAGTTTTCCCCTCTGAAGCTGAATTGTCACGTTAAATTTGTATCAATATTTCCGTTGAGGAATTTAGGTAAAGAAGTAAAATTTTAATCGAATTTCTAAAGTCGTAAGATTCTTACATTGGCACTCAGTTGTTAGTTTTTAAGAATTTAAACTTCATTAATAGCACACAGTCGTCCCGGGAAAAGAAGTATTGCCCTGAGAAATGCAATAAATATCCCAAACTTATGTTCCGATTTCGTATCAAATCGCATTATTTCATCACGCCGTAAAAAACAAGTGTTGGCGAACGAAAGAAGCGTAAATAAAATTTAGCGTGGAGTGTAAAAAATGTCATCCAAGTTGGTGGGTGTCAGCAACAAAGCAGCCGTCCAATTCCCTGGGGTGATGTATACCTGCTTAGCATTAGGCCAAGTTTTAAGATGCTAAGCCTCTTCGGGGTGATGCATACCTCCGACGAAACTTCTTCAACCTCTTACACCGAAGCTTTTTGAGCAGCGGGGGTCGTAACGTGAAAGTGTTTGCAGGTCCCCATTATGATATGTGGTGTCGTGAGGTGAGAGCCTGGTATACGTACATGGTGAGAGCCTCATTTCTAGTACACCGCAACTTCTATCGTGAGGGTACTGCGCTCCACCAGTGTTTGCGCGTGACATCATAAGGGCATCGCCTCTACCCTGTAATGTGCAGTGTACTGTATTTATATTGTGCTGAGTGCCTCGTACAGTGAGGTGCTGTTGGAGATATGCCAGATCTTACATCCGGAAATTTCAGCGATGTTGATGTCTATTAGTTGATATAATGAATCATTCTGTGTTCTTTTTAAGTTGCAACATCTCGGTAATGGACAAGGTGCCATTGACCATTTTTTGCGTGATATTTTTGTACTAAGTTGTCATTTTAATGTTTAAAAGGAATGCGGTCGACAAAAAAAGCGATTTATATTCCGAATTATGAGAGAAGGTGGTTCAAAGACATTATTTCAATTTTCGTGTTCCTAATATCATCTTTAGTCTGTCATCCGCTTAAGCATGAAGCAGTGAATACTCTCATCATTTTTAAGGAAATGAAAATTTTCTTTTCTTTCTCTTTAGGATTACATACTTCTAAAGTTCATTTCATTCATGTTTAAGCTCAGGTAATCGCAGCGTATTCTTATATATTGTAAATAGTTTTTAAAATGTACATTTTTATGCCTAAAATGTGATAAAACGCGTGTTGCACTTGCAACATTCTGTTAAATTTTTAAACTTTATCTCTGTTTCATTAAATTTCTTTCAGCGAGAGCGACGACGACAATCGTAAAGGGGGCGATATTCATATCGATTGAATAAATAATTTCCACAGGAAAATATTGCACAAATTTTTCATTGTGTCTTGGCTTCTCAAATTTTTTTACTGAACATTCAGCTGCCATTGCCGCCGTGCTATTCCAGGTATTTAGGTATTTTTATCCTGCCTCGTGCTATCAGTCAGTTCCAGCTTACGGCCGGGATTCCAGATATTCAATCCATTTTTTCCGACCACCGGATCTGCGACTAATACCTGCGATCTTCGAACCTGGCCATGATGATCAATGTGTAGGACACTGAAGTAAGAAGTTTGGCAAATGACTGTTAGCGTTGCTTTTAGAGATGGATTGTTTCCAGAATAATGAATCTTCGTTAGTCACTTTTTAAAATATTTTTCCTGTGCTGCTAACTGATTTAGCATTCAGATAACTTCCACCTGAAACATTTGCGAAGACATTTTTCTGCCATTAGAGACATAAGTCAAAGTTTTTTCGGTATGCTCTGAGAGTACAAACTGTAGAATGTTCCATATTGAGGCGGCATCGGGTAAATATTTTTAATAGAACTTATTTTGAAGGATATACAATGCAACGAATTTTATATGATGTACTTTTGAATAGCAAAAATTAAATTCAAGTTCATTGCCAAAGAATTGTTAACGAACCGACTCGAAGATTATGCTACGTGATGTCCTCAGAAAATCAAGCTTTATTTTCTGTATCAACCGCCAGTACATCCATTACAATGTTTCAATACACAGTCATTGCACAAAGTCTTGTCCCAAAACTTGAAAGATATTTTCAAATAATCATTCATACCACAGCAGTTATAAGATCAGTTCTTTTTCACGCCATGTTGACGTGCCTATCGAATAAGGCATTATCAGTGGAATCGCAAATGTGTCGCATAAACACACTTTGTTTCTGATGATACTTATGGAATTATGCTAGTATTATTTTTCTTCATATCTCCCCAGATTTTCGTTTCGCCTTCGTGCTTACAAATACGGGAAATTGTGAAAAGAGTATCAGTCAGGACAGTTTTTGAACGTATTCAAAACTAGTAGTGGATTCCTATATTATAGCTGATAACGCTGATTTAGACGTCGAGGCTACAGCTCATATCACCGTTGAAACCCGTTAGTAATTCCAGTATTTAATGCTTTGTTCTAGTTGTGGCAAATTTAGTTCACTTCGGGCACAGCCCTGTCGTTGCTACTTGTTCACGACGGGAAAGGCTTTATGATCCAATGGAACTTCAACTGAGTGCACAATAAATGTGAACATAGGCTTAATTATATTTTACGGATACTGACTTACAATATTTTAGGATACGGTCCGCAATGAAAAATATACGTGGTGTAATTATAATACAATGCATAGGGAATCTTCTCGGTATCAATTTAATGTTAACGTGGTCTCAGTATTGACTCCCGTTGGATTGTGTAATTCCATTTTACGTAGTTCAAACAGTTCAATATTAAGGTTACTTCTAAACTTACGAGCAAATCAATTGATATATCTTTTGAACTTTCGCCAGAAATCTGACAAACATACTTGAAATTCGAACCGCAAGACTTTAGCATGAGGTCGAAGTCATTTGCTCTCTTGGTTTCAACCGTATCGTGCAATAGACAAGTATATATCCTAGCGTTTCACAGGTCTTAATTACGACCCTAATTAACCGTCCTTAAATTTACGCTATATAATACGTGTAGTGCTCATGTCAGAATGTGAAACAAACTGCAGTCATTTGTTGAGCTCGTCATCATTGTAGCTCCATTATTCCAGCATGGCAGTTGCATCTAAATGCTGCGTTTGGCGGAAAACTCACATCCGCCACGAGAACTTGTTCTATATGTTTAATACAAATTGGAAATTAAGGAAAATTAAAATAATGATGATGGGTGTTACAATAAGAAATAAAAGCAAGTGTTTGCGGGACGTATTTCCTGTGCTCTAACTGTGTATTGATTTCGAATTTTGTACTACTGTACACTCACACACTCATACACACATATTTGTATATATATATACTATACTAAACTAAACGTCATATAGTTTTTTTAGTATATATATATATATATATATATATATATGTACATACATTAGGGTGTCCCAAGCGTATAGAGGGGAAAATTCAAAGTAATGACATCAAATCCAGCACATGCTGCTCTGGTTCCTCGTCAAATAAAAATGATTCCACTAAATTTTCACGAACATTGGGCGATATTTAACGTTCGCGTAAAACGAAAGTTTTTTATAGCTCCTGTGAGATTCTACCTGAATTTCCATCAAATGATAAAATTCTGGCTTTTTCTTCTATTGCATACAGACTGACAAATTATGGCTGCAGAAATTTAAAATTTATTGAAGGTATTATAAAATACCATTGAAAGGAAATAAATATAAACTCCATCAAATTTCCCTTTTCATTATATTGATAATATAATCATCATATGGCAAGATACTTTACCTTATCAACAATTACGTCTCAGGACAACTAAATTTTTATCATTAATGTAACTGATGCATCGTCTTCTGATTTCCTGCAGAAAATTAAGTTTATTTGCTGCAGAGAGGTGAGAGGTATTTGGGGTGAGTGGGCCTCGCTGTAGAGGGGTGAGTTGTGCCTCACTGTAGAGGGGTGAGTGGTGCCTCACTGTAAAGAAGTGATTGGTGCCTCGCTGTTGAGGGGTGAGTGGTTCCTCGCTGTAGAGGGATGAGTGGTGCCTCATTGTATAGAAGTGATTGGTGCCTAGCTGTAGAGGGGTGAGTGGTGCCTTGCTGTAGAGGGGGTAGTGGTGCCTTTCTGTTGAAGGGTTGTGTGGTGCCTTGCTGTAGAGGGGTGAGTGATGAATTGCTGTAGAGGGGTGAGTGTTACCTTGGTGTAGTGGGGTGAGTGAGGCCTTGCTGTAGAAGGGTGAGTGGCACCATAAGGCACCACTCACACCTCTTCTCACCCCATAGGCCCCACAAGATGAGTGAAAGCTAAATTTCCTCAATAAGTCCGGTGAAAAAGCAAAGAGCAAACAACGAAAATTTGAAAATCGTGACAGAAGTCTGATTCGCCAGTATCTACGATACGCGGGCTCATTTTATCCTATGGAAACATTATTATTAAATAAGAAAGTTTTAGCCTACCTTTACTACGACAAAGAGTTTCAAAACGAGGAAGGATGAAAGCACCATTTAGTATGGAGTTGAGGGAACGCGGAATCTATGCACATTACACAAGGTGCATAGAAACAGTAAGCTAAGAAATAAGTTCATGAAACAAAAAATATATTTGTTACTGTAAAATAGAGCTCACCTAATCCCCTTACAACATTGACCGCTGCATGCTATGCCAGTGACCGCTGCACAACCAAATATATTTAGGTACATGAACAAAACATGAAATAAACATATTGGTAAACAAATAAATGAACGCCATTCGAATACAATGACGTAATGACGTACACGATACTCGGCTTATCTGTTTTAAGGTCAAAACCTTAATTTCATGGTCGAAATGAGCTAACCAAAAAAGGAAAACTTATTTCAGAAAATTTCAGGTTCGTATAATTTTTTGCCATTTTCATTCTGTATTTAAATCCTTAGAAAATAAAAAATAAATGGATGGTGAGATTAACTAAAGTGTGTTCTGCATGAAAAGTAACTTACAAGCAAGCGATCAATCAAAATAGAAAATACGTATGACAATGATATGATTTTTAATTATGAACGGCCTGAAGGTGAAGTCTTTTGGCGAGTGCGAACCTTGTCCTTAATTTGACCATTGCTGTAATCTAACAATTTAACAATTTATTTACCACAGGAGATACAGAGGTAGAATGTTTCTTAAGGTAGAATGTTTCTTAATCTACTGTGCAACATGGCTGGGAAATGCAAGGGATTTATTGGTAATAAATTTTACTCAGTTATTGGTGATGGAAGTAGTGAAACTTCAGTGAAACTTATGATCCCCTACACGCTCACTTCAGTTTAGTCATTCGTCTTTTAATTTTGCTTCCCTTCACTAGCTCTATACGTTGTATTTTGAGATGTTTTTTCTATAACAATTTTTTGAAATCTACAATAAATTGTCGTTTTACGTCTATATCGTCGGAAGCAGACTTATAAACTCTCAATACTTCGTCTTGCAATCTCTTTCATTGTAATAATTTATTTCAGCCACTTTCAGTCATTTTCCTGGAGGTTTAAATAGCTCATAGGGACCAGTCTCTTTCTTTTTATTATTTCAAGGGATACCTAAAGCCCGGTATTAACTTCACATTACATGCATCTTTAGCTTTACATGCATCACAAATGATCAAGAATATGTATTTTTTTAAATGAGCTATGCAAATTTGGTTCAATCTATCGTAGTTTTAATACAAAAAAGACTTGTCCTGTCCTCTCCCGGCAGCTCTCAGGGACCAGGACCTTGTAATATGTAACCCGATTCTAATTAGTTTGTAATACTAAGGCACGTTTAAAATGTTTAACACCATAAAATTTAGGAATCAGTGTTCATTTTTAAAATCAAACCGTCCTTGAACAACAAGCAAAGTTCATATATATAACAAATAGTAGGGTAAGAACATTTTAGAATTTTATTTAAAACTTTTTTTCTGCATATTGTTCGCCAAAATTTTTTTACTTTTACATAGCAGTTGAATTTCGTACATTTTGCATTTCTGCAGAAATTCTTGGCTGATGATTGTTGTCATCAAGAAACGTTCCTTTTATTTTGACTTCTTAGTCGTTTTTGTTTGTATTCTGGTTCTATTAAGATAAATTTTGCATTTAATTGAAATATTAAGAACTTACTTCCAGTAAAATTGAGTTAATCATCCAGAGTATGCTTTGGTTAGTTTGAAATACTAATATTATATACATTGATTCATGTTAAGCTCTGCATTATGATCGAGCCAATGATATTTTTGTTATTGTTGGGGGAAAATTTTCTTATTATTTTTATTGGCATGTACTCCTCAAAATCTAGAAATGTTCAGAAGAATTTTTCAATTCACTTTAATTTAGCAGTTACTGAGGCTTTCTGGCACTGAAATATACTGAATTATTGATGCACCAGCGTGCTCCGAGTTGGTGTTTTAGAAATGACACTAACTCGCGGAAGTGTCACGAATTGAAGGTGCCGTGTTGTGCGAGTCGCACATCGATACGGTGTGCACGTGCGTCCAATTCTCCGACGAAAATTGTGGTGAATTAAAGTGAAGTTGCTGAAAAACTGGTATAGTTTGTATATTCACGTGAGTACAGTGTGTGACTTTGTATGGAGTGCTCGTGAGAGTAGTTTTTTTGCTGCGTGAGAGTTGAAACTGAGCATTGGACTTTGGTGTGGTGACTTGCAATTTTTGACTGAGGTGTTTTGACTGGTAAGCTTTCTTTGCATATAAAGAGTATAGTGTGTGACATTGTAGAGAGTGACTGTGAGAGTAGTAGGAAACGTTTTTGTTTCTTTTGGTTTGATAACTTGATTTTCAGTAGATTTGGTAAGTGAAGACTTCTTCTGCCTGTGAAATTTGTACTGAGAGAGAAGTCTGTGTTTGAGGATGGCAAGAAATAGGACTGGTCGTAGGAAGGGAGGTGCAAGTGGAATGGATGAGGAGATTGAGTGCATGACTTGTAAAGAGTGGATAGATATAGATGCATGCAAAGGTTTGAGAGAAATGAGTCGGAGAAAGTTGAGTGATCTTGTGTTTACGTGCTGGAAATGTTTGAATGATGAGAGTAAGAAGTTGAAAGAGGAGGTTGAGAGATTGACAATTTTGATGGTTGCTTTAGAGGCTGACTTGAAGGATGAAAGGAAGCTGAACGAAGGAAAGAATGAGAATGGTGCAAATGCAGTGAATGAAGAGGTAAATGGTGGTGCAAGGAGTGCAAATGAAGTGGATGATAATGCAAATGATGGTGCAAGGAGTGTGATTGAAGTAAATGATGGTGCAAATGTGACAGATGAGAGTAGAAGGATGAATGAGCATGATGAAAGAGGTAAAAATGGAAAGAGAGTGAATGAGCCACCTGTTGTGGTGCCACATGAGGTGCAGGAGCCTGTAGTGGAAGCGAGTGAAAGGAAGATGAATGGAAAGAATGATCTGAGTGAAAGAAGTGAGCGAAAGAGTAGCATGAAAGGGAGAGTAAGACCTATGATTAGAATATGTGGAGATAGCATGGTGAAGAATGTTGATAGGTTCGTATGTATGAGTGACAGTAGTGGATGTATGAGCATGAGAGGGAAAGGAGTGGAGGAGATTTGTAGGCATGCTGAGAGAGTGATAGATGGAATGGATGAAGGAATGGTTGTACTGCAAGGAGGTGGCAATGGGTTGCTTGAATGTGGGAGAGAACGTACGGTGAATGCAATTATGAAAGTTGTTGATAGGGCGCGGAAGAAGAATGTTAGAGTGGCAGTGACTAGCCTCCTAAGAAGGCCTGCGTGTGATGAGGAGTATGAAAGGGTGCGAAAGGAGGTGAATAGAGAGTTGCATGAAAGGATTATGAGTATGAGAGCTGAGAGTGTGAGAAAGCGTGAGCTGGGTTCCAGCTTCCTTGACATGGATAGCATGATCCAGGATGGGTGTTTTCTTGGAGATGGAGTCCATCTTACAAAAGAAGGTGAGATGAAACTCTCCAAGAAATATATCCGGTGGATCAGGGCTACTCATGTCATAATGGAAGCTGGAACTGGATGAATGAAAATCCGTCAGAGCAAAAGTGAGGAACGTCTGGAATTGTCCAATTGTGTTGTAAGGTTTGGAAGTATAAATGTGCGTGGATGGAATGCAGGAAAGTTAGATGACCTCGTAGTAGAATTTGAGAATGGAAAATTGGATTGTGTTGGTGTAGTAGAGACCCAAATGCGTGATAGAGTCAGTTTAACATGTAAGGAGAATAAGTATCATATGATAGGAAAAGGGCGTGTAAATTGGCAAAAAAGAGGTGGTGGAGTTGGTTTGATTGTAAAGAATGCTCTAAATTGGAAATTAGAGGAACTTCCTGTTGGAAATGAACCTGAAAGTGAAGATTTGTTAGCGATTAAGTGTGAAAGAATGCATGCCAGAGAATGTATTGTTGTGATTGTATGTTATATGACAACTGATGGGATTTTAGCTCATGAAGAGAATGTAAAAAAGTATGAAATATTAACAAGGATTGTACGAGAACACTGCAGGTGCCCTCTGATTGTGATGGGTGACATGAATGGCCATGTTGGTATACTTGGTGAGCCGGTGAATGCAAATGGACAAAAATTGATAGATTTTTGTGATGAGAATGAACTTGAAAACCTGAATGTAACAATAGGAAATGGCTTGCATACATGGCAAAGCAGGGAATGGAAAACTGCAATTGACTATATGATTGTGAATAGTAGAGCAAGAGAGTGTGTCAATGAAATGTTTGTAGATGAAGATGATTTTGATATTGATAGTGACCATAAAATGCTTGTGCTTGAATATAACTGGGGTAGAAAGGAGTCAATGCAAAAGGTCAGTAGTGTGAAAGAAAGTTGGCAGATAAAAAAGGCAAACTGGGAAGAATTTAAGAATGAATTGAGTAGGTATAACTGGAACAGGTGTGGAAATGTAAATGACCTAAATGGTGAGATTGCAAGAACCTTGTATGATGTGGCAGAGCAAAAGATTGGTAGAATAAAATGTAGGAAAGGGACAGGGAATGCCAGGTGGTTTACAAGTGAGATAAAGGAAGAACGAATGAGAAGAAAGACTTTAAATAAGAAACAACGCAGTATGAGGAAAATGTATGAAAGAAACAGAATTACTGAGGATGAATGGCAGAGTGCATGGAATGAGTACAAGGACCAGCAGAAGAAAGTAAGGAGAATGATTAATGAGGCTAGAGTTAAAGAGGAGAGACACCAAGTTGAAAATCTAAGAAAGAAAGGTCCGGATGGAATAAAAGATTGGTATAAGTTTATACAAGGTAATGATAGAAGTAGTGAAGTTCAAGTTGATGAATTAGTAGTTAATGGTTGCAGTGTGCAAGATAGGATGCAACTGGTGAAAGCAGTTGAAGAATACTGGGAGGACATTGGTGGAATGAATGAGCAGGTTACAGATAATGCACCCATAAATTTTCTGATTGATGAACGTGAACTGCAAATGGAAGACGAAATCACTTGTGAAGAGATTGTAAGTTTTTTGAAGAAAGTGAAAAATGGAAAGGCATGTGGCCCTGATAAGATCCCATATGAGTTCTATAAATTTGGAGGAGAGAGTGTGGTCAGTATGTTGAAATGTTTATTTGATGAGATATGGAAGAGTGAAAGAGTACCGGATGACTGGAACAAGTGTAATGTAGTTCTGTTGCATAAGGGTGGACATAAGAGTATGAAAGAACTTAAAAATTACAGACCAATTGCACTGGGTGACACTGTATGTAAGATATTTTGTGGTATTTTGAATGAGAGAATGAAAACTTTAGTTGAGGAATTAGGAGTCCTAGGTGAAGAACAGAATGGTTTTAGGCAGGATAGACGTGGGGAAGATAATCTGTTTGTAGTGAGTGAAATAATTGAGCGAATGAGGAAGGATGATAAGAAGGTGTATTTAGCATTCCTGGATATTGAAAAAGCGTATGACAGAGTGGATCGGGTTAGGCTCTTTGAAGTTCTGAGAAAAGTTGGGTTTAGCAGAAAAATAGTAAAAATTGTACAAAGTCTGTATGAGAACACAAGCGCTATATACAGGTTAGGAAATTTGGAAACGGGGCAAGTGAGGAGTGTTAGAGGAGTGAGACAGGGCTGTACTCTGTCTCCCCTGTTGTTTGGATTGTACACAGAAGAATTAGCAGTCCGACTGAGAAGGAGTGGCTTAGGAATGAAAGTTGGTAATGAGAGACTGAGCTGTTTGTTGTATGCTGATGATGTGGTTGTGGTTAGTGGATGTGGACATGAACTGCAAAGGATGCTTGACATTGTGAACGGATATAGTATAGATTTCAAGATGAACTTCGGTGCCGACAAAAGCAAGGTTATGGTTATAAATAGTGATGAGACTGATAGAGACAGACTGTGGAATATTGGAGAAATCAGAATAGGTAGAACAAAAGAATACAAATATCTAGGTTGTATGATAAGTGAAGATGGATGCACTAGAACTAAGGGTGAGAAAGTGGCAAAAGCTATGCAGTGGAGTGGACGATTAAGTAGCGTGGCCAGATACAGAGCAAACAAGTATGAATGTGTGAGAGGAATGTGGAAGTATGTTGCTGTACCTAGTGTCATGTATGGTATGAGTGCTCTTGCCTGGAATGGAAGTGATCTTGAAAAGCTGGATGTAATACAAAATAAGGTAGGACGGTTAGCATTGGGTGCTCCAAAATGGACAGCTACAGAAGCCATTAGAGGTGACCTTGGGTGGAGCCTATTTTCAGAAAGAATGATGAAGGCAGTGCTGAATTATAAGGTGAGAATTGAAAGAATGCAGAATAGCAGATGGGTAAAGCGAATTTTTGAATGGAATCTGAGTGTAAGCTATTGGGAGAAAGTGTGTTGGGGGCATGCAAGGAAGCTTAGTATGCAAAAGATTATTCATGTTAGAATTGGGAGACCTGTGGATGACTGGAGTTTAATAAATCCTGGAGGTGTAGGGCCTGAGTGGGACTGCAAGAGGTGGAAGAAAGAGATTGAGAGGAAAACAAAAGAGTATGGATTGAATAAGTGGAGGCTTAGCATGGTGCGGAAGCCTACACTTGACTGGTATATGAAAAAAGAAGCACCTAAGTTTGAGATGTTCTATGATGGTAGTTTTGGAAGTCAACTCTTGTTTGCTGTGAGATGTAAGTCATTGAGTGTGAACAGACGTACATGGAGGTGGAATGAGAATAATAACAGATTATGTCGGCAGTGTATTAGTGGAGTGGAGGAAACAATTGAGCATTTTGTGCTGGAATGTAGTAAGTATGAGCAAGAGAGAGAAAGTTTTATGAATGTGGTGCTTGAGCAGTATGGAGAGAATGAGTGGTATGCCAGATGTGCTGAAGATGATTGCGGTATGAGCTGTCTTGCTGGATTGGATCAGGAGTGCAATTTGAGTATCATTGAAGCTATGAAATTGTTTCTTGTGCGTGCCTGGAGTAAGAGACAGTGACTGGAATGAGCCAGTCAGGTAGAATGGTCAGTAATGACCCAATATGCCTGGGGATGGTGTTTTGACGCACTGGCTATCCCAGTGACGCCATCCAATGGCAGCTTGTGACTAGGATTGGTAAATCCTGAGTAGTTTAGTGGACAAGTCTGGTACCAGGCGCTGAACTCTTTGTGTGATAACTGTGGAGGGAATTGTAGGCCGTTACAAAGGCCCCGACGCTGTCGGCCCTCAATTTCAAGTTCAAGTTCAAGTTCAAGTGATACTAGACGGCATTGTGAGTGTGAGTAGGCTTGGACGCTAGTATTGTTAGCTATTTGACATTATTCAATGTTGGTACTTCCACTGTACTTCACCTCAAATCGATTTTGGGGAATTGACTTCTTAAAATAGGCTTCTACTATGTGATCTTGATATCCCTCGGAACTGTAATTGGTTGTGGATGGTTTTATTTGACTTCACCCTGAAATAAAATATTTTTGTAATTAAAAAAATTTATGGCAAGTTTGAATGATCAAATATACATGGATTTAGTTGCTACTGTGAAAAATGTTGTAAATGAACTACTCTGAAGCTACTTGAAATAATCAAGGTGAGTTCAAGTATTGCACTATTTCTGAATTAAATTCTAGATGAGTCTTGCTTTTGAATAGCTCAGGAATGAATATTGCAGCTATGGGGCTAAGAAAGTACAGATAGTTTCAGGATTTCTTTGTAAAATCTATTTTCACCTAATTTGAAGATCATTTATTCAAATAATATTTGGTGGCGTGAAAAGTTGACTCCTACATGTAGTTGAAACTTTATTGTCTTGGTGCAATGAAGTAGTTTTATAATCTTCTGTTCTAATGAAACCAATTTTTTCCCTTGAATGCATTAGGTTCTGCTTGCAATATCTGTTCAAATAATAGTAGTTCACTACTGTTTACTTACATTTAATTACCTTGTATTGTTTTAGTGTTGATTTCAATATTGGTTGTAGCATTTTAGCATTTGATTTGCATACTTATGTTGGATATGTATGTTATATTTTTAATATATTTTTACTTGGTAGAGTGACAATGTTTTCTTAGGGTGCCTTCATATGAACCACTTAATATGTTTATTAAATATTGGCATGATAATTTAAAAACAAATTTATTTGCAAATAATAAATTGTAATGATGCTGTTGTTATTTCAATTCTTCAATTTTGATTCTAAAAGGAAAGGTTAGTGGTACTTGCTTCTTTATGGCTTATAATTGTTCTAGTAAATTGACATACAGCTAGGAGTTGCCTGTAAGTTTTTTCCTATATATTCCATCTACAAATGTTGCACTGTCAGTAGTTGCCCTGCGTCTACTATTATTTCATTTTGAAAAACATCCCAGCTAGTCATAAACAAATCATGCAAGAAGAACATTACAATCCATTCTGGGTAAATGGCTGACTGCTTGAAGTTATTGTCTCTTAAGTGAAGAACATAAATTTTTTGTGCCATTAAAAAGATTGCATTTTTTATCTAGCCTCGCTAGATAGCATATGCCAGTTAAATGCAGCACCTCTTGCACTTAAAAAGTTGAAGTTGAGGGCCAGCAGTGTCACGGCCTTAAATTTTCTCTGTAATACTCACAATATTCACAGAAAAGGGTTTAGCGCCTATGTACCAGACTTGTCCAATAAACTAATAAACTACTCTAGCATATTTGTAGCTCTTCTTTTGTTGCCCCACAAAAATTCGGTAAATGTAAAGGACTTGACCATAATTGATATTCGAATTTTCGATGCCTTAATAATGTTAATCACATGAAAATAAACAAGTTTTCTTCAATGGACTTTCCGGCGGAAACGAGTATTTTAAAAGTTATGGCATTAAATGAGTTACCGTAACTCCAGTGTTTGAGGCGGGGAAAAATATACCGCGCGGTCCGACGTGAAAGTAAACAGGCGTTCCCGCGCGCCAACCAAGCCGACGAAGAGCAAACCCCCTATTACAAACGTAAAGAGGTTGGGTCGTGAGGGGTAGCAACAGTTCTTTTAGTGAAAATTATAAAACTAAAAGAACTGTGGCTACCCCTCACGACCCAACCTCTTTACGTTTGTAATAGGGTGATGCACTATGGAGTTCCGGTAACTCATTTAACGCCATAACTTTTAAAATACTCATTTCCGCCGGAAAGTGCACTGAAGAAAACTTGTTTATTTTCATGTGATTAACATTATTAAGGCATCGAAAATTCTAATATCAATTATGGTCAAGTCCTTTACATTTACCAAAAATTCTCTTAAAGATTTTACTCATATATTTCATGGTCATACCAATTACTTCTCAAATAACCAATTTTCTTCTAACTCTATTAAACTGTTCAGTGGACTTGAAAACCTTATATTTGGCTCCAACTAAAGGCTAGTTTCCATCATAAAATTTAGCTATCTTTCGTGCATTATTTTTAAGGTACAAAGTTTTTGTAGCATACCCAGTTATACTGTACATTAAATTTTACTTTCTTATTAGTCTATTAGTCTTTTTTATTCCTTCTTCTACATTAATTTTTAAGTTCTTGAGTCTCATTTTTCTCACAAACCAGTCATTCATAATTAGATTTTTAGCACAACCTATAAGACGTTACGCTTTCTTGCATGCCCACATCAGGTTTACTCTTGTAGGATTTTATTCTGATAATATTTATAGATTTGTTTTACTTATTCGTGATTTATATATTGTACTTCAGCACAGCCTTAATTATATGTTCTCACTCCATATACTGGTCAGCCAAATTTTTCAAAAGTAATATTCTTATAATATTTTAGGGTTAAAATTGTTGTGAAATTTGTTGACATCACGATAAAAAATTAGGATGCCTTTGAGCTCTAATGTTGCCTAGATGCAAAAAGGGAAACACCTTCATTAAGCACTTTGCTGAATTTGACCAACTACTGTACAACTAGTTTTATCATCTTTGGGGCAAGATTAACAATACATTAACTAAAGGAAAGGCAGCCTATCTCGGGATGTTTAGTAATTGTCTGTTTATCATGGATGTTATAGGCCAGAGCCTTTTGGAATAATAAGAAATCTATGAAGGAAGGGTGCCATATCTACTTCTTTGTGTACAGGTATTTTTTAGCTCTTATGAGTTCTCTCCATGTTATATTAAGCCTTTCTGATTTTTTTATTGTTTTTCTCATACCACTATAAACATTTCAATGTATGAGAACCTTATGTACACGCTAAAGTACGGACCACCTTCTAAACATTGAAGTGCTAGTGATAGTGTGCTACGCTAGATTAGCATGTCCAGATATTATGGAAAAAACAATGTATTTATTCATTTTCTATCTAAATCTGAATGCCATGTAGGGAGATAGTAGTGAACCCTGTAGTGATACTTGGAATTGAAGATGCAAGCTGTTTTGAAACCTAAGTGATGATGTATAACATACTGCCAAAGAGAGCTATGCAGCTCATCCAATGCCCCCATACCCTGAGGAGTTTTAACTGATGGTGCAGTAGTAACTGAGTCTCATATCTAGCTCCCCTTGATGCTGCTTGTACACCTGTAATTTTTCATTGACTCACTCATGTTCTAATATGTTTTTAATATCTATTAATCAGGTTTGCATTTTATAGGCCAAGAAAGCAGTATTTTAATTCTGAAATATTAGAACATAGGGAAGAAATCAGTAAGTCGTAATACCTTGTAAGATAATAGGAAGTGAGCCATGCCATAATACCTGTTGACGTACAAAATCCAATGAACTGAAGCTGTCTAAAATGAAGCACCATATTGTGGATGATAATTGTACTTATGTACTCACCCTGGTGCATTTGACCTCTCTTTTAACATTGGTACAAAGTTTCTATTCCAGATATCTTTGCTATTGAGCTTTGTGCACTTTGTATTTTTCAATAGTTTTCTAGTTATAAGTCAAAACTAGTTACTTACTAACCTCTACTGCCCTCAATGCTAAGCAAGCCAAGCTGTGCATCGAGGCAAGTGGGCTGAGTAGACCCACATGCCAGCTCCAACAAGATGCACTGACATCTTTCTCACACTCCCCCAAAATTTTACAGTTGCTCAGCAAATCATCAACAAATGGTAAATAAACAACAGAACTTCAACATCAAACCGTCTCAGGCACAAGACACTTCTTGTAGTTAATTTTTGTTTTGTATAAGATTTTTTTTGGTAGAGACAGAAATTCAAACAATCCAGAACAAACATGCCAATGTTAAACAGTTTAGCTAAGGGTTTGTATGGCATTGCATTAACTGTGATTTATAATTATTTATATTTATTTTAATTGAATACAAAGTTAAAAGTTTTTGTTCATTGTTTGTTTGATTTACATCACTAAATGTTTTGTGCTCAGTTTTTGTTGTTGCCATGATTCTGGCAAAAATTATTTATTTTTTGAAAGCTTCAGGCTGCTACAATTTTATCACCTATAGTTAAATTGTGAAATAAAGTTGGTGCTCAAAATTAGGCTTTTGAAATTGAACTGATGAATTATTTTTTTGGGCGTGAAATTTTGTGTATTCTTTAATTATTATTTTTTTTAGAGGACCCAATGGTTTTTCCTCATGAAACTTCAAAAATTAATAAAAAAACACTTCAAGAGTGAAATAAGCTTGGATGTATTCACAACATGTTTAAAACATTTGAAAGGATGTTCAGAGCCCTAAAATTTTTGAAATTTACCCACACCCCCCTTTGAATGTCCATTCCAATGTTCTAAACATGTTGTGAATCCGTTTGAGCTTATTTCGCTCCTGAAGTATTTTTTATTAAGTTTTGAAGTTTCGTGAGAAGAAACCCTTGGATTCCCTTAATGTATTCAAAAGGCTGCACATTTTCTATACCATTAAGCAGATTATTCATACGAGCCATCATGATTTTCTTTAGGCTGACATGTTACATCTGTGCAGTTTTAAGTGCTAGGAATCAAATTCAAGAGACCTTGGCACTGTGTCATGAGTTTCTCTTATTCATTTCAATTATGTGGAAATGACTTTCAGCTCTTTTGAGACTGACACTAGTTGTTGCACGGATGTGTCTAATGCATACAGAAACAGAGCAAGGAAGACATAAGCAAGATTTGTAAATTGGTGATAATTCCATATACGTAGGGTGAATTGTTCTGCCTTCTTTTACCATTACACGTGTAAAAATTATACAGAATAAATTCACTTCATTGTAATTTATGTCTTATCAAAAATAGAAAAAAAAATATTTTTCTATGTTATCAAAGGTTTTCTTTTGGTTGTGGCCCAAAACGAAATAAGGAAAAGTGTAAATGAAAGTTTTTACTATCCTGTTTGTTGTGGTCTACTGTGAACTCAAAAACTATTTACTTGTATAATGAGAGGAATTTTTATTTCTAGGTATAACCAATATTTAAATTTCAACTCAAATGAGTTGAGTATTTCTTTAATAATTTTGTTGCGAGTCTGCAAAACCATAACACCTAAGCATGCACTCATCTAACAACAATCTTCAGCTTTGAAAAACCTAGTGTGTGTGTGTCCATGAGGCCACTTAAGTCTTCAATATACTTCTGGCTCTTTGAACAGTAGATGATGAGCTCCTGAAGCTACTTAGATAATTTGTTGCATTCGTGCGTGCAATAAGCCACTCCAGAAAATGCAGGGGCCTGGAATATAGTTTATCATGCGCGAATTGATCGAAGTGATTGGGGGAATGTCGAACAGCTTCTTGTCCCGTCTGGTTATCAAATGAAAGAGGCTCATTCAAATCTGCCGGCTTGCTTCCCTGGTCAGGTTCGCTAATTCCTTGACGGTAAACCCAGTTGCTCACAGCCTTCAGATATACTCTGTACCCAAAATTATTTTCTGGAAAGTTGGACTAAATCATTTCACTATCAAGTCTTGGTCATTTCATTATATCGGTGGTATTCTTTCTCAGTTTCTCTTCAATTGGAAAGGGACAGCAAAGAATGCTGAATGGGCTCGCTATCGTGTAAAATAAACCGTGAGAATTTGAGGTCAAGTGAATGCGAATTTTAGTGTTATCTGTGTACTGCTCCCCTCAGGGGGATACAACTATTGTATCTATGGGAATTAGCGCTCCCAGGGGAACCATGTGAGGGCCCGAGCTAAAGGTTAGGTAGGCTTCCTTTTTGTTGCAATTAAATAGGTTTTTGTTTTGTTACGGACCATCTTTTTTCGGTTCACTGCTGTCCTGTTTTTCAGCACCTACTACTTCCTTCTTCAATTTTTTTCTTGTTTCATGAACTTTTTTCCTAGCTTACTGTTTCTGTGCACCTTGTGCATAGATTCCACGTTCCCTCAACTCCATACTAAATGGTGCCTTCCTTTTTCCTCTCTTGGAATATCTTTGTCGTGGTTAAGGGAGGCTAAAACTTTCTTATATAATAATAATAATATAATAATCTGTGTACTGCTGTATCTACAATGGTAGTTGCATCAATCTGCAGTGGGTTTGGATATCCACATTCGTGACGTGTGCATCATTTTTTACTTTCGTAATTTTTCGTCGTGCGTATACCTCCTTATATTAGTTTGGTTTATTGCCTCGGTTAAATTCGAAGGTCGAAAATCAATGAGCTGCGTGTTTTTCAATTGAAGTCAAGCAAGGATTGCACGATCTGCTGAAGTTTCGTTCTTTCGATTATTGTGAAGGAAACTTCCATTCAGAAATTTTGACTCTGATATATCACTTACATGAAATGAAACACGAAATTTGTGCTCAGACTTCGTAAGAGTTGGTGCTTAGAGTATTGCGTAGCGTACGTCGACAAAAAAAGCAAAACTGTTCAATCAATGACGTCAAAACCACACTGTACAATTGCATTCGAAGTCAAGAACGCGTCAATTTCATTGAATTTTACCTGCCACTCTCTGAACGCATCTGACCCGTGCGCCTGGTGCACGCACGACATCTGCATGCGTCAGCCACTCTCGAATTCTTTCTCTACACGCCTGTGTTCTCTGTATCACTGATTATTTGTGGGTAGGTTTTAAGTTTATATAATTGAGTTTATCGATGGTGTTGCACGTTGTAGAGTGTGAGTAGTATTCACCATGAAAGTAATCGCCATCGTGTTCATTTCTCGGTATAGTCCGCTTCGCAATCATGAAATCATGTTAAAATACTTCAGGCTTGAGAATGTTGAACTTTTTAAAAGCATTTCCACGTTGACACCTCTGCTTAAATCGGTACGGAGCGAAATTTTCGTCCATTTATTTATTTAAGGAGGAATTTTGACTGGAGATTTAGTCGTTATCCGTTCGAAAGTTACGGATTTTCTGAACTTCGCTAACTCTTCTTGGAGAGTCAAGAAAATCCCTAGCAAGAGTAATGATTGTGGAGCGAGCGCTCTGCGAACCTTCAATATTTGTCCGATCTTGAGCTCATTTTCTACTTATGGCGGGACATTTTTGCGTTCATATTTTATTCGAAATAATACGTTGTAAGGATTCACTGTGAATTGCATGTAATTTTGACGTTGTACTAAGTAATTCTAAGAATTTATTTCAGTTTGGACGTGGCGTTAATTCTTGATAAGAAAAAAACTACTGAATGTCCATGAGCACGAGTTCTTAAATATTTTCAAGTATTACTCTTGATATTAGCTCGTCAACTAATCATTGATTTCTATTACATCATTGCCAATGAATTCACTCTGCCCAGTATGCAGAGAGAAGAACTCGGGTTTTTTGCTTTTACTTACCTGTTCCCTTACTCTTAAACACTTAGTCTCTTCGCATTACAGCCACACTAGTAACCCAGTCTTACTTTTTCGCCGCCTGCATGCATGTTTTTCGGCGCCCAAGTAATTAAATCGCTTTGGCGGCGAGAAACATGCATGCTCCGGCGGAAAAGTTCGACGGGGTAATGCTTGTGAGAAAGTCACTCCAGATTTTCTTTAGTTAATGCTTCGTTCATGCTCTGAATTTTTGGAACTTGAATTTCAGTATTTGAGTAAAGAACAGATGGCTGTGAAAGTAAAATTGAGCTTACGCTTTGCTTGTTAACTGCTATCATGATAGTCATTGAAGCCTGTAGTTGGCTTCGACATTCCTTTGTTGATGCGTGAAATAAACTACAACATGAATTCTCGATTGATAAATGAGACCAACAATTAAAAGATTAAAGAGACAAATATCGTTATTATCAATTTCTTCGGTTGTGCTACAGAAGACGCTCAATGTATTTCCGAAGCGGTATTTAATTTTTTTTAAGTTATTTCAAGAAAATTTTACTTCGGCGTAACAGAATAAAGAAACAAATGTGTTATTTTTTTACCCAGTATTAGTGTTAGTGGGTGGGATCTGTGTATGACACAGTGAGAGAGTAACACTAATACCCAGTATTAGTATACGTGAGTGAGGTCTCCACCTATGACCATTGCCTGGCCATTGGAGAACCTCCAGCGTTCCGTTGCTCCAATAAACAAAGCATTATCTAAGTATTTGTAACGTGCGCATTGAAGGAAGGCCACTGTAGCGTGATGCAGGGCCACTGTAGCCACGGAATACAAATATCAAGCATTCGATAATTATTAACGGGCTCGAGGTCGGAGCATCGGTACTGTTGTGCTGCGAGATAGAATTCGCCATTCGATATTGGGCGTTCGCGCTCCCAGACACACCGTGTCGCTGGTGGAAGGTTTCAATTTAAACTCATACGTTCAATTCGTTTGCTTATTTTAGTCTAGTTAAAAAATTGCATCCTTACTGTGAGTGAATCAGCCCATCGGCCAGTAGTTGAAGATCAATAAAACAACCAGGGCGGCAACCCTTATCGTATTTCATAATAAGCAAATCCAAACTTTGTGTTTCTTGAGTAGACGCTTAGGAAATTTTCCATCTTCAGCTCACCCGAAAAGAAAAGTATTTATTTTATCCCCAAAAAACTATGTCTTATCACCAAAAAATTGTAACTAGTAAATAAATTTGTGTCAGTAGATAAGTTTGTGGGGCGATTGTTAGAATATAAGTGGCGATTTTTGCGCTCGGAGCCGCTTTTACTAAGAGATTTGTGCATGTTATGAACAGTTAATTTTATCTAGTTGTGAACTGTCATTTGTTGAGTAACGTCGAACATAATATATTTTTTTTTGTCTGAGCTTTGAGTAGAAACTTGAATGATTGGTTCTTTTTCAAATGGTTTGTTCTTCGTGAAATATAATGTTTTTTTTTCATTCACCTGCGCCTGAAGTTCTTACCTAAAAATTCATTGACAAAATTTAAACTGTGCAGAATGTGTGCATCTCAAATTTGGTTTGACACGGAATGGAAGCTCCATATTTTGCAGTTTAGCTCTGGTAAGGCACACGCGTTTCGATGTTACGTCGGAATGAAAGCTTTCTCATTTCCGTTGTTGACTCGAGTCTGACGTTTCCTTGGAGTGAAATTTCAAGGAGAAATTTTCTTGTTTATTTTGTGAATTCGGTAGGACTTGACGTGCGCTTTGTGTGGGAACGTTGCGAAGTGGATCGTGAAGCCACAGCTCTTTGAGGCGACTTCGTTACTGTAGAGTAGACGGTCCGTGAAGACCTCCGGCTGGCGCGCTTTCATGCTCATTCTTACGTTGGGTCTGTGAGAGGCGCCTGGCAGTGCCGTCAATGCCGCTAACTTGCGCCCTTTTGTTAGACCGTCACGGCGTCGCGTTGCTTCTTGGTGCTCTTCTTTCTACCGTGCGCGCTGACCGTCCACCCCTCGTGTTCTCGGGTTTGGGGTGTTGTGCTTGTTGTGTGTAGGGTGGGTTGTGTTGTGCTTGTTGTGCGTGGGGTGTGTTGTGCTTGTTTTGTGGGGTGGGGTGGGGTGTGGTGTGCCTATTCTGTGAGGTGTCGCTTTTGGCCGTTTTTTCGTTCGTTGACTGCTTTCCTGGTAGTTTGATTTATATTGATATTCAAGTCTCGTTTTGTTTTTCAATTGTAATCACATTTGTTTCCAAGATTTTGCGTTCGTTGAATTTTGTTATTATTCATGTTCTCTTTCCTGTCAGTGGTATTACACTTAGTTTTATCTTAGTTGCTCTTACGTATCGATGTTTTTTATCCGCTGGTCATTGCTTGTAGTTTGGTTAAATTTTTTGTTGTTTTCGCTACGTAGGAACGATATGCAACTGCCTTTTTCGGTTGATTGCTTTTGGGGTCTCTTCCCCACCGACATTTAATTAATTAATATGTACACTGACCGAGGTAATTTGAAGAGCACGATTTTATAGCGTTAGTTACAGGCGTGTAACTCGGAGTACAATTGATTTTTTCCCCCATCATTTTGTTTTATTCGCCAAAATTTGGTAACTTCGAGCTCACTAATCGGCTGTATGAGTTCACTAATGGGCTGTACGAGTTCACAAATCAGCTGTATAAGTTCACTAATCAGCTGTACGAATTCACAAATCAGCTGTATGAGCTCCCTCATCAGCTGTAGCATTTCACTAATCAGCTGTGTGAGTTCACAAATCAGCTGTATGAGTTCACAAATCAGCTCTATAAGTTCACTAATCAGCTGTACGAGTTCACAAATCAGCTGTATGAGTTCACATATCAGCTGTATGAGTTCACAAATCAGCTCTATAAGTTCACTAATCAGCTGTACGAGTTCACTAATCAGCTGTACGAGTTCACAGATCAGCCGATGAGTTCATCACTTGTCTCCTAACTGGCACTGGCCATTTTTATCATATCAAATGTCATTACGATGGTGCGTCGTTTGCTTGCTAGTGTTGTCGCCCTGGAGCCAAAGTTCATTAGTGAACTGTTCGTCGTTCACGCATTGTTGTTCCGCCTGAATAATTGAATTGTTTTATATTTTTGTGATCTTCTAGAGTAGCTTTGCTGGCTCCATAATCGTCATTTGTTGCGACTTTTTGCAACAATAATTGTTTACCCCTTCTCATGCGAAGCAGGCTTCGTGTTAGTCGTGTTTGATTTTGTTTTAAATGAGTGGAATAATTTTCTCTGGAATCTAACTCCCATTTTGCTTGTTGTAAAAGCCTATGTATCTCGCTCGAAGTTTTTCAAATAATTAGTCGAGATTTTAGTTCTGAAGTCTATTGACGATTTTTTTATTGCGGTGAATGCCATAGGTGCTGGCGCCTGACTTCATTGTGTTATGAACGGCAGGTGCATGGCACTAGAAAATACTTCACCTCTTTTTCGTAACTGTGGCCCTTTTACGATCTGTTTTGTTCTAACTACCGAAGGTTATGTGTCTGAAAAGTTTGGGTGTTACAGTAAATGCTAAGGTGTGCTAATTAAACCTCATATTTTTAATATTTTACATGGCGCTATCATTCTTTATTTCAGCCCTACCCTTGTAAGCAAATGAATAGCCATTTTCGTTACTTTATAGTGTCACCAACGTTTTCACAAGTGTAGTGCTCGGGAAAACTAGAAACTTGCTATATTTTGTGCAGCGTTGGCCTGGCCATTTTAACCTTTGAGGCAATGTTTAAATTAGATTATCGACCAGATGCTGGCCTTGTTATTTACTCGAGTAACCGCTTGGGTCTGTCGACTCCGGAGCCCGGGAGGCGCCTGGCTCCTCTGCAAGTTAAAACTTTTTCTCGCCCTCTTTTGCTGTGTTCTCGACAGCCAGGCCATAACTTGCAGCCCTGCGCCATTTTCACCCACTTCCCGATATTAAACGTTAACCTAATTACAACTTCGCTATTTTTCCGTGGGGTCTTTCCTTTCCTTTTTTACGGTTTCGTTGTTTTGTTTGTCTTGGATGAAGGCTCTTCTAAGGAACTTTTCTCCTCGCCATTTTGTCCAGTAGTTTAGCGGGTTGCGTTGGTATCGTGCCTACTTGCGGCGTTCTCTGTAGCTTGTGGTGTGTTGTGTTGCAACCGTGCGGCGTCTTCTGTAGCTTGTGGTGTGTTGTGTTGCAACCGTGCGGCGTCTTCTGTAGCTTGTGGTGTATTGTGTTGCAACCGTGCGGCGTCTTCTGTAGCTTGTGGTGTGTTGTGTTGCAACCGTGCGGCGTCTTCTGTAGCTTGTGGTGTGTTGTGTTGCAACCGTGCGGCGTCTTCTGTGGCTTGTGGTGTGTTGTGTTGCAACCGTGCGGCGTTCTCTGTAGCTTGTGGTGTATTGTGTTGCAACCGTGCGGCGTTCTCTGTAGCTTGTGGTGTGTTGTGTTGCAACCGTGCGGCGTCTTCTGTAGCTTGTGGTGTGTTGTGTTGCAACCGTGCGGCGTCTTCTGTAGCTTGTGGTGTATTGTGTTGCAACCGTGCGGCGTCTTCTGTAGCTTGTGGTGTGTTGTGTTGCAACCGTGCGGCGTCTTCTGTAGCTTGTGGTGTGTTGTGTTGCAACCGTGCGGCGTCTTCTGTAGCTTGTGGTGTATTGTGTTGCAACCGTGCGGCGTCTTCTGTAGCTTGTGGTGTGTTGTGTTGCAACCGTGCGGCGTCTTCTGTAGCTTGTGGTGTGTTGTGTTGCAACCGTGCGGCGTCTTCTGTGGCTTGTGGTGTGTTGTGTTGCAACCGTGCGGCGTTCTCTGTAGCTTGTGGTGTATTGTGTTGCAACCGTGCGGCGTTCTCTGTAGCTTGTGGTGTGTTGTGTTGCAACCGTGCGGCGTCTTCTGTAGCTTGTGGTGTGTTGTGTTGCAACCGTGCGGCGTCTTCTGTAGCTTGTGGTGTATTGTGTTGCAACCGTGCGGCGTCTTCTGTAGCTTGTGGTGTGTTGTGTTGCAACCGTGCGGCGTCTTCTGTAGCTTGTGGTGTGTTGTGTTGCAACCGTGCGGCGTCTTCTGTGGCTTGTGGTGTGTTGTGTTGCAACCGTGCGGCGTTCTCTGTAGCTTGTGGTGTATTGTGTTGCAACCGTGCGGCGTTCTCTGTAGCTTGTGGTGTATTGTGTTGCAACCGTGCGGCGTCTTCTGTGGCTTGTGGTGTGTTGTGTTGCAACCGTGCGGCGTTCTCTGTAGCTTGTGGTGTGTTGTGTTGCAACCGTGCGGCGTCTTCTGTGGCTTGTGGTGTGTTGTGTTGCAACCGTGCGGCGTTCTCTGTAGCTTGTGGTGTATTGTGTTGCAACCGTGCGGCGTTCTCTGTAGCTTGTGGTGTGTTGTGTTGCAACCGTGCGGCGTCTTCTGTGGCTTGTGGTGTGTTGTGTTGCAACCGTGCGGCGTTCTCTGTAGCTTGTGGTGTATTGTGTTGCAACCGTGCGGCGTCTTCTGTAGCTTGTGGTGTGTTGTGTTGCAACCGTGCGGCGTATTCTGTGGCTTGTGGTGTGTTGTGTTGCAACCGTGCGGCGTCTTCTGTGGCTTGTGGTGTGTTGTGTTGCAACCGTGCGGCGTTCTCTGTAGCTTGTGGTGTGTTGTGTTGCAACCGTGCGGCGTCTTCTGTGGCTTGTGGTGTGTTGTGTTGCAACCGTGCGGCGTTCTCTGTAGCTTGTGGTGTATTGTGTTGCAACCGTGCGGCGTCTTCTGTAGCTTGTGGTGTGTTGTGTTGCAACCGTGCGGCGTCTTCTGTAGCTTGTGGTGTGTTGTGTTGCAACCGTGCGGCGTCTTCTGTGGCTTGTGGTGTGTTGTGTTGCAACCGTGCGGCGTTCTCTGTAGCTTGTGGTGTGTTGTGTTGCAACCGTGCGGCGTCTTCTGTGGCTTGTGGTGTGTTGTGTTGCAACCGTGCGGCGTTCTCTGTAGCTTGTGGTGTATTGTGTTGCAACCGTGCGGCGTCTTCTGTGGCTTGTGGTGTGTTGTGTTGCAACCGTGCGGCGTTCTCTGTAGCTTGTGGTGTATTGTGTTGCAACCGTGCGGCGTTCTCTGTAGCTTGTGGTGTATTGTGTTGCAACCGTGCGGCGTCTTCTGTGGCTTGTGGTGTGTTGTGTTGCAACCGTGCGGCGTTCTCTGTAGCTTGTGGTGTATTGTGTTGCAACCGTGCGGCGTCTTCTGTGGCTTGTGGTGTGTTGTGTTGCAACCGTGCGGCGTTCTCTGTAGCTTGTGGTGTATTGTGTTGCAACCGTGCGGCGTCTTCTGTGGCTTGTGGTGTGTTGTGTTGCAACCGTGCGGCGTTCTCTGTAGCTTGTGGTGTGTTGTGTTGCAACCGTGCGGCGTCTTCTGTGGCTTGTGGTGTGTTGTGTTGCAACCGTGCGGCGTTCTCTGTAGCTTGTGGTGTGTTGTGTTGCAACCGTGCGGCGTTCTCTGTAGCTTGTGGTGTGTTGTGTTGCAACCGTGCGGCGTCTTCTGTGGCTTGTGGTGTGATGTGTTGCAACCGTGCGGCGTTCTCTGTAGCTTGTGGTGTGTTGTGTTGCAACCGTGCGGCGTCTTCTGTGGCTTGTGGTGTGTTGTGTTGCAACCGTGCGGCGTCTTCTGTAGCTTGTGGTGTGTTGTGTTGCAACCGTGCGGCGTCTTCTGTAGCTTGTGGTGTGTTGTGTTGCAACCGTGCGGAGTCTTCTGTAGCTTGTGGTGTGTTGTGTTGCAACCGTGCGGCGTCTTCTGTAGCTTGTGGTGTGTTGTGTTGCAACCGTGCGGCGTCTTCTGTAGCTTGTGGTGTGTTGTGTTGCAACCGTGCGGCGTCTTCTGTAGCTTGTGGTGTGTTGTGTTGCAACCGTGCGGCGTCTTCTGTAGCTTGTGGTGTGTTGTGTTGCAACCGTGCGGCGTTCTCTGTAGCTTGTGGTGTGTTGTGTTGCAACCGTGCGGAGTCTTCTGTGGCTTGTGGTGTGTTGTGTTGCAACCGTGCTGCGTCTTCTGTAGCTTGTGGTGTGTTGTGTTGCAACCGTGCGGCGTCTTCTGTAGCTTGTGGTGTGTTGTGTTGCAACCGTGCTGCGTCTTCTGTAGCTTGTGGTGTGTTGTGTTGCAACCGTGCGGCGTCTTCTGTAGCTTGTGGTGTGTTGTGTTGCAACCGTGCGGCGTCTTCTGTAGCTTGTGGTGTGTTGTGTTGCAACCGTGCGGCGTCTTCTGTAGCTTGTGGTGTGTTGTGTTGCAACCGTGCGGCGTCTTCTGTAGCTTGTGGTGTGTTGTGTTGCAACCGTGCGGCGTTCTCTGTAGCTTGTGCTGTGTTGTGTTGCAACCGTGCGGCGTCTTCTGTAGCTTGTGGTGTGTTGTGTTGCAACCGTGCGGCGTCTTCTGTAGCTTGTGGTGTGTTGTGTTGCAACCGTGCGGCGTCTTCTGTAGCTTGTGGTGTGTTGTGTTGCAACCGTGCGGCGTCTTCTGTAGCTTGTGGTGTATTGTGTTGCAACCGTGCGGCGTCTTCTGTAGCTTGTGGTGTGTTGTGTTGCAACCGTGCGGCGTTCTCTGTAGCTTGTGGTGTGTTGTGTTGCAACCGTGCGGCGTTCTCTGTAGCTTGTGGTGTGTTGTGTTGCAACCGTGCAAAGTCTCCTGCAGCTTGTGGTGTGTTGTGTTGCTACTCTGCGGAGTCTTCTGTAGCTTGTGGTGTGTTGTGTTGCAACCGTGCGGCGTCTTCTGTAGCTTGTGGTGTGTTGTGTTGCAACCGTGCGGCGTCTTCTGTAGCTTGTGGTGTGTTGTGTTGCAACCGTGCGGAGTCTTCTGTAGCTTGTGGTGTGTTGTGTTGCAACCGTGCGGCGTTCTCTGTAGCTTGTGGTGTGTTGTGTTGCAACCGTGCGGCGTTCTCTGTAGCTTGTGGTGTGTTGTGTTGCAACCGTGCAAAGTCTCCTGCAGCTTGTGGTGTGTTGTGTTGCTACTCTGCGGAGTCTTCTGTAGCTTGTGGTGTGTTGTGTTGCAATCGTGCGGTGTCTTCTGTAGCTTGTGGTGTGTTGTGTTGCAACCGTGCGGCGTTCTCTGTAGCTTGTGGTGTGTTGTGTTGCAACCGTGCGGCGTTCTCTGTAGCTTGTGGTGTGTTGTGTTGCAACCGTGCGGAGTCTCTTGTAGCTTGTGGTGTGTTGTGTTGCAACTCTGCGGAGTCTTCTGTAGCTTGTGGTGTGTTGTGTTGCAATCGTGCGGTGTCTTCTGTAGCTTGTGCGTGTGTTGTGTTGCTACTCTGCGGAGTCTTCTGTAGCTTGTGGTGTATTGTGTTGCTACTCTGCGGAGTCTTCTGTAGCTTGTGGTGTGTTGTGTTGCTACTCTGCGGAGTCTTCTGTAGCTTGTGGTGTATTGTGTTGCAACCGTGCGGAGTCTTCTGTAGCTTGTGGTGTATTGTGTTGCTACTCTGCGGAGTCTTCTGTAGCTTGTGGTGTATTGTGTTGCTACTCTGCGGAGTCTTCTGTAGCTTGTGGTGTGTTGTGTTGCTACTCTGCGGAGTCTTCTGTAGCTTGTGCGTGTGTTGTGTTGCTACTCTGCGGAGTCTTCTGTAGCTTGTGGTGTATTGTGTTGCTACTCTGCGGAGTCTTCTGTAGCTTGTGGTGTGTTGTGTTGCTACTCTGCGGAGTCTTCTGTAGCTTGTGGTGTATTGTGTTGCAACCGTGCGGAGTCTTCTGTAGCTTGTGGTGTATTGTGTTGCTACTCTGCGGAGTCTTCTGTAGCTTGTGGTGTATTGTGTTGCTACTCTGCGGAGTCTTCTGTAGCTTGTGGTGTGTTGTGTTGCTACTCTGCGGAGTCTTCTGTAGCTTGTGGTGTATTGTGTTGCAACCGTGCGGAGTCTTCTGTAGCTTGTGGTGTATTGTGTTGCTACTCTGCGGAGTCTTCTGTAGCTTGTGGTGTATTGTGTTGCTACTCTGCGGAGTCTTCTGTAGCTTGTGGTGTGTTGTGTTGCTACTCTGCGGAGTCTTCTGTAGCTTGTGGTGTATTGTGTTGCAACCGTGCGGAGTCTTCTGTAGCTTGTGGTGTATTGTGTTGCTACTCTGCGGAGTCTTCTGTAGCTTGTGGTGTATTGTGTTGCTACTCTGCGGAGTCTTCTGTAGCTTGTGGTGTGTTGTGTTGCTACTCTGCGGAGTCTTCTGTAGCTTGTGGTGTATTGTGTTGCTACTCTGCGGAGTCTTCTGTAGCTTGTGGTGTATTGTGTTGCAACCAATTCTTGGTTCGCTTGACTGGTGTCCGTGAGCGATGCTAAGAATAAGTGAGATGCAGGTTCAAAAGGACGTCATGGAAGGCAGTTCCATTGAATGACTCACCCCGAGAGCAGAGCAGCGCTTCAAGGCTCCCAGCCTTTGACATGGGTGGTCCGATTGACTTCAGTGATTTTCTATTTCCCGCGGCGCGATAAACGTTAATGTGATCTGCGCTGCGTCAAAGCCGAGTAATAACATGCTGTTCCTCTCGTACAGTTTCGATGCTGGGGTGTACAGAATTTGGGCGTTTCACATCTACAGCTTTACTGTATGATGGATGAGACGGTAGCTTAATTTGGAAAAATTCGAGCTTTAAAATAGATTTGGTATGTTGCAAAGTGTTCCTTTTAAAAGACATATTTTTCTTTAAGACTGAAGACTCCTTTTCTTCTTTTTTGCAGTCCCTTCTATAGAAGATTCAACTGTTATATCTATGAGAATTAGTGCTCTCAGGGGGCAGATGTGAGGTCCCGTGCGTAAAATTATTTTTGTTGTTGAAATAGAGTAGGTTTGTTTTCAGTTCACGTCTGTCCTGTTTCTTTAGCTCGTATTATTTTTTTAACTTTTAACTCGTTTCATAAGCTTATATCTTACCTCATTGTTTCTGTGCACAGGGGATTTTCTAGGGGAACACACTTTATGCAAAGATTCCTCGTTCCCTAAACCTCGTATTAAGTAAATGATACCTTCTTCTTTATTCTCTTTGGAACACCTTTGTTGTGGCTAAGATTGCTCAGAATAACTTATCTACTCTCCCAATCTTGGAGAGAAGCTACAGACAGTATGTGTGTCGAAAGATTTTTGCTGTTCTCTAGATTAAATTTTTCCAGTGAGAGCGGTGAAAGCATCATTGATGAAAACCTAAAAAAGTTCCTATTTTTTGACTGAGTAAATCACCTTCCTAATACTTCATTCTAGTTCTGTTCTCATCATTCAATTTGTTTCTAAAGTATATTAGTGAAACATCAAAGAGAAGTTATCCTGGCTTTTGGATAGAGGTCGTTGGCTATTAAATTGCCAAACAACTAACCATGCCTTCAAATTATCTTAAGTTGAGGAGCTAAAAAGTAATATGACATGTGCCATAAAAATAACATCATTTGCTTGCATGTAAAATTCAAAAATAGTTAAAGCTTTGTACGTTATGTGTTATCATACTCATAATTTTGTTGAGTTTTTCTCGGAGTGCAGGTAGTGGAAGTTATCAAATAATTACCACAATTATTCGTCCTTTACGGGGCCCCCCTTACGATAAGGAAGCCGCCTAGCGAGGAGCGAAAACCGTGGTAGCATTACTTGCTCCTGGTCATGTTTTGCATAAGACCTCGGTTGTGGTGATGTGCGTGTTACAATGCCGTCTTTTTCTGCAGGCGGTGTTGGATCAGGGTAAGGAAAGGAATCAATCTTTCGTTTTCATCAAGTTGAAGCTCGAATGATGCAAAAACTGAAACTTGATCGCATTTTAAATACATATCCTAACAATGCAGTGCCGTAATCACGGCCCGATATATCCCCGTAATGACAGAAACTGACCCACAGGCATGCGACACCCTAACAACACTGTGCTGTTATCACGGTCCGATATCCCCGTAATGACAGAAACTGAATGGTGAAACTTGAACGACACAGTACCGTAATCACGGTCCGATGTCCCCGTAATGACAGAAACTGACCCACAGGCGGCACGGCGTGCATTCTGAGGTGGACCACGTAGCGCCAGATTGGTTCCATTCCTCGGCAGCGTGCAGTGCGTTTCTCCATCGCTGGGTCCCGTCACCGCAATTACTGCGGCCGTCTTATGCCGCCGTGCAATCTCGGTGTCTCGGCTCCCCTGCTCATTCCGTTTGGGCTTCTGAATTCCTCGAGAGTTATTTCACATGAGATTTGCTCACGGGACGCTAGAAATTCACGGTGCTAGCTGATTGCGTCCAAGTTAGCTCGTGTTCTTCTCTTGCTGTGTTGCGTTTGCACTGAATGATCGGAAACTCTAAAATGATGTTTCTTGCTAACTGAGGTAACGTTGGGGAATTTTGTTTCATTTACTTATCCAAGTCAGGCAGGACGTTAGCGGCCTTCAGCGTAGATTTAGCCATACAAGTACTGATCTATTGTAAACTAAATAGTTCTTTAGAGTTCCAATTTGCGTTTCTCTTCTGCATTTTATGATTTGCCTAGATGTGCTGTTGTTTTGAGAACTCGGGGAAAAGAACAAACTCTCCAGGGAGCGACTACCAGTTTGAAAATGATTGTACATTAGCTTATTGTACTGTGAATAGAAGGTAAATTTTGCTTAGTTAGCAAGTTCAATAAAAAGTAAAGTGCAAAAACCAAAGAAGTCCACATTGTTTAAAATTTTGTATGTGGTCAATTCTAAAAAACGAACGTTTCGGGCCTTGACCCATCATCATTAATATTAAACAATGTGGACTTCTTTGGTTTTTGCCATTAACTTTTTACTATGAATAAGATTTGGCATGCGTGGATGCTATAAAATTTTACCTGCGTAAAATCTACCTAAGGAAACCCCGTTTACCAGAAAATTTACAACTCGCGTTGCTCGAACCAGAAAACTAACAAGAACCCATTTTTCGTTGCGGAGTCCACACGTCACCAAGACGCAACGCTTCCTTGAGGCCGGTAGGCTCGTACTCTAATTGCTCAAAGTGGCGGCGCCGAGCGTAGATGTTTCTTTGGCTTTGGCTTCATTGCCTGTACTCAAGAGATGTTGTAAATTAGCTGGAGGCTTTTATATTTGCGGTGCGCGTCAGTGCGAGTGACGGCTCATTTTCGCAGCTAGACCTCGCCATTGCGTGTCTCCTGCTCTCGGCTGCCGTTTGTTGAGTGCTTGTTAGTAGGTAGCGGAGTCGGAGTCGCTGGAGTCGGAGTCGCATGTTTTAGGGTGGAGTCGGAGTCGCATGTTTTAGGGTGGAGTCGGAGTCGCATGTTTTAGGGTGGAGTCGGAGTCGCATGTTTTAGGGTGGAGTCGGAGTCGCATGTTTTTGGGTGGAGTCAGAGTCGCATGTTTTAGGGTGGAGTCGGAGTCGCATGTTTTAGGGTGGAGTCGGAGTCGCATGTTTTAGGGTGGAGTCGGAGTCGCATGTTTTAGGGTGGAGTCGGAGTCGCATGTTTTAGGGTGGAGTCGGAGTCGCATGTTTTAGGGTGGAGTCGGAGTCGCATGTTTTAGGGTGGAGTCGGAGTCGCATGTTTTAGGGTGGAGTCGGAGTCGCATGTTTTAGGGTGGAGTCGGAGTCGCATGTTTTAGGGTGGAGTCGGAGTCGCATGTTTTAGGGTGGAGTCAGAGTCGCATGTTTTAGGGTGGAGTCGGAGTCGCATGTTTTAGGGTGGAGTCGGAGTCGCATGTTTTAGGGTGGAGTCGGAGTCGCATGTTTTAGGGTGGAGTCGGAGTCGCATGTTTTAGGGTGGAGTCGGAGTCGCGTGTTTTAGGGTGGAGTCGGAGTCGCATGTTTTAGGGTGGAGTCGGAGTCGCATGTTTTAGGGTGGAGTCGGAGTCGCATGTTTTAGGGTGGAGTCGGAGTCGCATGTTTTAGGGTGGAGTCGGAGTCGCATGTTTTAGGGTGGAGTCGGAGTCGCATGTTTTAGGGTGGAGTCGGAGTCGCATGTTTTAGGGTGGAGTCGGAGTCGCATGTTTTAGGGTGGAGTCGGAGTCGCATGTTTTAGGGTGGAGTCGGAGTCGCATGTTTTAGGGTGGAGTCGGAGTCGCATGTTTTAGGGTGGAGTCGGAGTCGCATGTTTTAGGGTGGAGTCGGAGTCGCATGTTTTAGGGTGGAGTCGGAGTCGCATGTTTTAGGGTGGAGTCGGAGTCGCATGTTTTAGGGTGGAGTCGGAGTCGCATGTTTTAGGGTGGAGTCGGAGTCGCATGTTTTAGGGTGGAGTCGGAGTCGCATGTTTTAGGGTGGAGTCGGAGTCGCATGTTTTAGGGTGGAGTCGGAGTCGCATGTTTTAGGGTGGAGTCGGAGTCGCATGTTTTAGGGTGGAGTCGGAGTCGCATGTTTTAGGGTGGAGTCGGAGTCGCATGTTTTAGGGTGGAGTCGGAGTCGCATGTTGTAGGGTGGAGTCGGAGTCGCAAATTTATTCCTCCGACTCCGCAACCCTGGTAAGTAACTCGTGCCTCGCTTGCTGCAACCTGTCTTGGCTTTTTGACTTCAGTTCTTCATCAGTGATGCGCTTGTAAACGCACGTGAGGTGTTACTATTTTAGTGTTCAGACACTATTTTTTCATGAAGAGCGATCACGGCAATGTGAAAGTAGGAAACGGTCCAAAAAGAATGTGCAGGTTTTCTTTCATTTCAAGCACATAGGCTAAATGTGAAATGAGATTCTGTGCCTGTACCGTGTAAAGTGTGTATTTCCTCTTAAAAGTGTCCTTAGATGATCTAACTTTAGGAACATTGATCGCCCAATTTACTATAATTCTTTACGTCTAGTTTTTGGCAAAGTAATGTGTTGCAGAGGTTTGTCAACGAACTTATGTATCATGTGAGTTGCTCAATTTGCAAAATTTTTATAAATCCAATTAATAATTTTGATTTTCGGTATAACATTCCCGTGTTTTTTGTGGCATCAGCATTTATAGCTCTGAGCATCCGTTATAATGTGGTCATCTGTCATTTTGGTTCTAACATGACCTGAGAAGTTCATCGTGAGATGATGGCCTTGCTTACGGAAGCACGGGCTCTTACAGCGCTCTCATTTTTGTTAGGATTTTGGTTTGTGTGCATTTATGTTAGGCGCTTCCTTCCTTCCCTCCCTCCGCTGGTAATACGCAGCGCCTCATATTTCAGGAAGGCGCGTGCCATTGATCATTTGTGATCGACCTCTTCTATTCATCCACACTCGGGCGGCCGTTCTTGCCGCCACTGCTATAGTCCTTGCCTTTTGTAATGAAAAAATGATGAGCGAGCGAGCGCTTTTCAGCCCCGGTATTCTCCTTTAATGTGTGTTTGGGCTTATGTATCTTTGAAATCTCTTGGATATTGCCCAAGCTTCCTATTCCCCCACCATGATATCTTCTCAGGTATATTCTTAATTCCTGTATTTTTAACTCCCTTAGGGGATACAACTATTGTATCTATGGGAATTTGCATTCCCACGGGGAAAATGTGAAGTCCCGAGCTAACAGCTAAGTAGGCCTTTTTTGTTTAAATAAAATGTTTTCGTTGTGTTAAGGACCATCTTTTTTCGGTTCACTGCTGTCCTTTTTTCAGCACCTACTACCTTGTTCTTCAACTTTTATGTTTCATGAACGTCTTTCTCAACTTATTGTTTCTGTGCACCTCGTGCGTAGATTCCGCGTTCCCTTAACTCCATACTAAATGGTGCCTTCCTCTCTTCTAAACCTTTTCGCCGCGGTTGGGGAGGCTTGAACTAATATCTAATCTAATGTGCTCTTGTTGACGTATTTACACTCGTAGAAATATGCATGTATAATGGGCATTTTAACGCCAAGTGATTAGAATGTACGTATATTCGAATGGGCCGCGATACCTTAGTTACTTATGTGCGTGAGCGTTCCTTAGCTTGCGCCATCCGAATCAAAGTTAAAAAAATATAGCCTTTAATAATGTAGTTATATAATATTACATGTGTGTGTGAAGCTGTATTATATCTGCGTCAGTTCATCACATCTTGTGAAGAGCTCAGGTGCGTCATCGTGTAGCTTTCACCTTAGTTCAGGGCTGAAATTTGCAAACTTCGGTGCTCAATATTATGCGCTCAAATCCAACCATTATGAAGTTTCCATATTAATTGCACCGCCTTGATAATGGAACGATATAATTTCGATTAATTGACCGGTGATTCATCGTACGTAGACCGAGTAAATTTAGATGCAGTTTTCTGCTCGAAAGTTAATGGTTTGCCAAGGATTCATCTGAGAACGCGTTTGTTCTAAATGATATGCCTCTAATGGGAACGGTGAGCTTTAATTTTGGAAGAGTTATTGTGAAAAAATGAGTTGCATAACTTAGTATTTTCGTCCCGAAAATTCCTTCTCTTCATTTTAACTCAATTTAAAATTTGATTCCTAATTTTTATCCCAATATTACATTTAAACTAACGTTGCAGTGTTCGAACGTGTGTTCGTGTGTTATCACTCTGTTCTGGCAATGGAGTTTTTAGTCCTGAAACTGACCTAAAATTTCCTTAGGGGGATGTAACTATTATACGATATCTATGGGAATTAGCGCTCCCAGAAGAAGATGTGAAGTCATGAGCTGAAGCTTTAGTATGTCTTCGTTTTGTGAAAATAGACTAGGTTTTTATCTTTTTTCTGTTCGATACTGTCTTTTTTCAGGACCTATTATATTTATCTTATACTTGTATCTTGTTTCTTAAACTTCTTTCCATCTTCTTTCTATGCGTGGGGTGGGAAATCACACCTTGTTCGTTGATTCCCCGTTCCCGTAACTCCATACTAACTGGTGCCTCCCTCCTTACTCTTTTAGACAAAATCTTTGTAATGTTTGGGGAGGCTTAAACTAACTCATGCAATCTACTTTACAATTGAGTATCCTGTGTGGGAACACACCTTGTACATAGACCCGTTTTCTTTTATTCGTACTGAATGGTCCCTTCTCTTCATTCTCTTAGGATCGCCTATGTTTTCGCTAGGGTGATTTAAAATATTATATTATTGTTAATAATAATAAATGAATAATGTATTGCTCATGAAAGAAATGAATGTATTCCAGCGAGGATTTCGATGGTGTCGAAAGGAATACTGTTTTTCGATGGAATATTTTTGAGGCTGTTTCTGTCTGGTGTTCTCCAGTTACGAGCTCATGAAATTATATGTACGCTGTAGAGCTGCATGCTCGTGTACGTTCTAACGTACTTAGTCACCCACGAGATTTGAGCGACGTGGTCCATCAATTTCTTATAAATTTCGCCCAAACATCCATAAACTTTCAGATAAGCATGAAATATATTTAATTAGGATCTCAGTTAGAAATTTCAGTTGGACTGACGCGCAACCCTGCAATGTAGCGGGGTCGGAAATATTCTGTGGCTATCTAGGAACCATTCCTTCAGTTATCCGTGACAGATAGTTGAAAATTGATCATAAGAGTTATGCTAATATGTTCACTGTTTGTGTTGACCTTTTACCTTAAAAGCTTAATTTCCATGTCGAACTTCTGATATCAAACCTTGATTTTCATTTTTAACTTTTGACTTCAAAGTTTAATTTTTATGTTGACCTTTTGGCTTCAAAATTTAATTTTCAGTTAGAAATTTTGACTTCTGAGATTATCTTTTATGCTTAAATTTTTTGTTGAACTTTGACTTCAAAGTTCGCTATTAATTTTAAACTTATTTCAAAGTTTAACGCCGAAGTTTATAGTTATTTCCAATTTATCCATTCTTGTTATACTCATTTCACAGTTCGCCATTCATGTTGCGTTTATTCCTGTTCCCCGTGCGTGTCAAACTTCAAAATTTAACGTTCATCTTCAATTTACTTCAAAGCTCATGTTCAAAGTTCAACGAACACCATATTAAGCTTTATTCAGAGGCCATGTTCACTACGTTTCCCTGTCTTATTTTGTGCTCGGTGTTGATCAATTTCCGTCGATTTCTGAAGCGTACTCTGAGACCATTAGCTTATTACCTCGGGTTTTGGAGGCCTCTTGCCATGAGTTATTCAGGTGCTCTTCGTTTCGCTCTGCAGTGCCACAAATTATGTAAGCTTCGCTTTACTAAACTCTCTATTGCCGGTGCTCGTTTTATTGATGTGTGCGCTCGAAATTTGGTCTGGGTGCCAGGCTTGCGATGGTGAAGGGTGTTCTATTTTGCACTTCGCTGGATGATGGTACAAATTTTGCGTTGAATTCCTAAAGGTAATCGTACGTGTTTTAGTTTTGATCGCTCTTTGGGAGGAGATGTGAGGTCCAAAACAGAAGGTTTGGTAATCCTTCCTTATTTGGAAATAAAATATGTTTTTTCTTCTGTTACCGTCGATACCGTCGTGCGGTCGACGTGAGGGTTCGTGAAAAAGGGGCTGTCTCCTGTGCAGCTACCTTTTTCCGGGGCGCTAGCTTTTCTGTGCAGCTGCCCTTCCTGAGGTTCGTGTGGGTACCGCCTACGCCGTATTATGTCCACTAGGGCAACAGAAGTAAATTCTGTTAGTGCCGAACTGCGACAGCGTCTTCCTATTCGACATACTATGCGAAATAGTTCGTCCTACCGAGGTGGCTCCTTAAACCCCTTTATAGGCGAGGTGTCGTATGAGACTAAAGCCTGTCTCAATAAGGAGAAAGGAAAACTCATTTGACCTCAGGGTGTGACTTGTGTAATGCTGAATCTCTTTGCAGTCCCTATTACATACACTGATATATTTTAACAAAGACAGTGATTTATTTTCTGTTGCAAAAATAGTGCGTACAGACATGAGCTACTGCATAACAGGGTACAACACTCAAAATTGCATTTAAAATATTAGTTTTATTTAGCTAGGTAATCAAAGAAACATTGGAATATCGAAATGTAATACAAATGATATTTAAGAGCTAACTAAAGTAAATGCACCGACGCATCGTCAGCGCAGAGAAACAGACAAGTCGGCGTTCAGGGAGTTGGACACATGAAGAAAATACTTAAGATTATGGGTAACTAGCACAAAAGGCTCGACAACACCTGTGCGGCCTGACAGTTACAAACTATCTTTTTCCAGTTCATTGCTGGTTCTTCTTACTCCTGTTAATTTATTCTCTATCTTCTTCAAGAACTCATTTCAATCTTGCTGTTTCGATACACAGGGTGTGGAGACACATCTTGTACATAGATTCTCCGTTCCCTCAGTTCGATACTAAATGGGACTTTCATCATCACTCACTTGGTAATACCTTGTGGTTAGGGAGGCTCTCACCTTCTTATAAGTTACTCGAAGTGCACAACGTTCCATTTTGCAGATGACAATTATTGTCATAATATACGAAGTATTTTCATTGCGCAGGAACCGTTGGGAGGTTCATCCTTAGCATTTTGTGTGTGTGCGTGTATTGCTGTGTTTGAAACAGCGTCAGGAGAGCCCAGTGTTTAGATGCGAGGTTTGCTGATGTTTGTGTTGCGCAAGCCGAATTCAATAAAGCCAGAGGTGCGTCATATCGTTTCAGAGTATGACCTTACTAAGTGGTATGTATTCCAGCGTGGGAATCATCAATTTGAGTGTCCTTTATTGTATCCAAAAAGCGATTGAAGTTTCTTCTGTGAGCTCTTGCTAGGATGTAGCCTGTTTTTATGCACTCACGTATGTAATCTTTGGAATGAATTGGAATGGGTTTCATTTAGAGGGTGCTTAGGAATAGCGAGCATGTGCATGGGTCTTGAGTTACCTTAATATTCTGCGAGTGTATGGTCTGAGGGCGTCCGTGTAATCTAGGCAGGAGGTAGCGCTGTAATCTGCACTTTAGTGCTGCTCCATTCCGCAACTCGCAGAGGCGTATTGCTGCTCCTGGTTTTGCCTTCAAAAAATTGTGGCCTGCAATTTTGTGCTTGGCGATTTTTGCCTTCCGTTAAAAGGGAGTAACTGAAAGTCGGCGTCACTCACGACTTACATTGGTACTGCTACTGTGTCATATAGCCGAGGCTTTCTCGCTAGTTACACTACGTATGATTTGTCTGAGAAAAACAAAATAGAACATGGCAACAGAAACGGGTCGAGTGACCTATTCTAGGGCTCCTCCCCGATTGTCCTGTGCCGCCTGACACCATCACTCACTGGCACCAGAGAATCACATCAACAGGCCTCAGTTTGAGCTCAATTGTACAAGTGCGTTCGTATTGGCTCAAATTCTCCCTATGCTGCCATCGTCTCAGTAAGTTTCTCATAGTCCCTCGAAAACCTTGAAAAATTACTAGCGACTATTTTCTTCCGCTCCCAGGGGGACTATGTGAGGGCCTGAGCTAAAGGTTAGGTAAGCTTCCTTTTTTGTAATAAAATAGGTTTTTGTTTTGTTACGGACCATCTTTTTTTTGGTTCACTGCTGTCCTGTTTTTCAGCACCTACTACTATCTTCTTCAACTTTTTTCTTGTTTCATGAACTTCTTTCTTAGCTTACTGTTTCTGTGCACCTTGTGCATAGATTCCGCGTTCCCTCAAATCCATACTAAATGGTGCCTTCCTTTTTCCTCTCCTGGAACATCTTTGTCGTGGTTAAGGGAGGCTAAAACTTTCTTATATAATAATAATAATAATAACTATTTACTTCCTCTTTAGTTAAAGGCAGAGATCGATGTTCACAAAATCGAAGGAAAGTTTCAGTGATGTTGATTTACAAAAGAACATGAAAATGATTAATAATAGTATAAATTTGGAATTTCCTTGCGGAATTTTAGTATGTGTTTCAATTATCGAGCGCTGAATGTAGTCTATTTTAATATCAATTCAAGGTCTGCACACTGAGCTACAGACTAGGACTATTAGGAAATCAGAGTAGAAGTAGAAGTTTTACTTGTTCCAGTCTTCATTTATATTTACTAGCTTTCTTTGGTCACTGAAGTTCTATAGCTGCGCTGTGGGTTCCGATTCGTCGTCAGATGAGCACATAGCAGTCTTGTCAACCCTCCTTCAGATTTTGGTATACGCTTGACTGCTTCTTCGTTTCTTCAACAATTTGACCATCACTGCATGCTATCAAAACTGTTACACAACGCTATAAGGTACTATTTATGATTCAATTTAAGTTCAATTGTAATGTGGATGAAAGTTGTAAAAAAAGTTTTCCTGAATAGTTCAAAAAAACTAAATCTCTTGTTCATTATGCCTTGTTTTAGTTTCACTCATCAGTTTGTCAAATCCATGCATCACTTGCGTTACATGTGGCGGTAATTGAAGGATTTATATGCCACACGTGTGGCGGTAATTGAAGGATTTATATGCCACACATGTGGCGTTAATTGAAGGATTTATATGCCACACATGTAACGGTAATTGAAGGATTTATATGCCACACATGTGGCGGTAATTGAAGGATTTATATGCCACACATGTGGCGGTAATTGAAGGATTTATATGCCACACATGTGGCGTTAATTGAAGGATTTATATGCAAGTGTGTACATGTGACGGTGAATGCGTTAATTAAGCGTTATTGAGAACTTTCAGCTTCACTTTGGGAGCTAGGAAAGCAGTGCAGCATTGTTAGTGTTCTTAAATCATTGCAGTCTGAAGAATTCGTGGCGGCTCCGTGCGAGTTGCTTGGAATGTATTGGAGATATGTATCTAGAATTTGCTGTGCTCCTCAGGAATTAATAAATGAAATGAATTCTTTTTGGCCAGAGATTGTTAACTGTCCGATTTTCTCAATAAATCTCATTACGTAATCGCACTGCTTTTGTCAAGAAATCTCCGAATTGTAAAAATTTACTTGGAAAAGTACGACATCTATGCAAGTTTTATTTAAGAGAGAAACACTGAGTTTTAAAACTAGGCTTTTTTGCCTCATCAGTAAAAAAGTCTGTGTAAAAAGCTCAACGGACTCGAGTTTTTGAAGCGCTGGCCATTGTGCTGTATAGCAGACAGTCACGAAATTTCCAGCAAAAGCTGGAAATTCTCTAAACTGTAATTCTCCAATTCTAACTGTAACGTACACTCTAGCGTACTGGTCTTCCTGAACATTTCTCTACTTTTTGTAATCCGACGCACAATTATGCATTGCTTACGATATTTTATTGATATTGTTGTGCAATTGATTGTTGGTTGCTAGTATTTTGACTTGCGCCGTCCACATACTTCGCTTGCGCCATATTCAAAGCTGTTTTTGCGTAGGGGGAGACCGTGCCGTCTATTCGAGGCAGAGTTAAAATCGTGCAATGTAGCTCCTGCCTCGCTTGCCCGCCGCTCGGAAGCCCCATCGAAAAAATCTAAGCTTCCTAAATTGAGTGGAAAATTGTACGATTTCTGTTTTGTTGTTGTGTTGTGGGAGATTTTCCACGTGGAGTTTTGCGTAATCGCGAGTTTTGTGACGTTTGAGGCTTTGATCCCGAGTTCCGAATTAGAATCGCTTTGACTGTCGATAGAGCTCAGTTTTTAGAACTATTCTTTCAGATAGTAGCTCTACAAGCTTGAAAATTTCTGATCGATTTTGGGATTTGTCCATGAAACTTGACGTCGATGTACGAATTTTACCTCAAAAGGGAAGGGACTTTTGCGCAAAGGCGCGAACTTTTTTTGGAGCAATCTGTACAGAGGTTCATGTTTCATAAAGTCGACTCAAGATTGGCGAGGATACTTCAGTGGAAACTTTTGTAAAAGTAATTTTTGTGTTGTTGAGATTGCTCCTGTCTCCGCGAAACGCTCCTCAAGCGGTTGTTGTGCTCGGGCTTCACGAGTGTATTATTGTTGAGTGTTCTTGGTGTTGGAAATTCAACGGCTTCCCTGGATTAGTATTACTATTTTTAATATTTTTGGCATTATTTAGTAGAACTGCTTTGTCATAACTGTTATTACGAAGTCACTTAACTTTCAAATGACAATCACTTGCAGATGAGCTTATCTTCTGGAAATTATGTGCACAACTAATTATAATTCTTACCAAGGCCTCGTTGTCTTCAATTTTTCGAGACTAACAAAGTAGTATCCAATTATTCATGTCAGGGTATTATAGCTGACACTAATTTTGAGTTTTAGCCACTGCCAACTTATCAACGTTGAAATTTTTACAGTTGTGTTATTAATATCAAATTTTCGATGCCGATTATTATTTTCTAATTCTTCCTAGGTGGAACAAATTACGAGATATCTCCTCTGTTACTAACGTTACTGGGGCCGGTTGAGTGCTGCTTATTACAAGGCTATTACCATATTGTAGTCCTTGGCATGAGCTCTCTGATATTTCTGTGATGAATTTAGCTAGAACCTAATTATTGACTTGTTCAGTCCGTGTTGCGAGGTTTTTTGTGTCAGGTGATCCGTGTCGACGCGCGTTTTGCTCGCAATGTTGTTCTCGCGAATGTTGGTGATCTCAGGCCAGCGGTGTGCGCTGCTCAAGTGCCCATAAATGTTCATTGTTTTTAGTGGTTTTATTGTTTTCTGGGCAGGAGTTTTGTTGCGGTGTTTTCTGGGCGTGAAACTGCGCGTGGAGTTACCCAATTTATGTTACCAAGTAAATCTTTCAAAAGTTGTATTGTTTAGCGTAGAAAGAGGTCGCACAATGTTGCCGACAGAAGGATTTACCGAGTAAATCTTTGGAAAGTTGAATTGTTTTACGTAGAAAGAGGCCGTACAATGTTGAGAGTAACTCGTTTTTGGATGCGCTAAATAATAGTAAAAAGTTTCTATGGTTTGTGTCACGTGTGCAAATGATCAATTCTATCTAGTGTGGGTGTTTTCCTTATTTTTCTCCTTCTTGCTTAAATTTCCACGAATTCTTTGTACATGCGTGTGCTGTCAATATGCTTGCTATATAAGCAGTACGTAGACGAGGCTTTGTAGATTCGTTCCCTGGTCTCATCGCCAGTGCAGAAAGAGGCCACGTGTTGCCGCAAGTTTTTCCAAACTCAATTTTGTGTGGCCTCTTCTCTGCATATATCTGGTGTTCGTTTGGCGGAAATCGACTTACGCTCGTTCTTGTAGTCTCCTATATTTTAGCTGCTATGTTGTGGAAGTTTTGACCATAGTTGAACAATACGACCACTATATAGAGACGGTGTTACTAAACAGTGGATGTTCACACTATGTATATACTATATTTGCGAATCATTTACTTCAAGCGTTTTTTGTCACCTGCGAGAGAATCCCTCTTTGTCGAATCTCTTCACATGCAATTTGTACTGTTGAAGTTTAATTTTCATTAAATTACTGAAATCCAGCTGAGCCAAAATGCAGGCTGAAAGTGTGCACTCGAACTCAATAAAGCCTTTGTAGAGCTGAATGCACGAGCAAGTACCCTGTTATCTGATGAGACATCATGTGCCACGTTCATTGATCTTACGCCTTCAAAGGTTGCCCGGGCCAGTGTAGTACCACTTGAATTAGGACCTCGCTGATGTTCAAGTGAAGATCACCTAAATTGTCTTTGAACCGTGGTAATTGTGCTCAGTCTGTGTTGGGGCCACTAATGCTCCAGTGATGGATGGGTGCTCTTGGATTGTCCTTTGGCAGACGTGCAGAGTGGTTGAGCTTCTGATATTTCGATACCGATTGATGGATTATATTGAATTGTCCTTTGGACTTTGGTAGACATGCAGTGTGGTTTAGTTGCTGATATTTCGATACCAATTGATAGATGATATTGAATTGTCCTTTGGTAGAGTGTTTCATTTGCTGGTATTCTTCCATGTAACGAAGTGATTGTGACGTATATTTATTAGCTGTTGCTATATTTTGAGTTATTGAGAATTTTAATTATCGTTCAGTGGGAAAACGAGTAGACGCAAGCTTTTTATCAAATTGGGTAAGTCAGTTTCCCTACCATTTTGTATATTTTTGGTTGTTTTTCATTTCTTCATGATTTTTATTTTAGTACTGTTCCAATGCGTAATATTTATGTTGGGGGCATGGCTCATTTTACAATGAAATTTTGCATGGTTTTATTGTCAGTCACTGTTGTCGACATTAGAAAAAAAATTGGCGTCTAACTCAATGGAGAAGTTTATTTCACGTGTTCTAATTTTACCCTATCGTATCGGCGGTGAAATGTTCTTGGGACGTGCATTGCATTTAGTTAGGTTATTTGAATTCAGAATTTCATCGCGTTACACGCTGTGCTGCTACGCTTGAGGCGTTTTCTGCTGAACATTATGATGTCAATCAATTCGCTCTCACAGAGAGCAACTTTTGTTTTCGCATTGGCAGTTAGTACTTTATAAATTCTTCACTGAATTGATGAAACCTTATCTCATACCATCAACGTGATTGGGTTTGGCCTGCGCTTGTGCGTGTATCGGTCAGTGTATAATCAGAAACTTTTCCAAGTTTGATTAAAATAGAAATCGACTCGAGCAGATGTACCGTGATCGTGGTCTGAATTTTGAAACTCGTCAATGGTTCTGAGATATTTTTAAGCGAAAAATATCTGGGAAAACCTTGTTGCTTCAATGAACGTATTTTATTAACATTAGCGTATTTATTTGAAGAGCTAAGGGAAGTAACGTGCGTTGTGGAAAGAATTTCCAGGTCTTCTATAGTATATTTTTATAATTATGAGGTGAATCTCTGAAATTCCTTTGGACCTTCGTAGTGGATCCCCCTCAGGGGGACAGAAATATTGTATCTATGGGAATTAGCGCTCCCAGGGGGATTATGTGAAGTCCCGAGCTAAAGGTTAGGTAGGCCTTCTTTTTGTTGAAATAGAATAGATTTTTTGTTTGGTTATCTGTTTTTCAGCACCTCATAATTTCTTCTTCAACTTTTGTCTTGTTTCATGAACTTCTTTCTTAGCTTAGTATTTTGAATGCACTTTTGTGCGTAGGTTCCGCGTTCCCTTAACTCCATACTGAATGGTGCCTTCATCCTTCCTGTCTTTAAACATCTTTTTTGTGGTAAAGGGAGGCTAAAACTTTCTTATAATCAATCATTTCATAGAAGAGCAGTGTTTTATAAGCTGATGTGAGCGGTGAAATGTTCCCTGCGAGTGCACGTGATGACTGATGATTTAAATAATCCAGATCCGTTATTTTGTCGATATATTAATCTCCAAACTAATTTTGTGACTCGTGTTCACAGTCCGTTAATCCCAGATTTGTAGAGGATGGATCTACCAACTGAGCAATGAAAAAGCTTTTGGTAATTGCATTCCCTGTTAATATTATGGAAAAAGAGGAGAATGATGCACCGTATCTCTGAGCTCTATTTATTTTTGCCCATATAGATATATATAGAGCGAGGGTCTCGCTCTCGTACCAGGTTTGGCCATTAGCTCTGGCGTGGAGGGTGGAGGTTACGGCGCAATGCATTGTTTTCCTGGCACTTTTTGGGCTCGTCATAAGTGGTGTGTCGTGTCACTGCCTGTCATCTTCTGCCTCCCGCCATTGCGCTAATGCTGCTAGTTACCGTGTGTATTAGTTACCCCGTCATAAGTGGTATCATGTCACTGCCTTCAATGTTTCTATGCAGCAGTTTACCGTGTGTATTAGTTCCGTTATAAGTGGTGTCACGTCACAGCCTCCATTGCTCTAATGCTGCTGGTTACAATGCATGTTCATGCATGCTCTTAGCTCCATCCTTTGGAATTCTCTAGTCATGGCCAAGATTTTGTATGAGGTCCCGTGGCTTACAAAGTGATTATTTCATCAGATAATTAATCCGAATTTCTAAAAAAATTCAGCGTATGTAAATAGTGCTTTCTCTGTACATAAATGATATTTCTTATGTTCAAATTGACGTACTCTTATTTTTACTTGCAAACTCATTCGACGAACGTTGAAGAACGTCATTGAATGTTGAATTGCAGGGTGGATAGTTTTCTCTGCGATAGCAAAAATAATTTCGAAACGTAGGACTTTCAGCTCACTGAAGGTGCGATAATTTTTTTCATTTCCTTTGATTTTTCAGTTTTTGTTTGTTGAGCAATGATGAAATCCTGCCATACCGGTCCGTGTGCATCTATTTTCACGCGACGCCTCTTCCTTGCGAGCCTTTACTGAATAGCGGGTACAGAAGCTGTTTTCTTGAAGTTTTCATTGCAACTCCTGGAGGAAGTCGTACTTTCCTTGAGGATTATTTTCGAAACGTTTTTACTTGACTTGCATTCACAAAATTCAGTCTAGTGATCCTTTCCGAGCACCCATTTTCCATTGAAGCCACGTGTTGTTTGGCAATCCATAAATAATTTGTGATGAATGAGTGGATTACGCTCACTTTAGGCTGCCTTGAATCTCGTCTTGCTCTAAAAGCGGAACGATGTAGCAATATTTTTAGATTATTGACACCTTGTTTAGTTTCTGTACTGTTTTTATCCTACTGTGCCTATTCTTTCTTCTGTTGAACATGTAAGGTCCCGAGCTAAAGATTAGGTAGGCATTCTTTTTGTTAAAATTAATAGATTTTTGTTTTGCTGCTGACCATTTTTTTTCGGTTCACTGCTACCTGTTTTATAGCGCCTATTACTTTAATCTTCAACATTAATCTCGTATCATGAACTTCTTTCTCAACTTACTGTGTCTGTGCGCCTTGCGCATAGATTTTGCGTTCCTGTAACTCGATCCGTACTAAATCTTGTCTTACTTTTTTCCACTCTTTGGATCGCCTTTGCCGCGGTTAGGGTGACTTTATTTAACATCTAATCTAATCTGTCTTCCTTCTTCCTCTCTTTGGAAACGTCTTTGTCGCGGTTAGGGAGAGTTCAACTCATATCTAATCTAATCTGTTTTCCTCCTGTTCTATCATTTTTTAATCCCTTTAGCTTGCAAAAAGCAGCGGTGATAATCCCGTGCCACTCAACCTCCTCTTTCCTTCCGGGAAATGTCGTGAAGGCGATAGTCGTGCGTATCTGTGATGGTGTCTTTGGAGACATGCGGGCGTTATTAGCTGTAATCGAAGGCTTGCGCTCGTGCCTGTCCCAAACACACTTCAGGGAAGTTGTTTTCAGTAATATTGCTGTCTAAAATACTGCGGATATTATTGCTCGTTTTGCACTTTGTTATAATTTATCTACAATACTGCAGTAGAAGCATTGCACATTTTACTCAAGGCTGGGTTTAGTTTCCTTGTGAGATACTGATTGGCTTCATGTTCTTTTCCCATATTTGTGAGGAGGCCCGTGTTTCGTACAAACGACTTCTCTAATGTTTTTAACATCTTCTTCGACTACTTCATTCACTGGCTAAGGTGTCATTGAGGTCTTCTCGAGTATTTTGTTTTGGGTTTTCGATGTGAGTGAGAGTCGAATTACTGATTTTACCTTGGTGTTTTATTGAAAGGATAAAATTTTCATGGAAAGGTTTCTCTCTCTACAGAAATGGAGGCTAGCGAGAGATCTCGGCCGCGTTCAGGACGCTTGCCGCTGCGCCAAAACGCATCCAGACTCCACCACCTTCGTCGGCGGCCGGAACTAGACAACTTGGACCAAGAGGCCAAACTCAAGACGCCCACCGAGGGACCCCACAGTCATGACCACGAGCCGTCGGTTCTCGTCAGCCAATCTTTCGTCGAGGGGGCCTCACGACGACTGGCTTGTGCCCTCCCGAAGGAAGCTCTAGCATCAGAGGACAGCTCCGCTCCGCCACACCCTCCTGAAACTCCTCCTGATGTTCCGGTTGTGATTGATCCTGAAAAACTGCCTTTGTCTCATCCCTGTCACCCTCAGCACCGCATCTCCGTCCCCGCTCCCAAGCTCGAGTGGACGAGCTGTGCAGCTTTGCCTCCCGTTCTCGTGTTCTGGAAGAAGCGCTTCGTCTTCCCCTTGTTTAGAGGTGAGATGTTCTTTTGCATTTAAGGATTTACGTATTGAGTGAATTGTGTAGTTTCATCGTCCTCCTGTTTAGAGGTGAGATATTGTTTTGCATTTTAGTAATTGGGTATTGAATGAATAGTCTAGCTTCATCTTCCCTTTATTTAGAGGTAAGATATCGCATTTCATTAGAGGAATTGTGGATCTAATGGGTTGTCTAGTTGCATCGTCCCTGTATCTGGAGGTAAGAAATCGCTTTCAGTTTAAGAATTGTGCATTGAACGATTAGTTTAGCTTCGTTTTATCTTCCATACCTATTTAGAGGTAAGATATATTAATTTTTCATTAGAAGGATTATGTGCGAAATAAAGAATCCAACATCAAAATCTTGATTTTTGTTGCCATTATTAACGGGTTTATTATTAATACATGTAAAATACTTACCGTGTAATGAATTTCGGAATTAGAATTGGAGCGCATTAGAATTTAAACATAGTGTAATAATTTTAAGCTAAGTTGTGACTCAAGTTAAGTTTGATGTCTCCGCGTGATAAACGAAGATCGGTGTATTCATATAAGACCACTGTGAAGACAAGAAAATTCGTCTCTGGACGTGACAGCAACGTGACATTGGAACAACGCGACATCGCAAGGGGAGTGGGCTACAACACTGCATGCACTGCTAAATCGACATCCCGGTTTTCCTTTCGTTCTTGTTATTCCGTGTATTGATCACGTAAATTAGCCTCCATTTCTCAGCGCTTTTTACCGTTTCAGGCGAGAGTCTAGCGTAAGCTACCTCGCTTCCTTCTTGGTGGTGACCTGCGTTCATCTAATGCAATGTATTCAGTGGCATTTATTTGTGTTAAATTCGAGCGCTCATAAAACTGGGCATTACAGATGGTAAGCCTCTTACGGCTAATGCACCTAAACAGCGTCCATGTAATGGCTCCGCCGGACCGGAAAATTTCCTCTTATTTATCGTAGTGGCCTTCGAATTTAGTAAGTGCTATTCCAGATCCATCTTCGATGAATTCTACGCACGAATATACATGTACTGTGTCTTGGTTGTAACTGTATTTCTTCTGCTAGCTGAAGCATTGGATTGCGTGCTAGTATGGTTAAAACGGCTTTCTTTACTCTTTGCGGTTTGATTACTGGTAATTTTATTTCGAAACTTGCCGTGTTTTTACAGCGCTTGAATTATTCAGTGTCGGATAGCTATTTCATGCAATTTTATTCAGTACAGTTTATCGAATGAATTTTAATTATTAACATGCTTTTTAAGAGGTTTAAAACGATGTTTAGAAAAATATGACATGCGTCTTCAGGGTTTTTCTTGGTCCTACTTTAGAGTAATGAGATCTCTAAACAATTTTTTCTTTTTTAAATCGTAAGCGTTTCCTAACATAAAGAATTAACGTCTCGTTAGACCGAATACGTATTGTAATACCAATATGTCAGAAAGCTTAATATTTCATTTTTAAAATTTTCTCAGCTACAAGATTCAATATTTTTATTTTCTATAAAAAATACAGTCAAATCGTATAAATTGTCAGTGGGTGCGCAATTTTAATATATTTTAGACATTATCTGACAACTCGAGCAGAATTATTGCCGCGGTAACTTTCCTCTGGTAGAAAGAAGCGATGAAGGCATGTGTAGTGTCTTCATTTCTGTATCATTGATGGTGTTTATTTATTTATTTATTTATTTATTTATTTATTTAGAGTTTTAAGCTTTTCGTGAGTGTGAAATTCCAATTACTGCTTCATTTATATCTACCGAGGACAAACTTTGTTATCGTTAAAAATTAATGGAAAGTTGATTTGAGGTACGAGTTCAGGTGACCCAGTAGCATTTGTTAAATCTGAACTATACCTCTTGTCTCACCTAATTACGCTCCTCGAAATGAATACATATCATACGAAGTGCTTATCTTGAGAGAGGTGGTGGTATTCCTATGCTTTTCTCGGAAAAATAATCGTGATATTTCTGTGTTTCTTTGCGGATCTTCGAAACTGCTGCTTTTCATTTATTCCATCGATGTTTCTCTAAGATACACAAGCAAATTTTCCTCTGATTTCCGCTGCCTGAATGAACTATGATTGAGAGATGTTGTGATCTTCAAGTTATTGGTTGTCGTGTTTCTTAAAATATGTATGCGATAATATATTTATTTGTAAAGCAGCATTCGCCTTAAGTCGTAGATCGCTCTACATGTATAGTCTCATATCAGGCAAACGTAATCTACAGTGATTATAATTTGTATACCATAATATATTTATTTATAGTAGGAGGTTATCTAATGCCTAGTTTTTCCGATGTCACTCACTCAGCAGCCATTGCATTCACGGGAATGGTAATGCAATTAAATTTGCAGGCCACGTTGCTTTCCTTTGGTAGATAGCTGAATATTTTCATGCTAGTATGTATTTTTTAGCGCTCTTATACTATTTTATACTATTGTCGGTTTTATTATTTTATCGGTTGTGAATAATTTCCGCGTAAACTATGTTTTTGCTTTGATTTTTGTTGAAGGCATTTCTGTCCTGAAACACGATTATGGTGTACGCTGGATTTACGATTGAAATACCTTCACAGCAACTCAGTTGCTGACGCATGATAATAAATAAGTCCTCAATCGTGAGGCATAAGTTCGTTATAAATGCTTGTGAAGGCAATGGCATTGTTTATTTCTTTGGTCCTGTTCTAATATTTGACGATTTCTATGTTTCATTTATACGTACAACTGTGAGTGAGTAGCTAACGCATTGTAGGTTTTTTAGAAAACATAATTTTTTGCGCGCTCAACACGTTGACTACGATACGAACCATCGGTGGTTCGTGCTTAAGTTCTTCCTGCTGCAAAACGACCGGACGATGGGTCGTTTGAAAAACGGTTACAATCTTTCAAAATTATTGGTATTTAAATGGACCCAGGTTTTGTTAGGTAATTATGAAATTGCTACCAACTTTTGAATTGAAGTTTGTGTTGAATTTTGTACTTCAGTTCAGCCCATCGCAGAGAACGTGTTAATTAAGACGGTGGTTGCGTCTGAAGTCACAGCGATGCCACTCTTTACATTCTGTGCACCAGATATGCCTGTAGCTGTTCGCAACTCACGGTCAGCTCCCACTCGCTGATACAGGTGTATTTCTGCCTCACTGCAGCTGGCATACGAGGAAAATATATTTCTTTCCCAAGGCCAGCTCCCACTCACTGAAAGTGAAATATTTTTGCCTCACGGCCAGCGCTCACCTTCTAATAACAAAAATTGTTGGCGTCGTGATTGGCTCCTGCAATTGAAAATGCTTTATTTTACACTCATAATAAGCTCCCATTGCCTGAAAATAACGTAAAGCAATCTCATGGCCAACTGGCAGCCTCTGAAAACGATATTCCTACCACAAAAGCTGTATTTTACCCTCGTAGCAAGGTCCCACTGCCTGAAAACAACACAAAAAACTCCTGGCTGGTCTATGAAAACATTCCTGCGACCAAGTCTGTGTTTTACCCTCACAGCAAGCTCCCACCGTCTGAAAATAACGCATAACAACCTCATGACCAACCTCTGAAAACGATGTTCCTGCAACACTGACAAAAACATGCATAAAACATACAATTTCAGTATTTTAATCTCACGGCAAGGTCCCACCGCCGGAAAATAACACAATAATCTCCTGGTCAACCTCTGAAAACGATATCCTGCGATGCAGAGAGACAAAATGCTTTATTTAACCTTCACAGCAAGCTCCCCACCGCTGGAAAATAACACACAACAACCTCCTGGCCAGCCTCAGAACACGCTGCGACTGCCCACCTGAGCGAGCGTGCAGTATGCCAGGCCCCGGTGTGTATGTGGCGGCTGGCGCTGGCCGGGATGCAGTAGCGGGCCGCTGGGCGCTCCGCAACAAAGCTATCTAGCACTAATGAACACACTCCCGCGCCCTAATTGACGGCTCCTACCATTTGTCATGACAAATGCTTCCAATGCCCGCCGCTTTTCTCATCCTCGTTTTAGGCGGGCTTTTTTGTGTCCTCTATCGTCGCTAGTCGCCTCGTCTCTGTCCGACCAAACCTTGTTATTTCCAAACAACTTTTTGGCAGTTTCTTAGCCCATTAAGATCGACCACGCTGACCCTACGCCCAGGTGCTGACGTTGACGATCTTATGGAGGTATATTTCTTTGGTTAGTCCCAGAATTCTGCCGCGAGGATTGTGTGATATCGGATTTTTTTTAAATAAATGAATGAGCCTTCAAAGAAGATCTTGATTTTTTTACGTCTTCATTTCTCTTATAGGAAACTGAATTTATTGTTTCAGTATGGGTTATTTTCCTCAGTTATGTTAATGGCTACTGATCATTTTACAATTCCAAATCGATGACCTTTAAGGGGGGTTCAATTCTCTAGGTCAATTTGCGCTTCCAGGGGGAATATGCGAGGTTTCGAGCTTAAGTTTAGGTAGGGTGTCCTTTTGTTAAAGCAGTGTAATTTTTTTTGTTACGTTTTGGACCATGTTTTTTCTGTTCACTGTTGTCCTGTTTTTCAGTACCTACCACTTTCTTTTTGAACTTAAATCTTGTCTCGTAAAATTCTATCTCAACTTACTGTTCGTTTGCACCTTGTGCATATAGATTCCGCGTTCTCTTAATTCCATATTAAATGGTGCCTTCCTTTTCCCTCTCTTTGGAACGCCTTCGTTGCGGTATGGGAGGCTTAAATTAAAATCTAATCTAATTTCAATTGGAGGTGTTTTTAGTTACTCACCTTCGTAATAGTTTATAATGGAACGCTAATTTCCTCACACCTGAGACGCCCGAACGTTGTAATGCGGCAGGAGCGCTTCCACCGCCTGACCTGGTGCTCGTGTAAACATCGCTCTCACTTACAGGTCTCGAACAAACTCTCATTCCACTCATATGGAGTTGCTTTATTAGTTATTACTCTTTATTACACTTCCAGTCATATGGAGGTTGCTTTATTACCCTTTATATTACAGTTCCAGTCATGGAGGTTGCTTTATCACCCTTTATTACAATTCCAGTCATATGGATGTTGCTTTATTATCCTTTATTATTATTTCAGTCCTATGGAGGTTGCTTTATTACCCTTTATATAACAGTTCCACCATGGAGGTTGCTTTATTACCCTTTATTACAATTCCAGTCATTTGGAGGTTGCTTGATTACCCTCTCTTGTAAAGAGGCTAATTTTCTGCGGCATATTCTCCATAGCAAACTTTTTAGTGTAAAAACAAGCCGCTGAGGTCTTTTTAATTGCAAATTGCAGTAAAAGTATCTTTTGTAGAATATGTTGCTGGACGATGAGGAAATATGGTTCTATGTTGTTTTTCATGCCTTTTGTAAGAGTATTCAAGATCTAGTTTACACTAGTGTCATTGTTTTTTATTGTTGGTTTCCCTATTTCTCATTTCATGGGTTCGTTTCTCCAAAAACAGATAAACCATTGTGCTTGGCTTTGATAGCAGGACGATGAAACAGAGCGCAGTTTCATTCATATTCCGTCTGAGGACCGTCGTGTTCTAACGGACTGCATTCAGACCGTGCATGTGATAGTTCAAACTCCCGATGCCATTGGCGAAACTCTTTTGTGTTCTCTGAGAAGATAAAGCGCCTGATAATTTGATGAAACTGTATTTCTTGAGCTACAAATATCTTTAACTCCGTTTCTTCAGTTTATGAGCCACCGATATTAACGATGAGATTATTTATCAGCTTCCGCAGAGGTCGCTTTGGCAGTTCGCCTCGGCTGCTGTCGATTTTTCAGTTTTTATTTGGTGTGATGATCGAGAGGAATTCGCGTACTATTTAGTTCATGCATACGGTAATAGACATGAAATGCAATTTTCTGTATTCCTAATTGTAGGAAAGTGAATTGATGTTCATTAAGTTGTTTTTCTCAGTTACTTTTAGGGCTACTAATTATTCATGTTTCGATTCGTAATGGAAAACCCTTCATTGGGATTCAACTATTTCTCTATTCTATTTGAAGCTTAAAGTGACTTGGTTCACGTGCAAAATTGCCGGCAGTAACTGTGTCCACTGTTGGGTTAAGGTAACGCGAGAGAACGGCTAGGGCTGTTCATATTTGGCGTCGCTACCTTTTGACTCTGATTTCATCGAGCAGTAATTTCTGTTATCGTTTTCGAAGTCATTGAATTTTCTCGCTGTAGTGCGACTGAGAATATTGAGAGAAACATTTTTCTGCGTAAGCAAAGTGAGAAAAACATTTTTCTGCTTAAGCGAAGTGAGAGAAACATTTTTCTGCGTAAGCGAAGTGAGAGAAACATTTTTCTGCGTAAGCGAAGTGAGAGAAACATTTTTCTGCGTAAGCCAAGTGAGAGAAACATTTTTCTGCGTAAGCGAAGTGAGAGAAACATTTTTCTGCGTAAGCCAAGTGAGAGAAACATTTTTCTGCGTAAGCCAAGTGAGAGAAACATTTTTCTGCGCAAGTGAAGTGAGAGGAACATTTTTCTGCGTTAACGAAGTGAGAGAAACATTTTTCTGCGTAAGCGAAGTGAGAAGAACATTTTTCTGCGTTAACGAAGTGAGAGAAACATTTTTTTTTGCGTTAACGAAGTGAGAGAAACATTTTTCTGCTTAAGCGAAATGAGAGAAACATTTTTCTGCTTAAGCGAAATGAGAGAAACATTTGCCACAACTGCTGTGTAGAGCTGTGTGATGGTGCGCAGACAGCGGAGATCATGAGCCGCAGTGCGGTTGTTCCCTCCAGTAATGTAGGGGGCGCGTCAAGTCGAGGTGGAGTGGCGGCTGAGCTAGCACTTCATGCCTCCCATTGTTGACTCGCCGCAATCATGCGCGCACCCACATTGCGTCCTTCCTCTCTCTCTCTCTCCTCCCCCTCCTCAACTCTACTCTTCTTCTCCCCCTCCTCTACTCTCCTCCTCATCCTCTACTCTCCTTCTCATCCTCTACTCTCCTTCTCATCCTCTACTCTTCTTCATTTCCCCCCTCTTCTCTTCATCTCCACCTCCTCCTCTCCCCCAGTCTAACTTTTTCGCCGCCTGCATGCATGTTTTTCGCCGCTCGAGTAATTTAATTGCTTGGGCGGCAAAAAACATGCATACTCCGGCGAAAAAATTAGACTGGGTACTCTTCTCTTTTCATTTTTCCCTCCTCTACTCTTCTGCTCTCCTCTTCTTCTCCAACTCTTTTTCCTTCATATTTTCCTTCCTCTACTCTTCTCCTCTCCTTTTTCTATCCCCTTCCTCTTCCTTCTTTCCGACTTGACCTCCTCTACTTTTCACTTCCCTCCGCTTATTCGCAGATTTCTTGGGAAAACTTTTCTCTAAATTCCTTCCTGTCTCTCCTCCCCCTCCTTATCATTTTTCCTAATTGGCTTTCCTCTCTTCCCACGCTTACTTAAAGATTTCTAGGCAAAACTTTCATTTTAAATACCTTCGTATGCGTATCGTAAGATTGGTTTGTGTGTGTCTCTTATTTGTGCTTGTCCGCGATCCTATATACCTCAACGCCTTATTGCGTATGTTCTTTTTTAACCAATTAAATCGAGATACGGTACACAACCCTGATGGCTTTGAAAGTATTAGTTGTATATCTCAACTATTGTTTGATTGCATTTTACGAGTGCTTGCAGGCATTTTAATCGGTTTAAATTGGCCTAAAATGTTGTTAATGGAATATATATAAAATTATGTGCAATTTTTGAAACAATTCTATGAATCAATAGAGATTCGTTTTGTGGGGAGTTATGAAAAATGCGACTGCTGAGGATAGTTTTGAGAAAATATCACAAGAAGACGTTTAGTGAATTCCTGCCACTGTTTAGAGAAATTACGACCTATTTATATAGACTATAGAATGATCATAGTCTGTAATCGTTCTTATTCATTAAAATGGCATCACGAGTTTCTGGAAGTAGAAATGTTGAGCATAAGGCCGCACTGCAATGCTCTAATTAAAGTTTCATTATCGAGCCACCCTGTAGACCCGTCTAGTCTAGTCTAGTCTGGCATGAGATGCCCAAACCGTTCCTCATTGTAGCTGCGCATGGGCTGGAAAAGTTATTCCGTCAATTTGGCTATGAGCCGTGCTGTTTGTTCTTACCGATGTACTCAAGTTTAAGGCCTTTTCAAATGAAATTTGAGGCCTTTCCAAGTGAAATTTGAGGTCTTTTCTAGTGAAATTTGAGGCCTTTTCAAGTGAAATTTGAGGTCTTTTCAAGTGAAATTTGAGGCCTTTTTAAATGAAATTTGAGGCCTTTTTAAATGAAATTTGAGGTCTTTTTAAATGAAATTTGAGGTCTTTTCAAGTGAAATTTGAGGCCTTTTCAAGTGAAATTTGAGGCCTTTTCAAGTGAAATTTGAGGCCTTTTTAAGTGAAATTTGAGGCCTTTTCAAGTGAAATTTGAGGCCTTTTCAAGTGAAATTTGAGGCCTTTTCAAGTGAAATTTGAGGCCTTTTTAAGTGAAATTTGAGGTCTTTTTAAATGAAATTTGAGGCCTTTTTAAATGAAATTTGAGGTCTTTTTAAATGAAATTTGAGGCCTTTTTAAATGAAATTTGAGGCCTTTTTAAATGAAATTTGAGGTCTTTTCAAGTGAAATTTGAGGTCTTTTTAAATGAAATTTGAGGCCTTTTTAAATGAAATTTGAGGCCTTTTTAAGTGAAATTTGAGGTCTTTTTAAATGAAATTTGAGGCCTTTTTAAATGAAATTTGAGGCCTTTTTAAATGAAATTTGAGGCCTTTTCAAGTGAAATTTGAGGTCTTTTCAAGTGAAATTTGAGGCCTTTTTAAATGAAATTTGAGGCCTTTTTAAATGAAATTTGAGGCCTTTTTAAATGAAATTTGAGGTCTTTTCAAGTGAAATTTGAGGCCTTTTCAAGTGAAATTTGAGGCCTTTTTAAGTGAAATTTGACGCCTTTTCAAGTGAAATTTGAGGCCTTTTCAAGTGAAATTTGAGGCCTTTTTAAATGAAATTTGAGGCCTTTTTAAATGAAATTTGAGGCCTTTTTAAATGAAATTTGAGGCCTTTTTAAATGAAATTTGAGGCCTTTTTAAATGAAATTTGAGGCCTTTTTAAATGAAATTTGAGGCCTTTTTAAATGAAATTTGAGGCTTTTTCAAATGAAATTTGAGACTTTTTTGAATGAAATTTATTAGTTTTGACTAAAAAACAACACGTAGCACTGCCAAACCAGCGGAAACCAATTGTCACCGGGCGTATCGGTGCGATGACGTAAATTTTTTGATAATCCGGACGCGGAGCTGTGGATGCGTGTCATCAGTCGTGCCTTGGAGGAAACTGCGACAATTTCTTTTCTTTGTGCACCCACGTCATTTGTTGCATTTAGTGAACATCGTACCTCTGCCATGGCTTGCTAATTGCAACTAAGTCTGACCTCATTTTAGCTCACATAGAAATCTATAAACCCGCGATCAAAGTTATATTGTTTCGTGTAGGGTCATATTAAGTTAAATTATGTTGTTTTGAAACTAGAAGATAGGTTTTCGGTTTCTTCTTCTATGAGTTAGAAGATGTGTTTTTCTTTGGAAGTTCGCCCGAGTTCCATCTGGAATTTCGTGGAAACAAAAATTCTATAAAAACAACGTGACTCGTGTTCAGTGTGCGATTTAGTTTTCATTGAGTCCGTCAGTTCGCTTATAATTCCTCAATTCCTCATATTCAAATATCACTTCAAATTGATGTTGGTTGATTTGGAGAATTAGCGCTCCCAGGGGAAAAATGTGAGGGCCCGAGCTAAGAGTTAGGTAGGCTTTTTTTTGTTGAAATAAAAGTTTTTTGTTATGTTAAGGACCACCTTTTTTCGGTTCACTGCTGTCCTGTATTTCAGCACCTCTCACTTTCTTCTTCAACTTTTATCTTATTTCATTAACTTCTTTCTCATCTTACTGTTTCTATGCCCCTTCAGCATAGATTCCTCATTTTCTTATCTCCATACTAAATGGTGCCTTCCTTCTTCCTCTCTTCGATACGCTCTTTTTTTGTAGCGGTTAGGGAGGCTTAAACTAACTTATAATCTATAATCTAATCTGGTTGATTTGGAGTATCCAATGTTGCTCGTAGCAGTGGCATTTACTACGCTGGGAATTCGCAGATTTACAACCTCTCTGTACTTCGGTGATGCGCACTGGACAATTTTATAGCAAATCGAACCAATATTACTTGACACAAAGTAACGACAGTCGTTCGGCTAAAGGCGATCCTTGATTAACTATTTAATTTCTTAGCGAAAAGTGGATTAATTTCGTTGGTTGTATGGATTTTAACACTTAGACTGCGGCGGGTAAAACTAAAGTCCGATATTCAACTCAAATACAAATTTAATTGCAGTAAGCAATGTTGAAAATAGCGAACATTAACTGGATCGTGCCTTCATTTAGTTTCGATGAAGTATTTATGAAAATTAAAGTTTGTGTCTGCTGGTCGGTCAACAGCACAATAAAAATTCCCCCCGAGTACCACCGGTGATTGACGTCGCAGTGAAAGTGTTGAGAAAGAATTGATCAAATACTGAATAAAGTCCTCCTCTGCGACAGTAGCGCTCCAGCTTCTTTAGCCGTGCGCTAACTGCCTGTCTCTGACATTCTTGGATCTATGCCCATATCTGTTTCATAGATGTCCATTTGTAACGAGCTCTCTTACAAGTACACTTTGCTCAATCTTACTAGACTCTGTCCTTGAATTTTCTTACTCAAGTAATGCGTTTCTTTTCTGTAGAGTGGCGCTGCGTCGTGTCAACAGGCTGCTATGGTCTATTTGATTTTCACCTGACCAGATCATTAGTGTGCGTTTACACGATCGAGCTTAGCGACGAGGTGTCGTAGTTAGAGGATGTCTGTAGCTTATTTATGAGGGAATTAATATTATATGGCGGTGTACAAGCCGTTTTGCCCACAAAAAATTCTTAGGGTATTTTACTCCACGTCAATATCGGTCTGACGTTCGGTCGATCTGAGTGATGACTGCGAACAACGCTAGAGCATGGGTGCAATTCGCTCGGAATTTTTAGTTACTGTTGAAGAAATTTTCGTGCTAACATTTAAAGAAATTCCCATGGTTACTGTTGAAATTTTTTTGAAAATGCTATGTTTTTTGTAGTTTGCACGGATTTGATCGTTAGGTTTGCAAATATTAAGTGTTCTAGCTCTTTGTACATGTTCTTCCCCTCAGGGGATACTACTATTGTTATCTAAGGGAATCGGCGCTCCCAGGGCCTAAAGGTTAGGTATGCCTTCATTTTGTTGAAATATAATTTTTTTATTACGGCCCTTTTTTCGGTTTACATCTGATTTTTTTCAGCTCCTGCTCTTTTCTTCTGCAATTTTATCTTGTTTCCTGCTCTTCTTTCTTAACTTAGTGTTTCTATGCACCTTGTGCATAGATTTTGGGTTCCCTTTAAAGTCCATACTGAATAGCGCCTTCCTCCTTTCTGTTTTTGGAACGCTTTTGTTTCGGTTAGAGAAACTTAAACTGACATCTAATCTAGTTCATGCCCCTTACCTATGTGATTTAAATGAACATATTGTACTCGTTGTGAAAGGTGACAGTGATGTATCACGTGATATATCATCCATGCATGTTAGATAAGTTGAAGGCTTTTGCCTTCAAAAAGGGCACAAAAGAGCTCACACGTCCATATCTCTGAGAAACGCTAGACTTGTAGTTAGGAATTTTTGGTTTGGTCATGTGAAGAACTCAGCTTCATATGCAAACCTTGTCGGATACCTCGTGGGAAATTGTTCTGGGCGATAACGCTGGTTGTTGTGAGAACGGTGTTAAAATATGTCACTATGAGTGAAGAAAATGTAGTCAGCTTGATTAAATGGCATCTTTATGAGCGCATTTTTAGTTTTACGTACATGAAGACTGTGCTGGTGGATTTTATGATGGTCGAGGAGGGTTCTCGAGAAGAGACCAATGATTGGTTCACAGCACGTCACATACCTTGCATATCCTCCAGTTTTTTTTTCTTTCATAGAGTACGTGTTTGAGATCGGACGGCCTCTCCTCAGGGGAATACAACTATTGTGTCTGTGGGATTAAGCACTCCCAGGGGAAAAATGTGAGGCCCGAGTTATGAGTTTGATTCCATCATTCAACTTTCATCTATTTTCACAATCTTTTTTCTTGAATAACTGTTTTTGTGCGCAAGGGGTCTTGTGTGGGAATACACCTTGTGCAAAAATTCCGCGTTCCCTTAACTCCTTACTAAGTGGAGCGTTCAGCCTTCCTCTCTTTGTGATACCTTTGTTGTGGTTGAGGAAGTTGAAGATATCTTATAATCTAAAATCTAATAGCAGGCGACCACGTAGCGTTGCGATTTCGTTTTAAAATTCAAAATTCAATCATTAGCCTCAAAAGTGCTTGAAAAGTGAGTATTTTAGCCTTCTACCATTGAGTATTTAACCTACGTAGCTCTAAATTCCTGTTCGAATTACAGCGTATTGCATTAGAGGCTCCTGCAAAGGAATGAGACGTTACGTCTTGTAGAAATCTGATCCCAGTGTCTGAAATACCATCTTATTTTGTAGCGCTCATGCAGGTTCTTGCGCTGACGTATCGCTCTTGTCGAGGTCACCGGTGCTATGAATGAGAAATTCCTCAATTGCAAATTTCAACCTGCGCAGCCAGAACTTTTCCAACAAACGTGGTGAGATATTGTCGCATTTATTTCTAGCGTGTCTCTTTGTGTCGCTAAAAACTTTTATTCCCGCCGATGGAAGTTGAAGTAGTGTTGAATTACCCAAGTCATGTGAATAGAATTTCTTTTTTCGTGTGATGTGTAACCTTTGAAATGTCATATTTTAAGCTTCTGTTTTTCGTGAGCACAGAATTCCAGATGTTCTATTTTTTCGTAATGGGTAATCATTTGGTTGATATTTGGCATGAAAGACCACTTGTTGACTGTTTATCCTGAACTGTATTGCTTTATCGTGCATTAACTAGTGACGTGTTTTTTCACGAACCAAGAGGCTGTCCGATCAGTTAACTTGCTCTAATTCCATCTCCAGCCGGGCGTTAAGTGAAGTTCTGGCAAAGTGCTCAGGGCAGTGTTTCCATGAGATAAAGCCAGCTCAAACTTTAGACGAGGCGAATTAAAAGTTTGGTCCTCTAAAGTAGACAGCAATGAGATGGGGTGCATGGCCTGGTCTATCTCATGCTTCACTCTAAATGGGAGCAGCGGGCTTTGTCTCTGTCCTTCCTGTTTTGCTGCCGTTGCACATCAGCTGTGCTGGCGTCAGTGGTGTTCCGTTTAAATTAATAAAATATTCTTGTTTGCTAGGCATGGTTCCCCTGCAGCTCTGCGTTGAGCTCGTGCGTCATAGTGCGGTGTGCCGTTTTTATTCATAATGAATTGCTGTTTGGCAGGGCGTTTTAATTTTATTCGGAAAATATTTCAAGTCGCGTTTTGCTACGAGATGCTGACTATAGGTTCGCCCGTATTTTTTAGTTGTTCTGTAATTCAAAACCAAAGGAAATACTTAGAGCAATATATCAGTGATTTTTGTTACGGCTTCATTATATTGCTGGATAATACTTTCAGTTAAATGTGATACGGCCGGAGGAGCGATTTCAAGCTGATCACACTCACTCGAAAATTTCTAAGAGCCTTGCAACAAGGTCTGCTCCTGACCGGCGGCAATTCCCCGACGTGTCGGTCGAGAAAATGCTTCACTGGAACACTGCCGCCATGAATAGCCTCGGTTTTTAAAGAGAAATTGATGAGGTTTTTAAGGGGTTTTCCTTGTAATAATTCAACTCAAGACAAATACGTATGTATTGCGTATTTGCGCTGAGCGAATTAAAATCTTACGTTTTTATGAAGAAAATGATATTTTCTGACAGAGATTAGCGTTCTCTATTCTAATCATCCAATTTTTATAGGGTCTGTTGACCATCATCGAACTCGGGAAACAAAGTATTGTATTTGATAGTATTTTCATTGTCGTCTGTTTGAAATGTTAGCAGCCTTTTTTTCGTGAAAATGTAAAAGTTATAATTTTTAAAAATCTGACTTACTCAACTGGTTGCTCATATATTTCACGGTTACATACTCGTAGTAATGTGCAGTTGCTAGCATAGGTTTTTCGGTACATTCTAATCGAGTTAGTAATATTGATAGAGTGTTTAGTAATACGAACGCGGGTGAAATTTTTGATAATGTTCGTTTTCAAATTTATTTCGTTTAATTTGTCAGTTGAAGTAAGAGTTGTTGAACTTCGTTACGGCAACTGCCAAGAAGATTATGTGCAATATTTCTCCAGTTTATTTCCAATTTATCGCGATTTCCTTTAATTCCTGTCCCCTTTCCTCAGTTTTATTGATTGCACGCTCTGTTTCTTTCGGGTTACATTTGGGCAAGGAGCCGATGTACTTTCTCGTTACTTTTAAGGAACTTTTTGTTTGTATTGGCGAAACTACAACTATTGCTAAGTATCGCAGTTCCCATTTAGTAACACACGAGTACAAACATCCTCGTGAAATTCAATTTCTGCGACCGATTTACCTTGTCCCCCTTCCAATGTTTAAATTTGCTCTCTGCCAACTTTGGAAGTTACGAGAGAAAGTTTCAAAATGCAAATTTGCCAGGAGCTCGAAACTCTACGTTTGCTTACATTATTTGAAGATTTCAATTAACGGATCTTGTTTTTCCGTAATGAATGTCCGTGCGTGTAGTTTGGAGTACTATTTTAAGTAATCTTCTCTCATTTCCCTCTGAATTTTTAAGCACTTTTTGTGGAGAAGTATCGAAATTGAACCAGTACGTTTAACTTGCAGTAAAATTGTTATTTTTATTCAAAACTGCCTCAGTAATATTTCCGTCGAAGGATCCCGGATAAGATCTTCTTGCCGCATGTCCCGCCCGAGATGATTAGCTGACAACAGTACAACTTTCTCAGACGCTGTCGGTGCTGGATGTCTCTCTGTTGCAGTGGTTCTTAGTTTTGTTGGAGGGACTGAACCCAACAATTTCCACTCATGCATTCGTCGAACCTTTCATAGTTGGACAAATAAAGTTTTTTTTTAAATTAAAACATGTATGTATTACTATATGCTGTATTAGTGTACAAACTGTACCATGCCGAACCCAGGTTAAGAACCACTGCTCTGTAGGCTTTGCGTTACTTAATTGGTGAGCCATCACTGATGACTCCTCTGAGTACGTCTGCAGTGAACTTCCGTGTCTACATGCTTAGGGCTCCCAGGGGGAAAAGTGTGAGGGCCCGAGCTGAGAGTTAGGTAGGCCTTCTTTCTGTTGAAATAAAAATGTTTTTGTACTATTTTCTTCTTCAACTTCTATCTTGTTTCATGAACTTCTTTCTCAACTGACTGGTCTCTTCTACCTACATTGATTCCGCGGTCTCTCATCTCCATACTAAATGGTGCTTACCTCCTTCCTCTCTTCGAAACGCATCTTTTTTAGTGCTCAGGGAAGCTCAAACTAACATCTAATCTAATCTAACATGCCTGGGAACCATAGCATTCATAATTGAGCACGCATCTAGCAGCAGGACCAGCTACTAAGTTTGACTCTGGTGGTGGAGGTTCTGTGATTACACTGTGTCTGTTTGGTCATAAATTGCTCTCTCTGCTGTCTCATGGGCCGCTGTATGAAAGATTGTGTGGTGCGGATTTCTATACAGAATCTTATGTTCGGTGTCATGTTGTTTACTCAGGATGGTAGGACTGAGGAGCTACTGATGACGTCTGTTCTCGTCAACCTGGAGGGTATCCGCTCCTCAGATGTCTCTATACTCGTGTAAAGTTACACACGTATATTGCCGGATGATATTCCCTGACTGTAAGCTGTCAGCCCGGGTTAGTTTTTTGAAACGCGGAATTATACCATTATTAATGAAACGGATTGAAATTTACTTATTAATTACCTTAATTAAATTACATGTATGTTATGTAAATCACCACACATCGGGCGCTGTTGTTACTGGAGATTTACGCACAAGTCATCCTTTGTATTATTCCGTGGTTAATAGAAAATTGATTGCGGGGTTTGTTGTTATTTAAAAAAAAAATCTTCAATTCGCCTGAGCAATTGCGAGTATGACGTGTTCCATTTAGAGCGGCTGGAAATTCCAGCGCGCGAGGTTCATCATTCTTCGTGAATAAATGAAGACAGCCGTGTACATCACGCAAGATTGCCTCGGAGGTCTTCACACACGGATTTCGAGAGAGGAAGGATTTCTATGGAGGATGTTCATTGGATGAATTTGGCGGTGGTTGAGCTTCGTCATGCACTTGAGGCCCCGGCGTGCTCTCGAGGGCTCCTTCACCTCGCCTCGCTGCCCTACAGTTCCTCCTCTTGTGTTTTTCTTTCATTCTAAGCTTCCTTTTTGGTGTTTTCTTTTCTTTTGTGCCTGTGAATTTCCCGACGGACTGTGTGTGCGCTCGCCCTGTTCTAGGAATAGTCCTTACTTCATCATTGCTCATGTTCTCTCCCTGTAGGACTGCTTGTGTTGTGGCCTTGTGTGAATGCGTTCGAGTTCTGCTTCTATTGCTGCTGTTTTTCATTTTATTTCTGCTAATGCTGCAATGTGCTATGTTCCTGTGTCCCCTAGCGCTATTTTAGAAGCTGTGCTCTCTTTCTCTCTGCAGGTGTAATTCAATCGGGTTGTCGTAAATACAACATATTTCCATTGCAATCGACGAACCAATTTGACATAGTTTTTGTGATTCTTTTTCTTAATATGCCTCGGCTAACAATGCGTGCATGTTGTTGTTCTCCTTCATGCATTTGAGTTGGCGCTTGAATTGCGCTTTAAAAATAAATCTGGTGTGAATTGAATTCCACGCTTGTTGAAGAAATCCTTAGCGATATTAGTTAGCCTCGTCGTTAACGACCAATAGTGTTTTCTTGTGCTCTCTGTTCTGATTTGTCATAATTTGTGTATTTTCCAATTTGTTAGTTATTTACTCCACTCAATCTCTGTTTGGAAACTAGCCAGTCTGTGTCTTATTCTTCTGAGCGGGATGCAGCTATTGTATCTACGGGAAATTGCGCTCGTGGGTGAAAATATGGGGTCCCGAGCTGAAAGTTAGGTACGCCTATTTTGTTTCAATGGAAAAGTTTCTTTGTTTTGTTAAGGATCATCTTCTTCGGTTCACTGCTGTCATGTTTTTCAGGACCTGTAACTCTCTTCAACTTGAAATCTTATTTTTAACTCGCTGTTTCTACGCGCAGGGTATCTTGCGTGCGAACACACTTTGTGCACAGGTTTAGCGTTCCTTTAACTCTACACTAAATCGTCCCTTCATTCTTCCTGTCTATGGAACACATTTGTTATGATTTGGGAGGCTTAACAAACAACTTGAAATCAAATCCGCGTCTCAGTTATCGTATTAATCTTTGTAAACCGCCGCTGATACGTAGGTATTTTTAGTCAACCGTCGTATGTGCAAATGTCTATCAAGTAGATCAATTTTCAATAGTTATACGGAGTATACTTATGGAGTTGAAAAAGTCAATCTTTCCTGTATGCGTACAACCGTGCTTACTCGTTCGCAGGTCACACAAAGCAAGTTGTCTCAGATCTGTTCTTAACATCGTACACGCACTCTGGATTTGGAGTTGTGCTGACGAATTCAAAGTGGAAATTTGGAGTGAAAAAATGAAACTTCACCTTCACAAGATGGCTCTTGAGCGCCCTTGTTTTTTTTCTGGTCGTGGTCCTCGTAAAATTTTTGTTGTCTTCAATTAAGATTTCGTTATGCGCGAGCACGCAACATATTCAAATAGCGATGCCCGCTTGTCGATTCGTCTTCATATTTTGTGCGTGCATTTTGTATTTGCTCGAGCGAGACATGCAGCTTCATTTCTATGTTTTCTCAGGGAACAAGGGTGCTTTAGCTCGCTGCTGGACAGCTTTTTATGTAACATTTAAAGCAATTCATACCTCGGGTCGTGACCTCATTCAGCTCTTTTGGAGGACTTCTTAGTTAACAATTTTAGGTCCAAACTGAAATGGAGTTACTGGCAATATTTTAGCTTCCTCATTTTCTACTTAATTGTCCTATTTTTCTTCATTCGACCGCATCTAATTACGTACTCACGGTTACCATTTGCAGTTTTAATGTTACTACTTCCTTTCAGTCCACCACATTTTTCTTTGTGCGGCTAATCGTGTGACAGTTATTTTTTGTAGCATATTTCGTTATTTTCCATATATTGTATCACTGGCCTGCTTATGCGCCTTTATTTTTCCACAGAGGCAACACCGGTGTGTTATTTATTCAATTTTTTTTTAATTTCATCAATATTGTATTGTTTATACTCTTTATTAAGATATTGGCGGATTAAGTCGTTGAAGTTTGATTATTCAATATTGAAAAGGATATCTATGATGCGCTGATCCTTGTACTCTTATATTTTGCATTTATTTATTTATTTTTGCGTTTATTTTAACCACTAGTTCTTTTTGAATGTCAAACAGCTGCTTCAAACTTAATAGGATATTATTTTAGAATATTTCTAGAATGCTAACTGAATATTTGCAAATCATGAACTTCTAATTTATAAATTCGCAAGCTTCCCAAAAAATGCTAACTATCCATCCATTTTCAAATGTTCCTTGACTTGTTAGGATTTACTGAAGACTCCTTATGCGTTTTTTTTACGATAGGCGGACATTGAGAGGGCTTCCTAGTTCTTTAACGCAGGTACGTCTGTCCTTACTCGTTGTGTTACAGACGAGGTCGTAAACATTTCTCTTTTTTCTTATCGTGGCCGAATTATCCTTGTGCTGCTGTTAAAACGCTCCTACAGCACGTAGTTCATTTGTGCTTAGTATCAGCAACACTGTTTTTGACTCGTGTAGTTCTTTAGAAATGCTGGAGCGAAGTGAAGGCCGCGTGTTTGTATATAGCGTCTCGGTACGGCCGAGTTCTGTATCTCGTGTTCATGTCTAGATGGAACTTAATTGACCACTCGACACCTCCTTATCGGCGAACACGTATCACAGATACGACCAAGTGACTGCCACGAGTTGCCCGCTGATACCACAGGCTCCTTTAAATAACTGCCCGCTTGTTCTACGAGTCGCGACCGTGATAACGCCATGATTTGTGCCTGGCCGTGCCCGGTTCTCTTCTTCTTCTTCTTCTGCTCATGTACTACACCTCGCCCAGTCCTGGGAAGTGCCATAATTAGTGCCTTTTGGTTCCTTTCCCATCCAAACTTCGTGCATAAAATGCTACATGTTTAGGGAAAGGGTGTGTGTTTTTTTAACATTATATCACTGCTGCTGCGTCAAAGGAGGTTTAATTGAGCATTCAAAAAAGAAGTTGTAGTCTTTCTGAATACCTTTCATGATAATTTTTCAAGAACTACTCGTTACAAACTAAAAAATGGTGACCAGTGTTTTTTTTAAATTATAAATTTTCAACGAAAATAATTCGTGCATAAAATGAGATGCTTAATTTACTTCCATGGTAGTAGTACGCGTAGATGAAAACTAGCACATGAACTCTTGTTCTGTAACAAAACACATCCATATTAGCTACTATCTACGTGTTAAATTGTGAGGTTATCTCAACGATTTTCCTTTAACCTCAAAATAATTGATATCCAAACTGCATCGTTGCAAATATGAGGCGCAACATCGGTCCCAATTCTATGAATCGAATAATAGAAAATTGTTTGTCTTTGCTATGACTTCTCACTGTGCAATGTTGCGTTTTTCTTTTTGAAAACTGCTATTTCATAGCATGTGAAGGTATAAGTGTGCAAGACGAGGTAGTTTTAATCTGAACATGTCTTGACTGTAATGCATGTGGTGGTATGTAAGGAAGGTCTACTAGGACGATATATCTGTACAGTGAAATATTTACGTTGCGCGTTATTATTCACGTGGCGAATGGTTCTTGAATTTCATTATTTGCTCTGAAGCGGCACGGTAATAAGAAAATAAATGTTCTCTCCGCTACTGATAAATTGCTCCACTTGAAGCGAACGGAGCAGCAGCTGCAGCAGCGAGCTGTTTTATATTAGGTAAGATCAGGGCGATTCTTGCAGCTACAGTGTCGGATTTCTTTGGCACTCCAAGTTGATTTTCACGTACCTTTCCTTAACTAGCGTAATGCGTTCAGGGATTACTACTGAATTTATAAATTTTAAACGTTACTTACTTATTAGCCCTCCCGGGGGAAGATGCGAGGCCTTGAGCGAATGGTTAGGTCACTCTTCCTTTTGTTGAAACAATAAGGTTTTTGTTTTGTTACTAGCTATCTTTTTTCGCGGTTCACTGCTGCTCTTTTTCCAGCTCCTATTTACTTCAACTTTTATCTTGTTTCATTAACTTCTTTCTCAACTTACTGTCTCTCTGCACCTTGTGCATAAATTCCGCGTTCCCTTTAATCTATAACAAATGGTGCCTTCCTTTTTCCTCTCTATGGAACGTTTTTGTTGCGGTTAGTTAGCCTGGAACTAGCACCTAACCCAATTTCATGATACAATGTCCTATGCATTTTTTTGGCGCGCACACTCGCTGTGCTGAAGACCTAACACACGTCCTCCAGATCTCGCATGTGCCGACGCGTTCTCTTCTATGGCATCCTTCCTATCCCGGCACCATTTAACTTTTTGAGAATCTCATTTCGGTGTTTTTATAGCGTGAGGCCTACCACACTATAGCGTGAAATTTACCTCTAGCTAGTACCATAGAGTGAGGTTAGGTTACCAATGGATATTACCTACTTCCATGCATTCAATTACGCGATAAACGCCTAATTTATACACCTCAAACTTCGCCTGGGTAGGCGATATATGGCGGCAGACCTCACCCTACAGTATAGCACCCGCATGCTATAAATCTGAGGGCTGGTATATACTGGGAAACAACCTTTGCCCCGGTATTAATTTATCTTCGACGCGTTTCTTTGCTGACCTCAGCCTTATCAGTCGGTTTTTGTAACATTGTGGATGCCGGCAAGCGCGTGAGATCTAAATTCAGCTTCTAGGGACTTCCTCTTAAATGTTAGCTCAACTTTTTCGCGCCTAATTCAATTTTGACTTAATTGAATTGATTCTCCGAAGTTAAGCTCTGACTTTTTATTTATGGTTTATTTTGCATCGTGCCTCGCAAATTGAATTATTCCTCTCGTGTTATTCAATTTCGAAGTTCTTTTAAAATGCGTGAATCGCTTGCGCGTGTAAACCATGTGACTGTGGCAGTGGCAGCACGAGCTATCGACTCGTGGGTCGCGCGTCCGAGCTAGGGTGGGTTTTGTGAGACGGAATCAGGTTGTCCAAAATTCGTTCCGGGCCCGCTGCTATCCATTATTCTGCCGTGAGCCTGGCAGATTTGTCCGATACTTCTGCAGCCCGGAATAAAAATTTTTACCTTTTTTTTCTGTAACAAATTGTTTTCGATTTTCGCGCCAATGCTCGCGGGCTTTTTCGTGTAGGCAGTCATACTGATGAAGAAGTTAGCTGCTATTTGGACATCGTGCACGCTGCTCTAATCCTGCGTATTTCATTTTAGATGAACTCAGCGCGCTGTCCAGTGGAGGCCTCTCTTGACACTTTATTGATGATCGAGAATCCTCGCCTGTTTTCCTCATCATTGATCTCTGATTTATTCTAGTGTAGATAATGGTTAGGTTTTTATTAGTTTCAATGGATTTATTTCTTTTTGTAATGCCACAATTATTTCTTCGATAAAACTATTTCAAATACATATTGGCATTGTTGAATAATTTTTCGGGTCCAGCCAGCCTCTCCATTTTTTCTTTCTCTGTTCCATGAAGTATGAGAATACCGTCTCGTTGAATTTCTTTTCGTTTGGTTTAGTTGAGGTACGGCGAGTGCGCGAGGCAAAAAGGTCGTTCGGTACTGTAAGATTCGACGGACGAGAAATAGCCGGGGGCTGTGAAGACGTCCTCTACACGTCAATACTGTGTAAAAGTGTTGACTTGTTTGTGTTGACAGTGCATGTGTTATGGGCGGCCTGCGATGAGTTAGCGCTTCTGGAGGGTGCTTGCTTCCTGCTGCCGCGACCGGGGCTGCTGCCGCTGGTGTTATCTCGGCTCCGCTGCCGTACCTTTCAATACTACAGTGAATCCCATATCTCATTTTTTGACTTTACTTTAGAATATGCTTTTTTTATGTTGCCATAACTGACCTCATTTTTTAATTCAAGCTTGAGATATGCGTAATTTTTGTATGAATTTGAATGGTCAAATCCCATAACTCACCCCAGTTTTTAACTCAAGTTTAGAATATGCGTATTTTGTATGTCAAGCGTATTTTTTATGATGAATATTTGAATCCCATAAGGCCCGAGCTGAGAGTTAGGTAGGCCTTCTTTTTGTTGAAATAAAATGTTTTTTGTTATGTCAAGAACCACCTTTTTTCGGTTCACTACTGTCCTGTTTTTCAGAACCTCTGACTTTCTTCTTCAACTTTTATCTTATTTCATGAACTTCTTTCCCATCTTACTGTTTCTATGCCCTTTCCGCCTAGATTCCTCGTTTTCTTATCTCCAAACTAAATAGTGCCTTCCTCCTTCCTCTCTTCGATACGCTCTATTTTTGCAGCGGTTAGGGAGGCTTAAACTAACTTATAATCTTAATCTTGAATCCCATAACAGGCCTCACTTTTCAACTAAAGCTTGGGATATGCATATTTTTTATACTGACTAATTTTTAATTACTATTGCTGAGTAAAGGTTAGGTTGTGCGTGCTTTTATTTTAATTATTTTTTCTTTTCAATTCGAGGTTAAATTTTCAGTTTTGACCCCCTCAGGGGGATACAGCTATTGTATCTGTAGGATTGGGGCTCCTAGGGGGTGATGATGTGAGATATCGAGCTATAAATTTGGTTGGCCTTTCTTTGAATAGGGTTTTTGTTGTGTTTCAGACCACTTTTTTCGGTTCTCTGCTTTTTTCAGCACTTATTACTTCTTCGGTCAACTTGTATCTTGTTTCGTAAACTTTATTTAATCTTTCTGTTTCATCTGTGTGTGAGGACTCGCCCTGTGCCTAGATTTCTCGTTCATTTTGTTCCCTACTGAGTGGTACCTTCCTCTTCTCTCTGGTGAGGGAGTCTTAAATAAACTTGTCTAACCTATTAAAATTGATGTAAAACGCACTCTCAATGCAAAGTATTTATACAATTACAAGTTTTTCCATCATGCTGCAAAAGTAAATTGTTCAATAAGCGCACAGTTGAGACAAATTTGGCGTTTTTGCTTCCATTGGTTCTTCCCTGAGGTGCCGAAAAAATCCATTGCTTGAGGAGCTGCCTTGCTTGCTGCTGCTCAGCTCTACACACATGCCCTGTGTTGCTTGGTGTCCGGCGCTGCTGCTGTAGCGAGTTCTCTGCCTCACACACTGCTGAGTGTGCCTTGACCAGTGTTGATACTGCCTGTGTTCTCGCCCTTCACTGCTCCTGTTGGTAACGCTGCTGTTGCTGGCGCGCTATTCTTTTTCTAATTTCTAGTGCTTTCGTAATTGTGCTCTGGTAGATATTCGTGTTTCAGGGAAACTCTTCAATAGTATCCATATGTTCTTTCGTTTGCTGCATTTTTGTTCACGTTAGCAGAGTGTCGTACTTAGTAGGCACCGGTCGACGCGGTTTTGATCTGTCTTTTTGTACCAGTCATAGAATCGCTAACGGACGGTGGTAGGTGCAGTAGCAGACGGTGGTGTGCGCAGTAGCAGACGGTGGTTTGCGTAGTAGCAGACGGCGGTGTGCGCAGTAGCAGACGGCGGTGTGCGCAGTAGCAGACGGCGGTGTGCAGTAACAGACGGCGGTGTGCGCAGTAGCAGACGGCGGTGTGCGCAGTAGCAGACGGTGGTGTGCGCAGTAGCAGACGGCGGTGTGCGCAGTAGCAGACGGAGGCGCACAACTGTGCAGCACGAATCAGACTGTCGTGTACGGTAGCGGTTGTCCCGTGATGAGGCATGTTTACCCTGCGTCCATTTAGTGTGTGGAGTGTAAAGACGGTGGAGTGGCGGGCAGCGAGGTGGAGGGGCCGGGGTGGTGAGCCTTGCCTTGTAATTCTTGGGCAAGGTGCCGGTGTGGGGGAGCTGTGCGCTATTATTCGAGGGAAGCCTCTCCAGCAAGCCGCTGGTGTAGGGCAGGTCTCGGCTGGTATAGCTGGGTACGTTTCGCAATCATTCCGAAAAAAATATGTTATATATAATTCGTCCGTTGAAATGCGTTATTCTATTATATTAATATATTGTTATTCAGTTACATTATTGTTATTCTTTTTTATTTTATATGGGGCAGGTTAGTATTCGGGAAAGGAAGTGTGCAGGAAAGACACTGAGCTAGATCCTGCTAAATCATAACCCATAAAGTCACGACCAAAGACGTACGGAGAGCCTGGGTAACCAAATAAATTATTTCCAAAATGAGAAATGTCAGGCTTACTTTATTTCACACCGTGAAGGAGAAGTTCCTCTTGAAATGTATCCAAGATTTATGAATTATACCACATTAAGGGAGGGCGTGGGATAGGCTATATGCTTGGGTTAATTAGGGTTATCTATTCTAGGCGATGGGGACTGGCGCCATGGGAGATGCGGTGAGGTTACCTCGGCAAAGAATAAACCTTCGGGACTTCAGTCTTGCTTTGCTTCTTTTCAGCTTTCATACCTCCTCCGTTGTATCCTCTTCGCCTTTTTTCATTTCATTCCTTAATTTGCTTTTTCTATGTGCAGTGTATCCTGTGTGGAATTTATCTTGTGCATCGATTCTCCGTTTTCTGCTGACCATACTAAATGGTCCCTTCTCTTGTTTTTCTCAAGATTGTCTTTGTTGTGGCTAGGGAGTCTCGACCTAATTAATATATATTATGCTAATAATTCAATATTAAACATTCTTCCTTACATGGCTCCAGTAAACGCTTCAGATGTTTTCAACTGCAGTATAAAAAATTGAAGAACAATTCATCCTGGAGAAAAGCATTTCCAATGAAAATTTTTAAATGTGTAGCTACTCCTTCTTCCTGATAAGTTCAAATACTAGCTCTCACAACGTTAACAGTGCATAATAATTTTCAATCCCACTTTACAGCTGCCAGTCACAACCTATGGAGTCCCTCAATGATCTGGTCTCTGGCCTATTCTATTTTATTTCTTATCTTTTTTCCTGTTTTGATCTTGCTTTCCCACCTTTTTTTCAAATTTAAACTGTACGGTGATTGGGCTCTAATACTAATGTTGCTGAGTGTTAGATGTATGACATATTCTTACGTCTTGTGACTAAGTACACGCTTGTGGTAGACAAATCTGCCTAGACGCTCTTGGGATGTGGGGTGGGATAGGAGTAATGAGAAATCTGATCGCGCTTTGTGCAAGATGTGTTGGTTACTGTTTTGAGGTGGATTTTTTTTGTTAGAATTTGTTATATTTTGATCATGGTTCAATAAATGCTAATGATTGCTATGTAACTGACACAGGGAATAGAATTAATTGTTTTTACAGACCCTTTGAATTCATAAACTATCACCTTGAATGTAAAATAGCAAGAATTCTTTAAATGAATGCTTTCTTTATTAGTGCGGTGTATTTAATTTTGTTTTTAGAGGAACATTTCCAAAATTTGATTTTTCATATTTGCTGGCACCTAATAGGACTTGATTAATAACACATTTATTTCATGTCGTGTGTTTTTTCAGCTGATGATGGGATTTATCCCGAAACGTTCAAAAAATGTTTATAATTTTATTCTTCACTTTTAAATTTTAATCAACTGCGTTATCGGCAAGTAAAAGATGTGCTTCGCTGATTAATAACGTGCTGTACGGTATGGCAAAGACTGCGTTAAGAATAGTTAGAGACCTCCGTGGAGCCCTTAGGCATGCGCGCTGCTGCCGCGCATGCTAGTCAGGTCTGCTGCCCTTTGCCTTTCTTTAAACAAGTTACGGTGATCGTGCATTTCGTTGTGTGATCCCTGCGGATTCCTGAGCTGTGCTCCACCAGGGGGAGGGAAGGGGTGTGCTTAGAGTACCTGTCCTGGTCTGTGTGATTTGGGGACTCTCGTGTCCCTGAAATGTGCTTTGGTCCGTCGTGGAAGGTTGGAAAAATAAACTCGTGCAATATTGTTCTTGAACTGGGAGGATTTGATCCTTCATCAGCTAAATGGAAATGAGCTGAATCTTCTTGAACTTCATTTCTGTGTCGCAAAAATTATGTGTAATGAATATGATGATTTAACACTTTGAACGCAGCGTGACCCACCGGTGGTACACGGAGGTAATTTTCACAACGCTGCAGACCGACCAGTAGTCACAAACACAATTTCCATAAATACTTAATCAAAGCTAAATGAAGGCACGATCCAGTTCATGTTTGCTATTTTCAACATCGCGCGCTGCAGTTGACTTTTAATTTGAGTTTGGTGTTGAACTTAATATTTAGTAGTTGCGGTTAAAGTGTTAACCCATGCCTTCATAACAGATGCTGCTGTGCAAGTCTGTAATTCATTGCATCTACAGTTTTAAAAACTATGTAATGTATCATAAATTTTTTAAGATATTCGTAGCATTACACTTGCAAAATTTGTCGCTGAAGGTCTTTTCACGAACTTTGACGAAATTCTCATCCTATCCCTGATGACTAGGAGTGTATTTCTCACGTTGCGTTGTGTACTGTAGTTTTGCTATGATGTTAACCTCAATTTATGCAAATCAGTCCTATTCAGTATTTTCATCATGTTACGTCCTCTAGTTATTTATTTTTTGATTATAGGGGAAGATTGGTCCTCTCAAAGATGGGTCCTCTCATAGCTGCATCATTTGCGCCCGAACTCGGTTGTTCACACTAAGTGAAGATTGTGCCCAGCAACTATTTTCATCGTTGCTCTTTATTGACACCACTTCCAAAAGTTTATCTACATCGCATTTTGTTCTTTGTCGCGTACGTCATCTCGAGAACTCGATTACACTTTTCTGTTGTGCTGCATTTGCACAGGATAAGAGAGCGCTTTTTTGTGCAGATCTTATAAGATTGGTCGCAATAGAATGCTCAGCGCTCAACGAAAATATTGATCGCACGGGAGCAGATACAAATAGCGTAAGGTACGAGAATATTTCTTTTAATGGGTAATCATCGCGCCAATAGTTTATCGAAATACTCTAAAATATCTTGAAGTTCGTTATATTCCGAGCTCTTAAAAAGCTTGGGGAAAATGTTTTTAAAGATGCTCTGGTAAAATTTAATTTTTTTACTGTCTTGGTTTCATTTTGATGCTTATGGATCGATGTGGAGCGTTTCAATATCCTCATGCTGGTTAACGGGTGATATGTTTACATTTTAGTCAGCAAAAAACAATTTGCCCGCTTTTTAGTCTCCTTAATTATGCAATTAAATAGGAATTTTTCTCTCATTAGTTTACACGCTTATGTATCAATGTGCGATTTTGGAATCGTCAATCATTCAACATGAAATAACTCTCATTATTTCAATTTTTAAATTGTTGGTAGAGCGAGTTTCGTCCTCACGAATTGAGGGGCAATTTTCTCGACTAAATGGTAGCGATGTATATTGTGACTTGATCTTTATTACTCTTAAGAAAATTTTAATATATTTTCATACGTTTTATTTACGTTGTGCACTACTGGTTGCTGCTGATATCGTGCACTAAACTCGCTCTGTGGCAATGTTACTGCACTTGAAGATCCAAGAATTTTTCGCAGTGACACTGGGCCGCTCAATTTATGCAGTATTTTTTTACTAAGCTTGTACCGTTGCTTATTGCCGGTCGCTCTGTTCTCCTTCATATTATTTTCGCATTCAGCCCCGTTTTGTTATGGCGGTTAATCATAATGACGAGTTTTGCACCCTTTGTCTTACTTTTAAAAGAAAAACTACAAAATAAGGAATGAATTTTATTGTTTACGTAACTAAAGATGTGTTAGCGAAAGAAAACGAGATGCTGGTATTTCTAGGTGTTTGAAGTTCTAAAAAAATTGTTCCCTTAGCAGTTTGTAAGTCAGACGTTTCCTCCTGATTTTGAAGTTGCTATATTTGGCGGTGAGCCTTCTTTGGGAGCAGTCTTTCTACGAGATAATGAGTTCACTAACCTACCATGGGTTCTGACAAGCCTGTCGCCTTATTAAATTATCAACGTATGTCAGTATCCCAGTTACCGAGGTGCTACGAGGAAGACCAAGCTCTTGGTATTGATCCTCAAGTTGAGAACAATCTTAGATTCATAAAGTATTATTAAAATCCCTTTTCTTGAATTTTTCTCTTGCTCCCAAGTTCTGAAAGTTTTGCGCGTGTATGCCTCTAGTAGCGCGAACTCCGCTGACCAGCCTGTTAGAGTAAGCCACATTCCTTACCGTCAATTCAACTCTGCCCGCAGCCTGGTTTCTCGCATTTTATGCATCGTCGCCCATTTTCTGACGTCGCACGAGTATCTGTTGCAGTGAAGAAGTAGTGTTCAAACCTGCCTGCCTGAAAACATCAGATGTTCGGTAGCGTTGCCATTTCCTACGGAGCTGTCAAACTTGCTATTTTTGCTACTCGTGCTTTTCTTAATCCAGCTAAAAAATGAATTCCCTTAGCCGTTTGTTGTTCTGACTGGTTTAGGGCAAAATTTATTCCAAGCGGCTGGGTAATATTACTTGTGCTGCTGTGAATGCTTCTCGTTAGCGCTTTTACAGTTGTCGCTTCATTGGTTTTGTGTCATAATTAACTTCACTGTTGCTGAGGAGATCGGGAGCATCCTGACGTTATTCCTGCTTCTGACTTCACCGCAATTATTATTCTTCTGCTGCTGCTGTTGCCGCTGTTGCTGGAGAGGCGTCGCGCAGCCATGCAGATAAGGGCGACTAAGTTTAATAAATGAAGGTGATTGCTGCGGCTGCCTCTGATAAGCAGTGGTCCCTCACCAGCCAGGTGACGGCCCCTAGGCTTCTATGTTTATGGTGCTCATGCATTGCTTACAATGCAGCCTCGTCTCGGGCGCCTCTGTTTATTTTTTGCTCTATTAGCGACTCTGAATTCTCCTTTTTTAATTATTTGAACCTCGCTTTGCACACAACTACATAGATGGGGTTTCCTTGCATGCCCGCGTGGGTCTGAGGTGATGTAGTTTTGCGGGAATTTAGACAAGCTTCAATTGAGGGGTAATTTCATCGTGTTTTGTTCTCAATTAAGTAACTCTAAATAAGGAAAAATGATTGCAATACATCTTCACGGGGTTGCATTTATTCTGAGTATTTGCTGAAGATATGCTGAATGAACCATTTTATTGCTGAACCTGATTGTAGGTAATGAGAATCGATAAAGAATTGTGCAATCGTTGAACAGGGATTACCATCCGGTGTTGCGCTTAAGGGGATCGTCTTTCTGGGCATCTTGAAGATATTGCGCTCCTCGCAGGCATGTAAGATTCCTTAGCTTCTCTTTAAGGGTATGCTAATAGTATCTATTTTCATCACTTTGCAGGAACACCCTTTGTGTGTAGATTCCACATTCCCTTAACTCCATACTAAATGATGCCTTCATCCTTCCTCTCTTTGTAAATCTTTGTTGTGGTGAAGGGAGGCTAAAACTAATTTATAATCAATCAATCTCGTTTAAAGGTCCCTGGTCATTAAGAACGTTCTTTTTGGCCGGCCCAACGAGCTGTGACAACCGAGACACAGAAATTTGGCGCCCATGTGTTGTGTTGTCACGTGAACTTGAACGTCGCTCCTCATGAGTTGCTCTTTAATAATCGCCTTAATTATACGAGCGGAAATTTGGGTTGAATTTTCAATGAATAAATGATGTGTAGCTTGCAAGCCTTTTTGAAGGAGAAAATATCTTATGATATACTAGCAATATTTATTATATTTTTTATGTCGATATTGCTTTCCAGCGATTGCTGTGATTTGTAATTATGATGCCTTAGTAATACGATTGTTTAACTTTATAATAAAATAGTTAATCGGGATTAAAACATTGGTACGCGTGCTTGTTCATAATATCTGATTATATGATAGTTATACTTGGTTATGCGATTATGCCCAATTGTGTGATAATTATTCCTCATTTTACGAAAATTATTCCTGATTATAAGGTAAATATGCTTAATTATGAGCTGTGAGTAGAAATGTTGCACTAGCAAAAAGTTACTCCTGATTATTAGACAGTGATTCCTAATTATATCATAGGAATATTGTTATGCTTGATAACAAGATAGTTGTTCCAGTTTATGCAAGTTATGCCTGATAATGACATCTATGTCTGATTATGAAATAGTAATTTCTGATCATAAGATGGTTGTGCTTGATAAGAACGCTATACCAGGTTATGAAATAGTTTAGGCTGATGATGAAATTGTTGTACCCGCTTATAAAATAGTTTTGCCTGATTAGGAGATAGTTTTAAAGAGAGACCGATTCTACCAATGGTCTCCATAGTTAGTTCATGCGTTGAGTAAACTGCACTCGTGACATTCCTGGACAATAAATAAATAAAGAAAAGCAATTGAAAAATCCAGTCTAAACGACATCCGTGGCGTTGTTAACTTCAATGCACACGAGTGACAAAAAATGTATACAACCCGACGTTCGCACTACAAAGTTGTTGCTATGCCCATCCAAGTTGGGGGAAGCGCCGATTTTATTAAGTGGGCCGAGGCCGATTACAGTTGTTGTCGAGCGAATCGCTATGTTCATTTCCTTCTATATTGTCTTTGGAGGTAAGATAAACCTTAAATAAGTGGGATTTATTGCTTGTTCTGTACGTATATCCATTGCATACACGTGTAAATATATACCATTAAAAAGCTCGCTATTCGCATTTATTTTACGCATGGATGCATTTTCCAGCTGACTTTATTTTGTACCCTTTCTGGAATTCATCTGTAGGAATTACTTCCGCCAGTACAAAACTTAACTGAGACTTCATATACATTGCTCAAATCTCGAATTAGTGCAAATACGGGCAAAATATCTATGGGAATTATAGCATTCCCAGGAGGAACATAAGAAGTCCCAAGCTGAAGGTTAGGCAGGCCTTAATTTTGTACAAATAGAGTAGTTCTTTTGTCTGGCATGTACTATTTCTTCTCTGCTCATTGCTGTTCGATTTTTCGACACCTATTATTTTCATTTTTAACTTTTATCTTATTAGATGAACTTACTTCCTTACTAGCCGTTTCTATGCGCCCGGCTACTTGAGTGAGAACATTTTTGTTGCTAAATTTCCCGTTTCCTTAATTTCAAATGAAATTAATTTCCCTTCATTTTGTTCCCTTTTGAATGGTGTCTTCCTCGTTCCTCTTTTTAGAACACCTTTTTGTAGATTAGGGTGGCGTGAATTAATGCAAAATCTAATCCGAGGGCGAAATTTTTGGTTATTCACGCTTTGAAAAGTTTAGGACAATTTTGTGTTAAAGTTTTTATTACCAATCACGTACTATTGACTTAAACCGTGTGGAATTAAACTGCAATTAAGGATCTCTATAATATTAATTATGATGATGATTGAATCGTGTTGTTTTCTATAAAACTAGATTGGTAAATACTTTGAAGGATCGTTTGTAGGTTTTTCTTCACTAATTATCTGTTGACCTGCAATAATTGCTGACCTGCCGCCATCTTTTCAACATATTCGTATACATTAACCCCTACTAGGTACTCTCAAGAAAATGTGCTGCATTGACTACTGCTGCTAAGTATTCGTGCGAAAACGTGTTAAGTGAACTCGCTCCTCTTAATTTACGGATTTGATCTGCGTTAAGGGACTGGAAGGCCTGTTGGAGGTGACGAATGTTTCGTGTGTCACCGCCGCTTTGGTTCGTGTGACGCCCCAAGAAAAACTTGAGTGAGAAGTCGTTGGTAAATCCTCTTGCGGACGTCAGATCAACGTCAGGCTGACCGCCGCTCCTGACTGCTGCTGAACTTGGGTGCTGGCTGCACTTAGTCGCTTGGTTGACGCGAGAAAAGTTTGGGCGTCATTTGCGCTCTGGGACTTGCGGCCTACAGCAGCCAGAAGCTGATGGAACACTCAGCACTGTCTACATCCGTCTTATATCTTGTTTCATAACCTTCCTTTTTATCTTACTTATCTTACTGTTTCTATATCATGGGATCCCTTGCGGGAACGCCCTTTGTGCATTGATTCCACGTTTCCTTAACTCCATACTAAAAGGTGCCTTCATCCTTCCTTTTTTTGAACATCTTTGTTTTGGTAAAGCGAGGCTAAAAATTCATAATCAATCAATCGTCTACATCCTGGCCACCGTCACAACATTTGTCACTCACGTTAAATGACTCATCCTGATAGGGTAATTTGCCATGGTTACCATGGTTAATGTCATTGATCTTCGGTCTGTTCTCAAGCCGTTTCTGGAGTATACTGTTAAGATCTAGACAATGTAAAATTATGTAAAATTAAGCATAGAATCTCGAGTGAATTAATTCATTGATCAGTCTAGTGTGTAACTAGGTTACTTAAATTAAGTTGAACATAATTTAGACCTTAGAATAACGTTGGTGATAGGATGCCCTAGAAGTCACTGAACTTGTTCGGGCCACAGCTGTAGCTATACTCAAATTTGACCATTGTAGTAGACGTGAGAAGCAATCTACTTCTGTATCACTTCCTTTCTTCAAAAGGCTTAACTAACATACAATCTTTACAATGTAATCACAATCAATACAATGTAATTACAATCTTTACAATGTAAAATAAATTGTTTTAATTACCGCATGCAGGATTACCGGATACTTCCCGTATCACGGTTACCAGACGATGAGACTTGCATTGACTTTTGCTTAGTGCAGTCCGTGTTTGACGACGTTCGATCTGTTTTGGCTGCGAGCTGGATGTGTTAGTCCAGGGCAGATATCTGGACTTGCGTGCGGAGCTATTACGCTGTAGGGTAAGTTGTCACCGTTTTTATTATATTTGAGAAATTTACAAGTTAAAAACTACATTATGAAATGAATTAATTATCATCATCTTATATGACTTTTCGCCACCTTTTGGATAAATCTTTGATACCTTCAGACTAAAACTCGCCTGTCTTCGAAGTAATAAAGCTGTTAATCCAGAAGCCAATGTCATTTTCAGCATTAAATATTTTTCCCTGCATGGCGCTATGTAATGGTTGTCTTCAATGTTGACTCTGTGAACAACCTTCGATATCGTAATTGCAATGGCGGAACGGGGCCGTGTAGGAGATGTGTGTGTTCGTAACTTAGCACTCATGCGTTGTGGGTAGATACGTTTAAATTATATGATTTTGTGTTCTATGAACAAACTTACTCATCTAGTGGTATTTTTGTTGAAAATTTATAATTGCAAGCAGTATATTTGTCAGACAAAGTTATGTATTACTGTATATTAACATTAGTAATGATGGTAATAATATTTATATTAATGTTAAAATTAATATTAATGCGATTTTGTACTCGTGTTATGACGCCAATATTTAGTTTAGCTCAGTACGAAACATTAATATCTTTAATGTTAAAGATCCCATTTTATTGCTTAAAAAGCATGTTAGATGCTCATCCTGTCTCAATGTTGTCTTTTTTTATTTCACAATTATATTTGTTCTTGAAATTATGATCCACGTAAGAAAAATATTTGCTCATACTGCAAGTCAAAAACATGTCACCACTTCAACCGTTAATGTATCGTGTCTTCGCACATATGTTCTTCTATTCCATTATTTTCTTAATTACAATTCTCAACTATTTTCTTAGTAACAATGCTTAATTATTTACTTGAAAACAATTCCTAATTATTTTCTTCAAATAAAATTCTCAACTATTCTCATAGAAACAATTCATTTCTCGTCTGTTAAATTACCAATCATTCGGTGTACATCAATTTTATTTTGCATAATATGAAAGGTGTGAAATTCTTTCAAAAACTGTCACTTGAACCTCTGCTTCACGCAGCTAGGTCCTCTCACCTCCCTTGTACTTGCAACTCACTCTCTTCACCACACACTTGAGGTGTCATCGCTTCTTTTCAGAACGTCATAATTTTAAACTTGAAACTTGTTCGTACCACTTCTTTTATATTTACTTCTGTGCATGGCCTGTGAAAAAGAGACGTTTTTCTTCAAGTCAGAGCTACAATTTATTCGTAGAAGTCTGTTCAAATGAACAGGATACAGTCCCAGGATTTGTATTAGCGCATTATATATTACAATACTATAGCCTAATTAAAAATTAGACCGCGTTCTTGTCGCCTATCGAATTTGAAATAAAACGCTTCAAAGTTATAAAATAATCGACGTATTTATCTGATACGAAGAGCGGTCATCGTTCGTATTGTGCTTCTGCATGAATGCCTACACTGCTAATTTTTCATGCAAATGTACGCGCTAGCTGTGTGCTACCATTTTAATAAAATAACTCTCAAAATAAATGAAGCTAGATTCTTTGTAAGAATAGCTTCTGCTAAAGGGAAATATTTCGGGGTGCACCTAAACTCTATAACTCTATTATACTAGTGTGTCAGCTCAGTCAAAAATGATGGCTGAATCTCCGCCAACGTGAATCTCATTTGATTGTATGAGGCGTAAATCGTTTAACTTAGTTGGTTAAATAACATGGGGCTGTCAAAAATGACACCATCATTAACATATCCTGCCTGGATGAGTTGCCTCTGCTTCTCTGATCTTCTGATTCACTCGGAAACCTGATATTGTACCCGCGCGATAAAAGAACAGGGGTAAGATTAAATAGCTCTTCGAACCTAAGTATCATGGTAGAATTGTGTATCTGAGCTACGAACCAAATCTTTTACTTTTTACGAGCAGGTATGTTGCGAGTGATAAGAACCTTTTTCCGCCTGACGGTATACATGTAAAGGTGGACTGAATTTCATTATAAGTAAATTTAAACAGAATTAAAATTTTCGGTCATCGTGTAGCGTTCAGATGTCTACTTTGATGTGCGCTTTGACGTGTGTGATGTTGTTCAAGATGTCTAAAAATAGCCTCAATGGTGCAAATATTTATTTATTTATTTTTAGTTGGTTCTGCCAATAAATTGAAATTGACAATTTCTCACTGCAAAACTGTCCCCTAGGGATTGCATAAAATATTTAAATGAATGTAACACGGCATTTATAAATAGTCTAGATAGTTCTTTTAACTGTGCAGTGAGTACTGCGTGACCTCTTATTCGGTTTCTCTTCAAATTTATGAATTTTTGTTTTTCAAGCGAGTTCTGGATTTTTACCACGTCAACCTTTTAGTCTTATAAATTTCATCCACCGATTCAACTTTCAAAATTATTCCCTGATATCGCAAAAGCGTAAGCAAATTATTCCCACTTATCAGTGTAAGTGGGCACTAACAGAGGCTTTTTTTCTCTCAAACTTTTGCTTAACTATTGGTATATCTATTATAGTATCTATGTAGGCTTACAAATGAAAGATCATTATGTTGAGACTTTCTAAATTTTAGAGTTATACATTTCATATAAAAACGTTATTGAAAATAAACTTTTCCTTACTTTCTTCAGAAATAACCACACTGTTCGTGAAAATTTATTCGCATATTAAAATACAAATTGCTGTGAATAACTTCCCATCGCTTGGCACTTTCATAGCTTTCTGCTACGCAATCCCCATTCACGGCATTACCTGTAACTCGATTGCACCGCTCCAAAAGTCAGCACTCCTCAACCAGAACGCGTGCCTTTCCCCAGTCACAACAATTTGTTCGGGGCTCTGAGTAGCGGAGTGTCTGTCATGAAGCCGGAGTTGGTTTGCAGGGGCGGAGACCGTCAGTGTGAGGAGCGTCAAGTAAGACATTAGTGTGTGTTGCTGGGGCCGTGGCAGGGCCTAATGACAGTGTCGGGTTAGGCTAATGCGGGGCTCCGCTCTGCGCCGGCCGCTCCTTGCTCCTCGCCCGCCCGCTGGACGTTGCCCACACGTGCCTTGTTTTCTTCTCAACGGTAGCTCGCGTGGTACGCTCAGTTAAAACTTTGTTGCCGCCGGACGTTGCCCACACGTGCCTTGTTTTCTTCTCAACGGGAGCTCGCGTGGTACGCTATGTTAAAACTTTGTTGCCCGCCGGACGTTGCCCACACGTGCCTTGTTTTCTTCTCAACGGTAGCTGACATTGTACGCTCAGTTAAAACTTTGTTGCCCGCCGGACCGCCCGGACGTTGCCCACACGTGCCTTGTTTTCTTCTCAACTGTAGCTGACGTGGTACGCTCAGTTAAAACTTTGTTGCCCGCCGGACGTTGCTCACACGTGCCTTGTTTTCTTCTCAACGGTAGCTCGCGTGGTACGCTCAGTTAACACTTTGACGGCAACGTGCGCCATCGGTGGCCACGGAAGAAATTTTCATAATGCTGCTGACCCATCAATAGTCAAAACTCAGTTTTTATAAATGCTTGATCAAAGCTAAGAAAACACGATCCAGTTGATGTTTGCTATTTTCAAAATTACTTACTGCGATTGGCTTGAAATTTGTGTTGAATATTGAACTTAAGTTTAACTAATTGCGGTTAAAGTTTGAAGATGGTCAACTGACAAACTTTGGCGTTGTTAACAATTTCCACTCCACTTCTGGTATTGGGTTGTCGTTTACGAAATATTTCCATTTTTTCAACATTTTTTTCAATCGTATTTTCAAAGATGGTATTCCAGTCCACGTGCGCTGCGGCTGACTACGAAGTCTCTGAGGAGTTCCATGTTAGTTCCTCGTTGTTTATGCTACAAAATATTTTTTGTGGCGGTGCACAGCGCATAACACACTGGTGATGTGGACTTCTAAGCTAAACTGTCTATTCCAGATTATTTATTCAACCGTCATTGTTCATTCGATTGCTCCATTATAATTATTATTTTTTTTGTTTCGTAATGCCAACTCAAATAATATAAGTATTCGCCACACAAAACACGGACTGATGGTTACTAAAACAAACGGCGTTGTTTAACTTTGCTTACTATCGCTAATTTTGATGAACTATTGAATTATTATAAGTTTACAATATCTGCACGAGACAATTTTCTTATATTTTCGCTTTCTGTTAGGCCTGGTGCAGCCCTGGTCGGAATTCGGTGTTTAACCAATGTTCTTCTCATCGCAGTGGCGTAAATATCTCCTCGTCGACTGTGAGCGCAGCTGTTTGTTTTTGTTATCTTCTTTTTGAGGTTCACTCGTTTAAATTTTTTTATAACTAAAGCAAGTGGTCCTTCTACATCCGGAAGTTAATTTGGGATTTTATCCTAGGATCGGCGATACGGTGCGTGGGGATTCGAAGTACATATTTTAATGAGCAGAGCTTCAGTAGTTATGAAAGTGTTCATAAACGCTTTATGCAGTTGTGTGAGACGTATCAGAATATTACTTTCTGTTACTTGTGAGTTGTGAAATGCCACGAAATTACGTAGGGTCAAGTTTTTCTACCCTTCTGTTGAAGAGCACTGGCGCTCTGTGGAGCAATGACCTTTAGTGTGAACTATGATAAGCGTGCATTTATTGATTTATCTGCCACCAAAGAGAATCATGATAAGTATTGAAGTACCTTAAAAATTTGTTCATGTTGATTACTTACGCAGTTACTACGGTATGATCTTCAATGACTGCAACGTGACCGTTTATACGAACTTAGGCAAATTGTTTTTAGCTAAACTTCTTAGATATCGTTTTTGAATTCACGTTTTTTATCTTCATTTCATCGATCGAGCTCAAACACTTAATGCTTGATCTTGAACAAAAATTATTCGACCATCAGAGATAATCTTTGTACACGAACAACTTTGTATTCGTCTCGCAATCTTCTATGAGCATTTCATGTGTTTTAGGGTTCCTGATTTCCAATTCGCTGCTTGCTCAAGTTCATCCCACGCACCTCATGCCTCGCGATGAAAGAGAACAAATTTGGCCCACAATATGACGCGTGAGCTCGACGCTGATCGGCAACAAGAAAGCTTCTGTAGCCGTCCGTCAAAGCAGTACTTTAATCGGCTGATAAAGCTCATGCGATTAGCTGATTAGCACCTGAGATCAAACAAGCGGTGGTTTACTGAGCCCACAAAAGAGCATTGGGTAATTCTCTCCGTGCCCACCGCACACCACCCTGGCTCCTCTCCGCCTGCCTCTCGGCTGCTGCTGCTGCTGCTGCTGAACGTGGCTTGCATCTCCTGCTGCTGATGCTGTTACTCCTGGTGCTGGTGTTACTTATGGTACGCATGATGCTGATGTTACTGGTAATACTGGGGCTACACCTGCAGTTGCATTCTTCAGGTACGTATTGGACTAACTGGTACGAGTTTCCTTGCTGGGGCTGCTTTGCTATTTGTAATGCTGTTGAATGCTATTTTAAATGCTTCGGCTTTTGTTATCCACTAATTTTTCGTTAGACATATGATTTGTATTTATTTTTCTTTGTCGCGTTGTTGTTGTTGTCGTTATTACTAATGGTCAGCGTCACTGTTGTCGCTACTGCGTCATGCCTTGTTGCCGTTTTCAGAATATTACTACTTTTACGACCACTGTTATTACAATTGCTACCGCTGCGGTTATCACTGGTACGACCGCTGTGGTTACTATTGCTACGACCGCAGCTATTCTCTACGACCGCTGCTGTTGCTATGACTGCAGCTGTTTCTACGTCTGCAGTTGTTGCTATGACTGCAGTTGTTGCTACGACTGCAGTTGTTGCTACGACTGCAGGTGTTAATACGACTGCAGCTGTTACTACGACTGCAGCTGTTACTACGTCTGCATCTGTTGCCTCGTCTGCAGCTGTTGCCACGTCTGCATCTGTTGCCACGTCTGCATCTGTTGCCACGTCTGCATCTGTTGCCACGTCTGCATCTGTTGCCACGTCTGCATCTGTTGCCACGTCTGCAGCTGTGGCTACGTCTGCAGCTGTGGCTACGTCTGCAGCTGTGGCTACGTCTGCAGTTGTTCCTGAGACTGCAGCTGCTGGCATGACGACATCCAATGCTGAAGGCACGACAAGCATCCATTCGGTGCGCCGAGAAGCGGCGCGATTCACAGCTCTGCTTTGCTCTGCTCTCACAAGCGAGAAGTCCACCGGGCACCAAACTCACTCCCTAATTGATCAAGAATTATGTTGCCTCTCGTCGCATCGTACTTAATTTATTGCTTTGGCGATTGCTAACGCGCGCCCATTGAAGCTTATTAAGTGTAATTTGAGTTGAGTAATTTGTGCCCCGTCTGTACAGGTAGCCGAGGATGATGCCGTGCCCAGTGAGTGGTGCTCCTGCAGTTGCATTTAATCGCTCGCGCTCAATCGGCCGTGTCTGTTTACGTCTGGCGTGTGGACGCGGTATGGATTGTTCTGCTTACCGCCGCGTCTCTGCGCTTTACGGTCCTCCTCTGAGTTCCGTACTTTATGACAATTGGAGGATCTGATTTAGCGCCTACATTAAGACTCGTCCATTCCCACTGAACTCTGCGTTGAGTTTTAAGTGAGATGCGATCATGCTTATCGTGTTGTCTCGTCGATATATACAGTAGTATTTTGTTTTGAGCTTACGCAAATTGAATCAAGTTCACGATATCGACGATGTTTATTGAAAAGGTGTTTTTATTTGATGGGTATGAATTGCAGGAGGGTTTACTAGCTATTTGTCTATGCATATTATTTGGTCATTCTTTGTTCCAACGCTGCCACGAAATTCCCATGATTTTTTACCCAGTTTTTTTAATTTTTGGCTACTTTCATTAGAAACTGGAATATTTTGTCTTATATACAATTATATTATTATATAAAACTATATAATTAATGCTGCAAGTGTAGTCATGTATGCAATGATAAAATTATATAAACTTGTACGATTGCTGCTGCATCATCAATTTTTGAGTTTTATATGTTTTCTATTGCAATGTGTAAGCAACGCGTGTTGGATAACGCAAAAGCGTCATTGCTTCTGCCAATTTTTCTAATAAGGAATTTCGAGGCTGGTGAAATTTCTTAGGCGGAGGTTCTTTAAAAGTTTCCAAGAATCTCATGCTTTTCCAAAGGATTGTACAACGGTGGAACGTTTACGATATTTGCTACTTATCTTTTGCTTGAGTTGTGAGCGGCTAGTCTGAAGGCAAGTATTTCACGAGTTGCGGAGAATTTGACACGATTTGAAGAAATTTATAGAAATTTTCTTCGTCTCGAACGAATTTCGCTTTTTAGCTGACAGATCCATTGAAGTTGTTCGAAAATCTCAGTAAGTCATATTTAGGATGAAATAACCTGGAAGTTGGCCTGCAATTTACATTGTCATACTTGTGACGAAGGTACCAGGAAGTTGGTTTTCCATTTCTTATAGACTATTTAGGTGTCGAAGGATCATGGAAAAAAATGGCATTTTCTCGGTAAAATTAATTGCAATATCCGCTTTAGGGAGCTGATTGTTCAGTATAGGGATTGTATGGCATTTCCCCATACCTTCCAGGACGTGAAGTGCATGCAGTTTCCGAGTATATTGGATGCGAAGTTTCTAAGCTTATTTTTTTAAAGTGCGCAGCTCTGTGCTGTCTTAAGTTTTATGATTTCATGTGTGTTCAAAAATATCAAAACATTCGAATAGATTAGTTGGTGCTTCATTTTTTTTACAAGTATAATTTCCACTAGAAAATACCTCGTCTGTTGTTTTTGGTACATTTAGATTTTCAGAATGGGTAAATTCCGATTTTCATTGGTAAATTCAGCTTTTCAGAAATAATAAATTTAAATTTTTAGAATTGGTAAATTCAGTAATTATTGGAGAGCTAACATTTGTTAGAGCATTGCGTGTTTACAGTCGTCTCGTCATGCAACGCGCGAAGGATTGTCAGCTTTGAAGCGGACGGTGCGAGTCGCACAGAGCAGGTATACTAGCTGGGATGTGCTCTCGTATAATTCAACATCCTGATACTCCGGCATCAAAGCTCCCACTCTCTGTAACTTACAAATTTCGTGTCGAATTCCTTCATAATATTACAGGAGTTCTCTGTACGCAGAGCTAGAAGAGAAGAAAACTCAACTGCCAATGCACTGAAGGTAAACGCGAGAGACCAACATTTTTGTTGATCAGCTTTCAAAAAGGTGCTTCACTCTTATATACTCTAGCGTATATCGAATGCATCTTTTTGCTTCCCATCGTTTCACAACCGCTGCCACAAACTCGAACGTTTCTAACGGCGAAATGCTGAGGACAAAATTCTCATTGATTTCATGTTACAGTGTCATCAAAAGGAAACCTAATGACGGGAGGTAGGTGTTTTACGGAAATGCTCGAACTTCAAAATTGAACGTTTTGTTAGCCATTTTTAATTATTTTCATTAAACCAAGAGACTGAAATGCAAAACAGTGTTACTTAGTTGCTGCAAATATCGATTTTGTCTTCGATCTCACTTGTGGGATAAGCTTGAAGGTATTGTTCATCAGCGTTTCTTGGAGATTGATTTATTATTTTTTTGCAGGTATAATCAACACAGTGATTTCGTTACTGAATTTTAAGATCAATTCATGAGTAAATTTTAGAAATAAAACTTTTTCAAATTATCTGTACTAGTCTTATATTGGGAATGGAAACACTTGAAATTGGTGATGGTATAAAATTTCTTTGCCTCGTCAGGTGCTGAAGGAGCAACAGAGAGGCGTGCATTGCATGGTGTTCTCACGGCGGGCGCACTTGTCTCATGAGTTCTTGTGGCCTGCACTGCCGAGCCATCAATCCCTAATTTATGTACCTTTAATGATCTCTTTAAAAGTGCTCGAGCGATAACAAAATAGCGAGAAAAAAAACGCCTCGTGCTTTAGAGTGCCCCTTTGTGTAGTAATAGTCAATGGCGTTTTTAGGTTTCAGCACAATGGCGTCGTGAACTTTACGATCCCTTGGCCGCCTCTTTATTGTTAACATTTGAGCTTGAAACTTCTGGCGCTCAATCGACGGTTAAAGCTACCTCCTAACGTTCCCTCCTAGTTCTTTTCGCGCTATCACTCCTTGATCTGCTAACGAAGTGCGCCTTCTTTGAAAAGTATTGAGCTCCTTTATGGTTTTTACAGCCTTTTTTCCTCTCATTGGCCGTGCGTCGATTTAAGAGTAAGCAGAAAATTGTCGCTGCATTTTGAGCCAAATCGGACGGAGAGTTTTTTACATGGTTTTGAAATAAATCTGATGCGTAGCTTCAGTTTTTGAATATTGTTATTGCCTATTATTTTCTGATCACACTCGTAAATTAAAATTAAAGGTCATTCGCATGTTTCTTTAATGTTATTGTTTTGCTGTTTGCATTTTGAAGAGAATATGAACATGTGCTGGTTTGTTTCCTAATTGGTATTTTTGGGTATACTAGGAAATCACACTCGTACATAGGATTTTGATTTAAAGTTTGGTGGTCTACGCGCTGTCTTATTCAGTTACGGTGTCATCTTTTGTCCACACTGCCTTAGGAGTTTTAGGAGACCTACCTTAGGAGTTTTTCTTACTTTCCTCAGACGTATCTATGCTATAACTGGTATCTATTCAAAACTAATGGTAACAATACTAATGTGTGTTCCTGCAGTATTTGGTCGCATAATAGTTCGTGCACGTTTATTTTTAACGTAACGACTCGTATGGAGAGTTGTTTGAGCATGAATTATTGTTCCTTTAAAAGTGTAAGACTTTGTTTTTCCAGAAGTGAATCCTGTAAAACAATTTTTTGGCTTTTAGGACTTACCAATATTGAACATGTTCGACTTTGTAGTTCCGTGTAGTTGTAGTCCACTGGGTGCTTTTTATTTTAATTTTTCTACTTTGGTGTTATTCTTTCTTCGCTATGCTCATCCGATCTTCGTCTATCACACAGTGCGTTGATTTGATCTGTTTTTTTTACTGATGATCATGATCGAGGTGCATTGATTCAAGTGAATATAGGAGAAAAAATATTTTGAATGTCGTAGGTCTTGATGGCGCTACATGAGCGTCGAAAGAGAAACTATTTTTCTACAATTGGTTGTTGGCGGTGCGATTAACATGAAGTTGATCAAATAATAATCTGCTGCATTTTTCGTTCATAATTGAGAGGGATAGCGTGTTTTAAAACGACAATAGGTTCTTATGCGGACTCTTTCTCTCCCGAATCACTTCTTTGGCTAGCGCTGAGTCAGCTCTCGCATCCTGGGCGCGCGAGAAGAAGATAACACCAGTCGTGGGAAGGTAAACTTGCAAGTTCTTTTGCTTTCGAGTAAAATGACGGCATCTTCTTGCAGTTATCTACAGATTTATGATATGCACGTTGAGCATCTGATTTGGGAAATGTGAATTTATGAAATCCTTAACTCACTTGGTACATTAATTAAAGCGATGATTCTTTATTTGGATGTGCGTTATATTTTACTTGCAGGGTTCCATCGGAGAACTTATCTAAGCTGATTTGACGTGTAAAATGAGGATTGTAATAATCAAGTTTTTAACAATTGCAGAACCCCGGAATCATTGATTACATTATTTTCTTCATGTTTTTGCCCTCGATAAATATTTTATTACAAATTTGAACTGCAGGCTACCTGGTTTTCGATTTGCACTGGTTTTTGAAATTGGTTTCTGAGAATTTGATGCAATATGATAATCTTTCCATTGTGTAGCCAAGAAGACTCAACCGATGTTCAACCGATGTTAGCAGCGTGTGTACATTTAGAGATTCGTACGTGGAAGAATGTTAGCACGCGTAATTCATTGTGTACATCACTTGAGTGGTAGTTCACGGCACTTGTCTCCTGGACATAGGCAAGAATGAAGGGAATATCCACGCATTATCTAGTTCTTGTTCTGGGACTTGCGATTGCTGAACGCCGATCGAATCGAGTGCCTATTTGTACGTAACTTCATTAATACAGAACTCTGTGCGTAACTTTATTAATTCTAAGAATTTATTTTGAATGCAAATGACCCAACGCGAATATAAATTTGAAAATTGACGAGCATCGCCCGCAATGTTTTGTACATGTCCGCATTTGATTTTATTTTTCTCTTAGGTTAAAATTTCATTGCTTGCATCGTCTAAATATTTGTACAGACAGTAATATTCAAATGTTTCTGATATTCACATTTTGAAGTTAATTTCCCATTGTGAGCACAGGCCTAAAATTTTAGCTAGACTTCTAAAGTCAAGTTCCACAGATGTTTGGCCAAACACTAAGCCTTACGAATCTTTACATTTGGCTCATGTTTCGCGTCGTAGAACTTAACACATTTCCTGCGAAGAGACCCACCGGTGGTCACTTAGGTGATTTTCATAGTGCTGCTGGCCCACCTGCAGTCACTAACTCATGTTTTTATAAATACTTAATGGAAACTAAATGAAGCCCCGATTCAGTTAATGTTTTGCTATTTTCAAAGTTGGTTACCACAATTGACTTAAAATTTGAATTGAATATCAAAATTTAGTTTAACCCATCGCAGTTAACGTGTTAAGGCAGGGGCATACAGCTTGCTGCAAAGTTATTCGGAGAGCCTCCAGCATTCATTGGTTCACTCGTTTCTTAAAAGTAAACAGTCCTAAGATTGCAGACTTCATATGTTGATGGGTACATTCATACATTCATCAAATCTGTTTAAGAATCAGTTTTCGGGTCGACAGGTTCAATTTAGCGATTTTAGCTGGAACATCAAACTGGACTGACAAAAATGCTCGTACGGAACAATTGGAAACAATATTAGGTGTAAATTGGCGCAAAGTTTTATCTTGGTTAACGAACGCGTTTTATCTTTCCGATTCATTTTGAACATATACGTGTTGGAATTTCATTCTTTAATGGCTGCTTGTTTCAATTCTTGAGAGCTTCCAGGAGTCCATGAATGTATTCGAGTTCAATATTTCCTGGTGCATTCAGGGCAAGACTCATCGAAGGCCGAGCTGAGAGTTAGGTAGGCCTTCTTTTTGTTGAAATAAAATGTTTTTTGTTATGTTAAGGACCACCTTTTTTCGGTTCACTACTGTCCTGTTTTTCAGCACCTCTGACTTTCTTCTTCAACTTTTATCTTATTTCATTAACTTCTTTCTCATTTTACTGTTTCTATGTCCCTTCAGCATAGATTCCTCATTTTCTTATCTCCATACTAAATGTTGCCTTCCTCCTCCCTCTCTTCGATACGCTCTATTTTTGCAGCGGTTAGGGAGGCTTAAACTAACTTATAATCAGAATCATAAACTCATCGAAGGCCGGGTCGAAACTAATTTTAATTTTCCTGCTGCTATACAGTCACAGATTTATAGGTGTAGGTTTGGAGTCAATGCCGTGCTAGAATTGAAATCGCCGGCCAAACCCAAGATTTTACGCCGATAAATAAAGATTTAACACATTGACTGCGGTATGCCCCACCGGTGGGTCGTGCTCAAGTTTTTCTTGTTGCGAAATGACCCATCGATGGGTCGTTTGAGAAAGTATTAACGATCTGTTAAACTTTGTGGTTTTTAATGGACCCCATTAATGTTTAGTATTTATAAAATTTCTAACAACTTGGGAGTTTAAGTTTGAGTTGAATACTGAACTTCAGTTTTACCCATCGCAGTCAATGTGTTAAGCTCATTATCTTGATGCTGGCATCAGATTTTACTACTCCTTCAGGTTAAATAAAATTATGAGCCTTACTTGAGCTAAAAAAAACGTGAAACCACTTCCTAAATTATCTGCTTGCTTACATAAGTTTTGTTCTTTGGGAGAAGAGTCTTACCTCTCCTATGTCTGATTTTTTCCTCTTTTTTGCCAAATGTACAAAATGTTTTCATCATTCCAGTGTACTTGTTCCCTATGGCAATTTTTCTTTACTCAGAAACGTTGTCAAATTTCAAGAATTCTGAAAACTAGTGTGGTTGGTGAGAAGGCGTCCGTCATGGTCAATGTCCAAGTACGGTAATCCTGTCAACAACGTTGAAATGTTAGAATTGGGTGAACCATGAGGCTGATACCCTGCTTGTCTAAGGTTCTGGTAATATCCTTTAACAAAATTCTATACGATCCATCTTATCGTAGTACATCTTTCGTGCAGTTTTGGAGGTAATTCCAGTTATTTGTAAATTTTGTGCTGAGCTTTTCGCGTCCAAATGTTTGAAGTTATTTTTAACAGATTAGAACCGTCGATCAAAGTATAGCTTAGCATTTTGAATATAGTGCCGTAACGTGTGGGGATTCGTAAAAATATATAATAATGCATTGCCTCAAGTTAACTCTTAGCTCAGTTGTCTTCCCTATTCTTCTGTTATCGTGAAAATAGAAGTAATGACACCTTACCCAAAACATCGTTTTGAGTTGAAATAGTAGAATATGTCTCTCATGAAATAATGATTTAAACGCCTGACGATGATGTGAAGTAAAACCTTTGAAATTATTCGTGACACTTCACGAATAATTTTCTCTGGTCAAATTTCATTCGATTTTGTAAATGCATTTGCTAAATTTTATGTATAATTTTTTTAAGTAAAGTTCTACGTTTCTTTTATGTACTTGGTAGATTATATAAAACTTATCAGCACGCGGGCATTGAATTCTAAAGAATTGTTGAAAATGCTGAAGATCTATGGATGTACGAACAATTTCATTTATCACCTCTCCTAAATCTTAGACATTTTTGGTTCGTATAAAGATAATTATTTCTTAGCCTTCTGCAACTCCTTCGATTAGACCAAGAGTTTCAAGGCAATGCATACTCCAAATAACTGCGTTATCTTCCGAGTATTTAATGATTCTCTTCAGCTTTTCATGATAACTCTACGCGTGTCTAATCAAATCGCAGTTTCTGGGTGCTACTCTCTTTATTCAAAGGACGCATTATTGCGTTATCCTGTAATGCGGCTCAGTGTGAAGGTTTATTTAAACGTTCGCTGCGTTTTCGCGATTGTGCGGTTGATTTGTTTAGGTTGTTGGTAGCAGAACTGGGAAATCGACTTTACTGTTGGAATACATTTTTATCCATCCTAAGAAATAAGAAAAATACAATTGCACGATAACATTTCACCTCGTATGATAACATTTATCTTTGTAAAAGGTCGCGAAATAGATAGAATGTTATTCACTTGAAATGGTACGTGAAAGAGCCCACAATACTGGTACTGGTACCTAGTGGTGCACGAATGGCCCACTACGCAGGGAACGTGTTGACACCTACCCTGCGCATTCACCACTAGGTAAGTTGCTCATTTACGTATCGGTGTGAATGAACAGCATTTAAATTATTTCGGTATATTTGTTAGAAGAGATTTTAGCTTACAGGGTAAAATATCATCATGCTATTACATTTTCACGCTTCTTATGAAAGATCCAGTTTTTCTTTTTCGAGCAGTAAAGGCGTTACGAGCAGTAAACGTGGTAATGCTCGTGTTGAATTGCAGGAGTGATTCACATACAAACTCGTGGGCGTTGTCTCGAGTGATGCGTCGTCTCACACCGTGATGTACGAGTACATGCAAGTGGGTCTTAGCGAAGGCGGTTGACTCACATTTTACCTTTGGTTCAATCGCTGCCTGGCCGTTTGAAGAACGGAGGCTTCACTTGCTTTTTGCCATCATGTGGTGCTGCATCTTGCTGCCGATGTACGCGTGTGCCCGTGCTATAACTATTTGGGCAGTCATGTAATCTCCGGTGTTCGTAAGGTCCCTGATGCAAGACGCACTCAGTCTGATAAATTATGCTATGTTCTTTTAGGGCAGTTAGTTCTATTGGCTTTGTAAGTGTAGTTAGTTCTATCGTTTCTGTGAAGTAAGTCTCTCCTTTTTTTCGAATATGTAGTCGCACGATAGGAGCGTCTCAGTGATGATGTTCAAATCTTCCTCGTTCCAATTTATGAACATAATGCCGCGTAAGGATGCCTTCATATTTGCATGACTCGACTGCACCGCGTGTTCAGTGGACATGCAGGTGGTTGGTTATATACATGTAGTTGAAGACCTGTTTTTCATACGCTGCCCAGTTATTCGTAAGAAAGCTTGCTAATTACTGGTGGAGAATTGTGGCAACCGAGAACATAACGACCGCTAATTAAGCTTTATTACTCCTTCTATTGCCCTCTGCCTTGTGTGGATTCTCTGTAATTATTTCAACGGTCAGCGTGTGTGGAAAGCATTGCTCGTCTTGATTATCAATGAGAGATTCTTTTCTTTTGTTACCAACATGGGAGGGAAGGTGCAGTCGATGATGCGCATGGTCTTCGGTGGTGTATTCATTGGTACGCGTGCTGTGTCTTCGAGGGCAGTCCTTTAAGCCGTCTCAGGAGTAAAAATATTATATTATTTGGTACTCCGTGCGGGAAATGATGCTTCGCTGAGGTTTAATGTTTCGTTGCACACAGTATCTTGAGTTGCCTTATTTTTATTTTATTTTATTGGTCTGCTTACTTGTGAATTCGTGTAGTGGTGGTTATGTATGCATCCGTATTCAGTGCCCATAACTTCATTATGTCATCCTTATATTTCCCTGCTATATCGTACGCCTACTCTTCTATGTTTGTGTGGGCTCTTATCTTTCAGTTTTACGGAATGAATTACTTTATTTTCGATTGGGAACTTGAGTTTTGTTTGAGCGCGCTTTGCTGTGCTGCAATAGGCGATGCGACGAGCTCAATAGCTGTGTGGGCTGAGCGAGCGCGCGTTCTGTCGGAATATTTAAGGGCACGTTCGATGCTTTGAGCTTTCGAAGGTAGGAATTTTGAGGCTTCAGTGTGGGTATTATCCCGGGGCCGAACGTGGTGTTGTAGCTCTTGTGGTACAGGTAATGACTCCGCAACCCTTCAATTTGGCTGAACCCTATCGCCCTCCGCTGCTACCGGGCTTACACGGACGGCTCTGCCATCTATAGCTCCTCTGCTTCTTCTTTCGCTTTTCCTTCGGCTTGGGCTTGCGTCGTATGGGGTGACTATGCATGCTGTGCTTTCAATCTAAATGTTTGAGAGAAATTGATAATGGCGCGTCTTGATATATTCCAGATGAAAGAGCTCATATTAGAACTAAAATTAAACAGCGTTAGAGGAAGGTTTGAAATGTGGGAAATAAGAATAATTTTGTTTTGAAAATGAAGACTGTGGTCGAATTGAGTTTTGGAAAACGAGAAGTGGATAAAAAATGCCAAAATGTTAATTTTGAGAGCAATTCGTTGACTATAGGGGCCTGTTATCGAATGGCAATCGTAGACTAGCAGGTCCATGTCATTGAGAGCCGTTGTTGTTTAACTAATATGATGTGTTGACTTAGTGACGTCAATGCATCAGGAGATTTAGAGTAATCGGTTCTCTGCTTCTTGCTGCTGCCCTTCTGGGAGTTGCATCTGCCGTATCTATGGGAATTCACGCTCTTATGGGGAAGATGTGAGGTCCCGAGTTGAAAATAAAGGAGAGTTATCTCTTGTGGGAATAGATATGATTCTTGGTTTTGCTACGCACCATCTTTTTTTCGTTCACAGTTGTCTTTTTTTCAAAACATATTCCCCCTCAAAAAGTTGCAGTTATCGTACCGTTGAGAATCGATGCTCTCAGGAAGGAAATGTGAAGTCCCGAGTTCAAGGTTAGGTTGAGAACCTTGAACCTTGTTGAACCTTGAAACAAAACCTGTTTTTTGTTGAAATAGAATAAGGTTCTGTTTTGTAACGGAACATCTTTTTTCGGTTCACCGCTGTCCGGTCTTTGGGCACCTACTACTTTCTTCATCAACTTCGATCTTGTTTCTGTTCCATAAACAAATTTCCTAACTTACTATTTCCGTGCACAGGAGATCTTGTGTAGAAACACACTTTGTGCATAGATTCTCCGTTCCCTCAATTTCATATTCATCCTTCCTCACTTTAGGACACTTTTTTTGTGGTTCATTAGCTTAAACTAACTTATAATGTATTTTGATTCCATAATTTCATTCTAAATGATGTCTTCATCCTTCTTCTCCTTGAACTCCTAGGGGGACAATGTGAGGGCCCGAGCTAAAGGTTAGGGAAGCTTCCTTTATGTTAAAATACAATAGGTTCTGTTCTGTTACGGACCTTTTTTTTCGGTTCACTGCTGTCCTTTTTTTTTAGCTAATCTTTTTTCTTCAAATTTAATCTTGTTTCATGAACTTCTTTCTCATCTTACTGTTTCTGTGCCCCTTCTGCATAGATTCCCCATTCTCTTATCTCCATACTAAGTGGTGCCTTCCTCCTTCCTCTCTTCGATACGCTCTTTTTTTGTAGCGGTTAGGGAGGCTTTAACTAACTTATAATCATAATCATAATCTTCTCTTGGAAGCATCTTCGTTTTGGTTAGGGAGGCTTAAAGTAACTTATAATCTAATATTACGTATGTAGAAGCTAAGCTCGCTTTTAAAACCTTCATTTTTGGAGATAGCGTGCAAGCTGCCAGATAAAATCTGAATAAAAAATCAACCTCGAACATTCTTTGTTACGGTAGAGTAATTTTTGTTTGTCTGATATCTTTTAATTCGTATCAAAGCAAATTTTGTAGTAACAAATTGAAATATTGATTGATTCTGTTGAAGGAAAATTTAAATTTCAATGTATGCTACTCTCCCGTGAACTGCGCCTCAACAACCAAAAACTGGCAGTGCAATGTCTAGTGAGGAAATTAGTGTTCTGCTAGGAGTATAAAGTGCAAATTTATGCATTCAATAAGCGTTTATTAGAATGTTTGAGCAAAATTTGAAATCGTCGTTTGTTCTGTTGTTTTTGTTGCTGATTTAGTATTATTTTTTTCATATTTTATTATTCAAATTGAATCCCCTCAGGGGGATACAACTATTGTATCTATGGGAATTAGCGCTCCCAGGGGGACAATGTGAGGGCCCGAGCTAAAGGTTAGGTAGGCTTTCTTTTTGTTAAAATAGAATAGGTTTTTGTTGTGTTACGGACCATCTTTTTTCGGTTCACTGCTGTCCTGTTTTTCACCGCCTACTACTTTCTTCTTCAACTTTTTCTTGTTTCATGAACTTCTTTCATAGCTTTCTGTTTCTGTGCCCTTTCTGCATAAATTCCACGTTCCCTTAGCTCCATACTAAATGGTGCCTTCTTCCTTTCTCTCTTTACATCTCATTTGTTGAGGATAGGGAGGCTTAAACTAACTAATAAACTAAAACTATTCAAATTGAAGGTTTATAATTTCCATCGCATGTTTAATTCGATTTCATCTGTTATCTTTTACATAAAATCATTCGTGACAAAAGTAGAGCTAAAAATTGTAGAACATGTCAATCAAATGATCTACGACAGAAAACATTTCAATTTACTAAAAAACGAAGATAAACGACAAGAAAACTGACAATTCAATAAATGAACAGTCAACGAGTGTGTTCAGTCAAGAGAATGCTCTACTGAAGATAAAATATCAACGAGTGTGTTCAGTCAAGAGAATGCTCTACTAAAGATAAAATATCAACGAGTGTGTTCAGTCAAGAGAATGCTCTACTAAAAATAAAATATCAACGAGTGTGTTCAGTCAAGAGAATGCTCTACTGAAGGTAAATAAACAGTCGACGAGCGTGTTCATTCAAGAGAATGCACTAACGAAGAGCCCTGAGCCCTGTATTTTCGTAGTAAGGTGTTGGTTGCATCCTTGTTATCCGAGGCCGAACGTTTCCTTGGCGGTGTAGCGCGGCTGTGTTGGTTAGCGGTGTTCCGGCCTCCCTGCCCCGCCGCTCCCCGCTGCCAGGAGGCACAATTAACAGGCTTACTCAATCAAGAGGCTAACCGATAAAGCCGAATCAATTCTATTACTTAATTGAACTTTATTACCATTTCGACGTGTTGTCAACTTCAGTTGAGATAAATCGGCTCTGTGGGTTATGAGAATTTATCGAGGACTTCGTTTACATTTAAATAGTGCTAATTCATCTCATTTTTTTTTTGTGGAGTGTTCTGCACGAAGAGGCCTGCAACTTGCTTCTATTCTTAGCTTCGTTTATATTTTTGAGTGAAAGTCATTTCATGAATGTTTTCAGCCGCTTGCTACCGATGCTCGACATAAAATTTTCTCCTGTTTATCTTCACCTTTTTGTCCTGTTGAAAAGCTTTTAACATGAATTCACTATGACGACACTAAGGTGCAGCTATTGGTCTGAGTCTACATTTAAAGGAATGAATTTGTGATGTGGTTCATTAATCACAATGTTTATTTGAAGGTGTATTTAGTCGTTTTTAGTAATGAAATAATTTCATACGTCATTTGAATTTTCTTTGAAGTACCCTTTAAAATTTCTTGACGTAATAATGAATCTAATTTTCGTGCGGAGCAGCACGGAATGTAGCATAAGTAAATATTACTTTTTTTACGAAGTTATTCCGTCATGACATGCGTATGAATACAATCTTATTATGTTCTCTAGTTCTGGTAATCCTTGGAGTGGATTTTTTTGGTATGATGCAATTGAATTGAGAAGTCCGAGGCCCTGTGGTCATATTTTACTTTCGCAGCGCACAACTGCTGCCCGGGAACGTAGGGAGAGCTACAGCGCATGCTTTACAGTGTTTCCTCACTGGTATTCCCAGTCAGAAGGATCTTTAATTAACCAAGGATATAAGTTGGTAGTTTTTTACCAGTTTCTTCGAATGGTATCGCCGATTTTGTAGTGCTTCTAATTAATTTCAAAGAGCGTAGAATTTTTTCGACTGAACACCTTGCTGATCAGGATGCATCCACCACAAGTTGTGTAGCTTGCACATTTGATGAAACTCATCTAATTAAATTTAATTCAATCTAAAGGCTCTGTGCATGACGGTAAAGGACGTGGTACTATTTTGGACATTTCTCCTGAATTGACTCGTATTATTTTTAGGCTTTAAAGTAATTGGTGTATGATGCGTACCATTCCCACATTTTAGCGAATGCCGGTCGACTATTTTGCCTCATGTTTGTACTAAGTTTTTCGTTGAAGAATTTTTGCGAACGTATGATTCTTGCTGAGGAATGTTGTGTGGATCAATGATTATGCAATTGAAGGAGGTTAGCATGTGTTGATATTGAATACTCAGGATGACAAGTGTACGTCTGTAATCTCAATTCCTGAAACACGGCGTTGGGGACGGTAAAAACCGTCTGAAGCTAATTCTGAGAATTTAAAAAAAAAATTTCTTTTTGATCACCAGAGAAATGAAAACAACTTTGCCGTGAACACGTTCTAGTTTGTAATGGTCGACTCCCAACCTATGTTTTAATTTGTAATTTCTGTGTTATTTCCTATATCGTCATGCTCATTGTTCCAAGCGATCGTGTGGTACCTGGTATTTGCTTAATGATGAAATACTTTTGCGTCATCGCATAGTTACTCACGATGTCTGTAGAGCTGCGTGTGTGAAAACTTTCTTGTGTATTCAACGTGATGGGATGTTATATCATGGCATGATGCTGTAGAAATATTAGTCTTAATCTGTCTAGTGAGGAAATTACATTGTGACAGGAGGCTTGAGAAATATTAGTCCTATTCTGTCTAGTGAGGAAATTATATTGAGACAGGATGCTAAGAAATATTAGTCCTATTCTGTCTAGTGAGAAAATTATATTGTGACAGGATACTCTAGAAATGTTAGTCCTAATCTGTCTAGTGAGAAAATTATATTGTGACAGGAGGCTTGAGAAATATTAGTCCTATTCTGTCTAGTGAGGAAATTATATTGAGACAGGATGCTAAGAAATATTAGTCCTATTCTGTCCAGTGAGAAAATTATATTGTGACAGGATACTCTAGAAATGTTAGTCCTATTCTGTCTAGTGAGAAAATTATATTGTGACAGGAAGCTTAAGAAATATTAGTTCTATTCTGTCTAATGAGGAAATTATATTGTGACAGGACATTATAGAAATATAAATCGTATTCTATGGCCTCCGTTTAATATTGTCAACACTCGGAGTAGAACGCTAGTGCTTAGACCTTGTGCGACGGCTCTAACTTACCAGAGTCTCCAGTATTAATTTCCGTCTAGTGCACGCTGCGGTAGAAAAAACAAATTAGGGTCAAACTAGTGTTTTATCGTCGACAATGGGGCAATGCTGGCGTCATGGCAACAAACCAATAGCAGCGCTTATATTGCATCTGGCAACACTGCTAGCCCTAAATCAGGCACCACTATTGGCCTAACGACATGTCGCAATGGTTACGTCACTAAGTTTGTTTGAAATAAAGTCGTTCTATTGGCTAGCCGAACAAGAGGAGGTGTATTTTTCCCCATAGAAATGACCCCACCGTGTTTCCTCTTCCGTGGAGCGCGCAGCCCGATGGAGACGACGGTATGCAGAGGCGGCGTGCGTTCAGCGCTGCATTTGTTGCCTTCTGTAAGCGAGAGAGCCCTCGAGGGACTCGTTAGATTTGTCGCCGCCCCAAAAATTCATGGTTATTTTAGTGACCATCGCATTCGAATCGTCAACAGGATTTTGCCTCTTAATTCGCCATTGTAAATCTTAATTATATCTGTGTTGCAGGAGTCACTGCACATAAAAACTCTGAGCTTCTTGTGAGTGTGTCAAGAAATGTGCCGTTAATTGAGTATAAAACAAGCCATTAAATGACCTAAGGGCAACCGTTTTTTGTACTCTGGCCGGCCTGTGCTGCTGTCTTCGTTCTGGTGTTCCTCCGTCTCTATGTTGAGCGGTGTGAGTGCGGACCTAATTCTTCGTGGCTTCCCACCTACGTGGGGAAGTCTACTACCTTAAAAGTGTCTACGTATACTTAGTGTTAATTTACGTTCGACTTCTTCTTTTGTGAGGGAATCATACTCGTAGTTAAGAGCTTCCGGTAGGTAGGAGTGTTTTAATGTTGTTGTCCGTTTCAGTGTTCTTTGTGTTCCGAGCGATTCGCTATTAATGGCTTGATGTAGAGTTAGTTGCTCGCTCTTTATTCAGCAGAAACCTAAGATACACCAGCTCTGGAATTTTAGTAGGAGCATTCAACACCTCACGCTTGGGAAAAAGTCACATTTTATGCGAGTTTCTCATCAGTGACGCCACCTAACAGGTTTTATTTCGTAATTTAAATGTGGGGATTTTAAACTTGGGGATACTCATCGAAATTTCGATTTCAATTCATGAGATGATGTATTGATTGTAATGAAATTTGTAATTTCTGCATCTGCTTTGGAACTCGCATGGTATACATAGAGAATTGTTTTGGTTAGAATTCAAGCTTGGGTATTTCCGAATTGACTTTATCATCCGTCCCTTAGTTAAATATATTTAGTGATATGCTATTGTGCAATAATTCCGATAAAATTTTTCATCGCTAGGCTCGAGCTTAATAATTAAGGGAACGTTTATGCTAATGTTGAATTGCAAACCTGTTCAGCTTAATCTTCTGAATATTTGATGTCTGTAATGGCGGAGCCGATTGTCCCTGTCTCGTGGTTCTAGATCCAAAAGTTTTTTTTTGTCACCCCTTTCGCTGTGTTAAATTATATCCGATCATTTCTCAAACTAATATCGGAGTGTCACCATCGAAGACGTTGCTACACAAACCCTTTAGGGTTCAGTTTCGTAAAAATGAGGAAAATATATTTGGTTCGTTGTTGGAGTAATAATAATAATAATAATAAAGTGTCCAATAGTGGAGGCTTTGGTAGTGGAAAAGTTGCCGTTTCCTAGCGTATGGTGTTTCCGATATCAAGAGTGTTCCGTAAGCCTCATTGGCATTGTTGCTGTGCTTGATTCCTCGAGCACAGCGACATTTATTTCTGTTTCAGATCTTATTTTTCTACTTCATAAGGCCTCTATTTTTCAACTTCAGATTCCTACTGAGGGCCTCTATTCTTTTACTTCAGATTCCTACTGAGGGCCTCTATTCTTTTACTTCCGATTCCTAGTGAGGGCCTCTATTCTTCTATTTCAGATTCCTAGTGAGGGCCTCTATTCTTCTACTTCAGATTCCTTGTGAAAGCCTCTATTCTTCTACTTCAGATTCCTAGTGAAGGCCTCTATTCTTCTACTTCAGATTCCTAGAGAGGGCCTCTATTCTTCTACTTCAGATTCCTAGTGAGGGCCTCTATTCTTCTACTTCAGATTCCTTGTGAAAGCCTCTATTCTTCTACTTCAGATTCCTAGTGAAGGCCTCTATTCTTCTACTTCAGATTCCTAGTGAAGGCCTCTATTCTTCTACTTCAGATTCCTAGTGAAGGCCTCTATTCTTCTACTTCAGATTCCTAGTGAAGGCCTCTATTCTTCTACTTCAGATTCCTAGAGAGGGCCTCTATTCTTCTACTTCAGATTCCTACTTAAGGCCTCTATTCTTCTACTTCAGATTTCTACTTAAGGCCTCTATTTTTCAACTTCGGATTAATTTTTCAAGGGTGACGTACTGATGTAGTGAAGGAGCGGTGGAAAAATGTGCCCGTAGGACGCTAAAACGTGGTATTTCCAAATGGTAGCTGTTGTGTACAATGAAATAATGGAATGGATGAACATTTTCTGAATGCGCGTGATTAATGATTTGTACTTTGTACCCGTTGAGAACTTATTTGTGCTATCGAAATATTTTTTCTTTCTCCTTCCTTGCATTGTTTGGGCGATTTATTAACTTGTCGGTGAAATACGCCAATCAAACAGAAATGAGACTCGTTTCTGTCATCGGCAATCAAGTTTTTCTGCGCTCAAACAAAAAGTTGTCAAATTATTTGGCACCCGTATCTAACTCTCTTATTTGAGCTGGGCAGGAGCGCTTAAATCTGTCATGTCCGAACGAAGTCTGTTCAAGTTTATATTGATTTCATTTTATTTTCTTTCTTTAAACTGGTTGGAGATATTAGGGCCTTAACCAAAAGCGTTCTCACATTGCGGTGAGCATTGATTTTATTTAGTAGCTGGCATTGTATATGTCATCAGATGACTCTTGTTTAGGTTTTAATTAGAACATGAAGCTTGTGTGTGGGGCTGTCGTACTAAGTATGGAGCGATCGCCTGATTCTAATGCATCATTAGCTCTGAAAGTAATATTTTTTGCTAAGGTGTATGAAGTCGCTATCGTGGCTGTCGAGAATTAATGAAGCTCTTTTGTACCTAGTCAACGAAACGAACTTCAAATGCTTGTGTTGTGCACAATTTTTCTCCAGAGGAGGTAATATCTCAAGATAGCAAGACTGAAATCCATATAACAGAAAATAGGCCTCTCAAGAGAGAGGGGGTGCAACTGTTGTATGTTCGAGAATTAGAGCATCCTAAGGAAAGATGTTAGGTCCCGAGCTGAAGGTTAATTAAGCTTTTTTTCTTGTATTTGATTGAATTGATTAAGGAATTGGTTTTGTTACGGACCATCTATTTTTTTCGGGATACCACTGTTTTTCTCATCATTTATTATTTTCTTCTTCATATATCATCTTGTTTCTTCTTTTAATCTTGCCGTTTCTGTGGGCAGGGTGTAGTGTTCCCTTTCCTTTGGTTCCATACTTCAGTGTAGTTCCCATGATCCTGTACTAAATATTGTCGTTCTCCTTCGTTTCTTGAGAACATCTTTGTCGTGATCGAATAAGCTTGAACTAACACAAAATTTAAGTTGCTTAAACTAGACAGTAAATTCTGTCACCGAATTCTAGAGATAATAAGTATCCTTATTGGGGTCACTTAAAAATAACAAAGTCGCTATAGTTCATAACTTCTTATCGTTTATATGAACCGTCCGAATTTCACTTGATCGATTTATAGACGAACTTGATTGCGTTTACGTCCAGGCCGGCTGCATTAATTAAAGCATTTCCATTATAATTGTGCACTTGTTATCTGATCGCCTAGTTTGACGCAGGTCCTTGATGTGAGCTTGATGCGTAAACAAATTAATGATCAGTTGATATTATTGATCAGTTGATATTATTGATCAGTTGATATTATTGATGAGTATCGTGAGTGCTGTGAGTGATCCACGAGTGTATTTAGCTAAAATAGGCCGATGAGCGCTGAAATGTTTCCACTAGTTGATATTTCATTCCATTTTTCTCCAATCTAGTCCATACGTATGTATGAGTATATGATGTATGTACATACGTATGAGTGTATGTGTATAAATGTATGTGTATGAGTGTATGTGTATGAGTGTATGTGTATATGTGTGAGTGTATGTGTATATGTGTGAGTGTATGTGTATATGTGTGAGTGTATGTGCATATGTGTGTGTGTATGTGTGTGTGTGTGTGTGTGTGCATGTATACATGTTGGGTACATGTGTATGTATGTTATGTATATGTATATGAACACGCTATGCAAATAAGCGGCCCTCACTTGAGCCACTTCAAGCCTGCTTATTACTTTACAGAGGCCCCTTTTTTCGGGATTGCCTCAAATTTACTGCTACTATGTTTTTAAATTCCAGATTTTTAGAGCGCTTCGTTATTTACGAGCCGTCAAAAGTGAAATAAATTCTTATAACGCTTTTTTTGCCTATTTTCCAAGACGCCTCATGCAAACGGTGCTTCCACTCGGTGTCGGGATGCAGTGAAGTCTTGGCAGCGAGATTAAAATGCCTCCATGTGAAACTTGAATGAAGCTCAGCTGCACTGCCAGCATTATAATGGCAGAGGCTGCCATGCGAGCATGTTTGTCATTTGTGTGGTGGGGATAGCAAAACAATCCTGACCAAAGAAAGGTGAGGCATGCGAGCAGCATTAGGTTGTCCTCGCTGGCATTCCTCGGTGTTGGGTCGGTCTGGTCGGAGGCTGCGATTCCTTCACGAGTGACTTAGCGTCTCCAGAAATCCGAATGCACTTTCCTTTACGTATTATTACTTTTGCTATCATGGCTGTTGGATACGTAGGCGGAAGAATAGGTAGGTCTTCTTTTTATTGAAATATTTTTTGTTTCCTGCTGTCTTTTTCAGCTCTAATTACATGTTCAACTTCTTTCTTGTTTCATGAACTTCTTCAAGTTCCTTGTTTCTATGCGCAGGGTGTTGGGAGACACTTTATGCTAGATTCCTGGTTCCCTCAATTCCTAATTGGATGGTGCCTTCTTCTTTCCTCTCTACGTAACACTTTTGTTGGGGTTCAGATGGCTTAAGCTAATTTACAATCAAATCTGTCCTTTCGCTTTTTCTGCGTTTGCTTCTTCTATCCCCTCAACTACTTGTCTCCTATCAACTACTTCTTTCCTTACATCCCTCCCAACTACTGTTGCTGCCATCTGTTCGTATACTCGTTTAAACTGCGATGATTCATGGTCCTACCGATCGCATTTTCTAATGCTTACCTAACTGCAGACTACTTATCTACGAGTGATCTACTTGCTAAACGTTTTGCTACTGAGAGAATTATTTTACTGCATTGTAAATTTTTTCTTTTTGAAGAACTTACTACCGCTGTTAGTGATGAAAATTTTTTTAATAATTTATTTGTATTCTGGGTGTAGTTTTCCTTATCAAAATTTTTGTGAAGAACGAAGTTACTCTTCAGTTTAATTCGTACTTCAGTTGAAGTATTTTTTTCTTATGTGTATGTTTATAGTAAATTTCTGATGTTAGTAATACCTGTTTCTAAACAATAGAAATATTTACCAAATTTTTTCCTTAACTCCGACGAGGCACGAAACTGAAGATTCGATATCTGTTTAATGGCAATGACAAAATAACTAAGGCTGTAATTGTACCAGGAAATGAACTTCGTTGACAATTTGTGTTCCCCAGTCATTACCTTATCATCTTTTCAAGAAGTTCTGAAAAAGTAGAATTTTTACCTTTTTTATCTTATTTCCATTTATTTTATGCCTAACGCAACCGGGAGGAGTTTTAATGGTGTAATCACAGCGTTTTTAAACAATAGGGGGAAGAGTATGAGAGAACACTTCTTGATCTGAAAAACTCCTTGAAAAGTCTGGTTGGTGTCGGTCGGTGCAGTGGAACTCGGGTCAGTTGTCGCTAATTCGTGCAACAATTGCACCCTCAATGAGAGATCCGCTGTGAAATCGGGTCAGTTGTTGCCATTTCGTGCAACAATTGCACCCTCAATGAGAGATCCGCTGTGAAATCGGGTCAGTTGTTGCCATTTCGTGCAACAATTGCACCCTCAATGAGAGATCCGCTGTGAGATCGGGTCAGTTGTTGCCATTTCGTGCAACAATTGCACCCTCAATGAGAGATCCGCTGTGAAATCGGGTCAGTTGTTGCCATTTCGTGCAACAATTGCACCCTCAATGAGAGATCCGCTGTGAAATCGGGTCAGTTGTTGCCATTTCGTGCAACAATTGCACCCTCAATGAGAGATCCGCTGTGAGATCGGGTCAGTTGTTGCCATTTCGTGCAACAATTGCACCCTCAATGAGAGATCCGCTGTGAAATCGGGTCAGTTGTTGCCATTTCGTGCAACAATTGCACCCTCAATGAGAGATCCGCTGTGAAATCGGGTCAGTTGTTGCCATTTCGTGCAACAATTGCACCCTCAATGAGAGATCCGCTGTGAGATCGGGTCAGTTGTTGCCATTTCGTGCAACAATTGCACCCTCAATGAGAGATCCGCTGTGAAATCGGGTCAGTTGTTGCCATTTCTTGCAACAGTTGCACCCTCAATGAGAGATCCGCTGTGAGATCGGGTCAGTTGTTGCCATTTCGTGCAACAATTGCACCCTCAATGAGAGATCCGCTGTGAGATCGGGTCAGTTGTTGCCATTTCGTGCAACAATTGCACCCTCAATGAGAGATCCGCTGTGAAATCGGGTCAGTTGTTGCCATTTCGTGCAACAATTGCACCCTCAATGAGAGATCCGCTGTGAGATCGGGTCAGTTGTTGCCATTTCGTGCAACAATTGCACCCTCAATGAGAGATCCGCTGTGAAATCGGGTCAGTTGTTGCCATTTCGTGCAACAGTTGCACCCTCAATGAGAGATCCGCTGTGAGATCGGGTCAGTTGTTGCCATTTCGTGCAACAATTGCACCCTCAATGAGAGATCCGCTGTGAGATCGGGTCAGTTGTTGCCATTTCGTGCAACAATTGCACCCTCAATGAGAGATCCGCTGTGAGATCGGGTCAGTTGTTGCCATTTCGTGCAACAATTGCACCCTCAATGAGAGATCCGCTGTGAGATCGGGTCAGTTGTTGCCATTTCGTGCAACAATTGCACCCTCAATGAGAGATCCGCTGTGAGATCGGGTCAGTTGTTGCCATTTCGTGCAACAATTGCACCCTCAATGAGAGATCCGCTGTGAAATCGGGTCAGTTGTTGCCATTTCGTGCAACAGTTGCACCCTCAATGAGAGATCCGCTGTGAGATCGGGTCAGTTGTTGCCATTTCGTGCAACAATTGCACCCTCAATGAGAGATCCGCTGTGAGATCGGGTCAGTTGTTGCCATTTCGTGCAACAATTGCACCCTCAATGAGAGATCCGCTGTGAGATCGGGTCAGTTGTTGCCATTTCGTGCAACAGTTGCACCCTCAATGAGAGATCCGCTGTGAAAGATTTATCTTTGACGCATCCAGGGAGCCAAACGTTACTCGTTATGCTTGAAATTCTCAGGCTTCATTCGATGGACATTAGATGTGCTGCTCATCTAGGAACCTAGCTGTTTGTGAAATTTCATAAGCCTTTTTTATGTTTTGCTCTATTCCGCCAACGCTGTATCTGATACTCGGCACCAATTGATCAGGCCTTTCATCTTAGTAAAAATTTGGATATGATCTAACTCGATGTCAAACTTAGTAGTCGAATGACCTAGCTACTCATCGCTGAATTATCTTTTCTTTCCTTGTTATAGGACGCTTTTGTGGCTGACTAGTGTAACGGAAAAGACAAATAAAAGATAGACAATATTGATATTATTGCTACGATGGGAATAATTGAAAAAATACAGTATTGAATAAATAAAATGACGTCTTGTTTTTATAACTGAACATTTTTTCGCAAGGAGTTCGCAAGAGTTTGTCTTCGGTTATTTCCCATTCTTCGGTAGTTACACGTTATATTTTGTGAAGCTGTTTTTTTATCCTCACCCCTCAGGGATATACAACTATTGTATCTATGGGAATTGGCGCTCCCAGGGGGACTATGTGAGGCCCTGAGCTAAAGGTTAGGTAGGCTTTTTTTTGTTGTAATAAAATAGGATTTTTGTTTTGTTACGGACCATCTTTTTTCGGTTCACTGCTGTCCTGTTTTTCAGCACCTACTACTTTCTTCTTCAACTTTTTTCTTGTTTCATGAACTTCTTTCTTAGCTTCCTGTTTCCCTCAATTCCTTACTAAATGGTGCCTTCCTCTTTCCTCTCTTGGAACATCTTTGTCGTGGTTAAGGGAGGCTAAAACTTTCTTATATAATAATAATAATTTTTGATCCTCACTGTTTTTCGAAATTTTCAACCCTCACCAAAGATTTTCATCAGTAGTTAAGTCAAGACTTCTTGAGCACCATAGAACTGACAAGACTCGCTGAAAGCCATAAAACTGGCAAAACACGTTGAACACCATAGAACTAAAACTAGCGTCGATCTTGAACCGGGCTCGAATTTAACTTGTAGCAGTGCTTAATTTTGATGCGAGGTTATAATTTGCTCATTCTTGCTTCAATTTTTGTTTGTGGAATTATGTAAAGTAATTGGATTTTAATTCACGACCTGAGATTTCTTCCGACGAACTAGGTTTTTGTGTTTATAGAACTTTTTTTCTCGTTTCATGTGTGATGGCCCGAGCTGAGAGTTAGGTAGGCCTTCTTTGTGTTGAAAGAAAATATTTTTTTTTTGCTATGTTAAGGACCACCTTTTTTGGTTCACTGCTGTCCTGTTTTTCAGCACCTACTACCTTCTTCTTCAACTTTTATCTTGTTTCATGAACTTCTTTCCCAACTTGCTGTTTCTATGCCCCTTTTGCATAGATTCCGCATTCTTTAATATCCATACTAAATGGTTCCTTCCTTCTTCTTCTCTTCGATACGCTCTTTTTGTAGCGGTTAGGGAGGCTTAAACTAACCTATAATCTAATCTCGTTTCATCTATCGTGTGGAAAATACAACCATCTTAAAAGCATAAGAGCTATAAAATACTTCAGTTTCCTTTCCTTACTTTTTCTTCGTTTAGTAGCGAGGAAGAGAAGCGAAACTAATCTGAATTCATCTCGTTTCGTACGGTCGATGCTGACGAACAGCCTTTAATCGGTATTGTAGGTCGGCTTACGAGGCAGTACACCTGCTACTGTGGAGAATATTGGCTCGTTTGATTGGTTCGGTAGGGCTGTCTCAGGGCTCTTGATATAGTCATAGAAGCTGGACTTACATGCGATTTGTGGTAGAGAGACTCTGATGTCAGTTGCTTCGCGAGGGCGCGGCCTCATCGCAAAAAGCGGCTGAAGCTCCTGGACCTGCGCGCTTGCTTGCGCGCTTCTGTCTCCTGTCCGGAATGGAAGACTAGCAGGGAGTCAGGCGCCCGCTTGCGTCAGGTGTAAAATAAATGCAACTAACACAAAGAGAAGTTGAAAAATACTCCTTTCCTTGGACATTCTAAATAACGATAACAACGTGAGCGAGGACACATATCAGAATGATATGAACTATAGCACTTATATGGCGGGCATGAAATTGGTAATTATTGGTGTAATTGTAGATGAGTGATTGCACTTGTATGGCAGGCATGGGTGACACTGGTAATTATCGGTGTGGTTGCACTGGGGTGATTGCACTTATATGGCAGGCATGAGGGACACTGGAAATTATCGGTGTGGTTGCACTGGGGTGATTGCACTTATATGGCAGGCATGAGGGACACTGGAAATTATCGGTGTGGTTGCACTGGGGTGATTGCACTTATATGGCAGGCATGGGTGACACTGGAAATTATCGGTGTGGTTGCACTGGGGTGATTGCACTTATATGGCAGGCATGGGTGACACTGGAAATTATCGGTGTGGTTGCACTGGGGTGATTGCACTTATATGGCAGGCATGAGTGACACTGGTAATTATCGGTGTGGTTGCACTGGGGTGATTGCACTTATATGGCAGGCATGAGTGACACTGGTAATTATCGGTGTGGTTGCACTGGGGTGATTGCACTTATATGGCAGGCATGAGTGACACTGGTAATTATCGGTGTGGTTGCACTGGGGTGATTGCACTTATATGGCAGGCATGAGTGACACTGGTAATTATCGGTGTGGTTGCACTGGGGTGATTGCACTTATATGGCAGGCATGGGTGACACTGGAAATTATCGGTGTGGTTGCACTGGGGTGATTGCACTTATATGGCAGGCATGGGTGACACTGGAAATTATCGGTGTGGTTGCACTGGGGTGATTGCACTTATATGGCAGGCATGGGTGACACTGGAAATTATCGGTGTGGTTGCACTGGGGTGATTGCACTTATATGGCAGGCATGAGTGACACTGGTAATTATCGGTGTGGTTGCACTGGGGTGATTGCACTTATATGGCAGGCATGAGGGACACTGGTAATTATCGGTCTCTTACCACGCAGCGTTTGTTTGGCGGTAGTCTGCTCAATCAAGCACTCCAATTCGAGTTCAGATGAGTCGCTAACTCTCATAAAACGACAAAATGAAAAACTGACTCGTTGAATGTGACGTTGAGTCGAGTTTGTGTCAAAAGGAGGTTGTAAATATGGATTGACGCTCAGTAATGTGCGGTCATCATTTGAAGATCGTCTTTCATACTCTTTTCTAATTTTTGAGCTAGGTATTTTGAAAAATAGTATGCACGACTTGCTAATGATCGAGCTAAGTTTTTGTGAAAGTTCTAGTGCGTCTAAACTAATATTATTCTTGAAAAAAACGATTTGCGTTTGTTTCCAATTCATATTAACTATTCAAAATAAATATTCTAGTGAAGTTATTCTAAGCTAATGGCTTACTAACCGTTTGATGAAAAGCTTGAGTAAACTGAGTCATAAAAAATGATGTATGAAATCGCCGTAGTGATTGTTTATTCAAGTATTTTTCAAGACTTAGACCACTGTTGGCACAGTGTTTTTGGAGTCCTGCACGAGAAAGGTGAAATGATCACTTGTTGAATGAACATTTTTGATGCAAATGAGAGTCAGGAGAGCCCGGCGATCTAAATTCACCTGCTTTCTGGGTCTCGAGAGAGAGAAAGTGTCTGCTGTGGGAGGGTTTGCAGGATGATATTTTCTTATGAGTAACATTTTCGATGGCCTTATGGGCTGACTGTGAGCTCACAGTATATGTTATTCTACGGAATGTTCATAAATTTATTACAAAAAGTTTTCCATACCTACTAGTTAGTTAAAACTGTTAAATCCTCGATTCTGGAGAAAGTTGAATGAATCACTTTCATCTGCACAAGTTTCATCGGAAGGTTTTGATCGAGGGGATGCATTAACTTACTCGAAGAAATTTTCTTCGGGATTCTATTTACTCATCCTCGACCACGTGTATTTAATGTTGGCGATAATCATGTTTAATCTCCTTAAAATATCACTGTAACTAATAACCGTTAGTTGATAATTGTGTGCGTTTTGAAAAATGAAATTTATTTTGAACTAAACGAGGACACTAACGATTACTTTCCATATTGCGAATAATGAACGTTGAAAATATTGAAACCTTGGAGTGATTTTTGGAAAAAAAAATCAAAATTTCTTATCTATGCATGATGGTCTAATTTGTTAGTCGATTTCATGACTTGCCTAGAGTTCGCTCGTTATTTCAATCCATCTGATATCTTCTCAGTTGGTCGGTGTTTAATAATTTTTCATTCATGAACACGTGGCATCTTAACCCGATTGAAACCTGTCCTGAAACTGGGTGGCTGGAAACAAGATGAAAAGTGCTTAACGGTCTGCATGTGCCCTCTTGTATGGTAGTCTCTGTTGAGAGCCGTAGTCTCTGAGTGTTGAAGCCATTCTAAACGCTCTTGCCACGTAGCAAAAATTCGTCCCCGAATAATGAATTAATTACTTACGTAGCAAAATTTTTATGGTTGCACGAGTAAGTTTCTGCACTTTCTAACCTATCATGTGGAGCTGAATTTTCAGTTATCGCACAGATTTCCGCTTACGCGCCTCCCGTTTGTTTGGGGACAGGGCCATGTTTTCGATCTCAGACGTTTGCGGCACAAGTTTTGTGAACCGAGTTGAATCGAATCACTTCGCAGGCAAATTGACTTTGTGCGTTTCTACATTAGCAACGGTAATTCAGGCGTTCTCATGCAGCTATCATGCAAAGGGAACGCACATCGCTTATTGATAGGCCCGAGCTGGTGGTGCCCTAGCAGAAGAGGCAGGCAGCGTTCGCGTTCGCTGGCGTGGAGCGGAACACGTTTTGCCGGAGCCCTGCACCGCTCGCAAATCACCTCATTGAAGACGATGTCCTGCTGCTCGTCTAATTAGGAGAACTGTAGACAACTGGTATCCGGCTGGGACCAGTTTTTTGCTGCTTGTGCTCTTAAATAATCCACGAAAAAGTCCAATATCAATTACTCCTCGGAAGCCTCTGATTTTAACAAGTCCTGTGCACTCTCACAAGCTGTGATGACTCTGAGGCGGCCAGCTTGGGATACTTGTGCCATTATTTACGGCAACGCCAATGTCTTTGGGTCATTTGTGCATCGAAATTTGAGCTATTCTTCCTTCATGCCTCAGTCTGTATGAGTGAAGCTTTCATTCACACTTTACATCGGACATTAAATTTTCAAGTTAACATGCTAGTTAAAGACTAAAGTTGCATATATTGGCTTTTAAAATAGGGTTTTCGTGGTTTTCCCAACACCTGGAATTAATTTCCCTTCAATGTGAAATGAAACTGCGCTTTGTTTTATCGCGTATTTGCTTCCTTCCTTCGCTTGATTCCAGACATGTTGGTCTTTGTGGATGAAACCAGCAGGATTTTTGTGAACTGCATCTGTGAGCATCTACTGGCTGAGTTTGGGGATCTTATCCGCGATATGATTTTTTACGATTTTTTCTCCCAAAGATAGAAGTTATTTTATATTTTCTGATTTTACCGTAGATAAGTTTAACCGTAATCGGTCTGACCTGTCGACTTTTGCGTGGTACTCCGTACGAGGTGTGAGCGTGTCTCGCTCTGTAATTAGGAGCCGCTGACGGGGATTAAAATGTGTTGGCTCTTCAGTTGGGCTAAAAGTAATGCTATCGTACATTTAGGACCAAATTATGGGAAACGCAAAATTTGTTTACGAGGCTTGTTTTGTTTTAGTAATAAGAGCTACTCTTCTTATTTTGGTCCGAAGACGTAGTAACATTTACTATCAACATTTACAGCGACGACATCAACAGCGATGCGTAGTTGCGACAACATTTTTACGTATAAATATAAACAGCGATGTGTAGTTGTGACAACATTTACGTATAAATATAAACAGCGATGTGTAGTTGTGACAACATTTACGTATAAATATAAACAGCGATGTGTAGTTGTGACAACATTTACGGATAAATATAAACAGCGATGTGTAGTTGTGACAACATTTACGTATAAATATCAACAGCGATGTGTAGTTGTGACAACATTTACGTATAAATATCAACAGCGATGTGTAGTTGTGACAACATTTACGTATAAATATCAACAGCGATGTGTAGTTGTGACAACATTTACGTATAAATATAAACAGCGATGTGTAGTTGTGACAACATTTACGTATAAATATAAACAGCGATGTGTAGTTGCGACAACATTTACGTATAAATATCAACAGCGATGTGTAGTTGTGACACCCCTCAGGGGGATACAATTATTGTATCTATGGGAACTAGCTCTCCCAGGGGGACAATGTGAGGGCCCGAGCTAAAGGTTAGGTAGGCTTTCTTTTGTTAAAATAGAATAGGTTTTGTTGTGTTACGGACCATCTTTTTTTCGGTTCACTGCTGTCCTGTTTTTCACCGCCTACTACTTTCTTCTTCAACTTTTTCTTGTTTCATGAACTTCTTTCTTAGCTTTCTGTTTCTGTGCCCTTTCTGCATAGATTCCACGTTCCCTTAACTCCATACTAAATGGTGCCTTCTTCCTTCCTCTCTTTACATCTCATTGTTGAGGATAGGGAGGCTTAAACTAACTAATAAACTAAACGGTAGTTGTGACAACATTTACGTATAAATATCAACAGCGATGCGTAGTTACGACAACATTTACGTATAAATATAAACAGCGATGCGTAGTTGCGACAACATTTACGTATAAATATAAACAGCGATGTGTAGTTGTGACAACATTTACGTATAAATATAAACAGCGATGTGTAGTTGTGACAACATTTACGTATAAATATCAACAGCGATGTGTAGTTGTGACAACATTTACGTATAAATATCAACAGCGATGTGTAGTTGCGACAACATTTACGTATAAATATCAACAGCGATGTGTAGTTGTGACAACATTTACGTATAAATATCAACAGCGATGCGTAGTTACGACAACATTTACGTATAAATATAAACAGCGATGCGTAGTTGCGACAACATTTACGTATAAATATAAACAGCGATGCGTAGTTGCGACAACATTTACGTATAAATATAAACAGCGATGCGTAGTTGTGACAACATTTACGTATAAATATCAACAGCGATGCGTGGTTGCGACAACATTTACGTATAAATATAAACAGCGATGTGTAGTTGTGACAACATTTACGTATAAATATCAACAGCGATGCGTAGTTGCGACAACATTTACGTATAAATATAAACAGCGATGTGTAGTTGTGACAACATTGAACATTTAGTTTAAGATCTGTATTGCGTAATCCTGCATAGATTACCTCCCCAAACTGCTCACAGCATGCTTCGATTCCTTTCTTCTGCTGCTCACCATTCTGTGTTCACGAACCCCTCAGGGGGATACAACTATTGTGATCTATGGGAATTAGCGCTCCCAGGGGAACCATGTGTGGGCCCGAGCTAAAGGTTAGGTAGGCTTCCTTTTTGTTGTAATAAAATAGGTTTTTGTTTTGTTACGGACCATCTTTTTTCGGTTCACTGCTGTCCTGTTTTTCAGCACCTACTACTTTCTCCTTCAACTTTTTTCTTGTTTCATGAACTTCTTTCCTAGCTTACTGTTTCTGTGCACCTTGTGCATAGATTCCACGTTCCCTCAACTCCATACTAAATGGTGCCTTACTTTTTCCTCTCTTGGAACATCTTTGTCGTGGTTAAGGGAGGCTAAAACTTTTTTAGATAATAATAATCTGTGTTCACGAAAAGCTTCGTGCGCCAGTTCAATTCTAGGGGGATCCAACCTCGTTAAATTGAGGATCCTTGTGTAGAGGCCTGCGCCATGCTCGGCACATGTCTTCCTAGGTCTAAATTTTCAAACAATCTACATCGTCGTAGAGGCACAGCCGGCAGCGTAAGTTCTTCAGTCAACTTGCCTTTGCTACGTGTTGTTTTTTCTGTCTACAATCGTCAAGTTTAAACATTTTTCAAATTGAATTGAAGATTTTACGCAGAAAAAATATCATAGCATTACCAGGCTTACTAAAAAGAACTTTCACCGCCAACGGTACATCCACGTTGACCTACATTGTTTGAAAATTTGGTCCGTGGAGACTGTGACCGCCGCGCTGTGGTCATGCTTCCATCAGCCCCGAGATCTGGACTGCAACATGAGGAGCCGTGACGCTCCGCTGACGACCCGTTTATCTGGCCTGCCCTTCTCGTGCGCCGCTGCGTGGTGCAGTTCTTCTCGTGTCTGAGTTCTCTGCTGGTGTCCACTGGAGATTGTTTCTGTTAGTGTCCACTGGAGAGTGTTTCTGCTCCTGTCCACTGGAGAGTGTTTCTGCTCCTGTCCACTGGAGAGTGTTTCTGCTCGTGTTCACCGGATATTATTTCTGCTGGTGTCCACCAGAGAATATTCCTTCTGATGTTCCCGAAGAATGTTTTTTACTGGTGTCCACTAGAGAATATGTTGGTGTCCACCAGAGAATTTTTCTGCTGGTCTCGACCAGAGGATATGTTGGTGTCCACCGGAGAACTTTTATGCTGGTGTTCACCAGAGAATATTTCTGCTACTGCGTATTTGTCTGACTTATTTGTGCTCAACTCAATGTCTTTAATGGTGTCGCTTTGTTTCTTTCAACTTACCGGAGTGAATTTCAACTGGCACACTAAAAGCGGTGTTGTCTATGAATCCGTATCTCTGCTCTGCGCATGGATTATAACTGAGGCTTAGTATACTTGAAAATCGTATTTGTTGCTGAACTATAATCATGATAGTTTTTGCATGCTGTCGTATTTGTTGTTTATAAAGTGTTGTGTAATTCTGAATCTATGCACGCATGAACCCTTAATTGTACCATAACTTTCTATCTAATTCAGAACTTCCGTAGAATTGATGATTCTATCAAACTATTTTGACAAGCGTGATGAATTTGAGACCCAGTGTTCTATTTGGTGTTGGATTTTGCTGTTAGGAAATAAGCTACTTCAACCCATTCAAAAACTCGATTTTTAACTAGAACGTTACCAAACGGATGCTTTATAGACACAGTTTGAAAAGAGCACCTTACCAAACGTGTGTTTTTTGGTGGTTCCTATTTAGTACTACCAAAATTGGGTAGACTGGCAACTTGTACTGGCATTTCTGTTGTAGTATTTAAATTAAAAATGGCGAGGTGTCAACACAATGTGGCGAGCTGACTTTGTATTTCCGTGTTGACATTAACTCTGCATTGACTCTAACCTTGTGCTGACGATGTGACATACATAGTAACGGATCTGCGACCTCTTTGTTGAAGGTATGGAAGCAAATATTCGTACATCTAAATGTTTATGTGAAGCTGAGTGAACTCTTGCTTCATGGTATTGCTTGATGATTACTACTTTAGTGTCATTCTTTCGTAAGAAATACGTCAATAGTATTCGTTATACATGCGAAAATGATTACCTAGGATGAAGTATTTTTCCAATGCGCTGGTTACTGGCGGCGACCTCCATAAACGTGAAAAAAGGACCAACACAAAAAAAAACGCATCCGGAGTGATGCTATTGGTAACACTTTGTAAAGGTGCTTGTGTTCTGGTTGAACCATTTTCAAAAGCTATCTAAAGAATTGCTTTAGACCAGGCGCAGAAGTTGAGGTTGATAGGCCTGCGGAGGGCTCAGAAAAGAGCACATGCGGGCTCGTCGGTAAGATCAGAGACAGCCAGCGGAGGCGGGCGACATAGCTTCAAATGTAGCTGCCGAACTGCCCTGAATACCTGGCATTGCTTCTCTTGCTCCGCGCTCCTCTATTACTGGCGATGGACTCGCTCTTTTTTACGCTTCTCGAGACTTGTCCCATAACAATTGGCATATCAACTCGGCTGGCGGTTCAGCGTATTGATTTTTTTGTTTGAATAATTAGGCATGTTCTGCAGTTACACATTCGAAAATTTCCAGTTTTGCAGTCTGTGCCTGTTGGTATTTGTTTGAGATTTACATCGCTTCGAACACTACCAAATTGGATATTTTGTTACTATTGAAGGATGTTTAAAATTATTTCCTGATAATCATGATGTACGTAAAGACCTATAATTTGACATGCAATCTTCGAAAACATCGCAGCAGTCCTTCGGTTCAGGTTTGGTTTCGTTTATTTTTCTCCTGTTCTATTATATGTAGTAAGTCTCTAACACCGAATTTGCTGGAGCAATTACCTTCTTAGAGAGTTTTTACAGGCGAGTATGGTATAAGACGTGTTTAATGTATTGGCTAAATGTCATGACGAATCGAAATCGTTCAAGTATTTTTTTAAACGCAGAAGACTAAGGCAGAATTGGAAGACTATTTGAATAGTTCTGTCCTAGTTAGGGCTTTGTAGTTACGGCATTGTGATACGTTCATGTGTACGTGTAGTCCAGACAGCGCTTGGAGAGAAATGAATTTTTGGTGTCGAGATCAATCGTGGCGTGTGTATAAGGGTGGCTGGTTTATTCCTTACAGGGACACGCTCTATTATTATACCGAACGTATGCTTTATGGACGCGTTTTGTAAGGAGAGCCATGCCAAACGGATGCTCTATGGTTGTTCATGTTTAAGTACCATCATGCTTAACACTTTGACAGCGACTACTAAGTTTTGAGATCAACACCAAACTCAAATTTAATGTCGATTGTAGTTAGCTATTTGGAAAATACCAAACATGAACTGGATCGTGCCTTCATTTAGCTTTGATCAAATATTAATGAAAATTGAGTTTACGACTACAGGCCGTTCAGCAGCATTATGAAAATAACCTCCGTGTACCACCGATGGTGCACGTCGCAGTCAAAGTGTTTAATAGATTAATTGGATAGTATGTGGGGACTTCTAGTGCTCATTGATCCAGGCCCTGAGACAAGTAGTGTTATCACTCAACCTCGTATTACTGCAGAGATACCGACATCGCTATAAGTGGTGGCTTTCATTGTTGAAAATACTCTTAACCTAGGTGCAATTCTTATTTTATTTTAATTTTGTCGTTTTCTTTAATTTACTTCTTTTTTTTGTGAGTTGATATAAAATTTCTGCAGTTATGATTTAATTTATCCCTCAAGTCAGACGTTGAATGTTTTTGGTGCAGCGTGAACTTTTCCAATGTATCTTCTTTTTTTGAACTCGGTTGTGTGTAGCAGCGATGCTATTTCTTGCCCGACTGTTTAGAGGCCGAGCTCTGTTTTAGTCATTCAACAAAGCTATGAAATTACTTTTACTCGTAATGGCGAGGTTTGCTGCTTCCGTTGCCAGCATGTTGGGAATCAGTTAGAGCTCTGATTCGTACCGTTTTCCCTCAGAGGATACGTTTTAGAGGACTGTGTATCGAACAGACTTGAGCTGACCAGGACATAGGAGTACTGAAGTTTAACACGCTTATTGTGGCGGGTTAAACTGAAGTTCAATATTCTACTCAACTTGTAGATAATTTTAAAGATAAATGTTGGAAATAACGAACTTTGAATAGATCGTGCCTTGAATTAGTTTTCGGTAAGTATTTATGAAAATTAAGTTTATTACTGCTGGTCGGTCAGCAGCATTATGAAAATTCCTTCAGTGACCACCGGTGGGTCACGTCGGAGTCAAAGTGTTAAGCCGAGCTGTCGCGCTCTGCGAGCACTATCGTCATGGACCATGACGTTGTCAGTTCCCCTTCTGAACACTTCTTGTATGTGTTAGCGGTTTGTAATATTTCATAAGCTTTTCTTGTGCTTCGTTCTTCTCTGCCAATACTGTAACTGACAGCCAACAGAAATTGATCATGCGTTCCATCTTTGTAAAAATTCGGATTTGGTCTTGACACGTTCGCCGCCGCTGGACGCACATGTGCGTCCAGCGGTCTCATGTTGAGTTAGGGTGTAAGTGGCAGAGTTTAAAAAACGACTTTACTGCCCGAAAAAATAGTATCTTTCATAAGAAGTGTGGAAATGTAATAGCGTAATGATATTTTACCCCGTATGCTTAAATCTCTTTTAAAAAAGACGTTGAAATAATTTAAATGCTGTTCATTCCCACCGATACGTAAATGAGTAATTTACCTGGTGGTAAATAGGCAGTAAACGTGTTAATCAATGTCAAACTTAGTACGCATTTGAGTTGTTAGGCTCTCTCTTGTAGGGCATAGGATGGGCACTAAAGGTTTTGGTTGGACTTTTCGATCTCATGCTGTGGGAAGCGGCGCCCAGTTGTCATGCCTTCTTCGCTGCCCCTTTTTTGTCTTCATTTCTAATTCTTCTCAACTTGCTGTTTCTAAGCGCAGCGTATTCTGAGTATAAATTCCGTAGGAAACACTCCTTTTGCATACATGTCCCGTTCTCTACAGTCCGCGCTAATGGATCCATTCTCTTATCCCTCTATATAGATAGCATTTATTGTGACTAGGCAGTCTTGAACTGATCAATAATAATGATAATTAGTTCGACTACATGAGATGGTACATGACTCTCACTTCTTGACTTTTGAGACGCTGCTGGTTACTGCAGATGTAGAGGCAAGGTTTGGTGCAGTCAGTTGTGGGTTGGTGGTACGACGAAGCTTCGTCCTTTTTTCCATTCTAATTTTTGCTTTTTGTTGATCTCTTTGATCAAGAGAAAGGGACGCTTCGAAAATACGCATGACTCTTTACTAGTTTCTTTTATACATCCCCCTGAGGGTGAAACGACTGTTGTATCTGTGACAGTTAGCGCTCCCTTGGGAAAATGTGAGGTCCTGAGCTGAGGGTTAAATAGGCCTTCTTTTTCTTGGGGCAGAATAGTTCATTCAAGTTTCGTTGTGGGCTATCTTTTATCGATTCACCGCTGTCCTGTTTTCGAGCACCTACTATTTTTTTCGTTTTCAAGTTTTACCTTATTTCATAAACTTATCCCTAATTTGCTGTTATAATACGCATGAGATTTGTGTGGGAGTTGATCGTGTATAAATTCCACAGTCCCTTAACTCCATATCTAATGGTGTCTTCCTCCTTCTCTAACTAAAACTAGCTTATAATGACTGAAATTAACTTATAATGTAGTCCAAAGCAGCATTCGAAATAATGTCATTACTCTGTTTTCACTGCTTTGATCAATTTCGAAAATTTGCGTCTACTGCGGCTATTGGAATTCCTGTGCGTGTAGAGCTTACCAGTAATTGCTTACCTGTTTTCTTATGGCTAAATTCGGGAAAATGTTGAACCTCGTCAAAACATAGTTCAAGGTAAAGTTCTGGATTATAAAATCTTCACCCTCTTTTTTGTGTTTGTAGGTGCAAACGAAGTGCGCTTAGAATTTTATTGATACAGTAGAGTGTAGGCTGCAAGTAATAGTTTCGAATGGTAATCACATTTGAAATGATTGTTTTGATTGAATTTGTATTTTTCGTGTTTTTGGTTAATTCAAATGCGTTTGAGTATTGTCGCTTTATTATTTGCCCAAATAATTTTATGCGTATTCATACATGAATAATATTCAAAAAATAGGTCTATACGCGTACGCATATTGTATTATTACATTGGTATTATATTTCTAACATGAGATACAAGGTTACGGATATATTATATGAGTAACATATAAAGTTACGGATATATCGTGCTGATAAAAAGAGAGGAGCCAGCATTACATATCAAGTACACGAAGTTAAAGAAGCTGCTCGGACTGAGCTGAGCGTTGCGTCCATTTAGCTGTGACAATGACAAGCATCTAAGTGGCAGGTGACAAGCGCGTTGGTGGCAGCTGAAGGTTTTGTTTCACCACCACAATTCAAATTATGGCCTGAATATATCTAATAACACGGTAGCTTTGGCTTGTTCGCTTCTAGTTTTCTGCTGAAGTTGGGCTCCATTCATTTATTTTGTGCATGATGAAAATGGTGGATTCGTTGATTTCAGGCTGTATGTGAAATAGAATGGGTACGTTAGCGTTTGTATTGTGGCTCTTGGATACTCTAGTTGAGTACGATCTTTGAAAAAGGGTAAATACTGTTAAAGTTTTCTTTCTCAAACCTTCGTTGAAACTCGTTATAATGTCCTTCTGACACACACGTGTCTCACATCTTCCATTCGCTGCGCAGGATATTTGTAGCTATACCTATATGAAATAGGCTATATTTTACGTATGTTTTACACTTCGACTGCAACGTGTGCTACCAGTGGCCACGGAAGGAATTTTTAAAATTCTGTTGACTGACCAGTAGTCACAAACTCAATTTTCATAAATACTTAATTAAAGCTAAATGAATGCACAATCCAGTTTGTGTTTGCTATTTTCAAAATTGTTCACTGCAATTGCCTTTAAATTTGAGTTGAATATTGAATTTGAGTTGTATCAATTGCGGCCGAAGCGTTAAAAAATCTGATTTAATGTACCCTTTCTTTGGTTTTCCCCTATGTAAACATTGGATTTTTAGGCCTCGTTGGAATTTCGTTGCCGACTGGCGGCAATAAACTCGTCTGTCTTCCTATTTCATGAATAGTGCTCTCATCTAGTTATTAAATACAAGATTTTACTTATTTGAACTTATTTCTTGTATTTTAAATGTAAGCAAAAATCTAAAAGCTTTGTTAACTTCGGTTTTGGTTGAGGGTGGGGACATCTGACTCGGAGGTTTAGTTATCCTCTTGAGAAGCTGCGTGTCTAACATCGATGTTATCTAAAAGATATAAACTTCTTGCTCTGAAATTATGGCCTCATGATACCCATATTATCTGTGTCTTTGCCTATATTTTCAGATTTATTGGTTGTTAAGAAATTGAAATCTTTTTATATTGCGGATGTTATGTGTTCGCTGTGGAGGAAAGGGACCATGAAATTCATTCTAAATATGAGTTGTTGGTTGAGCTGGAGAAGAACGTCCTCGCTATCTGATAGCTTCATGCTAATCCCTAAATGGCAACGGGAGCTCGCAATCTCTCTTCAAGACAGATTAAAATACCAATGAGAAACACTCACAGGAGTTCTTAGTTTGCACAAAAGGTTCACTTAACCAGTTCTGATGCAGGTCAGCGACAGCATTAAGTCGCGCTGCGTAATCCCTTCGTACACGAGCGAAAGTAAATACATAGTCCTTTGGACGAGTCAATAACCTCGCGCGCGGCGTATGCAAGAAGTGATACTCGAATTTCGAGGGTGCTTTATTTTTTTTATAACATCCTGCCCATTTTGGGAATAAGTTCTCACCGAATATCTGACAGACCAATCTAAGCTTATGTACGTGATGTAAATTGTCATTTGAGTAGCCAAAAAAACTTTTTATTCAATAACTCACCATCTAACTTAAAAGTAGTTAAGAGAACTTACCTGTATGATTCTATACTCATCTGTATGTCATGTGTTTGAGGCGCCGTGACGCCCGCTGTGTAATGCAAGTCTGATTTCCCTGCCTCACCGCAATGCTGCGTTCTCATCAAAGCCTTGCACTCTATTTCCCGATCCTTGTTTTTAGTGCAATCTCTTCAACGTTAGACCTATTCAGTCCCTGTTTTGACGAAGATAAATTGAATGGATGAAGTTGAAAGCTTTCCCTGTGACAGAGGACCATTCAATAGAAGTACGGTCTCTTAACGAGTGTTCTGCCGGCGACTGCGGCCACCATATATACCGTCGCTCAGACACATGCCTCTCCTCCCACTCTCAGAAGGAGCTTTGACTCCGCGATAAAACCTCTGATAGAGCTGTCGGAAATTGGAACTCAGAGTAACAGCATTTGTTTTTATTTTTATTCTCTTCGATTGGAAGAGATGCTCCTGCTTGGCCATTTGTTCGGGGCCGTCAAGCGTGAGATTCGAAGTGTTTCTTTCGAATGTTACAATGCGACTAAGCTGTAGGTCGTCCTTTCCACGATATTGACGTCTCAGTGGCTCTTCCCGTTGCCAGCGTGTAAATCTCTTGCTTGGACCCTCGGCCTCGGAGTTCTGAAGTCGGAGTCAAGTCACAGCCAGAGTGCGCTGTTTTGCGCTTTAGCTTTGCCTGCATTTTCATTTGTTTTTTTTCCATTGATTCAACTTACCGACCGATGTTTGTGATGGGATAGTAGTTCATGTTAAGATTCCAAATATGAATTTTAAACATTTTTTGCTTTGAGTGAAAGCAAAGTCGTCCAAATTTACGAACTGTGTCTTTCAGCAATGGTTGTTGCAAATACTTTTCATTGTGTTCGTGTTGTGCCTCGACGTCTGTGTTCCGAAATTCACGAGTTGGTTGATAATATCCCCCAAGGAGGATATAACTGTTGTATCAAACAGGAAAAAGGTCTCCCAGAGGAGGAAGATGTGAAATCCCAAGCTGACAGGTGTACCTTCCTCACGTTGAAAGATTTTTAATATTTTTGTTACAGATCATCTTTTTCGATTCATTGCTGTCCGTTTTTCTGCACCTATTATTATCATTTCCTCCAACATATGTGTTGTTTCATGAACTTCTTTTAATATTGTAAAAGTGTGCGTACGCAACTTGTACATAGATTCCCCGTACCCGTAATTTCATTATAAATGGTGCCTTCCTCTTTCCCCTCCCCTCAGGGGATACAACTATTGTATCTATGTGAATTAGCGCTTCGGGGGAATATGTGAGGTCCTGAGCTAAACGTTAGGTAGGGCTTCCTTTTTTTGAAATAGAAAAGTTGTTTGTTTTGTTATGGACAATCTTTTCCGGTTCACTGCTGTCTTGTATTTCAGCACCCCTCTCTTCTTCGATTTTAATCTAGTTTCATAAACTTCTTTCTCAACTTCCTGTTCTATGCACCTTGTGCATAGATTCTGCGCTTCATTAAGTCCATACTGAATAGTGCCTTCCATCTTCCTTTCTTTGAAACGCCTTTGTTGTGGTTAGGGAGGCTTAAACTGATATCTAATCTAATTCTCTTTTCTCTCATTGAAACACCTTAGCTGTGGTTAAGGATGGCTTGAACTAGCTTATAATCTTATCTAATTTTGACTGATTCTATACGAAATTATTAACATACGAAAATCTGCAGTTAATTTTGGCTAAGATTGCTCTGTGGGACACTTCATGTCAACCTTTGTACGCTTACTTATAAGATTACGTTGCAAATGGTGAACGCACTTATACGTTGTAATGTTACAAATGGTGAAAATGATATTTGTCGTATGTATTGAGTGTGCAATTATCTACGTTTGAGTACGTGATTCATTCACATCCTCAGATTGCCGAAATTTTTACTCCTCATTAACTTGAAGCTTCGATATAGTGTTGTAAAATTCTTGTCCAGATAAAGGAACATCTCTTCATCAGCAGAAAACACCAATTACAATGGTGGTCTTACAAGAACTGATATTAGAACGAGCGCAGATAAATGAGCTAAGCTTGCGCGGTTCCCACGCTTAGGTCAAATGCTAATTTGCTGAGACGAAGGTGTTTCGTAATTGATGAGTGTGGTACAGTAATATTTAAAGGTAATGTCATTCATTTCTTTAGTAATGGCTCGTTCAGTTTTCCTGCTTTGTGGATCTCTGACTAAATCTCAAGCATTTATTCGTTGAGCAGCTGTAAAAACTGTAACATTCCCATCTCATATCTGAGAATAAATTTACGACCGAAAAGAAATGTTCGTCTGGACGAGTTTTTCCTCAATATAGTGCCATGTTTATGAAGTGTATCGTGTCACTTTTTTTTGGGCGAGACTAGGCTCATTATTTTTTATTGCAGAACTTTTCTCCTTTTCTCAGATCTTTGTACTCATACATAGACGCAGTGTTTCTCGCTCTCTCCCTCTCGCGAAAAATCAGGTTTCTTTCAGCGCACACTTTCATTGGTTGTTTTGGGACGTCCAGTGCGACTTTATGTATAACGAAGCCAACTAGGGCCCAAAAAAGAAGAAGAAGCTGTCAGGAGGCGTGGCGACTACGCATGTTTTACTAACTATAACACAAAAGGCCCATCAGGAGACATTGAGTTTAGTCAGAGGGGCAAGCATTGTGCCGCGAAAAAAGATAACCCGTTTTGCTTGCCGCTCAGCGTGCGGGACAAAAAAGCAGCGGAGCAGTCGAGGAAGCTACCGAGAGATAGACAAGTGATAGCGAGCCAACGGAGACGGCTCTGTCCTGATAAATAGAACAAAAAAAATCTGCCACCGACTGCGGGTACCGCACTATGCGATGCTCAGTTGACCGTAAGTTCGCTTGCATACGGACCCGGTTAAGTTTGTCATTACAAAGGGATTGTCTTTCTTATTTTATCTCCAACTGGCCGCAGATGAAAGGCCGTCCACTCCACAACTTATGGGACGAAAAGAACTGATCAATTTATCGTTCGTGTGACAAAACATTGGTGGAACAAAATGTTGGTTTTCTTGGTGTATGAAGTTTCATGACTAAAAGAAATATATATCTATATGCCAGATTTTTTTGCATGATTTCAAGATCGTTTAAATTTATTTTAAGTAGAGCTCACTACTGGTGCTTTAGTTTTGGAGGCTATAATTTTCTTGCAAAGTTTTGCTTAAGTTACAATAAACCGTGTTTGTTTATGCGATGCATTTACGATTCTATCAACAATACCTCATTAGATGGCGTATACATGACCCGAGAAAAAAATCTAGTAACGGCTCTACTAGTATCTCCGATAATGCGAAAACTATTACCTCATGTGACCACATATTTGTGAAACAACTGCGTATTGAGTTACTGCGTTGAAGTGAATGTATTGATGCTTTTGCGTATAAATTTGTGACTGTAAATAGACGTGTAACTTTTGTGCTTGTGCGTGGTAGGTGTCGCACGGCCCGGAACTTGGGTGTCAATCTGAGAACCGTGCACTCGGCTCGTTTCTCTTGCTCTATTCCCCTCAGGGGGATACAGATATTGTATCTATGGGAATTAGCGCTCCCAGGGGAAAAATGTGAGGGCCCGAGCTGAGAGTTAGGTAGGCCTTCTTTTTGTTGAAATAAAATGTTTTTTGTTATGTTAAGGACCACCTTTTTTCGGTTCACTACTGTCCTGATTTCAGCACCTCTGACTTTCTTCTTCAAATTTTATCTTGTTTCGTGAACTTCTTTCTCAACTTAACTGTTTCTATGCCCCTTCTGCATAGATTCCTCATTCTCTTATCTCCATACTAAATGGTGCCTTCCTCCTTCCTCTCTTCGATACGCTCTTTTTTGTAGCGGTTAGGGAGGCTTAAACTAACTTATAATCTAATCTTCTCTTGCTCTATTTTATTCTATGACATTACAGGAAGCTTGTATTTAGTTCGAATACATGTGTTAACTTCTTCTAATCCTGTAAACCTTCTCGCTCTAATAGTGCTGTAGAATTTGTCGTAGACAGCATCGATAAAAAATAAGTCGTGAAAAATGAAGATTCGAGTTAGCCTCAAAAGTCGCAGTATGGAATGGTATTAGTCAAAGTCGCAGCATGCAATGGTATTAGCCTCAAAATTCTCAGCGTGCAACGGTATTAGCCAAAGTCGCAGCATGCAATAGTATTAGTCTCAAAAGTTGCAGCGTGCAACGGTATTACCCTCAAAAGTCGCAGCGTGCAACGGTATTACCCTCAAAAGTCGCAGCGTGCAACGGCATTAGCCTCAAAAGTCGCAGTATGGAATGGTATTACCCTCAAAAGTTGCAGCGTGCAACGGTATTACCCTCAAAAGTCGCAGCGTGCAACGGTATTAGCCTCAAAAGTCGCAGCGTGCAATGGTATTAGCCTCAAAAGTCGCAGCGTGCAATGGTATTACCCTCAAAAGTTGCAGCGTGCAACGGTATTAGCCTCAAAAGTCGCAGCGTGCAATGGTATTACCCTCAAAAGTTGCAGCGTGCAACGGTATTACCCTCAAAAGTCGCAGCGTGCAACGGTATTAGCCTCAAAAGTCGCAGCGTGCAATGGTATTACCCTCAAAAGTTGCAGCGTGCAACGGTATTACCCTCAAAAGTCGCAGCGTGCAACGGTATTACCCTCAAAAGTCGCAGCGTGCAACGGTATTAGCCTCAAAAGTCGCAGCATGCAATGGTATTAGCCTCAAAAGTTGCAGCATGCAATTGTGTTAGCCTCAAAAGTTGCAGTATGCAATGGTATTAGCCTCAAAAGTCGCAGCGCGCAACGGTGTTAGCCTCAAAAGTCGCAGCGTCCAATGGTGTTAGCCTCAAAAGTTGCAGCATGCAATGGTGTTAGCCTCAAACGTCGCAGCGTCCAATGGTGTTAGCCTCAAAAGTTGCAGCATGCAATGGTGTTAGCCTCAAAAGTCGCAGCGTCCAATGGTGTTAGCCTCAAAAATTGCAGCATGCAATGGTGTTAGCCTCAAAAGATGCAGCATGCGACGGTATTGTTCGTGCCCAAAATTCTCGGTACAGCACGTGAGGATCGCATGCCGCACATGTCGATGATCAACGATCGACGAAAGCGTATTGCAGTGATGCATGAGATTGTTCGAGCTAAAGTTGAACATGAACCGTGATAATCGACCTTTTAGAGATACTGCAATCCACTTTAAGGGTAATTTTTGAAGAGATTTATGCTTCTTCATTAGAAATGGATTAACATCACGAAAAATGGCTCGTAATTGACTGAAAGCTTTCAACCTCTCGCGCCAACTTTGACTTTAATTGCGTTCCAACTTCCAACTAACTCGGAATAAATGCTTGCCCTAATGCAACCTAACTCCTCTCCTGCTTTTAGTGTAATTTTGAAGTGAACTGATGAGTACAAATATATAGTATATATTAATAAATACATTGCACACGCTTGTCATTCATGTTCAGTTTAGTTCTCCTGAAGTCACTGATCGAATGAGTTTGTTATCAAGCACGAGTTTACACCATGGATGTGATGAATCATTGTGTGATGTCTTATCATCGAATTAATCTTCAAATGTGTCTCGTATTTTGCTTAGGATCTATCACATACAGCTAACTGCGTATACCTCTTATGTGGGTCAATATTTTTATTTCATTAATGTTTTTGTTCTTAATGGTGATACGACTAAGGTGCTTGTTATCCATATTTTTGTCTCTATAATAATGGTGAGAAAAATACGTCACCATCACGACAGTGTTTTCCATTTCAATCCTCCAAATCAGTTGCTCATTGTGCCGTCGTGCGTGATCGACTTACAAACCTGTTGGTTTGAAAAAAAAAAAATCCCTGACAGAGCTGAAAGGAGATTTGACTTCAGAATGAATTTCCCCACTCAGTGGTATTTCGTTTGTAGTGCACCACAATGTCGATCGGGGAGCGAACAACTCTAGTACTGTGGTAACCGTGGTCGAGTGGTTAAAAGCGCGCCTTTCACGGGAAGGTGTCGGCAGTTCAAATCCCGACAGTGCCGCCCGTTGTTTCTCTCCGTTGCGAAAACGTAGAACTCATCCACAGTTCCCCACTTCACCCAGGTGTCAGGAATGGGTACTGGCTTGACCGGGGGTAACCATCATTGCGTCCTGGTGTTAGTAATAAGTCATTTGAAAAGTCATGTATAAGGTCTGATTGGAATAAGGCATCCTTCCGATACGAGAGTTGTGTTGAAGTTTTGGCGCTAGGCTGCAGGGTGCGTCCTGCGTCTCTGGGGGAGGTGGGATTCACGATCCGTAAGCCCTCGCCACGTTTCAAACGGTTTCCGTTGTCGTGAATTATTCGTTATTTTTTACGTCATCGTAAATTGTTCTAAGTGTTATTTACGTCGTCTTAAATTATTAAGACGATTCTTTACGTCGTCGGAAATTATTCCAATGATTATTTACGCCATCGTAAATTCAAATTTTTATTTATGTCATCGTAAATTATTAGAATTATCTTTTACGTCGTCGTGAATTATTTAAATTGTTATTAAAATGAAATTATTATTTAAATTATCATTTACGTCGTCGTGAATTATTTAAATTCTTATTTGTATGTTCGTAAATTATTCCAGTTGTTATTCACATCCTCTAGTATTGTTCAAATTATTATTTACGTCGTAGTTCAATCTATTTTCTTCAAAACAGGGACTGAATAGGTCGAACGTTGAAGAGATTGCACTAAAAACAAGGATCGGGCAATGGAGTGCAAGGCTTCGATGAGAACGCAGCATTGCGGCGAGGCAGCTGGGCAACGTAAGTTCTTCTTTCGACTTTGTTCTGCTACTTGTTGTGTCAGATTCACATACTTTTATTATAAAGTGGTGCAAGGCTCCCAACATCAGGCATCCCTGCACTGTTGACAGATCTTGAGTGGTCTTTGTACTCGAAATTTATTAGCTAAAATCTCGAAATTTGTTTTCTAAAATCCCAAACTTGTTATAGCGAAGCTGAGTCCGCTGGTAAAGGCTTCGCCAAGTGTGCCGTTAGAACAGCGGAACAGCGTTCGGAAATTCAGCCTCTGAACAATCGCCAAGTATTGAGTGTCGTTCTGCAGTAGAGCTGGTCGGTCGTATTAGTGTATTGATTAATGGTCTGGAAATGGAGTTACTCAAGGTTGCCGGTTAATTTGTCCCGAGAGGCAAGTATAGAAATAGTATTTCCACTTGATATATGTGTGGGCTTGGGCGAAAACAGTTGTGTAAAATATTTCAATTCAGAAAATACGAGTAAGGGCATCTTGTTTTGCTGCTCACAGGCCGATTGACGAGCATATCTATTTTGGGAGACTTGTGTGTAGGTAGATTGATGTATATGTATTTATGTATGTGAACGAGTACGCTATTAATGTTTATTTTTTAGTCACTTTAAACTGCAGAAACTTCAATTTTAACCAGCATAAAAGTGTCGTTGATTGCAGTGTGGTTACGATAAAAAAATCCTAGTTATTTCAGATCATTTATCAAGCAACTCGACATATCGTCGATGTTGAATTTAGAGGTGGTACCTGTTCTTACCTTCTTCGATCCTTTGGTGATGACGAAGGCTGACAACCGCATTTTCGTTTCACCTGGAAGTGCTCGTAGAAAATTTCGCACTTAACTTTTTAACGTCAGCATTTTTGTACTCATATTTGCCGTTATCACAACTCCTGTCAACAGACTGGCGCTGGTATCAGGTTATCGCCGATACCAAAATCAGGGATGGTATCAGGTTGTCGCTGACACCAAAATCAGGGATGGTATCAGGTTGTCGCCGATACCAAAATCAGGGATGGTATCAGGTTGTCGCCGATACCAAAGTCAGGGATGGTATCAGGTTATCGCCGATACCAAAATCAGGGATGGTATCAGGTTATCGCCGATACCAAAATCAGGGATGGTATCAGGTTATCGCCGATACCAAAATCAGGGATGGTATCAGGTTGTCGCTGATACCAAAATCAGGGATGGTATCAGGTTATCACCGATACCAAAATCAGGGATGGTATCAGGTTGTCGCTGATACCAAAATCAGGGATGGTATCAGGTTGTCGCTGATACCAAAATCAGGGATGGTATCAGGTTGTCGCTGATACCAAAATCAAGGATGGTATCAGGTTGTCGCTGATACCAAAATCAGGGATGGTATCAGGTTGTCGCCGATACCAAAATCAGGGATGGTATCAGGTTGTCGCCGATACCAAAATCAGGGATGGTATCAGGTTGTCGCCGGTACCAAAATCAGGGATGGTATCAGGTTGTCGCCGACACCAAAATCAGGGATGGTATCAGGTTGTCGCCGATACCAAAGTCAGGAATGGTATCAGGTTGTCGCTGATACCAAAATCAGGGATGGTATCAGGTTATCGCCGATACCAAAATCAGGGATGGTATCAGGTTGTCGCTGATACCAAAATCAGGGATGGTATCAGGTTGTCGCCGATACCAAAGTCAGGAATGGTATCAGGTTGTCGCTGATCCCAAAATCAGGGATGGTATCAGGTTATCGCCGATACCAAAATCAGGGATGGTATCAGGTTGTCGCTGATACCAAAATCAGGGATGGTATCAGGTTGTCGCCGATACCAAAATCAGGGATGGTATCAGGTTGTCGCCGATACCAAAATCAGGGATGGTATCAGGTTGTCGCCGGTACCAAAATCAGGGATGGTATCAGGTTGTCGCCGACACCAAAATCAGGGATGGTATCAGGTTGTCGCCGATACCAAAATCAGGGATGGTATCAGGTTGTCACCGATACCAAAATCAGGGATGGTATCAGGTTGTCTCCGGTTCTAAAATTAGGGTGAAACTGTCAATCGGCAATTGCTCTTTTAGGAACACATTAGGGAGCAAATTTGAAAAGAAATATAAGACATCGAAGTTAATTTTGAAAGAGTACCGTTAAGTCCTCTGGAGCGTTGAGGGGTTGACCAATGCCTCCCACATGCAACACAGCTCATGAAAAGCGGGTTGTCAGCCAGTGCTGCAGTTCATGCTTTGACGTACACGACAGTGACGCGATGTAAAGGGATGGCAGGATCAAGTCCTGATAAGAATGCCAGATAACTGCTCCTCGAATCATTACATGCGCTCTAAAATGAGGGAGAACTAAATTAAGCTATCCGTCGGGAAACCGATTGAACTTATATTAAAAAATCGCGTACAGCAGTGCGCGTGGGATGGTGTTCAAGTGTTCTTGCTTGTTTGTGAATGAGACATTCAGGCGAGTATGAAATGAAATAGCTCAAGTTACCGGAAAACGAATATAACATCGAAGAATATCCTGCTAAAATGAAGTTAGTTTTATATCATTTACTGAATCTTAGTACTGATTGAGCTGCGCATTATCGGAAATTTTTTATTCGTTATAGAAAAAATCTACTTAAAAGTCATTTAAATGGTACTTCTATTCAAATTACAGAAGCCTTGTGTGCGCATGAGAATTTGAACGATCGACGGTGGTTCACATTAATTAATTACCTTCAGTGATCGCAACGTAATTTTTGGTGATGAACTTGTTGAGACAGGATTTCAATTTGGTCCTTACTCATTTTACCCAAGCATAACAGATATCGAGTGTAATTTTGATCCTAGAATTTTTGTATGTTCCTTAATTTGATCCTTACTCAATTTTACATAAGCCTCACAGATATCGACTAAAATTTTGATCCTAGATTTTTTGTGTATTCCTTGTGGATGAAATTTAGGCAGTTCATTACGAACGCGCGGTGTGCAGGTAAATTGCAGTGTTGCCCGCTAACGAGGAAGCCAATTGCATGAGCTGACATCATTGCTACTGCCCATATGCCGGCCTGTTGGGATGTAAGAGCAATTTTGAGAGCTTTAACTCAATTGACGGCTTCGTACTGAATTGCTTGTATACAAATTGCTTTGTAATTGCTTATTGGATGAGAGGGAAGCTGATGGTCGGGCAAATACGAGGACAACGAGGGAGAAGCTCGGGACTCCATCAGCGGCAGCCTTCATGGGCGCTGTGTGGTGCTGGGGCGATCTTGCAGTCTTGCTCTTTTGGGCAAACGTTTCTCTTCCTTTATTATATTAGAGAACTTATCGTACTTCTAAAGTCTTCGAGACGACGCGGTTTGTTATTTCCCTCTGGTTCAGACGTCTTCGAGACAGTGGGCTGTTTTTGACTTCTTCCTTCTTCTGAAATCTTCGGGATCTTGCTATTTTGACTTCTTCCTTCTTCTGAAGTCTTCGGGATATTGTTGTTTTTGACTTCTTTCTTCTTCCGAGCTCTTCGGGATGGTGCTTTTTGTCATTCTCTCCTGTTCAAAAGTCTAATAGTATTAACATATACTTCAGCTATCTACATTGCTTTCCTACTGTCTGTCTTCATAATCCCTTGGGCTGACTTCCCCATGTAGTAAATTTCTTTGCCATGTTGTTTATCTGTTTGCTTTTCTTTTTGACTAGATTCCGAATTTTTCTTAATGGGAACGTTTTGCTGTTCAGTTCAAAGTTTAAAAAGCAGGGAAAGGCAATGTTTATAAACATTTAATAGAAGTTTAAAACGTTGAGCTCATATTGAAACTTGGCGTTCCAACCATGGCTGCTTCTCACCAAATGGAACAAAATGAAGAGTATTCTATATAAACGAACTGAAGTCCCAGTGTGGGGAACGTTCTCACCGGGAAATTGACGCTACATCCGAAAAAAGCACAAAATCTTAGTTAAACATAATGCTTTCATTTCTACGTTGCTCAGTCTAACTTTTTCGCTGCGACATCTATGGTTTCAGCCGCCAAAATATAATCTCTGCACTGGACAGCGATTATAATTATAGATGATTCGGCGACAAAGACAAACTGGTTAGTGTTGGAAAATTTATGAGTCCTACGTAGTGTTCCTCGACCTTTCGCTTTTATGGTCTTATTGATTGATTTGTGACAGCGTGATCGCTGTTTCTCGAATGGAAAACGATAGGCAAAGTTTTACCATGATTCGGATGACAAAGTTTTACCATGATTTACATGAAGTGCTCACAGCCTCTGTTGAAACATACAGGTCGGTTGTGGGGTTATACTCGTATTCTATGGAATAATATTAACATTGCTGATATTTTTCGGACATGATCTTTCGAGAATTATCCACAAAATTACAACGCAAAGTATTCATGTTCGGCGAAATGTTGTCAAAAAATTTTAGGAAAGCAACCATTTTCCGAAAAATAATTCACACGCACATACCTTGCAGCCAATGCCCTGCAGGCATCACCGAGGCGATGCAGGCGATGTGAAGACATGTTGCAGGAAATTACTAGGCATGTGCTCACATTTTGCAGGAAATTACTAGGCATGTGCTCACATGTTGCAGGAAATTACTAGACATGTGCTCACATGTTGCAGGAAATTACTAGACATGTGCTCACATGTTGCAGGAAATTACTAGACATGTGCTCACATGTTGCAGGAAATTACTAGGCATGTGCTCACATGTTGCAGGAAATTACTCGGCATGTGCTCACATATTGCAGGAAATTACTAGGCATGTGCTCACATATTGCAGGAAATTACTAGGCATGTGCTCACATGTTGCAGGAAATTACTAGGCATGTGCTCACATGTTGCAGGAAATTACTAGGCATGTGCTCACATGTTGCAGGAAATCACTTTGCCTGTGCTAGCATGTTGTAGGGAGTCACTAGACCTGTGCTCACATGTGAAGGCATGTTACAGGACATCACTAGGTATGTGCTCACATGTTGCAGGGCCTGTGCTCACATGTGAATAAGAGTTGCAGGAAATCACTAGGCCTGCGCTCGAGAGCAGCGAGCGCCAAAAGGCCCCGACGCGGCCCCCTACGGCGCACTAATGGTTTGATCATCGCGCACCGTTCACAACAACAGCCAATTTTACTCCGTGCCGTAATTGCTCCCGAACGAAGTTTCCCCCCGAATTATTGAGTGACTATTGTCAATTGCCCGTCGTGATCGAGGCGATTATTCCTTGTGTGAACTTTCCGAAATGCAAACATTTGTCTTTCAAGTTCGACTTTTTTAACCGCCCTTAGTAACAGCTCAGTAATGAAAGAAAGATGTGCTGCAATATTTCAGGCGAGCTTAACGAGCACTGCGTCTGTTTTTGACTCCCAATTAAACTTTAATGTAAATGCATTGACACATCGCCTTCTGTTTGCGTTTGACTTCCAATTAAACGCGAATTTAAGTGCATGAACGTATTTTTGTTTTTGATCCTCAATTGGACATAAATCTCGTGCTTTGGCTGTGTGTAGCTGCTTTAAAAAGGGACGTGCCGTTAATGGCACTGATTGCTTAAATAACAAAATCGGTAGCATACTTAGATATCCTTTTGAAAATGTGCAAAAGGGCGTTGTTTTGATTATGAATATTCTATCAACGGTTCCTCAAGCAATGAACAGCATCGGATTAATCCATCTAGACCTACATATTTAACACTTTAATTGCGGCGGGTAAAACTGAAGTTCAATATTCAACTCAAATTTAAAGTCACTTGTATAGGCAATGTTGAAAATAGCAAATATTAACTGGATCTTGCCTTCCTTTAGTTTTGATTGAGTATTTATTGAAATAGAGTCCGTGACTGATGGTCGGTCATCAGCATTATGAAAATTCCCTCCGTGTACCACCGTTGGATCGCGTCGCTGTTAAAGCGTTAACAAACTCGTGTTCAGTGCACCGTGTGGGGTTGTGTACTTATAAATGGATAGTTAATGCTGGTAATATATTGATTATTGAGTTACCCTGTAATTCTAAGTCCCAGCCACTCGCTGTTACGAAAAGTTTATAGTTAGATTTAGCTAGGATACATCGATAGATTATTTGAGTGGACCTCAGTGTGAACAATTTCACTGCCATGCAGAATTCGATCGAGCGGTAGTAGCCGAGCACGTTGGTTTGTTTTCACCAAGAATTTTGTGCTTAGTATGGCAGCAGGGTAAATAAAATATTTCTAATTTATGCTTGAATGCAATATTGATAAAATAATCTACCTTTCAAACGCATATAATATATTATTTGCATAGCAATTCCCACCAAGATATGCTTCAGACCACTTGAAGATTGTGTGGGGTGTCTGTCAAATTTTCCCGTTTTCCGAAGAGGGAAGAAGAGAAGGCTTCATCATCATGAAATTATAGAAAAAACAGATTGCAGATAGGAAAGGATGGAAAGTTGAATCGTGCAGCATGGGAATGAAGCGCATAAGAAACGAGAGAATTTGTTCGGAAAAGATACTATGTTGAAAGTGGACAAAATCGTAAAGAAAGGTCGAAAAAAGATATAGAGGATAGATAGAAATTGTGTAAAATTATCTAAGTTGAGTAAGGAAAGATAGAAATCGTTCAGGAGGAAATCCACGTCGTGCAGGAGAGTATGGAAGCTCAGGGGGATACAACTTTTGCATCTATGGGAATTAGTGCTCCCAAGGGGAAAATGCCGAGCTCAGAGTTAGGTAGGCCTCCTTTTTGTTGAAATAAAATGTTTGGTTTTATGTTATGTTAAGGACCACCTTTTTTCGGTTCACTGCTGCCCTGTTTTTTCAGCACCTACTACTTTCTTCTACAACTTAGATTTTGTTTCATGAACTGCTTTCTTAACTTATTGTTTCTATGCTCCTTCCGAATGGATTCAGCGTACCCTTATCTCCACACTAAATGATGCCTTCCTCCTTCTCCTCTTCGCAACGCTCTTGTTTTTAGAGTTTAGGGAAGCTTAAACTAACATCTTATCTAATCTAATCTTTCCCACGCAGTCGCTGAATTGGGCGGACAACGCCTTGCGAGCCTACATGTGGCTGTGAGTGACGTGTGCGGCGGTTTGCGTGGCCGAGGTCACTGTGATGGATTGTCGCGAGGGGTCGATTTGTATGTCCTTATGTACTCAGCGAAACTGGCTTGGCGCGTACAAATCACCGAACATTTACTGCTGCATCGATCATTTGCGCGAACCCGGCCTAAGTTTGTCCTCTCTGAATAAGGTTCACTCACCTTGCCTTTTAAACTTTCATAGCCTCTTGGCGATCAATCAGTCAATCAATCAAACTCCGTATTCTAAATGTGATTGCCACGACGTGTATATTCCGATATTCCGAGGAGAGAAAAGTTTCATGAAAGTTCCGTGTTTTAGCATTTAGTTGCATGCGACTGAGTGATTAATCCTGCATACGTGACAATACGTTTGACATTACGATACCAGCGAGGACCTGACAATGAATAAACCAATATATTTTACCCGTATTTATATCCATTTTGTTCTTTGAAAATATTGTTTTCAACGTACGTAAGCGTAGAAAAATAAAGTTCAAATGCTCGCATTGTGCGCTTAGGTTGTCATTCTCTAATATCTGCGTAAAATTTTACTTTTCATTTGATGTTTCCGAAAATAGTAAATGACAATTTGACCTTTTATTTAACTTTTCCGAAGGTAATTAATGGTGCATATTATTCAATAGCTCCTCGTATTGATTATTCCATCATATCAGATTATGTTGATAGAACTTTATGCAAAATTTTAGCGCTTCAAAAAAGCATACTGGACATCTTCATGAAAATAAAGTTAGACTCGCATGTATTTCCAAATTATATATTGGACCGCTGTGTTCTAGGTTGATGATAAATGGAAAGCATATTTAACATTCAGTTCCATTTATGAACTTTCTCGTGCGAGGTGTTATTTGTACGCAAATTAGATTTTGTGCGTCCTGCCCCAAGCATGCGAAGTGCATCGGATATTTGCTGCATACTGTCTCAGTTGTGTCGAGCTGCGCAGTGTTGCATCAGATCCGTTCCCTTTAATGCCCTGTAAAAATAATTACTTTCTATCATGGTGCTTTTGCTGTTCGCGTGAGGAGACTCTTTTTTGGATTTCTTTCCTTAGTAACCAGGTTTTGAAGGGAGCGTGTGCTGTGAGTGTTGTCACGACGTTAATCTAGGAGAACATGCGATTATTTTTTTTTTCCACACGAGGTACGGTGTCTATTTATGCCTTAAAATGGGAAGTGTCTGGAAAAAAACTCGTTTTGAATCAAACTAGACGACTATCTGGAAAATGATTCACTGGAATCAATCATTCAAGTCACTTGCTCTTTAGAAATTCGTTCGCCTAATAATAAGAGTTCAGATGCTGTTTTGTTGGAAAGGTATCCAATACAAAGTCATTGAAATTGCGCCGCTGTAAGAATGAATAAAGTCCTTAAACTCGCGTTTGTTGTTCTTTGAAGCTCGCAAGAATGCGTGTTCATTCCTGGAAATCAGGTACTTTCACCTGACGTAACTAACTCAGAATTTATTAAAGCAAGTTCGGCTGACCTGCTAAATATATCCGTAAAGATGCCGATTGATTTGTCCAGATTGATTTATCCGGAATAACACCTATAGACTGGATTTATCCGGCCGTTGAAGAATATCTCATTAACGTTTGTTTTTGTACATGTTAATTTCCTCACATGAGAATCGTATTTGTGCTGAGTTAGAAAAAAGAAATTGTTGGTGTCAAAATTCAACCTACGAAATTTTACATCAAATTTCTATTGAGTGCTGCTGCCTTGTGCGCAAGAGGCCGATTACATATTTATCGCTCGCGTGAAGGAAGTACCTTGCAACTTCGTGAGTTGTGCTGGGCTTTAATTCGAGTCGAGGCTAAGTTAGGCGAATCGATGTCCACTTTGAGCGCTGTGTTAGGGGACGACTCGCTCGTCACTGCGACGCTGTAAGTATGAGAGCTTTGCATCGATTGCTTCTGCAGGTCGCTCAGCCAATTTTGGGCTCTCGTTAAAAGGCTGGCGAATATTTCTTAGGCTCTGTGGCATGTTGGTTCCTAGCTAACCTGTGGTACTGCACCTGTGCTTCTACACGTAGCAACTCGACACAGTTCTTCAATCTGCTCATGAAACTGACGTGTGGGCATGTCAATTTTCGTTGTGAATATTTTAACCATGGCGAATTCGACGTTCCGGGTGAATATTTCAATTACGAGAAATTGACGTGGAACGTTTTGCGGTCGATACTCGGAGTGGAACATTCTCAAATATGTTCTACAATACATAAATGCTGCAGCAATTGCACTCGTATGTCTTCTGCTCGATGTTTCATTGTAGTGAATTGAAAGTTCAGTTTGACCGAGGAAAATCACAAAGTACTGTACTTAAAAGTATTAATTTCTTATTTTAACTTTGTGCTGTAGCTTACTGGGTATAATCCGACGGGATTCTACGGAACGGAAGGAAGAATTAATGCCGTCCATTTTCTCGCTTTTGAGCTCTTTGATCCGGCTTATTCGTGATATATTGCGGAAATTCTTTGTCCCTTGTTTGAGAGAAATTAGACGAGTACCTCGCATGCTACGGAACTCGGTTTTTCTATTTAATGTCTTTCGGAACATTTTCTCCGCTACTGTTTTATTGCCTTTGGTAACTACAATGATTACTAACATTATGAGATTTTTGCCTTCAATTTTAAGGTTCTGCTTGTTTTATTACAGTGAGGTTCGTAGCCTAGATGCGCTGGTTATTTCAAAAAACATGCAATTTTATAGTGGTCATGAAGTAATAATTATTTTCATTTCCCCATGAATTACGTAGGGTATAAGAGGCCACTTATGTCTGATGTTTTATTTTTTCACTTTAGTAACTTCCCGAGGGTAATATTAAAATCTTTGTTTCATATCTATTTTCTAATGAATTTATTCGATAAAATTGTTCCTGTAGCCGTTTAACGAAAGGCTTAAGTGAAATGCGGCGAAACGATTTGTTGAACAATTGAATTGATTGACATTCCTGATTTGTGCAATTTCATATTTTGGTTAAGTTACTACGTTCTTGTGTGTCATCAGTCAAATAATAAGTGTAATATATTAGTGTAGTATACAGTTAATGTCACCAATCACAAAGCCGTCATTAACAGAACTGCTCTCCTTCAAAAACCATGACTTCACCACACCGATATCAATCTGGACTTGACCACAACATATCAATCTGGACTTGACCCCAACGATATCAATCTGGACTTGACCACAACATATCAATCTGGACTTAACCACAACGATATCAATCTGGACTTGACCACAACATATCAATCTGGACTTGACCACAACGATATCAATCTGGACTTGACCACAACGATATCAATCTGGACTTGACCACAACATATCAATCTGGACTTGACCACAACATATCAATCTGGACTTCACCACAACGATATCAATCTGGACTTGACCACAACTTATCAATCTGGACTTGACCACAACGATATCAATCTGGACTTGACCCCACCGGCGTGCGGTTCACGCTCGACTGTCAGAAAGTTAGCATCGTTTTCATTTCAAGTGCTCGGTGCTTACCGTTGCACGTAACGCTTCATGCCCGATTATTTCCTCAGGCTCGTAAAGTGATCAGAACATGACAGTCACTGACCATCACGGCGCTGCTGAGCAGCATTCTTGATTCGTTTTCGAATGGCTTTCTCTTCAATTCTGCATGAAGGGTTTTTCAATGCGTCAATGGCCATCCCTTGTGTTAGAAAAATCTTTGCTCGAATCTAAAATTGCTCAGCGCGGTTTTGTTGATGAATTGTGTTGGAGAGCTCGGAGCACGAGAGCTTTAATTCATGGTCTGAATTCGATGTGGTAATGGAATTTATCAGCAATTTGGAGCGAGTGCCCATTGAATTTTCGCTTCCTATTTTCAATATTTCATGCCCTGAAAACATTGAATAATTTCGCATCAAATTTACTGCCCAGTGATATCTTAATTTTGGTGCACATTTTCCTTTACTGTCATTTCAACTGTTCTCTTGGTTCTCTTTGTGGAAGTTAAATTTATCTCTCATTCCAATCACTACAATTATCATTGTCGTTAAATAGATGTTCATGGAAGTACCCTCTCGACGGAGTGTTTCCATTACCCTCGAGACGATGCTATCTCAAGAGATTTCCGCTCGGTTAGAGGACGACGTCGTAGGGGAGCCAAAACTTACCTCGTATTTTGTTGTAATTGTCATGTTTGATCCTTGCTGAGCCTCAGCGATCGTTTTGGGGATCTTCTCCCCTCTCTCTCACTGTTAGGAGATCACTCAAAGTTAAGGGAGAAGTTCGATAAAGAGTCTTCACTTTCATTATCAGTTACACCGCATTCCGCAGTCCCGTCATATTTTTCTACCTTAACGCTTTGACTGCGACGTGAGCCATATTTGGACACTGGGGAGTTTTCAATATGCTGCTGACCGACTAGTAGTCTCCATCTCAATTTTTAATATTAATAATCAAAACTAAACTAAAAAGTTTTAGTTTAGTTTTGTTTTAAAACTCAAAACTAAAGGCAAACATGATCCAGTTAATGTTTGGTTTCTTCAACATCGCTTACTACAATTGATTTTAAATTTGAATTGAATCTTAAACTTCAGTTTCGCCTGCCTCAGTCTAAGTGTTGATGCATGCACTGCTATTGCTATGGAGTAGTACTCCAAGAAATACTAAGTGTGTCGACCTGGTTTTTACTGCTCCAGCTCCATCAGTTGTAACTTTTTCTTTGGAGTTACAAGATTTCATTGTTTAACGATAACGATACAAATAGCTGCAACTTGGAAAATAGTTCAGTGTCTAGTTCCGAATGAAAAGGAACCAAATTTCTAGTACTTAACGTGTGCAAGTGCATCATTCAAGAATTTTTTGTGTACAACAAAAAGCTTAATATTTTCGCATAGTTCGATGTTGTGCTGAATTTCTTCAATGCAGAAAAGTGTCATTCGCCTTGCACCTTGTACGTTGATCTAATAACTACATCCTTACCTTTGCTTTTTCGTTTGTCCTCGTTTCCTTAATTCATCTTGGTTCATTGTGCTCTGGTTGTCCCATCGTGCTAGAGTGCCACTCTACACCCGCATTGATTTATGCGATACTCTAAAATTGTCTGTTACTGTAGAGGGCATACAAATGTTGCTTATTATCTTACCATTGAAGTACACCTTCAACTAGAACTATATGATTTTCAAAACAGTACACGGTCAATGTACACACAGTTTTTAGGCCACTGGGCCACAAATGCACGCTGATCAAGAATCAAACATAGGTTCATTGAATCGGGGGCTCTGATTTGACTTGCGTTTCGGCAGCCTTGACGGCTCTTCCAGGGGCGCAGCGATCGAGAATCTGAATACACTCGACTGGTCAATGTGAAGGTCGAAAAACTTGCATTGTGCCGGCCAATGTGGAGAGGGTCGGAATGCTGGGAATATACTAACCAATGTGGAGAGGGTTGGAACGCTGGGAATATACTGACCAATGTGGAGAGATTTGCAATGCTGGGAATACACTGACCAATGTGGAGTGGGTTCAAATGCTGGGAATTACTGACTAATTTGGTGAGATTTGGAATGCTTGAGAAATACTGACCAATGTGGAGAAGGCTGAAATAGTGAGAATGTATTGACCACTGTGGAAAGTGTCGGAATATGCTGACCAATTTGAAAAGGGCTGGAATACTAGGAATATACTCACCAATGGGGAGAGTCAGAATATCATGGATAGGCTGTTTGGTGTGCTACCTTATAGCTTGCATGCTGGATCTTTCAGTGTTTCAAATGGGTAATACCTTGGGAATAGAACGATACTTATAGAAAGTTCTCTATGTACACTAGGCACCACATTTAAAATGCTCAGTTGCTATGGAAGAGCGTCGTTAGATGTTTCAGAGTTTCAAACCAGATGTGTATTGTGCACCGGGCTTCTCGATTTACCGTTATTGACGTGTGTCTAGAATTGCAGATGGATGTTTCGCTACAGTTTGTGAATATCTTATTTTTCAACCGATGTATTTTACCGTGCTTTGGTCAGTTTACGTGATTTCTGCGAATTCATTCGATAGGAAGCGCACAAGAGATCACATGTTCAGCGCGCATATGTTAATGTAGGAAACCTAATTATTTTATGATCAACTCGTATTATGTGGGCAATATTATATTGATTTTGTATTGTTTCCAAGTAAAATGCTCCAGTTACACTAGTAGTATCTTATTGTATTAATAGGCACCACAAAGCACCACAATCTTAGTGTATTTTCAAGTAGTACTTCTTTGCTGTTCAACTCGCAATTACAAAAGGTCGTGACTGATTTCACTGGTTCAAACCAAAGCTTTCGTACAGAATTCCTAAAAACAGCAAGATAAAAATTGAAGTTTCTATTGAGTTTACTGAGTGAAGTTATCAACCTATATCTTGTAAATATAGTTTCTCCACGTAAAACAGTAATTTTTACAGTGTAAGCTTCAACACGTCGACTCAGGTGTGACTCACCTGTGGTCGCTGGGAGGGGGTGGGGGGGGGGAGGGCTTTTATAATTCGTTTGACTCACTATAGTGGTCACCAACTCAATATTCATGAATACGTGATCAAACATAAATAAAGGCACGTGGCGTTGAATATAAGTCATTTCCAGTATTGAGTGCTAAAATTAAGTTTTATTTGAGTTTAGTATTGAACATCAGTTAAACTCGTTGCAGTCAACGCGTAGAATCGATGCGTGTCGAGCGTAGAGTTAAATTTCAACGTTTCCTGCACGAACGGAGTCGAGAAGAAAATTGAAATTGAGCTGTGAAGCTTAGGTATCGACCACGCCCTGCCCTCGCCCCCTCGAGCACAAACCCTCGGGCGAAATGAACAGAAAATGCGCCTAATTTCCTGATTGAATGACGTTGAGAGAATTGCATCGTCTGTGGTTCCCTCGACGCCACTAACTTGCCCTCTCTTATCTCCTCTCCCTTCCTGCCTTCTCATCTCGCCCTTCCTTTCGCTGCTCTGAACACGACAACTGTGAAAAATAGATTTGAGCACTTCGAAACTCTGTTCAAGTCTTGACCATTTTGCCACTGAATTGATCATTTTAGCTCGCTTGTTTACCTCTGAGAGAATGCTCAATTTGCTCTGAACGCCATCATACTTTTGGAGGGTAGCGCAAATGCTGTGTGATGTACACTACACAGTTTATCAGTGTACTGTATTCTCCTTGCTTCGAATTGAAGTTACTTGTGCCAAAATTGTAACAGTATGTACAAAAACTTATGCTGCTGCATGAATTATCTGTCCTCGATTACTTTCCATCATTAAAAAAAACTTTTTGACGTTTCAATAAAAATATATTACCAAGACCAATTGCCATTTTATATATATACACGACGCTTTTTCGCTTAAATTAACAGATTGATTTAGATTAGAGGTTTGATTTGCAGAGTTTTAAGCCTAAGTTGGAAATAATAAAAGTTCCAACAGTTCTAATGAATATGCGACACCTTTGCTGGAAGAGGAGTATACAAATGACTCGAGCCGTTATATAACGGTGTGTGAAAGATTTTACATAAAATGACCCACAAAGAAATAATCCTTATTTATCGATTGACTGAGATTATCGTGGATTCTGCGTGGGAACTGTCTGTTTGAACACTGCCACTAACTCTGTCCGTCCCACGGAGTGTGCCTGCATGGAACCGAGGGATAGTTAGTAATTGGACATGCACGCGGGGATACGGTCAATTGGTGCCGTATGTAGGTACTTTTTTATGATTTCTAGTCGTATTGCTGCTAATTGGTACCTTTTTTCGTCGTTCTCTCCGCTCATCTGATAAGTTCGATGAGCACATTCCACTCGAAAAATTTTCTTCCTTGTGAATGTTATCGCATAATTATCCTTAGTTGAGGCCGTCGGTAAATCGTAATGTTATTGTTTGTTAATAATTTTGCTCTTAGGTCAAGGTTAAAAAAATAGCTTAGCGTATCTCTGACATTTAACTGAAAAGTGAGACTGCAAACATCTCCAGAAACGTAGTTGTTGCGAGCTGCTGAGTTGTGAGCTTGTCAGTGCTGCTCCCATGCCACGCACTATACGGCCTTTGCGTGTCGGAACTGTCCGTGGGGCATTTTTCAAATGACGGAAAATATATTATTGTATAATTCCCCTTAATCCACCCACTCTCTTTTCTGGTAACAACTCTCGCGTTCTTCCTAATGGTTGCAGAAAGTTCTTGTCGCACGAGGTTTTCATGGAGTTGATATTTGCGGTGGTGCTTTTAAGAATTGGACTCCATGGTTGCGTGCTGGGTTACAATAAAGGCCTCAGTAATGGCTGTAGCACTGCTCGGTCTTCACACTTATGTCTGAGATTTCTTAGCTCCTCGGCAGTAATGAGGCTCCTCATGTGACCTCACGCACCCACCAGCCAGCAAACGCGATCGATGCACGTATATCACCCGTCTGTGCGCAGCACTGATAAGCGACTCCCTCGCCGTTACGTGCGGGCTTCCTTCCGCGCTCGCGTTTCTTGCATCTGCCTAATTCTTGCTCCCGTCACCAATTTCGGCTGCCGTTGCGTGTTTGCGGCGTGCAATGTTGACTCCGTTGACGAATTTGCCTTATTTGGAAATCTATGACCCGTGTAATTTTCTTGCGGCTGTTCATTATGAGAGCTTGAGCAACACTTGCATCTTGAACAAGGAACATATGTAAACTTATATTCCACTAGGTTTTGCTTCCTGGGGAGATACAACAGTCTGTAATGTAACTGGTCGACTTGACGCTTGCAGTATAAATTGACGCTCAAGCATCAAAGATATCGTGTGGGAATCAGACATCATAAATTGATGCTTTTTGCACCAATATTCCCTCCTTATTTTCATGCAATTTTACTGTACGACTTTTTGATTTCTCTTTCAGAGTTAATTAGTAGCTGTGAGTTTTTATTCCGTGGTATTTTAATTATAAAATGTGCGATGCTACTCATTAATACATCTCATGCAGATAGTTCGTTACTAAATATCTACAAGTCTGCTACCCTCAGGAATACCAGAATAGAGCAAAAGTGTTGACCACTACCCAAGTGGGTGCCGATGTTTTTATGTGAAATGAATCATGCGCATATATTTCTGAAAATCTTGTATGTAAGGCGAAAAAAATGGTGAGATAAGAATAATCATATTTTTCCATTAACGTTCCTACATTTTCAGGTCGGAGTTCCGGAAAACTTGATTATACAATTTTTCTTTTACCTTGGCTGTCCTTTCGATGTTTCGTGTGAGACTTGCTAAACATCAGCCAGTTTTACATCAACAATTTCTTTGTTATGAAATTTACTACTTTTCTTCTATATTCCTGTTATTTTGAATCAAGAACTGCGTTCAACAGCTAAATTTTAAAACTAGTAATTCATTGCTGCATTGGGATTTATTAGTTCTGTTACCGATACATAAACTTGCATTATAATTTTTTATTCAAATTTGGCGTCGGTGTGGTGTCCTGGTCCAAACATTTATTGCATCTTTTTTAGAACAATAGTATACTTTCTGTTATTAATAGTTCTCCGTAATCTCAACATCAATAATCGCCGTGTATCGATATGGATTAGGTTTTAGCCCTACCTTGAAATCTATGCATTCTTCGAGAGTGAGTAGAAATTTCGAGTTCTCAAGGACCGCTTGGGTGCGCGCATTGTCAAATAACATCAGCTTGCGTAATGAAATTACTGTAAAGCCGAAGTACAGTTCTGTTACCTGCATGGCTGCTCTCTTACCTCTTGCCATTTTAGCTTTTATTTTCTTGCAGTGAAACTTGCATGCCATGCAACCGATTTGCTGCCTGCGCTCTTGAGTGTCGCTTCTCTCATAATCTACTTTTTCCTTCACTTTTTGCGATACACCTTCATTTGCATACTCCTGTTGGGCAGTTTATTGGGGATGTAAAACCGCAAATCTTCGTGTAAATGTCGGGGCGCTGTTGCTTTTTTAACGAATACTTGAATTTTAACTTTTTACTCCAGTGACTAGATCGTTTTTAATTTATTGAGGGATTATTGTGTGATTGCTTCTCAATATTTTTCTGACCATGCATCAAGTTTGCCATTTCCGTGTAAAAAACATGTTTTTGCGACGTACATATGCTGAAACTTCTAGGGCTCCTTCCCGAACAAACTTGGCCCGACTTCCCCTCAAGTTGCCCGAGTAAAATCTCGCAAACGTGTCTGTTTTTGACGGCTTCTATAACCGCGTCGAAGTCGTGGCTAACAAAAAACCTTACGCTGATTGTACTCGTTTGTTCTAAATGGTTGGCTTTTAAGCTGGAATTTTTTGGGTGCTTCGTGAAGCTTTCTTTTTGAGCTTTGCAATGGCGAGGATAGTGGCACAGCATCCACAGAAAATAAAGCAAATCTATAAGCCGTTATTACGATTCTTTGCGGCAGTTTGTCCCTCAGGTGCATGCAACTATTGTGTGTGGAAATTAGCGCTCTCAGGGAAATGCGTCAGGTTCCGAGCTGAATGGTACGTGGGCATTTCTTTTGTTGAAATGAATTTCTTTTGTCACGGACCGTCCTTTTTTCGGTTAATTTCTGTCTTCGTTTTGGGACCTATTACTTTCTTCTTCTTCAACTTATATCTCGTTTCTTAAACTCTTTTTAAATTTGCTATTTCTCTGCGCACGGTGTAGGGACGCATTTTCTGCACAGATTACCCATTCACATAATTCTATTTCAATGTCCCATTCTACCTTTCTCTCTTGAGATAGCTTTTGTCATATATAGTTTAAGAAGACTTAAATTAACTAATAATTTTAATTCCTGTAATTTTCGCGTCAATAAAAGTATATCTATTGTAGATTTATGTGATCCGGTAAGATTGAGTTGTAAGAACATCTGTAACTACTTCGGATTTTTTTGAAATATTAATCAAGTCATTTGTGAATAATTTTGACGGATGTTTCAGTCTGATTCCAGTACCAGTTTTTAGTGTAGACGAATTTTCAGTACGCATGTGCCTATTTCTATGTACTCTCATTAATTGATGTTTTTTCTGTCAATTCTGTTCACCCTGGCTCATTTGCGGTGCAGTCAATAGATATCCGGACCATCATGGCCTTCAGCAAAACTTTCATGATTAATTTCCCGAGTTACCTGCTCAGCTTCTATATTGACCAGTGGTATCTGCTCCATGAAAGCACTTCCAGCTTAGCGAAATTTGTCGTTTTATGTTGTTCGCCAGCAACTATATAACTACTGAATATTTTGAGAATATTAATTTCTTTTGCTTCTTCTTTTTTGCCTTTTCTCTTGACGCGCGTGAAAGACTTGTGAACAAAAGTACATGAATCTGTGACGGTAATTCTACAGACTACATCAACTTTATTCTGTTGAAGCGTTTTGGTTGGAGCATTGTTCTTCGTGGATGCATTTTTTTTATCTTAAAACATAACATAAAATTTCTATCTTCGACCTATTCTGTTTTAAACATTTCCCTTGTTATTCGAAAGGAAATTGAATTTTACTGGCCAAGACGAAAGCAGTGTGCTTCCAGGCAGTCAGCCTTCCTTCTGTTAGTTCATTTTATCAATGCTCATTCTTTCTTTGTTTTTTTCTGATAGTGACGTTAGTAGTTTTGTTTCTGTCTTATCTGCAAAAATTTTCTGGTACATATCTTTAGATTTGCTTTATTATACTGTAGCTTCTTCCTTTTATGTTCCGAATAACGGCTCACAAAAGATTTGAGGAGTTTTATACTTCTTAAGTGTGACTCCGCCTTTGTCTGTAATCCTTGCTTGCTTTCATCATGTGGAGTTCATATGATATACACATACGCTAGTTATTATTCATTTGTTGTGTATCCGGCACAACTTAGCTTGAGTTGCTCATTACTGTTACTATACTGCTGCTCTCATGGACCAGATCAGGGGACCTCGGACGGTATTTCTGTGCACATTTTACCACTCAAGCTGGACGTGAGCTCTTGTCGTGTCCGGCTTAACTCCCTGTAATTTGTGTGTCACGTCGCCATTACCTTAGATGGCCTCGGTCTCATTTGAACTGTCTGCACTTTACTTCCCTCATGGAGCGGCCTTCTAGTTAAAGCCCTTCTTAGACTAGCCAGGAAGGGAATGATCGTCCTTTCTCTTTTTCGCCTTTTCGTAGCTTCATAATCTGACTAGCTGTCATGCCTTCAAGAATAGCGTCAGCGTCATGCTTTATACTCTGGGTTTTGCTGATTTTATGTCCGTTAATATTTATTTTCACTTCATTGGTTATCTGCTCAGTTCAACATGCTCCTCTGGGTTGAGAATTATGGTGATGTGTTTTCTTGTTTTGGCTACGAAAATTTATGCATATCGCACTGAAGTATCGATACAGGGTATAATTTTGGTTATAAGTATTGCTATATATTGAGTGGATTCCGATTGCGAATTTATTGATAAATATTGCTATATATTGAGTGGATTCCGATTGCGAATTTATTGATAAATATTGCTATATATTGAGTGGATTCCGATTGCGAATTTATTGAATCCTATGTTTTCAGCCCCTCTTCTGACTCAAATATTGTATTCTATATTTACGTTGTCGAGTGGGGAATTGGTTTTTGAATTGTGAATAACAACGTGTTAGAAGCAAGCTGGTTTGTTCTGTGTAGGATTACTGATTTTAATGATTCTGTTTCATTTGACGGTTTACCTTTACTCACTTAAATTTAAGAAATTGTTTCCCCAAAGAAATAATGAGACTTTGAAATTCACCTCGTAAAAATCGTGTGAATTCATACTAAAGCTCATTTTTTGACCAATTTTACTTTTGTGTAACATCTGCTCACCACTTCTAGTTTTCCATCAAGTAATCCTGACGGAGATTTAATCAGACCAGTTCCGAACGACTGGAGAACTAGTGTAATATTTTGAAAGTGCCGCTCATTATTGAGTAGTGAGTCATTGCCCTTTCTTTGCTGGGGAATAAATATGCTCAATTTACTTTGTGATCTACCCTCACGTCAGGCCCTATTTATCATGATGAGATTTCTGAGTCCGGAACTTGATTTGAGTGCGGTTGGTGCCGTTTAGTTGCGGCAGTGAAGAGGGCGGAGCTACGCGGTGTGGAGGCGGTGCTGAGCTTCCAGCAACCAGCCGTACGATGGTACCTGGACTGCCATCTGCTGTCGTACTTCCAGTAATCTACTGCTTAATATTTCCATTAGATTACCTTATTCCAGTGGTGAAATTATAACTCTTGATTTCCTTGTAGGAAGATCACGTGTGTTAAGACTTCCTCGCAAGGTTTCCACTGGTTAATTAGTTTGTTAATTATGGATTTTTATCGGAAATTGAATACTAAACTTTTACATTGTTTTATATAGTACTAAACCGTTTATAACTTAAAATATTTTTTTCGGTAGTTAGTAATTATTTAGTGCTACTAATTTCATTTGTGGTGACATTGTCATACGACTGTAGTTAGTATTCGATTTTATGCCCTTTTTGTTATCAGGAGCGCCAGCTTTTTAGTTCTTCAATTACTCCGAATTATTTTACATAGGTCGTAATTGAATAACGACTGTATCTGTATCGCAGATGAGAAAATTTATATTTTCTGCTAGTAATATCTTGTGCGTTTCACGAGTTTTGGAATATTTTGTGTGTCGTTGGCTTGTGTACTTCCAGAACAGAAGAAGTAGAACTTACAAACAAGACTGCATGCATTCAAACTTACACGAGACATATCTGTAAACAATAAAGCTCATTTGTGTAAATTGAGGTGCATTTTAAGATGTCGAATTGAAAACGGTGGCGCAAGAACCACCGAGCTTGAGCTTGCAACAGACTGGGCCGACAGCTTGCCTGGATGGAAGGCTGGAAGCACGGAACTCCAGTCCAGTCCGCTTCCAGCAGCGACAGTGGAGTGTTGTGTGTCGCTGCCGAGATCATCGTTTGTGCCATCCCAACTTTATTACCTTTGTTATGAGCTTGGCATTTCGCTAGAGGAAACAGTCCTCAACTTGATAATGGTTGAACTTTTACAAGCTGTCGAACACGACGTCATTGATGATGAGCTTCCATCCAAAAGTTAGATCTAGTACGATACGTTACATGGCAGCTACTTACTTCTCCTCTTCGGCGCGAGTTATCACTCCTTGCTTTAAAGTAATGGCTCTCAAATTAATAGTTCTCATCTGGGTTTCTTTAATTTTGCGTGCTCGTGTGCTACAGCAGAGCTAAGCCTGCTCAGAGCGGCGCATTTATAGCAACCTGGAAATTCTCGAAATGTTCGCAGCCGCCCGCAGAGCCAGAGAAAATCTCAAAAATCTGTTCGGCGAGAACTGCCCTTTTAGTGATTTATTTTCGCCTGCTATTCAGTTGAGCTGTTATTGAGTTTTTCGCATCTTTCTTTGCTATTTTTTGTGAGTTGAATCATTTTGAGAAAATTTTAGTTATTTCAATTTAGAAATGATAACTTTTAAAAAAGTTTTTCATTGCGATTATTTTACATTGTCAAACGCATTTTCCCTAATTTTGTTTCGCACGCATAGATGCTTGAATATTTTGTGTAATTCTTAATCCGTAGTTCAGATGGAATTATCAATCGTTGGAGTTGTGTTAATTTCGCCTGTTTTTCAATGTTGTGATATTATTGCTTCAGAAAGCATATGAGTTGAGGTCTTTGAATGTGAGGGCGGCCCTTGATCCTTGTGTATGGGAGACCGACTGCCAAGAGAATACGACCCTAACTTTGATATGTAAAAAAATAGCGGTGCTGTGTTTCTCAAGTGGTGAAGTGTGCTGTGTTGGACGCAATGCAGGTTAGCACCAGAGTTACCCATAACAATAACCACCATCACCATAATGGGCATCACTCCCGACAACCCACTCCTCCACCAAACCCTGAGGATCAAGGTGAGTTCATCTAAAACTTTAATCCTCGTTTTTATTGCGTTAGTGAAGTTCCATTTCACATCTGCTATTACTTTTGGATCAATTTAGTGGATTAAGTGCTTGAAATTTCGTCATTGGTTTACATCCTATCATTAAAATATAACTTACATCGATCCAAGTCGTTTACTTTTTGAAGAATGCACGGACAAAAAAATTGTCAGCTGCGTTTGAGGTTTTGGTTTAATTAGATTTTCCCTCATTGTTTCATTTGAAGGAAAACTATTTCGCCCATCATTGAGTTTTTCATTGGTCTTGACTTTGTTCAAATCTTTCTATTTGAATTTTGGTTATTTCAAAGTTCTAATTGTACTCATTTAGACAGCAAGCATGCCGTACTCATCATAACAGTTGTCTTATGAATTTCGGGTCTCCGAATATAACATTCCATTAAGGCTTGCTGACGATTTTAGCTTCATATTGCCGTATGAGTTATGAATTACGTATCAAAAATTTAGTTGAATTAGAAACAAGCTTTTCTGGAACAGTTTATCTTTATTTAATATAGAGCAAAATCATCTTTCTCAGAACTGCTAGCGGTTTTTTTTTCACAAAAGCACCTGCTGAAATTATTTAGTTTGATACCTAGAACAGAGATTAAAATGTTCATTGTGCTTCAGACAAAGTTTTCTGTTGAAAATCTGGGACAATGCGCGCGTACCGTGTATAATTTTGGTATCAAAGTATCAAGTGCTACCTACTAAATTGTATCCACAATAATTCATATTTGTAATGCTACTTCACTGTACACTCCGTTTTTCTATCTAAATTTGACTCGACGATATTGTTAATTCATTGAAAGATAAATTCAAGTACAAAGTAATTTGCCAGTACCTGGCTTATTGTGATGATTAATATTTCTATAATTGCTGTTGAAATAGCTTATTTTCATGTCATTGTTAAAGGTACGAAATTCCAGTGCCTCTATATTATTTCTTGCTCTAATAGTTAACGATGGACAGATCACTCAGTGCTAGATTATTCTGCGTATACGATATTTTTAATTTCTCCTAGGAAAAATAAAACCCATGTAATTCAGTCAGTTATTTGCTTGTGACCAGTATAATGAGCTCTGCGTCTCCCGATCTTTAACAATAGCTATCGAGTATAGAGTGGCACAAATCAATACCACCTGGCAGAGAAACTGTTGATCTCACGTCTGGATGTTGAACCGAGGGACAGGTCTGAGCGAATGCGATTTTTGTGGAAGTGGACGGTAGAGTTTTCAATTTTTTTTAGGACCGATTTAATAATTATGGAAGCGCAGTGTTTTTGCGCTTGTTTCATTCGACGATTTGTTACAAACAATCATTTTTTTCCGTTCGCTCAATCGATGAAAAATGCTGGTGGACTACAGTTGGTAAATATGCCATTGAGATACCATCTTTGTTTTGCGTTATTTATTTCTGGATTGGGTTGTAGAATGTAGAGCATGCTGGCTGGCTGCACTGATCGAACTTGCAGGTGCATGGTTAATTAATTACCCCAATAGTCCAGCATGCGGTAGTTTATCTCGCCCAACTTGCTCGGTTCTGCGAGTGTGACAAATTATGCCCTCTTATCGATGTAGAACTTTGCACGAACTTGTATATACTTTTATACCCAATTTGGTTTAGTATTCTATCCCTTCTTGTTCATGAAAACTACTTATATAAGTCTGGCTGATTACGAACTACCGAGTAAAGTAATTGTTTGGTACTTCAAAGTTTATTAAAAATTGAGTAAGTATAATTTGAAATATCTTCTAGCATTTTCTATAAATTTAGATGTGAAACTTTCGCTAAGGAAGCCTTTGAATTTTTCTTCAACTCTTCCCCACCTAATTATTGTCTGCATTAACTGAATGGGTTCGCAATTCTGTTCACGCCGCTCTCGAAACTCGCTTGTATTGTTGCGCTATTCTCTGAACTCTTTTGAATTTTAATTGAAGGGAAAACAAGGGATGTTTGCGCTTCCAATCATTAACTGCAGGCTACATTGTCTCCACAACTAAATTTATTATTTACGGATATGAATTACTTTATATTTTCCAAATTTAACTGGCGTTGGAAATTTTTCTCGTGTGTAAATTATCATGTGCATTATCTGTGGTATAAAGTGACATGTCAGCGCTACAACTATATATCAGCACTGCATCCAATGCAACAGTGAATTATCAAACTTCGAAAATTGACAGGAACAACAATCTGCTGTGAATTTTCTTGATTGAAAGTTGCGACGTGAGGGATTATTTAGAAAGCTGCATCTATGAGGTTCTGATATCAGATTTCAATGTTTACATGTAAATATATACCCCTCATCGGGTATGTATTTACTCTCTGTAAATTATCACTCCTAGGGGAAAAATGTGAGGTCCCGAGCTGAAAGTTAGGTACGCCTTAATTTCGTTGAAATATTATGTTAAGGACCATCTTTTTGCGATTCGCTGCTGTCCTGTGCTCAGCACCTACTACTTCCTTCGTCAATTTTATTTTGTTTCATGAACTTCGTTCCCAGCATGTTTCTATGCACCTTGTGCATAGATTCCGCGTTTCCTTATCTCCATACTAAATAGTGCCTTCCTTCTTCCTCTCTGTGGAACGTCTTTGTTGCGGTTAGGAAGGCGTAGACTAACATCTAATCTAATCTGAAAAGTAGTCTAAACAAACTAATATTCACCCTATCTTTTTTGAACGTTGGCATTACTAGTTCAGCGTATTTGTGATCTGATGCACAGAAAACAGGAGCACAGTACAAGGATTTGTACTTGAGCGTACCTCATTGACTGAATTTTCTTAGAAGGTGGGCTGAAAAGTTCAGCTGTGGGAGAGGGGTGTTCTAGCAATATTTCTGTTCGATTTGGAATGGTCGGAAAGTGTGTAGTTCGTTGTTAGTCTGATCCTGTTATTTGTGTTCCATTTATATTTCTTCTCTCGTTTTCAATCTTTCACACGAGATTATATTCAGTGCTAATTAATCAGAAAAATCAGCTAAGCCGCTGAAATATGAAAAAAATTGCTGCGCGCTTTCATGCAGGTATATATTCGTGTCAGAATCCATCTGTAGTTTCTTCTTACATGTGACAAAAATACTAAAATTGATTTCACATTGTTTCGCATCATTAGAATACAGTGTAAAAGCCTCCTTTTCTTATCCTGACTAAAGACGCATGGGAATTACAATTTTCATTTCTTCAAAGTGGGAGCACATTTTTGTGTCTCCTCTGATACATGAAAGTTGCAATTTTCCTTTCTTTAAGCACGATTTTTGTGTATCCTCTAAATTATTATGGAGACGATCCCGATTGGTTTGAGCAGGAAATAGGATTGTAAAGAAGAAGTACATTTTTTTTGTCTCCTCTGATATATGAAAATTGGAATTCACATTTCGTTTAGCATGGTTTTGTGTATCCTCTAAATCAATATGGAGACGATCCCGTTTAGTGTGAGCAGAAAATTGGAGGATTGTAACGAAGTTGTGCTTGATGTGTCGGGTGTGAGAAGAGAACGAACGGCCTACGGGCCTTGTCTCTTGAGCGAGCCGGTGTCGGCGGCAGGCAGGCAGGTAGGTAGGAGAAGGAGACCCCCTGGTTAGTTTCATCGCAGCTGAATAAGCGCCCGCCGATGTAGCCAGCCCAGACCCGGTGACGTCTCTTGCTTGTCCTTTCGCTCTCTCTTCTTCCCCTGTGCTCCTCTTAACTTTCGCGTTCGAGTTTTATGCACCGCTCAGGGTTTTCCCTGGAGAGTTTCGTTTGTTTGCAGTGTCTGCTTGATTTTACCCGTCGTGTGGTTTTCAGTCTCCGGTTGCTCATACTGTGCGTTGATTATTATGTCCATGTTTTTATTATTTTTGTAGTGTAGATTTGAGAATACGCATTTTATCTTTCAGGTTATCTGTAGGACTTAGTGCTCCTGAAAAAGACTCTAAGATTTTTGAGCACCTCGACGTTATCAACTCAAGTGAGCAATAGGTAAGCGAATGTGACATCCATCAGTATAACGTGTTCTCAGCGACAGTAGATTAATTCAAAAGAATTTTGTGTGAGGTTTTGACGTGGGCTTTGTTTGTGTTTGAGTTGAACAAGTTTTTTCATTCATCGTTTTGAGAAGTGTACATTTAACTTCAGTGCGAACACTTTGCGCTTCTTTTTGATTATTTTTATTTATTTTTCTCAAAGAGACACAACTATTGCATCTAAGTGAATTAGCGCTCTTATGCACAGGAACGATGGCAAGTTTTGAGTTGGGGGTTAGGTAGGCCTTCTTGCTGAAATGGAATAGGTCATTTGTTTTATTTCAGCCTATATTTTTCAGTTCACTGCTGTTTTTTTCATGATTTATTACTTTTTTACGATTTATCTTACTTTAAAATTTGTTTTCAGCTTTACTGTTTTCGTGCTGAAGGGATTCTGTGACAGAACACACTTCGTGCATAGATTTCTCGCTCCCTTCATTCACTAATGAATGGTTATTTCCTTTTTCAACTCTTTGGAACCCATTTTATGTTGTTTAAGAAGTTTAAACTAAATTACATCATTTCAAATGTTTTGGCTCACAGTAGTTTTCAACGAGCCAGTTTTATTACGAAAATTGTATCATTTTGTGTAATTATTTGAACAAAAATAGTAGTTTCGCTTCTTTATATCTAGCCCTCTTTTATTCGATTGCAAATGGTGTTCATTTGTATCATTTTGCTTCAATTCTTTTTATTTCTCTTAACCTATCCACAGAATTCCGATGCAATGAATTTTTCAACATTACGCATGTAGGAATTTTGGAGTTGTGTGCGGATGCTGCTGGTTATGAGAAATAATGCAAAAAAAGTTTTAATTTGCAAAACAGGTTAAATCATCATGAAGCTATGATGTCCTTATCTTCCTGTCGTTTTGTGCCATGGAGAACAAATGGTATGAATTTGCTGTGCCAAGCTCCAGCGAAATCAGAAACTCATGTCCCATGCATCGTGTGGGCGTAGTTGCTATGTTTTATGTTATTTTTCGCTTACTTTCGCTAAATGAGTTCCTTATTAGTAGTCACCTTCCGCTCGGAGCTCTTTGTACGCATCACTTTTTGTTTGTTGCTGTAATTAAATAATGATGCTGAGAGACTTTTTGGTATAGTAAAAAATTACCCACCGGTGCTACAGCAGTTTCAGAGAGGACTTACAAAATAGGGAAGAAATTTTTCCGTCATGTATGAATTCATCAATTCGAAATCATGTAATTACGAGACTCCTCAGTCCATACGACCGTTCGTCCTTCTCAAGTTTCATGTTAACGGATCACTATGTAAATTCTGAGTCGGCCACTGGATGACATCTTCAGGTTGAAAGATTGAGAAATAGTTACTTTTTATCGCACTTGCATAACCGTGTGTGTATACAAGAATTCCCAAACTGCAATCATTACCTTCCAGTTTATAATGGTGGGAAGGGCTTATCCTTAAGAAGACTCAAGTCTAATCCTGCAAATACGAAGATTCAGTCGAATTGCTTGATGTTATCTCGTAATGTATGCGGGTCATTGAAGCAAAGCTTGAGAATCTCATGAGGGACAACCACTTGCCTGAAGAAGACATTGAAGACACGGGATCGAGAGAAATGCATTCTGTATTTTTGGCAAATTGCACTCTAGTTGGTAAAATAAGTTATTTAAAAATCTGTGACCATTTAAAAATTTTATCCTGTGTTGGAGTATGCGTATCAGAAGATGGGTGTTGGAGTTTGAGTGTAGTGACACGGTAGTTAGACGCGTGCTATTATGATTTCAATATTATTCGTTCCATGTCATCCATTTTTACAAGCGATCCCATTAGAATATGCTCGCTGTTGCCAAGCGCTCTGCGACAGGGGACTCGATCTTTATCTTTCTCTGCTCCCGTGAATTGGCATTTATTGCTTTGTCTCCATTTTTTTTATATCGTGTCCCTAAGGTGACTAGCGACTGCAACAGATCTGCCCCGTCCAATATGGCCGTCCAGTTTGTTCCATCTCAGGCCGAGTGTCGTAGGAGAACACGTTGTTCCGTCGCATATGGACTTGACGTTTTGATAGGTACCTTCGCTGTCCCGAAATGTTTTAGTGTTTTTAACTCTCTCGACTTTTTGGTAGAAACATAAAGAGTCCAACCGCATTGAACGTGCAATATTTCTAAATCTCTGAAGACTCAGAAGAACGCTTCTGTCATTTATCCGCGATGATAAAAATGCCACATTTTTCAGGGGAAGCGTTTATTATCTTTTACTCACGTGGTTAATTATTTGAATTGTTGGTTAAATATTTCATAAAGATTACTTCTATTTCTGTCATTTCCTTCATGGGCGTCTGGTATTAGCCCGTAGATTTACAAGTGAACAAGTTGTAGTACTGGCACGTATTCATTTACTGATGCCTTTTATATTAAGTACATTTTACGGTCAGCGCACCTTTTTTGGTGTAATTAAGAAACTGTATGTATCTTTTTGGTACTTTATTTATTTATTTAATAATTGATAGTGTAGTAGATTATGTACAACTCTGTGTGTTCATATTCTGGTAAGAGCGCTGCACGTGCGCGGTGTGAGTTTCATTCCGTTTAATTCCAAACGTACTTGGTTTGCGCAAGGATCCTCAAAAATTGTCTTGACAAAAAAGTTGCTGGTGTATTGAATTGTCACTATTCATCACCAGAGCAATTCTTCACCGTTTAATATGTTCGCTGAGGTGCAATCAACATTTCTGGAGCTAATTTAAAGGATCATTCAATTTAGATAGATACGGGTGTGTGTTTGCCAACCAGCCTGTGTTCGCTACCAATTGCTTCAAATTCTACCGTGGTTGCCAATTGGGCTTTGGTATGCCTGCCGCCGCTCACTTCGCAATATACGTGGCCGGCTTCTGCCTTCTCTGCTTGGGATGTTATTGCGGTGGTGGGCCCATAGCCCTGCTCCGCGATCTTTTATATTTATGTGCATTCGGCTTATGGAAGCATTGCGAGTGCTTTCTATCCCGGCGGTGCTCGGCGTATAAGGAGCGCTAGTGGTTTTATATGCCTTGGAGTACGTAGTGTTCTCTTGGTATCTTCGAGCGAATGTTTTCCAATTAGAAGTGATAACATGTCGAGCGCTTGAGATTTAATCTTGTAAGGGCTTTAAATACAATTAATAATATCGAGCTATTTGCGCTCGACACACACACGAGCTTTGTATGTGCTTGGTTTTGTTACTTCAAGGGCTTGCAAATTCCCATGATTCGTTCCCGATTTCAGTTTTCTGCTTTTGTGGGACGTTTTGTCAACTCCAGTTGACAGCTAGAAACTCTCTTCTCAGGTTCGTACGTACGGAGAAGTGGTTCTCGGTCTCGAGATGGCGGGGAAGTGTCCGATAAATATATATTTATTTTCTTCTATGTTAAATTTGTGCGGTATCATACTAATTTCATGGAAAAAATATTGACGGCAAGTGTTTCCTTGAAATTTTGAAAATATACTGTGCGTTTTCAGAGGTTTAAGAAAAATATATGTTTTAAGTATAAATATTTTAAACACATTCAATTTTACTAATTTATGTTCACTTTCAGTAAAACGTGTGCTCGTTAAACTTGAGAAAAAATTATTTTTTAGCTGTACCTATAGCGTTTCTCCTCAAATAGTAGGAAAGTATAAGTGGCGTTTCTTTCAGAAGTCGATTGATAGTGAGTTGGGTTGTAACATCGAAAAGAAGTTATTTCTTCTAGTCCTTCGTCTCACGCAGTCTCTCACAATAGCTGGTGATGCCATTCATATGTGTTTGACGTCTATAAAATGTTAGTCGGCGAGTTTCGAGTACAAAATGAAGTATTAGCTAAAAATTTGCTTAGGATTATTCTATTTTTTTTTTCAAGTGCACAAGCTGCAGTCTCTTGATTGACTGATCGTTCGGCTTTCTGTTACTGAACTGTTGATATATATTTGCGAAAATATTTCATAGCAGCTAACATTGAATATCTAATATGCTTGAATGTTATTGAAGTTTTCGTGCAATAAGAACGTCAAACTGCAATTAGTTGTAAATAGAAATTCATGTTCGTATATATCCATCGGATTTAAAACGGCTTACTTTTAATACCACTAAGGTTTAGTGTGTAATTTTTGTTCGTATACACCCGCCGCCTTAATAACATCTCACTGTTAATGGTACTAAGACTTGATGCGTTGCTTGCGATACGACCCATCGATTGGTCGTGCTCAACTTCTTCCTGCTGCGGAGACGACCCATCGATGGGTCGTTTGAAATTTTTCAACTATCTTTCAAAATTATTGGTATTTAATGGGCTCAGTTAAAGTTTGGTATGTGTAAAATTATTGAAAACTTTTGACTTTAAATTTGAATTGAATATTGAACTTTAGTTTAACCTATGACAGTCATCGTGTTAATACTTGTATTTTTGAAATGCTCTAGTTACTTCGCCAACGAAGGGCCTGGGCACAATGGAAGCGAGTGCCCTGCAGAGTATTTTGAGCTACCCTAGTGTTCTGTCAAGCTTATGAGTTTTCTTTTGAAAGTTTACGCTCTTTTGTACTAACGGAAGTTACTGCAAATTCAGATATGCTTGATGCTGAGACATGTTGAGGTCGGGGCGTATTATTTTTTCAACTTTTATTCATTTTCGCAAAAAGGTAGAAGCCTCGTTATTTCCGACTGACATATTTCACTGATCTGTTCTTTTGATCTACTTCATTTTTAGATATGTGCGTTTTTTGCCGCATTTTTCGAAAAAAGATGATTGCAGGCCTGTTATGGGACGAGTTTCATATTATGTCGCGGTACCTTCAATAAATGTTTAAAAATAAGGCTATTTATTCACTTTACAGTATGAAGTAATTGTGAGTCACCAAAACTTTGTCTTGAATAAAATTGTGTGAAATATGATTTGTTGTCTGAGACAATGAGTGAAATTTTTGTGTAGTTTGAGTTTATTCTGTAAATGCCTGCACATCATGTCTTTCACTATGATTGTAATTTGGATTCTGAGTATACTCGCCCGGGCCATGAATAAATAATTTATTACACATTTATGATTTAAGGTTTCTGCTTAGAAGAGCTCTGCTCACGCTATCCTTTTCAAAGCATGTTTTTATTCGTCTAATGTATATGACGCATCAGCGTAGAAGATTTTAATTTTATAATTAAGTTTACGTTCTGCCTTCGCACCTAGTTACAATATCCTGGAACTTGCCTAGTTGTTTTTTAAAGTACGTTTCCAGAACTTGTAGCTCATTACTCAACTTCCACACTGCTCATTACCTGACGGCTATGTGAACGTCCTTCTAGTGGCTTCATTTCGATGCATGCATGGACTCTGCAGCAGCGTTGCGTTCTGTCGGAGCTGTGCAACCTTCAGGAGTTCAAGAGGCACGTGTGTCTTGACCAGGTTTGCGTAGTCGAAGTGCGTTTAGAAGCCGCTGGAATCTGAGTCTAACATCGGAGAATTAGAGCGGCAATCAAATGCTCAGTGTATTAGAGCAGGATTATACCATGCGTCCTGAATCTAAGTCAAAAACATTTTGATGCCTTGGTTTAGGCGTCTGATGTTAAAAGCGTCGAAGTGATGAGTGCACCGACCCCCACACTCTGGTTCTAATGATGCATGAAATATTGCGTTGGATTTGGACGAGGCCGTCAAAAAGCACCAAATGGCTCGGCGGGGCAGCGCAGCGGTGATTTGGATCCGCTTTTTGCGTGCCCTGCCTCCGAAGTTAGCTTTGAAGACCTCTCTTTTCGTTGACATTTTTGCGTCTCGAAATAGCGGTGCTGGGCCGGGTGAATCTTGTGCTGGTGCTCCTGAGGTGGCCAATGCGAGAGTTGAGGCTTGTCTGGTTCATTGCTTTGAGCTCGTGGAAAATCTTGGAAAATTGATAACTAAATTGTGTGAGCCTAAATCACGTTTAGTTGACGATGATATCAAATGTTAAAGTTGAACATTCTAATGAGCTGCGTGAGGACATGTTCTGTATAAATGTGTTATAAATGATTCATTTTGCTTACGATGCAGTTTAACGTCCGTGAAGTTAGAAAATGAAAAAACAGCAAGGTTAATTGCCTCTTTTTCTACATCGTTCGATACGATTGATTGGTGCGTTAGCGTTCTTTCTTAGCGTTATGAAATAGTAACTTTTAGTGCGATAATTAAGGTAAATTTCAAGTTAGCTTCGTTGCTATTTAAAAAGTTATACGTTATAGCTAATGTTATCTTTTGAAGGTTATTAACTTTTTATAACCCATTCGTTTTTCTCTCTCCTTGCATCAGTACCCGTTTTTGGCGAGCGGTTTTATGTTGTTGTTCTTGGTATGCATAACGAACTGCCGTCCAGTAAATTATGAACAACTTGACGTTAACGAGACTATTGCATGTATCGAAGTTTCGGAACTTGTTTTTTGTTGAAAATGAGTTTCTTTTCGAATCTTGCATCATTCACATGCAGCACAAGGTCTTCTTGTGTTATCGTCGACCTTGAGCTCTAAAAAAAAACAATCTGCTTCGGTTTATGAAAGAATGTCGGCTACATCGAAAATATTACCTGCTTTGATACTCCCTAATGAGATTTTTGGAGACCAAATGACCTGTTGTGTGTCTCTAACTACATTATCGACGGACCATACTCCTCAACACCGTGACGAATATGGCCTCTTGTACCGCCTGGTATGTCCGCTAACGAGCGCTTGTTCGTTTCTGACGATTTTGTGGTGGCTCCAAACTCACATTAACCCACTGAGACCGGTCGTGCAGACGAGTGGGTATACCTCGCTGCAGCGTCTTCTTCATCCTTGCCAAGTGATGATGTTATAAGTGACAAGTGTTGGATAAGTAACACATATATAGAGGTGTGTAGTACACCGTGGGAATTTTATTTCAATGTTACAAGTGACAAATATTGGATAAGTAGTGTATGGAAAGAAGAGTGTAGTACACTGGGTGAATTTAATTTCATTGTTACATGTGGCCAGTTTTTGATAAGTAATGCATGGAAAGAGGACTGTAGTGCACCGGGTGAATTTTATTTCAATGTTACAAGTGGCAAGTATTGGATAAGTAATGTATGGAAAGAGGAGTGTAGTACACCGGGTGAATTTTATTTCAATGTTACAAGTGGCAAGTTTTGGATAAGTAATGTATGGGAAGAGGAGTGTAGTGCACCGGGTGAATTTTATTTCAGTGTCAGTGGACCTCGAGCTCCTGTAGTGATATTCCTGAGCTTTACTCATGGAGACGTGCCTGTCCTCGCCATACTCTGAAAATACGTCTCTGTGTGGCCCATTTAACGTCAATATTTTTGTACTCCTATTACCGTTATCACAACCGCCGTCATTCGAATGATACTGGCATCATGTTGTCACCGACATTCAAGTAAGGAACGGCCACTTGACAGTGAACTTCAAGGAAGAAATTGAACAAGAAATGCAATATATTAAGGCTACTGTATTTTAGAAAGAAGACCGTATGGTTCTTCAGGGAGTTGAAAGGTTGAGCTACTCGCCACACGAGCAACTTCACTTATTGCAAGTCTTGTATGTTTAGTGTTATTTATGACACAAAGGAAGAGCGATGTACTTAGTAGACGAGAAGGTGCTGGGTTCTGTCACCCTGAATCCTCACAGAACATTTGCGATGAGCAAGGGCCTCTTCTGCTTGTGTAGAAATCAGAGAGGGATATGAGATACATAAAGAAGATTTAGACCGTATTCACTGGGCTTGCATTTCATTCTCTCCTCTCTGAGTTAAACTGAAACAACTCTTCAATTGTAAATGAAATTTAATGTGAAATAGAGGCGCGGGAATTTTTTATATTTCCGTTTAGTTCTTAAGCAAGGCTTTGACTGTTTCATATACCTCGTTCTCAATCTTTCTTGTGAGAAAGTGGAAGGAGCTGACGGATCGTTTAACCGACATCTTCTTACCTGTGGGTGGTTGTTTCGTGTTCTATCTCTCTTCATCTTTTGTCTCTTTAAGATTCTCACTCTTAGCCATCGTCAACGCGACACAGGAACGGCACAATTTTCTTTTTCTGTGCTACTATCCGCGGTTAATATTCATTGTTTCAGAGCGATAAACCCCTCAGGGGGATACAATTAATGTATCTATGGGAATTAGCGCTCCCAGGGGGACAATGTGAGGGCCCGAGCTGAGAGTTAGGTGAGCCTTCTTTTTGTTGAAATAAAATGTTTTTGTTATGTTAAGGACCACTTTTTTTCGGTTCACCGCTGTCCTGTTTTTCAGCACCTACTTCTTCCTTCTTCAACTTCTTCTTGTTTCATAATCTTCTTTCCCAACTTACTGTCTCTATGCCCTTTCTGTTTCTGCGTAGATTTTGCGTTTCCCTAACTCCATACTAAATGGTGTTTTCCTCCTTCCTCTCTTTGGATCGCATTTGTTGCTGCGGGTAGGGAGGCTAAAACTTACGACTAATCTAATCTAATCTTCAGAGCGATGATTGTCTTGACCGTGTGGAACTATTTTGGCTGGCTCATGAATGTGTACTGGTACTGACAGTTGCAACGCACGTATTAATTTCGAAGTATGAATTTTGTGTTCTCACAATGGTCTTGTTACAGCATTACGATTGCAATGAGAAACGTTTGTAAATTCTACTAATTTTGATCAAAATATTTCAAGTTTTATCAGTGGGCACTGTTAACTGGAATTTTAATATTCACTTAGTTAACGTGTCAAAATATTCTCGAATCGATAACTTGGCATAAAATTATTATGCATAGAAACAAATGCACATGTCACAGGGGCTCATGTTTTCTGTGTTACCTCATTGCAGTGCAAATTCAATTAGGTCAATTTAGCTTTGTTTCCGCTCTGAGCGATCGAGCTGGTCTCTCTCTCCCACCCGAGCTGGAGGTGATCGCCTTTATGAATTGGACCGAACTTTACCCCAAATGGGGGCGGCGTGAAGTGTTTTGCGGCGAGTTCTGTGCCATGGTGAACTCGACAGCAATGGACTGCATTTTGTTGATTCTAAGTGCTCTTCATCAGACTGCTCTTGTTGATTTGAGCGTGCTTGCGTTGCATGCGTTTGCTTTTTAGAATCGCTTTGTATAAAAGGAGAAATAATTCCTGCTTATAAATAACCGCGGGCCCTCTGCTGAGAATTTGATGAGATGCACAGCACACGGCATTGTAGCGGAATCCTCTTTATAGTTTCACAGGTTCATTGCTTTGAGTGATGCAATAATAAATGGAAGAAGAACGCGGTAATCGATCAATTTATTCATATTTTTGTTGCTGATAGATAGTTCGATGATTTGTTACAAAGTAAATGTGAACCGTGAAAAGTATTCCTTTATCAGCTTTTTTTATCTGGGATTTAATGACAGATCAAAGCTGACCTAGACCACTTCGTTTTAAAAATTGCATCAACTTGCAGTGCCTGGACCTAGTTTTTGAGTAAGTTTCTCATTGATATTCGTTTGAAAATCGTAGCATCTTCCAATCCATGACGATCGATGAGCATATTTTTTCTAGCGTTCTTTTTTTGTTGAAGGATAATGTAAGAATTTTTTTTACTGTCTGCTGCGCCTTGGTCCGCTGTTCGTTGACTAGCGAGCGGAGTCGTTGCTCTTTCATCTACCCCATGGAGTTTTACGGTGCTGGTGAAGTGCTTTAATGGCTCGTCCGAAGGAGCGCTGCACTCCGCTCCAATATTGCGCCCGCGTGCCATGCTCACATGTTCATTACGTGCGTGCGCCCTGGCAGACGGGCGCGCGTTGTGGCATGTTGTCGGTTGTGCGCAACTGGCGAGCGTCAAGCGTCATTACGGGCATGCGTCTCGGTGTAGATGTGACCTCCTGATGTCAGTTGCGCCACTGGCGAGCGTCGAGCGTCATTACGGGCATGCGTCTTGGTGTAGATGTGACCTTATGTCAGTTGCGCCACTGACGAGCGTCGAGCGTCATTATGGGCATGCGTCTCGGTGTAGATGTGACCTCCTGATGTCAGTTGCGCCACTGACGAGCGTCGAGCGTCATTATGGGCATGCGTCTCGGTGTAGATGTGACCTCCTGATGTCAGTTGCGCCACTGACGAGCGTCGAGCGTCATTACGGGCATGCGTCTCGGTGTAGATGTGACCTCCTGATGTCAGTTGCGCCACTGACGACCGTCGAGCGTCATTATGGGCATACGTCTCGGTGTAGATGTGGCCTGCTGATGTCAGTTGCGCCACTGGCGAGCGTCGAGCGTCTTTACGGGCATGCGTCTCGGTGTAGATGTGGCCTCCTGATGACAGTTGCGCCACTGACGAGTATCAGTCATCGTTATGCTCGAATTTTACGGCGGAAAAACTTGTGTAGTGGTTTGTTGTCAGTTGTGCAATTGACGAGCATCATATGTCGATATATTCGGAGTCCTCGGTATGCCATACCGTTGTCAGTTACAGATCCTAGCGTTTTCAGTTACAGGTCATAGCGTTGTCAGTTACGTCTTGTGTGAGCTGAGCTGCGTCTGCTCGTAAGGCCTCTCTCAGGTAGCAGTGCGCAGCTGCATGCCGGCGAGCACCGAGAGCAAATAGCGCGTTTTTAACGCACGTGAGTCAGTACGAGGGTACGTAGCCATGTGCATACCGAGCCTACTCTTGATGGGTTTCGCAGCTCTGGGTTGTCTCGTGCGCGCTTTGTGTGGACCCGAATCGTTGAGACATCGTACCGAAATTTCCTTTATCAGCGGTTTTACGGGACATCGTTGGGATGACACATGAAGGCTATTGTCCTTCAGAAATTTGGGGTTTGATGTCAAATTTGCGAAATCCTTCGTACTATCCGTTTTAATCTTGTAGCGAGTCCAAGTTTCGAATGTAGGGTAGTATAGAGATAAGAATTGGCAATATCCTCAAAGATAAAATATTCTCGTCAGATAAATGTAGCTTTGCGTGGCTGATTTATTACAAATGACGGAGGGATAACTTTCACTATCGGCCTGTACGACTGATAGTTTAATGGGTGAAGTTTTTCAACTGGATGGGATAAATATATTGTATATCCACCCGTGATGCGTTTATACTTCTGCTCTTGAGAAATAATTTATTGTGTATTTTTTCATCGATTCATTTCTAACTCAAATACTTGAAAGACAATTAAGCATGTAAAAATATCAAAGTATTTAATATCGTGACCTATATTATTCTTAAAATTGTTTGTGCATCGATATTTTTTATGTTATACGAAGTGTCATAGACTTATTTCTAATCACGCTTTATTAGGCCATAAAGTATGCACAGATATCAATATATTTTCTTCGCATTTCATTGGCTTATTGAACAGATACCGATGAATTTTCTTCGCATTTCGTTGGCTGGTTGAACATATTTCGAAATATTATTATTGATAAATTTTCTTCGCAGTTCGTTGGCTTGTTGAACAGATATCAATATATTTTCTTCGTATTCCGTTGAGGCTGAGTGAGTTTGGCTTGCGCGTTAAGGCCGCTGCCCGGTAGCAGAAGGAGTGACGCGTTGAGCTGTTCAAACGCTGATAAGCCTCCGTGTTTGCCAGCGTCGTTAGACTTGATGATACCCCCTCCCTCTCTCTGTGTCTCTTCAGGCCTGCTCATCATCCTCTGCTGTATCTTCACCATCTTAGGCGCGATTGCAAACAATCACAGTAACGATGCAATTATTGATTAATTGTTCCAAAGCCCTCTGCCTTGGATTGCGATTTAGTGCACATTACTAGAGAATCAATGTGTCTCTGAAACTGAGAAGTTTACTCCACTCAATCTTGAAGTTTTTTTTTGGTTTAGCTTTAAGTTTATCTGATTTTATTTGATGTCGAACTTTTTTATTATGTATGTAATGTTGTGACTCGTTAAATTTTTGAACAATCGTGTTGTGAATATTATCTGCAAGTTTCGATTTGATTACAGTACTTTCGTACTGTAACAAGATAAACTTCGATATAGTAGAGTTTTCCCAGAGTTAAAGCGTTAGCCTAGTAACATGCAGCCTGTGTAAGAAAAAATACAACTTTTTTATACCTCTCACAGCACTTAGCTTGTAATTCTGCGCTAAAATATCTCTTAATGTTTCCATTATGCCTCAATATTTCTTATGCCTCTCATAATACCAAGCTTGTAATTCTACTCTAAAATATCCCAAACTTTTTTATTACTCAATGGCTTCTGCCGCGTATATTTTTCGAGTTGTTTCTTGTTGTACAGAGGACTGGCGCTGTCCTGTGCTTCCTGTGCCCTGTCCTCGCGGCGGCTGCCGCTGCCGCCGACACCGAGACTAACTTGGCCTATCCTCTTTAAACCTTGTTCAGATCGCTTGCTCCCGAACACATTCTAATGAGACCCTTTCCGAGTCAACTCGTCTCTTGAATTTTTGTTTACTTGTTGGTTGCATCCCTACTCATCTTCATTCTGCCCTATGATCCGTACATTTCTCCGATTGTGCCCCAGCAATTTGGATGAATTTCAACATCGTTTTCACACTTCTTGAACATGTTAACGTGGAATTCTTTTTTCCTAGTCAACTCAGATCTTAAATTTTTGTTTATTTGTTAGTTGCACCCGAGCTACTTGTCTTCACTTTGCGCTATGATCCCTTCATTTCTCCGATTGCGCTCCAGTAATGCGGATGAATTTCAATATCGTTTTTACAGTTCTTGAATCTGTTGCGTGGAATTGTTTCTAGTCGATCATTGATATCATGGTATTTTAATGATACGTGTTAAGTGCAATTTCTTCCATACAGGTGCGCTTCGAAATTGAATTTCATGATTTCGTTTTGTCATCAATTTAGTTCCAGAAACCCCTTATTCCATATGTAGGTATTTTATTTCACTTGCCCAGAATTATTATTGAAAATGATCATCAACTAATATAAGTATCTAGTAATTTTTCAGATTTGTTTAATTTTTGTCACTTTTTCGCAAGTATTCAGTTGTGGCTAATATGTGATTTTTTGCTCGCTGCATGTTGGAAGCTGAAAAACCGACACTTGGTTTGCAGCGCAACCTTGGGTGAAATTTCTACTTTTCAAGATTGTGTTCAGCTTATTATGTCGCTTAAAATAATAGTTTTAATGTTATTAACCCTTTAACGTCCGAATTTTTGTACTCATATTACCGTTAACACAACCACCGTCACTAAACTGGCGCTGGCATCTGGCAGTCACCGATATCAGGATGGGATAAGAACTGCCACTCGGCAGAGAACTTCAAAGAACACATTAGGGAACTAATTGAATAAGAAATAAAATATATTGAAGGGGAATTTTGAAAGAGGACACTGGTGTCCTCTGGGGCGTTAAAGGGTTAAGAGCTCTGATGCAGTTTGGTTGTTGAATGCTTGTGCTGGTTCGGAAGAGAATGGAGAGCTAATTTGGCAGCCGCAAGAAAAAAAAATTGCTGAAATCATTTGTCATAATGATTTATAAACCGTAATGGTGTGGCGACGTATCTTCCCAAGAAGGTATTTTTTCAAGAATATTTGGGCGGTCTTTTAAAATCTAATAAGCCACGAGCCGAAGTGCTTCATTAACACTTCAAACTTACCATAAGAGGCTTACAAAGTTGAAGGCCAGCTTTGGAGGAGTCAGGAGTTTTGCGGCCAGGGCCAATATCTGCCTCTTCTGCAGCGGCACCGCTCACGATTAAGCTAGGTTTGTGCCAGTTTGGGTTCTCATTTGTGACACACTTCAGACGTGCTGCTTGTGCGACCGCACGCAGGAACTAGGTGAGCAGAGCTCCCTTGCGCTTCTGAAGCACCTCGGATGGTGTCTTGGAGAAGCGAAAATGCTGGCTGCACCTAGTGCCGCGTAGCGACGCGAATGGCGCGCAGGTGGGTCAGTTGTTGGGGGTCATTGGTTTTTTGTTGAAATGTGTTTTAATTGAAATCGTGTTTTCCAGTTGAACTAGCCTGCCTATCTTACGCGGAAAGAGATGAGATGAGATGGGAATGATCTTTTCATAACTGAGATGTCCAAGCAAACAAAATTCTATTTTTTGTGAAAATTTGTTTCTCCAATAACAAGTGATCATTTTTTATCGTTTGAAATGAGTTCTTTCAGAACTAACTCATCGGTTGTTGGTCATTGGTTCTTGCTGAAATATGTCCTAATTTAAATCATGTTTTCCAGTTGAACTAGCCTGCCTCTCTCACGTGGAGAAGAGATAAGATACTATCAGAAGGGTAATGATCTTTCCACTGCTCAGATATGCAAACAAAATTCTTACATTTTGGTAAAATTAGCTTCTCCGATAACTAATGATAATTTTTTATCGTTTGTAAAAAAATAATGTAATGAGTCAGTTTGTAATGAGTCAGTTCTCGCAGGACTGCATCGTACAATAGATTACAAAAATGTTCCTAAAACTTAGGAATCTTCAAGGTTGCACAGACTCAATTGGGCATGGAATTTTCGTAAATTGGATTCAAAATGAAGAAAAAAGGGGAAAACTATTTTTCTGTGGGAGATAGCAGTGAGTAAATTTAGAGTAAAGAAGCTAGTAACCACTTTTACCGAGACCGAAAAATAATCAACTGCAAATAATCCTCTTACTTCAGTTTGTATTTTCAATGTATTTATGGCAGACAAATGAGTCCTGACAGTGAACAAACACCATTCTTAATTCCAACGCTACGAATTTGATCGATTACAAATATGCCCATGAAGTTATCATAGTGGATGCTTCTATGCAACTCAGATTTATTGAATCGTCGCTGCTGGCAACGTGTCAAAGATGAACTGCTTCAGAATGGCTATTGATTTCTACCACACGACAGCTCGCCTCAGCTCTGTTACGTGTGGAATTGGTGCTCTGAAGTTGATAGGTGTGATAGGACATCTCTTCTATCCATTGCTCCCGCTGATATTCCTTTCGGGTTCCAACGGTGAATTCGGCTTCAATTTTGGTTTTAGTAGTGCATGGGGGGGAAAGGAAGGTATTGGATCCAACTTGGGAGTGCGATCCCTACCGCGTATCTTGGGTGAACTTTTGTTCAGGAATTTATTTTCGCCATGCCTAAAAAATAATAATAAAGGAAATAAGCTTTACACACTGCAGAGTTAATGTACTTCTTCTGAGCGTAATTAGTATTTCTGAAAAGAGGATTGTAGAACTGACTTATTCGAAGATATTTTATTAGCTTTAAATATTTTTCAAGTTCCGTTTGTGTGGATGTTCATGTTGCGGAAAACATCTGAAAATTTAAAAAAAAATATGCTCGCTTTGAGACATACATAAAGTTACTATTTTGGCGTAGTGTTAAGGCCTAGCATTGCTTGATTTGATTTCATACGGTTTTGCTTGCGATTTATTTTATTTTCTTTCAAATGCTTATAAAATGCACTGAACATTGTTTCTTATGATTTCTTTGAAGTGCTGGCGCATTATTAATTATAAGATATTAGCTCAAATCCAGTTACCTATGTAATTAACACCAGGATCAAGATTTAAATGTACAGTTGTAATTTCTATAGTGAATCATAGGTATAGAACAAGTCGCTTTTCAAAATTATTTTAAACATGTCGGTGAAGCACTAACGCTTGAGCAATTTTTACGGTCAAATTTTTTTCCAGTATTTGAATAATGAGAAAATATGAAGCTGTACGTGCGTATCACTACTTAATTGCTTCGAATTTCCCGCTAGAAAACGGAGGGAATCTGAGCGATATAGGTAGGCAAGCTATCAGCCTAGAATCATGTGGCAACTTCCCTCTATTGCCTGTTTTATTATAGTTTTCATACGCTTTTAATAAAAGAACGGGCCAAAATATAAGGTATTCTTAAATTGTCTGCATTATTCTTCTTTAGCTGAAGCTTGTGAGCGTTGTTCTATTTTCTAATTATTTTATGAGTTCGAGTAAGTAGGATCACGAAAGACTTGTGGCACGGCCCCGTTGTGCATCACCTTAATTATCTATCGTATGCTTGTCCAGCCCTTAATTGGGCCCTGAATTTTAAAGGTCCACACAAGCTGCGCCGCTGCGTATGTATGCTGCTGTGCGCCGCTGACCTTGTGTGCGACGCGACTACTACATCACATCGAAATGAGCTACCCCACGTGACTGATATTATTTTCTCATACATTCTTCTGGAGCTAAAGAGCTGCGGCTCTGAAAAAAACTGCTAGCGGTTTCCTTCCTTGCGTTCATATAGTTTGGAGCATTCGCCGGGACGGTGGAGTCTTTGCATATATTGGTGCGTGTTGTTTTATGCGTCGCTAATTGCTTCATCTATTGTTTAATAATCAGTCTAAATTTGGATAGTATCTCGACGAAAATTGTTTTCGTGTGTCTGGTAAAGTTAACCGTGGATGCACCTTGCTGAGAAGCAGCTGCCTCGACTGCAGAACACCGTTTGAGCAGTTCGTGTGTAGCCCATGTACTGCCTTCATTTGGATGCCCTAATTATGACAGCCAGTTCTAGTCGTTATAAAAACTTTGCTCTCTTCATACATTGCCATGACCACCGCTATCGCTGCAATACTTCGAGGTCTGCCTCATTTTTGCAGCTCGGATGTTCTCGGTTTCTCCGTGTGCAAAGAACTGTAGACTCGTAAGAAACGTTAATATGTCGACGCATTTTTCACTTGAAAAATGTTATATTCTGCACAAAATATTGAACAAATGTGTTGCAAATTATTTCAGGGAACCTTAAGTTTTATGCTGTGTATCATTAGCATTGTGAAGTGTAAGAAAGAAATGTTTCTGAATGTCGAATATTCATGTGTGCCATTATATGGCATGACAGCTCGGAGCACTGAACTGCTGAATATTTCTTGTCTGATTTTTTATAAAGTAGACTTGTATCGTGGGGCTAAGGAATTTTTCAAATGAATTCATAGTCCTATGATTCATTGTTTCTTCATGACCTCATTTCATTCAGTGACTGAGCGACGGCAGATTTACGAATTGTTGTCGTTTTAAGGGTCTGTTTATTGCTGTTCTGATTTGCTGAGCGAAGAGTGTACTAAATTATTCGCATGTACAACTTCACTGACATGTTCAGAATGAGGCGTTGTGCGATATTTTAGATGTTTTATCCTTCGTTCATCCCAATTGATTTCCTTGGAAAGTCGTATATTATTATACGTTATTTTAGCTGTGCTCATTTCGGTCTGACGGAAAGCGTATGGCGTGATTATGGGAACTTGCACGTTTCCCTTGTGCAAACGAGTTTGATATTAACTTCAGTCACATATATGGTACTCGTGTTATCTTCTCATTCCTGTGAAAGCAGTAATTCTTTCTGTGCACATTTTAGTTTCGAGCTACATTTTCACTTGTTCAGTTAGCATTAATTTGTCTGGAGTTTGCCGGTCTCTGTGTTACGCGATTCAGAGAAGCACAGTACGTGCAGTGACTTGTTTGCATGCCTGGCTCGCGTTGTGGCTTCTTCGGTCATTTCTCTGGAGCTCTTATCGAACGGCGCTATCTGCGCGCGGCTACGCGCCATTCATCTCGCGCTTGATCCTCTATTGAAGTTCCTTCTGCTCCTGCTCTCCTGGGCCTACTTTGCTGCTGCGCGCTACTGCTGTGTCGAGCCGGGCTGTTGTTGCGGCCGCTTCGCGACTCTGCTGGTGTTGCAGGGGTTTTAGCCATGTTGTTGCAGCTGCTTTACGCTGCTGGTGATGTTGCGGTGGTTTTAGCCTTGTTGCTGCTGCTTTACATCGCTGGTGCCGTAGCCTAGTTGTTACAGCTGCTTTACGCCGCTTGTGCTGTAACCTGGTAATTACAGCTGCTTTACGTTATTGGTACCGTAACTACCGTTGCCTGGTTGTTGCAGCTGCTTTACGCTACTGGTACCGTTGCCTGGTTGTTAGAGCTGCTTTACGCTACTGGTGCTGTAGCAGTTGCTTTAGCCGTGTTTTTGCAGCTGGTTTACGCTGGTGGTGCGGTCGCAGTTGTTATTGTCTGGTTATTGTAGCTGCTTCACGCTTATGCATCTGGTTGTTTGCTGTTTGTATTCTCCATGTTCGTGGTACTCCTGTGTGAGAGTTTGCTACGGCTGTCCATGTCTGTGTCACGTACTTGCTTGTACTTGAACTGAGACGCTCGTTTCGTAGTTTTCGCCTGCGGCTTGAGAGGACCGTATTACCGTTGGGTTCAATTTCTCCCCCTTCGCTTTTCGCTTGTGGAATTATGTAGTCTGAATTAATCAGATTGCGTGCGCTGACTGGGGTACCTGGTTTCATGTTCAGTAAATTCCCTAGTGCACCGTGCGTTGAGCATTTGATGCTTTATCGAATTATCTATGATTGTGGTGCCGCCATCGCCAGTCTGGTGTGACGAAGGTCCGTCCGGTCCGATATTGAAACCAAAGACTGGCCTCACGAGCGCGCTGTTGCTAGCTGACCTTCTTCTAATTGTCGCCAGATCCTTTTGTCACTGCCTTCCTTGTGTTCAGTTCTAATTTGTACGTTTCCGTCGGGATTCGCCGACGTATCGGTTCCGGCTAATTTATGGACCAATATTTGTCAATATCGTTGGCATGTGTTCACTATCGACATTGAACAGTATTGTCTATATTGTGATGCTTTCGGTATGGAAGATTCAGTCTCTGGTCGCATCAAAAATTTCAATAGTATCGGATATTGGAATTGGTCAATAATGGAGTATCGGAGGTGGGCAAAAGTTTGATATCCAAATCTCTCACACTTCATTATTTCATTCTTGCTGGAATCTGGTTGGTGCCACAGAAAACAGAGAGAAATTTAGTAAGTAGAAGGAAAAACCATAAAATGGGTATTTTGTCTTATCTCTTGTGTTAGATTTCTATTGTATGTTTTTATCTCAATGTCTTTTCTCCCGGTGGACTTTTTTGTCAAGTTCTAGACTGACTTTTGGTCATTCAAATGACTGACTTAGGCCATTCAAGTGAGGAAGTACTTGATATGAAGTTCAGATGTAAAAGTGGATAAATACTTTAACTATAATGGTTCAAAATGTCACTAAAAGATATTATGAATATTTAAGGGTTTTAACTTAGTTAGAAACTTTACGATTGCATTCGTTGAGCGCCACTGCCGTTCGCTGAGCCTTTTTGTGTGTGGGCTACTCAGCTCTCTTCGTAGGCTCATCTCCTACCTGGGTTTTGTTCCGTCAGTGTTTTAGTTTGGGCCTATACTGCAATTACTTTATTGGCATCGTTTAAATTTGTTGTTTTGTTATTGTCGCCTCCTAGGAAATACAACCATTTTTTCCATAGGAAGTAGCGTTCCCGGGGAAAAATGTGAGATCCTGAGCTGAGAGTTGGGTAGACTTTTTTATTGTGGAAATGGTGTAGGTTTTTTGTTGAAATAATTTACGTCTCTTGTTTTGCGCTGAAATATCGTTTTTCGATAGATTAATGTCGTGTTTTTCAGCACCTACTACTTTCTTCTTCTACTTTTTCTTGTTTTATACACTATTTTGTATGTAACTGTTTGTATGCGCATGGGATCTTGTACAGGGACACACCTTATGCAAAGATTTTCCCTTCCTGACCCTGAACTCTACGCTAAATGTTGTCTTCCTTCCTCTTTTAGGAACGCCGTTGTTGTGGTTAGGGAGGCTTAAACCAGCTTAAAATAAAAACTTTTGCTAGTGGCGTCCCATCTAATGCTTTGACTAGTGAAAAATCTCTCGTGTGTACACCTTATTGAGAGATGGGTTGTAGTTCTTCCATATTTTAAGGTATGTTACAGGATTAAAATTCCTTGTTTTGTAGCTCGCTTGTTTTTTTTCTCGATTCCCCGCATTGTCTAATTATGCTCATTTAAACCATCGTCCGTGGAAACGCGTACACCCTTTCTGATTTCCTACATTGCAAGACAAGTTGGGTGAAATTTCGAGAGAAGAATGGAAACGGCAACGGAAGACACGTGTCGTGCATGGAAACGCGTGTACCCTTTTTCATATCTTCAATGCAAGACAAGTTGGGTGAAATTTCGAGAGAAGAATGGAAACGTCAACGGAAGACACGTGTCGTGCATGGAAACGCGTGTACCCTTTTTCAAATCTTCACTGCAAAATAAGACGGGTGAAATTTCGAGAGAAGAATAAAAACGTCCACGGAAGACACGTGTCGTGCATGGAAACGCGTGTACCCTTTTTCATATCTTCAATGCAAGACAAGTTGGGTGAAATTTCGAGAGAAGAATGGAAACGTCAACGGAAGACACGTGTCGTGCATGGAAACGCGTGTACCCTTTTTCAAATCTTCACTGCAAAATAAGACGGGTGAAATTTCGAGAGAAGAATAAAAACGTCCACGGAAGACACGTGTCGTGCATGGAAACGCGTGTACCCTTTTTCATATCTTCACTGCAAAATAAGACGGGTGAAATTTCGAGAGAAGAATGGAAACGTCAACGGAAGACACGTGTCGTGCATGGAAACGCGTGTACCCTTTTTCAAATCTTCACTGCAAAATAAGACGGGTGAAATTTCGAGAGAAGAATAAAAACGTCCACGGAAGACACGTGTCGTGCATGGAAACGCGTGTACCCTTTTTCATATCTTCACTGCAAAATAAGACGGGTGAAATTTCGAGAGAAGAATAGAAACGTCCACGGAAGACACGTGTCGTGCATGGAAACGCGTGTACCCTTTTTCATATCTTCACTGCAAAATAAGACGGGTGAAATTTCGAGAGAAGAATAAAAACGTCCACGGAAGACACGTGTCAGGAAGCGAACAGAGAGGCGTGTGTTGTGGCAGCTACATTGTGGCCAGGATCGCTGTGGCAAAGTGAGGTGTCATTCGATACGCCGGAGGCGCGCGTTATCGCGTTGGCTGGTCCGACCGTTTGTTCCTAGGGGAGAGTCACCCTAGCTGCCATGTTGGGACGTCTTTTCTTTCTTCGGACGCCTAACTTCAATGAGAATATGCTAATGCGATGTTTGGCACCGACTTCTAATTTTTTCTTGTTGTTTCTGTTACACTTCGTACTGGATGTGAGATTTATGTCCTGGGAGTATGTAGGTTATTTTAAATTCTTTGTGAGTTTAACCTGCTCTTCACCATAAAAGGTACGACAATCCGTCAATAACTTGTTTCTTTCTTTTTTAAATATCTTGATTTTCATGATTGATCTCGTTATTTTTATAAATATTCCACCATCGTATCGTTTTACCGTCAAACTTGCGTGCATGAAAGAGTGATTCACTTCTGGTGGTAGAACCATATTAGAACTATAGGAATCTTAGCTATTTTATTTTTGGGAACAAGAGTTCCCGGGGGGAAGATGAGAAGTTCTGTGATGGTTAGGTTGGCCTTACAGTTATTGATGTAGAATAGGCCTTCGCTTTGTTACGGACCATCATCTTTTTCGGTTCACTACTGTCTTTTTTTAGAACCCACTACTTCTTCTTCAACTATCATCTCGTCTCATAAATTTGCTTTCTAACTTGTTGTTTCTATCATGTATGGGAACAAACGTTGGGCATTGACTCCCATGTTCTCCCTTAATTCCATCCTAAATGGTTTCTGTCACCTTCTCTCATGCGAACACCTTTGCTGTGGTTAGGGAGGCTTAAATTAACATGTTAACAAATCCTTCGTATTATCGTATCAATATGGGAATTTTATTTGTGCGTGTGATATTGAAATGGTTATTGGTAGGAGGATGACACAATCGACGCGTTGTGCATCAATTTGTTGTTATATGTTGATCGAAATAAAGAGTGTTTTTTCTCGACGTGTTTAACGACAGAAGAAGAGCTGTCGATGTCCCTGTTTGATTGTCAAACCCATTGCATAAGAAGTCGGAACAGGGGCGGGTTCATTCACTGTTTGTCCTGATAAATAGCGTCCTCTTCTTAGAAGCCTGCAAAACTGGAGTCAACTGGTGTGGTCGTCGCTGATGCAATCGTGGCAGCGTTGCTGGCCAGTGCGCGTGTATCCATCTTCCATATACCCGCATGGACGGGCGTGCCGAAAGCCTCTTCACGCGCCGGAGTAGAGAGCTTAGTCTCCCTTCTCTCTTTCTTTCAATAAATTCAGTAAAAAAGGGGGCGATTCCGTGTAGCATTGTGACCCAGATGGTAGTTGCCAAGCGTGTCGCGGTCTTCACCCGAGGACCTTATGGTCTGCCCCCTTTATTTTCCTGCTCAGATCTACGACTAGGAACGGGACCGTTCTCTCCCAGTGCCAAGTGCTGTGGGTGGAAAGCCTCCTGTGCCTTAACACGTTGACTGCGACACGACCCACCGGTGGGTCGTGCTTAGGTTTTTCCTGCTGCGAAACGACCCATCGATGGGTCGTTTTGAAAAATTCTAACAACCTTTCTAAATTAGTGGTATTTAACAGGCCCAGTTAATGTTTGATATTTACAAATTTGCTTATCACTTTTGACTTTAAATTCAAGTTGAATATTGAACTTCGGTTTAACCCATCGCAACTAACGTGTTAATTTTGGCTCAAACCTGTTCTGTGTTCATTTATCTCTTCACCGGTGTTAGCGCGGTTGTTTGACTGTCTTCAGTACTTAACTGATGTATAATTTTTCAGTTGACAAAAATCATGGTTATAGCGTAGTTTCAATGAACGCTGTTCTTATTTTTCTAATTAGTTCTTCATTTTATATTAGTCAAGCTGTAAATTTTGATGATGAAATTAGTTTACCAAGCATCTTTCTGTTTAATTTTTTCCTATTCAAGGCATGAAAGTTTTTAAGTGTGATGACTCTGGCCTGTTAACTTAAATTTAGCGATCTTCAATAACTTCAATTTAGCGATCTGATTTCTTGCACATTTCATTTCCAAGTATTGATTCATATGTTCTTATTGTCAGGATGCAAAGAGGTATGTAAAATTTTGTGTAAGGTGGGCGTCTATCATGAACACTTGCCCGTAATACTGGGAGTAATATTTTCCAATGCATTGAAAATAATTCAAAGTGCTGAATTACGTTGAGGGTAGCTGAAATTTTGTACCTGGATATTGTGTAATGGTTCTGACCCGTATGTCCCCTCAGGGGGACACAACTATTGTATCCATGGGAATTATCACTCTCAGGGGGAAAATGTGTGAGGGCTCGAGCTGAGAGTTAGGTAAGCCTTCTTTTTGTTGATACAAAAGTTTTTTATTATGTTGAGGATCACCTTTTTTCGGTTCATTGACGTCCTGTCTTTCAGCACCTACTACTTTCTTCTTCAAATTTTATCTTGCTTCTTCTCAACTTTCTGTTTCTATGCCCCTTCCGCATAGATTCCGCATTCCCTTTATCTCCATACTAAATGGTGCTTTCCGCCTTCCTCTCTTCGAAACGTTTTTTTTTTTTGGCGGTTAGAGACACTTAAACTAATATATAATCTAATCTGACACGGTTACTGAGTTACGGAGTTTCCAGACACATACGAGCACTTGGTTTCCTTATTTTGGAGTTCTGAAGTTCTCGCTCGACTCCAGCCGCCATGCTGGTATAAGATGTCTTCCTTACTCGCAACATTATTTTCGTATTAAGGCTCCAACACACGAGGCGCGTGTGGTTGGATATCCCCTGCTGCATTATGGAAGCCACGTTGGGCAAATGCTACCTTTTTCTAATTAATTCATGCGATGTGCAAGACGTGTCGGTGCTGCTGTCGTGCAATAAAAAAAAATTAAATTCTTCTCGGTCTTCGAGACGCAGATGCCCATGTTTTCCTTTAATGCGATATTCTAAGTTTTAGTTTACTTTTATCTTGTTGCCAAAGAGCTTAGAGCAACTTGACATTGCTTTGCTTATGTTCTGGTGGATAAGCTTCACTGCTGTCAGTTTATTTTCAAATTTTAAATCGTCAGTTTCTGTGTAGATTTATGAGGTCATGGGTACGAATGATGTGCGTTATTTTCACTATCAACGAAGAAATATAAACTAATGACGAGCCCATTTTAACGTTACCGAGGGATATTTTGGCATAAGAAACTTTCATGCTGTACATTTCGAACTTTTTTCTTGATTGATAATTGCTAATTACGAGTCGCACTATTCTGCATTTTTTCAGTCAATTCAACCCTTTATAAATTATAATAATTATTTGGCCGTAATTTCTTGCGAATACATTGTAATATATTACACATTAATCTTGTCTGACTTGATGGCTTTTGAGACGCAGTTATTCAGGGCGAGCCATTAATCTCTGAGGTCTGCATGAGAATACTGGGTGCAGAGGGAGGGACGGAGAAGCGCCGTGCCCCTCTCGCGCTCTCTCTCGCTGCGCTCATTAGGAGGCGTTTTTGCAGTGCCCTCGCCACTTCACTCGGTGCCCTCGACGCGTTCTGGCTTGCTTCCCTCGCATCCACTTGTGCTCCTTCAGATAAACTGAAATCATTGCGCTTCTTCTGACCGTGTAGCTCATTTTTTTGCGGGGGTGTTTTGAAGTATGGATGCTCCTGCGTTTCCGGCTTGTGTATGTGTCATGATTATTTTCTACCTTCTTTTGAGTCGTCTTTTGATTTTAGATAAACTGAAACCATTGCGCTTCTTCTGACCGTGTGGCTCATTTTTGCGGCGTTATTTTGAAGGATGGATTCCTCATCGTTTCCGGCTTGTGTATTGTGGATATTTTCTACCTTCTTTTGAATCATTGTCTTTCAGTCATTTCGGAATTTTGAGATGTAGATATATTTCCAAAATGGCTGCTTATCCTAGCATCCTTCCCTTCACTCTGATCTTTAGTCCTGCAAAAAATTACGGTCAAGCCTTTTTGTAAAACGTCAGGTATGATTGTTCTGATCTGTCCTTCGAATGTAAAAATCATTCAATTCCCCATCATTTTGTTCATTTATCAGCGTTGAAGCGTAAATAAATCGCTGAGTCTTCGCATCAATTTAATAAAGAGACGATTCACCACAGAAATGTTTAGGAAACCATTGCCAATTATTTACTTTTTACTGTGTAGTCATTCTTCTCATCTCACATCTCCTCGTGTATTCGGTGTGCCTTCATTTTATTTAGCGCTCACTCGTCCTCCCCTTTATTTCTGACCCATACCCACCCTTTGCAGCTAGCGTGCCCTCGCTGCTGACCACCTTCCTGATCGCCCGACCTCGCACCCCTCACTTCATTGCCCTTTAACGCAATTGTGTTAGCCCCCGCGACCGCCACCTGAGACGCGTTACGCTCGAACAACCTCTGTCTACGTTCTGTTTTTTCTTCGTCTGCCTCAGAAGCTGCGGAAATAAACGCCTCATCGTTCTTTGTTCTGCTGATGTGGGAGGAACTCCAGCCAACATCACCTCTGTTTGTTTCCAGTAGCATCAGTTTGCAGGTGTAGATTTTAATGAACATCTGCCTTTATCGTTGGCGGAAAAATTTGCAATTAAATTTGAAGTACTTCAGTTCTCAGCAGGGACTGTGTATTGTGGTACGGATCAAGTCAAGAATGGTTACTTTTATTACTTTCTTCATCTCAATTAATGTTTCGTTCAAAGGGTATACAAATACAAGACGTGTTTGTTGTATGCACTCGTACTTATTAATCGTGTGATATTCCTGATAAAAAACTTTTCATTTTTTTCTTCACCATAGAAATTGCGTTATAATTTCAACTTGTTTCGTACGGTAGACTGACACTTGGAAATTCTTTTTACTGTATACCTTGATCAGCTTCACTCTTGCAGGGATATGATCTATAAGGAGAACATGAACCATGATTTATGTTTCATGATAGTTCATAATGTTTTACTACCATGCTTAAAAGGGTCGAAAATACGTGTATTACGGCATCGTTTCTGCTTGTTGTTCCCAAACACGCACAGTTATGTTCATATCGCTTTCAGGGTGTTCGTCTATTACGGGAATCCTTGATGATCAGAAGAGAGAGATAACGTACGGTTTCAGGTGATGAATCCTTCAGTGGGAAAATAATTTCAACCACCCCATGCAGTAGCTTTTGAGTTGATGTTATCAATTCAGAAATCGAAGTATGTATACCTTATGATATGAAGTAGTGAGAGCCAGTCAGCGGTTGGATAATCTCCCTCTTTGTATGACTACAATTTTTACACTTATGTTCCGTGGCGTCAAATATTTTACTTGTTTCTACAATTTTTGCCCTATTGTTTTGTGCGTACAAATATTTTCTTTGTTTCAAGATGCAATTAATATATTACCACCGTTTAGAAAGTCACCTTAAGATTGAGAAGCAACTCAAAGCAACTGCCACTGACGCTACGACTCTGTAGCCTACAATGCCCATGTTTGCGCATTTTGTAGCGTAACTCCACTGGAAGCGGGGCCGCCGTAGTCGACTCCCCTTCCTTCCTTGCCCGACTTACTGCATTCAAGGCGCGCTAAGTGCTGAGTGTCCCGTCCAATTAACGTCCCTCGCGCTCTGCCCCTACGAATGCTGGAGCGGACTTTTCTGGATAAAATTCTTTGATTTATCCTCTTCTTCGAAATAAAATTTTATTTGAAATTCGCTCAAAATTCTTGTACATGAGTTTATATTGGAAAGAAGTTGAATTTCAAATTCTGGCCAGGAAAAGCCAAGCTGGTAACCACGACTACGTTACCTCTGCTGCGACAGTTCAGGTATAGGTTGAGGTAACCAGTCCCGAGTTTTGGTTTCAGATGACCACATAGCAGCTCTGGCTGACAGCGTCATGTTCCACGGAACAAGAAAGCTCGATCTTGCATGATAAAAAATTTTTGGCGAGGGAAATATGCAAAAATTTTAACTTCCTTCCGGAAAGACATCAGTATTTCAGTGGCTTGATTTCAAAAGCAAGTTTTAAGTAGCCATTTAAGTCATTTACCCTAAAAATTGAATCACTAATTCTATTAGAATTGTGAGAGATTTTTTTTCCAGCCGCGTAGTATTTCTTCATCACTATATAATTCGCTGCAGCATTGTGACTCGCAAAGTTACATTCCTGGTAAATGTTTGCGCCTAACGTTCCAAAGTACAAAGCATCTTTCTACACTATTGGAAATTTTTTTTAAAATGTGATGAATGTCCTGTAATTCTCTGTCGTCTATCCTCCGAAAAGTACATCCCTTTCCGTCCTGTGTCAGCTGTTTCGTAGTGGCCCGGGATTTTTTATGTTTATTTTTTCAACCGACATATTAGCTGTATAAACTCTCAATTCGTTCCACGAGCGTCAATTGGTAGTTGAAGGGAAAATTCAGAGGGAACTATTGCACGATGATAGTTCAACATTGCGTCCTGTTTTGCTTCCTGCTTCGGACGAACACGAGAGGCAGCGAGGGATTATCAGGGCGCGATATTGTTCCTGTTTTTGGTCCCTCTAGTGAAGCTTTGTGAAGATTTCCCAATAGGGTGTACCCCACGTCTCAATACAGGCATCTGTGCAGAATTTTCAAGCAGCGTTTCCTCGGTGGAGGGCTGTTCTGTTTTTCCTTTTTTTGCCCAGCGACCGACCCGCCTGCGAGACGGAGTTCCCGCCGCGAACAAACATGATAAATTTTTCTCGCTCTTTTGCAATTTTGGCTCGCGTGGTCGAGGAATCTTCAGTTGCTGATGCTCTATTAAGCTATCGTCATTGCCTTCCTTGTAATTTCGGCTGAACTGTCTGCTAATGTTTTTTTTATTGTACTTTTGTCGTCCTCTTTATTGGCGGGTTGTTCACTTATTCAACTGACTCAAATTTACGTTGTTGAAGTAATCCTGACTGAAGCTTGCTGAGAACCTGCGACGCAATTTTCTGTTGATACTTTATTAGCAATTGAAGAACGCCAATAGAGGAAGATGCAGTAAACGATACGATTTATGAGTGTCTGCCTCTATAGCTGCCTAATGATCAGGGACCGAGGCCTGATGGTCAGCACGTTCTTAACGCTATTGCAACTTTGCGTGGGTGAACTTTGTCTCCCCCCTCAACGGGATACAACTGTTGCATCTATGGGAATTAGCGCTCCCAGGGGGAAAATGTGAGATCTTAAGCTGAGAGGAGGCCTTTTTTTTGTTGAAATAAAATGTATTTTGTTTTGTTAAAGACCATCTTTTCTTGTTTCACTGCTGTTTGGTTTTTCAGCACCCCTGACTTTCTTCTTCAACTTTTATCTTGTTTTATGACCTTCCTTCTTATTTTACTGTTTCTATGCGCACAGGATCCCTTGCGGGAACACTTTTTGTGCATAGATTTCCACGTTTCCTTAACTCCATACTAAATGGTGCCTTCATCCTTCTTTTCTTTGAAAATCTTTGTTGTGGTAAAGGGAGGCTAAAACTAATTTATAATCCATCGATCAACTTTGTCTCCTCGGTGATGGAAATGTGTTTCATTGAATGCCTTTCATTTTTTTTTAAACATTGCAATCTTCAGTATATACGCTGTTTGACTTCTGATCATATTCCTATTGATGTGCAGTCAGTACGTCGAAAACAATGTCACTCGAAGTATCTAAAGATATACTTCGGCGTGCCTCGCGCTGTGTTTTCTGGAATGAATAAAATAATATTTTTTCCCAGATGACATTGTTTACTTGACAAGATTTGCTGTTGTGTCAACGTGACATTTATCAATTGAAAATAATTCAATGCATTTATTGCAATTAGATCATGGTAATTGAAATAGATGAATTAGAATGTTATTCTAATGTAAGTAAAATTGAGCCTACTTTGAAACATTTTTGTATTGCCTTCTCATGGCAATGAAAAAAGATTATTTTAATTGAAAAGTTTTTTTCTTGTTTCGAAAATTTTTCATGATGAAAATGACATGTCTGTTGATTTAATTCGTGCGCTTACCAAATGGATCGCTTTTGCTGGCTTCTTGCTCACGGTATTGTGTATCGAAGCAAAATAAATGTGGTGATAAATCGAAATTAGTTTTCTATTCAGAGTTTGAAATAATTTAATTCATGCTCGGTGAACCACAAGAGAAATTAACGTTTTTAAATTAATTTTAAATGCTATCTACAATGGAATCGAATTATTGTACTTTGTTTTCATGTGCGCATCTAAAGCTCTCCAGTGACGTAATACTACAAGAAGAAGCAATTTTACTTTCGTTGAAATTTTGGCAAAAATTTATGCGTTACGCGTTGGTTGAGCCAAACTTCTACCATCTACCGCTTCTACGCACCACAAAATAGCACAGACCAGGTAGGTGTTTTGGCATAATGCAAATTTTATAAAATTTAACACTTCGACTGCGACAGGAAAAATTGAAATTCAATATTCTACTCAAAGTTGAAGCCGATTGTAGAAAACCATTCAAAAAAATATCAAACATTTACTGAATAGTGCCTTCATTTAGTTTTGATTAATTATTTATGAAAATTGAGTTAGTGACTACATTTCCCATAACATTATCCTAGTGTTTCGCTTTCACGGACATAATGTTGTCTGTATTGGGTTGAATATTTGAATATTTCTAGCTGGCAAAGGTACTCTTGTAAAAACGTATTTACCGCGTTCGGTTGCCAGCATCGTCGATTTTGGATCACAAGATAGTGAAGCCGATGCTTCGTCCACTGAGCGCTAACAATAGCCGCTAAATTCGGCGCCGCGTGCGCTATGCCAGCGTCGAGCCACTCGTGCTTTGCGTAAGCCCCTTTCATACCTTGTTACCTCCTCGTAAACTTCCTGTGAGCTTTGAACTGCGCCTTGGAATGAAAACTAAGTAGTAGCTAAAATTTGTCTGCAAAGTATTATCTATGTAGTGTTTCTACATGTAAACCTCAAAAAAGTTTACAGCTTTCGAGGCTATTCTAATTTTAAGGGTACAAAATTAGTGTCGTCTGAGAATTGACCGGTGCTGCTATAGCGTGAGGTCTACCATCATATATCGCCTACCTAGGTACAGTTTGAGATGTACAAATTGTTTATCGCTAAATTAAATATATGGAAATAAGTAATATTCATTAATAACCTAACATAACCTCACGCTATAGCAGTACCGAATCGACCTCTTGTGTGTAGGGTCTTCGTAAAGATGCTGTTGATGTTCCTGATGCTTGTTAACGCGCTGTGAGCAGCCGTGTGAGTTATGATCTATTGTTCAGGTATTGCCGCTCATTTGGGTAATGTATTTTCCCTGCCAAGTATTTGATGTCGTGATGTTGCTTCGTACCTGTGTGCGCGGTCGCTGTAAACCTGACAGAAATTAACGATATCCTTCCACGCTGTTCAGACTGAAGAGTGGCGCGTCCGTTGCAGTTGCAGGACTACGCATCTGAACGTGTGTTGCTCGAAGTCCTTCCTTGGGTTGACCGTCAGTTCACTTTTACTAAAGGCATTCATTGTCATTCTGTAGTCGTACGTGTGCGGCGTTCCCATGCGCTCCTCTAACATATGCATAATTAACGTAGCGTATCTCTTCCTTCCTCTATTCATGGAGTCGGAAAGAATGCGCGCTCCTGAATGGAACCTTATCTCGTGCATTGACTCGGGCTACTCTCTCAAAGATGGCACCAGTTAGTAAGTAAGAGTGTCGATGCATGCAAGCCAGCAGGCTGCCGCGAGGGCTGGTTTAGCCAGAGACCGGTGTCTGTTGTAACTCTTGTAGTGACAGCCGCGAATTGCGTTTGCCCGCCTATCTGAGGTAGCATCTTAATGAGAGTGTATCACTCGTATCATTCGCTCTGCCAATTTATTACACTTCGGCTCTAACATCGTCTGGTGTCTCGTCACTCGCACACAAGTGAAGGCCTGGGTATTGAGGAGCTCAGCAGTCAAGGGAGAAAAAGGCGCACATACTCTGCTGTACTGTCGATATCGCTACGCTCTCGTGAAAAACGAAACGTGGGGTCTTACTTTTGAATGAAGGTCCTACCTGCGTGAAGGTGGTTAAGTGGGCTAAGACCTGTCGTTGAAGTCACGCTCTAGATCATTTTTTTCTTCAGTTTTGGTGAACATTCTAGCTCGACAATGAGAGTTTTCTCATTTTACTGTTAGAAAAGTGTTTTTGTGTTTGATAGAAGACTGTTATTAGTGTGCTTTGCGTTGAATTATTAAGGTTGAATTGCCGCCCTCTTCAGAGACTAGCTTGGCTTTGTTTGTTCGGCCAAATTTCTTTCAGTTCCAGCGAGTTTCAGCGTCGCTAAATACTCGCTGCTTTCTCTAAAAATGAGCTGTAATTACGTAACGAGGACTCTCTTGCTGCGCTCCTTTTATGCGGTGGGTTAATTGAAGTTGAGCAAACTAATAAGTCTTCTAGGGTAAAAATTAATTGAATATTCCTTTGTTGCTTTATTATATTTATTATTGCTGTTTCATTTATGAAACAAAATGTAACATGGTTATCAGTGTTCCCCATATATGTATATATATATATATATATATATATATGTATGTATATGGGGAATGGGATATATATATATATCCCATTAACCAAATAATAAACGGTGTGAAAATAATGTGGCTGAAATGCCGTTAAAGTGTATTGCATTTATTGTGCTCAATTTTCTCATAAATTTGCATTAATTCCTAAACATTTTCCTTAATGTTATGTCGGAAATATCTTGATATGCGTTGAGAATTGTTGAATAAAGCAGAAATGCTTTCTGAAATTTCAAACGCAGAAGTGTTAACAGTTTCCCCATTACGAAGCAATGATATTCTCTAATAAAGCCTTTTTAATAGCTGTGTAAGATGTATGCTTTTCGTGGAGAAATACTAGTGTCTAGCTAAGCAGGATAGAATAGCTTAACGAAACACGATTCTTACAGTACACCAGAGAACTGAAACATGGGTTTACATGTAAAAGATTAAATGAATAACTAGTATTCATAAACAATCTGATAAAAACTCTTTCCTTTATCCCTCTTTTTATTAATTTTCTCAAAGTTCGCGTTAACTCACAGTAAAAAGAGGTGCCTAGTTCATTTTCTGTATGCGAATCCTAAAATTAGGTTCCTGGAGAATTGAGTCTTTTGAATGTGAGTTGCTCTTCTTGATCAGAAGTGGAGATGAGCAGCTGGTCATTCTCTGATTGGAAGACTACTGTTTGCACACACTCCACTCGAGAGGATCACGTGCGTGTTTTTAATGCACCAAAGCAAGCATTTCACAATTGAACTCAAGCGTTACTATTTCATAAAATTTTACATCAGAATAATAATCTTCGTTTCGTTTATGGTGTTCTTATTTCTTTTCGAATATTGATACTCTTGCGCTCTTCATTACACCCAGCAGGTGGTAGTTGTACGTGTCTACTCTATCCTGAGCTCACAACTCCTACCTAAGTTGTTAGAACCTTGTTCTTTATTTGTATGTTTTTCATTATTTATTCATTGCAGTGAACGAGGCTCTAATCCGAATAGATAGCCTGGCTAATTTATGAGGTCCATTATCATTGCTGAGCGCTATATTTCATTTACACATAGGAATAAACGTTTCATTGGTGCAAGTCTCTCACACAGTTCGTCGTGTGTAGGAACATTGCTAGTATTTGCTACCCTCCTGTGAACTCTCTCTGCCCGCACTCGAAAAGAAGCGGAATCACCTTCTGAAAACCACCGCTCCAGGTGATGTCGAGAACTGCGGATAAGGCGACCGCGTCCGTTCTCGTTCACCATAGGTTTACTTGTTTTGTTTATTTGTATTTTGTTATTCTTTAGATGAACTTCGACTAATTTTTGGCTTGGTGTTCCATGTTTTGTTCTTTTAGTTTTTTTGCTACTAACGTGAATGATTTGTCTCGTTATGATGTACTTGTTGCCTGTAAGTCATTTCAAGATGTGGCAACCCCGACCCCTTCTCTGGTGTGTTGCTGCGGCCCCCTGCCTCTCGACCCCTCCACGCCACCGCGCAGCTTGTCAAAATGATTGGTAAGGTGACTTTTTTTGGTCCCACAGTGAGATACGGCTTGCCTGCTCACCACCACTTACAAATTCTATCAATAATTGAAGTTCAGAGTACGCTTGAGCGATTGTAAGTCTGGCGCACCCAATTGTTACAGTGAGAATGTTATTTGGCCACTGAAATGTGGATTAGAGGTGAATCGCTCCGCCAAAAATAGTGTCTCTTTGATTCCTTTAGGTTTCATTTTTAAACTCAGGTTTCTTTCATATTTGAATTTCCGTGCATGTCATGTTAGTTTCGCTGCGTTTACATCAATAAGTGTGTATCAACAAGAAGCTGGCAATGTTAATATTTTTCACTCTCCATATTCGCATTATCCACGCATAATTTCAGAGATCGAGAAAAATGGTGATATCTGCACTGGGAGTATGTTATCGGTTTGTTTAGGATTTATTCTGTAAAGATTTTCTAGTCTCTAATGCGAGTTACTTTACATTGCATGAGCCACTGCGTTTGTCTTCTTTTATTTACTTCATCTTTCATCGTTGCGAGCTTACATCGTTTTTAATCGTTGTAAATGGCCAGGCCTCAAGACACTCAGCCTTTACGGTGTCACGTGAATTTATTTATCATTTCTCACTTTGTGCTGCTCAAAAGTTTCGTAGCAAATGTGATGAAGTTCTAATAAGTTTCATCGCAGTTGCTACGAAATTCTTAAAAGTATCTCAATAGCCGTTCATTTTGACGTTCCCGAGTCGATGATGCGCATGAGGTTGAAAAATTTGCAAACTTGACCGCGAATTTGTGTTTGTTACTTGGGTTTCGCTCCTCTCAGGGGGATACAACTATTGTATCTATGGGAATTGGCGCTCCCAGGGGGACTATGTGAGGCCTGAGCTAAAGGTTAGGTAGGCTTCCTTTTTGTTGTAATAAAATAGGTTTTTGTTTTGTTACGGACCATCTTTTTTCGGTTCACTGCTGTCCTGTTTTTCAGCACCTACTACTTTCTTCTTCAACTTTTTTCTTGTTTCATGAACTTCTTTCCTAGCTTACTGTTTCTGTGCACCTTGTGCATAGATTCCGCGTTCCCTCAACTCCATACTAAATGGTGCCTTCCTCTTTCCTCTCTTGGAACATCTTTGTCGTGGTTAAGAGAGGCTAAAACTTTCTTATATAATAATAATAATAATAACTTGGGTGTCGCTCAGGTGAACGCCTTTGAGACTTGTAAGTTTTCTTAATTAGCTTTTTTTATGTTTTCAGACATTTATCGCTATCTCTTTGTCTTTTCATCCACTTCCTTCCTATTTTGTTTCTTTGCGCGGGTTATCCTGTGTGGGATCTCATCGTGTGCATATATTCTCTGTTTTTTACAGTTCATCCTAAATGGTTCCATCTCTTGGTTATCTTGAGGAAGCCTTCGTTGTGTCTTGGGAGTCACAATTTTAGCTATTTCCGCTGAAACTTCTGCGAACTTTATCGTGAAGTAAATGGTGTGTCGTAAACCTCTCGTAAAGTAGGTGGTGCATCGCACACTTTTCATTACCAAAATTTGTTGCGGATATACAGCGCGCTAAGGTTAATTAAGTGCAACAGACTCGGCTTACGTAGGTTCCTTATGTGAGCCTTACGTTTATGGCAACGGAATTTTCTTTAGTTTTTCATGCTTCTAAATCTCAATTCCAATTGAAAGCTTCCTGTGACGCAAAGCTGTCAAACTCTTACTGTTGTGGGTTTTCGAAATGCCAGATATTTCAATAACTCGTTTTTGCCATGTTTTGCTGAAAATTTAAATACCCCTTTGCTAGGGTACGCGTGTTCTCGTCCCTCTTGGATCATGTAATCTCGAGCTTTCGTTCACCTTTTACGCTAATCTAACTCTACTGATTTATTTGCCGTTATTGCAGTGACGCTGGCTCGCATTGTGTTGCCACCAAACTCGGACGAAGGAAGGAACTGCCACTTGGCAGTGAACTTGAAGAAGAAACATTCGACGTAAAATAAAATATGCTCAATATGTTTTTGAGAGCACCGTGTTGTCTTCATTGGCGTGAAAGATTTTAACTAAAATTGCTGAGACTCTGAGAATGGAATAGCGTTCAGTGCGTCATTCAGGTTTTGAGCTTCAGCGATTTCTACCATTTCCATTTAGTTTCTTATAAGCTTTGAAGATTGATTTTTCTTTAATTTTAAGTTTGATGTTTCTCATTTTCATACAAGATCTCGTGTCATATTACGCTCAAATGCTTGAGAGGGATGAACTAAAATTAGAGCTCGGATGCTTTTCTATCGATGTTATTTCACTGAGATGTTCTCTGACAAACGTACTTGTCTCTGGATGTTCTCTTGAATAAAGTTTGTGTTTTGAGCGATTCGCTGGCCTAGGCTTCGATGTAAATGAAATTTATAAAAGGATCTGAGCACAGTTTTATCTCGACGGCACCCGAAAGATGTTGAATCTTTGAATCTTCAACTCAGTTGGACACGAGTGTTCGATCCCAACTGATAATGTGAGCCAACATCATCCTGATGCTGCAAATTGAATGGGGCATGTATTTTATGATCGGGTTCATTTTTTACATTCATCTCTATGACGATGTTGTTTCAAGTTTATTGAATGTTGCTGCGCACGGAGCTACATTAAATGCTTCGAGCATTGGCGCTGTGAATCGAAAAATGCAACTGGAATGATTTTTTTTGACCGATTTTATTTTTGACGTCGAGCGGACAATGCGCTCCTGTTTCAGACAATGACCGAACTGCGCGCCCTATTAGGTTTTGGTCCTGCCATCAATTTCGTGCAGTTCCGCAAAAGGGTTCATCCCTTAACGCTCCATCATAGCTCGTCCCCCAAGCTCAGGAGCTCGATGTCGTCCGGTGGTCAGTGATACGTACAGGCGTTTGATTCATCAACGTGTGTCCATCACGGCCAGCGGTTGTCTTGCTGATCAGTCCGAACAGAGACAGGCTGTGTGCTCAGGACCTGCTTCTCTGAGCGAGAGAAGTCCGAATTAAATTGTGCTACTTGTCGACCAATTAGTCATTGTCGGCCAACTCTCGGCTACCTTAAATTGGCCGCCCTACCGCCGCCGGTGCCGCGACCGCATCTCGAGCTCTTGCTCTATTGCGCTTACGCTCGGTCAACTACTGCGTAATATGATTCCCCTATTTATGATATTCCAGCTATAGGTATTGTACGTTGGGAATTAACGGCACTTCACACTTTCACCGTCATCTCTCTATTCTAATGAATGCCGTTGTATGAAGGATTAATTCAGTTCTTTTGGTTTCAGGTAATTTAACCATGAAGAAAGAACTTATCCCCTGTGAACTACTGCATAACATGATTCCGCTAGTTATGATATTCTAGCTATATGTATTGTAAGTTGAAAATTATTGGCAATACGCACTCTTACCGTCACCTCTCTTCTTCAATGGATGCTGTGGCATAAAAGATTAATTCAGTTATGAAAGATTAATTCAGTTCTCTTGGCTCCAGGTAATTTATCCAGTAAGGAATTACAACTCAGTTGGTTCTGGTCGCCCCACTACCAAGTTCCTTCATTTTTCCATTAATGAATAAAAGTGTAGACAGGCTACGATTAAGTTTCACGGTGCGCGTTCCTCTTCATATTGGAACTGCAGGCCTCTAAGTGGCGACATCCGTACGTGCGTAACAATGTCAACTGGCCGCACATATATTGAGGGCGTCTTACGGCTATATCTTGCTGTAGGGATTATGGCGATGGTCATTTGCCAAGCTAATACAAACATCTTGAAAGGAAGGAGTAGGGCGTTCTGGTGGCCTCACGTCCGACCCTCCATGTCTGCCGGATTAAGTCTGCCATTCTCGATTCGATCTGTTGCTCTTAGCCATTCAGCCCATTTTGTTCGCTTGCGTTGCTCAGTAGGCGATCTCCGCTATTTGGAATTTTTTGCTTTATTTTACACCTTACGTTTATTAATTTGGGAACATTCAGCTGATTTTAGCTATTATTATTTACGACACTCAGCTTCAGCCTTATTTACATTCGGGCCATTGTAGGGTTTGCGAGTCCTATAGTACCTCATGTTTCCTCTTAACTGGTGCAGCCTAAGAAGAATTCTTTAGTTTCACAAGTTTTTTTACATCTGTTGGTATTACTTCTATTTTGCACCTCAGATATAATTCAATATTAACTTTTTGCTGTGTATCGCGGGCTGGCAATATGCACCAAATTTAGTATAGACAGTCCGATACATTTGTCGCAGGGTTCTTGTCATGGTTATTTTGGCACAACACTCTGTTTTTCTGGAATACATCTTCAAAGCGTCTTCATGTATCCCTCTTCTTGATTAGCCTGATGTCTCTAAAATCATTTCCATGTGTCGGACACCAGTTAACGACATGCACAGTACTGACTTCTCGACAGGTTCGCGTGTGGGTATCATTAGTAGGCACCATTTTTGTACTCATCAATTTCCAAGGGTAATCTTACACAATACGTTTCGTACATTTGCAAAGTAAGTTTTTTGCCTCCTTATTTTCTCTCAAAGGGATGAGTGGAGTACCCACGTATGGCACAAGCAACTGCGTGGTCGAATATGTCATAGGATAACTTATCAATGCTCTAACCGGATTCAATTTTCCATAACATTAGTGCAAGTATATCCTAAGGACAATTATTATATATGATCGATCCTGTACTTGCTATTATTCCTATTTTTACGTCATCTCATTCCCGTTCTTTCTTTCCAGGTACGTGATCCCCGTGAATTGTTTGGTTCTTTTCATGACGTGGCTTTCTGCATCGAAATAACGGTGAGCTATTTTTTGAATAAACTCTTTTGTTTGCTTTCAACTGTTACATGCGAAGCGAAAAAAAATTTTTATCCTTATTTAGTACTTCAATAACTCCAATGTTTAGTATTTAAGCCCTTTGTCCATCATAATGAGCACAGAATGAGCAACTAACAATAACAGCTGGTTGAATATTGGAAAAATTAACTTCATTTTGTTTAACTATCTTGCTTGATTTCGAAAATTTGAAAAATTGGCTTCATTTTGTTTGATTTATCTTGCCTGCTTTCATCTCGACTTTCAAACTGTTTCTGTGAGAGCATAAAATTGTATCAAGGGACTTCTCTGGATGCGCGTTGCCCTTGAGCACGGTGGAAAGCTGTATGTGTGTATGCGTTGATGAGAGTAAGTTGATATAGGGGCTGGCGGTGCAGGCATCCCGTAACAGCTCCCTCAAGGTCTACTTAGGCGCTAATTTCCCGATGGTTTTCAGCGTTAAGGACTAATTAGTGTTTGGCTTGGCTTCACCCATTCACTTCTGTACATAAGTTCCTATTTTTCTTCGCCAAGGGCCATTGTGTGGGATTTACGGTGGCGAGTTATTTTCTCTCTGAATATTCGAGTTGAGCTCTCCTGGCAGCGACCGCTGCACGCCGAACTGGCGCTCGTTTCGTGCCCGCCTCCCAGCACTCGCTCTCAGCTCTTTGTTTTGGGGCAGCCTCGCAAAACCCAACTGCATCCCAGCCAACTTAACTGGGAACTTGGCTTTTTTAGGCATTTAGTGCAGCTTGTAACTGAGAACTTGGCTTTTTTAGGTATTTAGCGCAGCGTTGTGACTGAGAACTTGCTTTTTAGGTATTTAACGTACCATTCTAAGACGCGCAGCGGTCTAGCGTTGTTGTGACGTTTCTCCCAACTAATTTAATGGATGTTGTATTCATGCAGCATCTTGTTTGGCCTATTTAGTTTTTCTTACTCCGTACACGTATCTATGTTTTTTCCCTTCTGTGTTTTTTTACTTGTGTAACTCCGAAGAGACGCATCAAACGTTTTCCATTGGTTCGTCATTGTCCTTCTTGACCAACTTGTATATTACTTTACTGTAAAAAACACTCAGTTCTCTCCTGTAAAATTTTTGATACCCTTAATGACATACCATTTTCACGCGTTAAAATTCATGGCTTCTTTTTAGAAGAGCTGCTTCAGCGTTGGTTTTGAAGCATTCATAAGATAGAGTTAAAAAAATGTCATTCAAGATGACAATTTTGTGTTCTATTCGCCGAGAAAACAGTGACGGATATTTGTGCGAGGAGACAAGCTGTTCAATTACAATCTAATGGCCTCTTCAGAGATTCTTCTATTTCCTCGTGTACGGGAGTGGCAAAAATGATCATGCATGGGGATTGTCAAGAGCAATGCACTTTGCTTCTTGGCAAAAATAAGTCTCTAAACAATTTTAATAGCATTAGTTAGCTTTACTTTTGAGTGAAAAATGTAGATAATGGTATACGGTGAAAATAAGGAGCTTATTTTTAGAGAATAATGTCTCCTGAGTACCAAGAAAATGATAATTATCCTCATACGTACGTCGTTATTCTCGAGCTCGTTTGCTGGTGTTCAATTTAGAAAAATACATCTCAGGAAACGATGTTCGACACAGCCGCAATGATGAATTTTAAAGCGTTTATTTTTGAGAGGCGTCAAGTGGAGGAGTTGTATCGACATGATTCGTAGGCACGTCTTAAAGGTCAAGAGGAGAACGAGAGGGTGGAAGGCAGAGAGACGAACGCATCTGAGGCCTTTCTCCGTCTGTCTGTCGGTGTGTCGCTCGCTCTCTGCTTAGTCCACCGGGCGTCATGCCATTTCAAATGACTTGTCATGCTGCAGTCAATCCATCTTAGTCATCATTATTGTTATTTTCTGGGGATATTTCCTGGTGCACAATAGCACAGTAACTCATTGGTCGAGCGCTGCTGCATCATTAGTACGCCACAGTCACATTTTTGCCCCTATTTCCAGACCTGTCGGACCGTGCCGTGAATTATGATGACATTTCTCTGAAATCTCCCGTCCCCTTTGTAGCTATCTCGTCGCGGAGCCCCATTTCTCATGGCGCGCTCGCCCACGAATTTCTTTGCACTTCTCAAAATAATGATTCTTTCATTAGGTTCCATTGTGTGCATTTTTCCCTAATTGTCTGTAAGTTTGGTTTGTACTTGAAAGACAGATGTTGCAGTACGTTATTTGGTTTGAAGAAGTTGAGTTCAGACTGCGTGTGCAACTCTGTAAATTTAGATGAAATGGGGGAAAAAAATTCTTTTATCATGTGATGTGATCGGCCCAACTCCATTTTTATGTTGCTCTATGCACGGTATGAGTCGTGGATGGGTGGGTGCATTCAAATTCAGCTTACCCCATGCATGACTCCGTGGTGAGCTGTTACGTGCTGCAACTATTCTGAAGAGCAGGTTTCTAGGCTCCCTGCTCTCTGAGCTTATAGAGGAGCCCTGTGGGTTGTTGCGCTCCAGACAACTGTTTTCTAAACGGGATCAACTTTCTGGGACGCTGATTTATCTCTTCTTGACTTGTCATGTTCAAAATTTTAATTTTTTTACCGAGACTAGTACCTATTGTTTGCCAAATAAGATCGTTTAAAATAGTTCAATATCTGTGGCGGAAGATAGTGTATGTAATGAACTGTAAGTAGAGAGGAAACACGTTAATTTTCTTAGTATGATCCTTATATATTTACTTTTTCATTTGATTTGCCTTCGTTCAAGTTCAATTCATTTCAATTTATGAATTCATGAACTGTTCAATTTATGAATTCATTTTTGTCGATCGATGGTTCGCTCGCCTGCCCGACCGCGAATTAGAAATGGAGGGACACACTTGAGACGGCATCAGCAAAAGCAATCAATTGGCATATGCGTTCCTGTCATAGTCAGAAGGTCACGCCACGGACTAGATGTAAATTTTCTCTTCGTGTGGTCTCTCTCACGCTGTAATAAGTTACTACGATTGTGTGTGTTAGGCTGCCACACTACAGCAATGCTATTTTGATTTTATTCGAACTGTTTTTGTTAGGGAACATAGCGTGTTTATTGCGAAGATAAGAATGGAAGACCGGGGCCGCGGTGCGCGTTGCACTCGCGCTGTAATGCCTCGTAAACCTCTTCTCCACGCAGTCCTGATCATCTCTTCGGTCTCCCTCTGGCTGCAGTCTCCGCTGGACAGCGACCGATGTGCCTTGCGGTTGTCCATTGCGCTGGGACGTCATTAGGTTTTGTAGATTGTATGGATACTGCTCACTATATCAATTTAGGGATCATTCATTTTGAATCCTTTCGGTTATTTTAAAATTACTATGCACTGAAAAATTATAGATACTTTCCTGACAACTGATTACATTTCCTATCGGTTATTGGAGAATTTCGTTCCTGCTCGTGTGTAATTGGTAAAATACACGGATGATACTATCATAACCAGCGTAAATACACTCTCATGTTTTACTACTATGAAAACGCAGCAGTTTGAGAGGCTTTTTAGCGTATTACGTCGCTACGCTGCATCTTTGTTTTATTTATGAAATCATATACTAATAAACTTAATATATCATTTGTTGTATGTATAATTCGACGAACAAGTACCTCTTATTTGTCTGAAAGTCTGTAATAGTCGTGCGTTGTGGTATGAAACACTCGTCCGGAGTGTATACATGACAGTTAAATGTATTAAAGTTGATAGTAAATGTAATGGAAGCAGAGCAAATCCAGGCCCCGTATTTACATCCTATATCTGATGCTAGCTTGGTTGAATGCTCGTGCTTTTCTTTCACCTGAGTATTTGCTTGCCCTCATTACTAAACGGGGCAACCTATAAATGTATGCTAAGTAGAGGCTGTTATCGTCCGCTTGCGATTTATTTCATGGTTTATAAAAGAGAAAAAACAAGTAATTTATTTCCTAATTTAATTGTTGATCTCCTGTGTTAAATGTATTTCATTATGAATTCTAAGGCAACGCGTCATGTGACCTGTAGTTTTTGTACGTTTACTTTTACTTATTTCTGCTCCGTCTTGTGTGCTTAAATATCGTACAACTTTCAGAAATGGCAGGTGTGGAGGACGTTTCGTAAAGCAAAGAAGTTTTGTTTCTTAATTTTTGTTTTTACTGCGGAGTATTTCCTGTGAATGAACTACGCTGATGGCACTTACTTTGACTTTCTATTTAAAATTTAAATCTATTTTTAGTGCCCTTTCACTAAGCTTCGATTTTCTGCATTCCTCTACTCCCCAGGGGGATACAACATATATATATGTATCTATGAGAATTAACGCTCCCAGAGGGACTTTCTGAGGGCCCGGCTAAAGGTTAGGTAGGCTTTCTTTTTGTTAAAATAACATAGGTTTTTGTTTTGTTACGGACCATCTTTTTTTCGGTTCACTGCTGTCGTGTTTTTTCCGCACCTACTACTTTCTTCTTCATCTTTGATCTTGTTTCATGAACTTCTTTCTCATCTTCTGCTCTTTCTCATCTGTTTCTGTGCCCTTTCTGCATAGATTCCACGTTCCCTTAAACTCCGTACTAAATGGTGCCATCTTCCTTCCTCTCTTTGGATCTCATTTGTTGAGGATAGGGTAATAATCTAATCTAATATAATCTGCATTCCTCTAATGTTATTGGGGTAATGTGATCCCGTAACGTGAAACCATCGCAATTTCTATGGAACCTGTTCTTTGATTATTCGTACTCTCCCGCTTGATTAATTCATTGAAGTGTCAATCGGGACGGTGAAAAACGCTTTTATCTTCCCCACTTCTCCCAGGGGAAAAATGTGAGGGCCCGAGCCGAGAGTTAGGTAGGCCTTCTTTTTGTTGAAATAACAGTTTTTTTTTGTTATGTTAAGGACCACCTTTTTTCGGTTCACTGCTGTCCTGTTTTTCAGCATCTCTCACTTTCTTCTTCAACTTTTATCTTATTTCATGAACTTCTTTCTCATCTTACTGTTTCTATGCCCCTTCAGCATAGATTCCTCTTTTTCTTATCTCCATACTAAATGGTGCCTTCCTCCTTCCTCTCTTCGATGCGCTCTATTTTTGTAACGGTTAGGGAGGCTTAAACTAACTTATAAACTAATCTAATCTTCCCCACTTCACTGCACGGACTGTTTAACTTTGCCTAATTTGTTCGACTCGCGTTCTCACATTTAATGAATTCTTAATGCATGCCATATATTTCGATTTCAAAGAGGTAGAATGGAACTCTATGAAACGAACTGATCGATGGTGAATATTTTATGCAATGGTGAGTGTATCCTTAATGTATATTCAGCGAATGTTTGTAGTAGCTGAGCGTTTCAATTATGATGAGTTTTTTTCAATTCTGTCGCGTGTTTTGCTTTTTGATTTGTAAATTTGTCTCATTTTACACAGAAAGAAAACATTCAGTGTGAATAACACAATTTTGTGAGATTCCAATGGTCATACTACCGTTACTAGCTGTCCCAAGTTATCGAGACACGAACTATTGTGATACATTGAATTTATTGCTAAAGTATTGTCATTCGTCTAGTTCTTGGCGCAGAGTTATTTGAAAAGTTTTAATATTGATAACCGTTTGCTGGTTATGTTGCGCTAGTTCGCTTCGTGCAAAATTCATCCACATTCGCCGGCCCGATCATGTTTCTGTTCTCTTACTTTTTTGAAAATTATCATGTTACTGTCGGTGAAATTAGACGAGCGGCAGATATTTTAGCCGTTTTCACGGTAATGACCGGCGATAAAACTGTTGACCAACGAAGGTCTTGCTGTAACTCACGATAAAATACTGCAAATTTATCATCTCATAAAACTGGCTCTCCCCGGCGAAAGTTTCTTTGAAAAAGTGCGCTAATTTGCGGTCTTTGTAAGGAAATCGAGTGTAGAGCCGACAATAAATTGTGATGATGGTGTTACAAAATGTCGATGAAATTGATTGACTGGAAATAACCATAACGAGGTTATCATGCGCGATCAAAGCTCGATTTGTGCTTCAGTGCATTGCTGCCGACACTCGATCGTACACAGGATGCGTTTCATTAGAGCCTAGTTATTGACACTAGCAGTAGTTTTTCTGGTGGTATTACCTACTTTATGTGCTGGAAATGTTTTATTTTTAATTAAATTGTTACGTCATTGGAGTGATGTTCACTTCATATTGTACTTCACCTTTTTGTAAGCCGTGCGCCTTTTAACGTTCGTTTGACGAAAGTTTTAGCGATCGGATGTAGGCGATGTGTGCTGCCGAGTTTCATTTAAACGACCTCTCCTGCCGTTGGCTGGAACTTATGTCCGTTGCCTAATTTTTTATTGATATGTTAGCGAAAGTTTTGTAGCCGCATGTACTATCGGGAATTGCGCGGTGGTTACTTGATGGGGAACTTTGAAATCATGAGAGCGCTACTCATGCCAACGAAACGCTTATAATGGCCCTGTTGCAAGTGATCGATAACCAACTTCGGGGTTAACAAACGACCCATGTGCATACCTGCCTACTCTTCTACCCTTCCTGGCTTTGTTGCTCGCACCTTTTTTACAATCATTTCTTTAAAAATGTCATTCACCGTGCCTTTTTTAAGACAATATTTATATTCTCTGCTTTTGGTTCTTTTTGTATCTATGAAAGGCTGATTAGTACTTCTCGTATTTCAAGAGGAATAATTTTCTTTTCTTTATTTTTTTACGAGGCTTTATGTAAATTTCCTTGAAACTCTTTTCTTTCTCGGCGGAAAGCAACTATTGTATTAATGAGAATTAGCGCTCTCAGGAACAAGATTGGAAGTTTTGTGTTCAAGGTTAGGCAGGCCTGTTTTTGAAATGTAAAAAGTTTTGTTTTTGTTTTACAATGACCTTTTTCCAGCTCACTGCTATTTTTTTCTCGATTTATTCAACTTCCATCATGTTTCGTAGACTTCTCTCAATCTTGCTGTTTCTACTTGCTGGGTGTAGGGACACATTAACTCCAGCGTAGATTTCTCGTTCTCTTGATTCCGTTTTAAACGGTGCCTTCCTCCTATATCATTTGGGAACATTTTTTTTGTAGTTAATGAAGCTTGAAGTAAGAAAATCTACAACTCTTTTATATCTTGAATTATATTTGTTAATCCCGCAGCGGCGGGGATCAAGCTTGCAGCTCTAAATTTTCATCCTAATTAATATATTTATATCCTTTGAGCTTCTTTTCAATATATTCATTGTGCAGTTGAGATGAAGCCGTCTCAAGTATTAAATTCTAAAAAGCTTTTTCTGCATACAATTTGTTGAAAACAGGAAAACTAATCGAGCAGATGGTGGCATTGACTCGACGACATTTATGTGCCTATTGATCGACCAAACTTTCAATTCACCGTTGTTGTGTGAGCAAGGCACGTTAAATTCCAGTCTGGTATATGACTGCAATTATTCGTATCATGTGTGCCTAAATCTGGAAAGCAATTCGTAGCTAATACTGGGTTGGCGGGCGTTAATTTTGTGAGGATCAATGAGAAGATGCCGCAAGCGAGGGAGCCCCGTGGGCGCATAAGCGTGCCGGCGGCCGCGAGTAATGGGTGTGGAAGACCCGTGTCATTGTGGGCATTAATATCTCAAGTGCGGTATCGTTCACGAGCTCATTAGCGAGCCCATGTAATGAATATCTGTGACTCTCTTAACCAATACTTGGTGTTGTATGTCCAGTCTATCATGCAATCGCTCAGTGCAGTTGTTCTTTTGCCGAGTCATTTTAATGATGCTGTAAGTAGCTTTGCTGACTCATGCTCGCGAGCTATCTAGTCGCTGGGCGGCATGTTCTTAATTGTATTGTTATCTGGCGCATCGCTATAGGGTTTACAAGCTGCGTAGGTCGTACCACTTCTCTCTCATATGTTACTTACCATTCTCATTTCTTTGGGTGTCACACCAGCCATTCACTTGTGTGCTTATCTTGCGCTGCGCTCCGTGTGTGGCTCCCAGTTTTGTTTCAGGTTTTTTTCCCGCAGCGAAGAACTTTTTTCTCTTTGTTTTGGTTTAGTTCTCGCTGCAACTGACGCTCCGCGCTTGTGAACTATTGTTCCATCGTTCCTCTGCCCTTCTCTTTCTTTTTCTCCCTCCTCCCTCTCTCTCTCTCTTTCTCTCTCTCTCTGCCAGGCCTTGCGCTATCTAAACACGAGTGTGTGAGAGAGTGTGTGCTGTGCATTATTGATGTTAGTGTCTATTATGGTGTGAATAATTTATTATTTGGGGAAAAAGTTAAGTTTTGTGACCTTCCCTCGAACTGTTTCATCACACTTGGTAAGTTTGTATCAGTGCTACTCTGAGCCAAAAAGTTCTGCTGAAATGAACGTTTTTACGCGCAGGTGTGTTGAGCTAACATGTGTTGTCAAGGTTGATGGATCTTTACATTAGAAACAATAATTTTCTTTTGTTTTCAGTTCTTCAACGTTGTATCTGACATGATGGGGCATTTTACTCGTACGATGTATGGTGTATAACTTGACGCTTTTCAAATACTTCACAAGATGCAAACACCTTTCTGAGGCGTGCACCCATCCGCGATTTCAGTGCTAACATTCCAGTGAAATTGTTTCCGTTGATCGCTGACTAAAAATTAATCTGTCTTGAATATTTTTGGTATGCCTCAGATATTTTTGATGGTGTTTTTTATACTGCGGTGATTTTCAGAGTTTTTCTACAGGACCTCCTCACGCTATGAACGATATAACCATAGGCTGTTTGGTAACGAAGGCATCTGTTTCGCTTGGGTTAGTGATGAATTGCGCTTCGGTTTTTCAGCACCTACTACTTCCTTCTTCAACTTGTATCGCATTTCATGAACTTCTTTCTCAACTTGATGTTTCTATGCATGTTGTGCATGGATTCCAAGCTCTATTATCTCCATACTAAAGAGTGCCTTCCTCTCTTTGGAACGTCTTTGTTGTGGTTAGGGAGGCTTAACCTAACATCTAATGTGTGTTACTTTTTATGGCAAAAAATATATTAATGTTTTGAAGTGAATTTTGCGTGAGTGATTGGTGCACGCTGGGCCTGCTACATGAACTTTTTTGTAGATTTTATCGGAGAAGAAGACGGTGTTGGAATATAAGAGCGCGGGAGAGGAGTCGCGCCCGCGCTTGCTGCCAGGTCTGCGGTCCCGTACGTGCCTTCTTAAAGGGAAGGAGGCAGTAAAGGTAGCGCCATTGGCTTCGTATCAGAGCGCTACTTTTCCAATTGAACTGCCGTAGACAACTGTCGGCCTCGACTATCCTGATCTAACTTCGTAAAGTCTTCCTCCGTATGTTCGGTTCTCGTCTGTGCCGCCTACACTGCAGCGACTACGCTTTCTCCTACTTTTTTGGCTGTCAGTCAACGAGCGCAATTATTTGGTTTTGTTTACAGTGCTTGGAAATCCACTTCTGGGATGCGAAGCGTGACGCACGCAAATGTCGTGATCGGAGAGAGGTAGTTGTGCTTGGTTGAAAGAATTTCATGGTGCTGAATGTTCTCTATGGTGAATATATTGATTGAAATCCATGACGTCAGTACACACTCTTAGATTACCGCTTTAATTGCAAACGTGTTCATGAACTTGGTGTATGGTATCAAAGTTTCTTCGTGTTGAAAATATTATTTAAAAACATTTTTATGTATAAATTACGTACATTGGAACCTCTTAGCTGTGCAAATCATTATACTGTGCATCAGCGTCGGCTGATAGAGCCATAAATTTCATTTTCATTCTTCTGTGGTCGAATTGACTTGAGAGCTCTCTATTAATTTTATTCCTCTATGATGTTTTCCTCAATTATGCAATTATCCCGAGGACATGTTTTCTCGTATACTACCGTGACACGCGCTCTGTTGATTGAGGTCTCTCCAGGTGTCAACTCTTCCCCGAGTTCGAACGATACAAAACAAAAACTGCAATTGGTCATACGTACCATCTACAATTAGTTCTACAATACATTTGTATTTTTTCACGTGCTCCTGTCCTCAAATTTGTTTCCTCAGCTCCTTCCGACACTGTCTGCGGTGAACTTCACATTCTGCTTTCTTGCACTCCCACTGGCGTCGTTGCATGTGAACTAAAAATTGAGAACCTCCATTCGAATAGACATGCAGCGCGCGGTCGACTGCAATGCCTAGGCCTTCGTAAATAAAGCAGTCGTCCCGTTCCTGCGATCGTTTCGGTAGATGTCGAAGCCGGAAATGAAAGAGCGGTTTTTCTCTTGCCAACCTAGGACAAGCTTTTTATTTCCGACCTAAATTGGAAGACAGAATTCTGATTTTTTTTTGTTAACGGGCTCTCTACCTAGTCAGTGAAGAATATTAAGCCTAGAAAGAAATGTTTTGTTTGCTCAATCGAAAATAGTTAAAAAATTAACGTATCGATGTTTGTTGTCATTAGTGACGCTTTGTGTTTTATGTGTTTTTTCGTGATAAGGTGTGCATGCGTGGTGCGTGCTATATTTTTTATACCGGGTGCATCGTACCAAATTCAGCGTCGAGACTCGATCATGATAAGCGATACGAGTCTGTGGTTTGACCCAAGTGTCAGGCTTTATTTTAGCTTTATTTCAGATCAGGCTTCTGAACTTTTTTCTCAAATTTCTGTTTCTATGCCCCTTTTGCATAGATTCCGCGTTCCCTTTTCTCCATACTAAATGATGCCTTCCTCCTTCCTCTCTTCGGAACGCTTTTTTTTTAGCAATTGGGGAGGCTTAAACTAATATCTAATCTAATTTAATCTTTAGCTCAAGCTTTATTTTCGCATTTACTCGGCTTTCTCGTCGAGTGCATCGGGTTGTCACTACACATCTGGTGTGGAAGTAGTTTTCCCATTTGAGGTTATGGCCTCGTATTTTATTTTACAGCAGCAGTCCGAGTGCCAAGTTCTGACTTCACTAATTTGCTAACTGAAATAACGCGATGAAAAGTTAGGCATCTTCTCCGCTGAGTTGTGGGGTGCATTGCATCAATTCGCGGGAACCAAGAGTGAGGTTTTGCTATTTGATGATGATGATTATGATGGATGATGAAACGAGAATGTCATTCAGCATTGATATCTAGCCGGAAATTAAACACCAAGTTTATCAGAAAGAATATTTAGCTTGTCATATCATTTGTTATTTTCTTAGCGTGAAAGACAATTTTGCTTCTTCTGTATTGTGGGAAACGACTTTTTGGTAGGTTGGAAATTCTTTCTGGTGGATACAATTATTGTATTTATGGGAACTAGCGCTCCCAGGAAGAAAATGTGGGATCCCAAGCAAAAGGTTAAGTAAGCCTTCCTCTTGTTGAAATGAAATAATTTTTTTGTTTTCTTATCGATCATCTTGTTTCAGTTCTCGTCTGTCCTGTTTTTCGGCAACTACTACTATCTTCTTCAACTTTTATCTTCTTCATTAACTTTTTTCTCATCCTCCTGTTTCTGTGCACTTTGTGTATAGATTCCGCGTTCATGTAAGTGTATACTAAATCGTCCTTTCGTACTTCCTCTTTTTGGAACGCTTTCGTTGCGGCTAGGAAGGCTTAAATTAACAATTAATCTAATCTGCCAGAATGGAAACTTTATTTCAGTTTGAAAGTCTTATGCGACTCACGATGCTTAACTAAGCTTTTTAATACATTTTCATCTCGATTTTCAGCCCTACGATAATTTCAAGTTGAGGCATTCCGATATGAGCGGAATGAATACGGTGTCTACTATCTCGATACTTAAATAGCGCTCTAGCTACTCTGGGAATAATTCGATACGTAATATAGTTTTGACTTTTATGACAGTAGAAATCATGCCTCAATGCGAGAGATATCCAACTTATGGCCGCTCTAGCGTGCGTGCGGTGTAATTGAAGCCTGTGGCCTGCATGGCGAGTGGGCATAAGTTCGTGTGCAATGAAGTGCGTGCCGCTCGGTGCAAGCCTATAAGTTGGCTGCTCATATGCCCGAAAAAGTTTCCGATTAAACTTTCGCTCTCATAAAACAGAATTATTGTTGCTAACTAAACGCGTGGAATAGGTGAATACGTGTAGCAAACGCTACAGGAAGTTTGGAGTTCGTTTTCCCCTTCTTTTATGAACACCACGAGCTGGCCAAAGCAAACAAACTATGAGCTCCGGAGATGCGGTGCCCCTAAATTCTGCGGGTGGGCTGGTCATAGCGGAAGCCAATGAGCGTCCTTATGTGAATGTTTAACTTGGACTCGGAGCGGGTCGTTCGTTCCAATAAGCTGGTGCGCTGCCCTCGTTTCGGAGGGAGGGACGTAAAATTTTGCATGGCGAGGTGTGTTGCTCCTCTCTAACGTGCCGCCGCATCGCATTAGCGGTTTGACTCGGCTGGATTCCACGACGAGTGCTGTACTTTTGGCCCAAGTTTATTCCGTAACATTTTCTTGATATTGGCCCGCTCAGAGGGATACAATTATTGTTTCTCTAGGAATTAGCGCTCCTACGGGAAAATGTTAGGTCCTTAGCTGAAAATTAAATAAGCGTTCTTTTTGATGAAATAAATAGGTTTTTGTTTTGCTCTGTGAGGAACCAGCTTTTTTCGGTTCACTGCTGTCCTGTTTTTCAGCACCTTTTACTTTCTTCATCAACTTTTATGTCTTGTTCCATAAACTTCCTTCCCATCTTACTGTTTCCATGTGCAGAGGATCTTGTTTACCAACACACGTTGTGCATATATTCCGCGTTCCCTTTACCTCCATGCTAAAAAGTGCTGTTCTTTTGTTGTTGTTAGGAATGCTTAAACTAACATATCTAGTCTCATCCCATCCAGTAACTAGAAATTAATATTCTCTTAGAAATGAAAACACTCAAGAGCAACACAAATCTTATCCATTTTCCTCGAATTTGTCAAGCTGCTTTTTTTTTAGCTCGGGTATTTTTGCAACAGTGTCCCTGTCTGCGCTGTCATAAATCTCAGTTCATTTAGAGGCTGCCTCTCGCTTTGAACCTCTAGAAGTTTACACTTGTAAGTGATCGTTTTGTTGCTTGTATAGGAAGGCTGCGTAGTAGTTTGTGCTTTTGTAGCGGCATGAACTTGGCAGGGAATACCGGATAGTTTCCATCTACTTACCAGAACGGTAATTATGGGAGTAGAAAATTCCAGTAGACGTTTGTTATTACTTAGAAATATCGCTAGTCTCAAGCATTCTAGTAGGACAAGAAGTATGAAATGATTGCGCGAGTTAAAAGCTCGAACTGCTCATCAAACTTACTTAAAACAAAACTTAGAAAACTTAAACTTGTAGAAAACTTAAAAAAAAACTTTAATGATTCTTACTCATAAAGGATCGACCCAAAAGATGGTTCATTTTTTCCTCCTTCAGGTTCTTTGGTGAGTCATTTCGAATTTTATGAATTTATATTATAGGTGTAGGCCTAGATTCCAAACTTCAGAGCGTAAATTCCTCTTACCTGAAAAAGTTTTCATTTTATGAGAAACGATATTGTTTGTTTTTACGATAAAAAGATTTTAATTCTCGTCATTTTTGTGTCAGCGTGTTTCAGTATCGTGTTCAGACAAGGAATTTAGTTAATTCGTTTCAGATGACTTTAAAAAAACCTTTTGAAGAATAACCGTGGTTTTTAAACAGCTAACGAGCATTCAGGAGTTAGCAGCGGCACTTCCACCATTCACGACTACGCACCCCCCCTCCTATAAGCAGGCAGCGTGAATAATCTTACGCCTTTTTAAGGCGTAAAAAAACGTTTGAAAGGGCAACCTTAAATTTAATTTTTCAAAGAGCTAATAACGGCACTTGTACCGTACATGATTGTGTGCTCCCCTGGCTGCAAGTTGGTAGTATTGATGCTCTTAAGATTGTTCAAGCCGTAAAAAAACGACGTCTGAAAGGGCAACCCTAATTTTAATTTTTTCAACGAGGTAGTACGGCACTTGCACCGTACATGATTGTGTGCTCCTCTGGCTGCAAGTCGGTAGTATTGATGCTCTTACGATTGTTCAAGCCGTAAAAAAGCGACGTCTGAAAGGGCAACCCTAATTTCAATTTTTTCAGCGAGGTAGTAACGGCACTTGCACCGTACATGATTGTGTGCTCCTCTGGCTGCAAGTCGGTAGTATTGATGCTTTCACGATTGTTCAAGACGTGAAAAAAACGTTTGTAAGGGCAACAATAATTCCAATTTTTCAAGGAATTAATAACGGCACTTTCACCGTACATGATCTGCAAGTCGGTAGTATCAGCCATCAGCGTCTGCTGATGGCTCCGCACTAGGAAGTTCAGGGCTTTCTGGAGGCGTGTGTCAAGCACGACCAGAGGATGTGGGAGCCTTCACTGCCTCTTCCATCAGTTGAGTTTAGCTCTTCAATGCCTGCTTAATTATCTCTATTGAAGCTTCGAGCTGCCGCTGCTGCTGCTGCTGCTCGCTCGTACCTGCTGCCGCCGATGCTGCTCCAGCTGCTTCGGGCGCTGTCTTCTCCTTCCTATACGCATTGGAAAGCTGTCGTACGCTTAAATGTATGTAGTAATTTTCAGTGGGGTGTATTATAATGTTAATCTTTTCATCCTATTGCACAACTGAACCTAACAACCGCCTTTGATGCTACATCGTGAACTTTTTAATGCTTCGTACCATATTTTCCCTGAACTTTTAGCTGTTTGTAAGCCAAGAAAATGTTTCAGGTTTTTGTTGTACATATTTCCCTCTTAAGCGGCCCATAGACGATCAATTTTATTGTCAATATAATTGACAAAAATGATTATTGACAATTTAATTGATTGTCTGTGGGCTCGATTGACGACCGTCAAATAATTGATTCAGTGGGCAAAAAAAATTTCATCAATATATTAAGTCAATGATATTGACAAATGAATTGATCGTCTATGGGCCGCTTTAGAAGGGAAGGCTACATGGGATTGTCCTGCACCGTGTGTTATGGACTTATCATTGTACGAGAGGCGGGGTTGCCTAGTTTGATGCTTCAGGGGAGAGTGTGCGACCACGGTTGTGTGTTGACGTCTCAAGGATGCTGGATGTGACGCTTTGCTGCAGTAACCTGAAGTCATCGATCACCAGCACTGACAGTCACGTTTTCTGAATTGTTGTTTTCAATTGAGTTGAGCCTGATGTTCTGTGTCACATTTTTTCGAGCAGAGAGGAGGGGACTCGTGTTTCGTTTCGCGGTTTCCAGAAGGTATTATATGTTTCGTTCACGGGATATCTTAATCGACCGCATTCTCTTCCTCCCATTCTTGTAAAGGACTTGAGCCTGCTATAGAGCAGTGGTACAAATTAAGTATTTACATTTATTGTCTAGAGCTATTGTTCGCTGTTATTTAATGTGTAGTTCTCAGTCTATTTGATTTTAGCAAATTCAGTTATGGTCATACAGTTGAGCGATATCTATTTACTGGTTTGATTTTCTCTAAAGGCAACGTTGCACCTGCTAGGCGAATATTTGTTTTACTGAGTATCCACTTTTTCTGTTTGATAAAAGTTATAAGTTCTTGGTTTTGCGATTGTATTATAAACACTTTTGTGTCCTTTGCCCCTTTATCTGGCGTAGACATTCTTTTTCAAGTTTTTCTTAAAGGGCATGCAAAACGAGACAGCCTTCGTGTTATTTCTGTGAATCTGGTTCACTCATTTTACGAAGCTACAGCTGTATGAAAATTTTAAATTGAGAGCACAATTTCCAGAGTCTTTTCTGTAACAAGTTCACTCATGCGTTGTTCCTGAACAACCCTTTATTGATGCTGCATATCGAATTCCTTGACGTCGCCGCTCTCTCAGTTGACGATAACCCCTTGTGTTCGCTTCCGTCTCGTATCCCGGACTGTGAAAAAAGGGAGAGATATCAACCGTGGCTTGTCCCTTCTTCACGTGTCGAGCTAGACGATCGCTTCAGTGCTGGCTGCTGCGATCGGCCGGAAAGCCTGGTGAGGGACTTGCGTGAGATATACGATGCTGTTTTGAGCGCCATCTCCGAGGAAGGTGCTGGCGTGCGTTTGAGGGACGGCACCCCGACGGAATTTGAGCTTTCTTTCCCTGGGAAACCCAACACTCCTCTCTCCCTCTGTCCGCCCTCATTTTCTCCCTCCCTCTCTTTGCCTTGGTGTGCTTTTCTGTCCCTTCTTCCCATCTGTCAATTGTTTTTCAACATCTGAGAATATATTTGTTAGTATGTCGATGTTTTGTGAGCTTGGTTTCCGTAACAACTTGTTATTCTTGCTCTTGAAAAACATCCTATTTATAAAACTGTAGCTAAAAAGAATATCTTGAATTACGTAGGAAAACGATGTGTACGGCAAGTATTACTGATGCGTAATACTTGCCTGATATTTTGGGCGCAAAGACTTCCTTGCTAACCCAAATGTCGTTCGTTCTCTTTGGAACGTAATCAAATATATTGTAACAAAAATATTTAAATGAATGTATATTTAATAAATTTGAATTTCAAGAAATAAATTGAAATAATATGTTGAAGTTCATTGTATAGGTTTGTATATTTTCGATATAGTTAGGAAGGGCATGTGTTTTATCATTGATTTTACGAGTTTACTTTTTTCAGTAGCGCTATTTCATTTATTGAAGAGTTACTGGCGCTAGATAGCGCTGACGTCTGGTCCACACTCAGCATGCCCCGAAGCTCGATCCTCTGTGGTGTCATGAGACGCGCACCCTTGGATTGGAGCGCAGGTTTCTGTTGAGTCCTGACGCCTGACTTGTCTGTCGTGCTCGCTTGCATTTGTGTTACTGCTGGAGCGTCGAACATCTACTACTCCATTATTTTTTGCTTGTTTTTCCTTATGCTCTAAATAACAATATTTTATGTATTTCTTCTCTGAAAAAAATACATTTTTTGGTTGTTTTTCCTTCTTCTCTTTTAGCCTCTTTTGATTCAATGTAACATTTTTTGTCTGAACGCATGATTTGATGAGAATGATGACCATATCCACCCTTTAGCGAATTAGGACGTTATTTTTGACCTCAACATTTTAACGATATTGGATTACTCCGCGGACAAATATGTATACCCTTGTTTGTTGTAAGATCAAACATTAACTAGCTTCAGTTAATTTCTTCAATTTTATACTGGAATTGCTTTCCTGCGAACAACCTTGTGAGCAACCGCGTGAGGTCACAATGTATCGCAGGCACATTAGATGGTAACACTTGCAAATTGAGCTACGCGTGGTACGACAGATGCAGGACTGCGCGTAAATCCGGTGTTAAAGTGAAACTCGGATATTTACATAGCGGCAGCGAAAGCATGGCCGCGCTTGCGTGGAGCTACGGGCGCGCTAGTCGACTTTGCGCCAGGTACTCTTTGGTTCACACTGTAAATCATTGGGCCTGCTGCCTTGAGATTTATGAGCAATGCCCCGAAAAGAGGTCGGCGGCAAGCACTCCCAGAAGCCGAATATCTTGGGAGCTGCAAACGTCTATAAGATCGTCCAAGAGTTTTGGCTTCCTGTGCTTTTTGTGAGGCTGCGAGTGGCGGCAATCTTGGCTCGTTCGAGTTCGAGGAAATAAAAAGATCCCGTGGAATGATGGCTTTTCCTTTCTTTCTTTATATCCATGGCTTGATCGAGGCGCTCCTGAGAATAATCCCGAGTTTTCAGCTGACCGTTCGGGAGCTCGACGATTGTTGCGAGAAATGCTTCCCAAAAATAAATGGCCTCCGAGCTGACGGAAAGGATCGAATTTGATAAAACTTTGCATGCAAAGCGGTGCGTTTGAGATTTCATTTGGGAAGGACTATCTTTTGTTCTGTTTTATTGCTACTGCTATTGTACAAGAGGAACAGTTCTCATCTTCAGGGACTAGGATAGAAACTCTCGGTTCGAGATAGCTAACAAGAAGCTCCGCTTCGAGTGGATCGTTTCGTTTATGGGTAACATTTTACTGCTGCCAATCGATGTTTTTGTCGCCATCTACACGCCTTTACATCCGACAGAGACTTAGATGAGTCTAATCGAGCAAACACCTAAAACTAACGACTAATCTAATCGAGCAAACATCCATTTATTCTTTAGTTTTTTCGCTTGTTCCACGTTGATGTTTTCGAAATGCAATTGATCATAGATGTGTATGTCTTATAACCTTAAAGCTTTAGTTCTGTCAACTAAAAGTCAGTTTAGTTCCACAAAATAGTTTTAGTTGGGAAGTCATTTCAATTTGACAGTTTTAATTTAAGACTGTCATAAATTTGTAGCATGTTCTTTCAAATAATACGGGTTAGTGAGTGTTCTAGTACCCTACCGAACAAGATATTTTCAATGAACGCAACTGTTCTTATGTCCGGGGTAGAAGCTGTACGTGGAGCGCTCAACCGTGTATTTCGATAGTTGTTTCGTTCCCTCTTCGGGTTAAAACTATTGTATTTGTGGAAATTAGCCCTCTCAAGCTGAATATGTGACGTCATGAGCTAAAGGCTAGCTACGCCTTCCTTTTATTGAAATAGAATAGTTAAATTTTATTCGTTACACACCCACTTCTTTCGGTTCATTGCGTTCCTGTTTTTCAGCACCTACTACTTTCATCTTGTTGCACGTACTTCTTTCAATCTTGGTGCTTCCATGCGGAGGGCAGGGGGACACAGAGTGTGCATAGATTCCCCATTCCTCGAATTCAGCACTAAACGGTGCATTTACCTGTTCTCAATAAGCACCTTTGCTGTGCTTAAAGGGGCTCAAATTAACTTATAATTTGAGTTAGGTCCCAAATATACCTTCCGTCTATACATAGGTAGTTATGTGGACGAATAGGCATATGTTATCCTTCTCGGAAAATTGTTTTTACATCAATGATCCTTACTGGGAAAAATATTTTCAACATCGATGACCCTACTCGGAAAATTATTTTCAACAACGATGACCCTACTCGGAAAATTATTTTCAACATCGATGACCCTACTCGGAAAATTATTTTCAACATCGGTGATCCTACTCGGTAAATTGTTTTCAACATCGATGATCCCACTCGAAAAATTATTTTCAACATCGATGACCCTACTCGGAAAATTATTTTCAACATCGGTGATCCTACTCGGAAAATATTTTCAACATCGATGATCCCACTCGAAAAATTATTTTCAACATCGATGACCCTACTCGGTAAATTATTTTCAACATCGATGACCCTACTCGGAAAATTATTTTCAACATCGGTGATCCTAGTCGAAAAATTATTTTCAACATTGATGATCCTACTCGGTAAATTGTTTTCAACATCGATGACCCCACTCGAAAAATTGTTTTGAACATCGGTGATTTCAAGCATGAACGAAGCGATTCTTTGACAAAGCCCTCATGTGTTTGACTGGGCGGGCCGCGCAAAGTTGTGAAGCGATTGTTGTACGTAAAGTCAAATACACGGCGAGCCTTCTCCAAACTTATGATGCATTGATCACGGGAACTTGGTCGAAGTTTGTCGTGATGGATTTTGCTTGTGAAGCATTTGTTTGTCCGCCGCTCTGCGAGCATCCGAGGAGCTCTGGCAAATTGCCTTTCTCTTCTCTGGTGCATCTGTCAAAAAGTTCCCTATCTCAAATGCCATCATTTATTGATCGCTGCTGAGCTTGCTTTTAATTTCTTCTGGTGAGGTCGTACACTCTCTCGAGTATTGGTTCACCTCACTGCAACAAGAAGCATCAATTCGGATCGTGTAGTTTTGGTCTAATTTAAAAACGGAATTAAGTTCGTGTGTTGAAGTGTTTGTCTTGTTATTTGCACTCATTCTTTTATCGCTCTGCGCTGTCAACTGTGCATCAGACAAATCTTAGGTGGAGCTGTGTTGGTCTTAAAATTGTGTACAAATTTAATTTATGCATGAATAAATGTTCAATCCAAGACTCCATTTTCTCAAAGTGTTCATCATGATTGTTTCTTTAAATTTCTCAAGGCAGACTTTTACAATGCGTGTAATTATGAGTTTATATTTTCTAACAACAGCGTTAGTTCAAAGTTCTTCAATAGGATTTTGAATGTAATTTTCAAGTGTCGCACATTCTCTATAACACTTGCGAGTGGTGATGTCCCGAGACAGCCAAAGGCTACTTGCGCTTGCGTCCTTCATAGATTCTTCCCCGAGGACTTCCTTCCATCTCGCGTCGTTATCTGACAGCGCTCTCTCTTGAGTGCTCTGCAATTTGCATTTTAGTTGGAATTCATGGCGTGATTTAGAGTGCTGTTTGCACTCTAAGATTGCTCAACTTCTTCCCTGTTCAGTAATGTTCTTCTGTTCTGTAATAGGGGGAAAATTTGCATGCCTTCGTACGCTTCTCTCCTAAAATCAAGTCGCTCGAAAACAGAGGTTTAGCAACGACGGCTCCCTCCAAAGTCTCCCTGATTTTCATGCACTTGTTCCAGAAGTCCTTTGTGCATTTGTCACAGTAATGACCCTGAGAGCCTTCCTGCTTAAGAGAAGACTCGGGCATTTCGCTGCTGTGGTCATACAGAACAAACAAGTACCTGGTGCGCAGGTTATCAACTGTACTGTGCATTTCGCTAGCGTGTCTCCCAGCATGGCTTATTCAGTTCTTGATATGGTAATAGTATTTCACTTGATACTGTCATCTCCGCAATTCCACGGAGTCTTATAGTTACGCGGTACTTACATGTCACAATATTTTAATTATCTATGATTCTCGTTAAAAATACTAAGCGTGTCAAGATAAACATATAAAATCAAAGGTTTACTGATTGTATTTTCATCAATGAAATATACAGCGTTAATGTGTTGTTGAACTAGTGCGTTTAACAAACTTCATTCATCAAAATGTGAACCCTTGAACCACCAGAATTTTTTTGAGTTAATTTAGCCAATGGTGATAGTATATGCTAACTAACCTACAAACTGATACAAATCGTAAATTAACCTAACTCATTATTTCATGATGTTTCATATTGTATAGTGTACTCTTTCAGGTATCATTGTTTTTTACTTGCTTAAAATGACGTTACGTTGTTCACAGTGCACACAAAATAACCATGTGATTTGTTCCACTGGTGTGGATTCTGAGTTGTGCGTACTTTCTCGTTTCAGATTCAGAATTTGGTTTAGCCATGTTTTTTCCTTCAAAAGCTATATGAAGAGTATTGTTCTTCAGAGTGTATTATAAATTTACAGCTTTTGCAAGTAAATTATTAGATAAGAAGTTAATTAGTATTGGGAGTGTAATGACTGTTCTCTTTCTGTAGTGTGCACTTGGGCAATTAGTGCTCTTTTGTAATTTACCTGTCTAATCGCTGTATATTGTAATCAGTGACACTTATTAATGCAGGCTTAGCTTTGTGTCATGGTGTCTCATCCTTCCGTTCTGAATTTTTTTGTGGGGGAAGTCAGTGTTTCGTGTAATCGGTCTCTTCTTAGATTACATTCGATTATTCTACTTCATTCTTCAAGTTTTCGGCTCGGTTAGATTCCAGGCTTCTGGTGAAAACATTACAAATTTAAATTGAGGTTCAACTCATGTACGAGTATTGAATGCTGAAATTAAAAATAATAATGCAAGTTCAACTTTTCAATTACTGGTTTCAACATCGTTATTAGAACACGTTCGCTGTTGTGTATTTTTGCCTGCGAGAGTAATTTTATTCCCTTGTGCCTTCATTTTTGTATTCTTTGCAGAATCTACGTTACTAACGCGATATATGAATCCACCTCATAGAGCTTCAAGTTCACTCACGGATTGTGCGGCTTTTCGTCCAGTTGTCTCCACTCGTGGTCTCTTCATGTTCCAATTCCGGCAACAAATTGCTGCTCGACAGTGATGGTAGTCGAACCTTGGCCGTGACCCCGCCAAATGCCCTACATTTGCCAATTTACTGCATGCGTGTTCTACGCCATGCAAACTTAGCGGATCTGCCACCTAAACTATTTCAATGCATGAGACTTCTTATATTCGTCTTTGTAACGAACGAACACTCGTGTGAGTATTATTTGCTGTTGAATGAAAAAGAAATGTTCTGCTTCAATAATATACTGCATAGTGAGTTTGAATTGAAAACAATTCCCTGATCTTCGTGACACGACCCTCATGGTTGTGTCATGAATGCCGAGCAAATCAATGACAAGCGATGATCGTTATGCTGTCTTGAGATTTATTACTCCCTCTCATGTATCGACTTCAAAAGTTTCCCAATTCGCTTTTATTATGCAGAGTCGTTGGAGGGCTTCGGTCCATGATCATTTGTTAAACTCGTGCTCGGCTTTGTAGAATTGCCACGCTTATGATCGCATGCAGCCTCATTTGGGGCCAAACTTTGCAGAAATTCAGTCGAAGCTGATGAAAGGCGCCGCTTCTACTTTCGAGCTAGGGACTTTCTTCTACGCGCCGGTAAACTTATTGCTGAACTTTCTGCGCTTGGTTCATGCTTCGGGGCATTTTATCGAACTCATATGCGACGCGAGCTCGATGCAAGATGGACTATTGCCAGGGGTGTTTTTGCGCTCTTACGTTCTGCATGTGATTGGCTGGTGTCCAGTAATATCCTTGTGGCCTACATAGACAGACTGCCATTCTATTGGCTTTCACTCCGGCGAGGCGGCCTCGCGTTTATTGGGCTCCAGGTGCGATTCCTGATATTAGTCTAAATTATTTAAACACCTGCGGCGCTAGTTTTTTTTGGCAGTGTTTTGTCTGTGGTGCGAATTCTTCCCTCTGAAAATTTTGAATATCTTAATGGGATACAACTACTGCATTTGCTGTGGGAATTAACACTCTCATGAGGAAAATGTGAGGTCGTTTGCTTAAGGTTGCATTGAAATAGAACATTTTTTTGAGGACCCTCTTTTTCTTATTGAATGCTGTTATTTTTAAACACCCGTTATTTTGTTCTTCAACTTCTAGTCTGTTTCGTGTATTCTTTCAAGCTTGCTCTTTCTATGTATGCTCACGGAATCCTGTTTGGGAACGCACTCGTGCAAAGATTCCCCGTTTTTTATTCCTTACTGAATTGTGTTTTCCTGTTTCCTATCTTGGGAATACATTTTATGTGGTTAAGGAGGTTTGAATCAACTGAAGGTATTATATTGAAATACTGTTCAGAAGCTTTTACTTGGCTCTTATTTCCGAGGCTAACGAACTTCTTAACATTGTTACAGTTTACTGTTGAGAAGCATGAAGTTACTACCATGCTTTGCTAATCCTGTTCTTAATTTTTGTGCCCCTCAGGGGTATACAACTATTGTATCTATGGGAATTGCCGCTCCCAGGGGGAGTATGTATGGGCCCGAGCTAAAGGTTAGGTAGGCTTCCTTTTTGTTGAAATAAAATAGGTTTTTGTTTTGTTACGGACCATCTTTTTTCGGTTCACTGCTGTCCTGTTTTTCAGCACCTACTACTTTCTTCTTCAACTTTTTCTTGTTTTATGAACTTCTTTCCTAGCTTACTGTTTCTGTGCACCTTGTGCATAGATTCCGCGTTCCCTCAACTCCATACTAAATGGTGCCTTCCTCTTTCCTCTCTTGGAACATCTTTGTCGTGGTTAAGGGAGGCTAAAACTTTCTTATATAATAATAATAATAATAATAATAATAATAATAATAATAATTATAATAATAATAATAATAATAATAATAATAATAATAATAATAATAATAATAATTTTAATTTTTGTGACCTGTGTTTTTAAAACATTCACTGCCTAAAGTCATTTGCTCTGACGAAATCTTTCATTGCTGATAAGTTGTGTGTGAATTTACGACATGAATCACTTCAGCGCATCTTTCGGTCGCTTTTGTCCGTGAAGTGAAGTTCTTGAGTCCTCCTTTTGTAGTTCTTGAAAAGCTGTTTCATTTGAGTCTTTCATCCATAGCTGGATTAGCCTCTACGTTGTGCGGCTTATTGATCAAACTACTGATGTCGTGCAGCAATTGCTTCCATTGCTGGTCAGTTATTTACTTTCATTAACATCGTGACCCTTGGCAACGTCGCGGTTTAATCTCGTGAATTCCGCCTTGGATTCTTTTGGGCGATATCGCGATTTAGTCTCGCGTTTCGCCGGCGTGAGGCTCGGTCGAGGTAGAGCGCACTCTACTCCCACTTAATCTAATGAGTGAAGGGCGTTCTCGGATGTGCAAGTGTGGGAGGGGACGCAGGCACCCTCTTCTCAAGCTCTCCGGCCGCGGTGTAGGGAGCCTGGTGGCAAACATGATGTGCTGAAGAGGAGACCGCTGTGGCTGGCGCGACTCATGGCTTCTGTTCTTCTCTGGTCTTATTTTTGGTTTCCACCATTGATGAAGGCTTGCTCGCTCAATAATGAAGTACTTAGAGCCGTGCTTTTTATCAGGTAAGTAGCCAGCTCTTCACTCTCAATTTAATGTAGGTTACGCCGTATCTGTGTCAAACTTGGCTGGATTTCCCTCAAGAGGATGGATCTACTTGTTACAGTAACCAGATGATGCCTGCATGGAGGAAGCTATTTTTTCCACTTTCAGTTCAAAATAAATTTCGGCATGAAACTTGAACGCACTTTCTGTTTCATGAGGATAGTACGCGTTCGAGTAACCTCGTTCGAGTTCAGTTCTGATGAACAATGCTCTTCATTGCTTTTGGAGGAACAAACATGGCTAAACTAACGATAATTTCTGAACGCGAACGTAGATCGTAAGTACCCTCTTCACTTCTTGTTCTTGTGAAGTGACGCCGTTTTGGAGTCAAACTTGGCTAGTGTGCGTCACAAATAGAGAAAAGCCGCGGGAGTGTTCGAGTCACGCGTATACATGAAGAAGCAATACTCACGAAGCTGTCATTTCTACGGACTCATGGACTTGATGGATGCCCGCAAGTGTTCTCGTTTCTGCCAAACAACTGACAGTAGTCCTACTTGGCCTGTGTTCGTATTCAGTATTTCGGTTGATTGTCCAAGTTGAGTAAAAGAATAGAAGGGGGTGATTAATTGATCATTTATGTAATTCTGACAACTTATCATGACTGTTTCGAAGTTTTTATTCCTCAACTCAAAAATAATGAGGTGAAAGAGATTTGTATTGTGTATTGAAATAGTAATTATTCGCTTCTGTGTCAACTCGAATTCTTTTTTTACTTATTTTTGTTGCAACTGATTTTCTCGAAAATAGCTGCGATTTTTCAGTAATTTGAATCCCAGTTTTAAAAGAAATTGCTTAGAATTAAATTAGTAAAAGAATCAACTGAACGACACATAGAGCAGCTTCATGTTTTCATCATCTCTTAAGGGTGATATTTCATCGGTTTAATTCATTTTGCGAGCAAGCGGCTCTTGGTCTGATGAAGCAACCTTTGTGTGAGGCACACCTGCTGCTGCTGCACTTGTTCTGTTGCACTCCAGGTTTGTGCGGGCATATTTGCGTGGACGGCGAGTGTGCGGTGCTGTCATTAAATTGTTGCGCGGCCGGGTCGATGTTTGGTGTCGTGACGCAAGGCCTGCCACAACGGTGAAGCCTACTTTCTGCCCTGACTTGGTCTCACTTTTGCCCGTCTCTGCTGAATAACGAACCATTTTTGCTCTGTATTATCCCCTAAAATTGTACGTCGGTTTGTTTCCTTCCTCCTCCTAACGAACAATGAAGATGAACTGGGAGTACTGACCCGCGTGTAAAGCGCTGTGCATGGCTGGTGGCTTGTATGTGGCTGAAGTTATGTCTGATTGGTTACATTTCTCTCTGCTATTATTGCTTTGTTTCGAAAACATTCATCTGAAGTCATTTTCTTAGAAAAAAATACTTGTTTCTTGTTCATAATCATATACAAACCTATGACAAAACCTATGGCGTGAGTCACTAAAATTTTTTATTTGTCTGGCAACAACTAGCTAAATTCTAGGATAGTTTAATGTAGGGGCATTTTTCAAGTAGAGTTCTTGAATAACCATTTTAAATTTTGATTGCGCAACACACTAACGTTAACTGCTTCATTCTTAACGCAATATATCGTTCATACTGTATACGATGGAGAACTGTATGCAGTGGACACATTCATTGCAAACTTTCTTCTTGTTTGACTTGGGCTGGCTCTGTGCTTATGTGATGAAAAATCTGTTTGCACTTTCATTGTTTTTGAAATGATGGCGTGTTCTGCAAAGGCCTTGTGGGATTGTTTAATGTGTACCAACGAGAGCGAGCTGGTTCTCTGTTCTCTAATTGTTGAGCAGTGTGCAGTTCGAGTGATAGATTAAAATTTTATACGTATATATTCTTCCATTTTGGAGAGAAATGGTGTCTTATTCAAATTTTATGACGTTGAAAGTCATAATCATGGAATTAGAACGCAAGTACCACATTCACCTCCATTATGGTAGAACTTACGTGGAATATCGCATTAGGAGACCAGTTCACTCTATGGCTACTCCATTATTGACTCCGAAATAACTGGTATAAGGCATCGATATCCGATGTGGTTTAGCGATGGAACTTTGTGCTATTGTTACCATTAGGTCACTGTGAGCTGCTCAAGAGACGCCTTCATATGGCGAGCCATGAAATCTAGCTTGCTGAACTTCTTTCTTTTTTCTTTTGCGTTTTGGTTTCTTCCTTCGGCCGTATTGCTGCGCTCGACCTAAAAATTTTAACGTCAGCGGATGATGCGAGGAAAGTGTCAGGAATCCCCTGATCTGGCGTTTAAGCATCGCACCGATGGGTATTAGGGACCGGCTCATTCAATGGCACTCCTCTTGTACGACTGCTCCTATTCGACAAAGAATTATCTTTTTTTGGCTTCAGGTTTTCTCCAGGATACGAGATTTCAAAGCTCAATCTACTTCTGTGGCTCATCGAAGCTTCTAAAGTATCCCACTCTGTAGGCTTGACGTATATTTCGGTCCCTCTTCAAAGCGTCCAAGCTGAATTTATGAGACAACGATATCGGATTGTATCGACTCAAACTTCATTTTGTCCATTGCTTTAAATTTGTCTTTAGCTTGTGGTTTTCAGTGATCAGACACATATTTTTGTTTCAATAAATGATTTTCTGCGGGCGCTTTCGTAAGGGCTCTAACTTTGTATTTGACCATCCCCTACAATTGTACCAAATGAATTACCGTGAGGCTTTTACTGAAAAGAAATCGTGACAAAGATTAAGAAGTTTCATGGTTGCACGTAGAGACTCATGAGAACTTTTTGATTCGAGTTTATTTTTTGCCGACCTTGCTCTTACTTTTATTCAGGAGTCTGTAGTCGGACAGACTCTCGACCTGAATGATGGTGCGAATTTGTACCTCAATGTGTTTTACTCTCGTCGAATTTAGACGCTCTTTGTACGGGACAGCGTCGAGAATTTTCGGCATTGTTGTCGAAGGAGCGAGCTAGCGAGAAGAGAGAGAAGCTCCCATTTCTGCGTGGAGTGAAGCTTCTATTTGGACCAACCAAATTCACGATGATCCACGCACGGCGAGCTGTTGGTAGAGGGCAAACATGCTTTATTTGACGAGTGTTTAGCGGCTATTGATGTACTGAAGAGGAGACCGTTGTGGCTGGCGCGACTCATGGCTTCTGTTCTTCTCGAATCTTATTTTTGGTTTCCACCATTGATGAAGGCTTGCTCGCTCAATAATGAAGTACTTAGAGCCGTATTTTGGGGACTTCTTTACACCTCGAGTTCTCGCTTGCACTTCGCATTGTACTTCGTGGTTTTTGCACGCCTTGATGCTCTTCTCTATTATTTCTGGCTCACTCAGTGTTGTTGGACTCGAGTGTCTCCATTATCGGACTTCACGATTTCTTTACAGGACTCATTTAAAGCTTACTTTAGGTGTGCGCGGAGTGTTAACCTAGTGTGCGGGCTCGTTGCTGCTGCTGTTAAAGAGAGAGCTCCGTCGTATACAATATAAACAATATATTGCGTTAAGAACAAAGCAGGGTGCTCGCTGTTGCTGCTACTAAGGTATTTTTAAGCCTTTATGATACTGTTCTCGACTGCTTCCTACACTTTGGATTTTAGATGCATGCTGCTCATGGTCAAGGAAGGTTTGAGTAGCGTTAAGAAGCAACTGATTGTGACATGATTGAAGTATTTTAATGGTATTTTTTTATAACCGTGTCAATCGCAGTAAAATTATTCGTTCAATTCTTGTGAATAATTTAGATACCTTTTGGTGGCCACAATCTAGCACTCAAGCGGAATAATTTAGATGCCTTTTGGTGGCCACAATCTAGCACTCAAGCGGACACTGTGCTTGCTTTTCTAATTACTGTAATTGAATAATTTGATTAATTAATGCAGCAGTTGTCACGCCTTGAAAAATTGAACTGAAGTTACTTCCATCCTCATTTCTTTGAACTTGGAACTCGACGGATTACTGTGGAGTTGCAGTTAGTCACGAGCTAGTTACTATTCATTTTAGGGAGTTCGTTAAAGAAGTTACTGAATTTAACGCTCTTGAGCAGACAAAGCCTGAGTTTTTTCGTTCCCATGAATATCTTTGCAGTCCGATAACTGGCTGGCACGTTTTGTACTTGTCGTGTGTTTAGTTACAAGCTTAGCGAATTATTGTGGCCATTAATTGATATCGAGTTCAGGTGAAATTATCGTCGTTACTGTGAATTTCTTCTCGCGTATGCTTTTTTTTAAAATGCTCGTCGCTTTCGAAGCTTAGGTTACACTAAATAACTGAAACAAAATTTCACTGTGGTTATACTATCCTGGTGTTTATTTTCCTGTAATACTACTTGAATCGGCTTTAACTTAAATTAAACTTTAAACATAAAATGTATTCCAAGTTAGAGCAGCTTAGCATTCGTCATGAAAAAAATTCTTGAAGATTAAACATGTTCCAAGTTACAGATGAACGAATGTAAGTCGTGATGTAACGAAATTTTAAACATGAATTTTAGTGCTAGTTGAAGCAGTTAATATTCTTAATGGAAAACTTAAAACATGAAGAGTATTTCAAGTTGGAGTAGCTTAGTCTTCTCAATTGAAAGAAACCCTGAACATACATATCTATTTCAAGTTGTAGCAGCTAGTATTTGTAGAAAGGAATCTCAAATTTGTAGTGAAGAAATCCATTCCAGTTTGTAGCAACTAGTATTCGTAGTGAGAAAGATTTCAAGCATAATGCTTATTCCACGTTGGAGCAGCCATTAATCATATGGAATAAAATCTTGAACAAAATATCTATTCCAGGTTGTAGCAACTAGTATTCGGCTAATGAGGAAAATTTCAAACATTATGTCTATTCCAATTGGGAGAAACCATTATTCTTATTGAACAAAATCTTAAACTTTACATATATTCCGGGTTGTAGCAGCTAGTATTCGTAATGAAAAGCGGAGAGAAAATGTCGTCACGTGGGAGCTGCTGCTTAGCAAGAATTTATTGTGTTTGCGTCAGGGACGCGTGTGTGCTCCACGATTACAAGACGCTTGGAGCTGTTGATCCCTCGAGATGCGGAGTGCTCGAGCCAGTCTTGTTGGCTTCCATCGTTTATTATAAGGCGCTCCATCCGTCCTTGTGGTCTTCTGAGTGATTTTTTTAGCGCGTTCATCTGATGTCCGAAAGTTGGACTTGGGAGCAATTTGTTCTGTACGTGTTCGACGAGGGAAATTTTTTAACAAGGTTCAAGAGAGATGAATGGTCTCGATTTGTGATGCTTTCAGTGTTTAATTCTGGTCATCCGGTAGTGTTGGGAAAATGTAATTTGTGTAGCTCTCTGTTGATTTATGTGTTATTCTGTGCACTAAAAAATTTCTATGATAAAGTAATCATTTATTACCAAGTACTGTTTAGGGATTGACTTGATGATAAAAACTCCATGGACCTTTGATAATTTTGAAGAAATATTGAATCTTGAATTGTTGAATAATTTTCTCAAAGAGCCGGATATTTACCGCGGTTGTCTCATGAATTTCCTGAAGTTGGGTTTCATCTCTATATGGCCGTCTACGGTTATTGAAAAGTTACTTAAGCGGAAGGCTAGAAATCCCGCGCGTCTTCACGGGATTTGAAAGCACAAGTAAGTGAAATTGTTGATGCAACTCTAGTCGGAATTCCTATGGGCACAAATGACATCCACCCTGAACAGTATGTCCCACAAAAACCCCAACCGAGTATTTATACCCGTATCAGTATTACCATCATAAGAACACCCATATTAGTAATACCATCATAATTTTGCTAGATATTAAATGCTTGAGGTATTCTTATGTTGGTATTACTGATACGAGAAAATAAATACTCGGCTCGGATTTTTATGGGACATACGGTATTTGAAATGATGACCTGGGGAATATCGAATACACCGATGAAACGCCTCTGTAACGTCTTCGGTGGTGAAACGCCGTGTATAATAGTCATAATCCTATGGACACAGTCGCGTGGAGTTCACTGTAGTTGTGACGCTTGGAGATGTAACTTAGCCTTCTGTTATCGTCGTTACTGTGAATTTCTTCTCGCGTATGCTTTTTTTGAAAGCATACGTAGCCACTGTAGCCTTCTGTTTGGATGGCTGACGTTTTATCTTATGGTTTTTGTGAATAGATCAGTGTTTGGCGAACTCGAGTTTACGGCGTGTCTCAAAACGTTCGTTTTTAGATTGAATTGTTCATTTGAAATTCGTGTACCCTATTTAAGTATTCTGCTTTTGAGGAAGTTTCGGTGTTTAGAATTAATTTGTTTCGAGCAGCGGCGTAGCTGTAAAGTATCACCTGAAATAAAACGTAGACGATTGATGTATGGTCAAATGAAAAAATGTTTTTCAGCTGCAAAGATTCGGAAATCTGTGTTTTATGTTTCCCTACGGAAGTAAAATGCGGTATCACAGTTCTTGACGAGAGGAGCTTTCTTTCCTACGTCTAATGTGTGAAAGGCAGGGTCGTTGAATTTATGGCTTTCATTACAAACACTGTGAGCGAACGTTGGATGTGATAGAGCTTTGGTGATAATAACTTCATCTCTGCGTCGGTGAACGAGTTGCCTGAGGTGGCGAGTATTTAGTTCTAGCCACACTCCTGAGTGCTTTCTACTCAACTAATGGAGCAATCAAGCAATTAATAATAAATCAAAAGATATTTTCTTATCACTTCAGTGAGCTTAATCGCTTGCTCTCTGAAATTGGCTATGACGTTTAATCAAATTATAATGTTTTCTTTTTGTAGTATCTTTTTTCTAGAAAGTTTTTACTGCTGGCAAACTTGTGCTTGTAAAATTTTGCGTAAACGTATATTTTTGTGGTCATTTCATAAATTTGAGTATAGGTTGTTATTTCAAATGAATCCCCTCAGGGGGATACATCTATTGCATCTATTGGAATTAGCGCTTCAAGGGGGAAAATGTGAGGGCCCGAGCTGAGAGTGAGGTGGGCCTTCTTTTTGTTGAAATAAAATGTTTTTTTTTTTGTTATGTTAAGGACCACCTTTTTTCGGTTCACTGCTGTCCTGCTTTTTAGCACCTCTGACTTTCTTCTTCAACTTTTATCTTGTTTCATGAACTTCTTTCTCAACTTGCTGTTTCTTTGTCCCTTTTGCATAGATTCCTCATTCTCTCATCTCCATGCTGAATGTGCCTTCCTCCTTCCTCTCTTCAATACGCTCTTTTTTTGTAGCGGTGAGGGAGGCTTAAACTAACTTATAATCTAATCTAATCTAGTTCAAATGAATGTAAAATAAGGAACAGCTTTGCTTGAAATATTTCTCGTTACTGTTTGCTATCGAAAGTACGGAATTGGATAGATAATAAAAAATGAACGTTAATACAATCATCTATTTGCGAGTTTGAATGTGCCTGTAAAAGTCAGCCAATTAATGATATTTTTTGCCTTGGTGACGATAAACAAATGAAAGGCACGCTATTTTTTTGTCGCCGGGCTTACAATTGAGCAGTATTTTGGCGAGTTTGTTACAGCGTCACACCCGAACCAATACAGCCTCTGCGCCCTGACTTTAATTAGCAAATGTTGGGCTGTGCAGCCTCGAGTGTGCATTTCCCTCGCAACTTAATTAAGAAAATTAGGTCCGCTCAAACAAGCTCGTTCAGACAGAAAAGTGTTTTGTGTTGTCCACTCTGACGCTCGCGTGCGTTGGCCTCGGTTCTTTTTTTTAACACGTTGACTGCGATGGGTTAAACTCAAGTGCAATATTCAAGTCAAATTTAAAGTCAAAAGTTGTTTGCAATTTTATAAACGCCAAACATTAACTGGGTCCACTGGATAGCATTAATTTAAAGCAGATTCTTAGAGTTTTTCAAGCGGCCCATCGATGGGTCGTATTGCAAGCAGCGTGTGGAATGGCGCTGCTCGTGAAGGGATATCTGTGTGTGCTTGAATATTTGCTAACGAGGATTTTTCTTGCCATATTCTGAGCTGTGAGGCTGCTTTGATTTTCCTGTGTTATTTCCAACAAATTTTAGTTGTTATTGTGAAGTATTGATTCTGCTCTTGAATTCGCAAAGCTATCGGAGATATCGAGCTTATATCCTACTTTAATTTATATAACTCAAACATGTACATCTTCGTTTGTAGAACGCATGAATAAATTCGATTTCTACTAGTCAACAATATTATGTATTAAGGACCGAATAAGCTAGGAGGCATCTACATTTAGCTACCTGTTGTGAGAGGAGCCAACTCTCAAGTCAAGTATGCTTAATAATTTTGGGTTTTCATGTTTTTAATTAGAGTTAATTATGCATAGAAAATATATCAGCTAATATCAATTTGAAAATACAATTTGATACTCAAGTCATTGCTTTCGTTCATCTGCAGTATTTTTTGTTTTTTGTTTTTTGGCAGCTCTATAACCAAAGTTGAAACTTGCCTAACATTAAGGGGGACTAGAGTTTTGTGAATGAAATTCTGTTTGATTTTTGGTTCGTTTTTTTTTTTTGTTCGTTAATTCCATCATTTCGTTAATTCCATTTTTGTGGTAACCTGAGAGCGTATAAAATTCGAGCTAGTGGGTCTAAGTAAGGTATTCTAGTTAAAATTTTAATTCCTCGTTTGGAAAGTCAATTTCATCGTCATGTCCTCTCGTACAGTTGCAGAAAAGTCGATCGATATCGTTAGTCGACTGACCTGAGGAACTGATCATTCTATCATGAGTGAAATTTAATTCCAGTGTAGGCTTTCCTTCTTAATTTCGTGTGTAGATCTGCCTTTTGTTGAAATAGGATAAATATTTTGTTTTTGTTGACGACTACCTTTTTTCGATTCACTGATGTTCTTTTCCTCAATCAATCTCTATTACTCTCTTCTTCAGCTTTTATCTTGTTACGAAAACTTCTTTCAATCTTGGAGTTCCTATGCACTGGATGTGGAAACACACCTTGTGCAATGATTTACCGTTCCCTTAATTCCATACTAAATGGTCCTCCTCCTTCCTTTGGGAACACCGTTCATGTAGTTATAGAGGCTTAAACTAACTTACAGTCTCTTATCATGTCGTAAAATCTGCTCTTGTTCTTTAAGTGGAGTATTTAAGGTACTATGTACAAACGAAATTAAGGCCTGTACTGTACGGACTGGTCAGCTATGTTTACTCACGCAGAACGAAATAAAGATCTGTAGTGTACGGACTGGTCATCTATGTTTGCTCATGCTGAACTAAATTAAGATCTGTGCATGTTTACGCAGAACGAAATTAATATATGTACTGTACGGACTGGTCACCTCAGCTTGCTGACGCCGAGAACGCACCCCTGTAGAGCCCCTGTCTTGCAGAGCAGCGTTGTGAGACTGGCCATCAGGAAGCCGCTGTGGCTCGCTCCAGAGCGACACACTCTCGCAGATGAGTCTGGATGCTGCCGTGGCGACGGCGGCACTTACGCGATCTGATGAAAACTTACTCTTCTTGACGACCTCGCCCGTCACTCGGCTTCGCCACATATTTCACCGAGATGCTCCTTCTCTTGCTGCACTGCTAAATTGGAAACCTGCACCGCCTTCTTTTTCTGCGTGCGCGCTCTCTCGCTTCACCGACGCTCCGTTCGGAGTACTTTCTGTAAAATACTTCTATGCTTGAAGTTGTTTTCATAGTACAAGTTGTTTTTCTTGATTGTTCCTCGGTTTGTTGTGATGTCTCTTGTCAGGTTTTTGAGATAATCCTTCTTGAATACTACTTTCTTCTCTGGTATTATCCGTGTCAGTATTCTGTTGCGCTTCTGATATATTATATCTCGATGCATTCTCTTAATCGTTGTTGTCTTTTTACCATCAGTACTTGAATGAGTAAAAAGGTATTTTACCTGCACAGTATTTCTTTGCGGGCGCTATGCTTCGTTTTAACATTTTTACTGTGTTATATTCTTGCTTTATTTTCTTCTGCAGTGCATTCCTTAACTCTTGGTATTTTCCTTGCCGTGCTCTTGCGCTGATGGTAGCTTTTTTGCTGTATCTTTCTCGCTCCCCTCAGGAAGATACAACTAGTGCATCTATGGGAGTTAGCACTCCCAGGGGGAATATTTGATATCCCGAACTAAAGTTTATGTAGGCATTCCTTTTGTTGAGATATAATATGTCAGGTTTTTTGTTTGGTTACGGGCCATATCTTTTTTCGATTCACTGCTGTTCTATTTTTCAGTACCTTCTACTTCTACTTTTATCTTGTTTCATAAACTTCTTTATCAATTTCCTGTTTTTCTACACCTTGTGCATAGAAACCGGAATATTTATTCATGCTAACACTTTTACGGTGATCACTTTTTGTGCGCTTGTTCGCTGGATTCTTTTTCTGATTGAAAACATTTTTTATTGGTGAAATTTCTTCCATTTTCAGGACAGAAATGATCATCGTACATATCTCGATTTACCCTTTTGTTTCGTTTGTGCATCCTTTATCAAAAACTATTTCAGGTCGAATTCATGTTTGTGATTCTATTGGTTTATAAACGTTTTATTTACTATGAAAATATGACAATTATTACTGATGAATCTAGTTTTTAATAACAATAATGGGCTTAGATTTTTCGATTTTCGTATAGCTGCATGCGTACCTGAGGCTGGATTTTCAACGTATTAAGGTCTTCGTAGCGGTGCAGCTGGTAGCGTAAGTTCTCTTACGTCATCTTGCGTTGCCTGCTGTACCTCTGCGACTCCATAAATTTGCGGAAATTCGGTCTCTGCTTATGGCCACGCTTTTGCCCACATCAACAGCGTTGATAGTTTCGTGCTGCTCTCTGTAGCCCTACATCTGCATTCCATGATATATTTTGCTGGTAACTTCTACTTGGTGTTGAAAGTTCATCGCAGTAGTCCTTATCTTTGTCTCTGATCGCCAGCAATTATTGAAGATCGTCCGCAATTTTTCGAGGCTTTAGAGGCTCAGTCCCCTTGGTAAGCTCTCTCTTTTTTCAATATAAATATATTACTTCACTTCAAGCAGGACTGTTCTTTTTGAAATTCTAGAGCGAAGCATCCGTGCAATGTTTTCAATATTCTTTAGTTTGGTAACGTTATGCTTTCAGTGTCGCTATCGGCTCTAACGGGAAGAAATGCTGAAAAAGTGGCACGTCTATTAACCAGCTAAGCTTGTGTAGTACTCTAATTTTGCCAGATTCGCGATAAATGTATCGCTGAAGTCCTCAATTTCTTTCTATTGTTGATTAAAGTTCAAGTTGTGGGTTGTTTCCAATTATATAAGAATGCATGTCGGTCATAGCTGAAGTATTCTATTTGAGTGAGGAAGAGGAGCTTAGCGTGGCGTGTGCATTGAAGCCTGTGTCCCGCTAACGAGAGGAGTGCTATTTAGAGTGTCCTCTCGTACAGTTTGTCAGTCTTTGCGTCAGTTTCCTTATCTAGATGGCCCATTGTGTCCTCGTCTTGCCCCGCAGTATGTAGCGCTGAATACGGACGCGCTCACCGGGAGCTCGGCTTACGTGCGAGCACGCTGAAGCGTACAGCAATTGCGTCCCATGCTTTCGTCTCGCGTAAAGGTGCCTCGAGTGCTCGTTGCTCATTCTTAGTGCGTCTTGTAATTTATGTCCTTCTAAATGTAACCAACCATCAAGAGGGTTCGGATCTACTGTAACTTTGTAACTATGGTGCTAATTTATGGTACGCGTGAGCACGCTGATACGTACAGCAGTTGCGTTCCGTGTTTCCGTCTCGTGTAAAGGTACCTTTAGTGCTCGTACCTCATTCTTAGTGCTTCTAGTAATTTATGTCCTTCTTAGTGTAACCAACCATAAGGATGGTCCTGATCTACAGCTTTTTAACTATGGTGCTAATTTGCAAGATTTTTTTAACGAGTTTACGGTTGACTTTAAAATTGTTTTGTTTTTCATTAGTTATTGTGCAAAAAGTTTGTGGATCTTCATGTTGAACACCAATATGGATTTTTTTCTGCTTACCCCTTGGTAGAAGCGTCCAGTTAATTCAATCTTACCAGAGGAGCGTTTTTCGAGTAGAACATTACCGAAAGTATGCTTTAAGGTCACGATTTGTTAGGAGAACCGTGCCAAACGTGTGCCTTATGAAGATTCATACTTGTACTACCACGCCCGAAAGGGTTGAAGCGATGTTTGCGATTGTCAGTGTTGAGAATAGGCAATGCGCCAGCAAAGGTTACCACTCAAGCCTTGGTGTGTCTGTTTTTGCCAGTGCCTTCTGAATTGTTCACATGAATCAATAAAAATTGCGCTCATGAAAAATCCAACACTCTATTTGCAGAAACGCTTGTACCCTAATTTAATTTATTAACCTCAAGCATGTTCATCTTTGCTTGTAGACCGCGAGAATAAATTTGATTTTTACTAGTCAACAATATTATAGTATTATGGGCCGAATAAGTTAAGAGACGTCTATATAACTACCCGTGAGTGTGGCTACCTGTTACCGTCGCACGATTGGCGTGCGACGTTTTATTTCCACCAACTTTTAACGTGAGTCTGTTGTGACTCGTTCGAGAGGCGGTCTTGCTCATCTGCCTCTCGATTATGTGATACTGAGGCATCTCCTTCGACTGCACTTCTGTGGCGTTGGCTGTTGCACCGCCTACATTTGCTGTTCTGTTATGACGATTGTACTGGTGCTTGTGCGCTAAGATTATGCGAGGTCCTGAGCTAAAGGTTAGGACGACCGTCTTTTTGTTCAAATGGAATAGGTTTTTTGCTTTGTTTCTGGCCATCTTTTTTCGGTTCACTGCTGTCCTGTTTTTCAGCACCAAATACTTTCTTCTTCAAGTTTTATCTTGTTTCAAGAACTTCTTCCTTAACTTACTGTCTTTATGCACCTTGTGCTTAGATTCTGCGTTCCCTTAACTTCATACTAAATGGTGCCTTCATCCTTCCTCTCTTTGAACATCTTTGTTGTGTTAAAGGGGAGGCCAAAACTTTCTTATAATAAATCAATCAATTTAATCAATCAATCGGCAAAGATTGCCGTCTGTAAATGCGTCTGGTATTTTGGAGTCCGCTGCCATTGGCTTGGTGAGGCTTTTTTTGCTTTTGGAGTGGTGGATTGTCAACTATCACTGGAGTGGTGGATTGTCAACTATCACTGGAGTGGTGGATTGTAAACTATCACTGAAGTGGTGGATTGTAAACTATCACTGGAGTGGTGGATTGTAAACTATCACTGGAGTGGTGGATTGTCAACTATCACTGGAGTGGTGGATTGTCAACTATCACTGGAGTAGTGGATTGTCAAGTGTCAAGTTGTCAACTATCACTGGAGTGGTGGATTGTCAACTATCACTGGAATGGTGGATTGTCAACTATCACTGGAGTGGTGGATTGCCAACTATCACTGGAGTGGTGGATTGCCAACTATCACTGGAGTGGTGGATTGCCAACTATCACTGGAGTGGTGGATTGTCCACTATCACTGGGGTGGTGGAGTGTCCACTACCACTGGGGTGGTGGAGTGTCCACTACCACTGGGGTGGTGGAGTGTCCACTACCACTGGAGTGGTGGGGTGTCCACTACCACTGGAGTGGTGAGGTGTCCACTACCACTGGAGTGGTGGGGTGTCCACTACCACTGGGGTGGTGGGGTGTCCACTACCACTGGGGTAGTATGGTTTCCACTACTACTGGGGTAGTATGGTGTCCATTACCACTGGGGTGGTGGGGTGTCCACTACCACTGGGGTGGTGGGGTGTCCACTACCACTGGGGTGGTGGGGTGTCCACTACCACTGGGGTGGTGGGGTGTCCACTACCACTGGGGTGGTGGAGTGTCCACTACCACTGGGGTGGTCGGGTGTCCACTACCACTGGGGTGGTGGGGTGTACACTACCACTGGGGTGGTGGGATGTCCACTACCACTGGGGTGGTGGAGTGTCCACTACCACTGGGGTGGTGGAGTGTCCACTACCACTGGGGTGGTGGAGTGTCCACTACCACTGGGGTGGTGGAGTGTCCACTACCACTGGGGTGGTGGAGTGTCCACTACCACTGGGGTGGTGGAGTGTCCACTACCACTGGGGTGGTGGAGTGTACACCACTACTGGGGTGGTCGGGTGTACACCACTACTGGGGTGGTGGGGTGTCCACTACCACTGGGGTGGTGGGGTGTCCACTACCACTGGGGTGGTGGGGTGTCCACTAACACTGGGGTGGTGGGGTGTCCACTACCACTGGGGTGGTGGGGTGTCCACTGGTGTGGTACTGCAGTGTAGTGACGGCTCCACTACGGCTGCTACGCTCCTCGCCATCGACGCAAGCCTTTAGGCAAGCTTCATTTCCAGCTCTCCGGTAACTTTTGCCATTTCCCTCATAAACTTTGCCATCGCAACCGCCCCTAGCTTGCTTGCCTCGGCCTGCCTGTCTGCCTGCCTGCCTGCCTGCCTGCCTGCCTGCCTGCCTGCCTGCCTGCCTGCCTGCCTGCCTGCCTGCCTGCCTGCCTTCCTGCCTGCCTTCCTGCCTTCCTGCCTGCCTGCCTTCCTGCCTTCCTGCCTTCCTGCCTGCCTGCCTGCCTGCCTGCCTGCCTGCCTGCCTGCCTGCCTGCCTGCCTGCCTGCCTGCCTGCCTGCCTGCCTGCCTGCCTGCCTGCCTGCCTTCCTGCCTTCCTGCCTGCCTGCCTGCCTGCCTGCCTGCCTTCCTGCCTTCCTGCCTGCCTGCCTGCCTGCCTTCCTGCCTGCCTGCCTTCCTGCCTTCCTGCCTTCCTGCCTGCCTGCCTGCCTGCCTGCCTGCCTGCCTGCCTGCCTGCCTGCCTGCCTGCCTGCCTGCCTGCCTTCCTGCCTTCCTGCCTGCCTGCCTTCCTGCCTTCCTGCCTTCCTGCCTTCCTGCCTTCCTGCCTGCCTGCCTGCCTGCCTGCCTGCCTGCCTGCCTGCCTGCCTGCCTGCCTGCCTGCCTGCCTGCCTTCCTGCCTGCCTGCCTTCCTGCCTGCCTTCCTGCCTGCCTGCCTGCCTGCATGCCTGCTTGCCTGCATGCTTGCACCCAGTCAATTTAGCTGAGACCTGCCAGTAAAGGATGAAAACTCAGTCAAAACTGCCTGCGTTGCTCAGCACTTTCTCATCGTGGTATTCAATAGTTCACAACTGAGGAAATAATTACCTTGAACTAAATTATTTTTACAATTGAGCTAACGCTTCAGGTATTTATGGTTAGAAAATTTCTGAAAAAATTAAATTAGAATGCATTAACTTTGAGACTTATTTACCATGATTGAATGGCCCTCTCACCATCTCTGACTAGGTTATTATTCACCTACATACCAGTTAGCTGTAATACCAACTACTTAGCTCGGGAATGGGGTTAGTTTCTGAAGGAAAAGACTCATTGTGTGGTGAGTTTGTGTGAGTTTTGTTCGGCTATATTTCGTCCAAGTTTTTTGATGCTTCGGTTTTGATAGCAAAAAATGTTTATTTTTGTGCGAAGTGAGGTGCGTTTTGTAGAAGTAACATGGAATAAATGTTCTCTAAATTATTTCAGCCTTATTTATATCATTCTGGTTATAGCAATGAGTTTCATTTTTATTTATTTTTAACGCTAACTTTAATGCTGCTAGATGGTATTAATGCATTCGCCCACATTCCAGGCTTTTGTCTCTTGGAAAATCAAGTGTATTGCTTAGAAAGTCGCCGTGTTCTTCCGTGTCACTTGCTGCTCGTGCTGGGTTATCCTTCTCATTCTACGCAGGGAGGAGTTCTAGGACCACAATTCTAATTAACGGGCTTACAGCGCCCTCTAAGTTTGGCTTTAAATAACAATCAAGGAATAAAAAAACATTTCGGGGGTTTTTCGGTCGATTCATTTCATCCTTGACCGGAGGGCAGACCCTCGACCACTCTCTTGGCAGAGAAGAGAACCTCTTGCTTTGCTTGTTCTGTTGCTGCGGAAATAGTAAATCTTGAGCAATTTTTCGATGCTCTCTCTCGAGGAGAGATGACCGTTTGACTGATTCGCGTTGTCGGCCGCACAAAATGAGCTGAAAGTGCCGGCGGCTGTTTGAGCTGGGCTTTAACTTTGCTGCTTTCATTGGACCTACTGTAGAGTCCTCGATGTTGCTGTAGCGCTCGCTCTATGTTTTATCACGGCATGAGTGTTGAGACTTGTCTTTACTGTCCTTAAATTACATTCAGGAACATACGTGCTTTTGATTTTGTGGTTTTCTTACGAACTGTACTTCGTTGACTGTAAAAGTCGGGTACCGTTCATTATTTGATGTAGTTTCAAATTTTACGTTAGGTGAAAGATCTCTTTTTGTGAATAGTTTCATGGCCTTAAAGAATGTTATGAAGTTTGAAATCCGAAATTGTATAATTCTTCTCGGATCAATGTCACTTTGTGATGTGGCGTTCATTTCGGCTCTCGTGTACGCTTTCAAAGAATCTCTAAATGAGCATTCATCAAAAATTTATGCGATGAGTACCTCAAGATGGACCTAAGTAATTTTTCAAATTAGTGTTGTGATGGTAATTAATCTTTCCATATAGCGTTTCAATTTTTTTGAAGAAGCATGTTGTGCATTATTCGAAGGAGAACGAATGTATCATTTTTTCGTTTCTCTTCGAGCAATCGTTCTCTTGACGTTTATCTAAATTACATTATGTAGGTTGATGCTTCAGTCTGAACGAAGTCAGCGCTCATCGTGCCATTTGTTCGTGTATAGCAACGTGCGTACTGAAAATGCAGCGTTGGTGAGAGTTCACAGAAATTCCCATTCAGTCTGAGCTATCTAGCGTCTGTGCCTGGCTGCAAGTTACCTCATGATCTTAACAAGCCTGCCGTGACGATTCAACTTCACGTGCAGCGTTCATTTCCACCCTTCGCAGGAGGGCAATTTTTACGCCTATCAACGAATTTTTCTTCAAGAAAGCAATTTTTGATGCTTGAGCTTTAGGAAATAGGAATAGTTTATCTTTGTAGGAGCGTAGAGAAGGCTTTTTCCGATCTCGGACTATTGTTTTTACTGAACTTTTATTCTAGTATTCAATGTAATCCGTATGCAAAAAGTTTTAAATTTTTCTACAGCAGTTGGAATATATCCGTGTGTAAAAACTGCGTTATTGCATTTCATTTGCGCGCTGCAATATCGTTAGTTCGAATGCCAGAGCTCCAGTGTGAGCAGCACTGGTTGCATGGCTACGGTGCAGCCCCAGTGGGAAAAGGAGAGGAATATATCATTTTTGCCCGGGGCGTTTGACTCATTTTAGGTTGGACTCGAAAGAGAAGGATGGGCGCGTGCCCAATGAATCAGCCGTCGACCCGATACCTGTCAAGTGTTGACCCTCCTCCGCTGTTGCGTCCTCGCTTCTATTACTTCACCTGCGCCGCGCTTACTCAAGGTTGCCAGGTTGGCCTTTTCCTGGCCAAGATGTTCGAGTTGGGCATTTTATCTGTAGATACTTTGCCGAATAGAGAATTTTGGGTCGGAATTATGGCCAATCGGGCAGCTTTGTGTTCACTTACATCTGATTTTCTCTGTGTGAAGGTGTTTGTATTGCTACTACGGCATGCTATGAATTGTTTTAGTCAATAGTTCAGGGATCTTTTTTTTTTTTTCTCCTCAACAATTTCTGTTTGGTAAATGCTGGAGATTTATTACGTCGTTCTCAAACCTTTGAGTTCTCTTCTGCTCTATACCTAAAATTTGATTTCGCTGTGTATTCAAGTAAAAAGTTGTGTTCTTTGCTATGTTTTAGGTGTGAATTATTTTCTCCAATTGACTTTAATTTGGCGCTGGCTGTATAACATAGCGCTTGTAAAATTCTACATTGGGTTGATGTATTTTATTTTAGTGTATTGTTGGAGTATGTTTTTGAAAAGCGGATTTATGTAGTCTTTACGACTAGTTGTGTGCGTGGTAGCGCCTTTAGAAATAGGCTAATAGATTTGGAGAACTCATTGTCGCTGTAAAATAAACGGTGAAGAATATTCAGTGAGCTTTATTTTTAGGTAACGAATAGATTTTATTCATGTTATTTTTAGGCAAATATATTTTTAACGATAACGTTAAGCACATAAACATTCCTTTGGCCTTAATCGAAGTCCGATGTGTTCGAGCAACTTCGATTGTATTTCCTTGGATAAGCACAACTTTCTGACGGGGTTCTCGTGAAAGAATTGTAACTCTTGGCATTTCCATTCAATAAACCTTGCGTACTGTTGAGAACATTGTACTATTGAATGCAACCTATTGTACTATTGAGTGCAACCTATTGTACTATTGAGTGCAACCTATTGTACTATTGAGTGCAACCTATTGTACTATTGAGTGCAACCTATTGCACTATTGATTGCAACCTTGTATGTTATGGAGAACATTCCTTCCGTACTATTGAGGACACTCTGTTATGACTAGCAACTATGTCACTGAGGAGTTAATGGAACTTGTTTGGTTTCGATTCGCTAGTTGATTTCTGTGTTCAATTTCCAGAATTTTTTGTTTGAAATGTTACACCAATTTTTGTTATTTTTAATTCTTTAGTTTTTCTATTAATTTTAAATTTATTGGGGACTTTGTATTTTTTGTAAATTCGATTACTAATATTTTATTGGCTCGTGTGCTCAATTCGATGGCGTTGAGCAATGCTCCCTCGTTAGAGATGCCACTATTGTTTCTATGGGAGTAAGCTCTTTTAAAGGGAAAAAGTGAGGTCCCGAGCTGAGAGTGAGGTAGGTCTTTTTTTGTTGAACTATAATAGTTTTTTTTTTAAGTCCCAGATTTTTATGTTCACTGCTGTCCTTTTTTTGTCTCATCTGTTTCGATCTTGTTCATACATACTGCTTTCCCTTTACTCCTTGTTATATAGTGCTTTCATCCTTCCTCTCTTTGAAATACCTTGCGTTTATGGAGGCTTAAACTAACCTTTCTTTATTCCAATCTAAATTTGTACAATGATCACTATTCTGCTACTCATTAGAACTGATGCTGCTGCTGTTTATGTCATTTTTTTGAATGATTTTCATTATTGAAATTTAAATAGAAAACCTGTTGATGTTAGGGATCTTGCCTGTCTAGTGGATAATAAACTTGTTTAAAAAAATCGTTATGGGCAAACTCGTGTTGTACTTGCGAAGTTTAATCATTTTGTTCTAATCGCGTCACTTTACTGCAGTAACTGGTGCATTTGAAAGTAAATCTATGAAATTAATTCTAGTTGATGGGTGTGTAATGTACTTCAAATTTATGTTAAGGATATAATAAAGAATAATCATTGTCATGAGTATTGCAATGTGTCTTATTATGCGCGCTTGTGGTGAGTTCAAAATACTAGTGCCTTATAAAAATTGCTTTTACTTCGGCACATTTTTCTCTTTGAAAAGAAACGCGTTGAAGTAGAAAAGAAACGCTTGCTGTTCGATGAATTTAAGATTATCTATTAGTAACTTCTCGCTCGCTGTTTCACAAATTTTCATCTATCAAAACGACGTTTTATACGATTTAGTCTTGGAGCTTCCTTTCGAAAAATTTCAAACATTTTCTTCTGGTTGTCATATAAATATTAGAGGTTTTCGTAGTGCAAGTCTGTTCTTTGACAAGTTTATCCCTCTTGTATTTTGGTTGAGCTTTGATATAACGTTGCGGACGCTGCTGACGTTCACTTTATTTTCCTTGAGTGAAAAGTGTAGGAGGCGCGGCAGCCGAAACCTGAACACTGCGGCTGTGTCCAGAGTGTGGCGTTCAATAGAGGCAACATTTAGCTGAGCTCTAAAGCCTATTACCTCGACCGCACCGGACCCGCTTATCGAGCCTATACTCTCAAGTTTTACCCGCGAGCATCTCTCCCATGCTTGCAACAGTTACGTGCTTGTCCTCCGCTCTCCCTCTCTTTCATCCCTTGCTGCAATAAATGGTCGTTGTGCCACCAAATGCTCCCTAAGCGTTCACTCGCCCCTTTAAGATCTTCTGAACAGAAGTTCAAAGAAGATCTCTGTGAGGTGCTTGGCATTGTGTGTTTGGCCGCCTTTATACGCCGTCGAGGCAATGTACTTAGCTTGCTTTGACCCGCGCCCATAATCCCATCGTCCAACTTGTTTGCCAACTTCGGCGGCGGCCTCTGTATGTTGCTTTCATGCCCTGCATGCCTCCAAATTCTGCTTCTGTTGAGCAGTTGGTGGGAGCTGTGACCGTCGCATGCGGACAGCTAGCAAGTTTACTTCTATAAGCGCTCTCTTAATTTCTAGTTAAGCTTCTTGCTGGCAACCGCAAAATACACTTAATTTCTTTGTTATACGATCTCTCTTCCTTGCTCTAGCTTTCAGATTCTCCTTTAGTAGAGTTGGTAATTCATTCTATGAGATGGGAGGAGGAAGGGAGGGCTGTTTAGTGTACTCTCCAATCGGTTTCTTTCATTTTAATTTCAGAAATGGAATGCTTTTAGTGTGTGTTTTTATGGGTTTAAAGATGTAAAATAAGTCAACTGTAAGTTGCGTATCCTAATATCGCGAACTTTAAATATACGCATTTAATTCTTTTCCACACGAAGGTGTAGTATTAATTAGCTACTGCTGATTGTATCGGGTATTTAAATCGACTTCATATTTCTGTCATTACACCTCTGATATCTCATCCCTAACGTTACCAGATTATGTCAAAAAGCGCTCTTCAATGCATCTTGTTTCTGACCTTCGCCAGTGCCGAACTCATGCCGTTCTTGCAAATCTGCCGACCGCCTGCGACTGATGGAAGACACCACTGATGGGCTGCTGGCATTTCTGTGTATGCCGAGGTGCTCGTCCTTCTGTTATTGCGTAGTGGAAATGTTGCTTCATTCCGCGTGTTAGGTGTTTGAACCTGAATATGAATTTATTGCGACTAAATATCTCGAAATCTAATATTGACAGCGTGCGCCACCGGTGGCCACGGAGGGGATTTTTCTTAATGCTGCTGAGCGACTAGAAGTTACAAGCTCAATTTTCATCAATACTTAATTAAAGCTAAATGAAGGCACGATGCAGTTAATGTTTGCTGCTTTCAAAATCGCTAACTACATTTGACTTCAAATTTGAATTGAATATTAAACCACAGTTTAACCAATTACACTCAAAGTCTCAAGACACGCTAAGGCACAAGTTAAGCCAAAACTCTGAAAAGAATTTAAGCAGTCGATGGCAACGTGTTCTCATTCATGTGTAGTGTGACTCCTCTCAGGGGGATACAAATATTGTATCTGTGGGAATTAGCACTCCCAGGGGGACAATGTGAGGGCCCGAGCTGAGAGTTAGGTGAGCCTTCTTTTTGTTGAAATAAAATGCTTTTGTTATGTTCAGAACCATCTTTTTTTTCGGTTCACTGCTGTCCTGTTTTTTCAGCGCTTACTACTTTCTTCTTCAAGTTTGATCTTGTTTCAGGAACTTCTTTTTAATCTGACTGCTTCTATGCCCTTTCTGTATAGATTCCGCGTTCCCTTAACTCCATACTAAATGATGCCTTCTTCCAATTCCTCTCTTTGGACCGCCTTTGTTGCGGATAGGCCGGGAGGCTTAAACTAATTAATAATCTAATCTAATCTAACGTGTAGTGTGACTAGGTTATCCGAAGTACAGTTAGCTATAATTTGGGCTAAATTCGTATTCATAAAGCATTATTGTTAAGCAAAATTGCAATATTTCAATTATCTTTTTTTAAACGGTCTTTAAAGAAGAAACACGATTATCTATTATGATCTTTTCAGGCCAGTTTTTTAATTACGGCAGTATGCACGTCGGTATACGAGGATATTTTTCATGCCATGGTCACTTTTCTTGACAAGCTACTCGACTTTCCTGTCATGCAATAAGAATGCTGCTGGAATCTGTCTTGCCTGACAGACCTTGACATAGCAGCCAGCTCTAAATTCGGAATCATTCGTTCATGAAATGTGTTCAGTTTCAGAAGCGATGCAGTTAGTCCTGGATTTCATGTTCTTTCCTTTTGTTCATGCAGGGCCGATGATGTTAAATGAGTTGTCCGAACGACTTTTCCTTAAAAATTATTTTTTATTCACACCAGCGATTGTTCACGTATTGATATTTATACCATGTTGTCTTGATAAACTTTTTGTTTGGGAATCCATTCGAGCCTCAAATCTATCTGGAAACTATTTCATCGCTTTGCTTATGGTTACCCAATTATGTTTAACTTTCGGCAACAAAGTCTTCTGTGCGTAAAATCATAATCTGCATAATCTGGGGACTATTTCATTACTTAGCTAACAGTCAAGCAAGTACGTTTAGCTTTCAGCTAGAAAGTCTTCTGTGCGAAAAATCCTAAAATTGATTGACTTGTTTGTATTGTGTCGTAGTGAGCAACTTGTGCTCTTCTGTGTGTAAAATCCTAAAGGAATAATTGACTAACTCATTTTTCTGTGTTGTGTTGCAGAGAGCAACCTGTGCAGCTGGGTGTACTGCTCGCTGGTGCTGATAGTCGCCAGCCTCGTGTACTGGAATGCCCTGGGCTGCGGGTTCGTGTTCGATGACATCTCGGCCATCAAAGAGAACAGGGACTTGCGTCCCCACACTCCCATATCGAACCTCTTCCTGCACGACTTCTGGGGCACTCCCATGCAGAAGGTAAGCCACACAATTTATTCGTTAACGCTACTTCGTTCAACAGAGTTGCGTTATTATTAGTCAAGTAGTTCACAAATTTCTCGATGTGAGTAAACCTTTTTTGGATTTTCGAGGCGACCTCTTCTTGCAAGACTTCTGGTGCACTCCCATGCAGAGGTTAAGCCGCAGAATTTATTCGTAAACGTTACTTCGTTTAATAGAGTTGTGTTATCATTAGTCAAGTACATCACAAATTTTTCGATGTGAGTAAACCTTACTTGGATTTTTGAAAGACTTTTTTACGGTTAGAAGGGAATCTTAAGTTCGAATTATGTTCACTGCTTGGAGAGCGACTTCATTTTATACCGCGAAATCTTATCGAAATGAACACGTGGCAAATGAGGTTTTACTGTAAATATGCACTTTTTCGGCACTGCAGCATGATCTTGCTCAGCCTTTGCTCATTCATCAGTTTATGAATGGTTGGTTACTTAGCAATCTGCAGACTGTGGAATTCTCACTTGCTGCTTGCTACTCAGCAGTAGCAACCTCAGGCCAGCGCGCAATCCGCGTGCGTTGGTGACAGCACATTTTACCTCGTGTCTCAGTTCCTGACATGTGCGCGTGCTGCCCGTGCTTCTGCCGCTCTCTTCTTTCATTTGAGGCCTCTAGAATCATGGGATACCCAGCGCCCCTTGTTAATAACGTCAAACACAAGTTCAAAGTCTGGCAGTGAGGCGTGGAGGTGAGAGCCACCTCGACTTGTATTGTTTTCTGATCATTTTGGAATTATCTTTCTACACCTACAACTCGCTCTCGGGATAGAGAATAGTTTGGGGATGACATGGGTACATATAACTCATTACCGTTTTATGTGGCGCTCGCTACCATGTGATTCTAGTGGCCTCATTTGATGTCTCGGATGTGGTTGGGCTTAGACGATTATTTTGCCGTCGATTTCTACTCTCACCTAAGATGGTCTGGAAATTCACGTTCTTGGTTTGTAGGATATACCTCAGGTTTATGTTTGAGAGAGGCTTACCCTCCTGAATGAGGAAGAAAATGCATTTTTTTGTGCAGGTGCAATATTAATTCTCATGCTATTGTTCTCACTGCCATGACTTACTTCGTTGCAATATCGTACCTGCTCGTGCTTGAACTGAAAAAATGAGTGGCAAGGTAGTGGTTGTAATTTGAATCTATTACTTAGAAAGATATTCTTTTTTTTTTTGCATATTGAAAAATTAATTTTATTTTTAATTTCTTGTATCGTCCTCGCTTCGAATACACCGGCGCTGAACTCGGATGCTTACATGGTTAACTTTTTTGAAGTAGATTTTCTTGATATAAAATGTCTGAGTATAAGCTCAATTACCGCTGCGTCGTTCACAACGCGGATAGACCATGCTGAAGGCTGTACTTTATATTTAAGTCGTTTTTTGAGTGAGTGGATCTCGGAGCTGTTGAATTTAATGTGGGTTTTTTGAAGGGCTTGCGAGCGCTCGGTCGTCCAAAAAAGCTCGCAGGAGATGACGCGCTATCAGCCCGGTGCTCTGTAAGTCTGATCCGCAGTGTGGGTTGCTCTCAGCCTTCCGAGACTCTAATTATAAACTCATCGATTATCCGGTCCATTACAGTGCGACGGCTGCACTCTGTTGCTGCTCTCATGCCCGGCCTCTCCTCCTTCTCCTCCTCCTTCTTCTTCTCCTTCCTCTTCTGCGGGTACTCTACTCTCTCACCAGGAATATCGGCGTACTCCTACTTCTTGTTCTTACTCACACGTCTTCTTATCCTCATTAATTTTTGCTTTTTTATATCTTTATAACTACTTTTTTTACTGACTTGTCTTTACCACTCGTGTACTCTTCTTTCACCAGAATACTCTTAGACATTTCACCTTAGCTACTCTCACCCTTTTTCTTCCATGTGTTTCCCTTCGTCATTGCTTGTTCCCGTTGCCGCTCTCTGGCTGCTGTTTGTTGTCGCCTCCGCTGCCCCTCCCCTTGCTTGTTATTAGCCGTGCCACTCGTGTCCGTATTCAGGCCCTGTAAGTTGCTGAGCTGCCCATGTTGTTGTTGCTGTGTATTGTGTCTTTGTTGCCTGCAATATTCCTGGGAAAGCTTTTGTTTGCGGTTAATGGCTTCCATGTACTTGTTTTTATACGTTAGTTTCAGCTGTTGTTTGCCACTATTGATAATATTAGTGTCATGAATGATATCGTTGCTATTTCGTTCTGATGGTTGATAAGGCTCTGCTCCACGTTGTTTGTCGAAGATTATATTGATAGCTAGTCGCTGATAAAATAGTGTAGAGACGCTGATGCGTGAAGCGAGCTGCGCTTCATTATGGGAGCTGTCGCTTAATGAGTATCTCGCTAATTACGCGTCCGATACTGCAGCCCGCCTCCGCTGTCTTGCATCACGCTGCCGCCGCCCGCCTGCCGCTCGGCTTCGGTCGGTGGGGTGTTCGCTCTGCTCCTGCTGCTTCCTGCTGTTGCTGCGTATTTTGCTACGCTCGAAAAGGCCATTCCCTTCCCTGAAGCCTGCGTCTTGCGCCACTCTCTTGTCCCTTGTTTCGGTTTGCTGCCTCCCGAGCCACTTTGCTGCCCGAGTGTGACAGTTGCCTTCCTTTGAATCACCTAGCTGCTGCTGCACTTGTCTTCAATTAGAGATGTGGTAGGCGTCAGCAAGATCGGCCTTATTAACCCTTTAACGTTAGTATTTTTGGACTCAGATTACAGTTATCACAACCACCACTATTAGACGCACTGGCATCAGGTTGTCACCGGTATCAAAGTAAGGAAAAACTCCCATGCGGCAGTGAACTTCGAAGAACAGATTAAGGAACAAATTTAATAACAAACCCAATTTATCATAGCTATTTTCGAAAGAGGACCGAATGGGTTTATGGGTTAAAGGGTTAACTAGGTCTGAAAAATGGTCCAGTTATAATTCAGTAAAGAATAAAAGGTATAACTAATATGAACACGGGCTTCAAAAGCTATTTAACTCAACCATTGAAAGGCCTGGTGTCCTATTTGAGCACAAGCCTTGGAATTCGTGGCCAAAAATTTGTTAGAGCCAGTCTCATGTCGTCTCGAACATGTATTTTCTCTCAACTAAACCCTCAAACTTACAAGGGACTGTCATGTAACAGTAACGATAAACAAACACTCCAACGTACGTACATGCTCGTACACTTAACTCTTATTTTGAGCGGACACATATACATTTGCAGACACCTATTCAAGCATGTGTACAGAAAAGTATTTGAGACATTTCCGAACCTTTCAATGATTTTTGCGTGGCGTAATCTAGGTATTGCTATTGAAGATAAACGATCATCAATTTCACTCATAAATAAGTTAATCTCCAGGACTGCGATAATGGAATGAAACTGGGTGTGATAGTTATCGTTTGTCCCCAACGTCATCTCATGATGAGGAACTGCTGAACCACTGTTTTTTCCACTAAAATAGAAGCAAAAATACATGTACTCGTATACAAATTATTTTGAGTTGAAATCGACGTTATCCCAAGCCGTATCTTACAAGGCTAGCGCGATCCTCCAGGAAGTTGCGCCTCCTGGTTGGAAACTCCTGTTTTGTGGCCTTCGTTGCTTGCGATACGACCCATCGGTGGGTCGTTTGAAAATTGTCAAGTCTTTTAAAATTAATGGTATTCAATATACCCAGTTAATGTTTGGTATTTATAAAATTGTTAACAACTTTTGACTTTGATTTTGAGTTGAATATTGAACATCAATTTAACCCATCGCAGTCAACGTGTTGAGTGAACGGACTTTGCGTTCATGTTGTTCGTATCGGAAATGCCTGGCAGTTCATATATTCTTTTTCCTTCTTCAGAGGAGCGGACCAAGGAATTGTGTTCAGTATGTGCTAGGTAGTACGTGCACTGCATTACAGCTGTCTTCTTCGCTTTTGCTCACGCGTCGAAGTTGGGGCCGTCTCCGAACCTGCTCGCGCGAACGCCTTTCATCTGTTTGCAGTCCTCGGGCTGCCTTTCGTTGCGGTTGCAGGGCAGATGCTCACCTATGGGTAATTCAGTATGACAAAGCCCTCCCCCACAATTCCGTTATAATGAAAGTTCAGGGTTATTTATTTTAAAAACATTTACAACCAATCGAACTGCGCGTACACGCCAGTACGCCCGTTACAGTTATTCAGCGAGCTCCCCTTCTCAAAAACTCGCCTTTTGCCCTCTTCGCTAAATTTCTCCCCTTGCTGGGATCAAGGAAGCTGGTAGCTTTTATTACGGCTCTTTGCAGGATGTTTGTCGGCTGAGAGTGTTGAGTGGCAATTGCCGTATCCGTTCTTGTTATCCTAATTAGCTTTATAAGGCATTAATGGTATTTTATTGCCCCCGCGACTCAGTTTAATGGCTTGAACACGAAGCGGCGACGCTCTCGCTCCGTCTCTGAACCTGACAATTTCTGTCGCGCACCACTGGACAATTTCATTATTTTTTTGGACGCCATAATTAGCGGCGCTCACGCTTTCCTTGCAAAATTTTTCTATCTAGGTTAATGATATAGCACTAATTCAAATGATCAGTTCTAAATGATTAATTTTATCACAACTACATACCTTTGCCGGTGCTTTCAGTTCTTATTCCTAATGTTAGTCATACGTAAATAGTAGTTCGCATTGATCTTTTCTGTCACTTGACTCTGGTTAATATTCAGTTTGATTTTATGTCGAGCAAATTTTTGCTACAATGTTTGTTAAATCTCTATTCCGTACAGCGTATAGTGTAAAGCATGACCTGTTGCATGGATGACGTTGATGAATGTTTTTTTTAGAATACGTTTTGACCATCGCATGGTCACAAGGTTTGGCCACTCCCAGTGTAATTGAAAAAATCGACGTTACGTTTTTGAAATCTTATAAATAATTAGTGATAATATATCAAATTTTTCAGTAGCTATCGTTTTCTCACATTGGAGATTAAAGTAATAGTTTGCAAAAATATTCTTACACGTGCAGTAGTAGCACTTATTATTTTAGATGAATATTGTTCTATTTGATTGCAGCTGTGCACTTTATGCGATGATTTTTGCACGTCGTTTGGAATGAATTATTTTTTTCTTTGAACTATTTCCTTATTCTCAACAAGCAAAGCTTATTTATTCATTGAACAAACCTTGATATTTTGCTTCCTGCCCCTTTTAAATGGAAGCAGAAAATGTATGATCAACGAAATTCATACTTTCAAAAAGTGTAGTGTCAATTTAGCTGTTTATGAATAAATTTCAGTGCAATTAATGTTTTACTGATTGTAATTTGAATCTCTATAAAAATTCTCTTTTTGCCCGTTTCGTTTTGAATTTCTGAAGATTACTTTACTGTGTTCGAGCTTGTCACGCCATCTTTAGGTGAGCTGGCAACATCTCATTTTCGGGAATTATATGATGTGTGGACGCTATTATCGGTTCTACATAATCCTAATATAACGAGAAAATTATTACCAAGTCCCCAAACTCTGAGTATATTAGTCACAATTTACACAGGGAATAAATATGAAAGATCGTCGCTTGTGTAAATGCTTCACGCGACGCTTAAATGCTTCAGAACTTCGTTCAAGAAGCTATGGACGAACAGACCCTACCATTTATTGGAAGGCGCGTTAGTTCAGCTGGGTGTCCTTTTATATCCATATCGTCCGTCCATTTTTTCCTTGGAGAGATTTCTTTAGCAGTGGAGCGTTTTCGCTTGGATGCCAGTCATCGTGTTTCCTGACGCCTGGACGGCTATCAAATTGTGTCCCTTTAGCCAGAAGTGGGCTGTCGCTGACGCTGGCCTCGTGCCAACTTCATGTTACGCTCAACATTTTTGTTCATAGTTCGACCCTTTATTGATTCCGTCTTTGTAAGCGTCAGAGATGCGCGCTACGCTCGGCATTCATGCGCGTCGTTCTCGTATACGGTGAAATTTACGACTGCAATGAAGCTAACTCTCAGCTTAACTCCTTACGCTGGCGGTAGTCTGGGCTTGGCGTATCATCACGGGAGGATGCGCGCATCTCTATATCCATGTTCTTTCGGCCCTAAACTTCAGCATCGTACTCTCTGAAGTTTGCTAATTGTTTCTCGCTGTTTGACTTCGCTTGATTACTAAATTTGCGCTCAAGTGACAGTCAAATTAAATTTACGAGTGCGCTGCGCGATGCAAATGGAGTTGGAAGTTGTTTGTGCGGTGCCGGGCCGCCGTCTAGTAGACTGAGCTGCGCGCCAGTTTAGCGCAACTCATTGTCAACTTTGCCTCAGCTTCCCATCGAGTTACGTAAGGTTTGATCTAGGGGAGAAGCCCACGTATGAGTTGACGGCAATCTCTGATGATCGTTATTATTGCAAGCACCGCCTTTGTGTTGATGCGGGGATCGCCTAAAAACTTCGGCACTTGCAGTAACTTGCCCGGCCGCCGCTTGCCTCAAGTCAACTTGTTTGTTATGAAGGCCCAACTTCAGCTACTGCGACTCTATCTGGCTCCTCACAAGTTTTAATTGTGGATCATCGCATTTTAGCTTTGACGATTTATTGTTAAAGACCGGAGCCTTCCTATGTAAATGAATCAAATGGGGAATGTTAATGTTCCCTTGGCTTGCGTTGGCTTAGAGTTGCAGTGAGCCTCCAACTCATGGGCTGACATAATGCTGTTCGGTCACATACAGTGCGTAAGTCGAAAAAATGTTCAACTTGAACAAATTTCGTGCACGAAACAATGCGTGGTGTAGAGTTACCGATCATTAGTTGGGGTCGAGTAAACTAACATGGTATTTCTTAGTCGTGAACACAATATTATTTTATTTTAAGAACTCATGGAAGAATATTACGCTTAGAGGTATCATTTTATCAGGAATACAAATTGCTATTGTGCTTTGTACGTTCGAATTCTTAGTAAAATAAGTTTGTTTAGCTTTTCTAGATAGCGTGAAAGCTTATGGTCCCAGAGTAGCTGTATATTGTGGGATTCCTCTTTCTCTTGTAAAGTGGATCTCTTTCTCTTGTCAAGTGGATTGTACTCTATATACTTCTGTACTTTTATGCCCCTGTGCTTTTGTACCTCTGTACTTTTATACCTCTTTACTTTTCTACTCCTTTACTTTTGTACCCCTGTACTTTTATACCTCTGTTCTTTTATACCCCTGTACTTTTATATACCTCTGTACTTTTGTACCCTTTTACTTTTGTACCCCTGTACTTTTATACCCCTGTACTTTTATACCCCTGTTTTTTTATACCTCTGTTCTTTTATACCTCTGTTCTTTTATACCCCTGTTCTTATATACCCCTGTTCTTATATACCCCTGTACTTTTATACCCCCGTACTTTTATACCTCTGTACTTTTGTACCCCTCTATTTTTGTACCCTTTTACTTTTGTACCCCTTTACTTTTGTGCCCCTGTACTTTTATGCCTCTGTACTTTTATACCCCTGTACTTTTATACCCCTGTACTTTTATACCCCTGTTCTTTTATACCTCTGTTCTTTTATACCCCTGTTCTTTTATACCCCTGTACTTTTATATACCTCTGTACTTTTGTACCCCTGTACTTTTATACCCCTGTACTTTTATACCCCTGTACTTTTATACCCCATAGCATACGTAATGGGTTTATTGAAGTTGGTTAGTCTATCCCATGCCATGGGGACTGCCTCCCCCGAGTGAGAAACTCAGTTCCCTCAGCTACAAAAAAGCCTTGGAAACTCACATTTTTCGTGCCTTCTTAGCTGCTTTAACACGTTGACTGCGATGGGTTTAACTGAAGTTCAATATTCAATTTAAATTTGAGGTCTAAAGTTGTAAGCAATTTTATATGTACCAAACATTAACTGGGTCCAGAACTTTTAACAGCGTTCATTTAAATACTTGAAAGAATTGGTGGGATATGACTATTGAGTCATTCGGAGAAAGTGAGCGTGGCATAAATTGATTCCAAGAAGGCTTTATTGCTCCTATTCACTCGTTAGATGAGAGATTTTGGTTGTAAGCAAAATTTCTTTGTACTCGTTGACTCTTTTATAAGAGGTACATCTACGAAATTTCTGCAGCTGATATTTTCCTGGAAATAATTTCCTCAATCGTAGCGAAGTTGCTGAAGCAGCACAACCAACAGGCGCTTCCGACGAAGTCCGTGCAAGTTACTCCGATCAGGGAACTTTGGCCGGCAAGTTTCTCTTCTTGATCGTGGAATTGTGAGGTTGCAGAGGCGAATATAGTTTCCAGCGCCTTCCTCGTCCTCCTCCCCCACCGCGCCGCCATCATCACCTGTGTCGCCCCAACTATACGCTAAACTTTCTTCTGCGCCAGCTCATCAATCGACTTGACGACGATGATATCATTACCGTTTTTTCTCCGTCTTCTCTTTGGCTAACAATCTTCAAAGTGAACTTAGCGCTCTCAGGGAGATGTGAGGTCCTGAGCTGAATGTTAGGTAGGCCTTCTTTTTCTTCAATTAGAAGGTTTTTTGCGACTCCCTGTGACTTTCTTTTTCTGCTTTTATCTTGTTTCGTGAACTTAATTCAATTTTGTCGCTTCTATGCGCAGGGCGGGAAGACACACCTGCATAGATTCCTCATTCTCTTTAATGCCATACTAAATAGTGCTTTTTCCTTCTTTTGATGAGAACACCTTTGTTTGGGTTAGGGAAGCTTAAACTAACTAGAAGTGTAAGTTTTTTCCGAGTAGGATTTGTTCCACTCTGCGGAACGCGTTTTTTTCATTGAATTCATCGCAGCGGCAGTTGCACTTGCTCTTAACATTGCCGGTGTTGGAGCTAGTGTAACGAAGCAACTTTAGGCCAATACAATGTCTCGTAATATGCATTCAGTACTGAAGCTAAACGGCTCTAATATTTGGACATAGTAACGGCATTTTTCACTCTCAGTTATGCCCCTCAAGGGGCATAGGACAATCAATAGCCATAGTTCCCTTAGATTTGTCTCTAGGCAATAGATTCAGGGCCCTTATATTTGTCTATAGGCCATATACGTATTCAGGTCCCTTATATTTGTCTGTCTTATGTTATGGGGACTGGTGCCCCCAAGAGGGATGCTTATAGGTTGTCTCAGCTATAAATACGCCTTCGATCTTTCGTGTCCACTTTACTTCTTTGCGTTTGTTTGCCTTCATCGTTATATTTCTCTTCCTTTCTAACTTGCAGTTTCTCTGCGAGCATCATGTGTGGGAAAACATCTTGTGCTCATATTTTCCTTTTACTACACTTCATACTTAATGGTCCCTTCTTTTCGCTCTTTGAAATAACGTTTGTTGTATCTAGTAAGTTTCAAACTGACTAATGCAGGAATAATTCAGTGTCTTTAGTTACTTTTACAAATCTGTTTCAAACAGGGAAGTGTAAGATTGCCTTAACTACTTAATGAATTCACTGCCTAAAAAGTATACCAATAAAATCTAGCGCATTAGGTGCAATCCGTAGCGTTAGTCTGAGGAGTAAAGGGAACACTCAACACGAACACGCAATGGAGATACTTCTCTCGCTCGCTGAACGATGATTCGGGATTTAGACCCAGACTTTTTATTAAACACTTCATATGGCAAATTGAAGGCAAAAGTAATGAGATTGTGACCAAGAATCGTTCATGTGCGCACAATAAATGATTCAGTTGACTGCACTTCGATTTTGGATGGAAGACTTTTTTGACGATGATAGGATTTTAATATGAATAATCTCTCTCCCACCATACTTTTAAGGAAAGATGGACATATTTTAGTATTATCAGCGTTGGTCTGGAGCTGCAGTGAGGCGAACCAAGTTCTAGGCCTTACGAAAAATGTGAGGGCCCGAGCTGAGAGTTAGGTAGGCCTTCTTTTTGTTGAAATAAAAATGTTTTTTGTTATGTTAAGGACCCCCTTTTTTCGGTTCACTACTGTCCTGTTTTTCAGCACCTCTGACTTGCTTCTTCAACTTTTATCTTGTTTCATGAACTTCTTTCTCATCTTACTGTTTCTATGCCCTTTCTGCATAGATTCCTCATTCTCTTATCTCCATACTAAATGGTGCCTTCCTCCTTCCTCTCTTCGATACGCTCTATTTTGTAGCGGTTAGGGAGGCTTAAACTAACTTATAATCTAATCTAATCTAGGCCTTACGAGGGAGACGCGATGCCTCCTCCTCTGTCTCACCGGAACATAATTCCTGTATAATTGTAATGGCGTCAGAGTTTTATGTTTAACATTATGAGACGACTCGCGACAGAAACGAATGTGTCTGTGTGTCTTCAGGAGCATTCTTTTATCGCATAACACCGGCCTTCATCTCCCTGCTGAGGGACGCAATTTGTTGTTGTACTTGAAGGCAAATTGTTGATCTACTAGACTAAGAAACGTACGAACAGTGAAGAATGTGAAGAAAATTTGGGAGTCGTTTGATGCTCAAATTAGTTATTGACTTGTAATCACGCTGCTCGTCGAGTGCGTGATTAATTTCACGTCCAACCCTATACGAGTAATTAAAAGTTTTTAAACACGGGAAAATATCGAGCGAAAACGCTGTTCTAAGCCTCACGCAAATGTAGGACAGCAAAAGTGCCAAAAATGGTTTCCTTTACAGTGTGAGTTTTTCATCCCTTTTTTAATTTTGTATTATAGAAACCGATATGAAATTGCTTTCGTGCCACTGGTATCGCTCTTCCCAGTTTAGGAGACTAAATTCATGCCTTAATTAGTGTTGCGCTGTTCCATAAGAAGTCTCCTGAGGGGGAATACTACTGTTGTATCTATGGGAATTAGTGCTCCCAAGGAAAATATGTGAGGTCCCGAGCTAAAGGTTAGATAGGCCGTCCTTTTGTTGAAATAAACTATGTTTTTTGTTTCGTTACGGACCATATTTTTTTCGGTTTACTGCTGTCCTGTTTTTCAGCACCTACTCCTTTCTTGCTCAACTTTTATCTCGTTTCATTCACTCCTTTCTTAACTTACTGTTTCTATGCATCTTGCGCATAGATTCCGTGTTCCTTTAACTCTATACTAAATGATTCCTTCCTCCTTCTTCTCTTTTGAAACACCTTTGTTGTGGTTAGGGAGGCTAAAACTAACGTCTAATCTTTCCATGAGAAGTCACGTCGCCTGATCTCAGCGGCTCATCAAATATGCCCTCAAAATCGTTACAGGTCGAGCCACATGTCGCTCTATCTTCGCTGCATTAAATTTGTGCTCCTCAATGATAAATTGATTATTCATATGGAAGATTGATCGGTTAGTCTCACTTGATGTGATGATACAATAGAAAAGATTTAATGAATCGAAGTATATTGCAGATGAGCGAAAAGTTTTTGGTTTGACTTCTTATGGGCAAGGTGGATTGTTAACGTCATGTTATACGAATAGTATTGAATAGTAAACGTAACTGATTTTGAGATACTCCAGTGTTTACTTACTACGTGCGCCCAGATGTAATGCTCGGTTAATGACGTGAGCACACTTCGTTCTATTGGACTTATATTCCAAATCAGCCAGCGCGTTTTCTACTTATGCAAATTTATCAGATATGGTCAAAGCGCTGTGCACGTGTTTTGGCTTGTCATTTGCAGTGCGATAAGTCTACGAAGCGAAAAAAAAATCATTTGTTTACTTCTCTATTGTATAATTCACGGCGTGAAAAGTATTTCGATATTTCAGTTCCGTGGTTTCTGTGATCTAAATAATTTAAAATATTTCATCTGGTTGCACCCGGAGACCTTGGGCGCTGTGAATTGTACGTGTCAGGGTAGGAGCTTGTCTGCATCTATCTAAACCACAAAATTGCAGCCATCGCACTTGTTCCACTTTACCTCTGCCCGTACCAAGGAACGCAATAGTAAATTGACTAATACTTTTACTTTACTTTGACTCTGACAAAAATAAAATTCAATTGAATGAAAAAATGAGAAGCTAATTGAGCTACGAAAGTGGCACGGCTCGCAGCTTAATTAGGCTATCCCGCAAAAGGAATTTCGTTCAGGAATAATGTAATTTTAAATTTATTATTCGTGATCGCTCCTTTCGCTTACTGTCGTGCGAGATTGAGTGAGATTAAAGGTAACTATTTGCATGTTAACTATTTGCATGTTATTTTCTCATTGTCTTCTTCCAACAGTCCTGGCTTCTCAAACTGTATTATTAATATCCCAGTTCCTGGCGCTTTCTTTCTGCCTCTGCGATTCCTGTCGGATTTCGTAATGAATAATTAAAACGACTCACGCCTCTGTAGCAATCTCTGTGATGTCCTCCGTAATGCATTGCAATTTATTGCTGAAGCAAATATTATGCGCCGGGAATTACGCCGTCACTAGCGCTCGCCGTTCTTCTATTTGGAGTTCGGAATGTCGAGAAGAGGTCATGTACGAATGTGTGTGTGTGCGCCTGCAATGCGGACACAGGCCTCATGACTTTGATGTCGTCTCTTTCTACATACTGTGTGCCACTTCGCTGTGATGCATTCATGGTGTGTGGACTGCTTTTAATTAATGCGCCTTGTTTGTTGTGCCGTGGCCCGGGCTTTCATTACACTGCTGGATTGACACAAGATAATTTTGTGCTTCTGTGTGATTAATAAGTTACATATTTTTCGGTATCAACAGCAAGTTGTTTTGAATTATTGTTGGGCGAATAGAAATTTTCATTGAATGAGCTAAAATTTCTCGGTAAATGTTCACGTAACCATTGTTTACGCGATTTTGTTATGGCTGAAAGGATTTATTATTTTATCCAGCATCACGATGCGCTTCCTTTTTGCTCTTTAAACAAATTCAAGTACATCAAAAGGTCAAATAAACCGATACGGTGACGAACTTGCTTTTACATCAGATACCCACACCGTGGCCCCTCAGGGGGAGACAACTATTGTATCTACGGGAATTCGGCTCCTAAGGGGAAAATGTGAGGGCCCGAGTTGAGAGTTAGGTAGGTCTTCATTTTGTTGAAATAAAATATATTTGTTAGGTTGAGGACCATCTTTTTTCGGTTCACTACTGTCCTGTTTTTCAGCACCTACTACTTTCTGCTTCAACTTTTATCTTGTTTCATGAACTTCTTTCTTAACTTATTGTTTCTATGCTCCTTCTTCATAGATTCCGTGTTCCTTTATCTCCATTCTAAATGGTGCCTTCCTTCTTCCTCTCTTCGGAAATCCTTTTTTTAGCGGTTAGGGAGGCTTAAACTAAGATCTAATCCAATCCAGTGATTGCAGAGCTTAGCCTTGCGGGCCACGCCTGGAGGACTCGCGCTAGCAGAATTTCAGACCGTGCAGAAAATGATCAATTTTTTTATATTCTCCGTCTAACTTATGTAGAAATATGACTGTGTCCGGTTCCTATGTATGTACCCATTTTTTGTACGAGCGTTCGTTTATTAATAAGGAACACATGCTTTTTATTTTATTAGATTAGCTTGAAATCCATGAAATAATGTTTATGTACTGTAATGATCTCATGACCCCTCAGGGGGATACAAGTATTGTATCTATGGAAATTAGCGCTCCCAGGGAGAAAATGTGAGGGCCCGAGCTGAGAGTTAGGTAGGCCTCCTTTTTGTTCAAATGGAATGGGTTATTGTTTTGTTACGGACCATCTTTTTTCGGTTCACTGCTGTCCTGTTTTTCAGCACCTACTAGTTTCTTCTTCAACTTTTTTCTTGTTTCATGAACTTTTTTCCTAGCTTACTGTTTCTATGCACCTTGTGCATACTACTCCATACTAAATACTCCATACTCCATACGTTCCCTCTACTCCATACTAAATGGTGCCTTCCTCTTTCCTCTCTTAAAACGTCTTTGTCGTGGTTAAGGGAGGCTAAAACTTTCTTATATAATAATAATAATAATAACAATAATAATAATAATGATCTCATGAGGATCCGCTCGCGACCATGTCGTATGTTGTACAGATGGTTTTCTTACGTGTATTGATAAAATGTAGCTAATCGACGGCGTGCTAGTTTCAGTATACACTAATTCAATTTCAATATTGCTACATTAGCTGTGTTTATCATAAGCTTGTAGGCTAGTTCATGTCATTAGGAACTTTTCCGATAGAATTGCTCAATTTTTCTCATCCGGTGTTCTCGTAACTCAACGCACAAAACAGCGCCACCTGTTTTTGTTCACCCGTAATATCTACTTTCGTTATAATTTTTGAACTAGTTATAAATTATTCCTATAGAATCCGATGCGCAAGGAAGGTGTCTGCATAATTCAAGCTCGAAACTTAATGAATTTGGAAGCGCAGGAAGCTTTACAATGCATTCCAATCGTGCGGACGTTATCGATGCGTGGGACCGAAGTCCGTGAAGTTGCCTCGCCATTTGCAGCTGGTTCTTGAAATCGCCTGCCGATGGTCAGAGATGATCGAAATGAGACGTTTTCTAAGCGGGTCGGTATAAAGTATAGTGTGGAATATTTTAGTGTATTCCCTCGTAGGGGTATAGAACTATTTTATCTTCGTGAATTAGCGCTCCCAAGTGGAAAATGTGAGGTCCCAAGCTGAAGGTTATGTTGGTCTTCTTTTTTTTGTAGAAAAAAGTTTATTTTGTTTGGTAAAGGACGATCTTTTTTTAGTTTTTTAGTGTACTGCTGTCTTGTTTTTCAGTGCTTTCTGCTTTCTGCAACTTTAATCTCGTTTGGTAATCTTATTTCCTAACTTACTGTTTCTATACGCTTTTGTGTGGAGTACACACCTTGTGCAAAGATTTCGCGTTCCCTTCATTCCATAATAAATGGTGCTTTCATTTTCTCTTTCTTCAGAACTTCTTTATTGCGATTTAATAGGCCTAAACTAACTTATCTAATCTAATGTTACGGACCATCTTTTTCCGGTTCATTAATTCTGTGTCTTGATGTTTTCTTCGTGGCTGCTGCGAACATGGCTCTGTTTGTTCCAGCTATAGCGCGTTCTATGCTCCGATTTTCAGCGAATCGCCTTGTACAACAAGTGCTAGTCTGCACTGGGTGATTCCACACCTTGTGTGTCCGTTTGGAGGCAAATTATTGAACGCTACTTTACGTGAAACATTTCAATTTAATTCATATTTCCGTACACAATGGCTTATCGCTTCATAAAGATACTAAATTCCCTAATTTTCTAGCTAGGTAAGTTTTGAAAGTTGCAAGACATTTAATTAGTGAAGAATGTCTTTGATTCACATGAAAGATTTGGACTGTCATTCAAAAGTTGTTACTAATTAGCTTCCCCTATTGGTTCTACAAGAAAACATTGACCGGGAAATCACATTCTTCGGTTATTACTGCGTTTTTATATTTTAATTTCATGTATGCCATTTGTATTGCATTTCATCGAGTTTTGTGTGAAAATGATGTGAAGTTTTGCATGAGCTCTGGGATTGGTACTAGGGTTTTCGATATTGCTCTCGTAGAGCTCGATTTAAGAGAGGAAGGAACGTGTCGTGGTTTGTTTATGCCTTCACGTGAGAAGTCTTGGTATTTATTGGGCGTCGGGCGTGCGTCTATGGCGCTGGTTGGCCATCGATGATGCTATCGCAGCTGCTTTTATCTCCACTGATGCTCCTTTGCATGCGCCAATTGGGCGTTTAAAGGTTTCCGATAATACGAACGTATCTTAGGCGATGCCGCTGACACCCATGCTTGCTTCTTCCATTGCCCTGCCACCTTCGCATCCTTACCTTCCCACGTTCTTGTGGAACAATTTGCGTGGAGAAGCCGGTCTCATTGATACCTCTCTACGTAACGCTGAGTGCTATGATTGCCCTGTAATTTCACAATGTTTCGTTCTTCTCGGAACGAAATGTTTCGGAACAATTGATGTGCATTTCTGTGCACATTCCGTCGTCTGTGCTGTTAGCGTGAAATGTCTCAAGATTTTGAGAGGTATTTCGATTACAAAACGCCCAGTCAATTTAGTTGTGGCCTGCAAAAAGTTACTCACGATTTTTAAAATAAGTTCTTCCTAAAATTTATTCACATGGCTTTATCATATAATTCATTCTATATTCCTATTCGAATCCTGTAAAATCAATGTAACCTACCTACCTTTTATTTCCGAGGCTAGATGGAAGCGTGTGCAGAATTAGGGTCAAGTTATCCTTGGCTTCGTATTTTTTATGTCCGTAGCCTTTTTATACGGCCAAAGTGGGACCGTGTTTTGAAGAATTCCTATAAAAATACAGTTACAGTCAGCAGTGTAAATTATCTCCCTGCTACCGCAGTTACATTACTATTTAACTCACTACTTGCTAAGATTGCGCTTGCTATAACATATTCATTTGTGATTACTGTTTTCAAGTTCGTGAAGAATTTACGAACCTTCCAGTTACTTTATTCTCTTGAACATTAGCAAGCAGTAACTCGTTCCCTCACATTGATTGAAAGCAGTAACTTCAAAAGCAGCAACATTATATTTCAGATGCAGCACTGCCAGACTTCACTCCCTCATTCATGCCTGCTAACCCCACGTCTGCATTACTGGAGTGTTTCTTGCGGCGACGACGCTGGCGCTTACGTGCGTGGCACAGAGATATTCATTTGAAGTGTTCCCTGAGGGGCTCAGCTCTCTGCGGCCACGCCCTTGCTCGTATTCCAAGCCTCCGCCTTTTTACCCTCCATTTGTGTACATAATGGCCGTGTCGCTCTATATTAAAATGGGTAATCTGAAGCGTCAGGTGCAATTTGTTTCTTCGCAAAAATAGGACGTTAGGTTTAACCACCCACCCACACATCGGCCAGTTCGGTGCCCCGTATGGTTCTTAGCTGCCCTCACCTCCGTCTTTCGTTGAGTGTTGAAGCTTTTCAGGTAATTTTACTCGCGTGGTTGACATCTAAAGTTCAGTGAGTGTCGTTATACTAGATTCCGCTCAAAATCCATGGTTTTTACCCTTCATTATTGAGGTTTGATAAAGTTCCCTGCTTTTCTGTACACATTTAGCTAGAAAGTCTCATGCCCTCTAAGTGATGTAAATATGATGGTATGCTTTGAAAGATAAATCTTCTGATGGCATCCAGACTCGCAGGTGAGCTCCGTCATTCAAAGTAGCGAGTGAATTGCCAACAACATTGCGTTCAAGGATAACATTGTTCGCTGAGTGTGATTCAAAGTACTGCGTTGTTACCCTCCTCTCTTGTTCCCGCTGGGAGTTTTATGCCAATTAGACTGAACTGCCATTAGTGTGCTGATTGCCGTTCGTAATAATTGCTTATTTGGCGTGTAAATTGTCGTAACGAGCATTTCTTCAGTTGTACTGTATTTCTTAGCGAATATTTCGTCCCTTGCACTTAATTAAGAATTGTTGTACGTATCGATCAAAATCATTTTTTAACTGATTTTCCTATCCTTAATATTTCCACGTTCTGTTTACGTCTGTAATGAAATCAAACCTCTACAAATTCGATGAGCAAGTTACACGCAGCGGTTCATTGGAAGTTGAGTAACAAAAGTAACCGAGCCCAACTTGCGAGTTACAGATATGCCGCAGGCTCTCCAAACTTTTTGAAAACTCTGAGAGCTTTCCTTTTTATTGCGCAACGCGAATGCCTTGGAGAAAAGAGTATTTTCTATTTTACCTAGGCGTCACTAGTGAAAATAACCTGAAATACCTTGTGTTGCTGGGTTTGCTGAACGAGAAGAATAATAATTCAATATTTAATTGGCTTTGATTTAAAGATTTATTTCAGGGATGCACTGGGATTTTAAAGATGCTTTCTTTTATTCTTAGTTGATGAAATACTTATAGTAACGTGTAGTAGCAAAACTTTGTTGTTATTTCATTTGAACTCCCCTCCCCGTTGACCAGTTTCTTCTTCTGGGACTCTAATGATCGCACACAAAACAATAGGTACGTATTCTTTTGATATGCGTTAAGCAGTGTTCACCATTCATTCATCATTGTGTTTGGTGAGCTGTTCCGGGAACTTTTGTCCGCTCCGTGATCAGTCTTACAGGATGCTTTTTTGGTGCCGCGCTTCTTGTACTGCAGGGCCGTGCTTTTTTCTGCTTAAGTGCCTTCCGTCTGTTGTTGATGGGATGTCTGTCGTCCTCCTTCTGCTGGCATGCCATGAAAAAAAAATCCGCTCGTTTCAACGCGCTTTTTACGCTCGCCGCCTTTTTATTTGCCTTCGGTCATTAGTCTCCTGTCTTTACGATATTACCGTCTCTCCTCACAGTCTTCCCCGATCGTTCCTGCGCTCCAAAATTGCATTCTTGCTCCAGCGTTTACTCTGGAACACGATTTATCCTGGAACGCACAATATTTACTGGAACGCTTTGTATTTCATTCAATGCTGTAAGTTTCCTGGAATGTAACCTGGTCGTATCTCTGCGACTTGCAATGTATGCTCGTACCCGTTGTTTTACATTGAAGTTAGCATTGGTTGCAGTGGAACCTGAATAAATGAATTATTATTGCTGATTCTCTGGACTTAGTGTGGCCTCGTATTCAACCGAAGCCTGTGAGTTAGTTAATTGGGTCTTTTTGCTGCTGGTTTGAGCAGTTTTTGCTTTCCTTCTATTTGTTAACGTTAAATACTGCTGTCGCTTTCACTTATACTGTATCTGGTATATTCCAGGACATATCTGCATCTTGCTTGTTGTCTTGAATTGTGATAAAATTTTATTGCATGCAGCCTAGAGGCACGTGACCTAATATTGACCCGAGCTGCATAGTTCAGCAAATTCTTTCTTCGTTTGATCGCCTCGAATTCTAAGGATATTAAGCAGAGCGCGTGAGGGCTTCCGCTTACATGCCATAGCGGCCCCCTGCAGCGCTGTGATTTAGAACTCAAGTCCGAGATTAGAAATGGGCGCTGACTTGGGGGCAGAAGCGACGCACACTTGGCTCTAAACTGATGCACTGTTGAATTTTAGAAATGAAGTGTGGCTCTAAACTGATGCACTGTTGAATTTTAGAAATGAAGTGTGGCTCTAAACTGATGCACTGTTGAATTTTAGAAATGAAGTGTGGCTCTAAACTGATGCACTGTTGAATTTTAGAAATGAAGTGTGGCTCTAAACTGATGCACTGTTGAATTTTAGAAATGAAGTGTGGCTCTAAACTGATGCACTGTTGAATTTTAGAAATGAAGTGTGGCTCTAAACTGATGCACTGTTGAATTTTAGAAATGAAGTGTGGCTCTAAACTGATGGACTATTGAATTTTAGAAATGAAGTGTTGATCTAGACTGATGCACTATTGAATTTTTTAGAGGATGTGGACAAATTATTTATGCTGTGCATTATCTGCGATGTTTTCCCGTACAAGTTTCCGTTTACTTTGAATTGTTTTTTCCCTTGTCGAATATTTGACGTGAACCATATGAGAGTGCCACTCTTACCTTTGTTCTGGTATAATATTAAGAAAAAATGCAAAGGAGTTGTTCTGAAGTAAAGGGTTTTTCTGTGCCGAAATTGAGTGCGCATCTTTAGTGTTTCTTTCTTACGAGTTTTTGCATAAATTTAATAAATCATCACTCCGTCTCATCTATGTTTAGCGCGTCTTTCATTTGTATCACAAGCTCAATTTTAATTTTGTAACAAAAGAAGCCTTCCCCCTCACTACCTCGTCGAGTGGTGAAGGGGCAGAGAAATGGTCGCGTAGGGATGCGATTTAGCATTAATTGTACTCCATTAAAAGAGTAATATCCAATTCATGTGCTAAGGGGACGTTCCTCCCAGCGCTCTTCCCTGGCCATGCCGGTCTCGAGGGGGAAGGGAGAGCGCCACAGAGGCGGAGAGGAAGACTGCAGTGAACTAAATTGTCGTCGGACCGAGTTTGTTCTGGAGCTCTCCTTGTTTGCTTGGGTCACTGAAGGCTATTTGATCGAAAGCTTCTCCCTAAACTAAATATATGCTACTTGGCCCTGATACTGGAGAGATTCCTCCTCACGAATTCATGAAGAACAGCGGCTCGCTGTGCTTGGAGCTATTCATTTTAATAGTTACGGATGTCGGTCTATTGGTTTTGAAAATATTTCTTTGTTGAAATCGGGGTTGCTTTTGTTACACTGACATGTTATTAACCGTGCTGCGATACCATCGTAATGTAAAAAATTATTTTTTGCGTTACATTTATGAGTGGTAACGCGGTTTGTGGTTAATAGTCAGTGTAGTTTAGCCCTTATGGTGTGGGAAAATGTTTCGTTGAAAAAGTTTGCAGTTACGAGAGTGAACCCCTGTATTCGTTTTGTTATCTTGAGGATTTTGATGCGAAGTTACGCAAGTGAACCCCTGCATTCGTTTTGTTATCTTGAGGATTTTGATGCGAAGTTATGCAAGTGAACCCCTGCATTCGTTTTGTTATCTTGAGGATTTTGATGCGAAGTTACGCAAGTGAACCCCTGCATTCGTTTTGTTATCTTGAGGATTTTGATGCGAAGTTACGCAAGTGAACCCCTGCATTCGTTTTGTTATCTTGAGAGCATTTGATGCTGCGAGGACTGGGCTGAAGCTCTCCATGCAGTTCGCACTCCGTGTGGCCTGCGTGGTCTGCTCCGTAAACCGCTGATGGTGAGCCACATCGCGGCAAGCGGCTTAGCCATTACCTCCTCTGAAAAACTCCACTTCATTTGCTGCTGATGCCCTTCCCTTCCCTCTTCATTCCCCTCTCGCTGAGAGAAGGTATTTTTTGTAAACAGACGCCGCGCTGGCGCTTTCATATTTCTTCATATTTTGCTGCATTGCTGGTGGGGCATGTTTCCCATTTGCGTGATCCAGTCTGTTTTTTGTATCAAGCGATTTGAAATTGTTCTGACTGGGACTTTAGTTCAACCATGCTTTTGGCTGCATTAATTGTGTTAATAGAGGAGTTAGCTGTTGTTTTTAACTCTGAAGAAAATTCACTATTTCCATGGGTTAATCTTATGAGAACCTCTTTCTCCTCATATTCTACCGAAAAATGACAGCAAATTCATACGTTATTCAAATTGTTTTTCTATGATTCTCAACTTAACTTTTGCCGTCATTTACAGAATTAAAATGATACGGTGCTTCATTTTTGCTAATTACGCTCCCTCTCTCTTTAGGAACGCTCTTGTTCCGTGCAATTAACCTTCGACAGGATTATCTCCTAAATTTGCTCCTAGTAGTTCATTATTTGATCTAAAATGTTCAGTAGCACCTAATGCGTTCGTCAGGCGAGAACAGTTATTATATTTTGCTGTGACGTTTTGAATGTGCGCATTCGCTAAAAAAATTTGATGTATCATATTTTTAATTTTTATTTATTGATATACAATTCGTTTCTACGAATCTATGAGCCAACTTGAGTTATGGATGAGCGGGGAAATTTAATTTCAAACACAATGTAGGTTATATGTTAATTTTTTTGTTATGAAGTCCTCATTTTTCCACGAAATGAAATCGAACTTGGTCCGTGTCTCTAATGAAAATTAATAATTTTCAAATTTAGTGTATTTCTTAAATTTACTTTTTCTTTTACCCCATAATTTATCAACAATTTTCAAACTAACCTTGCCATACTATAACACTATCATCATTGCAATTCAATAGAAAGTTCGTACGCCAGTCGTAGTTCAGTGTTGCGTTTGAGATCTCCAATCTTTCTCGAATTCCAAAAATGAACACTTCCCCCTTCCTTGCGGATCTTTTCTTCTCGTGTTGGCCTTTGCTCACTGCGCCTGAAAGCCAATATCGTTACTATTTTTACGACTATCTGTCTCTTCGGTGACCTCCGTTTTCATTGCAATAAAGGCTGGGGACGGTGAGGGAACGCGTGGCTTTCCATTCCGTTCGGGTTCGTATATGAATAGCGAGCTGCATACATCACATATCCTCTCGCGAGCCGTGTCGCCGAGCTCCGAACATTGAATCGCGTGTCTGTTACTTGCGAGCTACGGACGGTGTGTCTTTGAAATGCGAGGAGCAGGTGATGTGTCTCTGATTTGTGAGCTGCGGAGGGGGTCTTTGACTTGCTAGATACGGATGGTGTATCTTTGAATTGCGAGTAGTCTGAATTGCAAGCTACGGATGGTGTATCTTTGAATTGCGAGTAGTCTGAATTGCGAGTAGCAAGCGGTGTGTCTGAATTGCGAGCTACGAATGGTGTATTTTTGATTTACGAGTAGCAAGCGGTGTGTAGAATTACGAGCTGCGGATGATGTGTCTTTGAATAGCGGGTAGAAAGTGGTGTTTCGTGCTGCGTATGGCGTTCATTGGCGGGCTGGCTACGAATGGTGTCTCGAGATAGCAGCTGTATTCATGCTTCATTTCACACTGTTCCTCACCATTCTCTTTCAATCCTACTATTGATTTTTTTGTGTTTCATTTAACTCGCTCTTATTTTTTCTTTTTATTCAGTATCATGTTCAAGATGTCACATTTTCCTTTGTTAGAACTTTTCTATTTTCATCATTCGACTAAATAATGGGGTAAGTTTTCACTGAAATATATCGGCGGCGACACACAGCACAGCGATATTGCACACGAAGGCTGCTGGTAATTAGGTCAGGCTCTCACGAGTCGTGTTACGTGTTGTCTCGGCATTCCGTGCGTATCATCATACGCCGCTTGACGTTCTCTTCGAGTTCACCTCAATGTTGCAAACGGTGTTTAAACATTGAGTCTTCAAACAATGTTTAAACATTGAGTCTTTAAACAATGTTTAAACATCAAGACTTTAAACGGTGTTTAAGCATCAAGACTTTAAACGGTGTTTAAGCATCAAGACTTTAAACGGTGTTTGAACATTGAGTTTCCAAACAGTATTTAAACATTGAGTCTTTAAACAAAGCAATGTTAAAACTTCAAGTCTTTAAACAATGTTTAAACATCTTTTTAAACAACAATGTTTTAAACGTCAGCACGGCAGACGTTTCAAATAGTTTTCTGCCGCGAATAAAGCGATAATTAAAAAGCTTGAGACCAGCTGCTAGACTATAAAGTATTTTGAAATTGTTCATATCTAGTGTCCGCTGATGGTCCTAATTTGAAATCTCCTGCAAAGTTCTATTTCCCTTCAAACACCCGTTAGAATTTTAAGCGTAATAATTTTTATAAAATCATTCATGGATACATTACTTTTAGCGTCGTAATTATAGCAATTCTGATTTTCATTGTTCGTGAGCCTAATTGTTCTAATTGTAGTATTACGTCTTCAAGGATTTTGATTTACGAATTGTAGCGGCATTTAACTCAATTTGGCGATAGTCTTTTTTATTTTCAAAGCGTTTTTTAGATTGTTTAGAATTAGCACGGAAGTTACATACATGGGAAAGTATCAGTAGGGATTATTTACTGTGTGACAGCTACTCGACTAAATTAATTATATGTTAGTCTATTTTAACCAACATCATTTTCGCCTCATACAGAGTGTTTATCAGGAGCGTTGTGAAGCGCGGAACACCTTTGATACGGTGCTCGGATGAGCAGAGGTTTAGTTGCTTTCGTAACAATCGATCCTTGTCATGTTGAAATTAATTGATAACGTTTTTGGCCATCGAAGGAACGCCTTCACGCTCTTGCAAGCACTTTTGTGCTATTGATGCTGGCACGCTGTCGAGAAAAATACCAGTGCATCTAAAATAGCCGCCTGGATCATTATCATCGTTGAGACTCTATGTTGAAAACATGTTTTGGCGAGTATTGAGAGGCTGCTGCTGCCAGTGGTGTGAGCTAATGATTAGTGGTGTTGTGGCGCTCGGTGTCGTGTTCCGGCTTGTCCGAACACTTTTTCGTGTTCAAGCCTCGCTAAGCTGTTCTCTCAAGATCTCAAGTTACGCCAGCACACTACGCCTCGTCCGCCTCCTTCTTTCCCCCCGCCTGCCGCTCCACCTCCTCATCTCGCCCGCTGATGGAGGGGGGTATTGTCGGGGTTTATGGAGGAGGGGGAGGGTATTGTCGTGGTTTATGGAGGAAGGGGAGGGTATTGTCGTGGTTTATGGAGGAGGGGGAGGGTATTGTGGTGGTTTATGGAGGAGGGGGAGGGTATTGTCGTGGTTTATGGAGGAGTGGGAGGGTATTGTCGTGGTTTATGGAGGAGTGGGAGGGTATTGTCGTGGTTTATGGAGGAAGGGGAGGGTATTGTCGTGGTTTATGGAGGAGGGGGAGGGTATTGTCGTGGTTTATGGAGGAAGGGGAGGGTATTGTCGTGGTTTATGGAGGAGGGGGAGGGTATTGTCGTGGTTTATGGGAGAGGGGTAGGGTATTGTCGTGGTTTATGGAGGAAGGGGAGGGTATTGTCGTGGTTTATGGAGGAGGGGGAGGGTATTGTCGTGGTTTATGGAGGAGGGGGAGGATATTGTCGTGGTTTATGGAGGAGGGGGAGGAAATTGTCGTGGTTTATAGGAAAGGGGGAGGGTATTGTGGTTTATAGAGGAAGGGGAGGAAATTGTTGTGGTTTATGGAGGAGGGGGAAGAAATTGTCGTGGTTTATGGAGGGGGGGGTATTGTCGTGGTTTATGGAGGAGGGGGAGGATATTGTCGTGATTTATCGAAAAAGGGGAGGGTATTGTGGGTTATGGATGAGGGGGAGGAAATTGTCGTGGTTTATGGTGGAGGGGGAGGAAATTGCCGGGGTTTATGGAGGAGGAGCAGGAAATTGTCGTGGTTTATGGAGGAGTGGTTGGAAATTGTCGTGGTTTATGGAGAAGGGGCAGGAAATTGTCGTCTTGTTTGGAGGAAGGGGAGGGTATTGTCGTGGTTTAGAAAGTCTTCGCGCTGGTGTTCATCCGTGAACACGGATCATTGGAGCGGCGGTTCATATTAAGTTAACTTGGGTATTTTGTCATGTTAACTTCGTATTGTGATTGTCAGTTCTAGTGTGAACTTTATAACGTTGTTCATGATTTCGATGAAACGATCAAGGAAAATGGACATATCTTGTCCGTTTGATGGTGTCATTTTTTATATTGGTACATTATGATTTTAGTGTTGTGTTCGATTTGAGTGGAAATCTGTGTAAGAGCCAGCATACGTAGTCTCTCTGCTCGTGCGTGTGTCAGTTAACGTTTTCACGCGGGTTGGGAGCATCTACAAATACACCGCTGATTGAAAAGCATATTTTTTGTGTTTCGACTAATGTATTGGATTTTCGTTTTCTTTCTTAGAGTAGCCGCAAATACTTTTATATCAAGTGATGAAGTTGATGCAATACTTATGATTATTACTTATTTTTCTGTTACAGATATTTTTTTGGTTTTCTTTCTTGAAGCTATCACTAATATTTTTGTATCCGATGGTGAAGTTTATGCGATGTTCATAACTATTACTGTTTTTGGCACTACAACTATTTTTGTCTCGCCTTATGTGCGCCACAATAACAAGGCTTTTTGGCAATAAGGTTGTAAAATATAGGTTTTATTTTAGAGTAGCACTCTTTTTGAGACCTCAAGTTAATTGCAACGATACCAGCTGTTTTGTGTTAGTGTGACGGTGTGCGCTCATTTCTCGAGTGCTGTAATCGCATCAATAAGCTATGCAATCAATAGTCACAAAAAGCATTGCGATGTTCTTCCTTGTGTTTCTCTAGTACGAACTCCCCTTTAACCTGCACAGATGAGCTGCCTGTAGTTTAAAAGATAGCTTCAAAAAGTTCTCTCAATTATTATCACGGTGAAAAACTGTGGCCCTTACTTTAGATTCCTTATAGCCTGTGTTGACTCTCGTGCACTAGGTCTCACACGAATGCTGTTAATATTTAATGTTCACTTCTAGAGAATATTGTTCAACTAATTATCCCATTTTGTTGCTTCGTTTTGCTGTGGGTCGATGTTTCTTTTCGGCTTGTAAGTGAGCGCCATGTAATTGGACGTCTGCTAGCAACGAAATAGTGGTGCTGCTGATACGGACAAATATATTAAGAAGCCTTCGACTTAATTCTCTGAAGCTTCTGTTCAATATAAATTCTGTTTGAGTGTCTAGAGTTGGCCATTTGTTCCTTTGTAAATATGTGAACATAGAAATAAAGTCTCGCTGAGTCGCTGTAGCCTTTACGCTTGAAGTAAGTCCGGAAGTTGTTAAGAGCATCTGTGCTGGAAGGCATCAAGTGAGCTGCCAAGCTCTGCGCAGTGTTATTAGTGCTGCACATTTGAGTTCTGCTGCCACCGCCGTTGTTGCAGTGCAGTCTTTGAAATGTGCGGTGCTGGGTTGAGTATACTGTTTCGCCTCTGGCTCTTCAAATGGAATTCCGGAGTGCATGTAACAACCTGCGTCTTTGCTCTCGTTGGGTCTTCCAGTTTAGCGCCAGCCATTCGCCGCTTTCTCGTTCGGTGTTTTGACCGCTGCTTCAAGTCGCACGCCCTTATTTCAGCTCGAGAATTCCTTTGTCTCAACCTACCCGAAAGAGAACGTGCGTTTTAATTGAAAATAAAATGTGTTGAGAGGAAATTACTCTAACTTGAGATGTTCATTACGATAATGGCTTGTATCGTGCGTTGTGGCATCGAGGAAATAATTGCATTTTTTAACTGCTGCAGTTATGAGAAACAGAATGTGCGTTAAGGGAAAAAATGATAACTCCAGCGATAAACATTCGAATATTCTAAGATAAAAGCAATGTCTTTTGTATGATTAGCTGTTATAATTTACTCACTGTCTTTGACATAGAGCAAATATATCGTCCCACCTATTGTGCTGCTTTCTGCTTTTGATTGCGCCTCCTCGCATCACGTGTTCCAGTGCTTGCTTTTCTGTCTCTGTTCATTCTTGCCTTCTTTGAGTTTTTTCGCTTGATGCATTGTTAAGAATTTTCTAAATATCTACTAAATTACTAATATCTTCATCGTTCCAAAAAGTGTCGTCACCGGTATTTTTTCGTTTCAAATTCATTGTTGTACTAATTGCGGAAGGTCTAATCAGTTAGTTCGAAAATAACGGGTTATTATTATCATTTTTGAGAATTCCTTTGGCCACTTGATTTATACTCCAAATTGAGTATACCATTTTTACTCAATACTGCAAAACGGTTAGTGGTGATGTAATCAGTCATGTGTGCCGAGTCTGGCCTTGTCTTGTTAGACGTGTCACAATGAATGGACGCGATAGACTAGCAGTTCAAGTCTGTGTTATTAGCCAATGATCTTTAATTCATATAATTCGTTTGGTGCCGTGGGAAGTGGGAGCATTCAAATTAACTCTTCAAATAATATTTTCTGCGCAAATCATGTACTGCTTGTCAGTCAATTAGTTAATTTTGGTCTCCTTGCATCGAAAATCTGCATTACCGACGATTATTCCGCTCTTGAATGTCTGCGACGTGATGCACTGACAGTTGTGATGTTTCCGTGTTCTAATTTGTGCATTCATTGTCAATTTACTGATAATTATGCCTTTTATTTGTCCACCTATTCTGAGGCAATTTTCGATCTATGAATTCTTCACCTCTGAATACTTCTTGCCTAAATAAATGTCTTCCTTGAGTGGGACGAAAAATCTTTCAGATTTCGTTAAGATTCATTGTTTCTGCTTTCTTCATCTTTCAATTTAATTTAATTTCTTTAGAATTTCAATACTTCATGCCTAAATATCTTCCTCGCTCAGGTCGGAAAATCTTTCAGGTTTCGTTAGTATTCACTATGTTTCTATTCTCTTAATCTTTCAATTTCTTTTTGTTAGTATTTCTTTCTCATACCATAGAGAAAATGTCCTTGGAGCTCCCTCCCTCGCTGTTCCCTGTGATTCCGTTCTTGACCATAACGAATGGAACTCATCGCTTGTGTTGGGCGAAACCAACGAGACTTTCTGCCTGTCTTTCGTAGTATTTTTCTTTCTTCAGATGGACTCGCTAAGTGACTTTTCTGTCTCCACCATTCCCTTTGTGTGTGCCTGCAACAGAGCTTTGCGTGAAACTACACTGACATGAAACGAAGGTGTTTTAGGGTTGCGCTGGTGAACTTTTTCTGTACAATTCGTGAGTTTACGTTTAGTTATGAGCATTTAGAAGATTACTGTCATTAAGAGCTAAAGGAGGTTATCACCTGAGCTGAAGTGCTAAGGATTCTCGTTATTTCTTGGGCCTTATATACTTTTTTCGGTTTTCCTGCAATATATATACCTATTTTTTTACTTGCTTCCTAAAAAAAGTATGGATACGATTACTCATATTTACTCTGAATTAATAGTTTATGCAGTGATTTGAAATTGAGTGACTACTATTGCAAAGAATTAGAGTTTCAGGCGTCGAATATAAGTAGATGTTATAATTGAAGTGGAATTCTTCACTTTGATGTGAAGTTTTCTATCAAGGCTATTACGTCCCGCTGACACTCTACAATGTTAGAGTATTCCATTTTTTCTACGCATCAAAAATATTTTGGAGCCTCCTACGGTCCTCTCCGGGGGATACAACTATTTTGTCTATGGTAATTAGCGCTCCCGGAGGAAAATGTGAGGTCCCGAGCTCAGAGTCAGAAAAATCTCTTTTTTTCGAAATAAAATGTTTTCGTATTATTAAGGATTTTATCCAGTCCACTGCTGTCCTGTTTTTCAGCACCTCTGTTTTTTCGTGGCCCTTCTTCTGAACGTACTATTTCTATGCCCGGGGATCTTGTGTGGAAATGCATCTTGTGCATAGATTCCGCGTTCGTTCTTAGAATGGTGATTTCATCCTTCCTCTCTATGAAACACTTTTGATGCGGTTAGAGAGGCTTAACACGTTAGTTGCGATGGGTTAAACTGAAGTTCAATATTCAACCTAAATTTAAAGTCAAACGCGATAAGCAAATTTGTAAATATCAAACATTAACTGGGCCTGTTAAATACCAGTAACCTAGAAAGGTTGTTAGAATTTTCAAAACGACCAATCGATGGGTCGTTTCGCAGCAGGAAAAACCTAACTACGACCCACCGGTGGGTCATACCGCAATGAATGTGTTAAACCAACTTAGCTACCTTAATCTAACCTCCTATGTTTTCAAAGTGCAGCATGCAAGCTTTGAGTTGCTTCACGTATCTCAGGTCTTCGATGCGATTTTTTTTCAAATTGATACCTTCCTTGTAGTCTGCGCTTCTAAAGTTTGAGCGGAATTCCATCAAAGAAGTTTTTACGAATCGCGTCCAAAGAAAATCTGAGTGGAAAGTTTTTCCTTTTCCCATCCCTTTGATTTCCAATGAATCGAAGCAGCTGCATTCTGCTACCTATAATTTTATTACTAGCATTTTGAGAGGATCGTTCATCGAGTTACGCGCCACAAAGCTCCGATGTATGCAAGAATTCCGCGCAACATGTGTATCGTTTATGACGTTGCCTTTATTTAAGCCGGTGAAAACAAGTCTTGTTATCTTGCGAGCGAATGAACGAACGGCCGCTTCATTCATGAATTATAGCATTCGAAAAATGCTGTCAATTTTCGTTGTTGTTAGTAATGCTCGGATCTCACATCATTTTTGATTTATTTCCAATGAGCAAATGCAGCGTCAGAGTGAAGCTTATTGAGACTTCCTGCCAGAATAGGGAAAGCTCAGCATGCGGTGTATACGAGTATAAGTACCAAGAGCAGGTTTGCTCTCATCACAACTCACACTTAGTTCAGAGGGACGTCGTTTTAAATGTTCTCGCTTCCCATTATGTGGGTGCGGTACGTTCGTTAAACGCTCGTCCTATTCCCAATCTAACTTTTTTGCCGCCTGCATGCATGTTTTTCGCCGCCCAAGTAATTAAATCGCTCAGGTGGGATAAAACATGCATGCTTCGGCGAAAAGGTTAGACTGGGTTGCTTCCTATGGAGTTCTATGCCTTACTTTGGATTTCCTTGCAGTGTGACTTATTCAATGTATGATCGCAATTGCGTTAATCGTTATACTCGTTCAATTGTTTTATACGGATTCTGTATTCTTACTTCTATGTTAGTACTATTTTTGTTACGTTGACTTGTGTATTTGAAGTGATTATTATTATTATTATTATTATTATTATTATTATTATTATTTGATTATTGAAGAGATTATTATTATTTAATTTTCGTCGTTTGTCGTTTTATACGGACTTTTGATTCTTACTTTTATGTTGCCACTATTTCTGTTACGTTGGCTTGTGCATTTGAAGTGATTATTATTATTTGATCTTACAAAAATTGGTGGGGCTCTAATTCTGGTGTATTACACCACTTGTATATGTATAAGTGGATGCTGTTGCCTCCCGCTAACGTGCGTCTGCGTGTGGTGTTTGTGCAGGAGCAGAGCCACAAGTCGTACCGGCCGCTGTGCGTGCTCACCTTCCGCCTCAACTACCTGGCGCACGCTCTGCAGCCCATGGGCTACCACCTCGTCAACATGCTCCTGCACGCCGTCGTCTGCGGCCTCTACTACAGGTGAGGGATCCGCGCTCTGTCGCCGCGTCCCCCTTGGCACGGTGACTGCGGGTTAAACTGATGTTCAATGTTCAATTCAAATTTAATGAAGATATCTTTTAGCAATTCGATAAATACCAAACGTTGACTGCGTGCATTAAACTTGGCGCATGTCCTGAAGCCCGTCAACATGCTCCTGCATGCCGTCGTCTGCGGCCTCTACTGCAGGTGAGGGATCCGCGCTCTGTCGCCTCGTCTTAGTCGCACTGAACACGGTGACCGCGATGGGTTGAACTGAAGTTCAATATTCAACTCAAATTTAATGTTATAAGTGGTTAGCAATTTTATAAATACCAAGCACTGACTGGGTCCATTAAATACCTTTAGTAATAAAATATTGTTTTAAATTTGCAAACGATTAATTGATCAAGCCTATCACTACCCATGATTTTTATAATTTTTTTTCCCAAGTATTTCAAAATTTTTGAAAGCCTATCACGAGATATGTCTTCCATGTGCGCTCACCGCGAGTAAATAAATGAAATTTTCAGTGTGAAAGTATGAACTTCTGCTCAGCTGAAGGCAGGAGAACACATTTTGCGTCATAAGGCGAACCCTGAATCGTAGGAGCGCAGTAAAGACGCCACTGCAGATGTTACGAAGACAGAACTCTACGCAAGCAGCGATGCTGTGAGGGAGCGTGCGGAGACGCGAACATACTTGCCAGGGTGCAGTTAGCACTCTGCTGCAGCACTTGAGAGGCAATTGCTGCCGTGAGAGGAGCAATGAAGGCGCGCCTCTCAAGTGCTCATTGAGAGCTTACGCTCTGAATGGAGCTAGCGTTTAGCCCCAATTGCCACCGGCAGCTCATGCAAAAGTGAGGCATCCAATTTTCTCGCACCCCCAGTCAAGTGTTCCAATCACGTTGTGGTGAACTCCTCTAGCGCTAAGGAACCGCTTCCTATTCAAAAAGTCTCCTTGTAAGCTCACAAAAAGATTTTATTGTTCCTTGCTAATCTCTGCTAAATTCCCTTGACTCTGCGATTGCAGACGTTCAGGAGTCTTCCGTAGGAGGGTCATTTTTGTTCGCCCTCTTCTCTTCTAATTATTACTTGAGATAATTTTTACACTCGAGTTTCTTTTACGAACATGAAATGACTTCTTTCCTTTGTCTTCGTTTTCGAAAAACTGCTTCCAGTGGGCATATTAAGATATGAATTACAGGAACTTTTGCTATGAATGCCCTCAGATGAATGATTTGACGTGATTTTTCGCGCAAATTTGTCATTCGAGGTTGGTTCATGGGAACGTAAAACTAGCATTTCTCTGAAGAGGCCCTTGCCGCTCATAAATTCAATTTCAAACTGTTCTGTCGTGTCTTTATTTTTACGTTACTGAATATTTCATTATCTTGGAGGAAAATCAGTTGTAAACTGTGGCTTTACGTCCATTCATATCGGTTACAGCTACACGGGCCTCTAAACGAAGCGCGGGCTTTAGTCTTTTGCATGGAACTCGTCCACAATTTCTCGGGTTGCCGTGATGGTTCGTTGCCTCTCTCATGCTTGCATGAGTGTTTCTATTGATTTGCTAGATTGCCCTGTCAATAGAATGCTCCGCAATCATCAATACAAAGGCCAAGTTGGGTAATTACGATGCAAAACAATGACGGCGTGGCATAAGGGAGCGTAGCGCTCTCTGGTCGGCTCGCCCACCGGCCATAAAAACTGGAACTGCGATGTTCACTAGGCCTGCATTGTTGCGCCGGGTTCTTATCAGCTCTCCCTGATAATCTAGCGCCCTGTCAAAATGGTCGTTCGGCCTCTGAAATTGCCATCAATCCTGTAAAGTCACTTCGCGCTCATCTGATGGCCTCTGAGAATGCATTTTTTTAGCATGGATCGATTAAGACAAATCCCTCGGAAGTACCCGCTCGACGTCCCGACATGCTATAACTTCTATCGGCTTGCTTCGCAAGCAACAAGAAGTGACCGGCGTACGTTGTGCGATGACTTGTGGCCGCTAGACAGACACAAAGACTTGTGATTGGAGCTGAAGTTCCGTGGTGGGAGTCGCCCGGTCACGGTAATTGCGGGTTGTGCGCTGCCACTCAACTGCGCGCGGCCGCGGTTGCCAAAACTTACCTTCTCCCTCCCTTCGTGCTTTCACTTGCAACACTGTTGCAACACAAACTTGAGTCTCGTGTCTTTTGTGTGCGTTATTTTATATACGTGATGTTTCTTTTTTAGCCATGCAGGTTGCTGTTCACGGGTTCCGAAGGATCGTTGGCGCTCGTACGCGAAACGGGCCGGGCCATACGCGAAACCTTCTGCGTCCAAGACGCAGAAGGTTTTCCTTCAATTTTGTTTTCTTTGCCTAATATATTTCTCTTATTATTTTGGCTTGTTACCTTTCTGTAAAAGTCAGGTAGCTTTTAGAAAAAATTACTTGCTCTTCAGCACCGATTGCAATTGTTCTGTCTCGTCACCGAGAAATACGCAAAGTTGCCCTGTTTCGTCGGTGCGGTTACCAACTCACGAACACACGCCCAAGTTGACACCTGTCATTTCCGCCACAAAATGACGGAGACTCGCTCAATAGGGCGGTGCGTCTTGCACCTACCCCGGTTCTTCTTCCTTGTTGCCGCCTAGCTTGTCTTTGAAGGTTTCCTTTTTTTCGAACTAATCAACGGCTTGGAACTGTGGGCGGAGTCCGCTGGCTTTTCTTCGGCTCGGTCGAGCACTTCCGCCTTTTTCAGATTCTTCCTTGAAGTGAAAGTTGATCACTGTTCACCTCGTAAGACTGTTGTATTCATCTATTTTTTATTTTTTTTTTTTCGCTTCCATGAACCTGCGTTCGTCTGGTGTCGTTCCCTTGATTATTTAATGGTTCTCTTTTTATGACTGTTTGACCGTGTTTGCAAAAAAATCATTTATGTTTTCAAATCAAATCGTCGATTTTGTTGTGCAATATCACTGCAGGGACTGTTGATTATCATTACCAGCTTAGCTTAATCATTTTGCTGTAAGTATATTTTGTCAGCTTCACTGGAGTGGAAAATACTGTGGAATTAAATTGACGATTGCGATTGCAGAGCTCCTTGTCCCTCTCCAGAAGTGTTTCATTCACGAATGTTGCTATCGCAGTTTGGTTTTCATGTAATAGAGCGCTGGTAAATTTATTGCGATGCTTGGATTACCATTATTAGGTCGCGCGCAAAAAAAATATCACCCTTTTCTGGTGTTGGATTAATTAAGGCAGTCAAGATGGATGGCACAGTTTTAGGAGCAATTGTAGTGCCTGCCCGGCTGGCGCCTACTTTTCCTTATTTCCCAAATGAGGCTTCTTCTTTTGGCCTGCACCTTGCCCTCCCTGTCCCTCCCTGCCTGCCTGCTCCTCTCGTGGAGATTGATGCTTCTGCGAGACACCCTCACCGTCACTTCTTGTAACTTATGTATGTGCCCTTAATGAAATGCTCATTTTATATCTGGGTGTGTGGCCTTGATGAAATGCTTATTTCATGTGAGTGTGTACCCTTGATGAAATGCTTATTTTATGTGTGTGTGTGTGTGTGTTTTGATGAAATGTTCGTTTTATATGTTTGTGCCCTTAATGAAATGCTCATTTTATATGCGTGTGTGGCCTTGATAAAATGTTCATTTTATATGTGAAATGCAGATTAGTTAAAACAGATTTTGTAGTGTATCATTGTTTTTTCTTTTACGCTCGTTTCCCCCTTGCGATCACTGTCTCTAACTTATGTTGTATTAGTTATACCGAAATACTTTGTACTATTAGATTGTCTCTTTTTGTGCGTTTTATCCCCGCCGTCACTACCTCTAACTTGAAAAATGGCCTTTAATTAATGAACTTTTTGAAATGCATTCTATTGCACGCACAAAATTCGCCCATTCCGCTGAAACGTGTAGCCCATTATACGTGCTAGTATTTTCAGTGTTATGTCAATAATATTATTGTTCATGATATTGAATAGCGACAGTCATTTTTGCATGAGGCGGAAGAGAGGTTGACCGTAATTAGAAAATATAATCCGTAAAATAAATATATTTTTGGAGTCATGATATGTTGTGCGTCTACTACTGAGAAGTTGACTCCTGTAAATTTATCAGTGGTGTCAAAATAAATTTCGGTTACTTCCAAGTCCTCGAATCCATGCTTAGAAATTCAGTTCTGTCTCAACACTTCAGAGGCGAAGCGAACGAGAACAAATGTATTCAGGACTTGTTCTCACTTATGTTCCATTGAGTGCAGCATTCACTGGTCTGGTTTGACAACTTGGAAAATACAAAATGTTGCACTTGCGTCGCATTGTTCCAGTAAAGCGTAATGTACGAAAATTGACTACCGGGTGTGATTTTGCAGCTTCAAGGAATCATTTTCTCTACCATTAAGGTCGATTTCAATTGTTACGGCTAATTATTACTTTATCTCATGAATAAGGAACTTCAACCTTAACCAACAATATTATTGACTTTTTGAACAAACTTAACGTAGAATGTTCTGTTCAAGAGCAATTTGAGCGATTAACTTATGTTGCAGCCCTAAGATTAACTCACCCAATCAGGTCGTCAGTGTATATTTCTGAATGGTTTTCCCTGCAGACAATATTACTCACATTGAGTATGACTAGAGATATTCAGCATATATTTTATAAGTAATCGGAGTGTTAGGGCTTAAGTAATTATTCCATTAGTGTAAATCAAGTTTTTGCTCTGATTTCGAGCTCTCGTTGCTGGCTGAATTTGCTCATTAACGAAGGGCAGACATATATAGGAGTACACCTCGTGCTAGATTTTAAAAAAATTAGTCATCGTAAGTGTACAATTGGCTGCGTAAGTTCTTTTGAGTGAACTTGACTGCGCTACGAGCGGTAGTTTCTCACCGTGATTCTCATGGAGCCTTTTCTAAATTAAATTTCAGCACTGAGCATCTGATGGCAGAAGGGTTGCCATGATGTTGAGTTGTAGAATAGTCATCTCAATTGTTGCGTGTTTACATTGTTAGTCATGTCACATGCTGAGTTTGAGAAAAATATCATGTGACGACGGCTGGGTTGTCGTGATGTAGGGTTGTAGAATTGACCAATATATATTCGGTCATTGCTTGTTGCGTGCGTACATTGTATATCACATGCTAAGTCCGTCAAAAATATTGTAACTCTTCTAAATATGATTCTCTAAGATCATTTTTGTAGTATAAATGCAATTTGGACGTTTTGCATTCTATTATATAGCATAGCGTTTTTCGACGGGTGGTGTGTTTGTTTCTGTTTCTTTTCGGCTCATGAAACCGAAAACTCGGTGGTTCTTCGTTGCTTGATGATGTCAAACTTTTAGTATGCGCTGCCTGTGAACATTCAATTTCCAGCAGGAAGAATATTTGTCGAGGCTCGCCAAGATAATCACGCCCAAACTGCCGAGCTCGACTGCTTTTGGTCTTTTAATTTCGGTCCGCCAGGTGGTTCTGAAAGGAGAATTTGCGCTACACCTCGCGAGTGTCCCTTGCAGGTCCGCCCTGATTTCTGGGGTGCAATTTATGCCCCCAATTTCCCTTAATGGTAGTTTGCATTCAGACTGCGTGCCTCCTTGTGTTTTCCGGCCAAAATTTTTGGACGCTGCACCCCGTCCTGGCCAACAAATTCCTATGATCTGACGTTCCCATGTTCTGATCTGCACGAGTCCCGGCAAATTTGTAAGCAAATCTCATCCTGCCGCAGCTTCGTTTTTCCTCGGCAGTGAATTTTTAGAGTGACCGTCATCCCTTTATAAATTGAATGGGAAAACCTCTTAAAAGTGAAGTCAAAAATGCAGAATAAATTTGAGCAACTTGAGTGTGAGCTGCGCGAGTGACTTGAAGTGCCACAAGTTTTTCCATTTTGGGCGAACGAGGGAAAAAGGGACCCTCTTCGAGCCTTTTCACCCGCTCCCTCATCCTTCCATCTTCTTGTGAACTTTTCTTCACTTTTCTCTCTCTGTGACTGCTCTCACTGGGTCGTGTTCGTGCTCCTTTATATTTGCAAGCATTGTTCGATTGCTGGTTTGTTTGTACGGCTATTGTGCTAGCTGCCATTTGGGACTGCAATGTGTTCAAGCATTGTTAGATTGCTTGTTTGTGTGTACGGCCTATTGTGCTAGCTGCGATTTGGGACTGTAATGTGTTCAAGCATTGTTTGATTGCTTGTTTGTACGGCCTATTGTGCTAGCTGCGATTTGGGACTATAATGTGTTCAAGCATTGTTTGATTGCTTGTTTGTTTGCACGGCCTATTGTGCTAGCTGCGATTTGGGACTATAATGAGTTCAAGCATTGTTTGATTGCTTGTTTGTGTGTACGGCCTATTGTGCTAGCTGCGATTTGGAACTATAATGTGTTCAAGCATTGTTTGATTGCTTGTTTGTTTGTACGGCCTATTGTGCTAGCTGCGATTTGGGACTATAATGTGTTCAAGCATTGTTCGATTGCTTGTTTGTTTGTACGGCCTATTGTGCCAGCTGCAATTTGGGACTATAATGAGTTCAAGCATTGTTTGATTGCTTGTTTGTGTGTACGGCCTATTGTGCTAGCTGCGATTTGGGAATAATGTGTTCAAGCATTGTTTGATTGCTTGTTTGTTTGTACGGCCTATTGGGCTAGCTGCGATTTGGGACTATAATGTGTTCAAGCATTGTTTGATTGCTTGTTTGTGTGTACGGCCTATTGTGCTAGCTGCGATTTGGGACTATAATGTGTTCAAGCATTGTTTGATTGCTTGCTTGTTTGTTTGTACGGCCTATTGTGCTAGCTGCGATTTGGGACTATAATGTGTTCAAGCATTGTTTGATTGCTTGTTTGTTTGTACGGCCTATTGTGCTAGCTGCCATTTTGGGCTATATTGTGTGTGCATATTTCAAGTTCCCCTTTCCCCTTACCAGGAGCAGATGCAAGTTCCCGAGCTGAATGTTAGGTAGACCTTCTTTTTGTTGAATGAAAATAAGTTTTTCTTTAATTTTGTATGGATCATCTTTTCCGTTTTATTGCTCTCCTTTACTTTTTGTCCTACTACTTTATTTTTCTATTTTTATCTTGAATCGTAATCTTCTTCCAATGTGGGTGTTTTGTGCGTTGGGTGTGTGTACTTGCTTTGTTCCCTTAATTCTATGCTTAATGGTGCCTTCCTCTTTCCTCTCGAGTGAACATCTTTGTTGTGGTTGAGTAGTTTTGAATTAACTCATATTCTAATTTTTGTTCCCCTTTAACGTTAGAGTATTCCATAATCCCTGAGCTTTACTGGATTGACGTTTTTTCGTTTATTCTCGTTTACGTTTTATATTTTCCTCTGATATTTTGTATTTTTATTTTTGTAACGAACTATGGCACAATAAAATCAATATCCTATCGTATATTTTAATTCGTCTCGTTCTATTGAAACTTTCATCATGGACGTTTGAGAATATTTCCAGTGACCAAATGAGTCTATTTTGGCCATTCTTTTACTTCCATGCTGTGTATTCTGTTTTATTCCCTGGTGCCTCTCCTGCTTTATTCCCTCGTGCCTCTTCTGCTTTATTTCCTCGTGCCTCTCCTGCTTTATTCCCTCGTGCCTCTCCTGCTTTATTTGCTCACGCCCTTTCTTCAGGCAGCGTCTGCCCTTGTCCCTGTGAGCATCAATCGGTTGTATACGTGCGCTGGCTGCATTCTGTCTGCGCGTTCTCCTACTCTCGAAGCACTTGCATTAGCGCTCTATTCACTAACATTTGAGGCCTATTCAGTTAGATGGTTGCCGCACGTCGTGCAGGGATCTCAGACTAAGGGGGAGACGACAGCTCTCGCTTTGAGCAGCGCTCTCAGGTTAATTTCATGCATCGTTTTGTAAAAAAGTTAATATTGTAAACCCCCGCCCCTCAGGGGGATACAACTATTGTATCTATAGGAATTAGCGCTTCCAGGGGAAAAATGTGAGGGCCCGAGCTGAGAGTTAGGTAGGCCTTCTTTTTGTTGAAATAAAATGTTTTTTGTTATGTTAAGGACCAACTTTTTTCGGTTCACTACTGTCCTGTTTTTCAGCACCTCTGACTTTCTTCTTCAACTTTTATCTTATTTCATGAACTTCTTTCCCATCTTACTGTTTCTATGACCTTTCTGCATAGATTCCTCATTTTCTTTTCTCCATACTAAATGGTGCCTTCCTCCTTCCTCTCTTCGATACGCTTAATTTTTGCAGCGGTTAGGGAGGCTTAAACTAACTTATAATCTTAATCTCATTGTAAACCCCCGCAGCGTCTCTACGATTTTATCTTGTTGTCTGTTTTTTTAATAAATGGCTAAATTACTGATTTTAGCCTGACTAAATTCTCTCGCAATTTGGAGTATTCCATTAGCAGCGCAATTGTTTGTACGGTCATTTTTTAAGGTTTACTTTGCAATGAATGGTAAGAGAAAAAGTTGACAGCGTTTTTTCTCATTAGCCTTCAAGCTTTTGAATTTGACGAGAATTGAGCAATTTTCTGCTGTATTTCTCCGTAGGAACCTGCTTTTCAACAGGTACCAAAACCACTCATTTTTGACGCTGCATTTAGTTATTAGTGTACGCTTCATTTACGTTCCTGGCATTTCTGATGGCTCTAAAACAGGGATTACATTCGTTAGTACAGGGATACGATTAAGGGGCCAAAATATTGAGCTTCCGTGAAGAATCTGGCATGGTTAATTGCCTGCGCTGCTCGACAGCTCGAGTGAAAGAGCTAGTGAAGTAAATTTTATCGCATTCTGCGGGGGAATTAACGTACTTTTCCAGAAGTTTAAAACACGCGCTCAAATGAATAACTTCATTGGAGAAATAATTCCATATCTGTCCATCGTAATTGTTGCGGTTCGAAAAAAAATGCATGTATTGCATGTATAATATTTATATTTTACTTTTTGTATTCAAATTTCTCTCTCTCTTTCTAAAAAAATGTTCCTAACGTTTGTTATGTTTTTATTCGATAAACTGTGTTTGTGTGAGTTCATTCACTATGAATTGATGTTCTCCCACACACACTCACACAACGTAGGAATGATTCAGAAACCTTGTTCTTCGACGTCTTCTTTTCACTTTTTTTTGAGAAATTCTTTACCGTTTTCTGGTATTCTGGAAAGCTCTTGCTGTTTTGGAATTGCTGCTTGCCTAGAAATGGCTCCTCAGTTTGCATCGCACGCTCGTTTTTTTTTTTCTTTGTCCATCTTTCTCAAATGTTTCCTCCGTAATGCCAGGCTATAACATTTCAATGCATCTTTCTATTTGCTTGCACCCTCGCTTCTCTTTTTCCTCTAAGTTTCATTTAAAGCCTTGAGAGCAATTTACTGATATTTTTGTTGAACAAAAAATTGCGTTTTTCTAGCGTCCGAATGTATGCATCACAGTCATAGGATACCTGTTTCTTCTCAGGCTACTTATTTATTTTTTGAACAGACCGATTGAAAAAATTCCAAAATCATTTCAAATGACTCGCTAACACATCGATGAAGATTATAGTGCAAACGTTCATTGTAAATGATTATGAAATGATCGTAACAATTCCTAATTTTTCCGATTGTAACTTCCAAATTGATCAAAGTATACGTACGTGTTTTACCTTCATCTTCGTTCTAATCAAACGTTTACCGTCTTGTTTTGAAGCTCTATTATATTCTTCTGCTCCCCTCAGAGGGACACAATTATTGTATCTGTGGGAATTTGCGCTCCCAGCAAAAAATATGTACTCGCGAGCTACAACAGAATTGATTTTTGTTTTGTTACGGACTTTTTTTTCGGTTCACTGCTGTCCTGTTTTTCAACACTTATGTAATACATTTTTCATTAACTTTTAACTTGTTTTCTTATTTTACTGCCTCTGTGTGCAGGCGATCTTGTGTGAGAATACCCCTTGTATGTACATAGATTTCCCATTTTCTAAAATCCATACTAAATGGTGCTTTCCTCCTTCCTTACTTGAGAACAACTTAGTTGTGGTTGAGGAGGCTTGAACTAACTTGTAATGTAATCTAATTTTCATTCTTCCACTGGAGAATTGCTCATCTCTCACTCCCGTATTTTCTCGCATCCGTCGTCAGACGCCCTTGCAATCCGTCATGGGAAGGAGCGCAAGAAAAAAGTTCTTCGCAATGCCACGAATGTTTTTCTTGCGTTCTATGTTGGCCGCTGCAGCGCTTGCCAAGTTAGCGAACTTTGAGTCTTCTGATGCTTTTTTCGAATTATTCTCGTGCATGGACGATTGCCCACTTAAAATATTTCGTCGTTTTTCCAGTGACGTTATCTGCGTGAGTGAATCTTCCTTTACTTCTCTAGAATGAACGAGCTCGTGTCTGATTCGAATCGCAGCTAATTTTCTTGTGGATTTCTGACGATGCGGTCTACTTTTTTTCTGTGGAGCCGAGCTTTGTCAGACAAGCGTCCTCTAAAAAGAAGAAATCGGAGAGTCTTGAAAGTTAGTCTCGTGCCGTATACTCTTGTTCGCGTGACGACCGTTTCTCCTTCACTGTCTTCTGCTTTCCTTCAGAGTGGCCTTCAAAGCGACCATTTGTTAAGTTCATGGTAGTTTTCCCTTGCAACGCCGCATTTCAATTAGAACTGTTCCTACTTCTCGCGATTTTGGACACTTCTACCCCACTTCCTTCTGCCATTACTCGTGCTGCTAGTGTTTGCTGCATGTAGTTTGTTTTTGGCTGATGTGATATTTTTTGATATCTGTGTTTGAAATTGAGATTCATGGGATTGAATATCCAAGTCGAATTTGGTTGTAAATATCGACAATGATTGAGTCTTCGACCCCCGAACTTTCCATGGAAACGAAGAATTTGTTGTGACCTAAATTCTGAGTACAAAGCAAGTATATATTATACTTATTAAATAAGGGAGTTTTTGAGCCACGAACTGTGAAGTTACAGTTATCTCGTGACTTTATGGATTTAGTACAGATTGTACTACCAAATTAGACATGAAGAAATGAGGTATACGAAGCCCAAGTATTCCATGAAATGTGGGCCTTTATTTGAAGTTCTAATAAATTACTGAATAAACTTCACGAGGTTACTAAAATGAATCTCGGCTCTGCTATATAAGTGCTGTGCTCTGAAATCCAGTACTTCTCTTGTGAAAACAGACGCAACAGAATTAGGCAAACGATACCTACATCGAGTTGTTGGGGGCAGCTTTAATGTAAATTCAAATTTATTCCTTTAGTGCCTGTGATCGGTTGCAGCAGTAGGGAGATGTGCTGCGAATTTGTATAATCGCTCAATTATAAAGTGGCTCAATACTTTTCAAAATACTGTCCATCATTCTGTTGTCCTTTAAAAGTAACCACTTAGGGTTGTAGCGTCTCCAGTACTCGAAAATAATTGGTTTGAACAGAGAATGTGTTACACTTGACAGTTCCTTCACTGCGCTCATTTCGATTTTTTTCATACAGGTATAGTTTTTTAATGGTGTTTACTGGTACCCTAGTACTTGGAATATATTATTGTGTGGAACAAATTAGCAATAGTAAACGAAAAGTGAGGATATTTGAGAAGTTGAGCACTCTCCGAAACCCTGCCGTGTTATTTCTAAAATAATTATAATCCACCCAAGTTTGGTTAAGAACTTGGCTGTGGAACTTGGAACGTAGAATTGCTCGGCTGCTTGCAGCTCACGAGTACTTCATTTCGGTGAGGGAATTACGCAACACTTGGCGGTATTATTCTGAGCGACCTGTGCTAAACCTGAAGAATTTATTCTCATAGCTGGCGATGCTTCCTCCGCCGAGCCCGTATTAAGCTGCATCCTTGACGAAACTCGGGACGCCTTGTATAAATAATATGACGAGACACAGGGCTCGCGCGGCTCCGTATATTAGACGAGGGCGTTATCGTACTTGGGGCAACCTAACTTGCACAGCGGTGGAGGCAGTGGACTGAGAATGCCTCTCGCTCCAGTTATTTCTCTTCTCCACCTCAGCGATAAGCAATTGCCTAAACTTTGCGGGAACAACTTCTTTGTGGGTCGAAATGGACGGCAACTTGGCGGGCAGGAGCGCCGCTACTGCGTACAGCTGAATCTCCTCTCAAAACCGACGGATCGGGGCTTGTGCCATACCCTACGAGCGTTAACTTTACTGCCTTATTTTGGCACAAACGCACTGAAGTGTAGTCATTAGTCGCGCATCTTTCTGTCCTTAGGAATTTTAGTTTCCTTTGTACAAGTTATATTGGCTACTTCACCTTAATCGCGCACTGAAGTATATAGTCGATATTCGTAAATCTGTCTTTCGTCATTTTAGTTTCCCCATTTCATTTTGTGTCACTTACTTGGTATTCTAGAAAAGATGCGCTTTTAGAAAAATTTAAAATGCTTTACAAACCTCTTGAAATTATCATTGACGAAAGCATTTTGTGGAAAATGGAACTTACTTGGAATGGCCTGCTCCTTGATTCACTCAGTTTGTTAAGTGATGACATTTGCTTACGAAAGCATTTTTTTGGAAAATTGCGCTCCAAATTGAATGATGCGATCATATGAACTAGTAGTCTAAGACGTGGAGAACTCGTTTGTGCTATTAACGCTTTTTATTGCAAGTGGAAATACTTTTAAAACGTACAGTATTCGCTATGAAAAATTATAATATTTTGGAACACTTGTAAACATAGCAGGAGGGATGGTTGTAGTAAGTACATTTAAATTGATCTGATATAAATAACAATCATGTCACTGCATTATAAGAGTTGTCATCAGCAGTCACAAACTCAAATTGAACGCGCGATCTATTCAATGTTTGTTATTTATAAAATTTGTCTCTAAAATTAACTCTTATATGAGTTGAATATTAATTTTCAGTTTCACCCGCCGCAGTTAACGAGCCGAGTGAAATGACGACAGTCCAGAATCATTTATTGTGTTTTCTTCTGCTTCTTGTACTTCAATTAACTCGTTTCTTACAGGCATTCACACTACGGAATTGAAATTGTGCCTGTAGATAAGTATTCAGCTTCCCAACCAAGAACTGTTTAATTATTGTTGCAATTTTACGTATCGCATTTTTGGTTGACTGTCGCCCGATGACTCCATACTCGAAAAATAGGGTAAGACCCTCGTTATCAAATTTCCCCCCGAGAAGACATTTTAGCCGCAGTAGTGCCACGTTTGTGTAATTGTTCTTCCTTTTTTGTGCAGGATGTGCAGCCTTTTCCTCCCTGAGCTGTCAAGCTTCATCGCTGCACTGCTCTTTGCCGTACATCCTGTCCACACCGAGGCCGTGAGTTACTCGTATTTGCTTACTAGGTTTGTTGTCATTGAGAAAATAGTATCATTTCAATGCGGAAACTACAGTACGAGAGAATTTTCAATTTTCATCTGTATACGCATCTAGTCCACTTCGTCTTAGACAGCAGGCAGTTGCTGTTCCGAGTTTCATTGAAACAAAATTGCACGTTCGCTTCGGCAGTGAGATGAGCGTAAGGAGACTTGCTCTGTTTACCACGTTCCATCTCCATACGGGTGCAGTTTTCACGAGCATATTTACCATTACTCGTACGTTTACCGCAATTTTCATTTTAAACTTTCGCCGGGGGTAGAAAATTCAATATGAATAAAAATAGCATAGACGAGTTTTTCTTTATCTCTCGTTTGGAGGCCTTGGCCCCTATCGTCAACAGATTACCAAAGCCACAACTTTGCTGGAACTCCTTCAGCCTCGGGCTCTAAAAGAGGCTAAATCGAGCCTCCGTGCGACTTCAGATGGGCTGCGACTCCCGGTGTTGGACGGGCGTTTGCCCTCCTCGTGTGCCTGCTTCTTCCGCGCTAAAATATTATGCCAAAAATAGTTCCAGATTTGAAGACATGCTTCAGAGCTTAAAGATTCGTTTTTCATTTGTTTTAAAAGAAAAAGTAACCTTGCTCATACTTTTCCCTTAGATTTACTTGAACGCTTTCAAGGGATTTACTTCAGATTTTAGAATGTTACTGCAATGTGAACTCAAATAGACAGAAAGTCTTGCATAGGTATATATTTTATTTGAACTCTTTTGATGGATGGACTCATTTCTGAAGTACTGCTTATTTCGATGTGTTATAATGGGTCTCTAATTTTAATAGCTATACAATTCTCTTTTAAGAACGTATGTTTGTTTTGCCGTCAAGATTCTCAAGCTCAAAGTACTTACGTTTGCCTCAAAGTATTTATTTTTGATTTGTATTGTAGAAGATATCCAAAATTTTATAATAAAAAATTAATGCTGATTTTAGAATGTGCCTTTACAAATATTGGTGATTCAGAATCACCCGAAAATTCTACCGATGTATTACTTCTAGTTCTCCAATCAATTGTAAACAGCTCTTTTTTTATAAATACATCCATAAAATAGGCTCAATGGTAGCTTGTTACTTGTTTCCAAAACAAAATGCCTCAGAATTCTTGAAGTTTGGGGGGAAAATCTGAGGCTCTGTCAACTTCACCACACAATCTGATAGATCCTGATGCAACTGAAGGATTTGTTAGGAAAACTTTTATGCCAACTTGCCTGCTTACTTCGCTGAAGAACTCTGCTACTTTTACCTTTGGCTCAACCCGAACATTAAAACCCAATACTATGTGTGCTGCTCGTGAAACTAGCCTGGTCTGTTTCGAGCGTCTAATTACGGGTAGAGTGTGTGTCTCAATTAAGAGATTTTGCATTCCTAGTGATATTATTGCTGCCGCGTGAGCCGTTAGGACCAAGGGCACGTGTGCGAAAGAGCTCGTTGAGTGCCTGAGAAAGAGGATAGCCATTTCCGAGATGACAACCCTTTTAATTTCAAGCTCCGCCGCACCAGACGGAAATGAGCACCCTGGAATAAGGAGGACTTGCATGCATGCTGCTCTCCTTATTTCTCCCTTTTTCTTAAATAAAATGCGTCGCTTGTGAACTCAGAGATGAGTTTGCCTCAACGCCTAGTTCACGGAAAAGACTTGCTTCAACTTGCTGGGGCGTTGGGTTTAACCGTAATGCTCGCTTTGTTTCACACGACGAGCGTGTTTGGGATTGTAAGCATAACTGCTAACAAACGCATCATTTTTAGTTAACCGTTGTTGTTTTCGGTAAAGTGAGAGCTGATACGTTGTCGTGAGTTACAGTCTTTCCCACAATTTGACCTTTTTCGTTGCACATTTTCGCTGAGCTGCCTCAAAACTTCTCAATTAAAATCTGGTTTGCTGTTGCACCCTCTGGTACGATCTTGCGATGGGCTATGCTTTTGATATCGAAAAACACGGTGAGGTTGGTCTTCGTATGGTTTTAGTGACTAGTCGTCGACTGTTGTTTTTTTCACTTTACTGACTTACCGTGTTTTCTCAGTCTCAGTGGAAGTAGACTTTTCCGCCGTGAGGACTGTTGTTTTCTTTTTGGTTCATAGCCATGAAACCAGCGTTCTTCACCGTTCCTGACCATGGAGGCGAAGGGATGGTCATTTTCGGACGTTTTAATCCAAGTTCGTCGCTCGAATTTATCTGCCATCATAAAATTTGCAAATGAACTTCAACCCATGTTGGCAAAATATAACTAATAAATCGAATACGATTTCATAATGCACAGATACTGGGCGAAAGATATTAACTTAATCTGGCGCTGGCACCCTAGCTTGTGCAGTCATATCCAACAGCCGTGGCGAGTACAATCCAAAAACTTTTAGCTTCTCCGCAGGGAATAGTGTGTTAAATTTATTCTCGTACATTTATAGCTTTTTTAATGATGAAGTATTGTGATAGAATGTTCTTTAGGTGTGCATGTGCATGGTATTGTCTGTACTTTTTCGTCATTGTTGGAGAAAAACGAGTGTATGTTACTGTGCATTGCGTGATATCAGGTTCGACAGTAGTATCTTGAGGTGACATCCATGTCAGTTATATTTGACTTGCCTATGCTGGTATTGAATGAACTTACGGCATCTATGATCACAGTTAGAATGAAGTAAAGGCTTCGATGGTCTAGTGATTCAAATGTACGTTCAATTAGGATTTTTTCTTTCACCTTGCTTAGCATGCTCGACTTGTTCGCTTTCAAATCCAAATAATTCATTCCCAAATGAGGTCGTATTCTGCGAGGTGGTTTTACGCCCTGATTTGCATTACGCCAATTCAGCGTCGTACATTTAATGTAAATTCAACTCTTTGCTACACAAAACAATGATGCTTTGAAGTTCAATGCGAGCTTACCGCCAAACTCGAACTACTCGTAATTAGAGGGAGCTCCGTTCAAAAGTTCTCTATATCAAAATGAGCCAGCATCATTAACATCGGAGTTGGCGCTCCAAAGTTTGCTCGGTTCGAGTGTGCGTGTGTGCACAAGAGAAAGGTGCATTAGTTCATGTGTAACCTGATCCCGCGTCACCCATCAAAAAGAGTGCGTTTTATATGCGGCGGCGAGCACAAACAGTTCTGATTGGAAAAGTTACCGAGTTGAATGATGGTGCCGCTGGGACACAGGGGATCCCGGGCTTATTCTTCAAGTTTGGTCATAAAGTGATTCCCTGCCGCACGGGACGTCTTGTTTGCCCTTTTGTGAAGGGAATTGTAATGCAGTCCGTGTCTGATGTGTTGCCGCCGTGCAGTTCTCCTGCTGTTCTCATCATGAAAGTCTGCTGAAGGGAGCACGTGAGGGAGCGAGGTAGGGTTACGATCACGATCTTCCATACGAGATAGGACATTTCACGTTCTTGTATTAGTATGGTTGTGGCGGCCGTGTTCTGAATGCCTAAGTGTTTGTCTAGAAATGACTACACGCGCTCCGAATAGTTCTTGACGAGAATATATATAAATGAGTTTTGTTGGAAAAAAAATGGAATTATATACACGTGGTCACGAGAACATACTTTTAGAGTTTAAACTCGTTTTGAAGTGCTTCTGCCGCTATCGTTGTCATCGAGAGCGAGCCGCTCTCTACGTTCTATTTTTTTAGCGCATTATTCAGTAAACGTGGAAATTTCCTTGCAGCGTGCTGTGTCTGTGTTTATTTGTACGGTGAATTTCAATTTTTGTTCATGAAAAGCATTTGCAAACAATAAAATTCGGTTTAAGGTATGCACCATTCGGATGTGGCTCATTGAAATATTTTCGGTGTAAAAGTGTACTCGGAAATACTTGAAGGAGGTTGTAGCTTTTACTAGCTATCGAAATTCTTGACTTCCAAATGGTATTACTAGTGATCTGTATCATAAATAGGATTTTTCGCTTAAAACTAACTACCGAGAGAACTGATAGCGCTGTAGAGAATTTTTTCTTAGTGTATTTTCTTCGGAAATTGTTGGAATTCTTGAGCTCTCTCACAGTAATTGTGTACGGAATGAAACACACAAATAACGTATCCTTGGTACCGCAGTTACTTAAAGTTGATTTAAGCGTGCCATGACTTGCAATGCGCATCTGTAGAGGTCAAGTTTTGGAGTTGAATAAGCTTCAGTTTTTCTTGTTATGGGGATGGTGGTCGACGTGTCATAAGTGAGAACTATTGCTCAAGTGCGAATAGTTCAATTGTATTACTCAGGGAAATTGTGAATTTCATTATTGTGCTGAGATAACCCTGACGTTAAAAAAGTTAACTTGTTACCCTTGAATCATCACCTGTACCTCCAAATCCAGAGGGAAAGTGGTATTAAATCCTTCTGCTCCTGACAATTTCTGTATTTTGTCTTATGGAATCTTTGATATGTTTCACTTATAAAGGGTATGTTTTACGTATGAAAAACTTCATGTTTGGTATGAATCCAAAAAAATACCCCTCATGGGGATACAACTATTGTATCGATGGGAATTAGCGCTCCCAGGGGGAAAATGTGTGGTCTTGAGCTGAGAGGTAGACCTTCTTTTTGTTGATATAAAGTGTTTTTTGTTTTGTTAAGGACTATCTTTTTTCGGTTCATCGCTGTGCTGTGTTTCAGCACCCCTTACATTCTTCTTCAACTTTTATCTTGTTTTGTAACCTTCCTTCTTATTCTACTGGTTCTATGCGCACGGAATCCCTCGCGGGAACACCCTTTGTGCATAGATTTTAGGTTTCATTAGCTCCATACTAAATGGTGCCTTCATCCTTCCTCTCTTTGAACATCTTTGTTGTGCTAAAACTAATTTATAATCAATCATTCTTTTTAAAAAATTAGCCTTTTTTCACGTTTATTCGTAGCAAGCAGAGCAGAGCAGCTCGTATAATTTATTAACCAAATCGTTGTATAACACTCAGTACTGCGGATTGCACTGCATGCTCTAGCATCAGCTGAATATTCAAGTGTGAGGTTGTAGCTCTTAGGTATTAGAACTGGTGCTGGCATATGTCATTGTATTCAAGGTTTACCCGTTTCCATTCAGTTAAGCACCTATCGCACAAAAATTCTGTAAAATTTAAGCTCAAGTGGGAGCAAATGTTCAAAGTTTGTGAATAATGAGGGAATTATTTTCCATCTGTGGCTGCAGTTTTTCTTACTGAAATGAACATTTTATGTCAAATTTAAGCGACGGAGGCTAGATTCTACGCTGTTCAGCTTTGAAATTCTAGCAGATGCTATTAATCGAGAATCGGCGTCGATATTAGTACATCTCTTTAATTATTCTGTTGCGCTATAAAAATTGTATTTGATTCTATTACTTGAAGCCTCAAATCGTCATCAGTGTTGACCCTATAACATCCGCATTTTGTACTCGTATTAACGTTACCACCATCATTAGACTGGCATCTACATCATGTAGTCACCGACACCACAACGAGGAAGTGACTGCCACTTGACAATGAACTTCGAAGAACACATTAGGGCGCAAATTTCACAGGGAATAAAATATGTTAAAGCTGTTCATGAAAGTGGACTTTGAAATCCACTTTGACGGTAAATGGTTAATGATGAGCTTGGTACTGCAGAAACAGCGGGCAAAAGCGAGCTGATTGGTGGCCGAACTGTCTCTCTGTCTGACCAATTTAGCGTCTCGTCAGAGTGTCGAGATGAGTGTCGTACGTAAGACAGGGAGGAGTGGGCATCGTGGGTTGCATCTCTAATGAATCAAAGAGACACTTGTCGTTTCTCTTTGCCGTCGTAACGATCAGCGCTCTGTAAGTGAGACCGTAATTTCATGTTGGTGCCTTATTGAAATTCGTGGTCTCATCTGTCGCTCGAGTCAGGCATGACATATGGCGACTTTGAGTTTGGTCGTGATTTGTTTTCCGTCTGACGTGAAACTGAATGTGTTACAAGGAGATACTTCGGCTCCGTGCTGGTAATCAAGTGTCTTGGTGTTGGTGCCATCTGCTCCACAAGTTCAATAGGATCAGTAAAACAAATGGTGAACATCGGGATTTAGGACAAACTGCGTGAGAGATATCGAAGTATTTCTCCGCCGAAAATTTATTGGAAGGATTTACTGTTTCAGGTGCGATTGTATATTTTCGTTGTGAAATTGTAATTGTTTTTAAATATATTCCATCAATTTATAGATCCATTTAACACTCCTTGTCTTGAAGACGGTCAAGGAGCGTCCGAATGTTTCGTCATTAACAAATGAAATATTTAATCTCAGGTGGCAACTCTTTCAGCCTCTTGAGTAGTACAATAAGGAGAGGTAATTCTGACTTTCGAGAATTTGACTGTGATTATGCCTTTGAACTCTAATTACAGTATCCGTTGATATCATTTTACCCAATTTGCGAAAGTTTAGCGAGCTAATTTCTGGAGTTGCTATCGTCTCTGGCTTATTTCTGCAGATGCTGGACTTCTACGCTTCAACATCTACGCAATATCCTCATACGAGTGAAATTAAATGCCAGTGTTGTGGCCACGTGAGGAAGGGATTTGAAAATGATTACATATTTCAAATGCGAGCTGAAGCTGAAGATAAGATGAGCTTTCTTTTCCTTGAAACAGAATAGGTTTTGGTTTCGTTGCGGACTTTTTTTTGTGAGTTCACTGTGGGTTTTCAGCACTGTTTGTTCAATTTTTTTACTTACGTCATATTTTTTCAATCTTGCTGTTTCTATGCGCAGCGTATGAGGACCCAGCTATATTTTCAACAATTGATTCGGGCGTTTAAAGTTAGAGGACATGCATCCTTTGCTAGCAACCCATCCATTTATACCTGTATCGCTGTATTTAGGAATTCGATATCTATCTTCTTTCTATCAAGAAAAAACTGAATGTTATCCTCTATACAGAATAAACGAACGAGAATGTTTACCCATGAATTTTCCGTTTATTAACTTTATTGTCATCGACATGATTTGGATCATCTTTGCATGTTATGGCTGTATATTATGTTAACTAGTCCACCCCCCTTTATTTGAAATTATAAAGAAGGCAAATGAGAGAAAGACCGTAAGAAATGAAAAAAAATCAATCTCTCGAGAGTTGATGAGGCCTAGTGCACACGGCCCGTCAAAAATATATTATAATATTCGACAAATCACATGACACACGTTCCTATTTCCTAAGAATTCAAGTGATAGTCATTCTTACTCGAATCTGATGGATCAATGCACTGGGACAGACAGACAGACACCTCTCTTATTGTAGTATAGATTTGCAATTCTTTTTACTCTATTTCTTATTTCTCATATTTCTTGTTTATTTGGATGATAAATTGTCTACGAGGCCTGTCGAAAAAGTATCCGACCTTAATTTTTCCCGCGCAAAGTAGTGATTCTAAGGCGGCGCCACTGTGCACGGTGGAAGGAGGAATCTTAATGCGCATGCTTGACTTTTTTCACCGCATTCACTTGGGCCAGTCACTGGCTGGTGGTCGCCAAGTAAGGTGCTGTTCTAAGTTTTTGTCGGATTTAGTTTTCTTGCAAGATGACTGAACGAATTGAGCAAAGACACTGCATCAAATTTTGTCAAAAGCTTGGTGATTCTCAAATTGGAATACGCACCGGAAGGACAAACAGTGACAAAGGAGTACTATCAGGATGTTCTCCGGCGACTTCGTGATGCAGTTCGGCGCAAAAGACCAGACATGTGGACTGCGAACAACTGGCACTTGCATCACGACAACGCGCCCGCACATTCATCCCATTTGATCCGCAATTTCTTGGCCAAACATGGAATTACGACCGTTCGCCAACCTCCCTACTCTCCAGACCTGGCTCCTTGCGACTTCTGGTTGTTTCCAAAATTGAAGACACCACTGAAAGGATCCCGTTTTGAGAGTAGAGAAGAGATAATGCGGAACGCGACGACAGAGCTGAACACCATTCCAAAAGAAGACTTCCAGAGGTGTTTCCGGCAGTGGAAGGATCGGTGGGCTAAGTGTGTGGAAGCACAAGGAGCCTACTTTGAAGGGGATTAGGGTCCCAACCCCGTCAGGTTGTTGAAGTATTTTTTCTGGCCAAAGGTCGGATACTTTTTCGACAGGCCTCGTATTTGCTAAATAGATATCTCACATCCTGTGTGGTGTGAAAAGGGGAACAAATGATATTAAGATTTTGAGTCAAAATGTATAATTTATTTTCTTAATCCGTCATTAGTGCTGTGGCGAAAAATAGAGCTTTTTTTCTCGCTGTGCCTTAAGTATCGCTTTTTTCAATGTTTCTTGCAGTACTGTTGTGAAGATATTCCAGAAAATATTCCAAAACATTTGCGAGTGAACATGTTCATGTTATCTTTACTTCACGTCATACTGCATGTTTATTTTTCGCCATTTTACAAATGCCTCATCTTTTGTAATGTTTAATTAGTCCGCAAATCCATTGAGAGTCCAGTCTGTTGCGCCATAATAACACCTTGTAGTAGTACCGAAGAAAAAAAAATCTCTGCCCTGAAATGTTACTGTATCGTGGCTACCTGTGTCTGAAGAAGAAGCTGCTGCAGCAGCAGCATCATCGGCGGTCGGGCTGGGATAGTCCAGTGATGACAGCAATTGCGCACCGATTACAGGCCATCAGTGAGCGTGATCTAATTCCCGATGAGGGTAGAGGACTTGCCGCTCTCTGCTGTCACTCAGTGACGCACTCGTGGGCCAAGCATGGCTTTGCGTGCGGCTCTCCTCTGTGATCTCGCTTCTCTCTTTGACTAGACCACCCTTCAGAGCACGTTTAGTTGAATTACATTGCACGTATGAATTTTGTGGAAAATTGAATCTGATTACAGAGTTCTGTGGAGCGGGTATGGTGGTGCATTTTAGGGCAGTTTAGTTCGCATTGTTGTCTCGTGGAATTCCCTTCAGAGAAATGCAACTATTGTATTAATGGGAATTAGCGCTCTCTGTGAAAATGTGTCGTCCCGAGCTGAGAATTAACGTAGGTTTTCTTTTTGTTTGAATAAAGAATGTCTGCACCATCTTTTTCTCGGTTGACTGCGGTCCTGTTTATCAGCACCTCTGACTTTCTTCATAGCCATAGTTTTACCTTGTTTCATAGCCTTCCTTTTTAACTTACTGTTTCTATGCGCAGGGGATCTTATGTAGGAACATAACGTTTGCATAGGTTCTGTGTTCCCTTAACTCCACACTTCGGTATCTTCAACCTTCCTCTGTTAGGAACACCTTGGTTGTGGCTAAGAATCCTAAACTAATAGTCTAAATGTGTAATTCATAATTTTTCAATCTGAGCCATACGATATGGATGACTCTTCACGTTCTCTCGTCTCGTTAATACGTTGCTTGCGCTTTTACTGCCTCGTTTATTAATACACAACTGTGCGTTAGAACAATGCTAGACAATAATATCCTCAAGACATGAAGTTTTAGACGGCGAATATCATCGTCGCAGAAATAAGTTACTGCTGCTTTAATTTCCCACCTCAATTTTTTGTCCAGCATTTTCTGTCTCCACCCTCTACTACAGATGATTTTTTATATCTCTTCCCTTCCCACTGTTTAAACGAGCGCGTTTAAATGGCGCCTTCATTTTTTCTACATTTAACATATTTAATTCCGAAGCTACTTTCGTATGCTTCACGGCAACCTTTTTTGCCGTTCATTTTAGTGGATGCGGCGCGTGTTACACTGGTGAGCCCGCGATTGATGTGTCCGTTGTCGTCTGAGTTGTACACGCTCGCAATTGGCCTTGTCTGATGCATTTGTTTCAGCGACCGCACCTCTGCTAGACCAACCGCCTGGCTGTCAGTTCCCTAGGAAGGAAAGCAAGAGTTCCTTATCAAGTGCCACCGAACGAGCTGTGGCTAATGGTCTTCATGCCTGCCTCGCCGTCATATGTCAGCTCAATTGTCCATAAAAATTCGCGCAGTGTTATTGTGATCGTAAATTTAGCCTCTAATAGCGATGTGATAATTGCGCTCGCTCAAGCTATGGCGAATTAAAACTGCTCCGTTGGTGACAGTTGTTTGTCTCGGCGCTGCCGTGAGTGGCTCTCGTGTTATTGTGCTACGGGCGCCTCGCTCCTTCCTCTCTGGCCTCGCTCGCGTCTTGGGAACTTTTTCCAATTTCCGCGCGTGCGGACTCATTTTCCGCTGTTTTCTCACGTTGCTGTTTACCTGTTGAATCAGAAAAATAGCCTATGATCGTTTACGCCGTAGTTTTCTAAATTTTCATCGCTCCCAATGCGTAAGTGTTTAAATGCCTCGTGATGTTTGTTGGAATAAAATGTTTTTTGATTTGTTATAAGGGTCATCTTTCTTCGGTTCACTGTTGTCTGTTTTTTAGCATCTCAGATTTTTTCTTAAAATTTCATCTTGTTTCACAACAATCATTCTCAAAGTACTATTTCTATGCGCATGGGATCTCGTGTTGTAACGCCCATTGTGCATAGACTCGCCTTTTTTAGCTATATTATCTCTGCTGTGGTAAGGGAGGCTGAAATTAACTTATATTGTAAGGTAATATAAATTCATCTATAGGGTAGTTGATAGCGGATGAACATTTTACATCAGAATCTATTGTAAGGTTAGAATTCTGCTGCGATTTCTTTGAATATATCATTTATAATTTTCTCAGTTCAGCGTATAAAACTACTACCTTGCAAAAAATCTTTCCTCATAACTTAATTTCAATCAAATACAGTTTTTCTGTCAATTTTTGCATTTTCCAGTGTGGTCACTGACACTTGCAGCGCGTTCAAAGATTGTATAATGTTACCGTACAGTTAGATGAAATGTGCAAGACTTTCCTATCAGTTTTCGTTTTGTATTGCTTTTCTCACTGAGTGATATATGACCCTGATGTTATTGATTGCACGCTCGCTGAATAAATATCAGTTCATCTTGGGTGTTTGTTTAGAAAAACACTCCGGCGTTCGTTCCTTTGAAGTTGGTTGTGGTTTTGTTTTGTCGTAAGCGTGTGTGACACGTTTCTATGTCCCTTGTTGCGGGCTGTGATACGCTTGCGCAAACAGCGCTGCGGTGTCGAGAGCGCCTGTGATGTTTGTCCGTCCAACATCCTTCCTTGCCCTGCTCGCACCTGCTCCACAATAGCCCTTCCGCAAACACGCAGCAGCACGCCACCGCCCTACGCCTGTTGCGCGCTCTTCTCTGCACTGCAGCTCCTCATGCCGGCTTTTAGCTGCCTGGCTTCATTTGTGCCGTCGGTAATAGCGCACTCCTTGCCTGCCTACGTTGTTCTTTTTCATGAAGCTGTGAGGAGTGTAATGCTCCACGTTGTTCTTTTTCTTTTAGATCTGAGTGTAGCGCTCGACGTTGCTCTTTTTCTTTAAGCTCTTAGTGTAACGTTCGACGTTTCTCTTTTTCTTGATGTTGCTCTTTTTCTTTTACATCTAAGTGTAACGCTCAACGTTGCTCTTTTTCTTTTAGCTCTGAGGGTAACGTTCGACATTGCTCTTTTTCTTTAAGCTCTGAGTGTAACGTTCGACGTTTCTCTTTTTCTTGACGTTGCTCTTTTTCTTGTAGCTCTGAGTGTCCTTTGAGGATAAATTTGACCTCACGAGGTGTTATGTCAGTATACTGTATATCGCCTAATGTTGAGTTGAGAAATTTCGCTCATGTAATTCGTAGCCTGGCGAAGAGCTCACCTACATTTTTTGTGTTCGTTTTAAGTACTTCTTTCAATACAATCTTTAAATCAATCAAATTGGCATGTTTGAATTTCGTGATGTTTCTTAAGTTAGATTTATGGAGGGAAATATGATTTACGTTCTTTAAGAATCAGTCTAGTGGCGGCAGCTATTTCGTTATGTTTTTAGACTGTTCCTTCGACCCCTGCTAAATGTAAGTGCGTTGGTTCATTCGCTTCATGCTTCAATTTTTTTTTTGCGCACATTTCTAATCATAGATGTCATTTATACTTCATAGCGTGGGTGATACTTGTAACACTTTTTTCGGTGCGAAAGAGATGGTTGTACAAACCGGGCAGCTAGGCGCTTGAATTGCTGAAGCGGATTGTATAACTTTTACATAAGACTTGTGCCAGGTATGTAAGGTTTGAGCATCATTGAACTCATTTTAAGAGTATGAAGTTCTACTTGAAAAATTTATTTAAAGTTGTAAAAATTGAACTCATAAATGTGTAGTGCGAATTCAAGCTCACAATTCGCAGTTCAGTGCCGGGGGGGTTCTAAAGCCCATATTTGGCTTTTCAAAAAGGTTTCGACGTTGAAATATTTAATACGGTACGCGTAAATGCCTTTGTCACTTCGTAGTCATTAGGACAGCTGAATGGGAGGCTTCGTCTCCCCTCTTCACTAGTGCGTGGTTTCGATACCTTTAACCTTCTGGAAATTGCAACTATTTTATTCATAAGGAAATGCGCTCCCAGGGGAAAGACGTGAGGTCCCCGAGCTGATGACCTTTCTTTTGTTGAAATAGAAATGTTTTTTGTTCTTCCAGTAAACTACTGTCCTTTTTTCAACATTTATCTTTTTTCACTTACTAAGTCCAATCTTGCTTTTTCTATGTGCTGGGTGTGGGGACTCACCTTGTGTATTGATTTCCTGTTGCCGTAATTCTGTATTAAATGGTGTTTCTTTTTCTTGGAAGCATCTTCGTTGTGGTTAAGGACACTTTAAATAATATGTACTATAAAAATCTATGTTTTTCATTATTCTGTTTGCGATGTTTCGTTTCATTTCATATTGCTTCCGATTCTAGATTTAATATCGGTTTTCTAATCAGTGTCTTCAACTTCGTTTGAAATATGTACCAAAATTGTCAGTGCTTAAATGCACTTCGTTCGTTGCTCTAAATTATTTTCACTGTTAAACGATCCATCGAGCAGCAGTTCTTCTTCGAAGTACTTCGGATTGAATTCTATCAGTAAGGTAGTACAGGAATTAGAGAGGTGCACAGTACCACACTGTACACTTAAGGGCTTCGGATTAAATTCTATCAGTGATGTAGTACAGGAATTAGAGTGGTGCACAGTACCGCACTGTACACTTAAGGGCTTCGGATTAAATTCTATCAGTGATGTAGTACAGGAATTAAAGTGGTGCACAGTACCGCACTGTACACTTAAGGGCTTCGGATTAAATTCTATCAGTGAGGTAGTGCAGGAATTAGAGTGGTGCACAGTACCGCACTGTATACTGAAGTACTTCGGATAAATTCTATCAGTGGGGTAATTCCCTCGGATTGAATTATATCGGTGAAGTAGTTCCCTCGGATTGAATTCTATCAGTGAGATAGTTCCCTCGGATTGAATCCTATCAGTGAGGTAGTTCCCTCGGATTAAATTCTATCAGTGAGGTCGTGTGGGAATTAGAGTGGTGCTCGGTACCGCACATCTTCTTTCATAACTGATGCGGCTGAGCTCTCCCTCTCTCGCTGCTCTCCATATTCCATGAGCCCGTCAGATGCGCTCTTGATGCGTCATGAAATTTGTAAGAGGCTCTGCTTCAAAATTCTCCCTTGTTTTCACGAATTGACTCCGATGTCTTGTGTTTCGCGTGCTATTGTTGGCTTCTGAACCGAACGATGAACGAAGCATGATTTGCAATTCAGGGTGTCTTGTTTTGCTGATATTCAGTCGGTCTAGTTTGCTTATTTCTACGTTTCCCGCGAAACATTTCTACAATTGGCTTGAGTAAACTTTTGGTCGCTAAGTTTTGTTATGAATTTGACGACATAAAAGGCTACTACTCATTGAAATTTAATTTTCTTGACATTTGTAGTGTAAAAGTGGAAGAGTTTAGTTCATGTACAGAGCTATAGGAAGTTGGATTGATGTATGAACTATACATGCCCAACGTTACCTTTTGCTCAATTTCATCTTTTCAAGTTATAATCTGTGCCTATAGCAAGACAGAGATGTTCACCTGTAATATATTTGTGGGTCAATTAATGTCTCTTGATAGAAAATGCGATTTTCTGTGCGACGAAGTCAACACCTTCTGTTCCGTAACTTTGATGGCAGCGAATGAACGGAATTTATCTGTATATCGCCTATGTTGAGTTGTCAGAATGAATTCATGTGTGTTAGAAGATTGTAAAAAGAGCTCAAAGTTTCACCCGAGGTGTCGTACGTTCAATTATCAAAGAAAATAAGCTAGTGAACCTTCAAAATTTTTTTATTGGAGTTAACATTTTCTCAATATTGATGTAGAGTACGTAGGAACTGACAATGAAAATATCGTTTTAGTAGCAGAAGTAGAACTTTGTGTACATAAATTTGATTTTATTGCACTACCTATAATTGAAATAATTTTTCCAAAAAGTTTGTCCCCTCAGGGTGATACAACTATTGTATCTATGGAAATTAGCACTCCCTGGAGGAAAATATGTGAGGGCCCGAGCTGAGTTAGGTAGGCCTTCCTTTTGTTGAAATAGACTAGGTTTTTTATTTTGTTACCAACTTTTTTCGGTTCACTGCTGTCTTGTGTTTCAGCACCTACTGCTTTCATCTTCAACTTTTATCTCGTTTCATGAACTTCTTTCTCGACTTACTGTTTCTCCATAGATTCTGCATTCCCCTATCTCCATACTAAATGGTGCCTTCTTCCTTCCTCTCTTCGATACGCTCTTTTTTGTAGCGGTTAGGGAGGCTTAAGCTAAAATATAATCTAAGTTTGTTATGATAAAAGTGTTTTTCACAAACCATCAACGGTGATAAAATTACAATTAAAAAATATACGGGGCGAACCCTGCGCGTTTCGTGGAAAAATTTTTAATTCTCGTTGGTACGAATTAGATTCAGGTTTCGTTTTATTCGCTGGAACTCGGTAACAGTTCTCGAAATGACTCTGTCCAATTATCGAATGTTGTTTTTTAATTTGCACAATAATTAATTTCTCCTGTGTCTTGCGCAACAAATGAAAGATAAAAGAAAGTCAAAGGCCTCCACTGAATTTTAGTTCGAATAGCAGGCCACTCCGACTCCTCCCTCCAGATAACTTCCATCCAGCGCACACTTCCATGCCTGAAGGAGAACAAGTTACACCAAGTTACAGATCGTGACAATAAATAGGAAGCTAAATTCAAGATCAAATTAAAAATTCTCATTAGGTTTAGATTTGTATCAATACTGCATGAAAAACGGCAATAAGAAGTGGATAATTTATCGGTTCTTCCTCAGAAGACGAGATCTCTACATGTTTATAATTGATATATCGCAGGTGCTCCTGGCACACTCCACGCTTACCCAGTCTGGGCCATCAATGCGGCGGTCCGAGAAGCTCCCACACGTCCAGGGTCCCTCCGGACAGGCAGCCAACTGAGACAGTAGTGCTCTCAAGCGCTCAAAACCGCAGACAACACAAAATTGTAGACTCCACAATATTGTAGACTCCACAAAATTGTTGACACCATGTAGACTCCACAAAATTGTTGACACCATGTAGACTCCACAAAAGTGTAGACTCCACAAAATTGTAGTCACCTCGTAATGCAAGAATAGCGCGCGAACTTGGGTCCAAGTGTTCCCGTATACGTCACCAGACGTTACCTAATCGCGCTTGCACAGCCCTGCCGATCTGCGAATGTGAATAGGTGCGAGTGAAAAAGAAATCTGACACTCAGACTTGTTACGTACTGAAGTCAGTTGCAGTCACGTTTTGTTGAAGTTCAAAGAGCCAAAATATGCTGGCGAGTGACTGCTACGGATTTTTAAATTTACATTTAGTTATTTATAAATTGTGCAAGGACAAGTTGAGTTTTATGCAGGTCTTGAGGTGCCTCAACAAAACTGTAACGTGCTGCGCTGATCTTAATTCAAAAACGTTTTTTTGTCTATTCTATAACATGCTATTTGAATTTTGTAAATGAGCGAACCTTACGTGCGTCGTACTGTATATTCATTGATGAGTATCTTTAGTTGTATCGAAAAGTACATTTTTTTGCTTGCGTACGTACGAGATTCATAGCTGTTCATTTCCTGAGGGAAATAATTAATAGATTCCCGTGAACTTTGAACGTAAAGCATGTTTCCGGGAAATCTTTCGTCGTTTCATCTCACTTCACTTCATTGGCTGGCAATAGGTATTCTGCCCTAGAATTACGTGTGATTAGGCTTTACAATTACGTGCGATTTTAATTTAAATTACGTGCGAGTAAATTTCCACATTGAGCTTCAATGTGGAATTTTTTGTTAATTAATTAGTGATAGAATAAATTTCCTTTCAATTTAATCCCCGAAGCAAACCTTCTATGTTTCGCATTTTCTGTTGGTTATTCTTTTTTTCATAGTCCACCAAAAATGCGGCGGCCTGTTGAGCCAGCGCTGGTTGTTTGCTCTTCCTGTCATAAACTGCTTGACTTCGAGGCTTGCTCTGCCGTCACCCCGGTCCCAATGTATTGTTTTCGCGCAAACTTATCGTGCTCTCGCTAATGACTAGTTATCGCCTTAGGTACCGACGCCGCACACAGTTTTTTCCATTTCCAAATCTCGGAGACTTTGATGATAAATATGACTTCCTCAGCGCAGTGTACATTCCGTCGTGTAATTAATTTTCTTCCATGGAGTGAGAAAATGTAGACTGATATTCATTTTTCATGCTCTGCGTCATCGGAACGTGGCTTGTGGAAATGTTGTGCTGGCTTGTCTGATAATTTCGTTGAATTTCGCAGCTGCATGTCAATTATCTTCGAATTTTGCTTCTTACCTTTATGTAGTTACAAAATTTTACACTTCTTACTTTATACCTTGCGCTCATGAAGGTAAAACTTTAAAAATTTCTCGTGTTTTTTTTTCATTATGACTTCATGATTTTCTGGATTTGCTTAATGGATAAAAAGATACCTGTAAAAAACGCTTTAACTTTCTATCTAGAAAGTTTATTCACACCATTTTTGGTGACAACGTGTTTGGAAATTGTTTGTAAGAATTCCCCTGGAAATTGCGCTGTTAATTTACTCTTTTCCCACATAGCTCGTAATTTTCTTGTTTCATACTTGCCAATTGCTTCTGCCATTCGATAAAACACTATTCGTAAGCATAAGTGTTTTTTATTTGTTTTAGCATTACGTCGCTTACTTCCTAATTAACTTCTACCATTTAAGAGGATACTATTCATAAATCAAAGTGTTTTTTCTAAAGTGTTTAGCATTATCGTTTATGAAGATACGTTTTCTGTGTTTTGGCTAACGCTTTCTTTTCGTTTCGTTTCACCTAACACTCTCTGTTCGTTTCATTGCAGGTAACAGGCGTGGTAGGTCGGGCGGAAACACTCTCGTCAATATTCTTCATTGGATCGCTGTTGGCTTACTCAGCCGCCACCAGGAAGCTCCTGCCTCGCCCCTACGGCCCTCTGCACCCGGGCTCTGCCTCCTGCGTGTCGTGCGTGCAGGGGGGGACCACCTGCACCTCCGCCTCCAACGGCTCCCCCTCGCAAGGCGTCTCCATTACGGGGAGCAGCAGCTGCGTAGCTGCCTCTTCGCCGTCACCCGGCGGGGGCTCCGTCCGTCAATACCACCACCATAACAGCAACAACAGCAATAATCACCACCACCACCGCAACGGCGTGAGCAGCTACAACGTGCTGAGCAGCGCCAACGGCCTCGGTGTGGGCAGCTGCTTCAACTCGTACGTGCAGCCGGCCGGCGGGGCCAGGTCGCCCAGGTACGGCGCGCCCCGCAGCTCCAGCGGCAGCCGCAGCGGTGGCCGCACGCGCTGGCGGTGGCTGGGGCTTAGCGTCGTCCTCGCCAGCTGCGCCATGCTCTGCAAGGAGCAGGGCATCACCGTCATGGCCGTGTGCGCGCTCTACGAGCTCGTCATCGTCCAGAAGGTGGGCTTTTTGATGTGTTGCTATTAGTTTTACACTATCCTGCTATGAGTTAAAATAAAGTTCAGTATTCAATTTAAATTTAAAATCAATGGTAGTAAGTAATTTTGATAATAGCAAACGTTAACTGGATCGTGCCTTCATTTAGGTTTCATTAATTATTAATAAAAATTGATTTAGTGACTGTAGGTCGGTCAGCAACGTTATGAAAATCCCTTCAGTGACCACCGGTGGGTCCCCTGGCAAAAAACGTGTTAAAAGTGACTTTCTATCGTTCTAGTGGGGAAGTTCGTTTGCGCAGCTTCTTTAAGGGGGAAGAAGTTGATACGACCAGTCACGAATTTGACTTTATAACAGTTGGTTCTTAGAGGCTAGTTGCAGCAAATTTTCTTACGCACCGTCTGTTTGTTTGCTGACTTTGCACGAGTGAAGCGTGCTGACTGTGCGCTCATTATGAAATCTGGACGTAGTATTCGTAGCTCCTAATATTGTGTTGTTGTTTTTATGTGTATTTTCAGTAGAATTTCTGGGTAAGCGCTCTGCCCTAAACGTTCCTCTTACACGCCAGTGTCCTTCAAAACGCATTGGTTTTGAGCATTAGCGCCGCCGTGTGCGTGCACCGCAGTCACGAGTCAGCTTTTGGCTAATTTTGTCGAAGCTGGTTGGTGTTCTCTGCAATATAGGGTAGTCACATTCGCAAAGGCTCAATAAAGTCTAATGGAACGCACGCCATGCTGCTGCTGCCTCCGCCACACTAATCTTTTCTTGCATTTACTCGAAATTGCAACTACCCTTTTTCCCACCCTTCATTTTCTGTTGATGGTACTGGACCAATGTGTTGGAAGTCAAGTTATTTTTATGAGCTTCAGCTAGGTCATCGATTGCCTGGACTCCTGCCGTGGTGCTGTCTTTGTAGTGTAATTTTTCCCGGAATTCTTATGAGAAGGTGTTCCATTGTGCTCGCACACGCACCATTTTTAATTATCCCTTGGAGATTTTGTGTTGTCCTCTCGCTGAAGCTGTAGAAGGAAAATGAATATAGTTGAAATTTGTGTTATTATTGTCTTTATGCACGTAGCATCAACAATTCATTCAAAAGTGCAGGCTGTCATATACTTTCCAGTCCGCAGTTTTTTTCACCAGAGTATAGTCTCTAAGAATTTCGTCGTTTTGAACTCTTCTTTTTGGTCCTCGAAATGGAATTCAGCGCGCAAATGCAAGCACGGTAACGCATGGTTGTTATATTTGCTTTCTCTTCACACGTGCTCTAGATTATCATTGCATCAGCGTGGAAATGGTTGCATTCGTCAACCATCCGGCGTTAGATGTTCGTAGTTGTTTGAATCCATCACTGGTTACTGACTGAGATATCTCTTTCTGTAGGTTTAAGTAGTGTTCTTCGAGTGGACGTTGACTCTTTCCTTCATTCTTATATCAGTTTCTACTGTTTAGTTTGGGTTATGGTTTTGAACGTCGATAAAATTGTTCGATTTTTCCGCTACTTGCGAATTTGCACTGGATATTACGACGATGTCGTACCGGAAGCAGTTCACTTTTTCTCAATCTGCCCGGTACGAGACGCGTGTCGCCGAAGGGCTTCGTTTCTACGGCTGCACTTAACTAATTAATTAAGTGATGCTGTGTGCTCATGTGTCTGTGTTCTCTGTGTAGTATGCACATACCCAATGCTAGCGTCACACGTACCGAGTTGTGAAGTTAATACATAGGTTGCGTGGAGACTGCTTGTGTGCAGGTTATTCATTTATAAAGTCATTGACATCGCATGATGTTTGCAGGAACTTGGCCGCGACATATCTAAATCATTCTATTTGTTGAGGCTCTGTATTAGCTGACCTTCACACTACTTGGTAACGTCATTTCACCATTTCACTCAATAAATGCGTCGAATAAATGGTATCATTCTATGTTGTAAAATTATTCCCTAGAATGTCGGGCAGGTAATTGAAGTCACTTCATGTAGCGTTAATATAGTTTGAGTGTCTCGTTACGTTGTTATTAGAATTCCATGTAACTCAGTATTGTCTGAATGCCTCATTAAAGATCTTGACCCTCGTTTTGCAGCACCAGAATCACACCATTACACAGAATATAGCCATGAATGAGCCCATCACGCAACATTGCGTGGAGGCACGTAGCCGTGATATGCCTCTGCTTCCTTTTGTGAGCCCCTTCTTCTCGTTGTCCTTGTCCTACATGGGTCTTCCTCTTTCATCTACTTCTCAGTTATTTTTTCATATTCTACTTTTTATTTTATTTTCGGCGCTGTGTTCTTTGAGTCCTTCACTCCACACGTTCTGCAAGTCTGTCTTCACTTCCTGCCCATCACTTGCTCTCCGTTTCAGGCATTTTCTCCATTGCCCTTGATTCGAAAACCTATTCCTTCCACATCTCAGTTTTTTTCTTACTTTAATTCTTTCTTTTCGTCTTTGTCGCTGCTCTGTAAGTCCTTCACTCCACCCGTTCTGCAAGTCTGTCTTGACTTCCTGCCCATTACTTGCTCTCCATTTCATGCATTTGTCTACAACACTTCTCACTACATTTCGCCCCGCTCACGCCTCCCTTGTGTTTTTTACCGTCCAAGTTTCACACTCTTCGAAATATAATTTTTTAAAATTTTTTCTTTCATCTGCTCGCCACGTTCCACGACCTCTCAACTCTTTTGCACTGTGCGCTTCATTCATCGCTATTTACGCGCTACATTCTCTGACTTTTTACGCTTTTCATACTCTTTTTTTTAACCCTGCACTTCTCCTTGGTGCATATTTTGTAAACAATTCATACCTTGCGGTATTTTAAACTTACAAACATTCACTTGTTTTTCTGCCCTCGTTGTGATCATTTCGTATTTTGCGCGCTCTTCCGTTTTAGGCATTTTCATTTCATTCTCTACTGTAGATCCTCCTCTAGCGCTACAGTAGAAGCTTTGCCCTCACTCATTTAAAATCCTTCATTTCACTCACTTCACTCACTCAGTTGCTCTCATTTCGTTCAACTGTACTGCACTGAGCTTCGCCCCGCCTTCGTTTACAAATTCTTTTTGACATTTTCATGTCATGCATATTACAACATGCCTGTCTCTTTTTTTCGCTAGAATCAATCCACTGATCAAGCTCCTGATACTTCACGTACCTGTGCACATTTCAACACTCCCCTCGCCTCTTCCTCCCTTCACTCCCTACTTACCTGTTAAAAAGCAGCAAATATCAAAAGTTTAGCTAGTTCGTTGTGCGTACAGCATGCGACTTTAACTTTGTTGGGTTTTTGGGCTGAGCTTTTAAAGGCCGCTCGTGTAATGAGATTATGGAGCTCCGTGTTGGCTGACTGTGTTCCAACTTATTCTTGCGAGAGCGTCATTGGGCCCCAGCTTCTTTTATGTGATCAATTCGGCGGTATTTATTTTTTACTTCACTAGTAGTAGTAATAGTAGTTTTAGGTACAAGAATGATTGCTCACAACTATTAGCAAGTGTGTAACTGCAATGAGAACTCATTACAAGTTATGTTCCTCGTGATTCGTCTTTTCTGGAGCTTCCAAAGTTTGTTAATTAGAATGTTTTCATCTTCCCATTACTATGCACTATTATGAAAGTTAACTGTATCAGTGAGTTCACCTCTCACTGAACGATGATTAAAAAGTGTAGTTCTTATGTACTTCATGTATCAATGTGTACTACTTCGGCAAATGAAACATATTTACCTGTACAATCAGATGAAAGGTATTAATTTTTATTTATGAATTTAGCATCGTTCTCGTACGCTGGAAGCCCGTTGTACGTGCACCAGCGAGTCTCTCTTACAATGCGTAGCTTGAAACAAGTACACCTTTTGCTCCGTACTTTGTGGTAAGTCTTCGGTTACATCCCTCCATGGAGGTGCGTGAATTATCTATGAGCGCGTCTTCACTATGTGGTCAGTTTTGGATTTTGCAAAATTCATAAATACTTAAATGTCTCTTTTTAGAATTTAAACTAGAGTGCAATAATTTAAACGTTTATTAGGGTTTTGGAACAAAACCACAACGAGTTGCTTCTCCAAAAGAGGAAATACAGAGTTGCAACAACAATGAGTAGCTTCTCCAAAAGAGGAAATACAGTAACCGCACTCAAGTTAGGGGCATCCTGAGGATTCCAGCGGATTCCGAAATTCTTAGTTTCCTCTGTAGCAGTTTGATTTAAGGCTCCTTAAAAACGGCCAGAAACGCGAAGCTCCCAACGCGGGGTCCTCGAAACGTGACTCGCCAGAGTTCCAAGACGACAAATAGAAAGACGGCAGCTCGTCCAATAAGAACTCCACTGGCCAGCAATACGGTACTCCAAGGGAAGCACAGAGTCGTTCTGAACAAGGAGACAGGGCTTTATGAAGTCTGGCTATATCACACTAATTATAGTAACAGAATAATATTTAGCTGCTTTATAGTTTCAAAGTTACAAGTACATATTTCTCAGGTAGATTTTAAGAAAACATTATTTACCTTGAATATTAAATCCCTATTCAAGAGGCTGCACGAGCCGGGTCGAGGAAGTTAATGGGCGAAAAACCCGCTAATTTAATATAGAGAAAATAGTTTAAGGAACCAGACCCACTTTTAAAAGGGCTACATGCTGCCCAAGCAGTAAGTTAAGTTTAAGTTAGTTTAATGGGTACAAAGCGTCCCGTTTTAGGTTTAATTAATTAATGCGTTTTAATGTTAGAGTGGGTCCGGAAGAGGTTCGAACATGCTTAATTCTAGAGATACAAATTTGAACACAATAAAACGAAAAGAAAAGTTGCAGCTGCAAAACAAAAAACGAAGAACAGAAAGAACTAAATTCAACGGCTTCAAAATCTCCCTCTGGCCACTAAGCCAGGCGATCGGAAGAGAGCTTCTTCTTCCACAGGGCCAGGCCACGATCAGTAATGCGGAAGGTTTTCAACACACTCCCAGCCAGCGAAAAATGCTAGTTTAACTAGCATTCTCTGCCAATTTCGCTCGACAACGCAACGCAGCCGCGCGCTGAGGTCTAGAAGGCCCCACATCTGGTTGACCCTCTTTGTCAGCCCCATCCGCGCCACCCTCGTCGCGCGTCTCTACTTCTGCAAGGGACAATTCAAGTGGGTGCAAGTGCATAATGGAGTATATTCCTTCCGTACCATCAACACGTCTGACACAGGCTGATCGATAGTGCCCATCATTGCCCAAATTTAATTCTAATACCCTGCCGAGCTGCCAAAAGGGCCTCGGTACAGAGGGAGAAAATATTAGCACAACATCATTACGCTTAATTTTATCTATCCAGTCCGACTGGTACAAATCTCGCTCCAACTCACGCAAAGACAAAAGATAGTCTTCATACCAGAGTCTTTTGAATTCGTCAAATACAGCAACACGGGATTTATAAGAGTTCACTACATCTCGACGAGATGGAAAAACCACGCCCTCTGAAGAAGGAAGAGCCACTGCGCTTTTAGCATTATTGATTTTCAAAAACGAATTCGGAGTTAAGATCGAGAAATTAAGAGAAGACTCATCGTCAAGGTAAGTTAAAGGGCGCGAGTTCACAGTCAGCTGAATATCCGACAATAAAGTTATTAATTCAAAATATTCCATCTTTTTCCTACCTACACTTTTGTACAAACACCCCTTTACTACTCGTATCAAACGTTCCCACAGGGACCCTACGAAAGGCGAATACACAGGAATTTTCACGTGTTTTATATTGTGATGCAGCAAATATTTAGAAAAGCAATCGTCTAAAGGCAAATTTTCAAGAAGCGTGCCCGCCTGCAAAAATGTACGGGCATTATCACTATAAATCGAGTCGGGTATATTTTGAACATTACAGAACCGTTTGAACGCAAGTAAGAATGAACTAGTTGTCATATCCGGAAGAAGTTCGAGATGTACTGCCCGCACATTAAGACAAGTAAAAATAAGGATGTACATTTTGCGACAGCTATCCCCTAGTTTAACGTTCAGTGAACCCGTGAAATCAACCCCGGTGAATTTGAAGGGTACTACAAAATTAACCCTATCTCTGTGAAAATCCGTAAATTTCGGATATTTGAAAGCAGAGGAGTTTATTTTTCTACAGATTACACATTTATTTAATACGCTTTTGACCGCCGACCTACCTTGAGGGATCCACAAACCGCTATTCCTAATATTATTCAAAGTGGATTTGACCCCCATGTGACAGCATCGCTTATGAGCATCCCAAATAAAGAGCTCTGTCAAGTGACTGCTTTTGGGCAACAAAACAGGATTGCGCACCTCTTCGTTCACAACCATGCACCTATTAATACGCCCTTTCGAACGTAGTAAGCCTCTCTCATCTATGACGAGATTAAGATTCAAAACTAAATTAGGGACAGTTTTAGAAGAGTTCTTTGAAAAGGCCAATTCTTCGGCAAAATGTACCGACTGCTCGTACTTAATCCAATAAAGACGAGCTTTTTCAAAGCAGGCTAAAAAGCTCGCTATTTCCCGCTTGAGTTTTGCTATAAAAAGGAAAACAAACGCGGTGATCGACAACAGTGTCTTAAGCTTTGAGTAATTTTGAAGAGAAAGTAGAGGAGATTCAAAAGGAAGACTGATGCTAGACACGAGGGTTTTTGTTACCTCCGAAAAACATTTTAAGCTACTATCAGGCCAATCTATAACATTGGCATGAAGAAACTCGGGCCCATGCAGCCAAAATTTCATCTTCCCCAACCATTCTGCTGGTCTAGCACCTCTTGATACCAAGTCAGCGGGATTAAGGCTAGATGCCACGTACCTGAACTTGGGGACAATTCCCGTTTGTTTCGATACCTCACCCATGAAAGTTCTGACGTCTCTCACTCTGTTTCGAGCGAAAACATTTTTAGACTTTACATTACCTGTTAAAATCCATGAAATGACTACTTGAGAATCTACACAAAAGTAAATTTCTTCAATCTTCAGATTTTTTAAGGCATCCAGCAAAGAAAACAGGCATTTAAAAGACAAATACACTGCCAACAATTCTAAAGTGGGAATAGATTTACTTTTAATAGGAGCAGTTTTGCCCTTCGCGAAAAAAAGATTAGGCTCGCCGTCTGTTTTCAAATAGGTGCAAAACCCATACATATCCTTAGAAGCGTCCGTGAAATTAATCAGCGTAACAGCGTCACCATCTTTGGCAACCTGCCGGTCAACGGATACCGAGTTTAATTGTAGCACTTCAGGTGCAAGCCGTTGCCACCTGGACAAAATTTCCGCTGGCAAACTATCATCCCAACCAATTTTACTGATCCAAAGATCTCTAAGCAGTATCTTGCACCTAGCAATAACAGGAAAAAACAGACCTAACGGATCAAACACCCTAGCAAGAAAGGACAACACTTGTCTTTTACAAGGCTTACCTGTCGGAGCAGTAATTTCAGCAAGACTAATTTGGTCAGAGTTAGTGAAATAACGGTAACCCAAGAGCTTCTCGTAGCTCGACGCGTGATCGGCGTCGATCCCATCTGTACGAAAACAGTTATTAAGGAACGAGTTGTTAGAAACCCATGAGCGCAGTTTAAACCCTCCCTGCCTCATTCGGTGACAAGATTCTTTGTACAAGTCATGCAGAGTCTGCAAATTGTTTCCAGTAATGAACAAATTGTCTACGTAAAAGTTTTCCGACAAAATTTTAGAACAAATGTCTTTAGGGTACTTGGCCACATGCCATTTGATAACAAAATTCAAAACAAAGGGCGACGATATGAATCCAAACACTAACGTTTTATATCTAAACGCTGCCAATTTCCCTTCATCGTCAAACCACAAAATTGTAAATTTGTTACGATCGAAATTAGTTTTAAGTTGGATTTGCAAAAACGCTTGCTTAATATCCGAAATCATTAAGTAACTGTTGAACCTAATGCTTAGCAAGAGGAACAAAATGGTTTGGAACAAATTAATGCCAGGATAAGCGCTTTGGTTTAAAGAATAGGAATCTCCTGTTTTAATACTGCAGTTAAGAACTGGTCTTACTTTCGTCGTTACTTGCTCAGCTTCTTTTACCACAGGTCTATGAGGAATCCAAACGTGTTCCTCCCTTTTAATTTCATTTAAGTTCAAAGGTTCAAGAATTTGATCATTAATTTGTTGTTTAAAAACAGAATCATAAGCTTCGTATAAGGAATTATGGTGGAGTTTTTCCACAACCCTATTGAGTACAGCAAGAGCTACATTGAACCCGCTTTCAACCTTCGCAAGTTTTTCTTGATACCAAGGAAGCTCTACTTGATATTTGCCGTTGGCTAGTTCAATATTCTCTGAAAACTTAGCTACTTGCTCCTCATCGAAGCTCGAAGACTCTTCCTTCAACCCGATAGATTCAATTTTAAACAAATTTTCTAAACGACCCTCCACATCGCTATCATCAAGAACACCAGTTATAGGATCAAAATTTTGTCCGAAAGGTTCGAGCAAGAAATTAATTGAGCTATGCTCCACCAGCTCGGAGCTCGAGTCCACCTGTGAGTTCAGCTCACACACTTGGCCTTTGTACAGGAAATTTTCCACCTGCCCAAAGGGTATTATGCCACCACTGTAACTAAAAGCAGCTCCCTTCATACAAGAAATCAAAGAAAAATCCCAGAAAAACTGGATAGCATCAACGCCAAGCAATCCCTCAAGCTCGCAAGTATCAGGCTCCGAGCAACCCTTGAAAGCCTCATCAGCTAACCTAAATTTTTGAGAAAGATTTAACAAGGCTTCTTTCAAGCCACGAACTTCAAATTTTAGAGAAAAGTCTTTATCTATCAGAAATATAAGATTGAAGAAACTTAACTGATCGCAAAAACCAACAGACAAACTGGCTTCAGAAAATTTCCTGATGCCGGAATTGAGAAAAGAGTTTACAAGGTAAGGCTTCTCAGTACCCTTGTTGTGGGAATTCAACCTATCTAACACCTTAGCAGCAAGGTAGGATCTTTGGCTCCCCGTATCAACCAAGCATCTCACACTGGTTACCTTACCACCACGAGCTACTTTAATCGAGAGAGTTGGAAGTAAATGTCCACCGCCCAAGGTTGAATTATTCAGGCAAAAGCTATTCGAAGTTTTACCGCACATGAACCTAGAACACAAAGCTGAAATGTGCTTTTTAGAGGAACAAATAGTACACGGGTAATCTAAGACAGATTGACATCTCTCCGACGCATGCTTCGAGCTAGAACACTGTTTACAAAGTCCAAGCTCGTTGCAGCGAGAAACTCTAGATTTGAAGGAAGAATAATTATTGCAGTTAAACATGGAATGATCTTTCGAAGCACAAAATTTACAAGACCTCCTAGCAGTAGAGTTAGAATTGAGGAAGACAGGTTTAGGATCGACTTTTCCTACCGACATGGATGAATCTCTATGCTTGACAGGCATGAGATCGAAGACTTTCTCCGGTTGATCTTTGCTAGCATTTCGCATAGTCAAAGTTTTAATTACCTCTACGTAGTGCTCGAAAATAAGATCGATGCTAGGATAATTGTCGTTCAATTTACGAACGAACTCTTGTCGCACAACCAGAGGCAGTTTATTAAAAATAATATGAGACACAAAATCTTTACTAGTTTCCCTCTCGAGCAAATCCCTATCGTAAATTTTCAAGTCAGCCAGCAGACACCGAATTTCATTAATGAACAATTTTGTCTGCATGAATGAGGAATCGAACTTAACCTTACTTTCTAGTAACTTTTTGTACAAGTCACTTATCAGAGACCTCTTGTTCAGGAACTCTGTCTCTAACAAATTTATGGCTACACAATAATTGTCATCGGTGACCTGTAAATGTTGCACCAGTTTCAAAGCATAACCGCTCAAAAAACTTTTAAGATAGGTAAACTTGACAGAGTTAGAGAGAGTAGTACGCAAACCAATAATGTTATTGTACTGGGTAATGAACTTATGATAATCCAAGCTACTAGAACCTTCGCCAGAAAAGGACTCGCACGACAGATGCGGCAGCTTAAGATCATGACGTACTTCATCGAATTTCGGCTTTGCCGTAATTGCTTCGATTTTAGCTTTAATTTCCAAATTATAACAAGTTTGATTGTCAAGCTCATCCAAATGCTGCTCGGACAAATCGTCGGAATCGCCGATTAAATTAAGGTTAATCTGCTCATCCAGATTACTCACCCTCTTCAGAAGATCAGCTACGGTCTGCGTGATGCTCTCTGAAGAAACGCCAGCGGCACCCTCCTTGGCAAGGGTAAAAGTTATCTTTCGCTTAAGAACAGCGCGCTGACGGACAAGATCGCGGTAAGCCTTATCGTCATTAGGCATGACGAAAATTGGCGGGGCAAGTTTTAGTTAAAGAAAAGAACCCAACCAGAGGAAAGCTGGAATCCTCAAGAAAATTAATATTCAAGAACTTATTTTAGAATTTAAACTAGAGTGCAATAATTTAAACGTTTATTAGGGTTTTGGAACAAAACCACAACGAGTTGCTTCTCCAAAAGAGGAAATACAGAGTTGCAACAACAATGAGTAGCTTCTCCAAAAGAGGAAATACAGTAACCGCACTCAAGTTAGGGGCATCCTGAGGATTCCAGCGGATTCCGAAATTCTTAGTTTCCTCTGTAGCAGTTTGATTTAAGGCTCCTTAAAAACGGCCAGAAACGCGAAGCTCCCAACGCGGGGTCCTCGAAACGTGACTCGCCAGAGTTCCAAGACGACAAATAGAAAGACGGCAGCTCGTCCAATAAGAACTCCACTGGCCAGCAATACGGTACTCCAAGGGAAGCACAGAGTCGTTCTGAACAAGGAGACAGGGCTTTATGAAGTCTGGCTATATAACACTAATTATAGTAACAGAATAATATTTAGCTGCTTTATAGTTTCAAAGTTACAAGTACATATTTCTCAGGTAGATTTTAAGAAAACATTATTTACCTTGAATATTAAATCCCTATTCAAGAGGCTGCACGAGCCGGGTCGAGGAAGTTAATGGGCGAAAAACCCGCTAATTTAATATAGAGAAAATAGTTTAAGGAACCAGACCCACTTTTAAAAGGGCTACATGCTGCCCAAGCAGTAAGTTAAGTTTAAGTTAGTTTAATGGGTACAAAGCGTCCCGTTTTAGGTTTAATTAATTAATGCGTTTTAATGTTAGAGTGGGTCCGGAAGAGGTTCGAACATGCTTAATTCTAGAGATACAAATTTGAACACAATAAAACGAAAAGAAAAGTTGCAGCTGCAAAACAAAAAACGAAGAACAGAAAGAACTAAATTCAACGGCTTCAAAATCTCCCTCTGGCCACTAAGCCAGGCGATCGGAAGAGAGCTTCTTCTTCCACAGGGCCAGGCCACGATCAGTAATGCGGAAGGTTTTCAACACTCTAAGAGATGTTACTTACGTATAAATGGGCCTTCTATCTTTCGTATCTATTGTGCCCTCTTTCGTTTTTTCTGTTTTTATCGCTTCTTCGCTGTCTCTTTCTCTTTTCTTTCCTCTTCCTTCTTAACTTTCTGATTCTATGCGCAGAGTATCATGTAGACACTGATTGGTTTAGTTTTTCTTAAACAACTTTCCGTTTGGATCTCGATGCAAACGCTTGAAATGAGAACACGCGGGCATAGATTCGCCGTTTTTTGAAGTTAACATTCGTTTGTTTTTTATCTTCGCTCTCTTGAAATTACCTTCGTTGCGGTTAGGGAGTCTTGAACTAACTTATACTAACTCTCCCAAGGGATGTGCTTGTGTAGCGCGTGTCCTCCCTCGTTGGCGTATTTAGTGAAACTTTAACACTTGACAGTGACCGTAGTTTCTCATTAGCATAATCTGCGTCACGATATCTGCGTTAATCATAATCTGCACACGATATCTATCTGCTTCACACATTTCTGCGTCTTGCTATGGTAATCCGTCTTGTAGGGCGCTTTTCGCGCGCACACAGGTGTTGAAACCGACCTGGACACTTCAATGCTGCAACGAATAAAAAACAGCTTGTATCTTTGAAAATGCAAACAAGCGTCCGAAAATGTTTTTGCCGCGTTTGAAATGCTAAAGAATAGACTCAACACTTTTTGCTCCCTCGCTCCCTCTTATTGACAGCGCGACATGCTCAAAAATATCGTTGTTCTGATATGAATAATGCAGCGCCCGTCCTCGAGTGAGATCTTTCCGTTGTCATGCCTACTGTTTTCCTTGCTGTCCTCGGGCCTGTAAAAGTGTGCAGCCAGTCGAGTGCAGTTCCTAAAATAGAATAAATTGTGAAAAATATTTGTATCAACTCGAGCATTTACTGTGCAAAATACTTCAATAAATGGGTAATAATGTTTGGACGCGTGGTAAACACACAGAATCTCTCGCAAATGCTTAATTTTTGGCGGATGTTGTTATTTCATAGTTCGTAAAACAAATCTTTGAGAGGGACAAGTAATGTATCTATGGGAACTAGTCCCGCAAAAGTATACAACAACTATTGTATCTAAGGAAATTAGCTCCCCAAGGGGAACATTTGAGGTCCTGAGTTGAAGGTTCGGCGGGCATTCTTTTGTTGAAATAGAAAAGGCTATTTGTTTTGTTATGGACAATCTTTTTTTCGCTATTCTACTGTCCTGTTTTTCAGCACCTACTACTTTCTTCTTTAACTTTTATCTTGTTTCATAAACTTCTTTCTCAACTTACTGTTTCTGTGCACCTTGTTTGTAGATTCTGCGTTCTCTAAAGTGCACACGAATTGGTACCTTCCTCTTTCCTCTCTTTGGAGCTCCTTTCTTGCGGTTAGGGAGGCTTAAACTAACGTCTAATCTAATCTATGGGAATTAGCACACTAGGGCGAGATGTGAGGTTCCGAGCAAAAGATTAAGTAGGCCTTCCATTTGTTGAAATAGGATAATTTTGCGTTTGTAGGGAACAAACATCTCTTGGGTTTACAGCTGTCTTTATTTTTAGCATCCAATACTGTCTTCTGCAAATTTTATCTTGTTTTATAAAATTAGTTCAATCTTGGTGTTCCTATGCGCTGGGTACGTGTGTGAACACACCTTGAGCTAGATTCTCCTTTCGCTTAATGCCAACAAATTAATGCCTTCCTCCTTCCTTCTTTTCGACCACCTATGCAGAATGAGGTAGACCGAAAATAACATATTTAACTCGTTGCTGACCACACGACCCACCGGTGGGTCGTGCTCAAGTTTTTCCCGCTGCGATGCGACCCATTGGTCGTCTGAAAAATTTCAACAAACTTTTGAAATTAATTAATGTTAGTTAATGGGCCCAGTTAACGTTTGGTATTCATCAAATTTTTTACAGCTTTTGACTTTAAATTTGAGTTACATATTGAACTTCATTTTAACCCATCGTAGTGAACGTGTTAATATGATCAATTTGCGTAAAACAGTTTAGTTACTTTAAAAGTTACCTCATGATCTTCTCGTGTGTGTGCAGGTGCGGGGCTGGGACCTGCTGCAGTTCGGCGAAGGTTTGCTGTCTGGCAAAGGGTCGGTGCCGCCGTGGCTGGCGGACTGCGCCCCGCGCATGTTTGCGCTCGTCGCCACCACACTCGGCCTCATGCTCGCCAGGGTCCACATCATGGGCGCCCAGCTGCCCGTCTTCACCAGGTCTGTGTACTTATTCTTTACGAGTTATGGTTCTCGTACTCTATAGGAATTATTATATTCTTACTCTGTAGGAATTATTATATTCTTACTCTGTAGGTATTATTATATTCTTACTCTGAAGGAATTATTATATTATTACTCTGTAGGAATTATTATATTCTTACTCTGTAGGAATTATTATATTCTTACTCTGTAGGAATTATTATATTCTTACTCTGTAGGAATTATTATATTCTTGCGTTCACCAGGTCAGCTTATTCTATAGGAATAATGTACGTAAACTCGCGCTACCAGCACAGCGCGTAAACTCAGGCTCTCTATAACGAGGCTTTGCTATGAGACGAGTGATGTTATTCTTTTGCATTGATGTGAATGTTGTGGAGATGGTAGTTAAGTATATTTTTTAATCGTCAAGTATGTGGGAATCGTTTTTAGAAGTGCGTGGCGAATTAATGTACTCATAAGGCTTGCATATTACTTCTTTGCATTGACTAAAAATTTAAAAGCGAAGAAAATGCTAATGAAATTAATCATTTTATTAATAAAATATCGAAAACGTTTCGGAAACCAGCTCTGTCATCAGTTCTGTAAAATGCAAAGAATGATCGAAAGCATAAAACCAGACATAATGGTGGCTGAGTGACTGGAATGCATCGCCGAATATATCAAGCTAAAGTCCCCTGTTGCAGCGATTGCATTCCCTGGTGTGCAGTTTCATGCACTGGAACTTGACCTTAAACTCGCCTCTAAACTCCTCAACAGCTGGCATGAGAACTCTCTCGTGTTGCCCTAAACGCTGATAATGATTCTTCATAAACCTAAAGGCATTAATGTATTGTTTTCTATAGTAACGTTTGAGATTTCAGCGATACATGTTAAGGCATTCATTTATTGCGGTGTGCGGCGACCTTGCGCAGCACTACCACAAGTTTAATTGGATAAGCTCAAGCCATCGAATTGGAACGAAATTTTAAGTTGTGATTTTTTACTTCCACGAGAACTAGTACTATATATTGCTGGTTCACCATCCTGGGAGTATAGGTATCTATTGGGATCGTACTTACGGGAAGGACCTGCTGTAGACCAAGGTGAGCTTCAAATTTTCTCTCGATGAGTTGCGTGCAATTAAAGGGAATATCTTGAATTAAATTAAATGTACTTAAATTGAAGTAAATTATAAATACTTAATGAGCGTTAAGAAGTTTTCTGCGACATAAAGTTTATTGAATCTTTTTAACGCTTTCTTTGTAGTAGCTTCTTGGTAAAAATGTCATTCTTATTTTTCATTATATTCATGCACAAGGTTCGCAATTGTTCTTTGTATGTACTATTATTTTCCGTCATGAGTTCGTTTTTTCCGATGTGAAATTCTCATGTTTGGCGTTTCCTAATTTTCCAGTTACTTGTAACGGGTAGCATCGGTGCTGTGTAGTGTTGCTGTGCTGGTAGCGCTGTGCAGTGTTGCTGTGCTGGTAGCGCTGTACAGTGTTGCTGTGCTTGTAGCGCTGTATAGTGTTGCTGTGCTGGTAGCGCTGTGCAGTGATACTGTGCTTGTAGCGCTGTGCAGTGTTGGTGTGCTGATAGTGCTGTGGTAGTTATGCTGAGCTGGTAGCGCTGTGGTGGTTATGCTGTGCTAATAGTGCTGTGCAGTACTTATGTGCTGGTAGCTCTGTGCAGTGATGCTGTGCAGTGTTGCTGTGTTGGTAGTACTGTGCAGTGTTGCTGTGTTGGTAGTACTGTGCAGTGTTGCTGTGTTGGTAGTACTGTGCTGTGATGCTGTACGGTAGTGCAGTACAAGTCGCTCAGTAAAGTCTCAAAAAGAGCAGCCTTTAGAGCAAGAGCCTACCCAGCACACACACACACACACACACACACTGAGGCGCTGTTCAAATCGGCCGGCTTGAGCATCTCTCATTTGCATTCGCTTATTATTGTGACAGGTGTGGCGGTCTCTCCCTGCCTCCCTAGCTCTCTCTAGCTGTTGTTCGCTGTCCTCCGCCTCCTCCGAACAGGTTCCTCCTAATCGCTCCTATTCAAATGAGTTGCAATTATAGAAACATAATTGCTTTACCTCGACTTGAGATTCGCTGCTTTATTCTGGCAAACTTGATCGGGTTCTTGAGACAATTTTGAAAGCGGAACATTTCTGCGTGGAGCTTGTCTGCATGCCTTTGGATCACCGTTCCGTAATTCAGTTCCATGAGCTGATTTATTTTTCTTTCGTCAACCGGTTCTGCCGGTCTGAGTAGCTGCTTTGGTGTCAGGTTGCAAGTTATTATCATTGGACTTGTGCCTATCTCCCATAATTTCTTAGAGACTTCTCTGCTTGCCTCACCATTTCCACTTTTCATCAGTTGAAGGCGAAGCTAACTTGAACAGAACCTCTTGTGTTGTTGATTAACTTCTATCTTCGTTGTTCAGTCTGCATCACGAAATATCTTGTTCCAGCCTGTCTTTTGCGTCCTCTTATTTTATGATACCTAACCAGTGAACGTGCTTTCTGCAAAACGGCAAAAAAGTCATACTCGTGGATCTGCTCTTTTGTCTTAAAGTTGTCACTTAATCAATATTGGTATTACGTTTTGGTGCAGGGCGCCATGTAGCACTTCTCCGAGAATTGTAATTTGTTGAACCTGAACTGCTGTCGCCGAACAAATGAAGATGTCACCTGAGTATTATCTAGCCTGTCTCAATTCAACATTTCAGCTAGCGCTTTCATTTTAAAAACGGTAAGATCAAACAGTTGTGATTTATAAAGTAACGGATGAACATTCATCAGCCGTATTATTTGATCGATGTTCATTTTCGTTTAATCTAAGAAATAAATCTAATTTGGCGTTCGTTCATTCCCTTATGAAAGGTATCACATAGAGACTCACCGTAGCAGATCCTATATTACGTTCTACAGAAGTTGATGATACCTTGAACAAGCTTGTAAAGGCCCTATAGTACAGTTTTAAAAAATTCTTTATTTCTACACAGAATAGTAATCACGAAGCATTTACCATGTTATTTTACGCATGAATGCATATTTTACCTTAACCTTAATTCGAAAGTGAAATCAGGGAATCTTTATAATGTTTTTCAGCAGTTGTCGTTCCCCTAGATGAGCAAGTCTATAGATCGCTCGCCTCTGCATGATCCAGCCTTTTGAGGGCGTTACAGCAGCCGTAGCTGGCCGTAAAAGCTTTGTTTGCGTCGTGAGCGTTGTCATGGCGACCCTCTAGGTCTGCGAGGCGCTTCTCTTCAGGCCGTAATTGAATCAAAGGGAAGCTTTTACGGTGACTCCTGCAACAGGTGCTCTTTGACGTGCTCCCCGGCCGCGCCAGGGAAGACCGCAGGCGTTCAATTCTTGAATTGCCAGCTTGCCGCAACTTCGCTCCCAAAGCTCTGTCGAAAAATTGCTGCGACTGACAGCGTTCGCAAAAATGAGCTTTTCTGGGCTGAACCTGGTCGGGGAAATGGACGTCGCGAATCACGATTGGAAAAGATTTTTACTGTAGACCCATGATATAGCCGCCTATTCTCCATGCTATCGTCGCCCTTCTCCCACAATAATAATTTCGTCCCACCATAATATCGTCGCCAGTCTCCCATAATATCGTCGCCCGTCTTCCATAATATCGTCGCCCGTCTTCCATAATATCGTCGCCCGTCTCCCATAATATCGTCGCCCGTCTCCCATAATATCGTCACCTGTTCTCTATAATATCGCTGCCCTTCCTCCATAATATCGTCGCCCCGTGTTGTTACGGCAGTGTACACGTTCGCTGTCGCTGCTCTTTTATGGAATGATACTGTAGAGAAGATAATCGGAAATGCGTTGACCGCGTGCTCATTAACTATCTCCTCTATCAATTACGCTATTACTGTTGTATTTTCTGGCCACAATCGTCAGGTTTTAGATTTTTTATAAATAACATTTAAGTATTGAGCAAACTTGCAAATTTTGAGCTGAAAAACACACGTGGCGTAGCCAAGTCGAGAGAAAACAAGCTACCAGCTGTTCCTCTAGTCTAGAGCGACGCAACTCGATAGAAAATTCAGTCTTAGATCAGCAATCGCTGTCAGGGGTCGCTGTGATGTCTGTGAAAAATGTCCAATTGGGCCACGTTTTACTATGAGATTTTTCCCTTGGTTAAATTCATAGTCATTAATGTTTCTTTTAATTGATCATATTTTTTTCTTTTTGGCAGAAACTCCTTTACGAACTTTTGCAGTTCGATAGGTCTGGACATATAAGATTTGATTGTGTCGTAACGTGCGTCGACATAATCGGATCTTGTTTGCTTCATCTTGATTTTCCTACAAAATGGTTTGTAATCTGGTAAAAAAAATCCGTAGTTTTACTCAAAATCTCCTACTGCCATTTTGTACTCGTAGGCGCAATCGAACAACTTAGCGTTCATTTATGGTCCTGCGTTCGATTTTCTTTGGGCCCTGGATTGTTTGAATCATCTTGTCATAATTCTGAACATTTAAGTGGTTTCCCTAAAGCACGATGCTGAAATCTGGCCCCGTCTCTGCAGAACTTCGTTCTTCTACGCCACTCCTCATTAATGATGGTCTTGTTTTCTTTCCTGAAAGTTCAAGCTTGCGTTTCGAAGAAAATTGGGCGATTAATTGCCTGTTCATCATCTATGAATTAGCGGGGCGAGTACTGTTTTGCTCAGAGTGCTTACTTTAGAAACTCCAATGTAAAATGAATGTCACGATATCAGTATGTTATGTTCATTTTCAGTGTTAATTTGAACAATCACTCACTGCTGTGTCCGTGTTTCTTCTTCCGATTTTATTTTGTTCATTTAAACATATTGCTCGGTGGATTTTGTTCCTTCATTTAAACATATTGCTGGGTGGGAAATTCTAAATTCTAACCTTAACATTTTCTAGACGCGCTTAATTTTATTTCGTTAGCTATCGCGCTAATCACCATAACTCGAGACCTGCGTCTCACTGCGAGGAGCATTTAGCCAGCAGCCGAGAGCGGAGCTCGAGCGTCGCAGCAGCCTCAAGAGCTGCAGCTATCATATCATTGGCCGGAGACCGTGTTAATGGCAATTGGTTTTTGATGAAGCATTATTGAGCGCATACCACTGCGAGGGGGCCGCGCCAGGAGAGGGGGTGTATTGGGGCTACAGCATATATTACATTAACGTCGGTCGTGTAACGCTCTATGGGATCTCGGTTGGTCGAACAAGAACAACAGTCTCCGTGCGCCTACCTACGCTGTGTGGCATTCTTACGCGGTTCCAAAGTCCCTCGATCTCTCTCGGTGTGGAACAAAGCGAGTTTCCTTTAATTAGTAGCGTCGCCTGCAAAGCGCGACTTCTCTACAATTGGAACTCTCAGCATTATTTTCTTCGCTTTCGCTGCGCGTCGCTTCACATTCCTCGCCAACCAACATGACTAACGCAGTTCAGTTCACCGCCGTTTATGAGTTGTGTTGTAATCGTGAGTTATTTTTGCGGAAATTTCTGCGAGCTGTTAAGTTTAACGTCGCCGGCCTTTGATTGGGCTGCTGTTTTTCTGTAACCCACGTTACTTAACATAGAAAATAACGTTGGGTATTATTCTTTTAGGTGGTGCTTAGGCTTCTTTCTGCATAAATGCTTCACAACGGTGCTATGTGACTTCATTGTTGTATTTTAAATGCATCCCTATTTCAATAAATATAAATCACAACCAGAATTTGACATTTTTGGGGGAGTAGGTGAACTTTTAGTCTTAATTTCTAGCTGTTAATTCTAAAAATCAAATGGCGAAACATTTGGAGGTCTTTTTTATCTTCTCGAAGGTAGAAGGAGATTGTCTCGTGAGTTGTGGAAATTTTTATTTTCCTTCATAAATGAGTATCGTGAGTTATAGTTTTCCGGTGGATAATAATATATTCGTTACAAATCATTTCTTCCGTTTAGAATTTGTGGTCAATTTTTTTTTTTTCTAAGATCTATTCAGCTTTTTATTTTGCTACTGTAACCATAAAATCATACCCAACCTTTCCTTATTTAAATCCACCCAATAAAGCCTTATTAGCTCCACTTTAATTTCAACCGCAAATCCAAGTATATCAGAATATTACCAAAACTCACCACCGTCATCCGACCTGTTCTGTTTCAACCTTACACACAACTCATGAATGTCCGTCAGAAAGCTCAGTCAGCCTACTACAATGAAATTTTATAATTGTATTTTATTCCCTCAGCAAAATGAAGTACAATAAGGGGGGGGATACAATTATGGGATCTATGAGAATTAACGTTCCTAGGGGGAATGTATGAGGTCCCGAGCTGTTGGTCAGGTAGGTCTTTCTTTGTTGGAATAGAATCGATTTCTTTTTTGTTTTGTTATAGACCATCTTTTCTTTGGTTCAATGATGTGATGATTTTCAGCACCTTTTACTTTCTTCTTCAACTTGAATCTTGTTTTATAAACTTCTTTCTTAACTTGCTGTTTCTGTGCGCAGGGAATCTTGTGTGGTAATTAACACATCTGCATAAATTCCGTTTTACTTTTACTCCATACTAAACGGTGTCTTCATCCTTCCCCTCGTTGGAACACCTCTGTTGTGGTTGAAGAGCTTGAAATGATTTAAAATCTATTCTCGAATCTGCAGAAATGTTAATGTGAAACTTTTTAGTGATTTTTCATTTGTTCACGGAATATCAGATTTTTGTTTTCATTTAAAAAATGTTCCGTTTTACAGAATATTAGGCGCTAATTTTTAAACTGAGTATTAAAAATTCCTATTTTCTTTTGGGTGTTGTGGTATGTTTACTCCACGATTCGTTGGTAACTTCATTTTTCTTCTGATTTTTGTGACTCAATTTTTCTTCGTGTTTAAACTTCAAGATGTTCCAATATTTGACTTTTACTTTTCTCAAAACTGAAAGATTTCCTGTCATACGTGATGTTTTCAAGTATTTATTTTCTGGTATTTTATTTATTTTTTCATCTGTATTATCTCATTTTTCAATTTTTAAAATTTCATTCTTAGGTGTTATGCGAATTACTACTAGTGTTCAAGCTATATTTAACGCCGTTCCCTACGAAAAGTTTCGTCTCGAATTCTTTCTATCGAGTTTAATATTCTTGTTAACGGAATATTACTCTGAGATGAGAAAAATCTCTCATTTTTACGTACCACTTCCTCTCGCCCACTTTCCTCGGGTGTTGAAGGCAGAATTTTCTGTCTCTGTTCCCGTTTTTTATTTGTAATGGAACGAAAGTGTTCGATTCTTGTTCCTTATATTCTACGATTGTTCAAGAATATACATGACTGTTCTTTCAAAATTTTGTTTAATCAACTATATGTATCATTCAAAATTACTTAACGTTTTTGAGACATCCGAACATTGCGACACTTCCACTTATCAGTTACTTCTTGTTAGTGAAATTTCCCTCGTCAGTGAAATATTCAGTGCTATGTCCGTGGAGTGTGGACACTGGCGCCGCAACTCTAGGAGCGGTCTGGCTTCAGTGCACTGCCCGAGTTGATCTGCGCTCTCTCGCTGCGCCACCTTTTGTTGTCACTCTCAAAGCCTTGCAGATTTATAGCGCCCCTTTGCCACTGAAATTTATGACTTGCTCGTAATTGTCTTGTTGATTGCGGGGATTTTCCAACTGTCCGTGTCGCGACACGGTTCCCAGCTCGCGTGCAGCCGAGACCTACGCTCTGTATGCGCCAGTGCCAGCTTTTATAAGCAGAGTCGTCTGGCCCGAAATTTTAATTCATGCTTTTGCTTCGAACATGCGAATGACTACCGTGCTGCAGAATAGTTCTATGTTGTGGCGCATCTGAATTTCTCATATCTCGTGATGTCATAAGACGTCTGATATGCTTCTTTTTTGTTGGTTCTCTATTATGTTGACAGGCAGCCCGTGCGGCACACGGGACGGAAATTCTTTGCTTACTCCTTTGAGCGACACTCGTATAGTAGTTGAAGTTGTTGCGCTCCTGTTATAGAATTTAATAAAACCTCATTTATGTCATATTGTAGTAGATTTGGAGCGAGCTTTTTTTGCCTTTTAATTAATTTCAGTCTATTAATTCAAACATATTCCAGCGCTCACTCTCATCTGTCTTTGGATGACTTCTTTCATTAGAAATGATAGGAAAGTAATCAAGCCTTGCTGTTGTGTTGCCGTTCATATTCTAGTGTGCATATTATAACTATACCAGCTATCTCGCATAACACGCCCAGCTCAGATGGGATTCACCCGACATTCGTTTATTACTCAGTCTTAATCCTAACTAGGTGCTCATGATCTCACCTTCATATCATGATCATATCATCACCTTCATGATCATATCGTTAAAGTTTGCTGCAGTTTTGAGCATATGGCGTTGCGGCGTTACCCGCAAGTTTGCTAAATGAAGTAAGCAAAGTATCCCCTCGAGGGAGACAACTACATCTATGGGAATCAGCACTTGCTAGGGGAAAGTGTGTGATCCCGAGCTGAGAATTAATTAAGTCTACTTTGTGTTGAAATAAAGCATGTACTTTGTTTTCTTAAGGACTATCTCTTTTTCGGTTCACTGCTTGCTGTTTTTTAGCACGATTTTCTTTCTTTCTTTTCTTCTATCTTGTTGATAACTTTCCTTCCCCCAACTTACTGTTTTTATGTGCAAGGGACCCTGTGCGGGAACTCCCCTTGTGCATGTGTTCCGTGTTCCCTCAACTCCATACTAAATAGTGGCTTCATCCTTCCTCTCTTTAAACATCCTTGTAGTGATATGATAGGCTGAAACTAACTTTTGAAAATGTATAAGCAAGTAACTTTTGAGTTACAAGACTCGTCTCGCGTTTGTTGTGTGTTGTTAACGAATTGTTCTTTGTAGTTGGTAAATTGAATCCAGTGGGACGTTCCAGTTGTGATAGCTCGGTTTCTTGTTCGTTTATCGTCCACATATTGCAATGCAAATCCTTGTGCGTGCAGCAGTCTTATTCATCAAGGTATACTGTAAACAAAAAATTGTAAACTAGTCTTGAAATCGAAGCAAGAAAAGATGGACTTTGAATGCAACGCTCTTATACCATTCAAATTTTCTACGTTCTCATGCAAAAATTTGTAAAAATTATCTCGTCCACCGTTCGCGCTCGTTTCTCTATCGTTTGATTCTGATGAGACTCAGTGAAATGTTTTCCACTACGCTGCACCGGTACAGGAAAGTAAATATTTCATTGCGAACCGTCCTACATTTCATTTTCTCTGGCGTGATCTCGTTGGACAGCTGTCTCTTCGAGTACTTTTCTCTCGTTAAGAGGCAAGTTGCAACGCGCGGCATGAACGATGGGGGTGCTGTTATTACTGGTTTTCCAAGACGAAAGAGGATGAAAAATTCAACGTTTGTGGCCTAGAGATAGGAAAATCTATTGTAAGACGATATCTAGGAACGGAGTTCAAACCACTGAGTGCCGAAAAATTGAATGAAATTAGTTCTACAATGCTTCGTAAACTGCAATCACCAGTCTCTTCATTGAGATACTTCCACTTTATTTATGTGAATTGACGCGAGGGGAAATGTGAGGTCCCGATGTGAAGGGTTTCGATGTGAAGGGGGTATTTCTATTTTAAATGAAAAACATTTTTCTAACGTCACAAACTTTTGTCTCGGTTCAATACTGTTTTTTCAGCACCTACTACTTTCTTGGTCAGCTTTTATCTGTATCGTGTACGTATTTCTCTCAATCTTACTGTTTCTGTGCTCTGAGTGTGGGAACACAACTCGTGCGTTGATTCTTTGTTCCTTTGATTCCATACTAACTGGTGCCTTCCTCCTTCCTCTTTTGTCATTAACTCCCAGGGGAACCATGTGAGGGCCCGAGCTAAAGGTTAGGTAGGCTTCCTTTTTGTTGTAATAAAATAGGTTTTTGTTTTGTTACGGACCATATTTTTTCGGTTCACTGCTGTCCTGTTTTTCAGCACCTACTACTTTCTTCTTCAACTTTTTCTTGTTTCATGAACTTCTTTCCTAGCTTACTGTTTCTGTGCACCTTGTGCATAGATTCCACGTTCCCTCAACTTCATACTAAATGGTGCCTTCCTTTTTCCTCTCTTGGAACATCTTTGTTGTGGTTAAGGGAGGCTAAAACTTTCTTATATAATAATAATAATAATAATAATAATTTTGTCATTAACTTGTTGGTTGTGGCGGGAGACGCTTAAATTAGCTTCTAATCTTATCTGACAATCACCAATCGGGAATTTTTTTTTGTTTCATTTAAACCAGTGATTTCTTAAAATTTGAAGGCTCTTGTGTAGTCGTTTCAAAATTAAGTTGTTTAGGCATGCCGTACATAGCTTTCAGGTCAGACGAATATAGTACAAATAATGCTATGCGAAAATAATTTTTAATGTGAAGAGTGTGCTAAGAAAAGGTGAACCCTGCTAGCAAGTGACAATTTTACCCGCATTAACGTTCCGCTGTTCTGATGAATAGGATATTCTGATTGAAGGAATCACAAAAGTATGTGCTATGACATTTGTATTTTATTTCGGGAACTGAGGTCACTGTTCTCTTATTTTACGTAGCAAAACCAGAATAATTTTTACTTTGTTTTCAGTGCGAAGTACACGTGGATCAGAATTGTATTGAGTAACATTAATTCTTAGCTGTGTAGTCTCGCGATATTCCTTTCGATGAAATGAAAATAAAAGTTTTCAAGATCCTCATTTCAACTGTCTTCTCTCATTTAAATGCATCCGTTGAGGAATGATTGTAATCTAGTGCCGGGTTGGACCTCGGGCCGGCCGAGAAGCTGGAATGTGGTCCACTCGAGCAGCTATCTGACCACGAGGCATTTAGCGACCTCGTTCCGTGTCTCTTACTGAGGTCTTCCAAATCACTTGAAAGAAAGGTTTAGTCCTCGAGTCATTTAACCTCATGGGATCACTTCCCCCTTGATGGCAGGGCGAACCCTCAGAAAGAGCAGTTTTCATTTCCCTCGGATGACTCAATTGTCGTTGAGGGCATCCACTGGTCGTTGTCCGGCTGGATCGAGCCGTGTTTTCTCGTCTCTCGAGTTCGTTACGCCTGCCATTGTCACCATTCTTTTCGCGCGCCATTGCATTCTGTTCAATTGCCTTCCACCTCACTGCTTCCTCCGTGCCTTTAGCGAAAATGAGCTTGTTGGTGGACATGGATTTTTTACGATTTGATGAAAATGTCCTTAATATCAGCCTCTGGAATCGTAATTGGGCTCCGTGCTGAACGTGGAGTTTAATAAAAAATATAGCTGGGTGTTTTGAACGGCTAGCGTACTGAAGTCTAAAAGGACTGGAAGTTCCCTTTGTGAAATTTTCGTTCATGTCCAGCAGATTTGATCTTGCCTGCCTTAGCTGTGTGAAAGTTGTGAGATTTTTAGTTCCTCTCTTCGGGTATGTGCTTATTGGCGCTGTATTTTGTTGACTACTAGTGTGTTGAATACTAGTGATTATCAGTTGGAAGGTTGTATTCTCTCCCATTTTTTCGCATCGGTATGAAACACTCGAGATAGCCGAGTGATTGTGAGGGGAACTTTCTGAATGTGTTGTGGATGCTTTGCATGTGTGATTTTTTGTTTTTTATCTTCGCTGCTCGGTTTGTTTTTATGTTCTAGTGTTAGCCACAGTCCTTTTTAATTCTTTTAATTATTATTGACGATCCAAATGCCATTTAGAAAATATGGTCCTTATGAATCACGAACGTGGCGTCGATATCATGTTTACATGACACATCAAATCGTACTGTGTGTAGTATGTGAGAATGAAATATTGCGCCTCCAATTCAATTGCCGGATATTTTTTCATGTTCGACACTGAAAGAAATCCTATTCGAGGGTGAAGTTTTTCGCACAAACTTCCTTGCGGCCGCTGAAGCTAGGCATGACAGCGTGAAATGACGTATTTTAGAGCGTTGGTTTTCGTGTGAATTAATGAAAAATTCAAGCCGGCCTTTGAACCAGCGACTGATCTACGTAATAATGGAGTCTATCTAGTTGTGATTCATGTAACATCTAATCTAACCTAATCATGTTCTTGCTCAGGTTTGACAACCCAGCGAGCGTGTCAGAGACGCCGGTGCGACAGCTCACCTACAACTACCTTGTGTCCGTGAACGCATGGCTGCTGCTCATGCCGGCCACCCTCTGCTGTGACTGGACCATGGGCACTGTACCCCTCGTGACGTCCTTCCTCGATCCCAGGTACTGCTTCTCGTGCAAGGTGTTGCCTATGCATTGCAAACCTGAACTCTCGTCCCCCTGAGATATTATGAGGAACATCGCTGTTTAATTTAGGCACTTGTAAATATTTTTAAATTTTCTGGTCGCTGTTATTATATATTATTCAAAAGCGGCTATGCTACCATGTTGACCTGTTAGGTAGGGGCCTGGTATATTGAGAGCAGTTTCATGTAGTCCTCAGACGCCTGTAAGTGTCTTAAGACGATGAAAATGGATTTAACCTAACTCCTCTAGTGCTATTATTCTGATATTTTATAAAGTATCCTTCCTAGATACCGAATTTGTAGTCTCTGTCTTTGCGATTTACAAATGCATGTGCTATTATTTTAGCGTATCCGAGTTACGTGACGTTTCTCTGTTTAAGCATCTTGACAATCATAACGGAAGAGAATTTGTTTCTCACGCGTTTCATTTACGCGTGACAAATTCCTATAACAGCAATTTTTCTGGATTTTTCCTTGCTAAAGGTTTGTTTTCAGGAAGCAAAAAGCTTGACCAACCATTAATATTATTTCTGACTGATACCTGTTCGATATTGAAGAACTTTTTTTTCAAATATCTAACTTTGAAAATTCGAAGAAATTTACGCGCGCAGAAATTCATTGCATCATTGGTCATGCGTGTGAGTAAGGCCAGTGATTAAAGAATGAGACGTGTTCATGACAGGAAGTGCTGAGGATATCAATAGTATCTGTACTCTCTTCCGCTTTCACCACCGTGCTCTGCTCTGCCCCTCGTCCAGGAACCTGGCCACGCTGGCAACGTACGCCGCTCTCGCCAAGCTCGCTCACCACGCGCTCTTCTGTGCGCCCCGGCAACACGCGCAGGCGCTCCTCATGGTGAGTGGTGCTCTCGTGAGCGTCTTGTGTGTAGATTCCATGTTACCTTGGCGGTGCTCTATAAATGTGTTGTTAGTGTTACTCTAGCTACCTCATGGTTAATGATACTCTCCCTACCTCATGGTTAATGATACTCTGCCTACCTCATGGTTACTCTACCTATGTGTTGGTGCTGTCATTGTTATTGTTGTTTCGACTTTTTTTCTTTGAGTAATATGCAGCAAAACGCGTTTTTTATCTTTCGCGTACTGCGTACGTATGAGCTCAAGAAAAGGTTTCAGAAATTACGAGTATACGCTGGGGAGGGCTGACGCAAATTCATCCGAAAGCTAGGGCTAAAAATAACAATCTTGTTTTCGTGTGTCCTATAGAAAGCAAAATCAATTTGCGCACACGTCCTCTAGTTTCGTTTTCATTCCTGTTTTTCACTCGTATTTGCATCGTGCCTGCAGAACCACTGAAATGAGGGAAGTTTTGGCCATTCAACAATTTACGTTGTAAGCAAGTTCTGCTCTCTCTAGATCATGCAATAAATGAGCTATAGATTGTATTGTTCGGTGGAACGCTAGCACTAGATGGCAGAACTCCACAACGTGAAGACGCTTGCCGTAGTGACAATGTTTTTTGATGCGCACCAACTTCATTAACTAGCAGTGCCCTTTTTTCTCCCAAATATTCCAGGGCTTGGGATTCCTGGTGCTGCCTTTCTTGCCAGCATCGAACCTGTTCTTCCCGGTGGGCTTCGTGGTGGCCGAGAGGGTGCTCTACATGCCCTCCATGGGTTTCTGCCTCATCGTAGCGCACGGCTTCAGCAACCTCCTGCACAGAGTGTGAGTATCTACTCTATTGTTATGAAACTGTTCAGTGTTTAGCGAGATGACATGCGTCGTCGTATGAGATGACATGCGTCGTATTGTTTTCCGTGAAAATTCAAGAATTGTCCGGTAGCAAAAGGTGCCCTTTTTACCCCCGTGTTTGTAACTGGAGGCTAATACGGAAGGTTAATTTGAGAGTATGGCTGTTATCTTTTTTCTCACTACAAATAATATTATTTGTTACTTTCTGACGGCTATTTTCTTTGAATTAATGGAGATTTTTAGAAATTTCTTGGTAGCAAGAAGTGCACTTTTCTCACCCATGTTCGTAACTGGAGGCTAGTAAGGAACATTCGTTGCATAGCATGGCAGTTATCTTTTTCCCGCTACAAATAATGTTGTTCGTTAATTTTTGACGGGTATTTTCTTAGAACCGATAATTCGCTTGAATTTACCTGCATTTCTCTAGCTGTTGTGTTGTTTAAAATGCAAGTGGATGTTGTTCTGCAACCTTCGGCAAAGCAATATTCTTACTATCATAGAAATCTCTGTGTATCTGAAAGGAAAATGTCCTGACTTTCTTCAAGTCCGTATTAACTTTAAAAAATTCATTAGAATGCGATTCCGATCTGATTTTCATTCCTTAGCTATTGAAGGCATTTTCAAGACGTCGTTTTTAATTGCCAGATCATCTTACTACGACAGCTGTTGTGGCCGATGTTATTGATGGGTAATGTATTAAATAGGCGCATAGCTCGAGCCGCCTCCGCAGTGCAGTTGTGTGTCCGAGAGAGCCGTCCGTCAGGGTGATCTGTCTTGAGCTTTCCAGATATGCCTCAACCGCACTTGATCGAACGCCCCTTGCTCCGTCCTTAGCTTTTAACTTTTTCTAGCCCTCCGTTCGTCTTCACTTTTTACTAACCTTCGCTTAACTATGCTCTGGCCTTGTATTTAAGTTTGTTTCTTCATGGTTTTGCTTTTTTTTAAACCGTTCTCTTCTGGCCGCCGGAGTCATTCCTCAACTCTTTGTGTTAAACTCTTAGTGTAATAAAAATTTGTAGTTCATTAATTTGCTCTTTGTGATGTTTTGATGAGTTTCCTTTTATTACGTAAAAGCACCTTTTTTAGGTTTATCTCAATTCTGCACAATACTTCCTTATAATGTTGATGTATAAACTGACCAGCGTGGTATTGCTTTGTTTATGTGGGGATTATTGTTCATTTCAGTACCGATTTTACTGCTTGCCATGTGGGAACACTGATCAAAGCATATTATGTGTGTAATATGTTCGGCAACATCAGAATCCATATCCAACACATTCCATATTCTTACAAAACACTAATTTACATCCGATGCTAGAGCCAGCATGCCTTGATAAAAAACCGTATCAGTTCTACAATTACTTGTAAGGCGTAAAAATCGCCAAACTTGGAGGCCACTCATCTTTAAAACGGCCTCTGTTGGTGTCTGAATATTGATGACCGTGAATATGCCCGTTATTTCTTCTCTCTCCCACTGTGTTGCCTGTGCGTGACTGGCGCCTGACGCCACGCTCACTTAGGTAGTAACCCGAGCACAAGTCACTCGACTCATTCCTCTTGTTGTATTCTATTAATGCAGAAGGTCGTTATTACACCGGAAATCATAAGTTTTTCAGAGAAAGTTGTATTGGCGTATGACGGAGTCAAATTGATCAATTGCAATGCCTGAACCTGAAAATGTGTTTGCCTTGGCAAATTCTATTTGTTTTAAATTCGTAACGCACCAACTGTGTAACAAACTCTCTCATACTGTTTGTTTTTCTTTCCTCAGTGCGGTCGTACTAAGAAAAATAAATGCTGTACAATTCTTGGTCCATAGTGATCGAGGCGTGCGATCGATGAGTTATTTTTCAATTTTGTCCAGAAGCCGCCTCTGACGCCTTCTGAGGAACTGCGCAAATAATTTCATACTGAACTCATATTTCTGTTTTGTCGTCTCCAAATCGGAAAAATAGAGCAGTTATGTGGGATATTTATCACGGAGAATATTGAGCTTCTTCACCCTTCGGGGTGGTGGGGGAAAAAACTATTGCATCCTTGGGAATTAACTCTCCTATGAGAAAGCTGTGAGGTCTCAAGGTGAAGCTTAGGTAGGCCTTTCTTGTGGTAGAATAGAATAGAGTTTTATTTTGTTACGGACCATCTTGATTCAATTAACTGCTATTTTCTTAGCACCTATGACTTTTTTTCAACTTTTTTCTTGTTTCATTAACTTTCTTCTCTGCTTGCTGTTTCTATACGCAGGAGATCTTTTGTGGGATTCTGATCAATTAATTCTTCGTTCCCTTAACTCCATACTGAATGGCGCCTTCATCCTTCCTCTCTTTGAAACACCTTTTTTGTGGTTGAGGAGGCTACAACTAACTTGTAAGTTAATCTGTTTTTTGAAATTTTTTCCTAACTCGCTGTTCCTATGCGCTGGATTTGGCGTGTGAATTCTTTTACTTCTATTCTTAATGTCGCTTTCCTCCTTCCTCTGTTTAGAACTTCTTTTTTGTGGTACACTTGAACTTACTCAAGTTATCGAATTCAGCTGTTTCTTGGCATTCACTGTGCTATCGTTCGCTGCTTAGCTCCCAGTCTCGCTCAAAGAGAGTCTAAAATCTAAATAGTTACTAAATCCACCCAGCACGCGTACGCTAACGCTGCCACAGCTGCTGCAGCGGTTTTGGCGCATTGTGAGCAGCTGTTCCAGTTTTGAGCTGTTAGAGCGCTGTTAAGCAGCTGTTCTAGTTTTTGAGCAGTTGTTAAAGCGCTGGAACTGCAGCAGCTTGTGGCGTCGAGGGAAGTTATAATGGCGTAGGATCCATTTCTATATTTATTTATATTTATGTCGATTGATGACTTCACGTTTTGTTGGGTCTCGTACTCCAGTTAGTGATCCGCTTCACGGTTGTGCTGGACCTTTTTTTTGTTGTTATTTTAGTCGTTGTTTGGTTATAAATTGTGTTGATTTCCTGTTGATTTCCGGAGACATGATTAAAAATTGTAAAGATTAGTCTCGATTGTTTTTTATTGAATGCCAGTTATTGTTTAGTTGTTTTTACACGAAAAGTAATCGAAAAATCAATCATTGCAAGTTTTCGTTTTTGAGTGAATTCATTGCCAACATTTTTGCCAACTCCGCACTACAGGTTGATGTACTGATAAACTCGTGTTTTGTGTGTGTGGGGCTGCAGACAGCACAAACGCAGCGCATGGCTGGGCCTGCTCTTCCTGCTCTCCGTGCACGCTCTCAAAACGCACGTCCGCAATGCGGACTGGAAGGACGAATACACCGTCTTCACCGCCGGCCTCAAGGTGAGGGTTTCTCTGCTGGGCTGTCGCGTGTGTGGCTTCTTATGTGATGTTGTTGCTGTCATCCGGGTTTTTCGGTGATATTGTTACTTGTATTCTTAATAGCGTTATTTAAATCTTAGAACGTGGGAAATACGATTTGGGCTTGCGTTTTTTTAAATTAGCGGAGTAAGTGCAGCACTCAAAACATGAACATTCCTCTTTACGGATGTACCTGGTGTTCAAAGTTCTAACTAATCCTAAGTAGACAAACGATTTCAATTAGTGCAGTGATCACTTCAGATTCACTTCAGTTAGTACAGTTATCAGTAACTATGGTGTAAGGTTTGCCTTGCTTAGCAAGGCTCTAAGTTAATATGCATTGTGTTCGGTTTTGGCGCAGGTAAACCAGCGGAACGCGAAGCTGTTCAATAACGTCGGTCACGCGCTGGAGTCGGAGGGCCGCTTTGGTGAGGCCCTCGCGTACTTCCAGGCCGCCGTCACGGTCCAGGAAGATGACATCGGCGCTCACATCAATGTTGGCCGCACCTTCAATAATCTCAAGAGATACATTGACGCAGAGGACGCTTACCTCAAGGTAGGTCATGGTTTATTTTTGTCAAGTTGGGGCTATCTTGCGTGTCGTAGTGTGCTAAGAGGTCTTCTTCTCTGCACTCTGCGTTTGGGGTGTGTGTTGTGTTGTATAATATTTTCGTTGAAGTTCTCCATGAACTAAAACAAGCTTGGCGATATGTTTTGGGGCCTACTTTGCGGCTAACTAGTTTTATTTTATTAAAGTTGGAAATTCGTATTATTGGATTTTCCTTAGCAATTTCTTCATAGCTTCATGTATGTCTTGCTGTCTGACGTCTTCATGTATGCCGGTTTTGATTATTTGTTAGTTTAAATGCTTCAAGGATTAGGCATCATAATTTACTTCTCAAAATATTCCTGTTTATATAAATGGCGTCTTCTGCTTCGCATGTGAATTTTTACCAGTCCTTCAATGTTGGAAAACACACCACACATCAACGCTCTTCAAACATTTATGTTGCCGTATTGACGATCTTATATAAATGACTTGCTTCGGTTCATCGAAAATTGTCAAGATTTATGGGCCTGTCATCGTATGATACGTTCTTTCTTGGAACTCATATTAAGAAGTGTTCAGCGTATTGTTTTTCACCTTCGATATCACAGTCATGTCAAATTGAAATGGCGCTCACCTTGCGCGCATTTAAACTACGTGGCACTTTTTCACTGCAGCAAACTCCTCAGAGTGTTGAGTTATTGCGACAGGGGCGGACTTGTAAAATATATTGGCGCTCACAGAGTCTCCCGTAAAACTCGGACAAATTTCAAGGAATTCTTTTGTTTTGACTTGTGCCGGTGCTGCCTCTCCTTTAATTAGCGGTCTGAACACCCCTTGTGTTGTCTTCATATTCATTCTCTTCGAGTTTATTTGATTATTGCGCGTCAAAAACTCGACATCTCTCGAACAGTTCGCTCCGAGTTTGTTCTTTCACAAGCATTCAATTTCTCAATTCTTATTTTTACTCAATTCCTAGAGTTTAACGTGTTCGTATACCATGGTTTACATCTGTTTTATTGGTCTATGAATAAAATATAAATGTGCGTTTTTAAATGTTCAATTGTAATGTAGGTACAAAATTAGAGAACTGATGAAAGATTAAATTATATGTACAGTATTTTAAATCGTTTCAAAGGACGAATTCTAGCAGTAGTGAGTTCTGATTTTCGTTTCATGAGTGTAGCTTTACTTTATTCACCAAGTAGGATTTTCTTGCAAAGTATATGACTTACAGCAAATATTGTCGTATTTGTGGTTTTCAGTTTACGGTACAGGAAAAATCATTGCGTTTATTCGTAGCAAAAATCTTCACATTAATTTGCAGCCTCTTTAATTCGGAAAAAAAAATTATTTTTTATTTGCACTAAAAATCCTTCATGTTAAGCGCTAACTGTACGTCGGGGAAAACAAAGGAGTTTGGAGTTGTATTCGATGGATTCTAATTATTCATTTGAGCTAGCAGAATAAGACTTATTGCACTTCTTAAAATGTCAACCTATCCTAAGACCTGTGGGGTTCTGTGGCAATCAGTTATAAAGAAGTCCAAATATCTACGAAAGAAAGTTTAAAAGATTAGAAGAAAATCGTAATAGTATCAAAAGACAGCCCAAAACCTGTGCTGCGTGGCAGAGATGAACTCAGATGTGTTGTTGAACAATACTACGGAAACTTGAACTCGCACAACACAGCATTGCATGCTGTGTGAAAATGAATCAAATTAAAATCGTCCTATACCGCTTCACAAGCCTTGTCGTTGTTCTGTTTACCTGAATTGTTTCAGTTGAACGAAGAAGATTACTTTTGTTCTGTAGCTTCGTTGAACCAAAAGTTCACTTCTAACCAAAGTTTGACGGAACAAAGGTTTACTGCTAATGAAAGAAAAGTTGACTTAATGATGCAAAGCAGGTTTGGCACAAGAAGATTTTCTTTCGGAGAGCACCGTGTCAACAGTAAAATATGAATGTGGTTCCATGTGATGGTGTTTTTTTAGCTCAGGTACGACTGAAAAATATTCAATTTGGCTACTTCCATTTAGCTTTAGATTTCTAATGGCTTACTTCTGTGCTTCGTAAAAACGATTATTACGCTGTATCCACAAGGCCTTGAGTTAGCTGAAAAATCCATTGTGCTCTTCTGACTGTTTTTATGCTTTCTAGACAGTGCCACTCTACAAGATAGTCATTGTGAGACACCGGCAGCAAATTTACGTGTACTTGTTCTGTGTCGTGTGTGCAGTTCAGACCATTGCAGCTCTAGACTTGAGAGGTGCACGAGTGTGAGTGTAGTAGCTTTAATTTTATTCGATTCATCTTCAAACTTGGCTGCTTATTTTATGCAATAGGTTTTCATTTTAATATATTCCACCTTCCAAAACTAAAGTTATGAAATTAACCCTTTAACGTCCGAATTTTTGTACTCATATTACCGTTAACACAACCACCGTCACTAAACTGGCGCTGACATCAGGCAGTCACCAATATCAGGATGGGATAGGAACTACTATTCGGCAGAGAACTTCAAAGAATACATTAGGGAACTAATTATGCAATAAATACAATATGTTGAGGTTATTTTTGAAAGAGTACACTGGTGTCCTCTGGAGCGTTAAAGGGTTAAGCGATGCGCTTAGCAAGAGACAGACGAAATATATCACATTAACTACGCTCCATTGATAATCACGTGTTTGATAACAACACAGGCGAAATCGCTGCTGCCGAAAGCTAAACCTGGAGAGAGCTACCAGGCCCGGATAGCGCCCAACCACCTGAACGTCTTCCTCAACCTCGCCAACTTGATAGCGCGCAACAGCACCAGGCTCGAGGAAGCGGACTCCCTCTACAGGCAGGCCATCAGCATGCGGGCCGATTACACCCAAGCCTACATCAACCGGGGTGACATACTCATCAAGATGAATCGGTGAGTACTCGCATTTGTTCACTTCTTAGTAAAGGTCGGAAATTGTGAAAACTTTACCACCGGTGAGTACTCGCATCTGTTCACTTCTCAGTCATGGCCGGAAATATTGAAAACGTCGCCATATATTGGTATTTTGCTCTTCATGAGTTTGTGGATACTAGATTTGATATCTCTGTTCATCTCAGAATTTTTACCAAATTATAAAGTGAACATTTTGTGCCGCCTAAGTAATGAAATGTTAAGTACTTGTCCATTAGGATGTTATAACTCAATCCTGGTGAACCCGTCTGGATCTTCCTAATTTTGAGCTGGTAAGTACGCTTAAGTTTTATATGTCGACAATTTTTTTGGGGGGAGGGGCGTTTTTTTATTTTTTTATTTGTTTTTTATATTATCGTTCAAAATGAATTTGGACTTTGAATTTCGCTCTCTCAACTTTTGTGGCGTATCATTGAGTTGATCGCGATGAATATTCATGCAATAGAACACTTCACTTTTTCACAGCACTAAAGACATATCAAAATGTGCTTTCTTCTTCAGTGTTGCGTAGCCAAAGCGAATCTCGATTTCACATTAAAACGTAGGTCTTTCATGGGATGATATTACTAAATATATTGGTTGTGCGTGTTTCAATCTCGTGAGCTCTAAGTTTGTTAAAAAATAATTCTACCCCTAATTGAATGGTAGAAATATACTCTATGCGTACATGATTTGCAGTGCAATTTTGGCAGCGGTACCACTTGGTCTTCTTTTGGTGAGGTAGCTAACAGCTGCATTTGCGATTCTCATGTGTTGATGAATTTATTTCTTAATTTTCGAAGTCACTTCCACCTTCAAAATATTTTCCTCGTTTTCACCGAATTTTGAAGTTAGACCGTAGTTTCGGGAAAGGAAGCTTTTCGTGTAACTGGTGATTGGATTTGGGATTCCTATTGTTCACAAGACAGGGCGCGCGCAAGCATTCGTTACTTCCAATTATATTTATAGGAGTACCAGAACTGTCATGCATTCATTTTGTGAGACGCTGCTGCTGTCTACTATTTTGTAAATTATGAGCGAGAATAAGTAGTTTTGAAATTAACTGTGCCAACTTCTTAGAAACGAGTTTACGTGCTCTCATGATCGTTGCTGTTCCTGTTGTGTTCGATGGTTCGGAATTTGTAAGAGATTTTTAGGAGATTTTACCGGGTTCAGTTCCGTCACACATGCATGGTGTGCTACTGTAAATTCTCTTGTTGAAAACGTACGCACAGAAATTTCACATTCCGGTAAAATTTATCTAAATTTTTGTCTTTGATTTACGTGGAGACATTTTGCTCGCCCTTCATGATTACGGTTCTCAAGAATTCATGATGTTCACTCATACTTGCTTATCTCTCATTTGAACATTAATCTCACGTCAGCGTATCTGCTCCGTGGAGTAGACCATTTTGTAATGTACGACATATTCTTATTAAGATATTTAGATTGATTGAAATGGACTCATTTATTCGGCGGTAGTCTACGCTCGCGACAGCTATAGTGGCAATCCCAAAATGAACTCCAGTGGTTTTGAGTATTATTATCCATTTCAGTGCTCAGTTCCCTCCTCATTGTTCTATTTGACGTTCTTGTCTTTTTTGTTTCATTTTTTCTCCGATTCCATTTTTATGAATGCTTGGTCTTGGTCACCTAGTTTTCTTTTGTATCACATCTTATTTGACTTATTTGTATACATTGATGTTTTTCCGGCGGAGAAACATTGTTTTTAATCTTGCATATACGTTTACCCTACTGTACCTGCGCAGTTTTTCCTTATTACTTGATTGTAATATGCCTGGCTGACCCCTTCGACTGTAAACTATTTACTGGAAGAACTTTCGACTTGTTGCAGAGCACTTGAGTCGTGTATGGGGGCTATTTACCTTCGGCTGCAGCGTTTTTTTTTTAGTTTTACCATCATAGATGTTGCTCGCAATCTCTAGAGTTTATTTCTCGTTCGATGGCCGGTTCTTTCGAGGCAGACTTGTTCTTGTGCTGCGTGAGCTCTCAGTGTGCTGTATTAGGGCCCGCCTTAATCTTTCAATGGCTCGTTTCCTTTGCAGTAAGATTCGTTCTTCCTTGCCGAGACCCGTGTGTGCGTTCCGCGTTAGAGCCTGTCTGAGCAGAGCTGCAGACTCCTCCTTCAAAAGAGCACCAGATAAGGATGCTTTGGTTCATTGGTTGCTTCGCAGATAAGGCTTTCATTTGCCACAGACATCCTAATGGCTCTTTAAATAACTCCTGCTCGTCGCCATGACACTCGACATGCGCCGCTTTTCGGGCCGGCCCCTCTCGTCGGATTTGCGAGCCCTGTTTTCTACCACCAATTAAGCTTTTCTTTTCCCTTATCATCGGCCGGTTAGCGCGATTTTGTGTCGCAGCTTTTTGGTTGCGAGCCAACCGTCGATTATAAGCGTGGTGTTGAAAATAGGTTTTCATTTCATCGTGCAGAAGATGAAATGAAAAGATTTTTTTTGTTTTTCTCACGTGATTTTTTTTTTGTTTTTTCATTGTGTCACGTCCGCAAGTCATCTCGAAATACTCTCCGTTAAAGGCCCGTCCTGAGGTGTGCTTTTTTTCATCTGACTTCGGTGTGAGTTTGAGGACGGCGAATCACGTCAGCTTTATCAAAACTTCCCGAATAAATATAATTTTTCATTCTAAAATCGATAAACGTTCCGAATATTTTTTATTTTTATTACTAAAATCGAGATTTTATTGGAAGGTCAATGTTTTGTTTTAGCTCGATCGTTTGAGCCGAAAGTTCACGTTTTCATTTTTATCCTTTGTTTCATAAAAAAAAAATCATATTAGCTAGCGTGCTGTGATGCTGCAGCTCTCGCTAGGCACCGGCCAGCGTTCGGGCCTTGCCAATTCTGGGAGAAAGCTGCTCCTCATCTGGTCGAGTGACGTAAGGCCTGTCGTATTATTCAGTGCTGTTATCTGATAGTCAAGTTCATTTGGCTCCATCCAATCACCGTTTTGCTTCATCTCGCCTAATTTGTTTCATTAACTAAGGCCATTCTGACGTCTCCCGAATTGGCCGTTCGACCAAACCTCACATCTGGGTCGCGTGGAAGCCGCGATCAAAGTCGCCTCCAAATTCTCATTTTTTACCGCCCTGGAGTTCTATTTTGTGAAAACATAACGGCGTTTGATTTCGTTCAGTGCTTGAAGCGTGCTATTTCTTGTGTTCATGTCAGTTTGGTGTTGAAGCGCTTCGTGTTCTTGTTACCCCAGCTCAGGTTGGGTTTTTTGTCGCCGATATGTGAGAAATTATTCACTTCTTTTCTCGTTTACATTATCGAAAGCTCTCTGCTTATCTGTATCAGAAGAATTTTTATTTTGTTATTCGACTGCTGGTTGCTTCAAGGAACACATAATGCTGATTTCCTTCCAACAGTCTCCTGTGCCTGTGAATGTTCAGAATTTTTTTTTGTCTTTTTTTTTGTACTCACCGGAGTGGTTGGAATCAACCGTAATGACCGCATCTGCTATTTAAGTAAAAATTAAAGGCGCAGGAAATATTCAATTGAATATACCGATCTTTTTATTAATCAGCAGTGCTACAATTACGTTTTTCGTACTATGTATCAATTGTGTCGTATAACTGTTATATAGAAAAAAAATTGCTGTGCAACTTCATATCATACTTGGGGTCTAAAAATTATTTAGAAATGGTTCATTTTAGTGCCAAAATAGTTGGCATGTTGTTTCAAAATTCTGCCTTTGATTCTGATACAAATCAAAGGCTCAAACCAATTTCGCTTGTTTTGTTTTAGTTCGTACATTATTGCTGAGAGTTGCATGCTGCAGTACTTCACGCACTGCCTAAATGCGAGTCTAACTTTTTTGTATCCTCGTCAACATTGATAGATGAGGCTTTAGTTAATGAGAGTAACGCAGGAACTTGTACTGCCGAGCTATCAGCCTGGAGGTGTTGGTATATATGGTACATTGACGGCAGTACAGATGATATATTGACTGCTATATGCATGATACATTGACGGCAGTATACATGATATATTGACGGCTGTATACATGATATATTGACGGCAGTATACATGATACGTTGACGGCAGTATACATGATATATTGACGGCTGTATACATGATATATTGACGGCAGTATACATGATACGTTGACGGCAGTATACAGGATACGTCGACGGCAGTATACATGATACGGTGACGGCAGTATACATGATACATTGACGGCAGTATACATGATACATTGACGGCAGTATACATGATACGTTGACGGCAGTATTCATGTTACATTGACGGCAGTATTCATGTTACATTGACGGCAGTATTCATGTTACATTGACGGCAGTAAACATGATACGTTGACGGCAGTATACAAGATACGTTGACGGCAGTATACATAATACATAGACGGCGGCCGAAAAGCTGTCTTGTGTAGCAACTTACCTGATGAATCAAACTCAAGTAACTCTCGATATCAAATCTACGGATTAGATCATCCGTCGAGCATATTTCTCTTGATTTTTTGTAGTATTGATGTCCTTTACCTCATAGAATTTAGGTTAGCTACGTAAAATTTAGGTTAGCTACGAAGAGTGTTCGTTAAGGTGATTTCCATCAGCGACGCCGCCAGCCAGGGTGGACGGGCTCACAATCAGAAACATGCGAACGCCTTGAGAGACTGAGTGCCTCATCGATTACCACAGTGGCCCGATCTCATCATACAATGAAATATTACAACTGGAGCCTTGTCTGTTGAGGCCGACAAGTTGCCCCAACTTGCCATTATGAGAGGCGGAAAAATGAGGACATGATACCGAGCCAGGAGGAGTGTTTGTACGAGGTTCTGAGCCCCGTGTGTTTTGGAAGACTTATCGTGACGCTTCATCTGTAACGAGGAACTCTTCTCTCGGCTGTCGCCCTCCCTCCCTGTCTCTGAAGTTCCTTGTGTGCGCAGCACGCCAATCAAAGGCTCCGTTGCGGCTGGTAATTCTGCTCCCCTCTGGGGGATTTAACTGTTTTATCTATGGGAATTAGCGCTTCCAGAAGGTAAATGTGAGGGCCCGAGCTGAGAGTTAAGTTGGCCTTCTTTTTGTGGCAATTAAATGTTTTTTGTTTTCTTTCCGTTGGTTCCGTTGCGGCTAATAATTATGTTGCGATGTCCGCTTGCTCGATATCCTTGCAGCTGGTGACACCCAATAACCTTGTGACATCGTCACACCCACTCTGCTTGGAATTTTGGTCCCTTTTGTTGTGCTTCATCTGGATGAAGAATGATAAAGCCATCACGTTAAAGAGGAAAAATTCCCAGGGAATTTTTTACGTTATTCTTAAATCCATTTCAAAAGGATTTGCGGCACTCGGTCTTTCGAGGTGTTTCTTGATTATGTTTGGAAACGTTAGACCTGAACGTAATACCTGCTGCCTGTGACCTGTATGTACTTCGGCGTATGCCATGAGAGCGTTGAATTTAACGAGCGCTCAATTCTCCCGACTCGTACCTGTGCACCGCACCTCCACCGTACCATTCACCAGCACTATCCTCAAAGTCGGCTCAATATATATTCCAGGTATTGAACCAGAAGTGTCACTCTTTTCATGCAGAAATGACAATCTCTGTATAGTGCCATGCGTACAAATAAATCTCCCGCTCATCAATCTCTGTTTGAAGTTACCAGCTGTGTGGTGCTATTATTAGTAGGATATAAAGGCTTACTTTATTTCTTATTGAAAAAGAGCAATCATGAATTATATCAGAGTTGCTCCGAGTTTTGGTTCGACCAATTTCACCTCCACAACGTGTTTGCTACCGAAACGGAAAAGAAGTTAAATTTTTGCTGTTGGCAAATGGTCCTATTCTAATAATATTATCTGTGTGTTAGACAAGATTGTTGCGAAAATATGTTGCCTTGTTGTTTTTATCGCTGTAGCTAAATTGTGGTGAGGAGTTCAATTAACTAAGCTTGTTATCAGAGGAAAAAGTAGAATTAGATTGTTTTCTTCATGATTAATTGCTGGCGAGATATTAATGATGATTTTTAACAAGTACCATATGCTCCAGTGAGCTGCCAATGAAAATTGCAGGTTAGACTGCAATTACGTTAAATTGCTCCATACCGGCTCGACGCTGACCTATATGTTTAGTTAGCCCCTTGAACTATTTTGCTCTGCTCGCTTCACTTCCTCGCTGCTGCTCTGCGCATCATTGCACTGCATCATCTATCCTTGTGACGCATAATCATATCGATTATTTCACACATCGTGAGGGTTGCACATCTTATCGATTGTTGCACATCACATCTTGAGGGTTGCACATCTTATCGATTGTTGCACATCACATCTTGAGGGTTGCGTGAACCACATTGTGAGAGCTGCACCTCACATCATGAGGGGTTACACATCACATCGTGAGGGTTGCACATCTTATCGATTGTTGCACATCACACATTGCGAGGGCTGCACGTCACATCTTGAGAGCTGCACGTCACACCTTGAGAGTTGCACGTCACGAGGTTGTGTACACAAAGTTTCTACAAAGAAACTGCATCGTAACTTCGTTGTCACCGTGGCCGAGTGGTTAAGAGCGCACCCTTCACGGGAAGGTGCCGCCAGTTCGAATTTCGGCTGTGCCGCCCCGTATTTCTCCCCGTTGGGAAAAGGAAGAACTCTGCCACAATTCCCCACTCTACCCAGGTGTCGGAAATGGGTACCGGGAGTAACCGTCATGGCATCCTGGTGTTAGTTATAAGGCATTTGAATTAGATATAAAAAAATAATTATTTGAGAAAACCAAAATGCAAGATGACATGCATCGACTTGATTGGAATAAAACATCCTTCTCGATGACATGGCTACGAGGCGCAGCTGCAGTGTGTTCACCTGCGGCGCGCCTCTCCTCTCGCTCCCTCACGCGCGTGCGCCATCATCGCGCCCATGAGCCACAATGGCAAGGCATGATGGAAGTTTTTTCCAAAGTTGAACAAAGAAGGTCTGATCATCTGGTCGGAGCGGAGGTGGGGGGGGGGGTGCGAGGGGTGCCAGGCCGCCCTCCTGCCGCGCTCCCTAGATGTTGCGCCATGGGGGACCCCATCACACCTGCTCCCTCCTCTCCCCCCCCCCTTCCCCCCCCCCAATCAGCTCCCTATTTTAGCCCCCTCCTCCTCATATCAAGTCCCTATTTTAGCTCTCTCCTCCTTCCCCGATCAACTCCCTATTTTAGCTCCCTCCTCCCCCAATCAACTCCCTATTTTATCTCCCCTCCTGTAGATCATGTGTACTCTTCCCCCTCTATGTCCTCTAAGTATTTTTATCTGGCTCCCCCGAAGCTGCTTAGTTTTGAAGGCCTTGCTTATAGGGCTTTCGGTTTGTAAGTTTTGAGCTGTTGCGTGTGCTGGCTGTGAGGTTGTGTTATTTATTATTTTTCTAAGAGTGCATCAGATTTGCTGTCATATGCATTGGTTTTCTGTACAAATGCGTAATCGTTTGTTCCTTTTGCTTCTTTCGCATAACTCAACAGTTAAAATCGCGTTGAGAACTCGCTTGAAGGAAGTTTGCCTTAAGTAGTGACGGAAATGAACTAATTAGTTAGATCATCACGATATTCCCTCGTGAGGCCATGCACTTTATCTCATTTCCTCAATACTCCCCCAAATCAGATGAATTGTTATTCACGGTTCTTAGCACTAATTTTTTGAGTCTATTTTTATTTCGTTGTATTTTGATAGCCTAAGATTGTAGATTGAGAAGTTGTCAAACAATGAAGTCATAACTTTTTAATTTTTGCGTTATCATGCTTGTCTCACGTTTTGTGCGTAGATTCGTGATCCCGTTCAAGACTTCACAATGCGGGTGTTCCGTCTCGTGCACCTCTTCTGTCACATACGTACTACCCAAGTGCCCTTTTTACGTTCTGATGTTTTGCGTTAATCGTTTTTCCTTTGTTTCTGTGTTTGATGTATCTTGCTTACGTTAGGTGTGTGCTTCCAACGTGTTCTGATTCGTGCTTCTCAGTCGTACGATTTTCTAAAGGATTTGAAATTTTTTCGCTGTACGACGTTGCGAACGCAGCCATCGTGTTTGCACGCGTGCTGCTGTGTGTTTGCGCGAGCCGAAGTAGTCGAAGTCTGGTAGAGTGTCAGCGAGCTGCCTCACGTTATGTCACACCTCCTCGGTGCAGTGCGCATCACTTGCAGCATGTTCGTCTAGTTGAACTTCATCTTATCTAAGTTACCTTCAGTTGGTATTGATATGCATATCATGTCCTATTGAATAATTTATACTATAATGGGTAATTTATCGCAGTGCATCACTTGCAGCATTTTAGCCTAGTTAAACTTCATCTTATCAAAGTTACCTTCAGTCGGAATTGATACACAGATCGTGTCATATTATGGGTAATTTATCGGAGTTTTGAGGATGAAGTTCTAAAAAACGTTGTGCGTTCATCCGTGTGTCACGGCATCAAAGTGTTGATGGTGTGAGGGGAAAGAATAGGTTAGCTATGGATGATGAAACTAAGTTACTCATTGATATCCGCATCATCACAAGTTTTGTTCATATTGTGTAAGGGCCTTTTGAGGCATTTTAAAAACATTTCGAATGTGAAAAAGAGTGTATAAAAACGCTTTGGATATTATGTTTGCGGGAATTTGATTGCGTGTTGATTTTTTAATTGTTGAGAGTGCATTTTTTATTCAAGTACTTGAATAATGTTTTCCCCTTCGTAGTGAAATTGTTTTAATTCGAATACGTTTGCATGTACCAGTATTTACTGCGTGAGTTCGTGAGTGTGTGGTAAAAACCTCATTATCACAAAGAATTTTCTACTTTGAAGAATACAAATATCATAACCCAAATTATAAATTGTTAAATTCGCAATGATCTTCCAATACTGAAGTTACTAAATGCAACACCTTCGTTGTGGCTAGAGGGGCCTAAGCTGACTTAATGTAATGTAATCCAGTAGTTTTTGGCCAAAATATGAACCAGGGCGATGTATAACGTAAACTTATTTTGCGGACCTCTGGTGAACCGAAATTAGCTACTTCATAGGTCTGTTACTTTGTTTCATATACGATAATCTAGACTTATTTTGAGGACCTCAGGTGAGCCGAAACTAACTAATTCATAGATCTGTTACTTCATTTCATAAACGAAGAGCTTGCCTGCCTATAACATAAGGCGAGTCAGAGCCAGCCAACTGTCGTGCGGGGCCGACGCGTGCAAATTATTAAGAGGCACCATGTGCTACCCACGGGACGCGGTGCAGTGGGTTCTCATCCTGCATGTCTAGGGATTTGGTGCTCTGTGGGGATGCCTCAGCTCCTCTGAGAGGGAAATGCCTGCCGATTAAGTCTGTCCTCATTCGCTCATCTTGTAAACATGTGCAGTGAAAATATCATATGCTGCTCTCGGTGGAATTCCCGAGCTGTCTGAGAGCTAGGTAGGCCTTATATTTCTTGAAATGAATTTTTGTTTTTGTTTTGTTCAGAACCATCTTTTTCAGTTCACTGCTGTCCTGTTTCATGAACTTCTTTCTCAACTTACTGTTTCTGTGCAACTTGTGCATAGATTTCGCGTTCCCTTAAGTCCTTACTGAGTGGTGATTTCCTGCTCCCTCTCTTTTTAACGTCTTTGTTGCGGTTAGGGAGGCTCAAACTAACATATAATTTACTCTCGGCGGAATCAACTTCTGTTACAAAAGCCTGATGTGGATGTGGTTGTTCGACCATGCCAGTTGTCTTCTTCTCTGCCTTGTTCGTGATCATCGTACTTCACAACCACCTTCGTTCTTTTTTCCTAATTCGATTTCTTCAGCTTTTGGTCTCCTCGAAATGTACACGCTACTTCTCTGGCTGACTGAAGGAGGTTGTGCCGTCCCGAGGCCGTATTCGAAACGCGTTCTTGTATGTAGTGTCATTTGAACTGATCTTTGCCGTGCATGGGCAACCATACTTGCCTGGAAACGAAAGTTGCTATCAAAACCGGGATTAAACAACTAAAAACGATGTGCCAATAATGATAAGCAATGCAGAACAATTATTTTCTTCCATACATGATGCAGGGTCATACTTAACACTAGGATGCGCTCTGTTGAGGTAGCAGTGAGGCTACACTCAGCCTTGCTACTCATGCCTGCTGGCTGTGATGTGTGGCGGCAGAGTAGAACACACACTGTAGTGCAGAATGAACAATGTAGTGCAGATCAGAGCAGACACTGTTCAGATCAGAGCAGACACTGTTCAGATCAGAGCAGACACAAGCGCAGAGCAGAACAGACACTGTAGTGCAGAGCAGAACAGACACTAGTACAGAGCAGAGTAGATACTGTACAGCAGAGCGGACACTGTACAGCAGACACTGCACAGCAGAGCAGCCCGGGCTGCACACTGCAGGAGGCCGCCTCCCGCTGCTGCTCAACAAGGCTATTAAATTGCCTGTCTCGTCGCTACTGCCGACCTTCCTGTGCTGCCTCTTCTCGTTCGTTCCCTTCTTTACTTGTTGTCTTTTTTATTCTTCTCTGCTCCTCATCGCATTCTTTTCCTCTGCTCCATTTCGTGTGCCTTTTCGCATTTGTTAAAGCATTGGCGTTATAACTTCTGCGTTACTCTTGTTCATTTTTTTTCCAATTGGTTCTGTACAACAAAAATTTTCAGCATTGGGACTGACTTATTATGAGCTAAATTTTTTTCTGGAGGTAATATTAAAACTTACCCGTGTCGCGATGTGTACCTTTTTGTTATTTCTCGTTCGTTTTTTGAGTTGTTTCTCGTTGAACAATTCGGTTCTTAATACAGGCATCATAAACTTCGGTATGAGTAGACCTCCAATTATTTAATGTCATTCCGAACTTCGCTTACGGTTCAGAGGGTGTTTTTTGTTCAGCATCGATTTTTCCTTCGTTTTTTTTTTGCTTAAGTCTCCATCAGTTGAATCCCGCTCCCAAAGTTGTCTACCCAATTTTGATTCCCGGTCGTTGGGAGCCATTGAGGATCTGCTCCTAACACTATTATCGTTTAGGAGTATGCTTCTAACGCTTTTTAACTCAAACGTCTTGCGCAACACTATGAACGTTTAGAAACCGCTCTCAGCGCTCAATGGTTCTCAAGACTCCGCTGTCTTTCTTGTAAGACTCTGCTCCGAACGCATCTTTTGAACTCGGTTCCCAACGCTGTCGTTTAGAAATTCGCTCAGAACCCCGCTTGTCTTTTAAGACTTCGGTGCTGACGCTGTCTTTATAGGACTCCCCTCCGAACGCTGTCTTCCTGGACTCGACGCATTGGCGGCGCACCCTCTTTCTTTCCTCACTTCAATGGGTGAGAAATGCCCGCGGTCCTGAACGTTTTTAGATCATTTTCTTTCTCGCCGCCTTCGGCAAAATTCACTCGTGCACACGACGTTAAGTGTACGTTGAACAGTTCTGCGCGATGGTAATCTGCGCGCAGCTCTACATTGGTGAAGTTCGCTTCGCGTCGCCGTCATATTGGTGTGTCAGTCAAGATTATTTGTTCATTCAAGGCGGTGTTAGGTTTAGGCCTTGCCTATCTTATCGAATTCTTCCATCTCGCCGGCAGCTGTCACATTTATTCACACCGCTCGATTCGGTTGGCGGTGCTGGATGAGCTTTTCATATGTGTATATTTATGTACGGTGTGAGCACCACTTTCTTTAGTATGGCTGGTCTTCGACGGCATGAAGTCGTGCTGTCAGCACCGAATGCTGATGGTGATGGCAAGCTGAGGGTGATAGAATTACGCGCGAAGGTGATCTGAGAGTAGATCGACTTGGAGCATGGCCAGGTTTTCAAAGAATCAGCGTCGTCGTAGCTGTACAAACGGCTGCAAAAATTTTTCTGTTGACTTGTGATATTCTATGACATGTGCTGTTCTTCTGGCCTAGATGTACAAGTTTGAGTATGAGCTTTTTGAGTAAAATTTGGGCGCTGAGCATTCGGAAGCGCTGCAGGGTTACAAGGTGCTAGGTGCTCAAATTTCTTTCGAAATAAGCTCAAAATTGAAGATCGTGAGAAAAAAAAACTTTCAGATTGGTCACCAAAAAGCTGCTAGCAAAACGCTCTCGTGTATTGAGTTGCTTTGAAATAAAATACTCTTCAATGTAAATATCTTGGATTTTCTTGATATTCTTTAGTGTATAGGCGCTCTGTTCGTGTCAGACCTAGCCCGTAAGCCAGTGACTCTCCCTGAGGGACGTGATGTGTGCTGTCTGGAGCAGATTTTGCAGCATCAGTTGTGAGAACCCATCTTCTAGTTGTAGTTTTTATTGTTTCACTACTTTGATTAGGATGGCGGCCAGTATGCTTTCTGTTGAACTCTTGCTTCGTCTAAGCTTATCCTATATTTTTTATTTACTTTAAACCAGCCGATCGTTTTGCTACTGAGCGTTCATTTCCATCGTATTTTTACGGTCCCGGGATGAATTATTGCAATACTAAATCGTATGAAGTGTTGGTCTAATGGCGAGCAATGGCATTGAAATTTTTAATGCTATTGTATTTAACGCAATGAACCATATGTGAAAAAAACAAGCAGTCTATCCATCACCTCTGCAACTGGACTTCATACAAGGTCTTAATTTATTGAGCTTCAGGAATAAGTTTGTTTTATGAGCAAAGAAATGTTAATCTAGTTGATGTATTCACTAATTAATCATTTATTAGACGTCCTTCTATCATTCATCGTAGTGTACATGCGCCGTAAGACATGACGGCTCAAGTTGTACGCTCGGGAATTCCATTAATTATTATTAGACGTAAATACATTTAATCAAGCTCATGAATTCGTAACAGCATTAGTGTATCCCGCCGTCAAACATTATGGTTAAATTTTGTCTTGTTGGGTCCCATTTGGGATCATGAGGCGTAAATCGTTCAGCTCACTCATGAACAATGGCATTAATCATGCTCTGATACCGCGATAGAAAATTTCATCGCGTGGTGACCGCAATTATTTACATTGGCATCAGTTATGTGCTCGCTACACCTGATTCCGTCTTGCTTCCCATTTCTCACGCCTTCCCTCACAACGACCTCTCGCTCCATCGCTCACGATTGTTCCTAATTCCTTCTCTTGTTTTTTTTTATTTTCTTCTATTGAGAGTTTCTTGGTTTGTGGGGGCACGCTCTGTTTTTTCTGCGGTTCGGTACTCCTTGATTGCCGTGGCAGTCCACTTAATTAGAGCCTTCCTTTTTGGTGCAATCGCTTAGAAATTAAGGCGCTTCTCGTTAGGTGGTTACGTATGCATGATACACAACCTCTTGAGTTTGGCGCTCAATGCCCCAACTTGATGATGGAAGTCTTGTGCCAGACGTGACGTCGTTCGCAGACTTTTTTCATTGGCACCTAGCATTCCCATACCTGTAAATGAGACACAAAAACGAACGCATGTAAGACAAGAAGCTAATATTCATAACTATCAGATATTACATCTGATAGTCATGAATATTAGCTTCGTGAAGTAAACGCAAGGCTTCCTTGTTTGAAAATGCTGCCGTTGAGATAGTGCAATGACGAGCTATATTGGATGCATGATGTAACATTATGTTCAAATATCGGATGAAATTGAATAGAATTTGAAGTCTTTCCTTGCTTTATTAACAGCTTTCGAAATTGGTTGAGAGATCTCGATAAGATTAATTTGATGAGAATTTTAGGCGTCGGTGTAACCTTATTGTAGAATTTCAGATATATATTCCTTCAAATTAAGGTAACTGTAACTTTTATATCAATGACAATATTCACACACACTTGTCTTTGCAAATATCGTTCGCTCATAGAAAAAATGGTTGATACCTCTACTGCTATTAAGGAACAAATCGGAATAGGTGTGTGTGTGTGTGGCCTTTATTTATCCATTTCCCTAATTCAATTACCTGCCTTACTAGATTTTCTGTCAAATGAAAAACATTTTTAGTTTTTGCATAAGATGTGGTCAGCTTGCTCTCTTTCTAATTATTAGGATCAATAAATTGACTGCCTCGGCCTTCTTTCCAATTATAACCCCAATTACTTTTAAACGCCCGATTTCTGAGAACTAAAATTAATCTTACATTCCACATCTGCAAGTAAACGATAGAAGGCCGGATGTTCGCGCTCAGTGCTTGTAAAAATGACTGTAAGTTGGGTCATCTACTCAGTAATGACCGAAAAGATGACCCAAAGACTCACTAAAGAGTCACTCAGATTCCTTTATTGGTGCGAGACGCGTTGCGTTACCATCGTTTTCATTCCAACTTGTCAAGTCCTCAACTTCTCCATGATCAGTGCTGGAAATGATCACTTGAAAATGTGCCCGCTAACTTTGCAACATTGTTATTTATGTTTGTGAAACCACATTGCTCATTTGACAGAAACTCATCAGTTCCTCGCAGCTTCATCGTTGAATCGAGGTGAACAAGACACGCGAGGTATATCGTAGATTCTTACCTTAAGCATTTTATGGTGACAGACCCTGCGCAAAAATATATGTGTGTGTGTGTGTTGCCTCTGCATCTACCTGCCCAGTACACCATTGGAAATATTGCGAAGGTAACCATGGTGAATTTAGTCCGAGTATTTAACATGCCGAGCTAACGGATGCACGATTGGTTACAAATTTCACAGGCCCTTTTGCGGGATGCAACTATTGTATCTATGGGAATTAGCTCCTCCCTGGGTAAACGTCAGGTTCCAAGCGGAGAATTAGGTAAGCTTTCTTTTTTGTTGAAGTAGGATAGGTTTTATTTTTTTTTTTTTTGTTTGTTGAGCTTTTTTCGATTCACTGCTGTCATTTCTTTTTGTCTAATACTTTTTTCTTCGACTGTTGTTTTGTTCAATGCATTGCATTAACATACTGTATCTATACGCATGAGATCTTGTATGGAAATATGCCTTGTACATAGATTCTGCGTTCCATTAAAAATGTTTTTTCATCATTTCTCTCTTAAGAATATTTTTGTTTCTGTTTAAGGAGACTTCAACTAACTTATAACCTAACATTCTTCACGAACCTCTCGGCCCACTAGAATTAAGTTAATGAACAGAATGGGACACTTTTAAATACAGTTATGGACTGTGCTTGGTGCTGAAAAGTGGTAGGTACTATTTTTTCTTGGTTGAACAAGAGGATAACTTAATCCAAAATAAACTTTTACTCATGTTAAGTTAAAATCGTTGAGCTTCATTGCTAGTATCTTCAAATGAGACTCTGATGTCTGCATTGCAAGAAATTTTCGAAAAACTTCATGCTTTGTTTCTGTGAACGTTCTGATATTTCTACTGTCAGACATACAATTTCACTGAGCCGAACATATGTACATGGTATTTATGAAACCATAGAGCAACTCAAATATCACTGGAGAATGAACTAAGTTCGTAAGCCCAATCTTGACCATGGGACGTTATACTTAATCGTTATGCTTTCGTTTTGAAAAAAATGCTCGTATTAAATAGACGTATAAGCGCCATTGAATTTTGTTTCGTCAATGAATTCTCCTAGAATTTCTTTGTAATTTTTCCACGTTCTTGTTGATGGTGGTAGGAATAAGTGGTTGTTTGCATTTGCTCGTGTTTAGGAAATGTTAGTATCGGCTGTGAAACACACAGAGATTGTTCTCCCTAAATAGCTACACTACTGCTTTTCTCGTCCACGTATATTCTGAAATCTCAGTTCAGGCCTGTGAGTTAATACCAAATGCTCACGAGAAGTTCTAGGCTGACATATTTTACTGCAAAATTGTGGAGCGCTTAAGCGACCCCAAAGCGCAGAAAATCGCCTCAGAAGCATCCCTCAGATTCGCTCGTGGGCTATCAAGGACTTCAAGTTGACTTTAATCTGAGCGAGCGAACACACTGAACCTTAATTAAAGCGACGAATTCTAGCGCCTCGTCTATTTACTTTACGATACGTTTCCGTGTTACCCCAATTTGCGAGTCGAGTAAAAGTGAATCACTCTAAACTTGACGCAACGTGAAATTGAAGCCCGACGTTTTGCCATTCTGCTGAGTTCTTTCTTGATTCACCCAATGTGTCTTGATGGACTCTGGCTGGAGCTTCACTTCTACACCTGTGAATCCATTAGGGTGATACTTCTTTACATTACCTCTCACTGGAGTGTGCTTCATTTTATAGGTCAGTCGTTATTAGAGCTCTGCCTCCAATTATATCTGGAAATGATTAGGTAAACCCTTTTTCTATGATATGTGTTAATTGAGTAATGACTTTTAAATTTTTTGAGTTCCTGTAAATACAAAGCGTCGCGTTACGCCTTTATTGGAGGAACACTTATGTCAAAGCAAGTATCCTCATGAACATTATTTACGCGCTTTGGCCTTGATTGTTCAGATTTTTGGACTGAGACTTGAATACGTCGAAACTTTTGATCCAGATCGAAATTGTTAAATTAGACATATTTGATCAAAATGTGGGCTTAGCAATGTCGAATTATTCTCTGGGAAGTCTTTGAAGTTCACTGTGCTCTGTTCCTTCCAGTACACTAACTCAACTTAAAGTCATAGGGCATTATTTTAAATTTGTTTTTATCAAGCTTTCCCATCTGCAAACTCGTCTGTTAAATAAATTAGATCCCCGTCGTATGGTGGATGCGACTAATGTAGAAGAGAGAATTGACGTTCCTTGGGGGAAGATGTGAGACCATAGTTGAGGGCTTGGTATACCTTTCTTTTGTTGACATTGACAACTCTTTCTGTTAAGAACTATCTTAAATTCGGTTCATTGTTGTTCTTTTCACAGCACCTATGATTGTGTGGTGCAGAAATTATTGTGTTTTGAGAACACCAGATGTTTTCATCTTAGAATGAAGTGGTTAAGCTTATTGGTGTCTCTGTCTAAGTTTAAAATGAACAGTGAAGAGTGAACATTCGTTTGGTTGGGTTAATCTGGACGTTAAATCCTTTTCGTATTCTTAGCAAATTTTTGCTGCGATAACCGTCAAGAAATTAGTTCAGGTCACTTGCAAAATTTTCGTGCGTCTGAGCCCTTGCAAAATTTTCGTGCGTCTGAGCCCTTGCAAAATTTTCGTGCGTCTGAGCCCTTGCAAAATTTTCGTGCGTCTGAGCCCTTGCAAAATTTTCGTGCGTCTGAGCCCTTGCAAAATTTTCGTGCGTCTGAGCTCTTGTAAAATTTACGTGCGTCTGAGCCCTTGTCATCACACTCATTATTTTTGTTGTGCATTTCGTGCACATTAGAACATTAGTCTTGTGCGCGCAGAGTTCGGTTGTTCTCCATGCAAAAACGCCCAGCGAAGCCCTGTATGGGAATTTCAATGGTCGGGCACCAGAGCCGCGCACCACTTCAGATGTGGCGTCATGTTTGGCGGGCCGTGGCAGAAACATTCTTTGTGCTGTTCTGCCGGCTCCAAGTTTTCATGAAGCTGCTCTGCGCTTAACCTTAAGTTCAGAACTAAAATGATGCCCCGTGTTTAGGATGTTCCGGCAACGTTGGTATTTAGCGATGCTTTTTAGATAACTGTAGATAACTGATTGGTTTTCTGAACTCTTATTCATATGTTATTTTACGTTCTCTTCACCATCTAACCCTTATTTTATTGGCAACTCAATGTATGGCCTCATTTTCTACTAAAGGTGGCGGTTCTTTAATTATTCCAGTTGTAGTTTTCTAAACATTTAACGCTTATTGTGACGCTTTTTTAATTTGTCTCTGACCTTGATTTCCTTGGTTAGTGTGATTTAATTGAGGAAACTCGGAAATAAAATATTTTACTTAACGTCTACGGGCACATTTAAGGAATTTCGAGCGGGTCTATAAAGTCACATCCAGCAGAGCGTCTTCTCCGTGAAGTGTGACAGCTGCCCGCCATGCCAAATTCTGATAATTTTTTTTTCTTAAAGTCTATTTAGGATATCTAAACTCTCTTCGGTTCACGCATCAAGAGTCCGGTGTCTCATTTGTGTATAAAACGCTATTTTTTCCGCGTTGCCCGTAAAATTCGTATCTTTTAGCGAGGTACCTTGAGATTAAAGTGAGGTTAAAGCGAGCAAAGGTTGAAGTCGCTCGAAAATTTTTAGTTCCTCTTGTACCCTTCCCATTCGAGTCTGTGAGCAGACTAGTTGAAAATACTTATTGACCGACCTTCGCTATGTTGCTGGAACAAACGCGTGCACCACACCGACATGCGCCACAACATGGAGGAAGAGAAGAAGGGAACCGCAAGACCCGTTGGCTGAGCGAGCGCCGCGCCGCTCATAGCGCGCTTATAATGAGCGCCGAGCCATCGCGTCCACGGAAACAGTCTCTTTTATCGCACTCGTGCTTTCTATTTTGGCCAAGGTTCTCGTGTAATTAGCTATAATTTAGCTGTGAGTGACTTCGCTCATCAGCGCACACCGAGCTGGCGTGCAGGTGCTGAAGAAATGTCAGCATTTGAGGCTCATTGGCTAAGTTTCACGGGGAAGCTGGTGATGCTCGCCTAAAATAAGCTGGAGGTGAACGTGTCTTTTGAATATGATCGATGCGAGGACTAGGGAATGTTGTGCAGAATAAAATATGCTCAAGCGACTGGCGGGCTTGCTTAGGCTGGTCTGGAAGAGCTAGCTGTGCTTTAGCGTTGATGTATACATTGCCTCAGTTGAGAGGTGGTTGCCTTGCTTTTTGTTCATGGTAATTCTCTCATGTTCAGTTTTTTACCTTTTGACTTCATTAACTAAGAAGAGAGTTAAAGGCATTTTACGCTTTTGTTCCCGCAAGAACGGCTTGCGTCTGAAAATAATTTTTGCTTGTTGAATTCAATTTTTACCTTGTGAAAAAATTTGGATTGGTTGAAATTAATTTTTACCGGTTCATATTAATTTTTAATTGTTGAAATTAATTTCGAGAGTCTATGAAACCTCGTCTGCTGTGCTGACTGAACTTGAAGGTCGCTTTTGCCTGAGAGCTCACATTGTAATTCTATTTTGATGTTCTAGGTGCTTCATTTCTGTCGAAAAGATAACTAAGAATTGTGACGTGGCCATGAATAAACTAGTTTCTTCGTTCATAAAACTATGCCCCTTAAGGGGGATACAACTAGTGTGTCTATAAGAATTGACACTCCCAAAGGGAATATGGGAGATCCCGAACTAAAGGTTAGGCCCTTCCTTTTATTAAAATAGAACAGTTTTTTTTTATGAACCGTCTTTTTTCGGTTCACTGCTGTTCTGTTTTTCAGCACCTACTACTTTCTTTTTCAACTTTTATCTTGCCTTTCCATCTGAACAAAAATCCATGTCTTCTTTGCTACATTTTGTTAAGATGGAGTCTACCAAATGTCTCATTGAGTATTAAAATACATGAGATTAAAAAGCGTAGTATTTTTTACGGTGTCACTTTTTATTTTTTTTTAGCTGCATAATCAGAAATTTACCTAGTCTCACTATTCAATGTACAATTTTTATCAAGATTCTTGAGCTGCTCGTAAGATGTTGTGACCGTGTCGGCGTTCGTCAGTGTGCCCTGGGATTTAGCTCTCCATAGTCCGTGGCTACTCAGTGATAGTTCATGCAGTTACTCTCCCTAGTCCGTGCAGTTCCCAGTGATAGTTGGCTGACTCACTCGAGGTTTAGTAATAAAACATAGTCTCTCATTGTGAAAGCAGTTACGCTGTTTTGGAATTGCGTGAAGTATCTGTGTTTGTTTATTGTTATCTTTTGTCTCATGACGTTATAATCCAAGTAGCATTTGGGGAGGACATCATCTTATGCAATGTCATTTTGAACTTGCACAATACCCATGTTTTACCATGAATAATGGATTCATTCTAACCCAGTGATTGAAATGATGTGTTTATCTCAAGTGTAAATTCCTCGAAACACTTGCAGAGCATATTTCGCGAAGCATGTTCGTGTCCACAGAAAAGGCGTGTAATGTTTGTAACCGTAGGCTTAAATGACGGTATCATTGCGAGCAAATAAAGTGCGCATATTGGTGGGGAAGAAGAATGTGGGGCCTTGGTGTACCGCTTGCTCAGGAAAGGGCAATTTTTGAAGACGATGAAGTAACTAATTTGATCCATAAAGAGTTAGTAGGGAGAGTGAGTGCTGTTCGAGGGAGACGAAGCGCTACCTTGTCGCTTGTACTCGGGTTTACGAGACGTCCTAAAGCCTGCCTCGTAACCCTGAGTGTATGAATTATCGCTGGAGCAAATTTGATCGTTACATTTTACAGGGATGCTTGCCGCTTGAAGACAGGCCACATTGTTACCGGGTCGTCTATGTTGTTAGGGAAAACCACTGTTGTGAAGGTTCAATTGAATGATGTTCACTATTTCTCTTGACTGAAATGGTTGATGTTGCGTTTTGCATAAGTGAAATTCGCTTGTTTCTTCGTTATTTCTGAAGAAGTGGAGTGAACTCCTGAATTGAATAAGGATGACCAGCTTTCATGTCGTTTAACAGAATATTGTCCATGGGTACCTCGGACTATGCTCCTGATTTATACTAATCATTGTTCTAGATTCAGTTTGGTTTTTTAGCCCCTTGGTTCCTCGGATGACTTGAGCAATTCACATGAAACTATGACTCAACTTGTTTTAAATATTCTTCGGTGGAATGCATTGCTTGTTTCGTTTGTTTCCTGAGCGTTCAAGAAAGCACAAGAAAGCAAGTACATTTGTAAATAGGTGATATAAATGAAAATGTATCACTTACTGATCCTTAGAGAAGAGACTGCTACGCATGTACGTACAGTTAACAGTTATCAAAGGTATATAATTCGTATATTTACTCGTAAAGTGTGCATCGAGCGATTTTTTTCTTCAATGCATCTTAAGGTCTTGGTGCTGCATCTTTCGTGAAGTACAAGAGAATTGCACAATTCCTGTATTTTATTCTGGTGCTGAGTATGTAGAAGTATATTCAGATATTCTACGTGCCTTTGTCTCTTGTTGTGAGCAAGGTCTGCTTTCTGTGCAGCCATGAACGTTTTGGGTGCTTTATTTACGATGTTCTTGGACCTTTTATATCGTTTATCCGATCTGTACTTGTGCTATTGTAGTGCTCGGCAGCATCTCTTGGTTAGTGCGAGTTGTACAGTTCATAAATTCTTCTCTCAATGATGAAGCAGTTCTTCAGTACGTGATGATATTGTTCTTCTTTCGCTGACTGATAGTTGATGTTGATGCTAGATTCCTCATAGTGTTCTGTTGTTTTTTGGTCTTTTTGATGCTTCAAAAGTATTTTAATCCTTAAATCTTGTCATTTTTCATAGGTTGATATCAATCAAAAACATGCTTTACTTCTTCTGTTTACTGTGAATTTGCTAGGAAGGAAATTCCCCTCAGTATTTCAATTTAAACCTACGATCCAGCAGGAGAAAACACTCGACCCACTTCGTCTGCATAAAAGAGAATTCGCTTTGTTTCGTTTGCTCATGATACATTCGTCAAAACACGAGAAACCCTTCGGACCGTCTGCGGGCTGAGTGGACGTCCTACTCCCTAGCTTGTTCTCTACAACGGGCACAATTTTACTAATGAAAAGATATGATCTAGCAGACAGCGGTAATAAATACTGGCTTGTGGAACACCCTCTCCTCCTTCGCCTCCCTGTGTTGCCTGCTCCTCAACCGCTCCTCCTGGTCGTGCTTCTCTCTCTCGCTCACAAGTTCAAATGTTCAACATGCCTATGGTTCCTCATTATTTTGTCATTATCGCAATTTGTCCGCTTACTAACCTAGTATGGGTGAACTTAGATGATTGAAAATATGCGCTGGTGCCGTTTATTTGAAATGTTTTACAGCGTTAAAATCGACTTTTTAAAATCACTGTGCTGGAATAGTTTACTCCTTTGGTTATGGTAGAATTCTCATTACTTTATAACATTTTCATTACCAACGTGTTTGTGCCGCGACAAAATGTAGATTAGCCTTTTGTGTAGGCCTGTTCGTTTTCACTGAAAGAGCAACATCGTCTGGATTGCTCTGAAATCAAAATGAATACCTTAATCAGTGTTCTGTTCTCTACTGGATACAAAATTGAGTACAAATTGGGTCAGCGAATGTCTTGTTTTCTCTGACTCTGTTAAAAATTCACGCCTACTGATTTTCTTGATCTAAATGCTATTGTAATGGAGAAATGCGCTGTTGCAAACATACGGAATGTTCTTGATATCACGAGAGCATCCAATTTACAAGGTTTCATCAGCCCTCGCCTCCAGAATAGCCCTTGTCACGGAGCTCGCTGCGATGGATGGAGCTCTGTAATTACTCGCTGCAAGTCTACTCTAATTGCAGCACTCATTTGCTTCGCGCTTTGCTCCATTTTGTTGTTGCGCGTGTGTGTATGGGCACATTAATGAAAGAGCTTTTCTTCCCGTTAAATAGGGTAGCTTTTTAAATACCGAGACGAGATGATTAGGAAATCAAGCGAAACATATTCATGTGTTCGACTCGGTTTTCACTGACCAAGTTTCGACACTTACAGAACTTTGGTATCACTGCACCAGAGCTTTCGTCGCTCCATTACACTACAGACCGAAAGCTCATGCCCTTTTGCGCGACGTTGGACACATTTTGCGAGTGTCATATACCTACAGATGATGAAGAATGTTTAGTGATCTTGTAATTCGCTATAAATTGTATTCCGAGCCTGATTGCTGTTCATTAGTCAATAACATTTAGTCTAGTAAAGTTATGTCGAACGCTTGAGCAAGTGGCGGTTTGGACTCTTAGTAACTGGTCGGGAAATTCTGTGCTGCACTCCAAATGTCTTATGGTCGTAGTTCCATTTTTCTTTGCGTGCTTTTTTGACCACCATTTTTGAAGCCGTTTCAACAGACATAGAGAAAAATTACAATCCCTATGTAGGATTATAGTCACATCATATCACGGTTTATTCTGATGATCAAGGTTTCTGTTCATGATTGAATATAAAAAAGAAGTATTGTTTTCCTCTGGATATGCAATTAAGCGTGCATTTATTTTCGAGGGATCAAATTTCAGAGAGGTACGCGTGGAATGGCACCCGGCTCTTGCCAGTTGGCGGTCTCGTTCACTTCTGGACGCGCTGGCCGTCATTACGAGGAGGCTCTACTTTACGATGCCTATCATTGCTGGGGTTGGCCTTAAGTGTGGAGTTTAGGATCACGAGCCAGGACTGAGGGTGGTATTTTTCACCGCACAACAATCCATTATCCCATTATGAGTGACGTGTTCGTAAGCCCCCGATGCAGTCGCCGACGCTATTATCGCCAGCGCTTCTGTTCTCTTGATTTGCTTTACGATCGACGTCGCGCCCGTCAGAACAATATCATTTTTTCTGCTCCTACACGTGCCTTGGTGAGGAAGAAAGGATGCCTTTCGTTGCATTTCAGGAGGCGTTTCGTCCTATAATAGGTGTTCTGTTTAATATATTTTTATAACTTTTGGTTAGATTTAACTGCTATTGTTTGCCTACTCATTATTTGAACGAAACACCGATCCGTAGCGTTTTGTTCTCTTGAGGAATTTGCATGCCTATTATCACAATCCTTCTCCGGATCAGCAACGCATGTGTTATGAATCATGCGCGTTTAACGTTGTCGTTAAATGGGTTCGAGAAGCATATTTTCTCTTCTTAATCAGTTGGGAGAGCAGCGCGTTTCAAAAGAAAGTTTTTGAGATTGTCTTCCAGTCGGGGCCTTTTGCCTTTTATTGAGATACGTTGTCACCGCTCAGCTGTGCCAGGACAAGTCTCTTCACGCTCAATTGTGTGCTGTTCACTCGAGATAATGTTGTTACTATTTATGTATCTGTGCTACATTGCACACCGTTTTGCAAGTTTTAGGGAGTACTTGGTGGCGAAGTGGGGTCCTCTTCGTGTGAACAGTTCTTTGTAACGAACACGTGGATTTTAAATTAACACATTGGTCCATTCGTGGAGAAAAAATTTTCATTAAAAAATTCATGTGGTGATATTTTTCCAAGCTTTTATGAATAGGTTTTATCGGTTTCGGAAATCTTCTGCCAGAAAAATACAACAAACTCTCAAATATTTTTATTGGTGTCGCTGACCACTTACTGTGGGTCAGTTCAGCTCTGTGCTACAAAAATGAAACTCGTATATTTTGTATCTGTATTACTGAATTGATTCAATACGTGTGTTTTGGCAAAAATTTGCAAGTATTTTACCAATATGATTCGACGTATGTTTTTTCATAGTTGACTTTCAATCAAGAGCCTGGAATTTCTGGGTCGACAATGACGGAATGAAAAAAAAATTATTTTGGGAACATTTCAAAAACAAATTTTTTCAAACGCGTTTCTTCCTACAGTTCTATATGTTGATTTCAGTGGTTTTTATAAATAATAATTCTGAAATCATGCAGTGAAATATTCATTCTTTTGAGAAAACATTTGACTCACCCCACCCGTAATGGTAAACTCCTAGTCGATGGGTGAACATTTGACTCACCCCACCCGTAATGGTAAGATGCTAGTTGATGGGTGAACATTTGACTCACCCCACCCGTAATGGTAAACTGCTAGTCGATGGCTGAAATGGTTTGGATGTCAAAATCTTCCCTTCTAGATCTGCCTTCTTATATTTTCCACAACTTATTTTGATGGATGAGGGAGTTACTTACGTGGTGAAATTAAATATGTTGATGATGTAATTATGCAGAATTAAATAAATATTCTAAAATGATCTCATGCACATGAATTTGATGCATAATTTAAGCTAGCATCAACTATGTTTGTTCTTCTATCTTCTCGGCTCCTTATGGGACGTTATCTTCATGGCTTGTAAAATTGCTCTTTTGCATGACTTCCATCCCTAGCGACCAAATATAATGACACTATCTTAGCAGTTTGATCAACGATTCTTATTTGCTAATTACATTCATGCTCAAAATCTCCTCCTGCGTGCAGCTCATAAAATGAAAAACATTTCCCGACTTAGGGTAAGAGAAGCAAGATGTATGCCTGGCAACTCCAGAATAGACCATACTTTCCAATGTTAAAGATGCTGTTCATTGTTACCAGATACGCCACCGATTGTTGTATATAAGCCTTCTCTCCGGGTAATAACGTAGCTTCTCCGTTGTAACCTTACACCGTGTTGGGGCTGTCCCATACCAACTCTACGGAGGAGTTACTACAAAATCCTTATCCCAGGAGTATATATTGCCCTCCGAGATCACGAGAGCTTTAGTTAAATCGGAGCTTATTTACTGAATGTAGTCCTTAGTTTGAGCTTAAGTTTAATCCTAGCTTATTTGCGAGCAGTCAAGTTAGCGCCTAGCCTGAGCCAATATAATTCGAGGTTATTTTATCCATCTAGTCCTCGAGGTAAGCTTGGCTTTAATTAGCGTTCATTTCGTCAAGGCACAGATAAGTTTCTAATAAGTTTAGGGAAAAAGTGGAGGTGGCGTGAGCGAGCGTAATCAGAGTACTGGACTGGCGTGATGGGAGCTCCGGCCCGCAGCTTCACCAGTAAATAGCGAGCCGGCAGAGAGGTACTGCTGCGCCATGAAAGCTTTATGACCCCGCCCTTTTGGATGAGCTGTCGTGCTGCCTCTGCTTTATGATATGAACCATCACCCCTCTGCTCCTCTCTGCCATTCTTTCATAATGTCATTATCTTAGGGTGAACTTCATGCTCCGAGGTGGACGTATGGGCGCCGTCTTACCGTCCTGTCGCTTTGTCAAATTCACGACCAATTGTTTGTTGTTGGAATATTTTTCGTCGTTCTACTCCTGCTATCATAGCGGATGTTTTCTGCAATGTTTGTTTCATTTTACTGCCTTGGAAGAGGTGTTGTCTGCTACTCTAAACTTTCGTAGTGTTAATAGTCCCTTGCTACTTGGAATTTATGAATCATTTAGGAAAGTTTAACTGAGGAAATTGGCTCTCAACTTTTGTCCATGGATCCTTCACGTTCAAATATAAATTTTCAATACCTTTGCTGTCAAAATAAATTCACAGAACATAATATACTTGGTTTTTTGTTTACAATTTCTACAACGTATGTCAGCGACGGAATGTGTTTTGGCTCGTGTTCTTAATTTTAGACTCAAGTTGCAGGCCGCTTTATATCAGTTTATTTTCTTCGTTCCTGTAAACGCGACGATGGCTTCTGTCCATCTGCTCATTTGAGGGCCTGGAAGAGACCCGGACGATAGCGTCTGTCCTCGTCTTAATTTTTAAATTCGGTATCCCGACCAAGGAAGAACGTTTGAGTTACTTCATTATATAGTATGTTGGGTGGGTAAATAATTGCTAAGTTGGAGTGGCCTTGTGTTCCTTCTTTTTTTCCTCCGATGATGTATTTCATTTTCGTTAGTGCGGTAGATTCTTTTGCCCTCTTTTTTATCGCTTTCGGTTTCTTAGTCAAACTTTGCTGTTTTCTTTAACGTCCTGTGCCAGCCGTAATTGTGACGCTTCAGCTTTTTTGATAGAAAATGGTATTGTGCATTTTATGAAGTTTTACTCTGTAAGCACCGCTGATTCTGTAGAAATGGCATTAGGCTAATTATACTAAAAGAACTTGATATTTCTGTCATCTCCTTTATTTTTACAGTTTTATTTGTCTTTTTCTATTAATTTTCATTTTATTCGTCTGAGTCGAGCGTTCGGCTTCTTTTCGTCTCCTCGAATTGCTCACTTCGGTAATCATAAATTTGTTATAAATAACTTTTTCTGCTCGTGTTCGGTGAATTTCCATCGCGTTGAATAATATTCACCTGTTCCCTCGCTTCCCCCTGTTGTGGACATCCTCATTTTATCATTGATTAGCTTTTGATTTTGTTCATATGACACCCAAGTTATTTTATTAATCCTCGAAGTACAGGAATGTCCTTCCTAAAGTCAACTCTATTCTTGTTTGTTCTGCTTTTTTAGGTTTTACCTCTCATCGGACTCAAACAAATCTACTCTTCTTGTAGAAGGTTTTTGTGTACACCCTATGTAGAACTGGATACTTTGAAATTCAATTTCCTTCATGCTGTTCTTTGACGTGGTCAGTGATTTTCCTTATCACATATTCCCTTTTGTTGTGTTCAACGTGGAACTCCATATCGGTTATTTCTAGGTTTATTGTTGCATCGCTTCCTCGTTCTTAAACTCTACTGTTTTTCTTGAGTTTTTCCGTTGGTTGTGACTTATTCTCATAACTTGAATACGTTTCGTTTACTGCTTCTTTATAGATCGTGATTACCTCATGGGTTATTCGCTAAAATGTGAAATGGAAGCTCTTGCTTGGTTTATTTCTTTGTGATTCTGTGCATTTATAATCTGAAAAAAGGTTAGTAATTTAGTGTTTTTATGTTCAAGGTTTAACGAAGCCGTACTTTAGTATCGTCTCGCGTGTTGAATGACATTTAGGTCTTAAATGTTACAGGTTGATGCGCCTTCAGCCCTGTAGTAAAGTTAAGAGCACTGCGCATACTGCTGCCTATTTCGTGGCTATCATTTTAACGCAGTTTCTGCCCTACCTTGCGTATTTATACTACAGGCATTTAGATGCTAATGCCCATATTGTATGCTAATGGGCGACTATAGTGTACCTACTGAGCTTGGCGCGGTAACTCTTTCTACGATGCGTACTTCTTTTTGCCGGCAATTGCGTCTTCGTTATTGTGTCGTGCTCCTTATTCATGTTAGCGCTACGTGCAACTCGCTGGCCTAGCCTCTATAGTCGCCCCTTTCGTGAATGCGAAATCGAAACACCTTGTCCGAGCTGTGCGAGTATTATACCTCGCGTCTCGCCTTATTTCAGTAGGAGTTTTCATCCAGTATGAGGGTTGATACGAATTCGTCCAGTATGAGGGTTGAACCTCGAATTCGTATCGGTTCAACTCGCGCTACAATTTTACTTTGTAGATCCTTATGATAAAATGAGCCTCTCACACCTTGGTACATGTAAACTCATGATAAGCTGACTTTAAATTCATTAAATGAATTATCCATTAGATCCATTATAATTTTAAATCCATTAAATTTTCACTTTTTTGGGACTCGAAATCTCGTTGCTTTTTAATTATACTCCGTTGCTATTTTTCGCGAACATGTTGAATGCGAGTAGTACAGTTAAGATATTGTCTGTAGCGCATGACTCGATGGTCTCATGCGCTGTGCCTCACGTAGGTTGAATTCAATATTTTAATTTTTCTGTGGGTTATTCTTTTGGAAGTTTGAAGTATTCTTTTAAACTCCCAACGATTTGTGCTGGTGTTGATTTAACGTTCATGTGTTCATCATTTCGCTACACATTCACGTATGTTGATGTGTGAAAGGTAACTCTGCATGACATGTGATGGTTTCTGAACATGTACAAAAAGGGCATTCATAATTCGTGCATTTGAGTTGAGAGGAGTGTTGGCGTCTTGTAGAGTGAAGAACTGTTTAGGATTGTTGGCATGACAATGCACTGCGTTTGTACGACGCAAAAAATTTCGATAAGTCTGTTCTTTAATCATCACCCAGCGAGTGACTTAGTACCTATCTTGACGTACAAGGACCTTCAAAAATTGTCTTCTCGATTAAGGCATTTACGGAAAACGCGTTCCCGAAATCATAAAACGTTGTGCTCTGGAAAAAAATTATAAATAATTTCATCTTTTTAATATTCTTTAGTCTTCTGCTGGTGGTTTTAACATACGTAGCGTGGACATAATGAATATTGCGATGAAGTGCTGATCACAATTTTGCGTATGATATTCGTGGTCCTTTATCACAGATCAGTTAGAATCTCACTTTCAATGTTCGTGCAGAGGCTTAATTTATTGAGAAACTTTACGAGATTTTACTACAACTTCATTTAATTTATTCTTTTAATAATAATATACTACCTGAAGAGAGAACGTGATTTTACTACGTTCATTTAATTTATTTTTTATTAATAAATAATACACTGTCTGTGGAGAGCAAAACGAAGCCATTGTTGGAGGAAGATGCAGCTCAAGTCGATACAGCGTCGTGTAGTTACTGACTAAATCTTAAGCGTGCCTCAATTTAACTTCCAAAAACCCCCATATCCTGACTTACGCTAAATTACGCGGACTCTCATTGTTATATGAGCGAGGAACAAATGCTGTGTTGTCTGTGCTGCAGCTAGCTACGGTACATGTTTTCGCAAAATCTGATTAATGATGATCCAGTGCCGTGGATTTGGCGGGCATCTGATGCGTAAGGAGGCTCGCAGCTCCGCCGCATCACCCCACTACTCTCCCGATGCTGTGCTCCTCAATAACTAATAAATCTCGATTTGGCTGATTTATTGGACGGTAATGGCGAAAATTTAATGGTGTTTGCGCGGCCTAAGGAGACGCGCGTCAGCTCGTTTAGACGAGCCCTCTGTTTTGTGTGCCGCGGCTCGATGACACCACCGCATAATGAGTACGACTTGTAGTTATTGTCTACTGCCTTAGGGTGCGACGTTGTCATTATTGTGGTGCGCAAGTGTCCCTCGTAAATTATAAAGTAAATATCAGAGCAGTATAGACTTCCTTTGTTTTTTGTTCACAGCTTTACGAATAAATCTTCTATCTATTAATTTCCATTAGGTAATGAGAATTGATAGGGGTTATGCTAATCTCAAGTTAAGGGAAAGCAGCTTGACAACTGTCAATTTAAGACCTGTGATTGTGCGTTATTTCTGTGGCCTACTATTGGCTCATACATTCAGCCACAGTTTGTCTCCGTGCAATCTGTAAATCGCGTGGACTATTATAGTTGATACCTGGGTTGCAGGACCTCTCTGGTTTCTGTGACGCAAAGTCATTATGTGCAAGCGTTGAAATTCTCAGGTAGATTGCTCAGAACTATGGCGCTTGATATGGTAGTGTCCTGAAGATCAGGTTGGCTGAAGTGTATTTTGTTGGGAATATGCCATAACAGCTCCCGGGTCATGGCTGTACTTGTTATCTGACCTAAGAAAACATTTAGGGCTGAGAAGCTTATGAAAAATTCTACGACTTCAAATAACTTGGCACACAAAGGATAAATTTTTAAAGTATGTCAATATGCCCAGTTGTTTTGTTTTTAAATAGGTGTATCAAGAGTGCGGCTATTTATTGCAAAAGACAGCACTGACGAATTCCGATTGTTCGCTGTCTGTTGAAAAATTTTCCCTTGCTTTCACTCTGCAGCGAGCTTTCTTGATCAACGTTGACGATATCGTTCCAAAACGCAAGAAAAAAGACAGTAAATTTAAACACTGTTCGATAGAAAAGTCACGAATAAGGTTAACCACTCTCTAGTTCAGCGCTTTTTTTCCTGTTCATATTTATATTTTATTCAAATTAGCCTCGTACTGAACTATTAATTTCTAATCCGCTATTCATTGGGTAACAATTTTTACTCAAGGCAAGTCATCCTCTGCGTAACTCACAAATTGTTCTTATCGTAGCGTATTATCCGGATACCAAAAATAAACATTCACATTGAAGTATTTATGCAAAAGAGCGCCACAATTACTCCGCAAAACTTATAGCATCGTTTTTCTGTGCTCAAATTCAATGCTATCTGATATCGAGCTGAAGTTCTTTTAAAAGTAAATCAGTTGTGGCGAAGTCTTACCAAAGTTTATTCGATCTTCACATCCAACGTGTGTAGCTGAACTTGATGTTAAAGTTAGTTATATCCGAACTTCACCAAGATCTCCGAGTTTTTATTAGGAATTGAACCTCTCTTGTGAAGTGTTCCCGCTGTGTAAGATGATGCTTGGTGCTTTTAAGCCAAAATTTGGCTGCATGATTGTGCACAAAGTTTAGTGAACCCTCAAGAAGTCGGCAGCTTCATACGAGCAACAGTATTATGTGGTTGCGAACCTTGACTGAAGTGATTAGACGGATGCACGAAAAGCAAATTAGAGAAGAGAGCTGTGTGTTGATGAGCGAGCCATTGTCCTTAATATCATCCGTCATCATAATCTGTGACCGGCACTCTGCCGGTCGGCGAGCTTCTCTCATCTTGCTTCCTCAATTTAATGCATTTTTGCCACATTTCAAGCTCGTTTGGACCCCGCTGGCTTTCTCTCTCCTATGATCGATTGAGCACAGTTGCAGCGTCTTATATAATGTTTCGTAGAAAATTCCTTGCTCTTTTTTTTTGGAAAAATTCATTTTTCAAGGCATATTGCTATTTTATTACTGTGTTCTCAGTTGTGCCGTTAAGTTAGTTGTTGCTTGCAATCTTATTCTTTGTCTGGTATTCATTGTAATTATTCTCAACTGTCTGACGAACGATTTTCTGCTGGTAATTACGTACTATGTTGTGTCTCATTTGTATTCATTAGGTTTAAACGCTGATTTCCGTCTTGGGGGTTATTTCTTCCATAAATAAAATTATCATATTAACGATTATATATTTCGTTGCCATCCTAAAGATGGAAAATCTTCTTTACTTCGTTTTCCGGACGCTAGACTTGGATGTGCTGAGACCGTTGCGGCCTGACGTCTCTGATGCTCTTAGCTGCGAACTTCAGAGAGCTCACGAGCTCGACTTCAGATGCAATATCTTATCTCGAATTCTCGATCCTTGGCAACTAGTTTCGTGGTTGCAAAATATTTTATTTTCCATGCCCGATGCTCGTGCGAAAATGTGAACAAACTTTTCTCTTAGTTTTCGTTTCCATACATGTGGGCAAACTTCAAATATGTGGTGATACTTAGTTTTCGTTCAAGTTCAAATCTTTTATTCTTAGATCTATTAGCAGAAAATGACGCCATTGAATTATGGTTTTTATAGAGTTAAAGTTTGTAAAACTTTTCATCGTTTTATTTTATACAATTTTGGAGTGAGTTAAGATTTTTAGGATGCAAAAATTTTGTGTCAACCTTGCTCATTCCATTTCTTCCTTCATTTGAAAAATAATATCGAATTTGTTGTTTGAAGATTTTTAATTTGTTTGTTTTTGAATTGGCATTTAAAATGCTTTGCTTATACGTTTTCTGGATCTCTTGTTCCGAGTATCTTCTATTTGAAAGTATAATTCTTCATTTTGATTTGCGGTAAAAATATATATGCGATATTAATTTTACCGATTGCAATTTTTTAAATTTGTTTCAGCAATGTCAGAGGCGAGTACGCTTTAAATTACGTCCTCAAACCTGCTGTCCTCTGACACTTAAGATTTGAGATGGACGAAAACAATTCAACACGAATCAATGAATTTTTCAAAGTATTCAAGTATTTGCGTTGATTGATCATGGTGAAAAAGTTGCTCTAACATCTTCTCAATTCAGTTCAATCTAATATGAAATGAATTTTTATCTTGTGGGATCAATTTCAGATTAAAATCTTTTTTCACACTTCAAAGATTACCTCGCTTTCCGCTTTGAAGCCATCAAATTATGATGTAAGCGTACTTTTCCATCCTCGTACATTGGTGCAACTCACAGAGCACTCCACACCTAGATATCAGAGTAAGCTGGCAATAGTTGCAGAACACAACAGTCATCGCTTCCTCTCGGGTGCGTTCCCATGCTTCGAATGCGACGCTGATCTGTCGATTCGGATTTATTTCATTTCCGGTGCTGTAAATAATCGATATGCCCTTCGAACGTTGTACTCGTATATTTTCAGGTCAAGTCCTTCGTTACGTTTGTAATATACTCGTAGTACGCGTGAATTACATCTCGATAATTTTGCCGTTGATCTTTCAATATTTTTCTCTCTCAGAGAAATACAACTATTATGTCCATGGTAATCAGCGCTTCCACGGGGAAATGGGAGGTTAGGTAGGCCTTTCTTTTGTTGAAATGCAATATATTTTTGCTCAGTTGCGAACCAACTATTTTCGGTTTAATCTGTTTCGTTTTTCAATCCCTATTACTCTCTTCTCCAACTTCTCATTTTATGAACGTCCTTCCCAACTTACTGTTTCGATGCTCTAGGGATATTGTATGGGAACACACTTAGTGCATGAATTTTCAGTTCTCTAAACTCTATACTAAATGGTGCATTCTCTTTTGAACATCTTTGTTGTGGCTTAGGAGGCTTAAACAACTTATAATCTAATCTAACCTGCGGACGAGCGCAGCCATGTGAGGCGATGGGTTTCAAAGATTTTACATCAGAAAAAGCGTTTATCTTGATTGGGAGATCCGAGAGCCCGCGTAATGCTCGTAGAGGAGCTGTGGGCTGCCGACACTCATCATTCTGATGACCATTTCGGTTCGCAATTGCATTCAAGTAAAGCGACCTTAATGGCACTCGTTATGGCTGTGTTGAATTAGGGCGGTCTTGCAGAGGCCAATCACCGCGTTCGTGTGATCACATTCATTTGCTCATTACGCTTAATAGCATAGAGCATACGGGGTCTGTCCTGGCGTTTCTTATCCAACTCGAGTTTGCCCTGTCCCTCGCTTGAAATAGTTGCTAAATACATCCATCAAACTGAATATCGTTAAGTATTTATCGATTATTGTTCCTGATGAATTCTTACTACTTATAGGATTGTGTACTTCGGAGAGTTTTATGGCTTTGAATAATGAGATAATGAAGCATAAATATGTATTATCATTATTTAATAAAAGTAGTCGGGCAGAGGGAATTTTCAATGGGAGTACAGCTTAATTTATAGCTTTGGTGACCACATCGGTAGTTCTCAAAGTCTTTTCACTTGAAGCTTCCATGTCATAAATATTTTGAGATAAAATTGTTCACATATTCGGTGGTTTTCCTTTTTTCTTCATTTGACGATAAAAAATAAATTTCAGCCACCCATCCACGATGTGAAAAGCGTACCAACTCCTTCTATGGAATAACACCTTATAATTGGAATGGATGCCAAAGAGAAATCAGGAAAACAATCTACTTTTAGGGTATAAGACATTGCTTTAAATTCTTCCTCATTTAATTATTCTAAATGTCTTTTACATAGTTCAGTGCAAGTCTGTGTCATTTACTGCACCAAAATATTAAAATGCACACTTTCCTAATCTGCTCACCGAAATTATAAACAAGTGAGGAATTTTACTCTGAAGTTTAAATCTTCTTCACTATCTTCATCATAGTACACTTTCATCGTGTCATTTTTTAGCATCTATAATCGTACGGTAGATTACCTGCAGGTACTAAAGATAGAGGTAGGCGCTTACGTACCCGTAAAATATCGTACGGTACGTTGGTCGAAGCCGGCCAGATCATTGAGCTGTGCAGTGTCACTGGCGAGCGCATATCAATCGTCAAGATGTGCACATTCCTGCGCTCGGTATTCAGCGAGGAGCTTATTAAATACGCCTCATTATAATTCCTTGGTCTCTGGTATTCGTGGGACACTTGTAGTTGGGCTCTTCTGTGGTCATTTGTGGCTGCCCTCGTTCCATAATTGGAGCTTAGTGTGCACCACGATGGGGCGCTCTTCATTTGGGCCGTGATCGTGGTGATGTTTCTTTAAATCCCTCAGTCTCTTGCACTACTGGAAGGGATTGTCCTGTAGAACTTCATATTTTTCAAAGCGATTGTGGTTTTATATTTTTCCCTTTTCTCTGCATGTAGTGCCTCTAACCTATTGATTGATTGGTTCATGTGGAGTCTACCTCGATATTTTTCTGGTATTTATTATTATTGCAATTGTTGAAAGTTCTTACTTTACATACGTGTCTTTGCCTTCGTTATTAAATGAGCGCCGCAGTTTTTTAATAATCTGATGACGCTACCTTTGTGCTAATTTCTTTGTTTGGTACAGCGAAATTTCGTTTTATTCTGCAAATTTTAATGGATTTAAATCTTTATAGAATCATTCAACAAAAAATCTACTTCACCTGCTAGCAGTAAAGTGTATAATTTCTAAATACTCTGTTGCATCCATCGTTTGTTATTTCCTGCATGCTTCTTATGAACTGAGTAATGTACTGGTTATAGTAATATTACATTTCATATTTGTTTAATGGCATAAAAACCTAATCGAAAGCTGGTGGTTCTATAATCGTAACCATTAATGAAAATTGTACTTTTTAACGGCTCTCACATAACTATAGCGATAAAGATCGAAGAACTCAGAGACATAGTTCTAGTAAAATTACATTAGATATTTGTTCGATGGCATAAAAAAATCATCGAAAGCTGGTGTTTTATAATAGTAACCAATTATCAAAATAATGCTTTTAACGGCTCTTGCATGAGTATAGAGATATAGATCGAAGAAATTAAAGACACGGAAAGCGAAGCTTCCCCTGTCTCACATTGTGTTCATCATATTGTTTGTGTTCAAGAGCGAACAAAGCACTCGCCTTAAAATCGACGACGACGCAACCTCTGCGGCAGGAACAGCTGCGACGTCGTTGCGGTTCCCTGCAACTGCTGCATCTCCGCTCACAAAATGGCCGACGTTCGCGAATGCCTTCTGCAACCTTACGATAACATTACTTCTCTTCTATCAGCCTCAAGTTGTCTTCTCTCTAAAATGAACAAGGCTACACTCGTGTTTCCTAGCAATGAGTTACGAGTATAATACTTGATTGTTGTGACTAGCTCAAATATTTTTTTTAATGGTTGAAATTTGCATGTTTTCCATTTACGATTTTTGTGTTTGTTTTTGTATTCCAGAGGAGAGTGTTAGCTGTTGAATTTTCAATTAATTAATAGAATTTTCCCTAAATCAAATATCTGTCAGGTTTCGAACGCGCTTTAGAATTGCGTCGAACATTTCATCTTTCGATCCGAGAGATCAGTTTCCTCATTGATGAAAACATTTGTGAACCGTAAATTCTTGCAAAAAAATGAGTCTCTTAAGTTGAGATCACCCGCACCGGTGTGAAATTAATTATATTTACCAAGTAAATATTAAAAAATGCCAGACACGTTGATGCAGCTTTCGTAACCGATATGACCCAGGGAATACATTAAGAAAGAGACTCGCACGGGGAGTAAATTGCCCGTTAATATTGCTTCCATGATTGCTCCTGATTTTTGTAAACAAATTCGTATTAAACCCTAGATCATGTATGAGGTAATTGTGAGCGAGCAATGCGTTCAAAACAATACCTCAGGTGTACACTGTACAGCTCGGTCATGTTCCGAGACCTCGTACGTTTCGTATTTGGCAGAAGTATATCGCACGCATTGTTTGCTTATCTCTCATGCATGCGAACTAACGACGGTGCTTCTCTTGATGAACCCCGACGGGTTTCGTCTAAGGTTATTATGGACTCGTTTGTAGCGGTGAATAGCAATAGGCATTACTCATTAAAGAGCTGCCATGTCTCCATCTCGCCTCTGCACTTTATGGCTCTCCCACTTGCATGGTATTGCTGCGAGCTTGCTAATATATTGAGTTTTTCTTGGAGCGAACCCTGCACGGATAATTGCTTATGTTTTCGTTCTCGTTCTTGGATTTGGAGTCTTGGCTTGGCCGGTCCTGCCTCGCCGTGTTCTTATTCCAATTACTCTCAGGTTATCTTTTGTGTAGCCATTACGATTCTGCTCCATGCAGATGGCTTTTGAATTTGGAAACTTTGATGAGGAAAAGCAAAATTATCTCAAACAGGTTGTAATTTATTTTGTGATTTAAGATCCACGATTCAACGCTCCTACACTGGACCAATATTCTTGGCACTTGCATGATCTTAACATTCTCAATTCAAGTATTATTCTTTTGTGTTGTGCTTTTAGAGAAGTCTCCTCAGGGGATATAACTATTGTATCTTTGAAAATTAGCACTCCCAAGAAGAAAATGGGAGATCCCGAGCTGAGAGTTAGATAGACCTTATTTTTGTTTAAATTATTTTTTTTGTTTTTTTTTTTCAAGGGATATCTTGATTCAGTTCACTGCTGTCCTGTTTTCAGCACCTCTGATTTTCTTCTTCAACTTTTATCTTATTTTCTAACGTTTTTTTCTCAACGTACTGTTTCTATGAGCAGGGGATCCTGTGCAGGAACACATTTTGGGCATAGATTCCGCGTTCCCTTAATTCATACCTTCACCCTTCCTCTCTTTGAACATCTTGATTGCGTTAATGGAGGCTAAAACTAACATGATTAATTTATCCATTCAGAGTAGTCTGAGACATTTATGTATGCGGAAAAAAAGCTTGTGCGCGATGTAAATATCTGAATGCATTTTCGAACTATTTCAAAATTGTGTGTGAAAGTAAACTTATCTTTTCTGTGTTATAAACGAAATGGAATTAAATGCAACGTGCAACTCTTACATTATTCACCGCTAATTATTTCTTTGTAGTTATTTAGAAAATTATTACACGGGAAATTGTTTCATTTCGCGAAATTTGCAACATGCAGTGTTCAAATTCTGTCCATTTTCAACCACCTAGCCATGCTCGTTATTATTAGGGAACTCTGCGTATGTAATCATTAATTTATATTTGTCACGCTAAACTTATGCGCGTTCGTGACACAATCACAATCAAAATTCTTGAGAAGTAATTTGGTCTTAAATTTGAAGCAAATTCGTTGAACCCCTATCGTTTTTGAGCTCCCCTATTTAGGTTTAATAGGGGAGGCGTATATAAAGGCTCCCCCATAGGTTTAAGTTGGTTAAATTTGTCTATTCTATGCTATTGAGACTGGTGCCTTCGGAGAAATACTGCTAGACTACCCAACTTAAGACGGGACTTCTGTGTTTCGTGCTCTCTGGGAATTTTTAGTTTTCTCGCCTTTTTGCTTCACCTTTTTTTCTTCTTCTTCTCAAGTCTGAGCTTTTTGTTTCTGTGCGCAGGTTATCCTTTGTAAGAGCACACCTTGTGGATAGATTTCCCGTTTTATACTAAAAGGTGCCTTCATCTTTCTTCTCTTTGGAACACGTTTGATGTGAATAGAAAGGCTTAAATTAACTTGAAAAATAAAATAATTCAAAATGTTCATTCCTAATCTGACTGAATTTTCATTTCTGTTTTTTTTTTAATTCTCGATGCAGTCAGAACATAAGTAAAATTTGATACATCAAATAACCATTGAGTACTGAAAATTAAATTGTTGTAACCTAAGCCCGCGAGCGTCGCAAGTTGAAGCCAAAAGATAGGCCTGGACAGCCTATATAACTGATGTGGCTCTCTCCATGCAGACTCTTTCCTACTCGTTCTCTGGCTTGCTCTCCATATGTGGTATCGAAAGGTATCTCCGTTTCATTTGTGAGATACGCCATTTCTATGCAAAGCATCCTGAATGAGCGGCGTTGCTAAATTGACTCTGGTCATTTCAGATTCCTCCTTGATCGATGCAATCTGCTAGACAGGCTTGCCTTCACGCCTCTATCTCTTATAGCCTCTCTCTATGCACTGTGCTGCGTTTCGTCTACTCTTTAAGCATGACTAGATTTTTTCAGGTTTTATTTTAGTTCTCCTTTCAGTTTACTTTCCTGCCTTTGCTCACGGCTCCTTGTCTTGCCTTCTCAATTATACTTTTAGGTACTCTCCGTAGCTTTGACAATGTCGTCTGAATTGGGGTAAAGTTTTATGAATTTGCTTTACTTTTTAAAAAATATTCATTTAAACAAAAATTATATCCTAAGAACTGAGTTAGCATTTTTCTATTCCATTTTATGTAAAGAAATTGTTGTAACCTCTCTGCAAACATAGTTGATAGGAAAATTGTCTGTGGTTAGAGAGCCTTAAATAAACTTATGATCTAGTCCAATTTACGATAGGTCTCGAACCGCTCATGTTAAGGAATATGATTTAAAAGTCATACCTATTTTCTCAATCTGCTGCATACCTACGAGTATATTAAGATGTTAATTAGTTTCCCTGTGTTGTAGTGCATTAGTGAGTATTTAATATGGGTTCTATATTCTCAATCTGTTGCATCCGTGTGTTAAGATAATTAGTTTTCCTGTATTGTGTCGCCGCAGTGAGTACGTAATATGGGAATCGTACATAGGAAGAGCAGGTAACACAATGGACTCTGGCGTGTTGCTTGCTTCGGTGAGTGTTGCTGTCGCAGTATTGAAACATTCGATAGTGATGTAATTGAAGCATTACTCTGACAGTATTGCATTGTCCGCCTATTCCATCTGTTCTGTTAGATTTAATCTGCACATGATTTCATAAATTCGCTCTTCTTGTTAGAAGGGCTTCGACTTAAAATTGGCCTAAATATTGTGCATATTGATACGTATCCTCGCCCATTTCTTTTTACGTTTAATTAAACCTGATAGCAAGTTTTCAGTTGAAAAATTAATGCTACTTTTTTTGGTGTTGTATTGTGAAGAAGCGCAATTTTGCAATTACTATTATATTTAACGCCTGACAAATTTATGGAAGTAAGAATGGAATCTGTTCTTTCAAAAGTATTATCACGCAAATGTGAGTGGTAGATTTATTTGTAAATTACTTTGCTTTTTCTCAAAATTAGTGCACTACAGAGCATGCAACGAACTCGGGATTTTTGGGACTCTTCTCGGGAGTAAGTCAGATTGCGAAACTTCTCTTAAAAGAATGGAGAATTTCGCGTCTCCTGGGAACGTAAAGATGTGCTCAACGGCATCCAGCGACCGCTTTGTTACAGCGGGTTGTAAATATCTGTTAGTATGAATTTTGGTGAAAGTGGAGAAATTTTTTCTTTCTCATTTCATTTCGTAAGAGAAGAAAATTTGTTTGTCGTTTTACTTCAGCTAAACCGCAACTCCTTTCGTGGGTTCAATAGTTGTGAATTTTGAGTCATAAAACGTGTACAAGTATGTTCAATTTCGACCTTAATGTGACGCTTTACGTTAACGTGTGTACATTTAAATAATGATTTGAACTACATTCAATATTTTTGCGGTGTTCAAATTTTAACTTGGATTAATGTGACCTGTTTGTTGTTGGAAAATAATTTCTTACTGCCATTAAAGAATAACGTGATGTCGTTTGTTGCATTATTAGCTCTAAATTTTGGATTTAGGCAAGGTATTCTTGTAACTGTGTATCGTGTTGTCTCTATTTACGATGATACATACTCGCAATTCAACTCCCATTCACTATCTCAATATTTTGATGGTTGTGGTTAAGATCAAGTGTCTGACTACGCATGGTTATGGGGATGCGGCTTGTGCTCAATGGACTCATGCGGCGACTTCTTCGTGATGTCATTATAAAGCTGCAAAATACACCAGGCCCCGTTGGGAGGAAGCTTTTTGTCAGTGTCCAAGATAGGTATCTCTCGAGACAATCGAATCTTTGGTCAGAACCATGATGCTGCTCATTAGTTGCTATCTGAGCCGCTCATCTAAAACTGACTGTCCTCTCTTCTCTCTCTTGCGTGGTGCTCGCCTTCACTCCGACGAACTTAGTCTCTCCCTAAATTGATCTCTTCCATTGAGTTACCCTCATCGTAGGCTAATCAATTAGGTCGAGCCTGCTTAGCTCTGTCAATGCCATGACATCGGCCTCCTACTTTTGAGTAATTGTCTTTCGACCATTGCAATCGCTGCTGCTTCTGGTGTAGCTGCTTCTGCCGCTACGTGCCATCTTAGACACTCGTGTGAGTTTCATAAATATTTTTTACCGTCGTAGATACTTCTTTCTCAGACCGTTTAGAATTTTTCTTGTGGCCATTCTTCACCTGAATTAATATGTTACTGTAAATTAGTGAAATTGGTTAATGAACACTGCTCTCGTGACGTCGACTTCTCGTAGAATGCCCCATTGTTGTACATGATTTGTCTACCTGATTAAATAGCCATTAAGTAAGCGGTACTGGCAAGGAACTGAAGCTTAATTAACTACGATCGAAATATCGAAGAAGAAGTGAAATACTGCATAATTTTCAGTGTTTCCTTAATCTGTCGTCTTTTGCTCCTGTTTAAAGCTCTAATTTAATGCAATATACTCGTACACTCAACCGCTCTTATGTTGTCTCCTTATACCTCGACCGGTTGATTGTAATTCTCTGTGCGTATTTCCCTGCATCTACTTGAATGATTCTAGCATCCGTTTTCGAGGAATATTAGTATTATTGCTTTAAATTTTGATTTCTCATTTTTTAGTGTTTAATTTTCTAAAGGAATCATTTTAAAAATCGGTTAATTGTGAGCCTAATGAAAATTAACAGGATAAAAGTAGGTGAATAATACTTTCCATATAGAATTTATTTGAATGCATATTCACTGAGTACGTTTACCTGTTTGGCTATATTAAACTAAAGCTTGTCTCGCTCTTATACTAATTCGTAAGCAATTTTGTAGAAGGTGCATATCCTATAGACGAAGGTTTTTCACTTCGTGAGCAATTTTGTAGAAGGTGCATATCCTATAGACGAATGTTTTTCAATAATCTACCTCCGATGACCTCTCTCACTCCTCCTTCGTGATCCTTATTTTACATTCTTTCTTCCGTGGAGAATCTTATGAAACTAGGTTCTAATATGTCGAGAATGGTGTTTTTATTGAGTTTGAGTGAAACTCGATGCGTCCTATATATTAAGCATCTGCTAATGACGGTGGAATTTCTTTGGAGTTAGTTTGCGATATTCCTGAGCGATCGTTTGTTTGTCTGACGGCATGCAGGCCTTTTTAGCTCACTGAATCCATGGTATGCGACAAGTTATGCGCGCCCCACATCGCTCCCTTCAATCTTCTATGTTCTTATTAATCTTCTTCATTAGTTCGCCGTGACAGGCCGATCGTTTTCGCTTGCTGATGGTTCTGCCTAGTAGCTCACTACACTTAATTCAGCGCTTATAGTCAATAGAAGAGTACATCGCTACGGACTAACGCCATAGATCTGTGGCTTGAAGTCTCCAGTTAAAGGTTTATTTTCTTGTTTGTGTATCAATTTTTTTCCACTCTAGACAAAATTGAACTATAATAAATTCAGAATAGAATATTATTTACAAATTTACCTTTACGCTTTGAACTTGTGTTAGCAATTTTTATATTCTTTGGTTCTATGTATAAGCGAGAATTATATCTTTGCCACTGAAAGAGAGGCCTTTTGTTTTTAAAATTCTAATCAATACACTAACTAAAACTCAATTTTTCATGCATAGACCGAGTGTATTTATCTAGTGTGCAGTTTTGTCCGTACCTGCGAGTGGAATTGAAGGTGAATTGAAACAGTTGGTGGAGTTCCATGCGCTCATGTCGAGCGTAATGATGTTCCTACGAACAGTCGTGCAGACATAGCCGGTTTCAAGCCCTGGGCTTCATTAGGGCAACTTCGAATGTTATCTGTGTAGCATGGCGGTCTCATGCTTTATTCATTAGTAAATGTGCTTCGAAGAGTCCATCATCTGCAGCAGACAGTCTGTGTTTGCTGTAACGAACTTCGACACATGTTTGCGATGAGAAACGCCGTTTTTTTTGGCCAGTGTTGCATTGTAGTTGAGCATAATTTACTTGTTACTCGTCCATGTATTCTTGGTCGTAAATTTGTCTCAAGTAAAAGATACGATCGTTGCTTTAACTCGCAAAACGTGCGTGTCTTGAGCGATGATGCCCAGCTTTGCCGTTGGACTTGCCCGCTGGAGGCGGCTGTGCACAGGAACATCGTATACTCATGGTCCTGAGTCGGACGAAGGAATTTTTGTCTCTGCGTCTTGTAGACAAATGTTAATTCATTCGATTTTTGCATTACAATAAAAGCTAGCGTCTTGAGTCTGATATCATATAATAGGTTTTTCTCCTATAATGAACATATCTTCCTCGGCTTACTCAGCGGGGATCATACAATGGCTCGGTTGGCTCAAGTCCAATATCAATAAATAATTTTTTAGTGTAGATTGTGGAATTAGCTTAGCATTCCATGCATAGGAATCGCTCGTCTCTGCATTAAATTAGCACGACTTTTGTGGGCTTCTTCATATTTTAAGGGATTTCCATTAACATTTTGATAATTAATGCGCAGCAGAGGCACGGAGAAATCTGTGAGCTCGACTCGAAGCGCCGAGACGCGAGCTTTTTGCCCTGCTCAGTGGGAGTCCAAGTCGCGCTCTGTGTTCGACTCGGGCCTTCGTGATCCCCCGCTGATTGTGTTCCGATCTTATATTTTTGGAGCTTCATATTTACATGCATTCTTTGCTCCCTATCTCTTGATCTCATCTTCCCAGCGTCATATTTATATGAATTCTCAATGCCTTAATCTAGATTAAAGACTTGTGAAAAAATTATATCATTTTTATGATGATAGGAATTTTGTCGCAGAACTTGATCTGCTATTTTTTCTAGCGGTTTTGTTGGTCGTAGAGACTATCCGGTCAATCTGGTTCATGCGAATTTCCAGCTGCGTTGATATCGAAACATTTATCCTTGGCATCTTCGTGTGACATTATCATGGACGAACTGAGACGTGTCTCTCGCTCAGACTGTGTAGTGTTCAAGGACTTGTTTCGAGCTCTTGTATAATGAACGTCTGCCGCTTATGGCGTCGTCTTGAATATTATTATAGACTTATTGAATGATAGAGAGGAGCTACCTGTGGGCGTCTTGGCGAGGTCACTCTGAATCCAATGCGATCTTATCGATCGTCATGTCCGCTTGAGATAATTACTTGATCCGCGTTGCAGTCTCCCTCTGAAAATTTCCTACTACTTAGGTAGTATAGATGTCATTCACTTAAACTGCTGAGTTGATGTGTTTGTGATTAAGTTCAGTGCTGGAATACAGGTTTCCTTACGTTCAATAGGTTATCAACACCTTATTTCAAAGTTCTCCGATGTTAGTAGTTTCTAAATCATGTTTGATTTTGCGAAGCTTTTCTGTGCTCTTGGTATGCTCTAAACGTTTTTTGCGCATTTGGTGTTAGCTTCTGTAGATAAAAACAAACAAATTGTTTTGTTTTTGAGCTATTTTAGCTCCTACCTTAGTTTTTTTTTATTCATTTGTTAACAAATACTTCATTTAACTGAATATTTACCAAATTCGTTTGGAGGAATGACTGCCTCACTTTTAAATGCCAGCTGTTTAGAGTCCATTGATTTTTCTATTTGGTGGAAATTCTTTTTTGCTTCTATTTTATTTTTCTGTTAATACGGTTCAAGTTAGGCAGTATTTCATTCCTTCAAATTATAGCACAGACAAATAATCTTCACTGAGTATCTGATGATTTATAGTGTCCAGAATTTTGAAGTACAATATTGCCCTATTTCATTGTAGTGGCTATTTCTCTTATATGATTATTCATACTTATTGAAGTGAGGTCGACACACGAAAATCTATTAAGGGGCTGGGGATATTGCTTTGCTCTAATCTGAGGTAGTCTGGAGATTAATGGCGGTGGTGATTTCAATTGTGTTGCTGGGTTATTAATATGATGCTGGTCCAAGTCTGAGCTCGTTCAGTTAATGGCTTTGCCTTGTAAACTCTTGATTTATGGCGATGAGTTACTTGACATAGCTCTCGAATTTTTTTCCATATTTTAGCGAGTTCTCTCTTTCGCCGTATTTGCATATCAACGCTCTCAGCTCAAACTAATATGGCTAGTCATGCTGTTGGTGCTTGCAATTTACATTCAAGCTTTAGAAATTCTGCTCTAATATCTATTGAGGTATTAGTTTTTCACTTGAAAATGCAAGTATCACTGTTAGCGCAATTAAACTTAAATATTCGATTCCTGAGATCAGTTCTTCCTCAAAGGGCTAAAACTATCGTTTTTATGGGAAATAGTGCCCCCAGAGAGATGGGAGGCCCCGAGGTGGAGGTCAGGTGGGTTTGTTGAAATAGAATAGGTTTTATGTTTTGTAACGGACCATCATATTTTGGTACACTGATGTATTTTTTCACCAGTTCTTATTTTGTTCTCCAAGGTTTACCTTGTTACATGGACTTTTTTCAATTTTTGTATTCCCAGAGTGTAGGAACACACCTTATGCATAGATTCCCCGTTACATTGATTACTTATCAATTTGTATCTTCCTCTCTAGAGTAACGCCTTTGTTGTTGTTTGAGAGGCTTAAACTCTCTCATTATTCATTCCAATCATTTAAATCGTGAATTTCTGGCTTAATTCTCTTTAACAATAATATTAGTAAATTAGATACATCCATTACTTGAAACAAAGATGACTGAACACTTTTCAGGCTATTCATTTGATTGTTCAAACTAAAACCTCATGACATGAAACCGTAGAAAACGGCAAGTGTTTTTGTCACGTAATTTTCAGGTCGTGAAGACCTGATGGGGTTATCGTACCGAAGAACAGACAGTGTGCGAGTTGATGCAAGGCGGTTCCCAATTCTCTCCGGGCGGTTGTCGTTTGCATCCTATTGGTGTAATCTGTCGGAGCGATCAATATTTTACCCGGGTCTCTTATAAGTAGAAGTCATTGCCCCGTGTCTGCCGACTTCGCTTGCCTTGGTAAAAATAGTTGTTTGTGAGTCCGCTAGACAGGTGAGTGCTGCCACAAAATGGCGTCACTTCTTATGTTTCTTTCGGCGTTCGTTCTGCTGTTGATTCTTCTCCTTGTGCTGCTGATGCTCATTACGGTCGCTAGCTGAAGATGATGTAGTTGCATCGCAGAGGTCAGTACACGCTAACCTCTGCCTAACCAATGATAATAAATTCGTTTGGAAATGCACTGCGTCTGTGCCGGCAGTAAGGCTAGCAATAAGGCTTGCATGGTATACGATTCAATTGGTGCGTCGCGTCACCTTGTAAGTGCTCGCTCGGCTCTGCGTCATCCCATTTGAACGAAAGCTAAAGCCAAAATTGCGTTTTCTTTTATGAAGAATTGGAGCCTTGGAACTCGAGTTACACGCTCGACAACTTTTGGAGAATGTAAAACATGGCTTAACATGGTCCAAGTATTTCTTGAAGCTAGTGGCGACTTCCATTGACTTGAGGTTGGACTGCATCATCATCTTGTCGAGAATGTATTTGAAGTTACCGGTGTCTTGTCTAGTTCAACCCTTTGTGTACAGGATGTGTAGTTAAGTCTTTTGTGTTCTTATGTATTAATGCCACATCTTATATTCGGTTTTACTGACTTAATCCTTTTACTGAAAAGGAAAATTTCTATGAGCGGTTGTTCTTCTATGAATAAAAGATAATCAAGCATATTTTTTCATAAATTTTTACGATGTACATAGATTTGGCTAATTTTTGAGAAACTTGGTTGCGCTGATTACTAAGAAACTTGGTTACAATTTACTACGATGTTAAACATAATTTATTAATATCACGTTCATTTCTCTATTTTCAGGACAAAGGAAGCTCAAGAGGTGTATGAGCGAGCACTTTTCTACGACAGCACGAACCCTGATATATACTATAATGTAAGTACGTTTGTAAGCGTGCACACTTTTTACTGGGTACTAATAAAATGTAGATCGTACGAGACTCTAAATTTTTTTCTGATTGGAAACTAAAGAAAAATTTTATCGCACTTCTTGAACCGTTATACGATTTTTGAGAAAAAACACTCGCTGCATAAATGAAAATTATTCTAGGTGATTAACTGAGAACTATATCAAATTTATAGCTTACAGTTTAGAGCTAAAGTTTATGATTTAGGTATTCATATTGAATACACTTTTTTATTTCTTTTGACGAAGTTTCGACTTCACTGAGTTCAAGAGTCGTTCAGATCTTTTTCTAAATTATTTCTTGTTAGAACCTTAATGGTTATGCAGTTTCTACTTAATGTTAAGGTATTCAAATCTGAGAGTCTAAGACGATGTTATTGTTACGGGCGTTTTTAAGCCGCAAAGCCCTGAAAATCTCGTCTTTTTAGGAGTTCGTTAAGGCAGACGTAGGCAGCCGAGCTTATTGATGTGACGACCGCCTAGCAGGGGAGAAAGGCGTAGCTCGCTGTCACGCCTTCTTTTTTAAAATAAATTCGCCTCTAACACGAACTGAGGGAGTAGGTAGACTGCTCTATGTGCTCGCAACGCATCAACCGCTGACTGACAAAACTCACAATTTTCGTCCTGCAGCACTTTAATATGGTGGAATACATTCTCCTTGGCTATAACATGAAAGCATTCCATGCATTTCTTTCATATATCTCTGCGCTAGCCTGCAGCTTGAATGTGAAATTTGCATATTCGTTTCCAGATTTTAATTTGAAGTGAGCCGCAGATATTTTTTGAGGCCAGCTTTTTAACTATCTTCAGCGCACAACTGCACTCATCAGCATCCAAACGTTGTATCGTCTAATTTTTATTTTTTGATATTTATCAAATTCTTTAGCGTGAACTGAGATCTTGTAACTATGTAATGTGTTGCTCCGTTCGCTGAACTAAATTATCTCGTGCTTTGAGCATTCTTTAGTCACTTAAACGGTAAAATATACAGGATTCAAAAAGCTTAATGCAGTTTTTAAATTTTGTAAATCGGTTTGAGGAAAGCGAGAGCTCTAAGTCTTGAAAAAAAGTAACCTTGTAAATTAAATACAAAAATTTCTAAATTTGCAGTGATTTCTAAATGATTTAGGTAGATAATTCTAGATAATTTAGTTCGAGAATTGTAAGAGTGAGTGTAAGCTGAGATTAGACAAAGGCACATCAGTTTTTATAAACAAGCAAAAGATTTTTCAATTTCTCTTGTCAACATCAAAAAGTTGTAGCGTCATTCTTGAATCTCACGAGTATTCTAAATTTCGTTAATTTTGCTAACGTAAATGACTGAGTCATCGGGAATTTATTCAGCACTAATAATTCTCGTTTTACTGCTCGTAAGAATGTGAAGAGTCACATTCGAGATAGCGAGCTACTCCTTCATGTTAAAACGCCGCTTTTCTTAATGTGTTAAGCAGTTCTTAGAGTAGATATTACTCCTATCATGTGGAGGAGCCCATTAGTGTGTGAGCCCTATAATTTCTATGCTAGTTTTTTATTACCTCCAAATCGTTCCAGAGAAATCGACGAACAAACTCCGGTTGAAGCAGTCGCATAAAAATGTTCGTGCCATATTAAAAATATCTGCAGCGTGGTGCAGATATTGCTTGCGACTAAAACATGGCTAGCCCTCAGCCTTCATTTTCGAAGTGTTTCCGACAAAATTGTTCCTCTTACAATGTATGTACATAATAATTGTAATAAGACAAACTTGATAAATATTTCAGTTTTGGGTTGTACGCGTGTCAGAGATTAAAATCTTTTAAAGTGAAAACAATCATGAATCATATCTTGGTTGGTGAATTTCACATGCCTTTGTTGAATCTGGATATTTCTTATTACTGAGGGCTACGACTGTTTTATACATATTAATCATTACTGAACAACATTATCTTATAAATTGATCATTTTCAACTATGTAATGTTTTATTTTGTAACACTCAGAATAGTCGTTTTTAATAGTTTTAGTGCAAGGAAATAAAATAACTTTTTCCAAACTTTGTATCGGTATCAGTCTTTTTTAATGTTCTGCTGCACCTTCTATTTTTAGTTGAAATGAGATTTGACTATTGTACTGAGATGCTATGATAACTCTCATATTTTATTAGTTAAGTGAATGTTTATTTCTGTTGCATTTGATGCAATTTATTTAGACAGTGATTTATTGTTCTCTTTTTTGGCATTCATATAAATCCGCTGAAGGAAATTATCCTTGAGCGCATCGTAAAGAAATAGTTCTCTTTGAGAAAACGTTGGCAGCTAAGCTACATTCAAGGAAGGGTTGTCTGTTCTCGTCAGTGACAACCCTGTCTACCCACCCATCACGGAGTCTGCAACACTTGTTGCAGAAGTCTGATACGAGTTTAGATTTACTGTTAGATGTTAGGTAGGCCGTATGTTTCATTCTTTGCTCTATTGTTTCTCTTGTTGGGGAGTCTGACGAACTGTCCAATTAACCTCTTACAAGTTTATTTTCGTTTTATATTATTTGTTATGATTTTACTATTTTGTGTCACCGACATACGCCTTCTTTTGTCGGCGCAATAAGCTGTGCCAACCGAGATACCCCATTCTGCGCCAATGAGGTGTAATTTGAACTTGAGCGACACTGAGTCATTCTGTAATAATCGCCCAACCAAGTGAAAGCGGAGGTTAAATCAAATAGTTAATGAGCATTTCAAACTAATTTTTCGTCTGAGTTTCATTGGTCAAACATGTGGATCAATTTATTTCATCTTAGTGCATATATCCTACCTATTAGAACACTTCAGTTTAGTTGAAAACATTGTGTGTTTGGGCAAATTATGTTAAAAAATAAAAGCAAGCAATTAAGAGCTCCAAAGCTGACAGGCACATGCCATACTGGCTAACCTATGCTTACTTCTACTGTAGTACACCACTGAATGAATCTTATAGTGCGTGCATCCTAAGTTTTCCCTTGTGTTTCAAGTCAAGGACTCCTGACTATTATTACGTAAATAACTACTAAGTGATTGCAGACGAGCACTATCGTAAATGATCTGAAGTAATACTTAGTGGAAACATTCTCTTCTCTCTACTTCCGTAAGAACGATTCAGAGTGTTCTTATTTCTTACAGTTACTTGCTCCTTATGAATGTCTTATCTCTCAAACGTCTAGTTTAGTAATGAAATACGTACGAACTCTTTTTTTGCCTCATATAAAACAAGTAATTTGTCGAAGTATGGTTAGCCTAGGCAATGTGTAATTCATTTGACGGGAATGAGACTTATTGAAATTGTTGTGGGAAATGTTGCGCCACTGTAATCCCAATCGAAATTCGTATCTGTGGCTATATCTTAAATTCTATAAACCAGTATTTCACAACATTTATAGCAATTGAAATACCAACCATTCTACAGCTCATTCTTATTATTCAGTTAATTATTTATTACATAAATCCAAGAACCTTGAAATCAGGTTAACGCTTCAAGTTACACATTATTAATTTTTAAAGTTGTACTATGTGGTAAATTTCAAATACAGTCATTGTACAATGGAATTGTGTGTTTGCAGCTGGGTGTCGTGCTCCTGGAGAGGGGACGAGCTCAACAAGCGCTCGCGTACCTGGACAAGGCCCTTGAAATGGATCCTGACCACCAGCAGGCGCTGCTCAACTCCGCTGTTCTCATCCAGGTGCGCCTCTTTCCTCACTTTAAATCAGTGCTTCTTAATCTGGGTATCATCAAACTCCAAGCGTTCGGTGAGTCGAACCCCTGGGTTCGGCATGATATAGTTTGTGCAGTAATATATCTAGTGTATGCTTACATACATATGTTTGAATTTAAAAAAAAATAATATATTTTTCCAACTACGAAAGGTTCGATGAATGCATGTGTAGTGTGGAACTTGTGGGTTCAGTACCTCCAACAAGGCTAAGAACCACTGCTTCAAATGTAGAAGCTATATTTGTGCTCATGTTCAGACGTTTTCATTTTTCATCTTTCTGTCTCACAATCTGTTGTTTTTACTTACATGCGCACCGATTTCTCTGCGGTCATATCTTGATCATTGTTATCAAGCATTTTTGTTTGTTTTTGGTAGGTTAGAAATTTTTAATCATCTGTCTGCCATTTGAAATTTCTTTTTCAACCTTCTGGGCACAAGGTTTTAGTTAATTTGGATTGTTTATCCTATGCTACTTAGATACTCGCGTCTAGAGCCGATTCTTCTATGGTGAATAATTTAAATTTAACCTTTGATGATCAAATACTTGTGTAATTAGTATTGTAGTATTGTAAAGACTGTTTTCACTTGACTGAGAAATGGACGAAGGGCTTATGGAACAACCAACCAAAGTTGGGTACCTTAGGTCCAGACGTAGAGAAGTTTTTCAAACGTCCAGCTGCCACTAAGGTAGAATTAAATCCCCAAACTCCTACTGCAAACCTTCGCGAAGACAGTCTTCGGAGTTCATTCATCACCTCTGGAATGAGTCATCACCTCATAGGCAAAGCGCAACGGAACGACGCCAATATGAAGACATTTTTCAGACGATATATCCTTACAGAAGAGAAACATCGAGTGGGAATATCGGTTTTCAACTACATAAAAATGTAAAACGCCAGGTGCAGCAACTGTTCTGACGTCAGTGTGTTGACGTTTCGAACTGGTCAGCTTAGTCTCCCGACGAGAATATTATTTGGCTGATATGTGTGCTGAGCTTGAGAAGAAGCACTTCGAGTTAACACGTAAAATAGATACAAAATGTCAATATTTCACGTCATATAAATCGAGCACCTGGGCGATATGTGGAAACAAATACCGCACCTGAAGGCTGAAGATAATCAAGTTCATCTACTCCATGCCATGATTAACATACATAAAGCCCTTGCGACAAATTTTGAGCTTCCAAAATTGTATACAGTTATTAGCATTAGCCGGTGTTGTATTTTGTGAGTGCAATATTTCTTACATGCTTATACAAATTGTGCTACAAACAACTTAACGTTTTTTTCAACTTCGGAATCGATCTGAAATATTGAACACGTGTCAAAAAAGCCTATCAAAGTATGCTCACTGCTATTTTCATCATACAAAATGTATGAACGATGTCAATGCTTCGTCAGTTTTCTACAATTTTCTCGCTTTGCGCCCAGGAATCCGGTAACGCGGCGCTGCGGCCTGTGGCGGTGTCCAGGCTGCTCCGGCTAGTGCAGAAGGACCCCAAGAACGAGCGCGTCTATTTCAATCTCGGCATGATCGCCATGGATGATAATGACCATAAAAGTGCTGAGAATTGGTTCAGGAAGGTAAGCAAAAAAGTACGGCTGTTGATGCTCATGGATATAAAAGGGCAAAAATTGGTTCAAGAAGGTGAGCAAAAAAAGTATGGCTGTTGATGCTCATGGATATTAAAGGACAAAAATTGGTTCAGGAAGGTAAGCAAAAAAAGTATGGCTGTTGATGCACATGAATTACACTGCCTCTTAAGAATTCTGGGTTTTCGTGGTATTTTCGCTGTAAATTTTGTTTTCAGCTTTATTGGACCTCGTTTCTATTACTTTCAAAGTCAGATTTCGATCACGGAATCATCGCCTGATTGTCATGTTAGGAGTAAATTGTTTAACTATTACAATTTATCTCCGTTATACCTTTTGAAATTTAATTAAATTTTCAATTTATGCAAAATGGACACCATTATTTCTTTTCTAGTGGTTGGAGAAAAGTGAAGAAAAGTATACATGTAAAAAAAACTTTATAGTTCTTTTTCACTCTGGCGCTGCACAAAAATATTTATTTTTCTTACTCATCGCTCTTTCAAGGAGAGGAACGCAGTGTTTAATTTCTATTGGAAACAAAGATCAACTGGAAATTTTCAATTTTACCCTGAAAATGTAAATCGGTATCATATACTAATTTCCTTGTGGCTCTGACTTCTGACTGCAAGCCTGTTTTATAACTAGTTGACTAGCAGGAAAACTATATGTTTTCTTCCTTGCGTAGCGAAATAAATTCGTGATGAGCGCCAAATCGTTTACGTTAAAAGTTTAGTGCAAAAGCAGGGTGTCTGAAGTGAAGAAAAAAAACGTGTTCTCATTTCTTAAGTTTTTTTTTGAGATATTCAACACTGTGTATCATATATAAGTGCAGTACGTTATACTGCTGGCTGCTTGATTATTTATTCTTATCTTCACACAATTTATTGTAGATCTATATTTTGTATTGAAGGAATTTTTGTCAATGACCCACTTTTCGAACGTGTTGAAAATTTACGCCTTGAGCAAACTATTCACGCATACAATTTCCGTGTTTTGATTTGTGTTAGTCAAATTAAACTAGTATTTTGCATAAGAATGTCAAAGTTGTGCTTGTAGTCAAATACTTCTATATTTATTATATTGGTGTAATCCTCCGTTGACTATTGTCATTATCAATTTTCATTTTTTCATTTACGATTCCTCGACCTACTATGGATTGATTATATCATCATTACGCAGGCTGTGGAACTCAAAGAAGACTTCAGGTCAGCTTTGTTCAATCTGGCGCTCCTTTTAACCGATGACGGAAGACCCTTAGAGGCCGCTCCCTTTCTCAACCAACTCGTCAAACATCATCCCGATCACGTGAAGGGCCTCATTCTCCTCGGCGATATATACATAAACAACATCAAAGACTTGGATGCTGCTGAAAAGGTGAGATTCGATGAAAGTACTTGCACTTTAAAGTTTTAATTCAAGATCTCAATAGTTGTATTGAAAATAAGTTCATGGTATCTATAGGGACTTTCATATGAGATAGCACGAAACAATTCGGCGCTTTTTCAACGTAACACTGCATAATACGGTATTCACATGATTGGTCCTTTATTTTGCGATTACTTCAAATATTCGATTGTGAACCTTTTTGCATCGACGTGTGATTCAAATTTTGTGTTTCTTTTTACATTTAAATAATTTCTATCACATCTTTGTTTTTTCCGTTCATTTTTTCATTATTGGTTATTTTTGTTTCATTAATTCCTTTGACCCGTCTGGGCCTCTTAATTTACCTACAATACATTTTCCGTTATACCTTGAATTTTTTTAGGTTCCCCATTAATTTATAATTCTCGTTCCTAATCTTTGTCTATGCGTGTTCTTCGTATTCATTTTCCTCTTTGCATTGCACAGTGCCATATTCCACTTTTTACTTTATTCGTTTTCGGTAACCATTATTTGTTGTCTTTTTTCTTAGTATTCTTTTTCCACTTAAACGTTATGATATTTCCATTCTGTCGTAGCTTTGTTTTTCTATTTGTTTCTTGTATTTTTTTCTTTCTTTTGCGTTATTCTTTTAATTTTAATTTCATTCTTATATTTTATTCTTTTTTGCGTTATACTTCCTACATTTTCTTTTTCATCCCTGTTCGTTTCACATGTTTTTACTAATTTCTCCTCCCCATTCGAATTTTTCCGACTCTTTTCGTCCTTTCTATCACCGCTCCTCTTCTTTCCATACTTCCTATCACTCGGATTCCTCCGACTTGTATTGATACCTTTTTTAGTTCCACTTTCTTCTCTTATTCATATTTTTATTCTCATTTGCGTATTCTCATTTACGTACCCTCAGTGTTATTCCTTCTGTTTAATTTGCTCATCCCTTTTCCCCCTTTTAATTACTGCTGCCATAATCTGATGATGAATATTCTGTTGCTGTTGATCAATTCATATTTTTATTCTCTAGTGTCTCCCACCTACAGCTTTTTATACTCATAGCTTTTCTAATCACCATTCCTGTTGCATTTTTTGTTGCATTTTTCTTCTGTTCTTTCGTAACCACTCTATTCCACATCATGCTACGCTTGTTTATTTTGAGCATTTCTATGGCAATCTTCCTCAAATTTTTCTTATTTCCCTGTATGCATTTGCTTTCTATATCTCCTTTCTCGTGCATTCTTTTACTGATACTTCCATTTGTTCCATAGTTAGAAAACCGAGAATAATATAAATAGCAATACTGTTCCCTATTACGCTTCCTTTTCTTTTTCTTTTATTACCGTTTTGGTACTGTTGTTCTTTGAGGTTATTTTCTCTCATTTTATTCTTTTTATTCCTATTACTCTCTACTTACTCGACGTATTATTTTCTATATTTTTTTAAACTTACTCCATAATTCATGTGGAATTTGATTTGGTTGAGGGATAAAGCATTTGTTTCCATAATTCTCCTAGGTTCTGGAAATGCTCTCCAACCTGGTAATATCCTCTTTCTTGTCCAAGTGTATTTTTATTTTCTGAATTTCACACAGTTCTGTGACTTATGAATAAAAAATGTGGACTGAATTCTCCCTCTAATTTTCATGCACATCTTTACAGGGCAAACCATCTCTTTAAGCCTGTAACATGTTGAACATCCTTTATCAACCATTGACTCTCCCTGTGTAACTCATTTGCATTTATTTGGCTCAGTGTGCCTTCTGAAGATAGGGTTCTGGAGAAACTACTCGTCATACACTCTACAAACAGTGAATTAATACTTTTTATCATGATGTATTTTGGTTCTAGTCAAGTCTACATATCAGCTCCAGATCTACGTTCTCAACTGAAATTGATCATAGGGTTTAGACACAATAAACAATTTTTTCTTCGTGGAAACTTCGAATGTAACTAGAAGATTCCATTTTTCCGTACTTCCTTTTTTGGATGATCTGCCTTAACAGAGAACTCTTAAGAGACACATAAAGAACTCCGACGCATCTTTACAATAATATATCTAAACGTATGAGTATATGAAATTTCTCATATTTTCATCCCTAACAATTGTAAAATTAATTCTGTTTGCATTTGAACAGTGCTACGAACGTATCCTCGCGGTGGACCCTGGAAACGTGCAGGGGCTGCACAACTTGTGCGTTGTGTATGTGGAGCGCGGAGAACTGCTGGCCGCCGAGTCGTGCTTAGCACGGGCCCACACCATCGCACCTACAGAGGACTACATCTTGCGGCACCTGAACATCGTCCGCAGTAGACTAGCCAAATATAACGGATCTCAGCCGCCACCGTCACACGATCCTTCTACAGGCACCGAAAGCGAAGAATCTCATCAATATAATTTACCAGAATTCCATGAACCACATAAGTCGGCATCTTCTAAGCAGAAGAGCAGCAGTGCTAGTGGAAACAGCAATAATTCGTTAAAAAATAACGAACGTAGAACTAAAACTAGTGAAAATAATGAAATAAATAATGAAGTAAATAATAACTATAAAATTAAAAGTGGTTCGAGTAACATTAACAGTGACTCAAATAAACCTTTGGGTCGGAGAGAATTTTCTTCTAAGGAACAGAAGAAGAGATCCTAGTGAGACCGTTTTATCAGCGTCTTCTCTTCAAACAATTTTACCGGCTCCTGGCTCGTCGGTGAGTAAAATGTTATTCCTCTCAAGCAAGTACAATTTTCTCACCTAAATTGAAAACAACTAAAGTTTAATTTAAAATATTTTAAGTTATATTTAAAATTATTCAAGTTTAGTGTAAAATAAGATATATATGCCATCAATATAGTGTGATTTGAAAAGTATAATATCTGTGTTGGTTATCTATTATCTGGTTGGTATAACATTACTATCTACATTACATAGTATAACCTTACCACATAATATAACATATATTACCGTTAAACGACAAACTTTTTAGTTGTGATACTTTTCCTTTGAATTTCTCGAGAGGCTTAGTAGGTATGAGTATCTCAACCCAAAAGTATCGCAATCAAAAAGTATCACAGCCGAAAAGTTTGACGTTTAACGGTAGGACATAATGTTGAATTATATCGTAAGGTGATAACCAACACTGATAACACACTGTTCAAATGACACTGTTAGTAGAATATATATTTTGTTTTAAACCAAACTTGAACATTTTTAAAATTAAAGTGAAAAAGGTATAGTTAGCGGCACTGTAGTTAGAATACCGTTGTGGCCATAACTTGCTACGTTTGGCACACTCACTGGGCTAAGAAAACAAAATTAGGCAAAATGACTAGAAATAAAGTGATGTACTGATAAGGAACGGGTGCTATACCGGGTGTCCCACGAAAATGTCCCCGACTTTTCAATTGATTATATCTCAGCTTTAAATTAAGATATTTTCCTTTTTGAATAATTTAAGTTTTTTGAAAATCAGTTGAATAATCACTTTACAACGATCAATTTACTGAAAGGGGTAGAAAAACCAATTGTTCAAAGGAAAAGTTTTTAAAATAACATTGACATTCTTCCTTATTTTGTACTTTTAAAAGAGTAACAAATCATTACCTTAAATAACAATTAAGTGAGTAAAGTAATTTACTGTCCTTCGACATACCCTCCATTTCTATCAAGGCAAGCATTACTTCTAGCCACCATTGAATTAATAGTTTTGCGGATTATTTCACCGTTTTCTTTCAGTTCTTGAAACACTTATTCAATTCGTTGTCGAATAATTATAAATGATTAAGGTGATACATACTTGGTGGTGTGTAGGATATATCATTGTGAATATTTTTTTAATAGTATGTATTGAGAAATGAATAACACCAGTGTTGTTTTTAAAAATTTTCCTCTGAACAATTAATTTTTCTACCTCTTTCAGTAAATCGATCATTGTAAAGTGGTTATTCAACCAACATTCAAAAACTTGAATTATTTGAAAACGAAACAAAATTTACTACATTGTGAAGAAAAAGACAATTCAAGTATGTTAATTTAAAGTTGAGATATAATCAATTAAAAAAGTCGGGGACATTTTTGTGGGACACCCGGTATATAACTAACTTCAGAGCTTAAAACTCTACACGTTCTGCAATGCCGGAACTCTGTGTTCCTGTCTATCTACTATTAGATAAATTAGATTCTTTTATACGATTAACAAACGAGCAAGTTCGCCAGTGTCACGGAAGAATGGGTCAAGTAATAATTAGACTTTCCTTAGAGGTAGACCGAAAAACAAGTTTTTATAACTGTGTGGTTAAAAATGTGTTGAAATTAGTCTACCTTGGAAAGTATTCGGTATTTCATTTTTGAATTGCAAAATGTAAAGCATTCTTCGTAAAATTATTCAATCGGTAATTTATATTCTTATGTTTTGTTTTCTGTGCTTGTTGCAGAACGACGTGGATTGCTGGGCATCGACATCCTGCTTTAAGTTCTGCACACTTTTTCATGAATGCTAAAACATCGTTGCGCTTTTTTCATCCCTGTGTCGTATTCACTAATGTGTTTGAATTCAAGTATCAAGGTATGAATTGACTCACTATTTTACGTTCAGCCTGCTTCACGTTGAAAAACAATCATTTTAGTGTTTTATCCATGTTTAATTCATTTTTGGGGAGCAATAGCGCTGTAAGTCTTATATGCTTGAAACAAATAATTATTCGTAGTAAATTGTACTGACCTTGTCAGGAGTAGATTTGAGAAGAACCACAACTGGGGCTCTACTCAGTGAACCTCCCGAGGTGCTCTTTGTATACTTATTTGGTGCTGTGTGACTGATGCTGGATAGGTTATTATTAGTTACAGATGGTTTTATGGATGCAAATGATAGTGATGCGGATTTTTACCTGTTTTTCCATATCTTTCTCTTCCAATTCTGTTCGGAAGTCTTAAAACGCGTTATCAATCATTGAAAATAAATGTATCGAAACTTATTAAAGGACAAATTACATTGCCTGATCATAATCTCTACAGATTGTTGGAAAACTAAATTGAAGTGTTGAAAAAATTAAAATTTCTCCACTCGTGACCGGTTATTCTTGAATTTTTGTGTGCTAGGTACTATAGTAATGTAAGTCCTTTACATTTACGATAAAAGGGATAAAATTAGAAAACTTTCATCTTAATAGCAGATGTGTTATTTTAAAAATTACACTAGAAGATCTTGTTTTTTTCTTTGCAGCGTCTATTAGGATATTTTACAAAACTCCTATCGAAGAAGAAAAATTTAGTCCAATTAGTACCTTGATGTTCCAGATACTCCTAAATATAATTCTGAATATTAAGAGCTCCTCCACTTGATACTGAAATCTTCATAGGAAATTAAGAACAAAATGCACGCGACCATAGAAAATCTTTATCAAATGTCGTAAAATGAATAATGTGAGGAACGATTCGATCATAATTTTAACGAAATCCTTTACATTCTCCACATATTAGGAATGTATTTTGCAAACATTTACGGATTTTATGTAACAATTTTTAGATTAACACTCGAATGTAAAAGTATTGGATGTTCAAGATTACAATTGAAAGGTGAATCATTTTAAAAAGGTCAATTTTCTAATATTTGCAATGTCATTCATATCATTGGGGGGAAATGAATATTAATAATAATCGCGTCAGGCGGAAGGCATGTTCAAATGAGTTACACTAATTTCGTCACTTTAAATGATCGTCCTGACCCAATAATAATGCATGGACTTCTATCCTATCCTACGGTAGAGAAATGAGTGTTGAAATTGTATCACACTCATGAACCTGCTCCGTTTCGCAATGTGCTCTAAAAAAGTGTTGGCTTTATATGCAACGTCTCTTAATGCAGTACGAATGAATCGTCAACGTTCTTCATAGAGAGAAGAGTCAAAAGAGCAGAATTAGTTTACCTTCCATTTTGGCCCATGTGTCGCACTTTAATCGAGTTCAAATGTAAAATTCAGTGTTTTTTTTCGCTAAAAGTATCGGTCTATCTTTCCTCATGCGAATATTTACAGCAAAAGTTATTTGTTTTCAAGAAATTAACAGTTGATAAATTAGTGATCAGCAATAAAATGAAATACGGAGCCGTGTGACGCTTTACAGCTTTTCATCTTGTGTAATTTTCCTCACGAAAGTTAAGAATTATTGATAGGTGTGGCATACAATACACTTTAAATAGAGTAAATAAGTAAAAATCAAACTTCGTGATTATACTAGTTTGCTTAGGAAAAATATAGTTATCAAGTGTTCACTACGCCTGTGTAAACTTCAAACTTTTGTACAATTGATCACAAAGGTTGCTTGTCTTGGAGGGATTTGCGCAGTCGTATTTATTTGTCACAATTTCATGCTAACGTTTTAATATCGGTGGTACTTAAAAAAGTGTCTCTTTACTACTAGTCTTATTATTTTAAGCTAAAAACTAAGATATATTTTATTATCTGACTACATCGTTTTATCTCAACTACTAAACGAAAGATATTTCTTAGAGAATGAGATTATTTCTTTTTAATGTTTCTGAAAAGATTTGAATTTATAGCAAAATCTGACTTGTTTATGACAGATTATTCGAGCTAAGTTCTTCTCATTCTAGATCCATGTATAATGTGTGGTGTATTGTCAATAGTTGTTTTAAGGTGTTTTGTTCTTATTGCCTAGGTTCGTAAGAGTGAACTGTTGATCATGCTGGGTGATTTATGGTGCTTCCTTCTACAGTGTTACTGAATGGCGTTCCGTCAAGCAGTCGCCAACGTTTTTCGTTGTCTACAGACGCGATGCCGCAAGGCTCTAATTTTCTCTCCTTCGCCAAGTGCTGAGTTTGTAGCTCGACCAACGACTGCATGTTCTATTATTCGAGTATCGCATGTTCATTATGTGGAAATCATTTGGAATTTGTAAAAACACAAAGAATGCAATAAGCTCGACTCCTTATATTGTCCACATGACGCACATTCCTTTCTCGGCATCGCGTCTGTAAATTCGAAATCTTGGTTACTAAATTAGTTAATAGCTCTGATTATAGTATATTATTTTACAATTGCTTCAGTCAGCATTAAGTTATGTATTACTTCATCGTTTACTAATTTTATAATCGTGCTGCATTTACTTAAGAGGTACTTGTACCATATAATATGCTAAATTTGATCATTTCTCATAATTCATCTGTTATGTAATATGGTAGAATTAAAATTAAACTCGTACTTACTCTGTTTTTAAACGAATAATGGTTTTCATGACTTAAGATCATCACTACTTTAGCATATCACGGCAAAGTAGGGCGCAAATCCTAAGAGCTAATTTCCTGACTTGAAGCAACATTGCATTGGCTTCAAAACAGGCTTATCATGGTATTTCAGAGCAAAAAAGAGCAGAAACACGTATTTAACTAATATTTCGGCTCAAATCGCAGCCTCACGACGACGCAATAACGGTGCTTCTCGTTTTTTGTCTCGCAAAATGTTCGTACTTCACTTCGACTTGTTCAGTTCATTGAGTTCAAGTTTGTGCTATTCATTAGCAAATTGCGAGATTTATCTTAGTGTGAGTTTTCGAAGAATTTATAGCTTTTCATTTCATTCCATTTATATGTTTAATGAACCTTTCATCTTGAAACATATATTTATAAGTTCTTTTGTAACGTGCTTCTCTTTTTTTGTATAAAAGAATTCAGTGTGATTTTCTTCGTCTATCTTAAGATGTGAATATTACGGTGCCTTGGTCATTTACTATCGTATAGCTATTCTACTGATATATTATACGACATAGAGCTCATGTCATTTTTTAGATCACTCTTAACTATTTTGTCATTGCTCGTGACTCTATAATCGCTCGAGTGCTATTATTAGTATTTCATGTTAGAAAATACATGGTGGACCATTTCGTAACATTCCTTCTGCTGTAACACATTCAGTTGCGATTCTTTTAGAAAATCATTAGTGATGCAAAATTTTCTGGCGTACCCATATCTCATTTTTGTTTTTGTTTTTTTTTTTAATTTATGGTCATGCCTACAATGCTTATGAAGAAATTTAAGCTTTATAAAGCTTTTTCATTACTCAAGCTGACCTTTGTAAGAATACTTGTTATTTCAGTCTCATCCTTATCTCATGGGAATTAGTTCCACACAGTAGCCTGTTTAAATTCATGTCGGACAACATCCGTGTCGATTTCGAAGTTAATCAATTCAAGTATTTGGTAGTACGCACCGCTCGTTCCGTTATGTGAAAGTTTGTACCGCAAAATTAAAGTTGTTAATTCAATACGAAGAATGTAGTGTGAGAGCGCACAAGATGTGCATGTTGCTATAATTAGCCGTCTGTTGAAGCCTGTGATATGCGCTCCTACCTTCAATACACTACTCGACTGCTGTGTCCAATTTTATTATACCTTATGCTAACTGGGCCTCGCTGCACAGAAGTCCAAACAATGGGAGCGTTAATGAGCGACCATTTCAGAACCATGACTCGGCCGAGCTAATTTGGAGAGCTCCATTCGAAATGAGCGTCTAAGTCTTTACGACCGACACATTCGGTCCTGAACTCGTTACATCTCCAGGTGAGTCGCTCTGCAGTTACTCCCAAATTTCACTCAACTAAACTACACAATATTGTAATACTATGAAGTCGTAAATGCGATTTTGAGATCTATGTGCTACAGGCTGAGAAATCACGCGACATCTAAATCGAAATTTTGTTAAATTCGTTTTTATTCTGGATAATAACAACCGTCGTGTATTTGATTTATGTGGATAAAATCTTGCAGGACACTCGAGTATACTTAGAAAATATTGTTATTAGGTCGTTATCACAGATAAACGATTTCACAACTTGTCGCCCATTGCACGGGTACGCAAGGGATATTGCCGCATGAATAATAGCCTACAGCCTACACCTTGAGGCGCTCGTTTGGTTCTAACTACACTAAACTAGAAATCTACACTATAAACACAAATTTCTATTCTCCTATTTGAATTTATTTTTTATAAATGAAATTCACTCGAAGGATACCGAAACACAAAAATGGAAGAATTAAAAAAGGAAAGAACGTGCAGAATTGCACGTGTGAAGAAGAGGCAAGAAAAACAGCATTAGGTCAAGTGATACCGATGATATTTGAGCATTATATCAGACTTGGGCCATGGGCACGTCCAGGTTCCTCATAACATTACGTACGTTAACAAAATTACGGTTGTGACTACCTTCACTTCAAGCCACTTCTGGACCAGTATGACTATTGATATTTAAGAATATGCAAGAAGTTATTTACAATAGTGGCTAATACTAAAAATCATTCATGACGGACAAGTGCTTTAGTCTGTACGTCTACCAAGTTTAATTATTCAAGCCTCACATAATTAAATGAGATGCAAAACGCCGTCGTTAGCTATAAACTTTGGCAACTTTAACACAATAGTACATGAATGGCAACTTTTATCGCATAAAAATTTGTATAAGTGGTTACTATGACGTCAAGACTTCCACGCGAGCAAAATGCAAAGTTTTTCACTAGCTCAAAGAATCTTACCTCAATAGGCGCTATTGAAATTTCTTGACCTTGATGTGCAGGTGAAACCGATAGATGATGCTGAAGATATTTTGCCTTAGCGGCTTCGATGTTGGATTTCGTTCGAACTTTAACCTGTCAAGAAAAATTACTTGTTATAACGAAGTCAACCGCAGTAAAATTAGATAAAAGCAATTTGAAATGAAAACAATGCTTAAATCGATTTTTCGGTTTCGTATTGGAAAGCAATGGAAATTATATTAACGTATGTATCTTGAACAACAGATTAGATTATTAGTTAGTTCAAGCCTCCCTATCCGCAACAAAGGCTATCCAAAGAGAAGAAGGAAGAAGTCACCATTTAGTATGGAGTTAAGGAAACGCGGAATCTATGCAGAAAAGGCACAGAAATAGAAAGCTAAGAAAGATCATGAAACAATAAAAGGTTTCAGAAGAAGGTAGTAGGTGCTGAAAAACAGGACAGCAGTGAACCGAAAAAAGATGGTCCGTGACAAAACAGAAACCTATTCTATTTTAACAAAAAGAAAGCCTACCTAACCTTTAGCTCAGGCCCTTACATAGTCCCCCTGGGAGCGTTAACTTTGAACAACAATGAATCCTCCGTTAGAGGGAGTCCGTACCGCCAAAGAAAGTAAACAGAGATCTAAATACATACATCACGACCTGATATTCACAGTATTTTAGATGAACTCATTTCTTCATTCAACATTTTAAAATTAAACGCTGTGTACCGCAAGTGTACTCACATATTCTCGAATGCACTCGGAAATTTCATCAATAAATGAATGAAATTCATAAACAAAAAATCAATGGAATATACGGCGCATGACCATGTTACAGAAATTCAAGACAAAAGATGGTTTACATTTAGCATTAGCATGATCAAGCTAAAGATGCTAGTTAATCTTGCTTATAATAAATATAGTAATAATAATTATAATAATAAACTCAGTTAACGACAACTTCGGTCAGGGAGTATTTAGTTGTCGCTTAATCTTGCTTAGAATACGAAACTTGGGAAAATTTTGCGAGTCTCACCGGCATTTGTATTTAAATCTGGGTTGAATTATCCGTAGACAAAACCAATCTTTTCATTTTTCACATTTGTCATCAATTCAATCTCTGCCTGATATGCCCTACGATAACTTGAAACTCAACACGCAGACGTGGACTCTTTCTTTAATAAATTTCATAAGAATATTTTGAGAATTTCTTGTCAAATAATTAACTTTTCCTGATGTACAGCCCAGTATTGAAGTTCGCAAGAAGTTTCAATGCTTCTGAAAATGTTGAATTCAAAGGTGCTAACATATAGTAATGGCGAATCAACCTGAGATAAACTGTAAAACCGCATTTTCGGATTCTCAAGTCCATCCTAGTGAGAAATCAGAGAATTTTAAGCATTTTTATACGAAATTTTTGTAACAAAGGTAACTTTTTGCCTAACAGTTTTTTTACCTGTTCATTCAATGTTTCCATAAGCAATGAAACTTTTTGGCAACTTAATACTCGGTTGTACATCAAAAAAACTAATCATTTCACCAAAAGTTCTAAATATCTCATGAAATTCTTATGAAATTCTAGAGGGAAATTGTTTAAGCCTGCAAATTGATTTAAGTTTTTTCCTTGGGAGAATTAAGCTCAGAATAATTTTACAAGTTCGGTTTCCAATACTCAATTCATTTGCAGAGGGAAATCAGATAATTTCAAAAATTTTTATTTTAGCGAAATCTTTTGTAAAAACATAAGGGTACTCTTTACGAAATTTTTTCTCTTTTCACTCCATGTTTCCACAAGCAGTGAAACTTTTCGACAACTTCAACAGACGGTTATAAATCAAGAAAAGCTACTTACATGACCAGAGATTTACCCTGTAATAAAAGCCCAGTCCGTCCGTCTTTGACACTCACAATCAAAGGGTGTGTGATGAGCGTATCTGTGATACAAGCTTCCATCAATTCCACAATTTTTAGTGTATCAATCCATCAAATTTGGAGTGGGAATAAATATCACATTTAATGTTAGGTTAGGTTGTACACAATGCCAGAAGTTGAGAGTTAAGAAAGTATAGGAAGCCGTAGAAAAGCATGGGAAATTAGAGGAAAGCCAAGTTGAAGCTAGGTTGGTCTGTCGCTCTGTCAAGGATGCTTGTTGACCATTTTTGGTAGGAGTTTCACTAGTGCACATAATTGGGAATATTTCAATCTCTGGTTCTGTTGGGCTGGATACATTTGTTTTCAATCCACAATTGAAATATTTTATTAGGAAAATTCCAATTCCCGCCATTTATGAAGGATCATGTAATGGTCAATTCTATTCTTACTGAGTGATGAAGAGAATGGGTTCAGCCAATATTTTGCATAAAAGGAACAAGCTCTGCCAACAATGCTGCGTCGATCAACGTGCAAAGATTAAATCCTGCCGTTTCCAGTTCATAAGAAATAACCAGTCCAGGGTGGAACTTTTCAACGGTCTGGCCGCCGCAATAACTGCAGTCAAATTAGTTTCACGGTAACAATTTTACGGGCATTGCACAAGTTTTTATACAAATTTCATCAATTTTTATGAAATTCTGTTGGTAATATATCTGATTTGCAAATTGAATTTCTGAATCCCTAGGGCGAATGAAGATGAGAATTAAATTAAAACCTCGGATTCCAATTCTCAATTCATATCTAAGAGAAAACAGAATTTCAAACATTTCTATTTCGAGAAATTTTTCGTAAAAATCGTAAGGATTTTGATTTTGGAAGCCCTGACCGAAAAAGTCAAAAAATATCGAAAGGGTATAGGAATTTATGATATATTATAAGAATTTCTGGTCAAATAAGAAGTGTTTCCTGGTGTAGAACCGATTGTTGAAGTTGTCATAGGGTTTCATTGATTTTGGAAACAATGTCTGAAAAAGTAAAAAATATCGCAAGGTCAATCCTCACCCTCACGTTTTTTGGCAAAAATTTCGCGGAATAAAATTTTTCGAAATTCTCTGATTTCTCACTAGAAATAACTTGATAAGGAACTTTTCTGAATTCCCTAGATTCATTCCTGAAATTTCAAAACTGCATTTAATCTTACTGATTTCTATTTCGGTAACGAGAAAGTAGTTTTTTGCTGTCGCCACAGTGTGTTGTCCATGCAATGCGGTGTGGTTTTAAAGGGAAAGTTCAAATAATGAACCCGCAATTGCTGTTCTGGACGACCTCGCCTGCCATCGTTCAACTTCTGACTTGACGATTCCACGAGACGAATATAATTTAATTCACACTCTATATTCTATGCAAGATAGAATCAAATAATTAGCAGCTCAATTCCGTTGCTTTCTGTCACTCCGCTTAATTTGCGGTGACGTTGTTTGTAGGAGGAATGAAGCTTCGAAACTTATTTTAGGTATTTCTCAAGGGCCGAACTGAACGGACTGCACATGTATGTTGAATTCCTACAGCTCTATATGGCCTTGATTTCTGATGTTACAACTGTAATCTAATATACTGTTTGTACCTCATGGTATTAAGAAAATGTAACATTTCATGTTGTTCGATGTATCCTACGCGGTATTTTAAATTCAACAGTTGTTTGCAAATCCGTGTGAGCCCTTTTTGCATCAGAGTTAATCAAAGCTTAACGGAAGTTCATTGCGTCCATTTCGCGCTCTCTGTAAATCCTGTTGATTTGATCCCGAGAGAGCGCAGTGCATCTTTTTCTCAGACCGCGCCAACTGCTTCTGTATATTTCGAGAGTCTAAAATTCGGAGACCTCGCTCAGCGACCGAGCATCAGCTAAGGTCTTGTTTACGACTCTTTTTGATTACTTCGCTGTAACACCAAAAGTGTCGCGAGTTGGTCATTTTTAGAGTGTCAGGCGAGTCGATCGTGCCGTTCTTTGCAAACTTGTTTTGATGCAGCCTCTATGAACGATCTGCTCCTAATGAATCAAAGTCTTAAAGTCCCGTCAAATTGGTACAAGCAAGCAAAAGATGATCTGCCTTGGAGCGGTCCAGCGCACTGCTCTATGAAACAGAACTCCAAAAGTCTTTCATCAAAGAGACTCAAGTCCGCGCATTTTTGCCCTGTTACGCATCGCTTTTGAGCCAAGAGTTAGTCTCTTTTATTTGGAACTTCACATCAAAGTCTCCGAATGAGCTCACACTCGCTGAACATCTATAAAGGGCCGCTGCAGGCTGTGCAGTCGCTCCTGCAATATTGTTTATTCTCGCATTTTGCAATTAATTCCTAGTACATCATCAGGTCGAATGTGCGTGCTGGCGCCAATAAGAATGGCATCCAATTTTTCCTCTGTCCCGTATTTGTAAACTGAAAAAACGGAAAGATAACAATTATTCCTAGCAAACAGTGCTCGCATGCCAGGGGAATCGCCAGGTGAAATGAAATGTAAGCTTTTGCATTCCCGTAAAAGCGCATTTCTTCATCATACATATTTTTCCATGTTTTATTATTTTCTGAAACTTACTATATCTCATGATTTCATGGGAGAAACTTAGGTTATTCTGTAATACATCGTTAGTTCAACGTTAACTGTTTTTTATAGCACGTTTATACTTCTCAATATTTTACCATATTTTATCAGAGACTTTCAAGGTAAAAAACATTTAGAATTGGCAACCCATAACGAGTCCAAACCAGAAATATTTTGTCTGCTTTTTTATTCTATTCGCTGTTAATTTCAATACACCTTTTAATGGTAAAGTGCTCACGTGATCTCTCACACACATTTTCATATTACAATTTAAAAAAGGATGCCCGTTTTGGGTATCCACCAATACACCTTTCAATGGTTGAGTACTCACGTGCTCTAACTCACACACACACTTTCATATAGTGATTCAAATATAGGTATAGTGAGTCTGAGTATCACAGAGTGTCAGCCATGGTCTCATATCATAACTTCATAACAATGTTGACAATAAAATTTACGTTTACGAGCAATGCGAACCTCGGTTGCAGCACCGCAGCTGCTCACATTCGCTGCTACAAGAGGAGTGTAAAACAATTTTCTGGCGATTGTGTTGCCAGCTATGCCATAAATTCTTAACTCTTAACGCACTACTCATGAAGTACAAGCATAAAACTAAAGTTACGCTCGGTTCGAAGTTATCAGGCCTAGCCGTGTATGAAGTAGCTTAGTGTTGGTTGCTTTTAGAAGGGTTCTATTATTTAGAGTGTTCCTATGGGCTAATAGTCGAAGTCAACATGAGTTTTTGTATCAGGTTTTTATTTACGTTAACGCATTATGTTGGAATGAAAACGCATGCGCTGAAGAAGAGCGTCCTCCAGCTCATTTCGGGGACTTCCCTCCTCAGAGATACGTAGGACCCTTTAACTATATATCGTGATACGTAGGAACCTCTAGATATATTTCAGGTATGCTGCTACCTTCTGTCCTTGTGAGGGTACCTTGGGGGAACTAGTGCTCCTCAGTGGACACCCAGCGACCCAAGCAGGGAAACTTCTCATAGGAGTCTCTTATGGGTTGAACTCTGCGGTTAGGAAAATTTCATTTTTCTATTTTATTTTCTCGTGGAGAAAGCTGGCGTGCAAAGTTCTCAGTAGTACTCGTCGTTCTTACATCGCTGTGCCGCCTTATCGGGATACATATGCCGATTTTTGGCCAGGGTAACAACGGGCTGCCTTTACAAAGATATTTATTTAGATTCTCCAATGGGATTCCTCTTGGGCGTAAATTTCGCGGGTGTTAGTGCGATAATCGGATGAACTGAGTTGATAAGGGCTGTGAACCTTGAATAAGTTATTATGTTATGTACCTTTCTACATAACGGCGCATCGAAGATGACGGTTGCATCGACGAGCAAGAGTCACGTACTCCGTGTCCAGAACGACCATTGCGAATTCAGCATAATAACCTCAGCAGAAAGCCAGATCAGCAAAGAGGGGACGACGCCAGCTCAACGGCTACATTAGAAAGAAGGAAATACAAAAAGGCTTCGAGACGGTTGGTCGCTGCCTAACGTTCTTGCATAAGCTGCGGTAACTGCTTCTATAAAAGGTTGTACTTAGAGTTAGGAGTATTGATTCCCGAGCGTGTAGTAGTCATAGAAGGGTCTCGTATATGCCGCCTTTGTTTGAATCTTTGAAATAGAACTCAGCCCGGCGTACTGAGATTTGTTATTGTATAACTTGTTATTTGTGACTTAATACTTTAGAACGACTAATTAAATATATAACGTAAACGTGACCACTTCGTACACATCGACATCAGCGCCTATACTTTCTCCAAAGATACGTGAGATGTAACCCCATTGTCATTTTATTGAGTTTGCGGATTTCAATTATCTCTCGTCATATTGGTGATATCAAACGAATAACAGTAAATGTGTGGCTATACATAACGAGTGTTTCAAAACCTGCTATAGCCATGCCCTAATTTAAATGTCGATCATGAGATTAACCAGAAATTACGAAAAGAAAAATATTTGATCACAGAAATTATCCTGGAAAATACTAAAATCTACTTGTTCTAACCAAAAATGAAAAGACGTCATAACATTATTAACGGTAATAAACATCTGACTTTCTCCCAAATGAATTATAGTAGTAATTTAGTTTCTTGATGAATTCAGGTAACACAACAGTAGCCGTGAAATCAGTGCTCGTCATTCTTTAATGTGTTTATCCGATACGAAATTTTTATCCATTGAGAATTTATTCTGAAACCCTCAGTTCTTCGATCGAAATTATGGGACGTTAGTAGCAATACTCAACTTATTTTCATGAGATATACGAAGCGGGAATCATACGGAATTATAAGAAGCGTCTAACGGGTTTGTACCTTTATAACGTCACAGGAATATAACTTTGACACTGGTACGACTTGACAGGGAAGAGAAAAACCAGCAATGAAGTTATCAACACCAGGGTGGCTTAAACTAACGAATCTAATCTGAGTTAACATTTAAAAAATATTTGATATTGCATTCACGTTTCTTATTTCATGGTGATGCAGATACAGTTTCCTCAATACTAATTACAATATATTTTATGACATATCTTACCTTTTATCTCCCAACCTTAACAGTCACCTTGCTTAAAATGCTAATTTGTCCCCGATGTAGAAACACCGAACGAGTTGGTACTTGTACGTAAATATCGTTTGGAGAGAGAGGATTAAAGCTGAATACCATGTAGGAGGCAGTAAGAGAATGAACACAGAAAGGATCCTCGCCAGGCAGGTGGAAGAGTAACACGAGGTCATTTTTAAACTGAATAGTATTTGTAATAAAGAATACAGAACTTCAGTTTTCAGAAGATGTAGCAAGAAGACTATAGGCAAGCGTTTTGCTGCCCAGAATAAAACCGATGATCAAGTTATAGAGGTACATCATCTTCCCCCAACTTACACGGTACAAAATTAGCCTCAGTTATTCAACTGATGCGACGCTTGGTTGAAATGATGAATTACTGGGCAGACCTGGAACTAATATGGTGTCACCGTGTTCCGAGTGGTAAAGAGCACGGGCCTTTCACGGAAAAAATTGGCACTTCGAATCCTGGCCCAGTGATTTTCCCAGTTGGGAAAAGAACTCAACCTCAATTCCCCACTCTACCCAGGTATCGAGAACGGAACCGGCTTGACCGGGGGTAACCGTCATTGCGTCCTAGGGTTAGTTATAAGGCATTTGAAAAACCATTGTACAAGATATTATCAGGCTTGATTAGAATAAGACATCCTTTCCTTTGTTTTCTTTGTATGAGTTGGGATCCACATGAGACGATGTGAGCAGCATAACTTGAGGTTCAACTGTGCCGTCTTGTGCGATCGCAAAACCAGACGCTGTGCTGCTGCTGTTCGGCATGCGGAAGCCTAAGCCGAAACGCCAAAAAGTTCTCGGGTTAGGGGCCCCTAAAAACCATCGCAAGTACCACTCCTAAAATATAACTTTATTAAAGAGCAATAGCAACGGTAGCTAACCATACTCGAGTGAATTTCCTGACAGTTTTGGCTTCACTTTTCACGGATAACAGAGTTTTGCGAAGGGATTTTATTACCGAGAGGATGTCTGAGCAATGTTGATTTTTCGTTCCTGTTTGATGTTCGGTAAAAGTTGGATGTACTGCGTTCGGTGCGCCATTTTAGCGTATTTTCATTATCGAGCGGCAGCGAATGCTACGGCTTGCTCAATTGCAGTTCTCGTAGTGAAACCCCACGTTTGTGATATTCAACTCTTTAACCGAAATTGTTATTCAATTGAAATTTAAAGTGAATTGTAGTAAGCAATTTTGGAAAGAGCAAACATTAACGGGTTCGGAACTTTATTTAGCTTTCATTAAGTATCTATGAATGTGACTACTGGCATGGTCGGTCAGTAGCATTATGGAAATTTCCTCTGTGGCCACCGGTGGCTCACGTTGTGTTCAAAGTGTTGAATGGATTATTTATTCAACTAAATGAAGGTCGAATAATTTCACTCGCGATGTATAATCATGGTTGCATTGTTGTCTTGTTGTATAAGTAAAAGATTTGAATGCAAGCGTGCTTTCGGCTATCAATTTATCTTATGACCAGTTAAATTAAAATCTTAGCGGATTGAAACTTATCGAATACGTGTATAGTGTAAAACCATGTTTGCATTGCTGTCTAGTTGTATATGTAATAAAATTAAATACGACCGTGCTTTCGGCTAGCAATTTATCAAATAAGCAGTTAAAGTACTATGTTCACGAATTGAAATTTATCATAGGTGTGAATAGTGTCAAGTCCATAGCTAGTGAAATATTCAGTTCCAAATAATTGCATTTTCAAAGGCTTTTGATAAGCATTCGCTTGTACTATATATTCTCACCGGCGCGCAGTGGGCGAGCACAAAATTTCATAGGACAAGATTATTAATGTTTACCGTGAAAGTTTGGGTCTGTAGGGTAAGAATGGTTTATTTTGTAGGATAAATGATTGAAAACAGTGAAAGGACTTGTAGACTGCAGGCTCTGGATGCGCAATGAACTTGAAGGAACTTCTCATTGCGTTGCAATTTCGTGCCCAAGTTTTCCTGATCAAGTGCGGCACAACCGGCACATGTCTCTGAAGTTGGAAATGGGAAGAGTGAATTCTACTTTGTGTTATATCTCATTAGTGCATAACATGCTGTCTTATGACCGTGGAATTGCATATCACTGAAATACCAGCAAGCTCATATAAAAATATGGCCTGAACTACGATGAGAGGCAAATCATCGCAAACAATAGCAAACCACTTAATCTTATTTTGCGTTTTCCACCGTTTTCAAAATGAGTTCATGCAAATAACAACCTGAACAAAGGGCAACCTGAACAAAGGGCAACATGAACAAATGACAACATGAACAAATGACAACATGAACAGATGACAACATGAACAGATGACAACATGAGCATGCGAATGACATCTAAATGACAACTTGAGCATGCAGATGACACCATACGTCTCGCGTGCGCTCTGAGAGTCACACAACACACTGCAGGTTGCCCACTACATCCCACCTGCTCGCAACGCGTTGCCCGCCCTCGCATTGTGACGCTTTCCCGCAAGTCGCTCTCGTGGCAGCCGTGAATTAAGCTGGGATTGACAGCCAGACTTACCAGTTGTGAAATTAAAGCAATCTTATGTGAATAAATCATGCTTTCGGTTCCGAGTAGATGGACTATTATCACGTATTAAAAAATAACTAGAGTTATACCTGAGTGTCGTTGTCCTTCTCTCCATTGCATTTCACGTTCTTCCTCTCACAGTTCTAAGTTTGAGGCGAACTTTGCGTTATGCTGGCACAGCAGTCTGCTAAACAGAATTTACGGCTTGGGGATAATTTTGCCTGAACGCTGTCTCAAACGCAGGGTCATCGAGCAATGAGAATAGACTGAAAAAATTTGATTTAATTTTAAAAATTTTGCGCTTTAATTTTTTTCGGTAGTTTTAGAGAACTATTTTAGTTCATAGTAAAGCGTAGTTAATTCACAATTACGTCATTTGCATACTGCATGACAGGTGTTATCAGGTTGATTAAGTTAATTGGTGAAGATTCAAAACAAGCTGATGGATATTTTATCCGCTAAATAACATGTAACGCAGGCTAATATTCTTTGAAGCATGACGATGACCGAAAATGCTGAGAGTAAATGAGGTAGGACGGAGTCTGTTGGCAGGTTACGGAACAATCGCGTCATATTAAAACAGTGTTTTCCAATTCTCAAATCTTTTTTGGAGAGAAATCAGAGAATTTCAACCATTGTTATCGTACAGAACTTTTGTCAAAAACGTAAGCCTCGCAATATTTTTGCACCTTTCCATTCATTTTTTCCAAATGCGATGATAATTTTTGACAACTTCAGTACTCGGTTGCACATCAGGAAAACTAATTATTTGACCAGAAATTCTCATTAAATTCTAATAAAATTCTCATGAAATTCTTTTAGGAAAGGGTCCAAATCTACAAGTTGAATTTCAAGTTTTTCGTAGGGCGAATCGCTCTGAGATTAACTTTAAAATTGCGTTTCCCAATTTACAAATAATTTTTAGTGGGGAATTAAAGAATTTCTAACATTACTATTAGGCGGTATTTTTTGTCCAAAACGTTAAGGTCTGTACAAAATTTTTCCACCTTTTCATTCGAAAAGCCAAAATACGCACGCCCTCCGGAAAAGATGCTACGAAGATCTAGTTTACGATGGAAAAATATCACAGCGATGGTTTTACAACGAAGCCATAAAGATGGAACAAGCAGAACTTTCACGAGATTTTCACAGATTTTAGTAGACTGTCAGAAAAAAAGAGGTTCACGCGTTCTCAAATTGGCAAGATCCGCAGGGCGAGGTCGGCGCTGGCGTCCGTGCTTGAGCACGCCATTAGGACAAAAAATATGCATTTTGTCTTCAAAAAACTGAGATGAATACGTTAAAAATTACTGTACACATTGTGTATATCATTTTGAATCTACAAGTCTCGTCTGCATTTCTTAAAGTAAACTTCAAACGAACTCGAGTTGGGTCGGAGTTCAAAACTATCGAAAAAACAACACATTGACGTTATGGTGATAAGTACATGTATCATAATGCCGTGATGGTGACGAGTACACCGAATCATTATGACGGGATGGTGACGAGTACCTGTATCATGACGTAATGATGACGAGTACACTGAATCATTATGACGTGATTGTGACGAGTATACCGAATCATTTTGACGTGATGGTGACGAGTACGCTAAATCATACTGACGTGATAGTGACCAGTACCCAGAATCACAAGACCGGAGTACAGGCCGTCAATGAGCACCCGTACCAGTACTACCCAAGACTCACAAAGCGCCAGTATGGGCAGCAAAAATTAACACTCGTTGAAAAGAGCACAGTCGAGCTTGAAACTTAGGACTTCACAATTACGAATAAAACTGAGCAGCCGATTTTGCTGACAGGAAAATTCCTCATGACAACAAAAGAGGCATTTTGCCTGCGCTCGAGACCTTCTGAAAGCACTACCGTACCTCTCCGTTCAATACCGTGGCTTTCATTGAGCTCGTGCGTATTATGGTTGGGCGGTGCTGCAGTAAAAAGGGCGATTAAAATCTTGCTGGCATTAACCTGATCTTTCAAAAGCTTTCTACGGAATAGCAGGACTTCTCTAATTCTAACCTGCGCCATTGAGAGCTCTCTAAAGGCACGGAAAAAGTGAACGACCTCGTAAACGCTATCACGATCACAAAATTCACAGAACGCTTAAACAGTTTTCCTTCGCAATCGTTCTTTTTTAGGTTTACTTTAATCAGGACCTCCGCAGCTCAAAAGAAGATCTTGGAAGAGAGAGTATTTGCGGCTGGTAACGTTGCCTAAATATCCTTCATTGCAGGAACGGGGAGGCGAATTTTTGCCCCTTATCCTGCCAATGTGCGCCATTGCCCATACTTATGGAGGCCATAATTTAACGGATTTTTCGAGACATCCTTTCTTGTCGGCCATTTGCCTCTTTTAAACCAAGCTCCAAAAGAGCATTAAACAATGATGCCAATTACAGTTTTAACGACTTGCCTCAATTCTTTCAAACCTCAACATTCTTTAAACTGCCAAACACCGGAGACTAATATCGCAATTTCATAGCGCCTTTCTTCGCAAGCACAAAATGTTAGAAAAAACTTAGGAACCACTCTGAGCCTTCGACTTATCGATAAGGTTGACGGAGCTCAGAAGCTGAAGTAAGGAGCGGCGTGCGGGAAAATCGCCCATTAAACTCTCGAGAATTTCGTCTTTTAATGATCGAGTTTTTTTCTCACAGATAATAAATGAAGTTTTCTTGAGCAGAAATAAAAGTATTTCTGGCAGTACTGTCTAACACATTACGGGATGAAAGTATTTGCGTGAAAAAATAACCCAAAAACTCGCATTCTTCATAATTTACAAGTGGCTTTTCAAAAGATGTCAGGGAATATTTTATATGTTTCAACGCCGAGTAAAATCCCCACATGCACGAACGGCGACGAATTTTGGAGCGGAAATTGATAATCATTAGGCAGCTCTGTCAAGGTTGCATTCATCAAAATTATTTTCTATTCTTATGACCAGATAATGTCCAAAATAAAATTCACACCCAAAAAGACACATTACATAGGAATAAATAAACAGATTAGATTAGATTAGTCGCTAGTTTTAGCCTCCCTACCCAGCAACAAATGCGATCCAAAGAGAGGAAGGAGGAAGGCACCATTTAGTATGGAGTTTAAGGGAACGCGGAATCTACGCAGAAAGGCATAGAAACAGTAAGTTGTGAAAGAAGATCATGAAACAAGACCTAAGTTGAAGAGGAAAGTAGTAGGTGCTGAAGAACAGGACAGCAGTGAACCGAAAAAAGGTGATCCTTAACATAACAAATACATTTTATTTCAACAAAAAAGAAGGCCTACCTAACTCTCAGCTCAGGCCCTCACATTGTCCCCCTGGGAGCGATAGTTCCCATAGATACGAATAAATGAACAAATAGACGCCATGCATTCAACATCTACAAACTCAATCGTACTTTTCCTAAGCACCAGGTTAGATTAGATGTCAGTTTAAGTCTCTAACTACAACAAAAGCGTTCCAAAGAGAGGTAGGAGGTAGGCACCATTTAGAATGGAATTAGGGGAACGCGGAATCTATGCACAAGGTGTACAGAAACAGTAAGTTGAGAAAGAAGTTCACGAAATAAGATAAAAGTTGAGGATGCAAGCAGTAGATGCTGAAAAATAGGACAGCGTGAATCGACAAATGATGGTCCGTAGCAAAACAAAAAAAGTTAAATTTTAACGAGAGGAAGGCGCATCTCACAGTTAGGTGGGGACCACAAATATTCCCCCTGGGAGTGCCAATTCCCATAGATTCCTGAGCACAAGATAGCGCCAAAAATGCCACTTGAATACAAAGGAAGCTCAACAAAAAACTCAGCACCAGCTCGGTGTAACTCGTTGCTGGTACACTTGAAAGCTGATTCTGTGCTTTGAACAAAATCCTCTCAAATGACATCATCTACAAATAAATAAAAGAAGTTCCTGAAAATATAACTTAATTTCCTCAAGACAAAAATATTTTTCAGTTTAATTAGCCCTTCAATTTCCAAGTGGTGGATTTTTCCGCCCACATTTCAATATATTGTACTTCTTGCTGAATTTGTTGCCTAGTGTGTTCTGGAGTTGACTGGCGAGTGGCAGCTTCTTTCTCATTCTAATGTCGGTCACTGCCTGATGCCGGAGTAAATCTAATGATGGTGGTTATAATAACGGTAATATGAGTAGTCAAATGCTGACGTTAAAGGGTTAAGTCAAACTCGAATAAAAAAAATCAACCTTTCGACGGTTGATGAGGTCGAGTGCACACGGCCCGTAAATAATGTGCAATAATGTTCGACAAATCACATGGCACACGTTCCTATTTCCTAAGAATTCACGTGATATTCATTCCTACTCGAATCTGATGGATTAATACACTGGAAATTATGGAGTTGATGAAGCTTGTATCACAGATACTATCATCACACACTACACGCTGGCTTCGGACATACAGTCAGACACCCCTCCAATAATACTGTAGGTTAAACATGACTTTCTAGATGGTACAAAGACACAGAGAGTTACGTAAGAAAAACTCGTCTCGTGTCTCGGGCTTCCATGCTCTACTTCTCAAACCAAAAGCAAGCGGTTTCGGAACACAGGAAAACCGAAAAACGATAGTTCGCAACAAAAAACTATTTTATTTTAATAAAAGAACAGCCTGCTGTGGAAAACGGACGACGGGAAATTTTATCACTCGGTGACCTTGTATTTTACTCCCCTTCAAGTTCAAAACTGGAGAACCATCATAATTGAAAAAGAAGAATGCAACTCTATGGTGGAGTGATCAAGCAAGCCTTAGTACATTTTGAACAATTTATCGACCAACACTCATATCGTTCTTATATTTCAAATTCATCGATGAAAAGTTTATATCGAACTGAGCTTCATGAATCTAAATACAAGAAAAATTACCGTAATATTTTCGTTCTAAAGCATAACAATTTGGCCGTTACTAGGTTAACAACCTTACATTTTGCGCGTTTTTTCTAGATCACATAAGCGTTCGGTACAACAAAAATGGTGTTCCATGCACCGAAGTGCGCACAAACCTGGTCAAATGTGAATGAGGGAAATACCTCTGTTCGAATACTTGATAAACAAGCGGAAACGAATTCGTTAACTACGGAATCTTTCTTATATTTTTAGACCTAAATACATATATACGATTAGTACAGCATTAAATTATATATATCTGTTCACTTGCTCATTCCCACATAAAGAAATTTCAAATTTATAGCGTTACTCCGTGTATAATAATTAGATCATTACTTTCATTCCAGAAGGCACATATGGAGAAAATAGGCCTTAATAGATTAAAAAAAATAACGTTAGTGGAAGCCTCCCTAACCACTGCTAAGGTATTCCGAAGAGGAGCTGAATCATTTAGAGTGAAATTAAGGGGATGAATCTAGGCATAAGGTTAATTTCTCTGAGCATAGAAACAGTACGTTGAGAGGAAAGTTAATTAAACAATACAAAAGTCGGAAAAAAACAGTTGATGATGAAAACCAGAATACCAGTGAACCGAAAAATGATGGTTCGCAACAAAAAGGAATTATTTCAATAAAAGAAAAGCCATTTTACTCTCAGTTTGGGACCTCACATCTCCTCCCAGGAAGCACCAACCCCCATTGATACAATAGTTGTATCCCTGACAGACTAATTAATTTCTTGAGCTAAGACATACTTCCCTAATGAAGTATTAGTAGCCAAATAACTTGCAGATGTACACTAAACATGATGTATATACTATGACCATCGAAATCTAGTAAATTCAGCGTTATTTGCTCAACAAAAGACAGCGCAAGAGCAAGATCACAGACCGAAATAATCGCACTCATTGAAGCATAATAAGCGCACTCATTGTCCAGCAAGGATTTGACTCAAGTGGAAGCTTCATCAGTTCTACATTGTTTCAAATTTTGAGCCGCAAGTTGAGTCAATGTAATTTTGCTGCTCATGTTTCAATATCAACTGCCTTGAAGTTTTGCAGCTCGTGGCAATACGAGCACTTTTCCATTTCCATGCAGTACGCTGTTGACTGAAAGAAGAAAACGAAAGAAAACGGAGCGTCTCTTTTATCAATATCCGCGTACGTTGAAATCAACAGACTTTTTTTGAACACTTTTAGACGCTGTAACCTAAAAATCAATACGGACAAAGTTTTATATAGCTGGAAGAGTTGCATGGAAGCCAGCATTCACGAGAAATTAATTTCTGGAACGATTATACATTTGAAGGTTTAGATCTTTCGTGTTTTTATTACCGGAATTGAATGGCTTGGAAAGTCCACGGAATGTAAAATTTAATAAAAATCGAAACGCTAGGCGAATTTTTGGGTCATTTCATCATAAGAATTTTAGTTCGTCATTGCATGAATATGAAAGAAAATATTTCCCCTCTAACTATATTAGATAACATCTAAAAAATTCGTTTCTCATTCATTCACCCTCCGCCTGAGACCCCTCGCATGGAATACGGACATACGTTTTCACATTTCTTTCCGAATTTACCCAACGTATCAATAGATGGGAAGCAGCCCGAGCACAATATTTGCAGACAAGCCATTCAAAATTTAAGCATTTCGTCCTGTTCGGATTGAAAGCTCGGAAACTTTAAAACTCGGTGGCCATAAGTTGTTGAAGTGAGGACGTTTATTCGTCGCAGCGGCCGAGCATTACATTCTATAACAAGGCTCCTTTTTTGGGGGTGTCGCAATCACGGGAGGGCTTCCAATTCAGCGGGCGCTCGCAAAATTTAAATTTAATCTCCAGGTCACAAAAGGAACGGATGTTTCTGGCGTATTTCTCTGATTAATCTGACGCTCGGGGATCCGAATTTTGAGCAAATCTTACGCGCAATGACAGCACTCCGTGATAAAACCCGTCAAATTACCCGCGTTTCTCACTCTTCACTTGAACGCGCGTAATGAAGACCGCTCAAGAGATATCCTTTCAAAAATAAAGCGCCCACACATTCCAGTTTCGTGATGAAAACTCCGAGAATCGCGCCAATTTAAAAGCAGTTGATGAAGCAGAATTTTGGCTGGATTTACCCACATATTGCAGTGTAAAGTCCCGGTCTGCTCTCGCAATGCTTTTCCTGCGTCGAAAGTGGATGGCTGCGCGGTGATGAGGAAATAATATAGTTCACATCCAATATTACTTCTTTTTAAGCTTCCATTTCCGTACAATTATTTTAATAATCCATTTACGTATTACAACGGAGCAGCTCAACAAATTTAATGATGAAAACCTGAAGCTTGATGTTTCTTAGGAAATACTTTTTTTAGTTGCCTTTTGGGAACGCTATTTTGGTGCGTTGAGGAGATATACATGTATACCAATACACACTCGCACACGACGAACACACGCACAAAAAAAAAAAAAGAAATAAGAGACAAGGACAAATGTGTGAGAAACCTCACATGAACCTTTACACTGAACTTAAAACAAAGCACTGAATATTAAACATTCCGAATGGTTGTGTTCACCAGCAACGTTTCGTCCAGACAAAGAATGCGGACCAGAACGAAAAGCTGAGGCTAAAATGTTGTCATTAGTCATCGGTAACTTCAATCTTTACCAATCGAAATCCTATGCGAAGTCTCTGCCTGTTTTTGGTTGCGAAGTCTACGCCTGTTTTCGGTAGTTAACACGTTCACTGCGTATTGGGCCATATGTGTCCCAGTTGGTAAATTGCCCACTCAGGTTCCGGTATAAATGAATGGCATTTCGTTTGTTGCATGATCTCTTTAAGAAATAGCTGTTACCATACCAGGTGAAATGCATCGTGTAATTGTATTTTTCATACTTCTTCCGTAGGATGAAAATATTTTCAAATGTTAAAATCGATTTTCCTAATCTGCTACTTACAAGCTAACCAAACCAAACGTTTGCAACCGAAGATACGCAGTGAACATGTTAAGCAGCAAAGTTAACGCAGGTGAAGCGAAGCTACTAGGATGATGGGACTAAATATTTACACAAGCGATCGCGTGTTGATAGGCATACGCTGGAATGTAACTCGTCCCACTAGCTGACTCGTACATTTCTATTATCTTGTTCTCCAGCTACTTAAGACCTCCGATGCGCCACAATTTCCTGTGTCAAGACTAGCGCCCGCTCTCTCTCTCTCTCTCTCTCTCTCTCTCGATGTTCGACCACCGTCCTTTCAGAAAGACGTTAGGAAATCACTCGCATCGTTCCTTTTTTCTGAATGCTTCGATGAAAAGTTCGCATTTACTAGGTTTCATTTATGATAGTTTAAGAGAAATTACCGTACTATTTCAAGGCCCAAAAAATTGAGTGTTATGTGGTTAATCCTATAACGTCTGCATTTTGCACTCAAATTACCGTTATCAAAACCACCGTCATCAAACTGGCACCGGTATCATGTAGTCACCGACATCACACCGAGGAAGTGACTGCCACTCGACAGTGAGCTCCGAAGAACACATTAGTGCACAAATTTCACGAGGAATATAATATATTAGAGCAATTGATGAAAGAGGATTTTGAAATTCACTTCGACTGTAAAGAGTTAAAGCGCCTTGAGCGGAGGACGAGTTTAAACCATAAGCCAAAATTTATCTATGGAAGCGATCCACCCGTGTGCCAGACAGCAAAATCCATTACTTTTATGGTGTGTTAAAAGTTAACATGTAGCGGATAAGTTCAGCTTATGTTTGAATAGAATCGGATCCCTATAGGAAAGTGTAGGGTAGGGTATGGTAAGGTGGGGTGGGAGTTAGACGGAGTAGGGTGGGTTAGGTTAGAAGTTTTGGTTCATCCAAGTCAATGAGAGGCAATAATCTTTGAGCAACAAAGAAGCACATATAAGCATCATTGAGCGCACCTTCGCAGAGCGCACCTTCGTTTCGTCAGTGCAATTGCATTAAAGAGCGTCTTTTCATCCAATGATTGAAGCTTGATCGCTCATTGGTGGATAAAGAACCAAGTAATGATATTAAACTAAACAAGAAGGAAAAATAAAAAAGGCTGCTCAAACTGCTTTAAAAACATGTATATAAAAATATCCACCCCAAACGGGGTTCAATGCTTTAACTTCTCGCCCAAAATAAAACAGGCTTCCATGCAAGACGTCGCAGTAGCCTGTAGTTCTTTGCGAGCTACGTATTTGCCCGTGTTGTATTGCGAGAGCAGCGCAAAAATGAAACGGGCGAAAGTTACAAGAATATTTTTACTAACCCACGGCAAACTTGAGATAATTTTATAAATTTCTCTGGTAGGAGTTAGAATGCAACTGAGATGTGTACCATTTCTCCTCGTGTGTGATACGATGAAGATACCATGAAGGATTCCTGAATGGTACTAAACATTATGCTTGCAATGTTTATCTTAAAAATATTATGAGGTACCTTCTTAGTTACTTAAAGTACACTATAAAAAGTACTCTTGAGTACTCACTTAAGCACCCTTAGTCACTTGAAGTAGTAAGATGCACTTAAAGAATGAACTAAGGTATATTTTTGCATATGAACTACGGAATCTCTCGTTTGAAAATACGCCTCAGGAATCTCACATAGTATGTTCACATGGACGGCAGTATCTTCCATTCTAAGATGCCATACTCAAATGAGACCATTGTACTAGACTAAGAAACAATCCACTGCTGTATAGCTCGCGGTAGATAAATTGTTTAAATTGTAAGTACATAAGATATGACATCGAACAATACTCCTGAGCGCCGCCCGTGCACTAAAGACGCGAAACAGTTTCAGCATACGAAACCGCAACATTTTAAACTCAATTAAATGTAAAAGGGGGCCTTCTACAACATGCTCCGCATTTACAGTCGTAATTTACTTTCATTAAAAATACAAATGAAATACATAGATTTCCCTCAAAAAAAATTTTGGCGCTTACACGAGTAAATACGATATTCATAAGTGAACAAGCCGCAAAGAAATAATCGCATCATGAACTTAGATCGAATACGTGTGTATCAATGAAAGGTTCCATCAGTCCTCAAAATATAATCAAAACCGGGGAGGGCTTGAAGTAATTATAAATGTGTAATCCTTGCTGCCTATAGTGAACTTCCATTTCTTCCGAGTTGAAAGAGGAGACTCTTCAAACTTACGGAGAATTTATTGAAAAGTTCGGACGTTCGATGATTGGATTTTTCGAGGGAGCGTCAGTCGGTGGCTGGAGCGCGAGACATCTCGGGGAGTGGATTAGCAGTTGAATCAACGCACCGTGCACAGAAGAAGCAGTCGAAGTGCTATGGGACCTCTCAAAAGCTTCCAGTCGCACGAACCCTCACGGACAAGTGGTGAGAACTGAGGTATAAATTCGTGTGGTAGGTCGCAATGGTCAAATAGTGTTCCGCAGCTCGGTGCTCTAATTAGTATAGTTAGATTGTAAATTAGTCATCCAAAGGAAAGAAGGAGGAAGGAACCGTCTAATTTCGAACTAAGGGAATGATGAATCTAAAGATAAAGTGTGACCCAGAACCATCGCATAAAACAGTAAGGAAGAAAGAAGTTTGATGAACAAGATAAAAAAGAAAGAAAAAGGTGCTGTAAAAGAAACAGCAATGAACCGAAAAAAATAATCCATTACAAAACAAAATCTATAATCTATTACAAAAAAAAACAAGGCCAACCGAACCTTCAGCCCATGATCTAACATTTTCCTGCCCGGAGCACTAATTGTCGTATATAAAGTAATTGCATCTTTCTGAAGGCGCATAAAGCAGGGCAAAGATGGCAGTAGAGAGGACGAGGCGGCACAGCGATGGCAGTAGAGAGCATGAGGCGGCGCTGCGGTGGCAGTAGAGAGCATGAGGCGGCGGTGCGGTGGCAGTAGAGAACATGAGGCGGCGCTGCGGTGGCAGTAGAGAGCATGAGGCGGCGCTGCGGTGGCAGTAGAGAGCATGAGGCGGCGCAGCGGTGGCAGTAGAGAGCATGAGGCGGCGCAGCGGTGGCAGTAGAGAGCATGAGGCGGCGCAGCGGTGGCAGTAGAGAGCATGAGGCGGCGCAGCGGTGGCAGTAGAGAGCATGAGGCGGCGCAGCGGTGGCAGTAGAGAGCATGAGGCGGCGCAGCGGTGGCAGTAGAGAGCATGAGGCGGCGCAGCGGTGGCAGTAGAGGGCATGAGGCGGCGCAGCGGTGGCAGTAAAGAGCATGAGGCGGCGCAGCGGTGGCAGTAAAGAGCATGAGGCGGCGCAGCGATGGCAGTAGAGAGCATGAGGCGGCGCAGCGGTGGCAGTAGAGAGCATGAGGCGGCGCAGCGGTGGCAGTAGAGAGCACGAGGCGGCACAGCGGTGGCAGTAGAGAGCATGAGGCGGGGGAAGCAATGGCAGTAGAGAGCAGGAGGCGACACAGCGCTGGGAGTAAAGAGCACGAGGCGGCGCAGCGGTGGCAGTGAAGACCATGAGGCGGCGCAGCGGTGGCAGATGAGAGCATGACATGTAGTTGCATCCAAGAACAATGCAATAAAATGAATAAAATAACGCTACAGTGGCGCCAGTTCACGGAAGCAGAATAGACTAGTGGCACGAGTAAGAGCCCCTATCATCCAGACTGGGCCCGCCAACATCTCGTCATCTCAACAACTTTGTCAGAATAAGAAGTCTGGCAAATAATTGCCGAGCGTCGTCATATTTTGGTCAACGAGCGTTGGGAAAGTTTTTTAATATCGCGCTGGCAGGCTTTTGAAGCACCAAAACTGCCATGAAATTAGAAATGCACTCGCTTTGGCGAAGCGCCCTCCTCCTGCACTTAGCGCAAGTTTATGTATAGTTTAGTCATAAAAGAATGGCACCGCTCCGGGGCTTGAAAGACTCTCCCTCCCTCAACCGATCTGCAATGTTTCAGGTTCCCCATTGTGTCGGTGGAGGGAAAACTTCCGAGCGACGTAAAATGCAAGTACACGATATTGCTCCCACTGAAAGACGTCGCTCGAATGGTGGTTAGTTGAATATCAGTTGCTGTTTGGATAGGTTTTTGCATAATATTGTGTAGCTGCGCATTAACACAACGTTGGAAATGAGGCGCATGCTAAACCGCAACATGTTGGTCTCCCTCGTGTGTTTTTTTACGGTTTCATCGAAAGAGTAAAGGCTGTAGCATGCGCAGCGGTTCGGTGGACTGCTTGTGATCAGCATTACCGCGCGCTAGTAAATTACCCTCAAATTTTTAGAAAACAATGTAGCTTCGGACGAACTGTTTGAATTGAACATTATGGCGAAAAAAACATTTGCTCAAGGATTTCGCACCTTTGATTAAAAATATATTAAACTGGAGACATATTCCGTTAAGAAAATCGCAAATTACTAATGGGCACAAAATTCTAGGGACGAATGACTTGCAGGTAAATTTCCAAGCAAACTGTGGTGTTGAACAAAATGTACCAACGGAAATAAATTTTGAAAAAGGTATACTCTCTGATAATGTCTCTAATGCATATTTCCAACTCATCCGCATAAAAATTATCCGTATTTCGAAAAGTAGGCATCTATCATTCAAGAGATACAAAGGTAAATTCCAAAAATGAAAAAAACTGGAAATAGAGAACTACTTTTCAACAGCATGAATGAAAAAAGTAATCATAACTGAAAAGAAAGGCTCTTCCGTGTCGGCGGTAATTATTATTCACCATGAAAAGTCTGTACTACGCGCCTTATCTGCGGTAAGACAATGCCCGGTCTCTTGCTGCAGTGGAACGTGGATTCTAACCATAAGTTTTTCAACTATATACATAATTTAGTAGATTTTACTCCTGTTGAAAATATTCAAATTCAAAAGAATAGTCTGTGAAAGAAATATGAAATGCAGTTTTAAATCCTTGTAAAATACAGAAACAATTTCTGTCTCACAGTAAAACTTCACCAGTATGTCAAAACTCATGACCTATTCAGCAGTCTCCAAAATAAAAACCTGCGCATGGAACAACCGACAGTAGGTGAGGAAACTTCAATATTAAGGGCGCGAATATGAGCTGCCAAATAATGTATTCGGACACAGACACAAAGCTCAGGCCAAACCCCGCACGCACGTCCAATATAGCAAATTTGGACCCATTCCTGCTATGTATTTTGGAGGCACCCTGCCATAGAGCGGTAGCACGAACGTTCCAATTATTGACATCTCGCCAGAAAGTGTGCAGGCAAAAGCTTGGCCTTTTTAAACTGCCTCGGTAATTAGCGAGCTGACGCCAGGGCTTTTTATTCGTGTTCTGAAGAAGCGGACGGCCAGCCCCTTGAAGGCACCCATCAAATATTCTTTGAAGTCTCCATCCCACGGCGCTCAGGGTAAATGGAGAGCTAAAACTTGGCCAGTTTTGCCGGGCCTCAGACCTGGCTACCCGCCTGCACCACGTAAATAGGACGGATATATGATACGACCTGGCAGACCTGCATCACAGCTCACACCGTGGTTGTGTGTGGCATCACAGCTCAGACCGTAATTGTGCGTGATGGCAGACCTGCATCACAGCTCACACCATGGTTTGGTGGCATCACAGCTCACACCGTGATTGTGTGTGGCATCACAGCTCACACCGTGATTGTATGTGGCATCACAGCTCAGACCGTAATTGTGCGTGATGGCAGACCTGCATCACAGCCCACATCATGATAGTATGCGGCATCACAGCTCAGACCGTGATTGTGTGCAGCGTCACAGCCTACTCCATGGTTGTGTGTGGTGGCAGACCTGCATCACAGCCCACACCATGATTGTGTGCGGCATCACAGCTCAGACCGTGATTGTGTGTGTGGCATCATAGTTCACACCATGGTTGTGTGCGGCAGCAGACCTACATCACAGCTCACACCATGGCTGTGTGTGGTGGCAGACCTGCATCACACCTCACACCGTGGTTGTGTGTGGCATCACAGCTCAGACCGTAATTGTGCGTGATGGCAGACCTGCATCACAGCTCACACCATGGTTTGGTGGCATCACAGCTCACACCGTGATTGTGTGTGGCATCACAGCTCAGACCGTGATTGTATGTGGCATCACAGCTCAGACCGTAATTGTGCGTGATGGCCGACCTGCATCACAGCCCACATCATGATAGTATGCGGCATCACAGCTCAAACCGTGATTGTGTGCAGCGTCACAGCCTACTCCATGGTTGTGTGTGGTGGCAGACCTGCATCACAGCCCACACCATGATTGTGTGCGGCATCACAGCTCAGACCGTGATTGTGTGTGTGGCATCATAGTTCACACCATGGTTGTGTGCGGCAGCAGACCTACATCACAGCTCACACCATGGCTGTGTGTGGTGGCAGACCTGCATCACACCTCACACCATGGCTGTGTGTGGCGGCAGACCTGCATCACAGCTCACACCATGGTTGTGTGTGGCGGCAGACCTGCATCACAGCTCCCACCATGGCTGTGTGTGGTGGCAGACCTGCATCACACCTCACACCATGGCTGTGTGTGGCGGCAGACCTGCATCACAGCTCACACCATGGTTGTGTGTGGCGGCAGACCTGCATCACAACTCACACCATGGTTGCGTGTGGTGGCAGACCTGCATCACAGCTCACACCATGGCTGTGTGTGGTGGCAGACCTGCATCACACCTCACACCATGGCTGTGTGTGGCGGCAGACCTGCATCACAGCTCACACCATGGCTGTGTGTAGTGGCAGACCTGCATCAAAACTCACACCATAGTTGCGTATGGTGGCAGACCTGCATCACAGCTCACACCATGGCTGTGTGTAGTGGCAGACCTGCATCACAGCTCACACCATGGTTGTGTGTGGCGGCAGAAATGCATCACAGCTCACACTATGGTTGTGTGTAGTAGCAGACCTGCATCACAGCTCACACCATGGCTGTGTGTGGTGGCAGACCTGCATCACACCTCACACCATGGCTGTGTGTGGCGGCAGACCTGCATCACAGCTCACACCATGGTTGTGTGTGGCGGCAGACCTGCATCACAACTCACACCATGGTTGCGTGTGGTGGCAGACCTGCATCACAGCTCACACCATGGCTGTGTGTGGTGGCAGACCTGCATCACACCTCACACCATGGCTGTGTGTGGCGGCAGACCTGCATCACACCTCACACCATGGCTGTGTGTAGTGGCAGACCTGCATCACAACTCACACCATGGTTGCGTGTGGTGGTAGACCTGCATCACAGCTCACACCATGGTTGTGTGTGGTGGCAGACCTGCATCACAGCTCACACCATGGCTGTGTGTGGCGGCAGACCTGCATCACACCTCACACCATGGTTGTGTGTGGTGGCAGACCTGCATCACAGCTCACACCATGGCTGTGTGTGGTGGCAGACCTGCATCACACCTCACACCATGGTTGTGTGTAGTGGCAGACCTGCATCACAGCTCACACCATGGCTGTGTGTGGTGGCAGAACTGCATCACAGCTCACACCATGGCTGTGTGTGTGGTGGCAGACCTGCATCACACCTCACACCATGGTTGTGTGTGGTGGCAGACCTGCATCACAGCTCACACCATGGCTGTGTGTGGTGGCAGACCTGCATCACACCTCACACCATGGTTGTGTGTGGCGGCAGACCTGCATCACAGCTCACACCATGGCTGTGTGTGGTGGCAGACCTGCATCACACCTCACACCATGGTTGTGTGTAGTGGCAGACCTGCATCACAGCTGACACCATGGCTGTGTGTGGTGGCAGAACTGCATCACAGCTCACACCATGGCTGTGTGTGGTGGCAGACCTGCATCACACCTCACACCATGGTTGTGTGTGGTGGCAGACCTGCATCACAGCTCACACCATGGCTGTGTGTGGTGGCAGAACTGCATCACAGCTCACACCATGGCTGTGTGTGGTGGCAGATCTGCATCACACCTCACACCATGGTTGTGTGTGGTGGCAGACCTGCATCACAGCACACACCATGGCTGTTTGTGGTGGCAGAACTGCATCACAGCTCACACCATGGCTGTGTGTGGTGGCAGACCTGCATCACACCTCACACCATGGTTGTGTGTGGTGGCAGACCTGCATTACAGCTCACACCATGGTTGTGTGTGGCGGCAGACCTGCATTACAGCTCACACCATGGCTGTGTGTGGCGGCAGACCTGCATCACACCTCACACCATGGTTGTGTGTGGTGGCAGACCTGCATCACAGCTCACACCATGGCTGTGTGTGGTGGCAGAACTGCATCACAGCTCACACCATGGCTGTGTGTGGTGGCAGAACTGCATCACAGCTCACACCATGGCTGTGTGTGGTGGCAGACCTGCATCACACCTCACACCATGGTTGTGTGTGGTGGCAGACCTGCATCACAGCTCACACCATGGCTGTGTGTGGTGGCAGAACTGCATCACAGCTCACACCATGGCTGTGTGTGGTGGCAGACCTGCATCACACCTCACACCATGGTTGTGTGTGGTGGCAGACCTGCATCACAGCTCACACCATGGCTGCGTGTGGTGGCAGAACTGCATCACAGCTCACTCCATGGCTGTGTGTGGTGGCAGACCTGCATCACAGCTTACACCATGGCTGTGTGTGGTGGCAGACCTGCATCACAGCTCACACCATGGCTGTGTGTGGTGGCAGACCTGCATCACAGCTTACACCATGGCTGTGTGTGGTGGCAGACCTGCATCACACCTCACACCATGGTTGTGTGGTGGCAGACCTGCATCACACCTCACACCATGGATGTGTGGTGGCAGACCTGCATCACAGCTCTCACCATGGTTGTGTGTGGCGGCAGACCTGCATCACAACTCACACCATGGTTGTGTGTGGTGGCAGACCTGCATCACAGCTCTCACCATGGTTGTGTGTGGCGGCAGACCTGCATCACAGCTCACACCATGGTTGTGTGTGGCGGCAGACCTGCATCACAGCTCACACCATGGTTGTGTGTGGTGGCAGACCTGCATCACAGCTCTCACCATGGTTGTGTGTGGTGGCAGACCTGCATCACAGCTCACACCATGGTTGCGTGTGGTGGCAGACCTGCATCACAACTCACACCATGGTTGCGTGTGGTGGACCTGCATCACAACTCACACCGTGGTTGCGTGTGGCGGCAGACCTGCATCACAGCTCACACCATGGTTGTGTGTGGTGGCAGACCTGCATCACAGCTCTCACCATGGTTGTGTGTGGTGGCAGACCTGCATCACAGCTCACACCATGGTTGCGTGTGGTGGCAGACCTGCATCACAACTCACACCATGGTTGCGTGTGGTGGACCTGCATCACAACTCACACCATGGTTGCGTGTGACGGCAGACCTGCATCACAGCTCACACCATGGTTGTGTGTGGTGGCAGACCTGCATCACAGCTCTCCAAACAGCAGCTCGGCTTGACGCTGGAGTCATCCACGTTATTCAATGGGAAAGATTAGATTTGATTATTAGTTAGTTTAAGCCTCCCTATCCGCAACAAAGGCGATCCAAGGAGAGGAAGGAAAACGCACCATTAAGTATGGAGTTAAGGGAACGTGGAATCTATACAGAAATGACATAGAAACAGTAAGATAGGAAAGAAGATCATGAAACAAGATCAAAATTGAAAAAGAAAGCAGTAGGTACTGAAAAAACAGGACAGCAGTGAACCGAAAAAAGATGGTTCTTAACATAACAAAAGCATTTCATTTCAAGAAAAAGAAGGCCTACCTAACTCTCAGCTCCGGCCCACACTTTGTCCTCCTAGGAGCGCTAATTCCCATAGATACACTATAGTTGTACCCTCCTGAGGGGAATTCAATGGGAAAACTATACTGAACGTACACTGACCGTGTTAACGCCATTGTCACGTACAAAAACAGAGCAGAACTTTGAATATTCCTAAAACATAAATGATGGTAATATTACATAGCCCATAAGGGTGAGCATAGCGTTAAAATTTGGGTAACAATCTGTCGAAGACTGCATTGTGTGCAGCGTATTAACAGCACCAGGAGCAACTGCAGCATCAACATTAACAATAGCATGAGCAGCAGCAACAACAGCAGACACTGCAGAAACAGCAGCAGCAGCAGCAACAGCAACAACAACAGCAACAGCAACAACAACAGCAGCAACAGTAAAATCAACAGCAGCTAAACCAACAACAGCATGTCTTACCACAGCCGCACTAAACATAAGGCCAGCGACCATTAGTCCGCGCGGCCCCAAACGATGATTGGTACCGTAATTGGTGTCGCTCATTAGCATGTTCGATTGGGGCTTGAAATTCTGCTCGCAAAAGCCCAATTAAGCAACACAACGCGCAGGCTTATCAAACGCTCGTGCGACCGTTCAACTCACCGCACAAAGCGCAATAAAATGGATCACAGGATCATGGAGGTCGGATAAAGAGAGCATCGCGACCTGGGGATGAGGGATTCGTTTTGAGGATCTTGTCACAGCTTCCATCATACGAAAGCATCAGAACGAGAACAGTTGAATTAAACATCAGAACAAGAACCGTTGAATTAAACATCAGAACAGGAACCGTTGAATTAAACATCAGAACAGGAACCGTTGAATTAAACATCAGAACAAGAACCGATCGCAAGCGCCAAGTTGCGTCCATACGGTGCAGCACTAACCCTTTACGCCCTGAATTCTTTGCAAAACCAATAGGATTGTTGCAAACTATAAGTCGAGCACGCGCACGCACACACACACGAAGTTTGGTTAATAAATGAAGTATCGCACACAAAACTGAAGCAACTCTGCTTGAAGATAACATGTACCCAAGTCATCACATTCGTTTGCAAGAAGCTCTGCATGCAATTTAGTACTTAGAAGATTGCATTTTTTGTGTGACGAATTCGTCACATTCGGCCGTAAAGGGCTAGCGGCGGTGAAGGAGCATGGTAAGAGAACAGAAGGGGCTCACGAGAGAAATAAAATGAGAAAGAGAAGGTACGTTACCTTCACGACGATGAAAATACAATTGAAAAGTGACAGGGAAGGGAAAAAACTCCCTGACAAAATCAGAGACTACTTCTCCAAGAGACTTCTTCATTGGGAATTATATAATTTGAGCAAAAAAATGTTCAAAACGGAATGAAAAGCATGAAACTAAGATACGTTATTTTCACGAAAATGAAAAATGCGATACAAAATGAGAATGAAAAGGAAAAGAAAACAGAGTTGGCTGACAGCGCTGCAGACTCCGCTTGGAATTGCCACGGTTATGCCCCTCGACACTTAGGGCCACAAACGAAGCACAACAGCGTCAATATCGACTTCATACACGAATTACTCCTTGCGCTCGTTGAACTTAAAACTAAACAATTGAGCTCACAACTAAACAGAACTGTTGAACGAGAAATATGTCAAAATAATGTTAAAAGCGTCATCATCATCATCATCATCATCATCATCATCATGAACATCAAACATTTCAAAAAAAATTACAAGGAATTTACTCATCAAACCTGACTCTCAACGTCGACTTTCTGCGCTCATTGAATTAATAACAACTGAACAGAGCTATTGAACGAGCAATATGTCAAAATAATACTGAATGTATCATCATCATCACTATCATAAGGGCATCATTCATTTCAAAATAAAATATTAGGAATTTACTCATCATACCAGACTTATCATGTGTTGGTGATTATTAGTTTAGGGAACAAATACAGAGTTATTTGACTCACTCTTATAAATTGGCATTAATAAAAAAATCAGGAGAACCTCACGCAAACAATTCGTTGAAGCGCTAGAAGCATTTCTGTATTGCGGAACTGGATTTAAATAGTCAGTAAAGAACATAATTCCAATTTGAATTCATAAACGAGAAACAAGCGATAAAACTCAAAGGATCTAAAGTAAAATAAAAAGACGAACGAAGTTCTGCTGCCTTCCAGTCTTCCGTGATTATTTGATGCAAGACAACTGAGTAGAAGTCCTAAACATTTCCGTTTTCATCGTTTCTCGAGAGCCAAATTGTCAATAGAGACAATTTTTCAAGAGAGTCAAATTTTCGCTGGAGATAAATTTTCATGAGAGCCAAATATTCACGAGAGCCAAATTTTCAAGAGAGCCAAATATTCACGAAAGCCAAATTTTCAAGCGAGGCAAATTTTCGCTGGAGATAAATTTTCATGAGAGCCAAATATTCACGAGAGCCAAATTTTCAAGAGAGCCAAATTTCCATGAGAGTCAAATTTTCAAAAGAGCCAAAAATGGTGGCTTTGGCGAGCTTAAGGTCAGTTTGGCAGGCAAGCAAGCCTGATTTGACGAGGAACGCAAAGCTGACAAGCGACTCCATGCACTCCTTAGCAGAACGCATCGCCCATAAGATCACACACGCTTGTCCTACTTTCGAAAGTCTAAGACACAATTCATGAAATACAATCCTTTTGGAGCGCATTTGGGCTCAATGCTTCGTGTGCTGAAATTATTTTCATCAACGCGTTGACTGCTTGGGGACCCACCGGTGGCCACGCGGGAGAAATCCATACGTGCAGGTGTCACGAACTTTGTTATTTTCATTCGTACGTGCGGTGAGTTGAACGGTCGCACGAGCGTTTGATAAGCTTGCGCGTTGTGTTGCTTAATTGGGCTTTTGCGAGCAGAATTTCAAGCTCCAATCAAACATGCTAATGAGCGTATTTTCATTCTTCAATTAAATTTTTGTTTTCTCTTTGGAATTGAATTATACCTTTCACATCAACCCTTTGTAGTAACGTGTCACGATATCCATGTACACTGTACATGACAAGATATCCATGTACACAGTACATGACAAGGTATCCATGTACACAGTACATGAAAAGATATCCGTGTACACAGTACATGAAAAGATATCCATGTACACAGTACATGAAAAGATATCCATGTACACAGTACATGAAAAGATATCCATGTACACAGTACATGACAAGATATCCATGTACACAGTACATGACAAGATATCCATGTACACTGTACATAAAAAGATATCCATGTACACAGTACATGACAAGATATCCATGTACACTGAACATGACAAGATATCCATGTACACAGTACATGACAAGATATCCATGTACACTGAACATGACAAGATATCCATGTACACAGTACATGAAAGGTATCCATGTACACAGTACATGACAAGATATCCATGTACACAGTACATGACAAGATATCCATGTACACAGTACATGACAAGGTATCCATATACACAGTACATGACAAGATATCCATGTACACAGTACATGACAAGGTATCCATGAACACTGTACATGACAAGATATCCATGTACACAGTACATGACAAGGTATCCATGTACACAGTACATGACAAGGTATCCATGTACACAGTACATGACAAGGTATCCATGTACACAGTACATGACAAGTATCCATGTACACAGTACATGACAAGTATCCATGTACACAGTACATGACAAGATATCCATGTACACAGTACATGACAAGATATCCATGTACACAGTACATGACAAGATATCCATGTACACAGTACATGACAAGATATCCATGTACACAGTACATGACAAGATATCCATGTACACAGTACATGACAAGATATCCATGTACACAGTACATGACAAGATATCCATGTACACTGTACATAAAAAGATATCCATGTACACTGTACATGACAAGATATCCATGTACACTGTACATGACAAGATATCCATGTACACAGTACATGACAAGGTATCCATGTACACAGTACATGACAAGATATCCATGTACACTGTACATGACAAGATATCCATGTACACAGTACATGACAAGGTATCCATGTACACAGTACATGACAAGATATCCATGTACACTGTACATAAAAAGATATCCATGTACACAGTACATGACAAGATATCCATGTACACTGAACATGACAAGATATCCATGTACACTGAACATGACAAGATATCCATGCACACAGTACATGACAAGATATCCATGTACACAGTACACGACAAGATATCCATGTACACAGTACATGACAAGTATCCGTGTACACAGTACATGACAAGATATCCATGTACACAGTACATGACAAGGTATCCATGTACACTGTACATAAAAAGATATCCATGCACACAGTACATGACAAGTATCCATGTACACAGTACATGACAAGATATCCATGTACACAGTACATGGCAAGGTATCCATGTACACTGTACATAAAAAGATATCCATGTACACAGTACATGACAAGATATCCATGTACACAGTACATGACAAGGTATCCATGTACACAGTACATGACAAGATATCCATGCACACAGTACATGACAAGTATCCATGTACACAGTACATGACAAGATATCCATGTACACAGTACATGACAAGATATCCATGTACACAGTACATGACAAGATATCCATGTACACAGTACATGACAAGATATCCATGTACACAGTACATGACAAGATATCCATGTACACAGTACATGACAAGATATCCATGTACACAGTACATGACAAGTATCCATGTACACAGTACATGACAAGATATCCATGTACACAGTACATGACAAGTATCCATGTACACAGTACATGACAAGATATCCATGTACACAGTACATGACAAGTATCCATGTACACAGTACATGACAAGATATCCATGTACACTGTACATAAAAAGATATCCATGTACACTGTACATGACAAGATATCCATGTACACAGTACATAAAAAGATATCCATGTACACAGTACATGACAAGATATCCATGTACACTGAACATGACAAGATATCCATGTACACTGAACATGACAAGATATCCATGCACACAGTACATGACAAGATATCCATGTACACAGTACACGACAAGATATCCATGTACACAGTACATGACAAGTATCCATGTACACAGTACATGACAAGATATCCATGTACACAGTACATGACAAGGTATCCATGTACACTGTACATAAAAAGATATCCATGCACACAGTACATGACAAGTATCCATGTACACAGTACATGACAAGATATCCATGTACACAGTACATGGCAAGGTATCCATGTACACAGTACATAAAAAGATATCCATGTACACTGTACATAAAAAGATATCCATGCACACAGTACATGACAAGTATCCATGTACACAGTACATGACAAGATATCCATGTACACAGTACATGACAAGTATCCATGCACACAGTACATGACAAGATATCCATGTACACAGTACATGACAAGATATCCATGTACACAGTACATGACAAGATATCCATGTACACTCTACATGACAAGATATCCATGTACACAGTACATGACAAGATATCCATGCACACAGTACATGACAAGATATCCATGTACACAGTACATGACAAGATATCCATGCACACAGTACATGACAAGATATCCATGTACACATTACATGACAAGATATCCATGCACACATTACATGACAAGATATCCATGCACACAGTACATGACAAGATATCCATGTACACAGTACATGACAAGTATCCATGCACACAGTACATGACAAGATATCCATGTACACAGTACATGACAAGATATCCATGTACACAGTACATGACAAGATATCCATGTACACAGTACATGACAAGATATCCATGTACACAGTACATGACAAGATATCCATGTACACAGTACATGACAAGATATCCATGTACACAGTACATGACAAGATATCCATGTACACAGTACATGACAAGTATCCATGTACACAGTACATGACAAGTATCCATGTACACAGTACATGACAAGATATCCATGTACACTGTACATGACAAGATATCCATGTACACAGTACATGACAAGTATCCATGTACACAGTACATGACAAGTATCCATGTACACAGTACATGACAAGATATCCATGTACACAGTACATGACAAGATATCCATGTACACAGTACATGACAAGTATCCATGCACACAGTACATGACAAGATATCCATGTACACAGTACATGACAAGATATCCATGTACACAGTACATGACAAGATATCCATGTACACAGTACATGACAAGATATCCATGTACACAGTACATGACAAGATATCCATGTACACAGTACACGACAAGATATCCATGTACACAGTACATGACAAGATATTCATGTACACTGTACATGACAAGATATCCATGTACACTGTACATGACAAGATATCCATGTACACAGTACACGACAAGATATCCATGTACACTGTACATGACAAGATATTCATGTACACAGTACATGACAAGATATCCATGTACACAGTACACGACAAGATATCCATGTACACTGTACATAAAAAGATATCCATGTACACTGTGCATAAAAAGATATCCATGTACACTGTAAATGACAAGATAAACATGTACACTGTACATGACAAGATAAACATGTACACTGTACATGACAAGATATCCATGCGTACAGTACATGACAAGTATCCATGTACGCAGCACATGACAAGATATCCATATACTCAGTACATGACAAGTATCCATGTACACAGTACATGAAGATCGTACATAGGAGGACTCGTATTTTCCATCAAAGGTGAAAAGGTTAAAAACGGTAAATTCACTTGGGAAAAGCATATTCCTTATTATTTCTCGTTTCTTTTCATAAAATCAAAAATCTAATCCGGCTCGAAAAATTTTATGACAAATATTTTGAAAACATAACTCCAGGGTTTCAAAGTCGAATACCTTTCAAGAACGAAAATATAACTTGTCATTTAATTTTTTGTGTAAGGAATATTAAACTTAAGGAATATTATCAAGTTAATGTGTCTAAAATATTAACGTATTAGAGTTAGAGTTAATTTTATTAACGTATTAAAGATAAAGTTTATATTTTTAACGTTAATAATAAAATCCACGGTAGAGGAAACAAGGTAGGTTCAAACCAGTCTTTTTTCGCTGACGGCGTGGGCTTGCTGACGTCACGGCAACGAACCAATAGCAGCGCTCATATTGCATCTGGTAGCACTGCTACCCCCAAATCCATCACCACTATTGGCCTAACGACATGGCGTGTTGGTGACGTCATAAAGTTTGTTTTAAATAAAGCCTCTCTATTGGCTAGCCGAACGACATGTGTCTTACGTTGGCATCGCTGTGGATGTGCGTATTGACCGTATCTGTGATACGAGTCCTAACCTAACAACATGATTTATGTGCTTTATCGGACATTATCGAATCCCGTCATTTTTGTCGGGCAGTGTACACTGGTCTAAAAATAAAGAGAGGTGAATGCATGCGTCCAGAGTTTGAGAACATACTGTACGTTATGACGTGAGCTCTCCAAGCTTCGAGAGTAACTGCAGATACAGATGAATTAATTTGACTCTAATTATACCTAACGTATTAAAGTTTTGAGTGGTGAATCCACCACTACCCGTATCCTGGATACACTCACCCGGTCTCCAGCACTGGCCGCCTCGGAGAGGAGCAGACGGAGGGGCGTCTTCTCATTAACTAAATGCGGTACAAACATCCCCCGTTCCCGATTCCTGGAAATTTGAACCGAAAAGGATGAGGATTCCGTGGAAATCGGGGCGAGGCGCCACTGGAGTATCGTAACTCGAACGAGGATAAACGAGCCGTTTTGGTTACGTGAAATGAAAGAGCAGATTGGCTTTTGTAGAGGAGTCTACTGAACGCCTTTTACGAAATGAGCTGTTTGGCATCGCGAGACAAGTAGATTAGCTCATGAATAATGGGTAGGTGATAGATGGTGGATTGGCTCTGATGGATTCAAGGTGTGTGGCCTGGTAAAGAATCCGTAGACCACGTTGAAAATGTCCATTCTTGTTAACTTATACCAGAAATATAGGTGGACGAACTTTATATCCATACATGCTCATGTAATAATATCAACTAAATATTCTACGATATTTTTCATCATTACAGTACATTTACGGTGCCGCTTGCAGTACTTAAGACAAAGATGACAATTCTCAAGCTTGATTTTCTTACAGGAGCGAGATGCATCAGTAACTGCAACAGGCTAAGTCAGACTCAGTTACTGCTATCACTCCACGCTCGAGTACCTTTACTTCTGTGTATGTAACCAAATCAAAGGTATTGGGTTGTCCAGAAAGTTCCTGCCGATTTTTAGTACGTAGTTCATCTTGACGTATATTAGAACATGATTGAGTCCCGAAAATAGAATTTGACTACACCTCCATTTAATGCACAGTTTAAGCTATCTTTTCGTGGAAGAAGATTTGAGATCCTATGATCTGTGTTAATTCTGTCCGCTTTAAAACGAGAGCTAAAAAATCTATTTCCGCTGTCAGATGCTTTTCGATTTCAATAAAGGCAAAAATGCTTCACGAACAACCAAAGAAGTATACGCGGTTTTTGGTGATGATTCTTCATCTAATACAACTGCGCGGAGGTGGTGCGCGCGAGGTTCCGAGCTGCAGATTTTAGCCTTATTGATAAAGAGCGATCAGGCAGACCATTCTCTACAGATGATGACCAAATCAAGCCAATCAATTGAGAACAACCCAAATAGCACAAGCCGAGAGTTGGCAGAAAGCCTCAACTAATGAAAATCCGCGGTTCATGCGCACTTGGTAAAGCTTGGCTTCGCAGATCGCTACTACGTATGTTCGGGTACCACGTGATTTGAGTGAGAGGAATCTTTTTGGATCGCATTTCCATCTGTGATTTGCTTTATGAACTGAATGAAAAGTGCCTTATTTTGAGCAAATTATGCGAGGAAACCAAAGAAAAACGTCCAGAACTGGCAAACGGGAGAGGTGCTGCTTGCCGTCAGGATATTGCAAGACCAAACGTTTTTTTCAAACTGAGACGAAAATTGACCCAGCTTGGATGGGATGTGTTACCCCACTCTCAATATTTACCAGATATTGCTCTTCCGTATTTCTAAAAATTCAAGTCGTTACCTCACTCTTCATATTTACCAGATATTGCTCTTTCCAATTCCTACTTGTTCAGGTCGTTGCAGAATAGTCTTAATGGCACAAATTTCAATTCCTTGAATGACTTTAATAGATAGCTTGATGAATTTTTTGCAATGACACTACCGCAGTTATGGAAAAAGTGTTTTTTGAAGTAAAACATAGAGACGCTTAGTGCAATTAAATGATTCATTTTTTTATTCAAAATGTAATAGCTTGTAGTCATTGATCTTTTTATTTTCTTTAAAAATCGGCACGAATTTCTCCGACGATCTAATACTTTTAATGCCTAATGCACCCCATAATAATCCTTCCACTGACGTGTTCCCCCTTTTTTCAGCGGATTTTCAATTTTATTCAGTCATCTCTATTGTACTGTAAGGAGAGCTGCAGATGTATGTACTACTTTGATAAACTTTAATAAACTTCCCGAAACGACAAAATCGAAAGAAATTTATGAAACAAGATGCAAATTGAAGATGAAACCAACACTAAACTTCACTCACTTTGCTTCCCCACTCTGTGCTTCAACCTGAACTTCGTACAGCTCACGGTAGAGGAAACAAGGTAGGTTCAAATCAGTCTTTATTTCGTTGACGGTGCGGTTTTGCTGACGTGATCACGGCAACGAGCCAATAGCAGCGCTCATATTGCATCTGGTAGCACTGCTACCTCCAAATCCGTCTCCACTAATGGCCTTACGACATGGCGTTTTGGTGACGTCACAAAGTTTGTTTGAAATAAAGCCGTTCTATATTAATTGGCTAGCCGAACATGAGGAGGTATATTATCTCCCATAGAAATGACCCTACCTTGTTTCCTCTACCGTGGTACAGCTTCCGTCGAGGCCACCAAATTAGGCACTTTTTTTAATTGAAAACCATCAAATTTAGTGATTTTTGGCAGGTGCCGTGTAAATCTTACGACCCAATTTTAGTTGACAAAAAGCTAATTTAGAAATTTTACCGCGAAAACGAGCCAATCTAACAACCCTGGTTCCTGTTTGGATGGCATTTTCGTTGACTTCGTTTTGAGCTGCGCTCAGAAAACAAATGAAATTGCAAGCGCTGGCAACACACGACGGCTGGAGGAGGGCTCTCTGTCGTGTTGTCGCGTCTGGCACAAAAGACAAAACACATTTCATGAAAAAATACATTTCATTTCATAAATAAAATCTCCTTTACCTAATTATGCCCATGTTGGGTTTAAATATTTGTTTGGTGTCCGCTTCCTCTGTCTCTCTGTCACGTTCATGACGCTCAATGACCGTATATCTGTGATACGAGCTTCACCAGTGCACAAGTACAAAAATATTTTAATCGCGAGAACTATTAGGATGAGTATATTTGTTTGTCATCCACATCTGGACAATTGATTCGAGGAAAATATCGAAATCGTCATTTTTGGCGGGCAGTGTACACTAGTAAATAAATAAAGACCGTTTTCAATTGAAAATAAATCGACGCAGTTTCCGACGTCGCCCAAACACGAGCACACTTACGCATTAAGTTGGACGGTAGCATGAAGCCAAAATTAAATATTGTGTTTCTTCCTAACACTTCTATGCACTATATTTTAGAGCAACTGAATGAAAATGACGCTTCCGACGTGGTCCACACTACAAAGTAATAGTTTGGATACATGATGCGCAGCGTGACCTTTAGAAACATATAACAAACGAGACAATTTGTGAGCGTGATATAAAATTTACTGAGTAAGCTGAATTTCACGCAAAAATTTTGGAGCTGCGCCGATTCAAGTAAGTTCAAATTAAACCTCTCAAACAGATTTCAAAATTTATTCAAACAAATAACTCATGTTTACCAAAAGTTGAACCGTTGTACCATTGAATGGAACAAAATTTCATGGTTGAATGAAACAAATTTTCTCTGTTGAATACAACAAATTTTCTCTGTTGAATACAACAAATTTTCTCTGTTGAATACAACAAATTTTCTCCGTTGAATACAACAAATTTTCTCCGTTGAATACAACAAATTTTCTCTGTTGAATACAACAAATTTTCTCTGTTGAATACAACAAATTTTCTCCGTTGAATACAACAAATTTTCTCCGTTGAATACAACAAATTTTCTCCGTTGAATACAACAAATTTTCTCCGTTGAATACAACAAATTTTCTCCGTTGAATCCAACAAATTTTCTCCGTTGAATACAACGAATTTTCTCCGTTGAATACAACGAATTTTCTCCGTTGAATACAACAAATTTTCTCCGTTGAATACAACAAATTTTCTCCGTTGAATACAACAGATTTTCTCCGTTGAATACAACAAATTTTCTCCGTTGAATACAACAGATTTTCTCCGTTGAATACAACAGATTTTCTCCGTTGAATACAACAGATTTTCTCTGTTGAATACAACAGATTTTCTCTGTTGAATACAACAAATTTTCTCTGTTGAATACAACAAATTTTCTCTGTTGAATACAACAAATTTTCTCTGTTGAATACAACAAATTTTCTCCGTTGAATACAACAAATTTTCTCCGTTGAATACAACAAATTTTCTCCGTTGAATCCAACAAATTTTCTCCGTTGAATACAACAAATTTTCTCCGTTGAATACAACAAATTTTCTCCGTTGAATACAACAAATTTTCTCCGTTGAATACAACAGATTTTCTCCGTTGAATACAACGAATTTTCTCCGTTGAATACAACAAATTTTCTCTGTTGAATACAACAGATTTTCTCTGTTGAATACAACAGATTTTCTCTGTTGAATACAACAGATTTTCTCTGTTGAATACAACAGCTTTTCTCTGTTGAATACAACAAATTTTCTCTGTTGAATACAACAAATTTTCTCCGTTGAATACAACAAATTTTCTCCGTTGAATACAACAAATTTTCTCCGTTGGATACAACGAATTTTCTCCGTTGAATACAACAGATTTTCTCCGTTGAATACAACAGATTTTCTCTGTTGAATACAACAGATTTTCTCTGTTGAATACAACAGATTTTCTCTGTTGAATACAACAGCTTTTCTCTGTTGAATACAACAAATTTTCTCCGTTGAATACAACAGATTTTCTCTGTTGAATACAACAAATTTTCTCCGTTGAATACAACAAATTTTCTCCGTTGAATACAACAAATTTTCTCCGTTGAATACAACAAATTTTCTCCGTTGAATACAACAAATTTTCTCCGTTGAATACAACAGATTTTCTCCGTTGAATACAACGAATTTTCTCCGTTGAATACAACAAATTTTCTCTGTTGAATACAACAGATTTTCTCTGTTGAATACAACAGATTTTCTCTGTTGAATACAACAGATTTTCTCTGTTGAATACAACAGATTTTCTCTGTTGAATACAACAGCTTTCCTCTGTTGAATACAACAAATTTTCTCCGTTGAATACAACAAATTTTCTCCGTTGAATACAACAAATTTTCTCCGTTGGATACAACGAATTTTCTCCGTTGAATACAACAGATTTTCTCTGTTGAATACAACAGATTTTCTCTGTTGAATACAACAGATTTTCTCTGTTGAATACAACAGATTTTCTCTGTTGAATACAACAGCTTTTCTCTGTTGAATACAACAAATTTTCTCCGTTGAATACAACAGATTTTCTCTGTTGAATACAACAAATTTTCTCCGTTGAATACAACAAATTTTCTCCGTTAAATGCAACAAATTTTCTTCGTTGAATGTAAGCAATTTTCCCCCTCGAATGCAACAAGAATACATCGTTAATTCGGAAGCTATGCAGCCCTGTATACGAGGCCATCCCGGCCTGCATGGCTCGGAAGAAGGACGGTCAATCTTGCATTCCAATTAGGCCTCCACAAAGAAAGATCACTGTCCAAATGGAGTTCGAGAATTTTGATTAAAAAACTTTGAGATGCGGTATTCAATTATGCATTTTATCTCCCTTTTGGAGATTAAATCAAAAAGTTTAATTTCGCTGCAACCAATCTTCTGAATTTGGGAGAATTTTTCCAAACACAGGGCCAGTTTTGAACATGGATCATTGATGAATGAAAAATTCTCAAGAAAATGAAACGCCTACCTACCACCATTGATAAGAACAGCATAATATTAACTGCACTGACGGGAAATTTCTTCGAAATTATCCCAGACGTTTCTTAGGACAGTTGGAGATTTTATATCCCTTTAATTTGATTTGAAAAATATGGTAACTTCTATGCCAATAAAATCCAGGTTTATAGGAAAATTGTCAAATATGCTATCACTGATCCCACGTGAAAATTTCAAAATTTCTGTTGAAGAGAACTTGAAGTTCGTGGGGGAAAAAAACAATAGCAGTGGCTAGCAGAAAATTCTGTTCAAACTAAAAATGGCGTTGGTGCATTTTAGTACTATACAACGTATTCCGAGCACAGCTGTAACGCAAATTATAATAAGTTCAGATATCTCAATATCCACCAAAAATATGATATTTTAAAGAATATTTCAATATTCTTTTGGTAAGTTCGACTCTGAAGACCAGGTTAAAGTTTATTAGTTAGTTTAAGCCTCCCTATCCTCAACAATGAGATGTAAAGAGAGGAAGGAAGAAGGCACCATTTAGTATGGAGTTAAGGGAACGTGGAATCTATGCAGAAAGGGCACAGAAACAGAAAGCTAAGAAAGAAGTTCATGAAACAAGAAAAAGTTGAAGAAGAAAGTAGTAGGCGGTGAAAAACAGGACAGCAGTGAACCGAAAAAAAGATGGTTCGTAACACAACAAAACCTATTCTATTTTAACAAAAGAAAGCCTACCTAACCTTTAGCTCGGGCCCTCACATTGTCCCCCTGGGAGCGCTAGTTCCCATAGATACAATAATTGTATCCCCCTGAGGGGAGACCAGGTTAAATAGCATCCTACTCAGCAGGTGTGTTGTCATTATAAAGTTCCAACACTTCAATACACTTCAATATTCAAATATTTTTGGCCAAGTCCACCCCAGAAGATCAGGCTGGAATAGCACCCAACTGAGAGATGTGTTGTGGCCATGAACGCCCCGCATTCATATCCAAATTCGCCATTATCGCTTCACTCGGCAGCAGCAACCAAATCGAGTTTTGCCGATTCGTCGCCTTCCTCCCCCTCGGGGATCAATCACACCCCCCTCGTCTCGGGGGAAATTCGGCCCCAGAAAAGCCCTAAACTCGGAGCAAAAATGGACTCAGAGCACGGCCGAGGCAAATGAAAATTATGCAAAGTTTATTGAAGACGAACCAGAAGGCCGCCGAGGGAGCGCAGTGCAGTGGACAGTTCTGAGGCGCGTTTGGCGCTGGCAGCGCTGGCGCGTGACCAGCGCACGCCACCCAAGTCTTCTCTGCGTGCTGGGCGCAGTATACAGAAAATGTGTTCACTGAACGATGCCTGCAACATACAGGGTATCCACATAAAATGTATCCACTGACCGATGTGCGAAACATACAGAGTGTCAACAAGAAATGTATTCACTGACTGATGTGCGCAATATACAGGGTGTCCACAAAAAATGTATCCAATGACCGATGCATGTATGTATGATACCGGAACCATATTTCAGAATTAAACTGTTGTATATGGTTCCGGTACCATGTCTATCTGTAATGGTCAGTGAATACATTTTTGTGGACATCCTGTATAGTCTGTTAGTCGGCTGTTCTTTTGTTGTTTAGAGTTTCTTGGTCTTCGATGCTTGATATCTGGCTCACTGTGTTTCTAGTTGAAATATCCGGTTGGCATAACGTTTAGTTCATTTCCCTAGACGACTTAAACAGATTAGATTATAAGTTAGTTTCAGCCTACCTAACAGCAACAATGATATTCAAAGAGAGGAAGGATGGAAGCATTATTCAATATGGAATCGAGGGGACGCGGAATATATGCACAATTTGTTTTCCCACACAAGATCTCCCACGCATAAAAAAAGTAAACTGAGAAAAAAATTATGAAACAAGATTAAAGACGTAGAAGAAAGTAGTATATACAGTAAGTGCTGAAAACAGGTCATCAATGAACCAAAGAAAGGAGGTCCGTAACAAAAAACTTTTTCTTCAACACAAGTACAAAAGTAAGGCCTACCAAACCGAAAGCAAGGAACTTTTTATCTTGCCCCATTGGATTGCTAATTCTCTTAAGATATGATAGTCGTATTCCCCTGAGGGAATTTTTAACCAAAGAACAGCACGTATCATAACGAAGTCGACTGAGAAGAAATTTCGGCGCCACTTGCTCCGTTACGATGACGCAAATTGTTCCAACAACAGGCCCCTGGTAATATCTGGTCTCTTTTTGGTGGTATCGAAATTTTGTGCTTTGATACTCACCTAAATGGGAAGGGAATCAAGCTTCATGTATTTAAAATCAATGGGTTTTGGAATGAATAAATGATTGTGCAGTATAGACGTCAAGTCGGCGTGCACTGACACTAATCGTTAGCCAAAATTATTAACAGTGACGGAAATTAACTGTGACTGAAATTACCCCTAAGCGACTGAAATTAACCGCATAAGTGACTGAAGTTAACCGTTACTGAAATTAATAATGACATTCTGGCTCAGTAGAAGGAGTGTGATGCATTAGCAGTCAACTCAACAACGTCTACTTTCACTCTGGAGTTATCAAAAGAAGATACATAAAAATGAACGCCCATTACTTATAGGCAAAGTAAACTTAAACATCAGGAAGCCTTTACAAACCTTCAGATCGAAAATTCTCAGCGTTCAACAACTGGAGCTTAATTTTTCTGTGAAATTACTTTCGTTTTGTAAATTATTTCTCATACTTCAATCCACTCTGAAATACAGAAACTTATATGCACTTCTAAAATTCCTTCTACTTTTACACGCACCATTCAATCCTTGTTCTAAAATGTTGCAAATTTATCTACTTTTACATGCACCATTCAATCCTTCTTCTAAAATGTTGCAAACTTATCTACTTTTACATGCACCATTCAATCCTTCTTCTAAAATGTTGCAAATTTATCTACTTTTACATGCACCATTCAATCAAACAATACACAAACAGACACGAATATATAACTCAACGCGGAAGTCTAGACTGTACCAGAAATTTTTAGAGTCGAGCTTAATAAGCGAGCGTAAAAGGAATGTCATCCGGCACGAAAACTTGCCCTCTCCCACCGCATAAAACACGAGAGCTTCGTAAAGAAACAGCTGAAAAACTCTTTTCCTCCCGAGGTTCTCGAAGATTTTCTCCCAAACCGAACCAAACGCACCATCTTTTTCTTTTTTTTCTCGCCCCTGCAATCTCGGCTTTTTCCGATTGCAGGGTCATTGCGATCGCTTCCTTTCACTTCGGCCGATTTTTTGAGCGTGTCAGTTTTTCGGTGAATTTTCTCTCAATTTGAGAGAGAGCTTGAAGTCGCCCTCGGGTCCGCTCCTGAGAAATTCGGGAGGGCGCTCTGAGACACGCAAGGTTTCCCAATTGAGCGTCGAGTGCGATCACGGGATAATATTTGAGAGATGTTTTCGAGCGCTACAAAGGCGCAATAAAGCTGACCGCGAGCGAGAAGGACTAACCTCCTAAGCAAGTGCGCCTCAAATTTTCCCCTTCTTGTTTCGGACGGCGAGCTAGCGAGCGAGCGTAAGCAAGCGTCCCACCATCCGTCGTACTTCTGCCAACCGCACTAAAAGATCTCAAAGAGCTCAGTTTTACAAGCTCATAAAAGTTTAGGGCGGCGAATTCATTTTCTTTAGGCTAGAAGTTCGCCTTCTGCAAAAGAGGAAGCAGCTTCACATGTGGGATGCTCGAAGCCTTTATTTCTGCGGCGAAGAACAAGTGTCGCGCATAAGCGCCGTGCGCAATACGGGTAATGGAGACACTGGTTCCGTACAAACGCTCCGTCACAAGCGGCCTCGCATTGAGACGTTTGATACCATCGTCCATAGGGAGGTGCAACTTCCCACGTACGTAGCCCAGGAGCCAGATTTCCTAAGCAATTCCCGTCGTCGTAGCGATATAGCGTAAGTTCTGTTACGTTCTTTCAAGAGATATTTTAAAAACAATGATGGGTTTTGTATGATCTTCATTAGAAATTATCTGTTTTTCCTTCTTTCTTTCTTTCCTTCAAGTACATTATACTATGCTATGTGCTGTATCCCGAAACGTAGTCTAGTCTACAGAAAAAGTCGCTCAGCCAGCTGTACCGCTACGGGCACTCGAGTGTTCACCGCTTTCTGAACTAAGCTGCCACCCAACGTGCCAATTTATGACTCAAGATCAAGACTCGATTGGTGGATTAGATTGGATTAAATAAGAATAGATGTTAGTTTAAGCCTTCATAACCGCAACAAAGGCAAGGAAATGCGGAATATATGCACAAGGTACATAGAAACATAGTTGAGAAAGAAATTTATGGTTAAGTTTTCGTTTATTCTTTGAAGTTTTTATTTCGCCTTATTATGACTAGGTAAAAAGAGACCAGCTGCCCTGATCAATGACGTCTCAACAGAGCGCTTAAGGTTCACAGTTGCAAGTTCTCACTGAAATATTTTATTTCTTTCACAAGGGGTAGGTATCAGAACACGCTGTTCTTTAAGCCCTTTAAATTAGTCATCGTGAAAGTAAGAACTAGGACTCACACTGACAAATCACGGATCAGGAACGCAGAAATTCCCCTACATAACGATTGATTGATATTCATTGGAAAATTATCAAAAAATAACAAAAAGGAAAAAGGACACACATTTGAACAGTGCTTTGAGAAACCGTTTTCACGAATGAATTGTAGCTCTAACCTAAAAATTACGTCACCATAAACCAAGGCTCAGGCAGACTCAAATTCGTAATGAATGCTAGAGTTTACTGTACTAGAATGCACCATGCCTGACGTAGGGTTGCTGAGAAGAGTGGCTCTACGAGTTAAATTTTGCTGAGAAATGAGTTTTCCGCCAACGCCATGCAAGGCTAATATTTCATTATTATAGATGAAATAGGACGATTCCTATGATTATTTGTACTAAGTTTCTATTATTCGTTAATTTGCGCATCAGGGGCCTATTGGCGTCGAAGGAAGATGCCCCGAAAAATTACTCTAAAAGAATTTTTCCATGAACACTGTACCTATAACAACGATCTGCGCACTGACAAACTGAGCAACCAAAGGTGAATCAAATTCAAATTTAAATTATTTTGTGGCGATACACTATAAATGAACCAATTATACAGAAATTTTCCCTCTCGATTCACAAATAAACATGAAAAATTATCACTCGTAAATTTAGACAGGTGATAAACTTAGAATTCAGTAAATGAAACATGAACAAAATAACTTTTTCCATAAATCATTTGCATCTCAAACATATCTGTGCAGCTTTTTACAAAAAGGTTCACCGCTGCAACTTTTCTACAGAAAAGTTATCGAGAAATTGAGAAATTATTGTAAGCATAGAATCTATCAAAGTATGACAAGCGCAGAGATCTACATTGAGTACGTCGCAGAATTATTTTTCTGAATACCCCCTGAATTCAGACGTTCGTATGTACAAAGAGAGAGTAAGAGAGAAACGAAGCAGGGTAAAAAGAAAGAGGCCCACCAAAAATAAGCACGAGCAAATACGAGCATTCCATAAACTCAGTTTCAGAATATCCTAGCGTGTTGAGTTCACAAGCATCCAAGCATCAATAACGAAAGGCTGTAAAATATCTCAGAAATACCAGAAAGGCGAGCGCTACATAAAGCTGTGCGGGCGAGCGAGGGAGCAGGGAGGGACGGTATTGACATTTGTAGGTAGGCGAGCGGAAAATCAGCTTCCTGTGTGACACGTAGAATGAGGGATGGAAGGCCTCGGCGAGATGGATGCTGTCCGTGAACTTGCGGTGCCTAGACCTAGGCTCGGGGAGATAATTATGTATGCTCCTGCAGAAGGGTAGCGGAGTGAGAGTCACATTTTTTTAGAGTGGAGTCGGAGTCGTTTTTCCGAATGTGGTGGGGTCTGAGTCGGATTCGTTTTTCCGAATGTGGTGGAGTCGGAGTCACCAAAGTCTAAAAAGATGGAGTCAGAGTCGAAGTCGCAAATTTATTCCTCTGACTCCGCAACCCTGGACTCTGCAGTTCTTTACATTAGCTTCTGAAAACAGGGTCGTATTGGCATCGAAGCAAGACGCTTGGAAAACTTACTCCAGAATAATTGTCTCCACGAACGATGTGCCTTTAAAAACGATGTGCGTAATGTGGATACAGAGACAAACCGAGCAACCAAAGGTGATGCAAATGCAAATTGAATTATTTTATGGCGATGCACCATAAATTAACCACATTAGAACAAGTTAAATTAGTCTTCGAAACCATTAACCTGAGCTCGAAAATATCATAAAAAATAAGGAGTTACAATATGTTCCCACGTACGAATTGTGTCCAATTTCAAAGTAGAACTAAAACATAACTTTGAGGAACAAGTCTCTACAGATGAAGTGTGAATACAGATAGTGAGAAAAACATCTTGTAGCGAAACTGGGAGACAACGATGATGCAGACTGAGGACACTCGTGTTTGACTTCCACTAGTTCACTCTTGAGATGAACAGTTTCTAGGAACACAATCTACAAAAATAACGTGCGATCAAGAGACAGAACTTAGTTCTCACTTGGAAGAAAGGCTCCGGTGCTGCGTCCAGTTACTCGACAGTACCGAGCCGGAATTTCGTTCTAACTTACGTTAGTTACCAGTGATATTTGTTACAACTCTTTAGGTGCAACTTGAACCACCGGTGGTCACTGAGGGGATTTTGATAATGCTGCTGACCGACCAGCAGCCACTAACTCAATCTCAATAAATACTTAATGAAAACTAAATATACGAGTAATCTATTTAATGTTCATTATTTTTAAAATTGATCTCTAGATTCAGCTTTAACTTGAGTTGAACACTGAACTTCAGTTTAACTCGCCGCACTTAACGTGTTAATAAGGTAACACTTTCGTAATTAAATAGGAAATTTGATGTTACTTCAGAAATTATAAGTAATCGCCCAATTAATAAAAAAAACATCGCCAGTTATTGGAAAAATTAAAAAAAAAAATTACAGAGGCTGAGTGATTTGTTGTTCCCACAGCTCACCTCGATGTGCCCGATTAGACACGCTGAGCGAACGTGTGAGCCTTGCATCAACACTGCGAACTATATGCCAAATTTTCACCGGTGTTTGCGTTATTAAATTCACTTTTCACTCCCAAGTCCGACATAATAACCATAATTTAAATATTTCCCCTCTAACGTGTAACTACTGTCGTAGCACACAAACTTTCCCCAGCAGTACACGTTCCCGTACGACTAGTTCAGCATGTTCACGATGAATATAGCCTTGCATTCCTAGCGAAGCCCTCGCATTGGTTTCCGCATTGTGCCTTGCCTTTTTTAGCGGATGTCGATGGGCTTCATAGAAAAGAGCGCAATGAGCAGGATTGACGGCAAGCGACTCGGAAATTCCGTGTTATGCTTCTATTAATTACAAGAGAATTTAGAGCGTTTAGAAGCTGAGAGCGAGCAGGTCATAGCGAAGTTCATTATGACATGATTGGCCGCTTCCGTTAATTGCAAACATACGAGGTTCGCGTTCTTTACTATCGAGACGCGAGCGGCGGAATATACTAGGTAAATTCAACGTGGTCTCGAATGTTCTGGTAAATATTCGTGAACTTACGCGGAAATGTATAGGATATTTTATTATTATATTATTAGATAAGAAAGTTTAAGCCTCCCTTTACCACGGCAAAGATGTTCCAAGAGAGGAAGGAAGAAGGCACCATTTAGTATGGAGTTGAGGGAACGCGGAATCTATGCATAAGGTGCATAGAAACAGTAAGCTAAGACATTGCAGAGCACGACACCAACTCCACAAGAGACGGTGCATGCGCCAGAGATAGTGCACGCGCCACAGTTCACTCCTGCTCAGCAAGTGACCCAACACCACCACCCTCAGAAAGCGACAGTCCAAGGCACAACACCGCACCGCCACAGCTGCGCCCGGCCGTCGAAGCGACCTAAAGCGACCTAAGTAAGGCACGCCAAATTGCCGGTCGGCCGCGTCCTTTCCCACTGGGGGTCATCAACCGCAAGCTTATTACAGCATATCAACTGCACAATTTTTATAGCCTAGCTTTAATTAGTGGTAAAAGAAACTCTCCTTAAGGAGCGGGAGAGGGCTCAGAGCGCTCATATCAGAAGCAGGATCTACTAGCGAAGACGATGTTATAAGCCGGGGACGCCTGGCTAAACACGACTAGTGAACCGCCTCTGCACAACACATTAGCATGCAGGATATCACGCTATGAAACTGTGGTTATGAAAGGATTAGCAGTAAGAAGTAACACAAACGAACAAATAGCGTTCAGGTAAATTTGGAAACGTGAGATTAAAAGTTAGTTTAAACCACTATAACCTCAAGAAAAAGGATGTCTTCATTTAACAGAGTTGAGGGAACGAAATTCTGCACAAGGTGTGCCCCCTAGCCCTGCGCGTAAAAAGGGCAACATTGAAAAAAGTCGATGAAGCAAGACAAAAATTTACTGAAGAAGTAGTAGGCACTAAAAAATAACAGCGGTATAAAAATAAAAAAAATAAAAAAAAATAACAAAAAACATAACTAGTTCAACAAAAAAGAGGGAGGCCTACCTAATTTTCAACTCAGGACCTCGCATCTTCGTCATGGGAGCGCTATTCCTCATAGCTAGCAATAGTTGCATCACCCAGAGGCAGTGGTTCTTTACCTTGTTGGAGGTACTGAACCCCACAAGCTCCATGCATGCATTCATCGAACCCTTCGTAGTTGGAAAAAATAAAATGTACTTTTTATTTCTTCAAATTCAAAACAAATGTATAAAACTACATATTGTATCAATGCACAAACTGTACCCTGCCGAACGCAGGGGTTTGACTCACCGAACCCCTGGGGTTCGATCGAACCCAAGTTAAGAACCACTGTCCTAAGGGGATGCTTCAAAAATAACATCATAGCAGAACCGTCTCGTGTTTAAAAAGCTAAGAAATACGCTGAAAAACGCTGCACTTTTCAAAAAAGCCCTCACATTTACATCGCCTGGGTCAGTGAAATGCTCGAAACACACGCAACATTCACGAGGGACAACACATTTCGATTGAAAAATGTGACTACCCATTCTTTATTGAAAAATTTCTAGCTTGGAAGTGAACCGTATTTCCCAAACCTCAAGAAACTTCACCATAGCCCCAATAGCCATGCTCGCTGAGCACCAGCGCGGGCTCGAAGGCATGGAGCGCAGCGAGGAGCCGAGGCACCGCCGAAGAATAGACTGCATAAAACGATATGAAATCCTGGGAGATTTTCCAATGGAGTTTTAGATGCGAGCGGCGGGATATTGCAGGGCTATCAGCGCGGCAGGGGCGGTAGTGGCGGCGGTGGCGGCGGTGGCGGCGGTGGTGGTGGTGGTGGCGGCGGCGGCGGAGCGCAGCAGTGGCGGTGGTCGCGGAGCGCAGCAGTGGCGGTGGTCGCGGAGCGCAGCAGTGGCGGTGGTCGCGGAGCGCAGCAGTGGCGGTGGTGGCGTTGGTGGCGGTGGTGGTGGTGGTGGTGGTGGCGGCGGGCGGAGCGCAGCAGTGGCGGTGGTGGCGGTGGTGGTGGTGGCGGTGGTGGTGGTGGCAGCGGCGGAGCGCAGCAGTGGCGGTGGTGGCGGAGCGCAGCAGTGGCGGTGGTGGCGGAGCGCAGCAGTGGCGGTGGTGGCAGAGCGCAGCAGTGGCCGTGTTGGCGGAGCGCAGCAGCGACGGCGGCGGTGGCGTGCTCCCGCCGCCCAACACGGGGCGGCCCACACCAAGTCAAGCTCCCCATTATTGCGCCTAATGCCGTGTTTTTTATTGCGCCACCGACGGCTTAATAGAATTGCGCCCTTCGCCGCCGACCACATTTTGAGCTGTGGAAGTGAACGCGTAAGCGTGGGTGTGAGCGTTGCATGTGTGCGTGCTGCGTGGTGCAGCGTATGCCTAAAAGGGGAACATCGTTCTAAAGAGAAGCTAGTGGGCGCTACTATAGCGTGAGGTCTACCGCCAGATATCGCCTACCCAGGCGCAGTTTGGGATGTACGAATTGAGTGTTTATCCCTAAATTAAATGGAAATAAGCAATATCCGTTATGCCGGGGCCACACTACGATTTTTCGTTCGTCAAATGAATGACGGACACTCGTCATGTCAAACGGCCGTTAAGCAAGTCAGGCCACATTACGACTGTGTGTGGCTCTGACTAAGCTCTGTGATGAGCGTCCGACGTTCATCGAATGTAAACAAACCGAAGTACGTACGCGATATGGATGAGCAGGACGTGCGAATGTGTGCGAGCTCTAGAAATTTGCTGTCGAAGGATCTTTTGTGACCGCAACTTTTTATGAAAGGACAAAAAAACGAAACCTAAAAGAAGATGTTGGGTAAAACCATGGCGAAATAGAGCTAACAATCCGAATCGATTGAGAGAAGATCTGCTTGCTGATGTAAACGATTGCAGTTAAGTGAGATTGTTCCTACGGAGAAAATTATTATTTTTGAACGTTTCTTTTAAACGGATCATAAATTATTTTATTCAATTGGAGTGTAAAATTTAGAATTTCCCGCTGAAAATAGCTTGGTAACATGGCTGAGTTGAGCAATGCTTTTTGATACAAGAATGAAAAGGGGATCCAAGAATGTTACCAGTTTGATGATATTTTGCAGGTGTGCTCAGCAACCCTCAGATAGAGCGAATGGGGAGGGATTGAAGTCATTAAACTGTCAAGGTTTCTTCATTTATGCTTTGCACGTTTGTCTATTGTTATCTGTTAAAATTGTGCAAGTTTTTCTTGTTGAAAATGAGCTTAGGGCATGAAACGTTGAAAAAATTGATTCAAGATAAGTCTTCTCCATCGCCTTCGTTGAGAATAATATAATGCTTTCTCCGATATATAATTTTGGTGTTCGTCATTTATACGTGTTAATACACAAGAATTATGCAAAAGTTTTCTTATTCTTTGCGGAAGGTATAAGACATACTGGGCAAAGTTGGCTCGGTAATCTGCAAGCAAGACACCAAGTTCCAGAAATGCTTCCCTGCTTTTGATCGACTCGGAATTACCCTCTGATACCTCGCTACAATTGATCGAGTATCATGACGCAGGAGTGTTCAATAACTCATCCTATAGGAAATCATTCGATTCTAACTGCTTGTACATGCCCCACACTCGTGAACTTCTTGTGACCAACCTCCTTTCTACACATGTCATAGCGGCAGATGATGCGTTCCCATTGCCAACTCGTTTCATGAAGCATTATCCTTGTACTAACCTTTCTCACGACCAAGGAGTTTTCAGCTGGTCTTTCTAGAGCACGAAAAACAGAGACAAACGCATTCGGCTTACTGTCAAGTATGTTCAGAGTTTTCCGTACTGATACAAACATCACAGTCAAGAGAATCCAGTCTACCACTCTAGCAACTTGCGCTCTTTATTATTACCTAAATGATCATAAATACTTCCGTTACATCAACCCGCTTGCTCTTGAAAAAAGGACATTATCACTGGATCGTGCACAACCCGCAGTTGGTGGAAAAACACTGGACATCATTCGGTTCGTTGTGTTGAGGCGGTCGATCGGTTGTGGCAGCTACAATCATCAGAGACCAGCTGAAGAACTACTTCACAAGCGGAGGAGCTGTATGCTTGCTGGATAAAGCGTTGGGACTCCATGCACGAACATTACTGTGGAAATGCATCCTAAAAGTGTTAGAAATATCTGAGAAATAATAGTTCCTCATTATTTTCTGGTATTACTTGTTGGAATGAATGTATTAGGTCAATCAACAAAATAAATTGTTTCAATAACATTATGTATTTTATTCCAGCTTTTCATCGTTAAATAAAACATTGACAAATAATAATTTGACTTAGGAAGGCTAACTAAAGATCTACATCAACAGGATTTAGGAAATGTAATTACTGCAAACTAGATTACGTGTTAAGGTTAGGAACATCCATAATCTGAATTCACAATCACGCATTGTCGCAAAATCCATGTGCAGAGTTTTAACAAGTATAAAAATCCGATTTTTAATAACAAACAACGTAAACCAATGTTACCAAATAAACAGTTTTGTCCACACTCATATCTAGTTTAAAAATCTGCCACTAACTGAAATAGTTTCATCCATTTACTCGTATGCCCTACCATCATGCCGATATGGTGCATAGCTATAGTTCGCATCCTCACAAGTTAAATTGAATAGTTTCTTTGTTCACCTTAGATTAAATTATATTACAACTCAACAGCGTATTGAAAAATTTATGCATATGTGTTCTTACAGATGATTACGTGCGCATAGTAACGGCGGATAATAGATTAGATTAGTCGTTAGTTTTAGCCTCCCTACCCAGCAACAAATGCGATCCAAAGAGAGGAAGGAGGAACGTACCATTTAGTATGGAGTTAAGGAAACGCGGAATCTACGCAGAAAGGCATCGAAACAGTAAGTTGTGAAAGAAGGTCATGAAAAAAGATCAAAGTTGAAGAAGAAAGTAGTAGGTGTTGAAGAAAACGACAGCAGTGAACCGAAATAAGGTGGTCCTTAACATACCAAAAGAACATTTTATTTCAATAAAAAAGAAGGCCTACCAAACTCTCAGCTCGGGCCCTCACATTTTTCCCCTGGGAGCGCTAATTCCCATAGATACAACAATTGTATCCCCCTGAGGGGAATAATTACTAGCTACTATTATATTCATTTAGGTTAGTTTAGATCATCTTAGTCACGACAACGACGTGATCAAGAGATGAATAGTGAAGGGACCATCGAGTACGGACACGTACACCGGAAATCTAAGCACAATGTGTGTCACACAGGCCATCCTTGTGTGGTAAAACGAGTGTCTTGCCACACAGGATACAATGCGTATTAAAACAGGAAGTTGGGAAGAAAATTCAAATAAAATAAACACGCAAGAAGGTAGAAGTAGGTGCTGAAGAAAAAGATGGCAATGAGCCGAAAAAACATGATCACTAAAACAAAACCAGAAACACTATTTCAACAAGCTCATGCACTACCATTCTTCTCCTGGAAGCGTTACTTCCCTTAGATACAATAGTTTTTTCTCGTGATAGAGAAACAGAAAATCGGGAGATTTATGAAGTCAGATGAAGGTTAAGGGTGAAGTATTTGGAGTGGGAAAATAAGTCAAAGAGGAGCAAAAATAATAGGATGGTCCGTAACATATTATAGAATAGCATTGTACTGACCCTAGATATGCTATTTTACCACATAAGGTATAACTTAATTGATACTATCATACATTGAGATAAAAGAAATGAACAATTTCACAGTCATGCAGGGAAACAATTTATAGATAAGTTCATGATTATTATTAAAGAGGCCAGTAAATGACATCTAACACTTGTCAATTCTTAGAACAGAGTTTAGCAAGTTTCGACATGAACTTCATTTGTTCTTCACCCGCAAGGCCATTCAGTTTATCAAGCACAAGTTCACAGCAAGTTTGGTAATGTAATTTTCATTTCCAGCACTCCTTTTTCATGCTAATGAGCTCTCAACATGAAAAAAAATTTATGAAATAACTCTACCGTACTAAATTAAAATGCTCTTATCTTTCTTACTCCTTTTACACTTACAAAATCCCCACTGCCCATGACATCAGTACATGTATCTGCTGCCGGGGAATGCTTGGTGCAGGCGAGACAATTTTGAGGCTTGGATCCACTACTTACATGAACGATATCGTTATCAATTTCGGCTGAAGTGCCCATTAACTGAGTTTTTACAGCATTTTTAAGTTCTTCCTGAAACCAATCTGTCGACCAACACAACAATACTCTGTATAGGGTTCTTTGATTATATATTTATTTGCCTTTCACTTGAAATGTGGGTAACAAAATCATCACTTGAATTAATATTCATGCTGCTCATGCTACTGTCTGGGGGCCCATAATCCCAAAAAAAGGCCATAAGGTTAGTGCGCATCCAAGCCTTGCTCTCCACAGCTCCAGACCCTGATGATGGTTTCATCCTTTCAGAAGCGAGGAGCCGCAAGAAATAGAAGCATGGGAGGGATGTCCTCTTCTTCAGGAGATCTGAAAAAAATAATATCAATTAGAATTATTCTTACACCATTGATATAATAGTCCTCTACATAGTTACTAGTAATAGTAATTCTTGCAATAGTGTTTGTGACAGACTTGATTATTCAAGTGCATAGAACATATTTGTTTGCTCCAGTACATGAGCTTTATTGAAAATAAACATGTTTTGTTAGGGAATAACACAAGAAGTAGAGATATGTGTAGTGAAATGTTTGAAAATTGTATGTTGAAAGAAATATCATTAGGTATTGCTAGAATAATGTTCAGAGTACGCAGTCACACAATCTGGTACTGACTTTCATCCAACACTGAAAATTATTAGCTAATGAAGGAAAAGTTTTCCATGAGTTTCATTGAGAACTCAAATGAGGAACAATAAAAACCTCCACTTTATGTTACATGAGGGTCACACATGACTATAAAAATTCATCTATGTCATAATGATAGTTTTTCATAAAACCTCAACTGTATGATCTAAATTAGAAATTGCCCTCCTAGCAAAATGTTCACATTGTTAAGAAAAAAATACTATCAAGCTATGTTTACTTTGCTTCTAAAACTGTCAGTAACAAGTGCACACTTTTCCACAAGCTTCTCGCCTAAATTTAGAATAATTTGCAGAGAATCTCATCCATTTTCAGAATTCTAACTTTTTTGCCAAATACTTTAAAACAAATGTATCAACCTTAATGCCCAAATTCCACTGACATTCAGAATGGCAATAAGACATCTGTACTAATTTTCACATTTACAAAAAGGTACAAATTTAGGAGTACAACAACATCAAGCAGACTAATTTCATCATAGATGATCAGCAGCTTCAGATAAATAGAATATTTACAATTCAATAGGTAAAACAACAAATTCAAAATTAAGAGCAAAATTTCAGGATCTAATGTGATACAAATAACTGGCAGTTTAAATAGGTCACCACTAACATTTATACTACTTGTTTACTCCACAGAACAACAATACCATTACAAACATTATCTTAACTCATAACCTAATGTCAATAATGTTTGTCTATCAACTCTGGTAGGTAATAATGGCCCTACTTATTATTATAGTTGTGTTCAACATTGACATGCTCATGCTCATTGTACAGAACTTGCAAGTTAAAAATAATTATCTAACACCATTTGTGTAAACATAAGATTATGCAGTAATCCTGAAAGGAAATATATGAGTAATGGTAATCACAAAAAACAGTGGATTTTTAAACCTGATCAAGTCATTGTTAGTTGTAACGGTTAATTTTTACTTTAACGTCGTCAACGATTTTCATAATTTTGTTACCATAGATAGGTAATATAGTCAATTTAAGACGTTTTACATGAATGCAATGTGCTCGCAAATGCTTAGTTTTTGAGTTATTTAAGTTTGAAGTTATACAAGCGGCGCTCCTGAATGGCCTTTTTTGCGCAATTTCAGAGTTGAAACGGATGCTAACCCCCTATTACAAACGTAAAGAGGAGAAGTCATGAGGTTTAGCCACAGTTCTTCTGGTGAAAATTATAAATGAAGGTTTCTAGTGACGTCCGTTTACATCCGCTCCAAGATGGCGGCCGCCATCTTGGGTATCGGGTGGCCGTCATTAGAGATGATGTAAATGGACATCACTAGAAACCTTTATTTATAATTTTATAATTTTCTCTAGAAGAATTGTGGCTACCCCTTACGACCCAACCTCTTTACTTTTGTAATAGGGGGTTAGCTTCCGTTTTTAATTAAATTATGCTTGGCAAGCTCGCTTCCCTGGCACGCACTAGCCAATTTCAAAGTTGAATAATTCGAAAATAACGCACCAGTGAGCAGAATGTCATTCATGTAACACGTTTTTAAATGTGTTCTATTATTATTGGCAAAAAAATTATGAAAATCGTTGACAACATTAAAGCAAAAATTGACCATTGTAATTTCCACTTAAAGAAAAAAAGTAACATGAATCAAAAATACTTCAAGATATTTTTTGCTAGCATCCGCATTTTCAATGACATTGTTCTTCTCATTATCAATCCCTATTTGATTTCAGCCAATGTTTAACCCAGCATTCTCAAAATGACCTATTTCATTGTTGAATGAAATAACTGCTCATTTAGAATATTTACATAATTAACTCACTTTTAACACCTGCAAAAAAAAATAGAAATGAAGTCTTGAGGCATTTTTGCACACCATTCACTTACCTAGAATTATAAAGATGATTGGTGGTTCTCAAAAACCTGAATACACTCAGGAAGTTTTTTAAAGGTCTTTTGTTTTTTAAAGGTCTACATAATTAATGCAAGTTTTAAGCTATATCTATCTTCTGGTTGTCTAGAATCTGTAAATCAAAAGACATTAAAATTAGATGGATTTTTTTTATAGAACACATTAAATAAATTTAACACTTTAACATGAAATATAATTCTATTCAATTATATTGAAACTTCTATAATTTATGAAACAATAAATAAATTTTAATAAACTGGAAGGAACTGCAATAAAAACGCCTGCAAAACAAGTTGTTTGACACATTTTTCTGTGAATAGCATTCATGAGCAATGTTAAAAAATTACAAAACCAACAGTTTTTCATTTAGGTACCACATTATCATCCATGTAAAACATGTCGACATTGTTGGAAATGAATGCTAAATTTGATTGGTAACAGGCTACTTGCTTTTTCACTAAACTGCAAGACCTAGCACTGAATTTCATTGCTTTACATATTGATACCACCACGAAAACCGCTAAAAACCATATCTTATATATATCGCCTGCCAAAATTGGCCGCAATCATCATTTAAAGTCAACATAACAGCTGCGACACTTGTCAACACTGTCCGCCATCTTTGTTCTTCGTAGTTCATTTGGTGACTGAAAACCTCCGACGACCTTTCACGAAATGACGAGCATCCATTCATCAAATGATGATCGAACGGGCCTTCCAGCGTTCATTTGACATACGGAGTTCATTTGACGAACGAACGTTAGACTAGTGTGGCCCCGGCATTAGTAGCCTTACCTAACGCAATAGTGTGGTAGACCTCACGCTATAGCATCACCAACTTATCACCACGGCAAATGTGTACCAAAAAACGTGCAAATAGTCTTAACACGTTGGTTGCGATGTGAGCCGCCGGTGTACACGGAGGGTATTTTGTAATGCTGCTGACCGACCAGTAGTCGAAACTTAATTTTTATAGATATTTAATCACACTTAAATAAAGGTATGATCCAGCTAGTGTTTGCTATTTTCAAAATGTCTTAATACAACTGATTTTAAAGTAGAGTTGAATACTGAACTTCAATTCAACACAGCTCGGTGAAGGTGATAACCAGAAACCTGATTAAAAAAAGAAGGTGGCACTTGAGAAAAATGTACACAAAATGGAAAACCATGGCTGTAGTCTTAATTAGGAACGTGATTCTAAAAATAAAGTAGCATTTGGGAAGGAAATATGTACACCCAAAAATGAGACTGTGGCAGCAATGGATAGTATGGTTGTATGAATGAAGATGGCGGGTCCCGTCAACACACAACGAAGAGCCTGCTGCCACCTGCTGCCCTTTGAATATATAAATAAATTTATTAAGAGCCAGCGAAATCGAAACATCTATATGAATCTAAATAGAAAAATTTATGCGGGAGACAGGTAAATCTGACTGAGCGATGTTCAGCAGGAGCTGCACTGCACACATACATTTAGTGCTCCCGTACAATATTGCTCATTTTTGGGCTGGAATTTGCGAACTCGGCATTCCTACGCCGAAATTTTAACATTCAGCATTTTGTGCACCGAAATTCTTAAATGTTCGGCTTTTATTAGGCCACAACCATCAAACATGGTCGTTTAAAAATATTTACCGTTTAAGGGAACTCAGAATCTAGCCAAATTTTACGAGAAAAAAGCCAAATTTTACGTGAAAAAAAACAAAATTATTCAATCTAAAACCACTCATATCTTTGAAATAAAGTTCAGCCACTCGATCAGAGACCTCAGCAGCTACTGGCCAAATTATAACAACAAATTTTATATTAAAATGTCGAGACGAGAAGAATTTTAACGAAAATTCTGTCCTGGGTAGCATCCCCAGGATACCAGAGCCGGACCCATAGAGTGAGGGTGTCCATCACGGTAGAGGAAACAAGGTAGGTTCAAACCAGTCTTTTTTTCGTTGACGGCTTGGTTTTGCTGACACCACGGCAACGAACCAATAGCAGCGCTCTTATTGCATCTGGTAGCACTGCTACCCCCAAATCTGGCTCCACTACTGGCCTAACGACATGGCGTTCTGGTGACGTCGTGAAATTTGTTTGAAATAACGCCTTCCTTTTGGCTAGCCGAACAAGAGGAGGTGTATTTTCTCCCATAGAAATGACCCTACCTTGTTTCCTCTACCGTGGTGTCCACAAAAAATCTATCCACTGACCGAAGTATGTATGATACTGAAACCATACAACTGTTGTACGGTTCCAGTATCATGTATGTACCAAGCACCAAATACATCTAGAGAAAATGAATTGCGTATGCCGCAGCCATCCCCATATTTTCTTATGGATCTGGAGAGTGAGTCATAGGTAGTACAGGAAGATGGCTACAAAATTGTCGAATGCCTCTATTAGTAGCTTGATGATTTTTAAGCGGGCAAACTTTCATGCCGTTTTTTGACGTTTTTGAAAAGCGGCGCTTGGTACATTATGATTCTAATGGCCTCATATGCATATATCGGTGAGTGGATACATTTTTTGTGGACACCCTGTATAACGACGCGCTGTCGATGTTTGCGGAGGTAAAGAAGATAGATGAGGAACTGCGGTTCTCAGCCCTCATACTGTCTGCTATCCACGGGAACTGTTCAAGCGCAACGGGCCTCGCACTGATGAGTTATTATCCCAGTGCCTCAGGCCAGAAGCATCATGCGAGACGGACTAACTCAAAATGTGCGGCTTCTTCCCTTCCGTTTCCGGTCACACTCGTAACTTTTGAAGAAGAAGCTCACAATGAAGCCTATCCTCAGAGAAGGAAGTTCAGCATGAAGGCGGCGTTTATTGAATCTAAGGCTGAGGTTAAATAAATGTTATATGTTGGTTCAAGCTCCCACAACCACAAGTAAAGTGTTTCTAAGTGAGGGAGGATCGAGGAAGACACTTTTCAGTATACAATTTTCGGAACGGAAAATCTACGCACAAGGTGTATACGCTCATCCTCCACATAGAAAAAATCTCGAAAAAAATTGACAAAACTTTTAACAAGTAATGGCTACCAACGAAAGGGAAGTGGAGAACCAAAAAAGTTAGTAACAAAAAAAAACACAAAAGGCCTACCTAGCGTCCAGCTCGAAATTTCAAATATTTCCCCTTCGAGCGCAAATTTCCTCTTGTACATCAGTCGTATTCCCGTCAGAGTTACGATGTGTGTGAGGGGCCAATTCCTGCACTCGCAGATACGTATGATAATGTACAGGTACTACAGAAGTGGCGTGTTCCCTGCCTTGTCACCCAAGTTCAAGTTCCCGTGTTGCTCAGACTGTACACAGAAGAATTGGCGTTTTCTCTATTTAACGTACTGGTAATCCCAGTGATCCTCTACAATGGTATTTTGTGACAAGGATTGGTGGATAGTTTATTGGACAAGTTTGGTGCACAGGCGCTGAATTCTTGCCAGACTATTGCGAGTATTGACGAGGGAATTGTAGGCCGTTGCAAAGGCCTCGGCATTGTCGGCCCTCACCTTCAAGTTCAAGTTGATTAGATTAGATTATTAGTTAGTTTAAGCCTCCCTATCCGCAACAAAGGCGATCCAAAGAGAGGAAGGAAGAAGCCACCATTTAGTGTGGAGTTAAGGGAACGCGGAATCTATGCAGAAAGGGCATAGAAACAGTAAAATGAGAAAGAAGTTCATGAAACAAGATAAAAGTTGAAGAGGAAAGTAGTAGGTGCTGAAAAACAGGACAGCAGTGAACCGAAAAAAGATGGTCCGTAACAAAACAAAAACCTATTTTATTACAACAAAAAGAAAGCCTACCTAACCTTTAGCTCGGGCCCACACATGGTTCCCCTGGGAGCGCTAATCCCCATAGGTACAATAGTTGTATCCCCCTGAGGGGGTCACACCATAGCACAACGGTGCTAGGGATCTCCTGAAGTCCTTCAGCTGGGCAATAGAGAGTTAAATGAAGGAATAAGAGACTTCGCGACAAGATCAAAAATAACGTTATCCATTCAAGGCGTGCGGGACAACAATTCATACCACAGCCAAGAGTCACAGATAAGAGAAACGTTCAATTTTATTGCTTTACTTGCAATTTTTTATTCGAGTAAATATTTTATACTGTATTTTTAGTCCTATCCTTTTCACTTAAAATCAGAGAGCCTCCTGATAACTTTTTTGCACAGAGTCAAGAGTGCGTAGCGCGGAGTCAACCCCTGAGAAGCGAGTGTTCCCCTATGTACACTGAAGACAGACACCATCACTTACCCGCATCCGAGTGGAACTTCTCCATTTTATGTCAGCAAGCTTTTACTGTTTGTTTGGTAGCTCATATGAACGAAATTATTTAACATCGAAAATGACTTACAAGAGGAACTTACTGGCTGGGAGTAACTTTCCAAAATTTAGCTAGAAATATGATTCAAGACGTGCCTATTAAGTGCAGAATTGAGAAATAGCAATCAAGAGACAGTGTTGAAAGTTGAACAGACCGGCATGCACGCACAGCAGTAAGGGAGCACCTGCGCACTAAATAATTCGACTGAGCTGATTAAAATAAGCAGATTCAAAGAGCAGATCAGACTAAACAAGCTTAGTTTCAGATCAGACCTGAAAAAAGTGATCAGTTTAGCTCCCATTTAAAATGATTATTTAAATCAGACGGAACAGCTAAAGAGAACAAAACAGCAGAGAAATTCCGAAGTTTGCTTCTACATGGCGGAAACTCGAGCGAAATGCTGCTCTGCTGCGATCATTCGAGCCTCGTTAGACCGGGCGAGCCAGATTAACGAATGATCAATTCAATGCTATGCAGGCGCACGCTTCGTAAGAAGGAACACAAACATTTTGTTGAACGTAATGAACACTGAAGTGAAAACAATGTAGACACAGCAGGTGTGCAGCCACAGCTGGTACAGACACAGCCGGCACAGGCACAGCCACAGCCGGCACAGCCACAGCTGGTACAGACACAGCCGGCACAGCCACAGCCGGCACAGCCACAGTCACAATATCTACACCACCCACCAACGGCGGCACCCTGAGGTGAGCAGGAGAGAACCCTCACAATTTATGCTTTGAAGACGCACTCTAATGAGAGATTAATTTTTCGTGCGGCCGCTCCCTTTAACCCTGTAACGACGGAATTTTTAGGCTCATGAACGAAATATTGTGGTACATAATTTTTCTCGAATAAGATTGTATACGTGAAACCCAGTAAATGAGAATTTTCCATCGAAACATTTAGAATATAAGAATAAGGTTAGTGATTTCTCAATGTCCTTGAGAAAGGACGTTGGGCAATAGAGGGTTAATGCGGTAAAAAAACTATCACTCCCTCCCTTTTCTCTCGGACATTTGTTGCATGTGAGAGAGACCTGCATGGGCAGTTCTTAGGAACTACATGGGTATGAGGCATGCACGAGTGCATGAAGCCTGCATGAGGCCTACATGAGGCCTGCACGAGGCGTGCACGAGGCCTGCATGAGGCTTGCACGAGGTCTGCATGAGGCTTGCACGAGGCCTGCATGAGGCCTACATAAGAGCATGACACACGAGGCCCGCATAATTACTACCCAGGACCCGCAGCTCGCACAAGGGTCGTCACAAATACATAAAGCACACGGCGCCAGCGGAGGTGGGAATTGCACTGACATGTCTTCTGTCGTCAGGACAAAGTCAGAGATGATAATTCACACACGCTCGCCTCATCAGAAGACCCAACAGCACATTTCTAAATATGCTCTAACGAACATGAGCAAGGCACCTCACGAAACCGCGATCAACGTCCAACAGAATTCAGTATCGAAAACCTACATTAGAAGTAAATATAAATATTCATGGAGTGAAATTGAAAATTATGAACTTGCAGTTCGCGACAGGAGCCAGGCATGGTTGTGGAAACTAGACGCACGTGAATCAGACTCGCAGAACAATTGGCTTAAACCACTGTGTAAATAAATGCATAGTGACGTTCACCCAACAGAAATAATAGTGAAATGGAATTGAACCCATTTTCTATTCAGTTTCTATTTTCAGAATCGCTCGCTTTGAAATGGCACAGCAGTTAGAGGTATAGGTGCCCAGCAGCTGGCACAGCAGTTAGAGGTATAGGTGCCCAGCAGCTGGCACAGCAGTTAGAGGTATAGGTGCCCAGCAGCTGGCACAGCAGTTAGAGGTATAGGTGCCCAGCAGCTGGCACAGCAGCTAGAGGTATAGGTGCCCAGCAGCTGGCACAGCAGCTAGAGGTATAGGTGCCCAGCAGCTGGCACAGCAGCTAGAGGTATAGGTGCCCAGCAGCTGGCACAGCAGCTAGAGGTATAGGTGCCCAGCAGCTAACACAGCAGCTAGAGGTATAGGTGCCCAGCAGCTGGCACAGCAGCTAGAGGTATAGGTGCCCAGCAGCTGGCACAGCAGCTAGAGGTATAGGTGCCCAGCAGCTGGCACAGCAGCTAGAGGTATAGGTGCCCAGCAGCTGGCACAGCAGCTAGAGTTATAGGTGCCCAGCAGCTGGCACAGCAGTTAGAGGTATAGGTGCCCAGCAGCTGGCACAGCAGTTAGAGGTATAGGTGCCCAGCAGCTGGCACAGCAGTTAGAGGTATAGGTGCCCAGCAGCTGGCACAGCAGTTAGAGGTATAGGTGCCCAGCAGCTGGCACAGAAGCTAGAGGTATAGGTGCCCAGCAGCTGGCACAGCAGCTAGAGGTAGGTGCCCAGCAGCTGGCACAGCAGCTAGAGGTATAGGTGCCCAGCAGCTGGCACAGCAGCTAGAGGTAGGTGCCCAGCAGCTGGTACAGCAGCTAGAGGTATAGGTGCCCAGCAGCTGGCACAGCAGCTAGAGGTAGGTGCCCAGCAGCTGGCACAGCAGCTAGAGGTATAGGTGCCCAGCAGCTGGCACAGCAGCTAGAGGTAGGTGCCCAGCAGCTGGCACAGCAGCTAGAGGTATAGGTACCCAGTAGCTGGCACAGCAGCTAGAGGTAGGTGCCCAGCAGCTGGCACAGCAGTTAGAGGTATAGGTGCCCAGCAGCTGGCACAGCAGCTAGAGGTAGGTGCCCAGCAGCTGGCACAGCAGCTAGAGGTAGGTGCCCAGCAGCTGGCACAGCAGCTAGAGGTATAGGTGCCCAGCAGCTGGCACAGCAGCTAGAGGTAGGTGCCCAGCAGCTGGCACAGCAGCTAGAGGTAGGTGCCCAGCAGCTGGCACAGCAGCTAGAGGTAGGTGCCCAGCAGCTGGCACAGCAGCTAAAGGTAGGTGCCCAGCAGCTGGCACAGCAGCTAGAGGTATAGGTGCCCAGCAGCTGGCACAGCAGTTAGAGGTATAGGTGCCCAGCAGCTGGCACAGCAGCTAGAGGTATAGGTGCCCAGCAGCTGGCACAGCAGCTAGAGGTATAGGTGCCCAGCAGCTGGCACAGCAGCTAGAGGTATAGGTGCCCAGCAGCTGGCACAGCAGCTAGAGGTATAGGTGCCCAGCAGCTGGCACAGCAGCTAGAGGTATAGGTGCCCAGCAGCTGGCACAGCAGTTAGAGGTATAGGTGCCCAGCAGCTGGCACAGAAGCTAGAGGTATAGGTGCCCAGCAGCTGGCACAGCAGCTAGAGGTAGGTGCCCAGCAGCTGGCACAGCAGCTAGAGGTATAGGTGCCCAGCAGCTGGCACAGCAGCTAGAGGTAGGTGCCCAGCAGCTGGCACAGCAGCTAGAGGTATAGGTGCCCAGCAGCTGGCACAGCAGCTAGAGGTAGGTGCCCAGCAGCTGGCACAGCAGCTAGAGGTATAGGTGCCCAGCAGCTGGCACAGCAGCTAGAGGTAGGTGCCCAGCAGCTGGCACAGCAGTTAGAGGTATAGGTGCCCAGCAGCTGGCACAACAGTTAGAGGTATAGGTGCCCAGCAGCTGGCACAACAGTTAGAGGTATAGGTGCCCAGCAGCTGGCACAGCAGTTAGAGGTATAGGTGCCCAGCAGCTGGCACAGCAGTTAGAGGTATAGGTGCCCAGCAGCTGGCACAGCAGCTAGAGGTATAGGTGCCCAGCAGCTGGCACAGCAGCTAGAGGTATAGGTGCCCAGCAGCTGGCACAGTAGCTAGAGGTATAGGTGCCCAGCAGCTGGCACAGCAGCTAGAGGTATAGGTGCCCAGCAGCTGGCACAGCAGCTAGAGGTATAGGTGCCCAGCAGCTGGCACAGCAGCTAGAGGTATAGGTGCCCAGCAGCTGGCACAGCAGCTAGAGGTATAGGTGCCCAGCAGCTGGCACAGCAGCTAGAGGTATAGGTGCCCAGCAGCTGGCACAGCAGCTAGAGGTATAGGTGCCCAGCAGCTGGCACAGCAGCTAGAGGTATAGGTGCCCAGCAGCTGGCACAGCAGCTAGAGGTATAGGTGCCCAGCAGCTGGCACAGCAGCTAGAGGTATAGGTGCCCAGCAGCTGGCACAGCAGCTAGAGGTATAGGTGCCCAGCAGCTGGCACAGCAGCTAGAGGTATAGGTGCCCAGCAGCTGGCACAGCAGCTAGAGGTATAGGTGCCCAGCAGCTGGCACAGCAGCTAGAGGTATAGGTGCCCAGCAGCTGGCACAGCAGCTAGAGGTATAGGTGCCCAGCAGCTGGCACAGCAGCTAGAGGTATAGGTGCCCAGCAGCTGGCACAGCAGCTAGAGGTATAGGTGCCCAGCAGCTGGCACAGCAGCTAGAGGTATAGGTGCCCAGCAGCTGGCACAGCAGCTAGAGGTATAGGTGCCCAGCAGCTGGCACAGCAGCTAGAGGTATAGGTGCCCAGCAGCTGGCACAGCAGCTAGAGGTATAGGTGCCCAGCAGCTGGCACAGCAGCTAGAGGTATAGGTGCCCAGCAGCTGGCACAGCAGCTAGAGGTATAGGTGCCCAGCAGCTGGCACAGCAGCTAGAGGTATAGGTGTCCAGCAGCTGGCACAGAAGCTAGAGGTATAGGTGCCCAGCAGCTTGCACAGAAGCTAGAGGTATAGGTGCCCAGCAGCTGGCACAGCAGCTAGAGGTATAGGTGCCCAGCAGCTGGCACAGCAGCTAGAGGTATAGGTGCCCAGCAGCTGGCACAGCAGCTAGAGGTATAGGTGCCCAGCAGCTGGCACAGCAGCTAGAGGTATAGGTGCCCAGCAGCTGGCACAGCAGCTAGAGGTATAGGTGCCCAGCAGCTGGCACAGCAGTTAGAGGTATAGGTGCCCAGCAGCTGGCACAGCAGTTAGAGGTATAGGTGCCCAGCAGCTGGTACAGCAGCTAGAGGTTTAGGTGCCCAGCAGCTGGCACAGCAGCTAGTGTGCGCCCGCCAGGCATATAAATAGAATCGGCAAGAGACATCGACGTTCATTAGCGGTGGCCTGCCGTAGAGGTAGCACTTAGTAAGGGTCGTTGCTGTTCATTAGCGGAAGCGCGACCGTCGAGGAAGCACCTGTACTGTCCGATCTAATAGATTCTTTGCCAATTCCCAAGCCTGTGTCAACTCTGAAGTACCATTAAACGATAACCCCGTTGCTGCATCGTCACTCCCGAACCTCATCCGCGTTAGTTTCGACCTGTATACTGAAAAGGCCGGAACATATTTGGTGGCCCGTGTATGGGGATGCCACATTAAAGATATCCACATTGCCACATAGCCACATTGCCCCATTGAAGAAGAAAGATATCAAGAATTGATCTTCGGTTCTGCTGATCCGTGATTTTAAATGTGAGGAGTGTCACCCTGTTTGGAGTAACGTCGCATAGTTATCACATTACTTCAGAGCATCGAGAAAAGGAAGAAAGACGTCAGCGCAGAAAATCGAAGTTCTTTCCAAGAAACTCTTCGAGAAAGAAACTCTTCGAGAAAGAAACACCAGTCTACTCATCGCTACTCAAAGGAGAAGATGAAGTGAGGGGTCCAGACCAACAACCTGGTCTGTCGACGAGATCTACGCATTTACGCACCGTCATCTGCAGCGAGAAGATCTACGAGGTCTACGCATCGCCAAAATTTTGTTCAACGTCACCAACTAGCTTCACATAGCGAGATGAGTATACGCCGATAATGTTTGCTTGCAAATTAAATAAGCATGCGCTCGATATAATGATTATACATCATCAATATAAAATTAATGAGTAGGAAGTTAAGCAGTAAGCATTGCAAGCGCAAGCTGATTCCTGGTAGCGGGAGAGCGAGCAGCGTAGGCATTGCAAAAGCGCAGTAAGCAAGCTGATTCCCGGGAGTGGGAGAGCGAGCGTGTACGCGGAAACGTTGTGTGGAGAGGTAGTCCATTGTTCTCTAGAACAATTGAAGGAAGTTGTAGCTATTGTTCTCGGGTCCATTGTTCCCTGGCACATAAGAGTAAGCTGGAGCGGCTTGCTCTGTTCAGTTGCTGCCGACCTTCACGAGCTTTGACTTTTTGACTTTGTGTGCTGGATTAGCCTGGCTTAAATCCACTGAAAATGTGAGTTAAAATTTTATTGTATGTAGAATATTATCATTTGCATGTAGAAAATTTTATTGTGTGTAGAACATTTTTCTTTTAATGGAAATTGGAGGTTTATGAATATAGGATTATTTTGTGCTTATGTCGGGCAGTGACTCTGACGAATACGAGTACATAAGAACCACCCCGTACGTGACTCGATTAGGAAGAGTATCAGTTCCTATTTTTTCCGCGAAGTCGATTTCTGTACCTATCACGATGGCGACCACCACCACTGTCACCCCTGTTACCAGTGCAGTCACTACCACAGTTAGCCCTGTAACTAGTACGGTTACCGCTGTGACGACTTCTATTGTCAGTCCGATACCTAGTGTTGTAATTGCTGGGCAGGATCTGCCGCAGTACCGAGGTAGAAAACGTAGAAACGACCCTGACTTCATAGAAGATAAGTCACTAGAAACGCATATAAAGAATGTGCGAGCATATTTCAATATGCTGTCAGATAATTCGGAGGAAGCTAAACTAAATCTATTATTGCGAACTGCAGACAAGCGGGTAGGCGACTTCAATACGGTCGTCGCTTTCATAATTAGTGAAGGTTATGAATTAAGTTTCGAAGAAGTCGTACACCTGTTAGAAAATATCTACGTGTCAAAAGGTGAAAGATCTTTGCACGCGGTCGCCAGTGATCTAAATAACGTACGCCTAAAACGTAATGATGCTTTAGCGAGCCAGTTTGTTGAGATCCTATCCAAAATCCGTAAGCTAACCCACAGAATAATGAACAGCCCTGAGTGTTCGAACAGAGCCCACCCCTATGTAGTAAATTGTCCCGATCCTGTTGCTCTCGATAAGTATGTCGAGAATACTTTAATTGTTGCGTTAGCTATGGCCATCATCAACCCCTTAGTAACAGAAGATTTTTCCAAAAAACTATTCAATAAACCCTTCAAATCGTCGGAAGAGCTTCTTCAGAGAATTGTGACTGTAATTAGGAATTTTCCCGAGGATAAGCAAATATTAGCGACTCGATCTGAGAGATCTATGGAAATCTATTGTGCTGAGGATGATCATTCGTCCGAACCAAACTTCGAAGCTGCCTGTGATGAGGCCGAAGTGCATACAATGACAAGAGGCGGATTTCAAGGTAGAGGTAGGACGCGTAGGCCCTACTCTAGACCAAACTACCCAAGACCAATTTTCCGTGCTAGGCCTTACGTCAAATCTTATGTTGGAGACCGGGAATTGGGGACTCTAGAAGTCCAGGCATTGGAGACAGCTGAAACAAAGCGTTGCTCGAAGTGTTACAATCATGTGTGTGTCTGTCAAGGACAAAGTGAGTCGGTAACCACTGTGGCTAGGAAACCGACTGATTGGTACAAACCAGGTTCATCTCAGACAGCCACCGAGCATTCACTGCGTGATGTAGTTTGTTTTCGTTGTAATAAGTTAGGACACTACGCAAGAGATTGTAGGTCCAGAAGAGACTATTTAAACAGACCAGGCAGACCGAATCGTGTCCGTGCGCGAGGACAGTATAAAACTCGTATGTCAGAAAAAGGCCAGGTAGAAACTTACCAAACTAACAGTGGCAATGATTTTTTAGCGTAAACTGCAGAGACGATTTCATTTCCGATAGAAATAACGTCAATGGTAAAAATGAAACTACAATAACTAAGTATGACTCTACGGCGACAAATCCCTGTGAACCCGAGGAGAATTCTGGTGCTGAAGATTCCCTCGTTAAAAATGTAGAGAGAGTTGATGTGTTAAACATGTCTGGAGGTTCCCTCGTTAAAAATGTTGAGATGATAGATCCAATATTTAGGTGTCAAAATAGATATGAATCGCTGGGAGAGGCGGATTTAAGCGATGATTTGAATGCTCATGGCACTGCATTCGAAAGCCATCTGACGACGAACGTTTGTAAATACGAAGAAGATGAAGAAGTTGAAGTTACAGGACAAAATGAATTATTTGTAATACGAAAAAGTCATAAGCCCATGATTGTGCTTAGAAAAGATGCAGACCTGTGGAATGCATTGATTGATTCAGGATCAGAGAAATGCCTATTCAGCTACCACAGAATAAATGAGATAAGTAATGACGTGAAGCCAAGTTCTCTGACTATAAAAGGCGTTAACGCTAAGAGTAATGTTGAAGGCGAGGTGGAGCTTGTCCTAAAGTTAAAAAACGGAGTAAGTTTAAAGACAAATGCTTTAATAATTAAAGATGGTATTTACAATTATGACGTCATTATTGGGCGTGATTTATTGGACAAGAACGCCGTTGTAGACTTAAAACAAAGATGCTTAATTATCAAAGACGAGAAAATTCCCTTTGCCGAGGTAAAACGACGAAAAAAGAGAAAGACAGAGTGTCTTGAGTATTTAATAGAAAATACTGAGTGTCTCATGGCAGACACGATTACGTCCAGAGCTAAGAAAAAAGTCCTAAATAAGCTAAGAGAGAAGAGGACGTGCATTGCTGAGAGAGCAGGCGAGGAAGTAAAAAGGGATGGTAAGAGAGAAAATCAGCCTGTTCGAGGCGTAGTTGCAGTTACCAATTCCCACACAAGGCCAAGGCCGTTAAGAGTGCATACTCGACGAGTGGAGATTGCTCCCAATGTAATTTTGAAACATGTTGGACATGTTGGAAAGTGTAAAAATGGAGAATACATAATAAAGAAAGCAACTTTAAAAGAAGGCATTTGTGTCGCAGAAGCAATTGTGAGAGTTAACAATAGGAGAAAGATTCCGTTGTTGTTAATTAATAGCTCCGACAGAGCGATTGTTTTACCAGAGAATGCAATTATAAGTACTTTAGAAAAAGTGGAGAAGGATCATGTTGAATCCGAAGTTTACTTGTCAGATGTACAAGGAGAATTAAAAGGAGGATTGAGTACCTTTGTGCAGGCAGCGAGTGTTGTCCAGGACAGTCATTTAGATGTCGAGAAGAAAGACACTAATAGTGAATCTGTCGGGATCACAGGAGTTGTCGACGAAGGGTACGTTTCTGATTCCAAAGAAATAGCCCGTGGTCGGCGGAAATTAAATAATGATGATATCAAGTGTAACGATGACGAAATGAAGCCTGAATTGCTGAGTTTGTTGAATGAATTCAGAGACGTTATTACTATAGACAATGAATCGATCTCCGCTGCTGCGATTAAACCATACAAAATACGTTTGAAACCTAACGTGGATGTCGTAAATGTCCCTCCCTATCGTATTGCCCACCGTTACATGGAAGACTTGAAAGTCGTTAACGAAAAAAATGTTAGACGACGGAATTATTAGACCATCGATTTCAGCTTTTAATTCACCGATAATTGTAGTTCATAAGAAAGATGGAACCATACGTCCGGTGGTTGACTTTCGCAAAGTAAATGAGGTAATTTATGAAGAATCGTTCCCTCTGCCGCGCATGGACGAATTTCTCTATAGTTTAAATGGTCAGAAATACTTTTCGAAATTAGATCTTAGGTCAGGATATCATAATATTACACTGACCGATGAGAGTAAGGAAATAACAGCGTTTACAGTTGGTAGCAGAAAATACGAGTTCAATCGTTTACCCTTTGGTTTAAAAACCTCACCTGCATATTTCCAGTCAGTAATGACGCAAACGCTATCTCCTGTTCTAGGAAAACTATCTGTCGTCTTTATGGACGACGTACTCATCTATTCAAAAGAAAAGGCACAGCATCTTGCCGATATAAAAGTTGTACTGGAACTATTAAGAAACGCTAGATTGTCAATAAAAACGGAAAAATGCGAACTCTTCCGTGACGAGATTGAATATCTAGGACATTCCATTAGTGGAATGGGAACCAGAAGCACCGGTACTGACAAAGTAAAGAATTTAGAAATTCCTAAGAATGTGAAAGAATTACAATCATTCCTAGGTCTAGTGAACTTCTTTCGTAGGTACATAAAAAATTTTGCGAGTATCGCAAGCCCGCTCTATAATCTTCTGAAGAAAAATGTTGAATTCAATTGGTCAAAGGATTGTCAAAACTCTTTTGAAAAATTAAAGGATGAACTATGTGAACATACAATCTTAAGTCACCCAAACTTCGATCAAAATTTTCATCTGTTTCGTGATGCATCAAACGTCGGCATAGGAGCTGTTTTACTCCAGTCATCTACTGATAAAGTTCGAAACATGAGACCTGTCGCATTTTTTTCTAAAACGTTGAATTCCACATAACGAAGATACTCAACAACTAAAAAGGAGATGTTTGCTATAGTTGAAGCGTTGAAGTACTTTAAATATCTTGTTTTAGGCTATGATCTGGTCATTTACACCGATCATAAGCCTTTAGTTCCTTTATTTTCAAAGAAATTGCCTGAAGACAACACGCTCGCGAGATGGAGTATTTATGTCCAAGCTTTTGATGCCAAATTAAAGTATTTTTCTGGGAAGGCGAATAGTGCCGCCGATGCATTAAGTAGATTAAATCATGACAAAAATCCTTTAACAGAAAGAGAACTATTAGAGTGTTCTGAATTAACCCAGGATGTAGAGACTTTTCCCGTTGTAACCAGGCTGCAAGCCGCTGCTGCGGGTAACAAATGTAACAAGCCGGTGACTGAGGAAGAGTTCGAGGAGACAATGCCAGGAAGTGATGACGGAAGGAACAACAACAGTACTGCTGAAAGCCCCAGACGTGAACCCAGTGACTTTAATAGCAGACAGAAAACGAGCTTATGCAGACTGGATAAAGTTAACACGACTACAGACCATTCAAGTATTAATGACAACTGGTCGTTAGACGAATTTAAACGTGAACAAGATAGTGATCCCTTTTGTTCTGAAATAAAGGATGCCCTAGAGAATGCAACTAGAGTTACTAATACTGACATGAATGAATTTCTGATTATGAATGACATTTTGTATAAAAGACGAAGAATTGACAACAGACCCAGCACCATTCTGACTATTGTGGTGCCATATACTCTGCTACACAAGACAATTCTATTCATCCACAATTTGTCCCATACAGATTTGAATCATACCTTGTTTAAGTTTAAATTAAAATATTTTCATCCGTACGAACGGACAATTACACGTAAAATTGTTGAATCTTGTGACATCTGTAAGATTCTAAAATCACGAATATCGACGCCGATTAAAATTCTAAATGCTCCAATTGGAACACGATGTTTCCAAACGGTCAGCATGGACTTCTACGGTCCATTAACAATGACAGACAATGGGAACAAATATATTCTTGTCATTATCGACCTATTTTCCCGTTTTGTTAAATTATATTCGACTAGTGACCGATGTACAGAGACTGTTACAGATTGTCTATGGAATTTTTGCTGTTTGTTCGGTACCCCGGACGTATTGTTATCCGACAATGCTCTAGAATTTAAATCATCTAATGTGAGAAATTTCACAAAAGGACTTTCTATCTTAAAAAGGGAAGTTCTGGCTTATTCCCCTTTTTCTAATGGTATTGTTGAGCGATGTAATGGAAAAATTCGACACCTGCTCAAGTTATATCTAAATTTTCTTACTCATAATGAGTGGGATAGATTATTGGATATTGTGGAGAATTCGATTAACAATAGTTTTAATGAAACTATAGGAGATACCCCCGCATACACGGTTTTCGGTAGAGATACGTGTGTGTATATCAGTTCTACTAATTTAGAAGACTTCAATGTTGCGACTACATATGAAGATGTTCACAAACAAAAATTTACCGAGTCATCTATTGTAGTGAACAATATTAGAAATGCGATCATTAACGCCACAATCGAAAGAACTGCCTATAGAAATATGAAACGTCGCGATAAAAATTTAAAAGTGACGGACCGTGTACTAGTAAAAAATCATGCCAAAAAACACAAATTACAGCTAAATTTCTTAGGACCAGGTATCATTGAAAGGATAGGCAAAAATTATGCAGATATTAAGATCGGTAACCAGATTATCCGAACGAACTTAAACCATGTACTGCCTTTAGACAAGTTAAGAAGGTAAAATTGTCAACCTAGTTTGGAACTGTTCATTCCTTATATTCTGAAATTGCCATTCCATATATGTATTTAAATGGTTTTTAGCTTGTAAGTGCGTTCTATGAGTTTTTAGCTTGTAAGTGCGTTCTATGAGTTTCTTTCTTAAGACTTTATGTATGTCTTGCGTTAGGAAATATTGTGTTGCGCAAACACCTTGTGACGAGATGTTGAGCTTAGGATGTTGTCATACTGTTGTTGCGACATCAAAAGCTGTGTTCGTCAAGCCATAAGCTAGAGTTAATAAACTTAGGTGCAATCTTGGAAATGTCAACACGAGAGTGCGAGTGCGAAACCCGCGAGAACTGCATCGCATCTGCCACAGCCTGTTTGACAACAATGTCAGGCATTGTAGTTGGAATGAATGTGTCTTAATGAGAAGGAAGCGTTGCCTTAGTATGTAACGACAGTTGTTTACTTTAAACTTGTGGCCATGCTAATTTCCTGTGTCGTATCCTTTCAGATTCCTTGGACGACTCCTGAACAATTCCAGAACATTGCACATTCCGACTCACAAGATACACTTGTTTAATTCCAATAATAATTCACTCATAAACCCCGATGTGTAGCGGGGGACACGGTCAACTCTGGCGGCCGCAGGAAACAACGATAGTTTTCGGAATCAGGGTACCGAAAGAAGTATTACAAGAAGCCTACTGCAACTTCACGGTGTTCCTGAACCTCGATTCCCCGTTGCGTACTCGAATTCAAGTGTATGAATCCGGAGAACACGTCGAACTCGTGTTCATAATCAGAATCGCTGCATTCCCAGCGAACATCCGGTGAAGAATTACGTTTTCTACATCAACGTGGTGCGCAGGGATAGGGGGGCGTGCTCAACCGTACACATTAAACAACAATACTGTTGATTTATAAATTTATAATTTATTTATCACATTTATGTGATTAAAATTAATCACAATTTTAATCCCCGCGCTGTTAGTCGCTTTGTTGCCCGCTAAAATGGGAAACAAGGTGTCCAATCTTAATGTTGACACCATTTTAACTGCCATTAAGGCAAATAATGGTCAAATATCGGATGAACTAATCCGCCACACAGAGGAGACGAGAGTCGACCTCATCCCTGATCGATTGAGTGACATAATGTTGCTCCTTTACCCAATAATCACAATTATAATTACTGTAATGGTTATTTACATTAAACGAGATCTCAACAAAGTCATCGGACGACTAAGCGGTGAGGACGTAGCATTGCGTCGATCTGCTTGGAAAGAAATCAGTAATAGTCCTAGGCAAATAGTTGCACTTCCACCTCAAGTTAGCGCGTAACATTACAACGCTAGACTCCCACATTCTGAATCTGAATACCATAGATCAGAGTATCATGTTCCGATTATCCAATCTGCAACGGAGTAGTAACCTTTCATTGTCTTAGATTAATTCTATTTTATACGGAAAAAATCTCTATTATATACGGATTATGTATTCTATTTTATAGATTATTTTGTTCATGTGTTCACGTGAAATATTGAGACGAAGTATTATATTGCGAATAAAAAAAAAAAAAAAAAAAAAACCAAATTGCACGCTTGTAGTTTAGTTGAATTGAAATATGTTAATTTAAATCGTAGGACGATTTGAATCCTATTCTACTTTTACCTTGCCAATTGTGGTAATGTAATGTACTGTCTTGCGCATTTAAACCTCTTTTCTATATTTTTATGTAACATAGTCTTATGATGGATTTTTCCTTCTTTATTTCCAATTGCATTGAAAATTCTGTTCTCGAAATATGTTCATATGTTAATCCAAAATAAAAATTTTGTTCTCGATCTGACAGTAGGTGTCCAGTTTGTTCAAGGAAGTGTACCTTATGGAAAGGATTTATTAAGTACGCGTTTTGATGTTTGATTTTGATATTTTGATATGTTAATAAAATTGTGTGGTGTATCCATTTGGATCCGAAATATCTGGAGTATCCAAGAATTCTAAGAATCAATTGATAAATAACTTGATAATGAATGAACAAATTGTTTGAGCTAAGTGCGTAGAGTGATTATTTGGTTGATTTTGGGTAATAAATCTAGTATTGAATTGACACTAAAATATAATATTGACACTAAAAATAATGTTTAACAAGATGTAGGATTACCGTTGAAATTTGTTTATGATGACAGCAAAGGCCATACCTGCCTACCTCCGTTCATAATTCGGAAGCAATTTTGTCATACGTTCTGATCTGTGTAATTAACTTGACGAGTTGTAAGAATTATTGATCGTCAAAGGATAATCGATGTTTTAAATTGATTGACGATTTAAAAATATTTTTATTGTAATAAAAAAATTTTTTGTGCTTGGGGGGTCCTAGATGTGCGCCCGCCAGGCATATAAATAGAATCGGCAAGAGACATCGACGTTCATTAGCGGTGGCCTGCCGTAGAGGTAGCACTTAGTAAGGGTCGTTGCTGTTCATTAGCGGAAGCGCGACCGTCGAGGAAGCACCTGTACCGTCCGATCTAATAGATTCTTTGCCAATTCCCAAGCCTGTGTCAACTCTGAAGTACCAATAAACGATAACCCCGTTGCTGCATCGTCACTCCCGAACCTCATCCGCGTTAGTTTCGACCTGTATACTGAAAAGGCCGGAACACTAGAGGTATAGGTGCCCAGCAGCTGGCACAGCAGCTAGAGGTATAGGTGCCCAGCAGCTGGTACAGCAGCTAGAGGTATAGGTGCCCAGCAGCTGGCACAGCAGCTAGAGGTATAGGTGCCCAGCAGCTGGCACAGCAGTTAGAGGTAGAGGTGCCCAGCAGCTATCACAGCAGCTAGAGGTATAGGTGCCCAGCAGCTGGCACAGCAGCTAGAGGTATAGGTGCCCAGCAGCTGGCACAGCAGCTAGAGGTATAGGTGCCCAGCAGCTGGCACAGCAGCTAGAGGTATAGGTGCCCAGCAGCTGGCACAGCAGCTAGAGGTATAGGTGCCCAGCAGCTGGCACAGAAGCTAGAGGTATAGGTGCCCAGCAGCTGGCATAGGAGCTAGAGGTATAGGTGCCCAGCAGCTGGCACAGCAGCTAGAGGTATAGGTGCCCAGCAGCTGGCACAGCAGCTAGAGGTATAGGTGCCCAGCAGCTGGCACAGCAGCTAGAGGTATAGGTGCCCAGCAGCTGGCACAGCAGCTAGAGGTATAGGTGCCCAGCAGCTGGCACAGCAGCTAGAGGTATAGGTGCCCAGCAGCTGGCACAGCAGTTATAGGTATAGGTGCCCAGCAGCTGGCACAGCAGCTAGAGGTATAGGTGCCCAGCAGCTGGCACAGCAGCTAGAGGTATAGGTGCCCAGCAGCTGGCAGAGCAGCTAGAGGTATAGGTGCCCAGCAGCTGGCAGAGCAGCTAGAGGTATAGGTGCCCAGCAGCTAGAGTTATAGGTGCCCAGCAGCTGGCACAGCAGCTAGAGGTAGGTGCCCAGCAGCTGGCACAGCAGCTAGAGGTATAGGTGCCCAGCAGCTGGCACAGCAGCTAGAGGTATAGGTGCCCAGCAGCTGGCACAGCAGCTAGAGGTATAGGTGCCCAGCAGCTGGCACAGCAGCTAGAGGTGTAGGTGCCCAGCAGCTGGCACAGCAGCTAGAGGTGTAGGTGCCCAGCAGCTGGCACAGCAGCTAGAGGTATATGTGCTTAGCAGCTGGCACAGCAGCTAGAGGTATAGGTGCCCAGCAGCTGGCACAGCAGCTAGAGGTATAGGTGCCCAGCAGCTGGCACAGCAGCTAGAGGTATAGGTGCCCAGCAGCTGGCACAGCAGCTAGAGGTATAGGTGCCCAGCAGCTGGCACAGCAGCTAGAGGTATAGGTGCCCAGCAGCTGGCACAGCAGCTAGAGGTATAGGTGCCCAGCAGCTTGCACAGCAGCTAGAGGTATAGGTGCCCAGCAGCTGGCACAGCAGCTAGAGGTATAGGTGCCCAGCAGCTGGCACAGCAGCTAGAGGTATAGGTGCCCAGCAGCTGGCACAGCAGCTAGAGGTATAAGTGCCCAGCAGCTGGCACAGCAGCTAGAGGTATAAGTGCCCAGCAGCTGGCACAGCAGCTAGAGGTATAGGTGCCCAGCAGCTGGCACAGAAGCTAGAGGTATAGGGGCCCAGCAGCTGGCACAGAAGCTAGAGGTATAGGGGCCCAGCAGCTGGCACAGAAGCTAGAGGTAAAGGGGCCCAGCAGCTGGCACAGAAGCTAGAGGTATAGGTGCCCAGCAGCTGGTACAGCAGCTAGAGGTATAGGTGCCCAGCAGCGGGCACAGCAGCTAGAAGTAGGTGCCCAGCAGCTGGCACAGCAGCTAGAAGTAGGTGCCCAGCAGCTGGCACAGCAGCTAGAGGTAGGTGCCCAGCAGCTGGCACAGCAGCTAGAAGTAGGTGCCCAGCAGCTGGCACAGCAGCTAGAGGTAGGTGCCCAGCAGCTGGCACAGCAGCTAGAGGTATAGGTGCCCAGCAGCTGGCACAGCAGCTAGAAGTAAGTGCCCAGCAGCTGGCACAGCAGCTAGAGGTAGGTGCCCAGCAGCTGGCACAGCAGCTGGAGGTATAGGTGCCCAGCAGCTGGCACCGAGGCACAATTCCTCGAGACCATCAAAGCTACGGAGACCCAACGCACGCTCGCTCCAGAGGCCCCGGAGAGGATCGGCTTAAAAAAGTCCCTCTGATGGGTTTCCATTTTTGGCCTCTCCCGTTAAGTATCACAAAAGCAATCAGGTGGCTTCTAATTAGAAATTAGCCTTGCCTTAGAAACAAACGCTCGTCTAATTAGACTCATCACTGAAAGCCGCTTCTGGGTTCAATCTAGTTTTTCTTGCGTGGACTGCTCTTTCTTTGGAGCACAGAGTTTAGTCTCGTTCAGTCGCTCCTATGAGCAGTGCAGAGCTGAGCCACTCTGACATGACCGAGCTACTTCCTTGGTTTCCACGCAACTCAATGTTCTGCACTGCTGGGGAAATCATAGATGTTTCTGATTGTGCACGGTAACTCAAGTTACAAATCGTACTTAAGAGCCACCGACATCGGAAGTATACTTTATCAAATTTGTATTCTTTCTGAAAAGCATGAGAGTACTGTGTTAGATTAGATTAGATGTTAGTTTAAGCGTCCTTAACCGAAACAAAGGCGTTCCAACGAGAGGAAAAAAGAAGGCACGATTAATTAAGGGAACGCAGAATCTATGCACAAGATGCATGGAACCAGTAAGTTGAGAAAGAAGTTCATAAAACAAGATAAAAGTTGAAGAAGAGAGTAGTAGGTGCTGAAAAACAGGACAATAGTGAACCGGAAAAAAGATGGTCCTCTTCAAAACAAAAACTTTTTATATCAATTAAAAAGGGCCTACCTAATTTTTAATTTGGACCCTGACTTATTCCCCATGGGAGTGCTAATTCCCATAGATTCAACGGTTGTATTTCCAAGAGGAAATCAAACTCCAAAAAAGCGTGAAAAAGAACTGGAAACTACAATTGGGGGCTGCTTATAGTTCGTAAAATATTAACTCTGATGGAGTGAGGCCAGCAATCAACTCACCTGACTAAAGACTTGTGACGTTTCAACTTAAGCCAATGTTTTTCACTAAGAACCTGCAAACCTGCCACACATCGTGTCCTACTGTGTCCCACTCTCTCTTACGACAAGATGTTTCGCTTCGAAGCTTGCCTGAGCACGCGTGAAAACATGCAGTGCTGATTTTCATACCACGGACGTCCAACCTGACATGATGATCGATAATTCTATTTAGTCGTGAAGACCGAAATTTTCCAGCGCATGGACACTCCCATGAGCCGAAAGTTGGTCTTCCGAGCAAGCGCAGTAGTTGCACCAACGTTCCATCGGCGCAACAGGGTTGCACCAACGTTCCATCGGCGCAACAGAGTTGCACCAACGTTCCATCGGCGCAACAGAGTTGCACCAACGTTCCATCGGCGCAACAGGGTTGCACCAACGTTCCATCGGCGCAACAGAGTTGCACCAACGTTCCATCGGCGCAACAGAGTTGCACCAACGTTCCGTTCCATTGGCGCAACAGAGTTGCACCAACGTTCCAACGGCGCAATAGAGTTGCACCAACGTTCCATCGGCGCAACAGAGTTGCACAAACGTTCCATCGGCGCAACAGAGCTGCACCAACGTTCCATCGGCGCAACAGAGTTGCACCAACGTTCCATCGGCGCAGCAAAGTTGCATCAACGTTCCAACGGCGCAACCGAGTTGCACCAACGTTCCATCGGCGCAACAGAGTTGCACCAACGTTCCATCGGCGCAACAGAGTTGCACCAACGTTCCATCGGCGCAACAGAGTTGCACCAACGTTCCATCGGCGCAACAGAGTTGCACAAACGTTCCATCGGCGCAACAGAGTTGCACCAACGTTCTATCAGCGCAACAGAGTTACATCAACGTTCCATCAACTCGGACGCAGAACCACGCACCCTTCCTGCGCCGACGCGGAATATTCCATCAAGCGAATGACTCGACCCAAATCCGGCTGGCTTTCGGTTACCAAAAGGAATCCGATCCTCGGTGTCTGGATTTTCTTTTTCCATTTTGCGTGGGGGGAAGCGTGTGGCCGGTGAAGGGATACACGCTTGTCGGGTCAAACTGAGCGAGATCGAAAGTACTTTCTTCGATATTGGAGACCGCGGCGGCGGCGGTGGTGGCAGAGATCGGCCCTGTCGAGTAAAATGCTTCCGTCCCCACGCCGCGGCCGCTCACGCTGAAACGAACGCGATTCGTTTGATCGACGATCGGATGGACGTTCTCGCTATCAGCAATCGCCTTGCCAGCGTGAACGGAGAGCATTTCCCAGCCACGTGTAAGTTGGGGCGGATTGAGGGGAAATTGTGGCTAGTTCTTGCAGTGTGCTTCTCTTTCGTACACTCTCCCATGAACACCTGGAACATGTCACACTCCCACACCTGCAATATACACACACTCATACACCTGCAACACACACTCTCCTACACCTGCAATCTACACTCCAACAACTGCAACACACACTCCAACACCTGCAACACATAGACTCCCACACCTGCAACACGCACTCCCACACCTGCAACACAGACTCCCACACCTGCAACACAGACTCCCACACCTGCAACACAGACTCCCACACCTGCAACACAGACTCCCACATCTGCAACACAGACTCCCACACCTGCAACACGCACTCCCAAACCTGCAACACGCACTCCCACACCTGCAACACAGACTCCCACACCTTCAACACGCACTCCCACACCTGCAACACACACTCTCCCACACCTGCAACACACACACTCCAACACCTGCAACACACACACTCCCACACCTGCAACACACACACTCCCACACCTGCAACACACACACTCCCACACCTGCAACACACGCACTCCCACTCCTACAACACAGACTCCCATACCTGCAACACGCACTCCCACACCTGCAACACGCACTCCCACACCTGCAACACGCACTCCCACACCTGCAACACGCACTCCCACACCTGCAACACACACTCTCCCACACCTGCAACACACACTCTCCCACTCCTGCAACACACACTCTCCCACACCTGCAACACACACTCTCCCACACCTGCAACACACACTCTCCCACACCTGCAACACACACTCTCCCACACCTGCAATACACACACTCCCACACCTGCAACACACACACTCCCACACCTGCAACACACACACTCCCACACCTGCAACACACACTCCCACACCTGTAACACACACTCCCACACCTGTAACACACACTCCCACACCTGCAACACACACACTCCCACACCTGCAACACACACTCCCACACCCGCAACACACACTCCCACACCTGTAACACGCACTCCCACACCTGTAACACGCACACTCCCACACCTGCAACACGCACACTCCCACTCCTGCGACACACACACTCCCACACCTTTAACACGCACTCCCACACCTGCAACACACACACTCCCACACCTGCAACACACGCTCTCACACCTGTAACACGCACTCCCACACCTGCAACACGCACTCCCACACCTGCAACACACACTCCAACACCTGCAACACACACACTCCCACACCTGCAACACACACACTCCCACACCTGCAACACACACACTCCCACACCTGCAACACACACACTCCCACACCTGCAACACACACACTCCCACACCTGCAACACACACTCCCACACCTGCAACACGCACTCCCACACCTGCAGCACACTCCCACACCTGCAACACACACACTCCCATAACTGCAACACGCACTCCCACACCTGCAACACGCACTCCCACACCTGCAACACGCACTCCCACACCTGCAACACACACACTCCCACACCTGCAACACACTCTCCCACACCTGCAACACACTCTCCCACACCTGAAACACACACTCCCACACCTGCAACACACACAATCCCACACCTGCAACACACACAATCCCACACCTGCAACAGACATTCCCACACCTGCAACACACTCTCCCACACCTGCAACACACTCTCCCACACCTGCAACAGACACTCCCACACCTGCAACACACACTCCCACACCTGCAACACACACACTCCCACACCTGCAACACACACACTCCTACACCTGCAACACACACACTCCCACACCTGCAACACATTCCCACAACTGCAACACACACAATCCCACACCTGCAACACACACAATCCCACACCTGCAACACACGCACTCCCACACCTGCAACACACAACTCTTACACAAACATACCAGCACACACACACCTGCAACACACACACTCCCACACCTGCAACACACACACTCCCACACATGCAACACACACACTCCCACACCTGCAACACACACACTCCCACACCTGCAACACACACACTCCCACACCTGCAACACACACACTCCCACACCTGCAACACACACACTCCCACACCTGCAACACATTCCCACAACTGCAACACACACAATCCCACACCTGCAACACACACAATCCCACACCTGCAACACACGCACTCCCACACCTGCAACACACAACTCTTACACAAACATACCAGCACACACACACCTGCAACACAAACACTCCCACACCTGCAACACACACACTCCCACACATGCAACACACACACTCCCACACCTGCAACACACACACTCCCACGCCTGCAACACACACACTCCCACGCCTGCAACACACACACTCCCACACCTGCAACACACACAATCCCACACCTGCAACACACGCACTCCCACACCTGCAACACACACACTCCCACACCTGCAACACACACAATCCCACACCTGCAACACACGCACTCCCACACCTGCAACACACACACTCCCACACCTGCAACACACACAATCCCACACATGCAACACACACAACCCCACACATGCAACACACACAATCCCACACCTGCAACACACACACTCCCACACCTGCAACACACACACTCCCACACCTGCAACACATTCCCACAACTGCAACACACACAATCCCACACCTGCAACACACACAATCCCACACCTGCAACACACGCACTCCCACACCTGCAACACACAACTCTTACACAAACATACCAGCACACACACACCTGCAACACACACACTCCCACACCTGCAACACACACACTCCCACACATGCAACACACACACTCCCACACCTGAAACACACACACTCCCACGCCTGCAACACACACACTCCCACACCTGCAACACACTCCCACACCTGCAACACACACTCCCACACCTGCAACACACACCCTCCCACACCTGCAACACACACAATCCCACACCTGCAACACACACACTCCCACACCTGCAACACACACCCTCCCACACCTGCAACACACGCACTCCCACACCTGCAACACACACACTCCCACGCTTGCAACACACACACTCCCACACCTGCAACACACTCCCACACCTGCAACACACTCCCACACCTGCAACACACACTCCCACATCTGCAACACACGCACTCCCACACCTGCAACACACAACTCTTCACAAACATACCAGCACACACACACACCTGCAACACTGAAAACTGCTTTACACACTCCCTATCTCTACGCGGCATTTTCTCCACAAACAAACAAGAGATATTAAAAACTCTTTAGTGTTTACAGACTAAGTCTCCAAGGAGTGGTTCAATTTCTGACAGAAATTTTCATTTGATTTCTAATGCTGGTATTTTTTTATGCTAAGAGGTGAGTGATGACCCGCACAGTCTCACAATATTTACCTTACTCCCTAATAAAGCTCGTGACGTTTAAATTAAAGCCTTTGTTTTGTGTTGAGAACATCCAAAGCGTCAGTTCTCTAGCAACACCACGCATCACACACACACGCGTCACATACACCCGCATCACACACACGCACATCACACACACGCATCACAGACACACACACGCATCACAGACACACACACGCATCACAGACACACACACACAACACACATTCATCACACAGACACACACACACACACATTCAACACACACACACACGTCATACGTATCATCATGCAAAACGAGCCAGCATCCATTTTCTATTCAGCGCAGTTTTGCTCGCATCTCCCTTCATTCTGGCCATTTTGGTCCGGCATTTTCCATATCACATTTTGCATTCGTCCATAAAAAACGGAGACATGATTAATTCCTTGCACTCGCACCGACAAGGTTACGATGAACTGCAATTTTTATTCATTTGAAATTTGAAAACCTTCTATGTGCTGGGGGTGACGCTCGCTGTATGATATGCTGGGGGTGACGCTCGCTTGTGATATGCTGGGGGTGACGCTCGCTGTATGATGTGCTGGGGGTGACGCTCGCTGTATGATATGCTGGGGGTGACGCTCGCTGTATGATATGCTGGGGGTGACGCTCGCTGTATGATATGCTGGGGGTGACGCTCGCTGTATGATATGCTGGGGGTGACGCTCGCTGTATGATATGCTGGGGGTGACGCTCGCTGTATGATATGCTGGGGGTGGCGCTCGCTGTATGATATGCTGGGGGTGGCGCTCGCTGTATGATATGCTGGGGGTGACGCTCGCTGTATGATATGCTGGGGGTGACGCTCGCTGTATGATATGCTGGGGGTGACGCTCGCTGTATGATATGCTGGGGGTGACGCTCGCTGTATGATATGCTGGGGGTGGCGCTCGCTGTATGATATGCTGGGGGTGGCGCTCGCTGTATGATATGCTGGGGGTGGCGCTCGCTGTATGATATGCTGGGGGTGACGCTCGCTGTATGATATGCTGGGGGTGACGCTCGCTGTATGATATGCTGGGGGTGACGCTCGCTGTATGATATGCTGGGGGTGACGCTCGCTGTATGATATGCTGGGGGTGACGCTCGCTGTATGATATGCTGGGGGTGACGCTCGCTGTATGATATGCTGGGGGTGACGCTCGCTGTATGATATGCTGGGGGTGACGCTCGCTGTATGATATGCTGGGGGTGACGCTCGCTGTATGATATGCTGGGGGTGACGCTCGCTGTATGATATGCTGGGGGTGACGCTCGCTGTATGATATGCTGGGGGTGACGCTCGCTGTATGATATGCTGGGGGTGACGCTCGCTGTATGATATGCTGGGGGTGACGCTCGCTGTATGATATGCTGGGGGTGACGCTCGCTGTATGATATGCTGGGGGTGACGCTCGCTGTATGATATGCTGGGGGTGACGCTCGCTGTATGATATGCTGGGGGTGACGCTCGCTGTATGATGTGCTGGGGGTGACGCTCGCTGTATGATGTGCTGGGGGTGACGCTCGCTGTATGATGTGCTGGGGGTGACGCTCGCTGTATGATATGCTGGGGGTGACGCTCGCTTTATGATATGCTGGGGGTGACGCTCGCTGTATGATATGCTGGGGGTGACGCTCGCTGTATGATATGCTGGGGGTGACGCTCGCTGTATGATATGCTGGGGGTGACGCTCGCTGTATGATATGCTGGGGGTGACGCTCGCTGTATGATATGCTGGGGGTGACGCTCGCTGTATGATATGCTGGGGGTGACGCTCGCTGTATGATATGCTGGGGGTGACGCTCGCTGTATGATATGCTGGGGGTGACGCTCGCTGTATGATATGCTGGGGGTGACGCTCGCTTTATGATATGCTGGGGGTGACGCTCGCTGTATGATATGCTGGGGGTGACGCTCGCTGTATGATTTGCTGGGGGTGACGCTCGCTGTATGATATGCTGGGGGTGACGCTCGCTGTATGATATGCTGGGGGTGACGCTCGCTGTATGATATGCTGGGGGTGACGCTCGCTGTATGATATGCTGGGGGTGACGCTCGCTGTATGATATGCTGGGGGTGACGCTCGCTGTATGATATGCTGGGGGTGACGCTCGCTGTATGATATGCTGGGGGTGACGCTCGCTGTATGATATGCTGGGGGTGACGCTCGCTGTATGATATGCTGGGGGTGACGCTCGCTGTATGATATGCTGGGGGTGACGCTCGCTGTATGATATGCTGGGGGTGACGCTCGCTGTATGATATGCTGGGGGTGACGCTCGCTGTATGATATGCTGGGGGTGACGCTCGCTGTATGATATGCTGGGGGTGACGCTCGCTGTATGATATGCTGGGGGTGACGCTCGCTGTATGATATGCTGGGGGTGACGCTCGCTGTATGATAAGCTGGGGGTGACGCTCGCTGTATGATATGCTGGGGGTGACGCTCGCTTTATGATATGCTGGGGGTGACGCTCGCTGTATGATATGCTGGGGGTAACGCTCGCTGTATGATATGCTGGGGGTGACGCTCGCTGTATGATATGCTGGGGGTGACGCTCGCTGTATGATATGCTGGGGGTGACGCTCGCTGTATGATATGCTGGGGGTGACGCTCGCTGTATGATATGCTGGGGGTGGCGCTCGCTGTATGATATGCTGGGGGTGACGCTGGCTGTATGATGTGCTGGGGGTGACGCTCGCTGTATGATATGCTGGGGGTGACGCTCGCTGTATGATATGCTGGGGGTGACGCTCGCTTTATGATATGCTGGGGGTGACGCTCGCTGTATGATATGCTGGGGGTGGCGCTCGCTGTATGATATGCTGGGGGTGGCGCTCGCTGTATGATGTGCTGGGGGTGACGCTCGCTGTATGATATGCTGGGGGTGACGCTCGCTGTATGATATGCTGGGGGTGACGCTCGCTGTATGATATGCTGGGGGTGACGCTCGCTGTATGATATGCTGGGGGTGACGCTCGCTGTATGATGTGCTGGGGGTGACGCTCGCTGTATGATGTGCTGGGGGTGACGCTCGCTGTATGATGTGCTGGGGGTGACGCTCGCTGTATGATGTGCTGGGGGTGACGCTCGCTGTATGATATGCTGGGGGTGACGCTCGCTGTATGATATGCTGGGGGTGACGCTCGCTGTATGATATGCTGGGGGTGACGCTCGCTGTATGATATGCTGGGGGTGACGCTCGCTGTATGATATGCTGGGGGTGACGCTCGCTGTATGATATGCTGGGGGTGACGCTCGCTGTATGATATGCTGGGGGTGACGCTCGCTGTATGATATGCTGGGGGTGACGCTCGCTGTATGATATGCTGGGGGTGACGCTCGCTGTATGATATGCTGGGGGTGACGCTCGCTGTATGATATGCTGGGGGTGACGCTCGCTGTATGATATGCTGGGGGTGACGCTCGCTGTATGATATGCTGGGGGTGACGCTCGCTGTATGATATGCTGGGGGTGACGCTCGCTGTATGATATGCTGGGGGTGACGCTCGCTGTATGATATGCTGGGGGTGACGCTCGCTGTATGATATGCTGGGGGTGACGCTCGCTGCTACCGCGTCGGACGTTCTGCTACATGAGTGCGCAACACTCATGTGTGAAGTTCAAAGTTCAGCTACATGAGTGCGCAACACTCATGTGTGAAGTTCAGATAAATGAATGCGCAACACTCATGTATGAAGTTCAGCTAAATGAGGACGCAACACTCATGTATGAAGTTCAGCTAAATGAGTGCGCAACACTCATGTATGAAGTTCAGATAAATGAATGCGCAACACTCATGTATGAAGTTCAGCTAAATGAGGACGCAACACTCATGTATGAAGTTCAGCTAAATGAATGCGCAACACTCATGCATGAAGTTCAGCTAAATGAGGACGCAACACTCATGCATGAAGTTCAGCTAAATGAGGACGCAACACTCATGTATGAAGTTCGGCTAAATGAATGCGCAACACTCATGTATGAAGTTCAGCTAAATGAGGACGCAACACTCATGTATGAAGTTCAGCTAAATGAGGACGCAACACTCATGTATGAAGTTCAGCTAAATGAGTGCGCAACACTCATGTATGAAGTTCAGTAATACGAGTGTTCAGCTATACGAGTGTTCAGCTATACGAGTGTTCAGCTATACGAGTGTTCAGCTATATGAGTTTTCAGCTATATGAGTTTTCAGTTATATGAGTTTTCAGCTATATGAGTGTTCAGATATGAGCGAGTATGTAACCAGAAAACATTCCTGAAGGGAATCACAAGTATATCATAGAGTTAGCAGTTGGACTAATATTTTTATTGGGCTGGCCATTTAGTTCGTTTTTTGAATGTCATCGTTTTAACCTCCTAAAGATCATTTTTATGTTCTTATTCTTTAAATTCTCTATATGGTACAGTAAGCATGTTTACGCTTGTGTGTTATAAGCCTCCAAGTAGAGAAGCTCTAACATTTTTGCTTGCATTCGAGCCCTTGAAGTAGTGGACGAAGCAAAACACATCCAATATCTAATGTTTTTTTACTTCAAAAAAAAAAGAAAGCAACAGAAACTACCCCATACACATGGCATATATTTTTAGAAGTTTCTGTTGGAAAGCTTGCCAAGAATTATAGCAAGTGTAGAAAACTTGTAGAAGAGAATAGAAAGTAACTTATATTCATTGGGCTCGCACTTCGCTTTCCCTTTTTTTCATTTAATTAAAAATCCGAATAACCATGTGTGCAACACAACAGTGATGATAGAGCGATCAATAAACATGCTTTGCAATCTAGAAAAATCATTGCAATTAAGAACAAACCGCGATTTTAAACCGAGGTTATCATGAACGGAAAAATGCCTTTAATCAAAGCTCACGAGACAAGCTCCCTGGTCAGGACGAAGCAACAGGACATGAAAAGAAAGGCGTAATATCGGGACGGCCTTCGCTCCGTGTACACGGAATTTTTTACATCGCTTTTCAGAACTCGGCTTCTGTTGTGCCTCGCGACACGTGGCAGAAATTCTGCTCTGAATTTCGCAGTAACTTTCAACTGAAGTTAACAGTTAAGTTTTATTTTCGTTTGAAAAGAAACGGAAATAAATGTAACTTTAACGATAATCTGCGTGAATGATTTCTCAATGTTCATAAATTTTAAACTATCATTCGAAGGTCAAGTTCATGAACATCTAAAATTTTTGCAATTCCCCCTCATTTGCGCTATAAAATTAAACTAGATCGCCACGAAGCCAACATGGAACCAGGATGGGAGAGCAACAATAGTGACCAGGTAAAAAGACAACAAAAACATCGAATGAAGCTCACACATCTCCCCGTTTAATGTAACAGCGAAGTTCAACTACGCTTCCAATGATGTTCAAGAAGTTATATCCGATCGAGTTGAGTTTTACCAAATGTTCAAATATCAAATGTTCAAATGTCAAGGATGCGAGGTAGGCTTTTTCCTCCAGCCGACATCTTCAAGTTAGAGCTTTCTATGTAAAATTTTAACATAAAGAGCACTCAGAATCTGGCAGCCTAGCTAGATTTAACGACCTGGCTTGTGGCAACCCAGATGTCAAGTGGTCTTTATGCGCAAATTTTATTTGCAAAAGAGCCCGAATAAGAGCGTTTTAACGCATTCATTGCGATACGACCCACTGGTGGGTCGTGCTTAGGTTTTTAAAACTACAAAAACTACCCATCGATGGGTCGTTTCAAAAACTCTAACTTTATTTTTTAAATTAATGGTATTTAATAGACCCAGTTAATGCTTGGAATTTAAAAATTTGCTAATCACATTTGACTTAAAATATGAGTTGAATATTGAACTTTAGTTTAACCCATCGCAGTCAACATAAGATGAACAGAGCCAACCCAGCAGCACTGCTTGCGGGATCTGCTAAGGTGCGCGTTGCTGGTGCAAGAGCCTTACCTCATTGACTGCGATGGGTTAACTGAAGTTCAGTATTCAACTCAAATTCGGATTTATATGCTGTTTGCAACTTAATAAATATAAAACATTAAATGGGTAAATTAAATACCATCAAGTTTTAAAACACTGTTAAAACTATTTCGAACGATTAATTTTATAGCGCAAATGAGGGGGAATTGTAAAAATTTTAGATGTTCATGAACTTGACCTTCAAATAATAGTTTAAAATTTCTGAACGTTAATGAATCGTTCACCCAAATCACCGTAAAAGTTACAGCCGGAATAACTTCAAGCACGACCCATCGGTGGGTCGTATTGTCAGCAACGTGCTTAAGCGAGAGACAGGAAGCCAGAAGGAGATGAAGCAACAGATCCAGAAAAATAATAGCGTGACTACTGCCGGGGCATGTGAGTCACCGTCTGATAAGAAAACCAGCAGCATTCGCGTAAAGAAGCGCAGAGGTGGCGAAAACTCCCGTGAAAACCTCCATTAAGAACAGCGAAACAGGATAATGGTAACATTTGTTAGAAAACGCGAAAAACGGGAAGGACATATTAACCTAACATACATAACATATTAACCATGTTGTCTAACATATTTGTTAGACAACAAGTAGCATTCGCGTAAAAAAGCTCAGAGGTGACGAAAACTCCTGGGAAAACCTCCGTTTAGAACAGAGAAACAGGATAATGGTAACATTTGCAAAAAAAAGCGAAAAACAGGGACAAATTTAGCAAAATGCCGTGAGATCAAAGTGTCGAGACGAGCGCACTCTGCACGCACACGCTAATTCTGAAGCTTTCACACTAATGAGGTCGCCCCAGCTTAGCATTCTGCAAAAAGTCATCAAGCACTGACTTCATTAGTTGCCATTCATTAGGACCGGCATAAAAACAGGCGTTTTTGAGCGTGGACGTTCTCAGGAGGCAGACAACACGACCGTCCTTCCTTGCTTGCTTGCTTGCTTGCTTGCTTGCTTGCTTGCGGGCCTAGCGTAGCAACACGGGACTTGTTGGAACCCCAATATTTTTAGGGTTTCTTAAACTGAACTTAATTTTTAGTGCTCTGAGTCGCGAGGTTACTATTGTTACAGCTTGTTCTCCTAGTTAGCTATTAGGCATTTGAGTCGGCTTCCACGAAATTTATTTAGACAGGCAAAAATACATTATCCAACTCTATTACACACATGGAAACAGATTTGGCAAAGAAATGATTTATTTTGTATAGGTTATAAGAATTATAGCATTGGCACACTGGTGTCCCAGCAGACATGTTAGTTTATGAAAATCCTCGGTGATGTCTATGAAAGTTTATGAAAATACCTCGTACTGGGATGATAATGTCCCAGTAGACTCGAAAGGATTAAAGACAAGTACGAACTAATTTCTTGCGATAAGAATATGAAGTTTTTTTAAATTCACTCAACCCTATTTTTACCGCTCTAAATCGTTCAGTTGTTATTGTTATCGCACTGTCTCCTAGTTAGCTATTAACACTTTGACTGCAACGTGCACCACCGGTGGTACACGGAGGTAATTTTCATAATGCTGCTGACCGACCAGTAGTCGCAAACTCAATTTTCATAAATAGTTAATCAAAGTTAAATGAAGGCAGGATCCAGTTCATGCTTAGGTTTTTCCATATAGCTTACTACCATTGACTTTAAATTTGAGTTTGGTATTGAACTTGACATTTAGTTGCCGCAGTCAAAGTGTTAAGGCATCAGGTAGGATCCTACACAAAACCTCACCACCCACGCACATAAATTGAAACAAAGGTCACCTTCCTCATATCATTTCTCAAGGGCATCCCGCCTCGGGTACTGCGGTTTTATTACAAATCCCTTCAAGTTTGAGCGAGTTTCATTTCACTTTTGATATGAGCGCAAAACAACGGTTCGTGAAATTAGAGGGGAAAATTTGAAATATTTGAAATTAGAGGGAATATTTGAAATATTTGAAATTAGAGGGAATATTTGAAATATTTGAAATTAGAGGCAATATTTGAAATATTTGAAATTAGAGGGAATATTTGAATTATTTGAAATTAGAGGGAATATTTGAAATATTTGAAATCAGAAGGAATACTTGAAATGTTTGAAATTAGAGGGAATATTTGCGAGACAAGATGATGTGTAATAGTACAGGACGCGAAGTGCACGCTGGTGAGAACTTTATTCCCGCCAGAAAAAAGAGCTTTACAAATGAGAAAAATAAATACAACAGTTAATGAAAGAACGCATGTTTACATTAGAAGTTTGTTTAAGCTTCCTTAATCGCAACAACGGCGTTCCAAAGAGAGGAGGGAGCCATTTAGTATAAAATTAAAGGAACGCGAAATCTGTGCACAAAGTGCATAGAAACAGTAAAGCTGGCCACACACTAGCATATCTGATCGGTCAGTTTCTGCCGATTTGATCTGTACAGACCAAATCGCTCAAAAATCTGCCAGTGTGTGGGGTGATACAGATAAAGTCTGGCATATCAAATCACTCAGTTTGATCTTCCATCATGTTGGAATTCCTTACCCGCCTGCAGATTTTATCGCCCAGTGTATGGGCAAATGTGACAGTTCTTTCCCTCCACCACAGAACTTATTGCCTTTCTGATCATCGTATCTTGCATGCTTTTGTATGTATGGGGCAATAGTGGCATGTATTTCTTGGAATACCTCATCGAACATTTGCAAATAATTTCTGAAATCATCTGGGTTATTTTCTTTTAATTTTTTTAGAAGTGTCATATGAGAAAATTCTTCTCTTTTTTAAGCCATTCCTTTGACCAACGCGATCGTTTCCGCTTTCTGGGCTTCATAGCACTTCATAGCACCAAGCTTGCTAAAGCTTTTTTCTTGTCGTCCATGACTCGTTATCTCACATCCGCCTGCTACCACTGCTGAACACGCACTTGAGTTGCAGTTATAGTCGCTGCAGTTAGTGGCGAGTAGAGCTACAGATTTCATCTGTAGCATGCCATATCTTTTGGTCTTGACCGATCAGATATGCCAGTGTGTGGCCAGCTTAAGCTACGGAAGAAGTGCATCAAACAAGGTAAAAAGTAGTAGAAGAAAGTAGTAGGCGCTCAAAATCTAGACATCAGCGAACGGAAAAAAGATAACCCGTAACAAAACGTAAGACCTATTCTGTTTTAACGAAAGAAAGGTCTACCTACCATCAGCTCTGGACCTCCCATGTTCCCCCTGGGAGGGTTTATACCCATGTATACAATAGTTGTACCTCCCTGAAGGATTGCCGGAAAGCGCCAAATCATGAGCAAGAATTTTGTATTGTATTGGGAATATTTTGTATTTTATACATTATTTTTATTATTATTTAGGTCTTATTTAGAGCTTTGAGATGAGCACACAATATTTGGAGAAGTATGCAAAAATAAACAAAAAACTCCAAACAAAAATTGAGGCATAAAATGTACCACATTTCGACGAATCGAACTTCAAGTATTTCTCCGCATAAGTTTTTATAGCTAGGTAAACCCATAAGAAGTAGACCATAACCACGTATGAGGTTAAACCTATAATTGGGAATACGAAATGAAAATTGTTTTGTAAAATTGCAAATTTATTGTTGCAGCAAAATCAAATTTCTATATAAAAAAATCGAATCTATGAAAACATTTGCAACCTAAAATCACAGCGTATTTTTCAAATATCTAAAAAGGAAGCAAAAACCAATGCGGAAGTTAACTTTGAAATTAGCTAAAATGTACTGGAGATAAGTTTAGCGTTTATCAGAAGCGATTAGTTAGTTTCAGCCTCATTTGCCACCCACACCGTTGTCTTAAATAAGGAAAAATAGAGCCCCAATTTTGCATGGAATTAAGAGAATAGGGATTCTACGCACCACAGGATATCACACATGATACTCGGCGCATAGAAAGAGCAAGTTAAGAAGGAAGAGGAAGAAGAAGAGACAGAGAAGGGATAGTAGAGAAGTAGTGAAAACTGAAAGAAGCAAAGTTGGCACGAATATAGAAGTCCCAAAGGCTATTGTTACCTATACCTAACCTATAAGAGAGATGGCCCAACACCATGCATCTCTCCTGGAGGAGCCAGTCCGCGCAGAATAGGACAGACAACCCTGACCTAATCTTAATCCTATGCCTCCTGAGGGGTACACTATCCTAACCTAATCCTAAGGCCTCCCATATTCCCCCTGAGGGGAACACTATCCTAACCTAATCCTATGGCCTCCCATATTCCCCCTGAGGGGAACATTATCCTAACCTCATCCTAGGGCCTCCCATATTCCCCCTGAGGGGAACACTATCCTAACCTAATCCTAGGGCCTCCCATATGCCCCCTGAGAGGGTACACTACCCTAACCTAGGGCCTCTAACGTATCCTAACCTGACCTAATCCTAGGGCCTCTCCTATACCAACCGAGGGGGAACGCTTTGAATATAACGTAGGACTCGTTACAGACGCCAGCAAATGAGCGCTGCAAAAGTTTCCAATCAGAGGATGACGATAAAATTAACTCGTTCTCGTTCCGGCGCGGGGATGATGGCTCTGTTGTGACGTCCTGCAATCGTGTGTGCTTCCCGCGCTCACGCACCTCCCCTTAACTTTCTTCAGAAAATTCAAGCTTGTTTTGAACATTTCTATCGCGATCAGTGTCATATGTCATTCCTTTAAATTTAGGCTAATGGTTCTAATTCTTGGGATAGATCGAATCTGGTTTGGAACACCTTTCTCAGAGTCAATGCCGCATTTCCTTTAAATTTACACTAAGTTTCTAACTCTTATAAATTGAAGCTGGTTTGGATCACCTTTGCCACGATCAATGCCACATTTCCTTTAAATTTATGCTAAAGCTTTTAACTCATAAAAATTGAAGCTTGTTTTGGGCATCTTCGTCAGGGTCACAATTTTTCTCCAAATGTAGGCTAAACTTGCCAAGTTCCTGAACAGAACTGAACTTATTTTCAACGTCTATGCCAAGATCGTGCACAATTTCTTTGAACATCCGGCAAAACTCACGTGTGCGGGCATTCCTACAGGAACAATTTTGAGCTGTTTTCTGACTGCGAATGACTCCATGGCTGCATTGTACCGATATGGATTTTCATGGGGATACAGTACAGAGTTATGGATTAGATAGGTTAACTTTAAGCTTCCCTAGCCGCGACATTGGTGTCCATAGAAGGAGAGAAAAAGGTATTATTCAGTATGAAGTTGAGTGAATGAGGAATCTATGCACAAGGTAAGTTCTCATGAAATACCCACTGCGTATAGGAACAGTAAGTCCAAAAATGTGCTTGTGAAGCCAGATAAAACTTGAAGAAAGTAGTAGGTGCTGAAAAACAGGGCAGCAGTGAGCCAAAAAAGATAGTTCGTAACAAAACAAATAGCCTATTGAATAATTGAATTTCAACGAAAGCAAAGACTACCTAACCAAAGCTGAGGACCTCACTTCTTCCAACAGGGGACACTAATTCTCAGAGACAATAGTTATAACCCCTTGAAGGGTGCCGCACAGGGAGTTTCAAGAGAAAGAAAGGAGGTTTTATGCCAATCAAGCCTGATACACATCATCTTGCACTTTGGTTTTGCACAAATCGCAATGACAGTTACCCGGTCAAGCCGGTACCCATATCCGACACCCGGGTAGAGTGGGGAATTGTGGCTGAGTTCTCCCTTTTCCCAACGGGGAGAATCACAAATACACTGCTGGGATACGAACTGCCAACCCTTCCCGTGATAAATGTATCCCTAACTTTAAATCTTTGTACCTTCAATAATTAGACGACTTTTGCCCACTTGGCTTGCTAACATTAGGAAAGAGTTTTTCACTGCATGCTGTAAGCATTTATCCTATTTATAAACGAGCCTTTGTAGGACAGAATAGATTGAATTGAACAGTATTTGAAATTTTTCTAAGTTTACATTTATTCAAAATCAATAATGATATGAGGGAATTTCCGCAATAATTACAACTGGAATTGAAAGAATTTTCACAGTAAGTTGAGCTGTGCAGAAGTAGCATGGCACACGCCCCATCGCAGGCATCCACACACCCCACCACACACGCCCCATCACACATGCCCCATCACACATGCCCCATCACACATGCCCCATCACACATGCCCCACCACACACGCCCCATCACACATGCCCCATCACACATGCCCCATCACACATGCCCCATCACACATGCCCCATCACACATGCCCCACCACACACGCCCCATCACACATGCCCCATCACACATGCCCCATCACACATGCCCCATCACACATGCCCCATCACACATGCCCCATCACACGCACCATCTACACACACGCGCACGACGAGCACGCGTATCATTATATAACTGCCCCAGATCCTAATTAAGGAAAGTTTTAAGGCATCCCGGCAGCCCGGGACGCACACACACACACACACACGCAAGACGTCCCCATTAGTATTTTTAGCTGGCCAAGTCAGAGAAATGATCCGAGGTCTGAGTAGAGGGTCGGACTTGGAGCGCCAGCAAGTTTTAATGACTGCTTTCTAGGCCAGCACGCATGACGACAGCCAAACGGTGAATGTGTTCACTTTATTTTATATTATGAAATAAAATAAATATGAAATAGGTTATGAAATATTTTATGAAAAATGAATTATTTGAATTATTTTATGAAATAAAATAATGCAAACGATTTCAAATTTGAATTGAATACGGAGCTTTAGATTAAAGGTTAACGTGTTAAAGTTAGGGACGCTTGAAATAACGCTCGCTGCAGCGGCTTCTTAGAGGGGAAAATCTGGGAAAGAGGGGAAAATTGTGGAACAAAATGAACGTTGAAGAAGAAAGTAGTCGGTGCTGAAAACTGGACAGCAGTGAACTAAGAAATAAGGTCTGTGAAAAAACAAAAACAGCTATTTCAACAAAAAAAATCAATCTAACCCTCACGTCGATCATCTCGCATCTCCGCTCGTCTCTATTTCTCAAACTTAGGCACCGGCGTCCGTCCGGAATCAGAGCACGCGATGATCTTGCTCATGCTTTTATTTATCCTCGTTTTCTGCCATTGTAACACGTTGAGTAGAAAACTCGCCCAACTCTTACGATAACTTCCAACTTTCAGCCCGATGCTAAGACTCGAACACCCTAACACTAACACATCACATTTTCCAAAACACGATTACTTCAATGGAAACCCTTTTTTACATACTCGCAAACACGATTACTGTAATACAAAGCCTTTAACACATATTTCCAAACACGAATACTTCAACGCCAACACCCTAGCGCGAACACCCACGTAACTTCCAACGCTAATACCTCTACGCATGAGGGCCCGCAACAACTAGTGCGTTCCAGTGCCGAGAAGAGTAACTGTTCAGCAATCCTACGTACCTGAGAGCTGGGAGCTCTTCAGGTTTATCCTCTTCTAAGAAGCCGCTGGCGCTCATTCTTTTGAGCGTCTCGTCAGACTTCAGAATTCTTATAAAGCATAAAAATATTCTTTCACACACTTGCAGTCCACGAGATCACATAGTATAGGCGGTGGGTTAAACTAAAGTTCGATATTTAATTAAAATAAAACCCTATTTTAATTTTCAACACAGTAAAACGAACAAAATATCACCTGAAAGACGCCTTCATTTGATTGTCATTACCTGCGTATAAAAATTCCGTCGGTGTGCCGGCAAGCAGTCAACGTGTTAAATCGTCCGTTTCGATCCCACACAAGAATTCCTCAATAAGATCAGCACGACAGCAGAGACGGGCAGAGTTAAATTCAAGAATAAACTTCACGAACTATAGCAGCCAGATCGGATGACACGTTTATCATTTCAAACGCCCGCTAGAGGCTCATTTCAAAGAGGATTCTTTTCTGCAGCCCGAACGAGTCGTTCGCAGGCTCCGCGTCAGATCGGCAGCATCAAATTACGCAAGATCTTGCAGAACAGGCAGGGCTGGTTGGCATGAATTCCTGGCCATCGAAGCTTTATTTGACGGCGAGTTTGATTCATGCAGAGCGATCGACCAGGACGCCGCTGAAATTTTGAATCGGCGAGTGTCAGTCACGACGTCCATCTTTGTTAACATCTCCGCGACGCGACACAGTCTGAGCCACGCAAATATTTGAGACGAATTACCGCCAAAATTCCGATCGAAAGACAATAACTTGTGATCCAATTCGCCGAAACCTTGATGTGAGCTTGAATAATCCTGCATCTCAACTTAGAACTTCGTTCGTTCACGCTAATCAACACTTTTATAAATGATTATGGCTACAATTCCCTTGATAAAAAGAATAAATGAGTTAGTATAAGACTCCATGACTGCAACATGCGTTTTCCAAACAGACAAAGGGGAAAGGCACCATGTATGTATGTAGTATGGAGCTTAGGAAACGAGGAATTAGTGTAAAAGATGTATTTCCACGCAGGATCCGTTGCACATAGAAACAGAAGGTCATGAAATAAGTTTATGAAATAAAAGGAAAGTTGAAAAAGGAAAGTAGTGAGTGCTTGAAAACATGACAGCAGAGAGCCAAGAAAGATGATCCGTAACAAAACAAAAAACATCATTTCAACAAAAAGGTCTACTATCTAACCTTCAGCTCAACAACTTGCATTTTCCGACTGCGAGCAGTAATTCTCATATGCACAATAGTTTTATCCCCCTGAGGGGAAAACAGATTAGTGAACTGAAAAAGCAGTAAGCCGAAAAATTGGGGTCTGTAACAAGACAAAAAATTTATTGTCTCAACAAAACAAGCCTACCTAACTTTTAGTCAGGGACCTCACATTTCCCTCAAGGAAGGGCTAATTCCCAAAGGTAGAATAATTGTACCCGTCTGAGAGGTTCTGCCAAATAAACAGAATTAGTTTTTCCCAAGAGCCCTACTGAAGCTATCAGATCTACGGGCACCTATATATTTACGCTCAAAAGTTTCCAGCTTTTAGTTCTCAAAATATATTCCCGCACGCATCAGCGGACGAGACGAAAGATAACTACCCTAATTCCGTCCCAGATCAGTCGAATTCTGAGAATAATTGGCACTAATTCGTAAACTTTTCACCGCCGTGCCTGATCTTGTACCGAACGCCCATCGAGATATCCTAACTGCTCATACCAAACAAGGCACGACTTATTTTTGTGAGACCCGAGATCAAAAAGAATTGTAGGACCTAATCCAGCGTATTCCTGTGAATTCTTCAACGTCATTAATTTGAGTATCTGAATATTCTGGAGGAACTTCAAAGGCGCCCGGGGCATGGCCAGATCCAATTTGAAGCGCCAAGAATCTTTTATCAGCGGTCTGATACATACGGTAAGGTTGTGATTTGAATTCTCGGTGCCTCTACGGAGGAAAGACACCACCATTCCGGGCTTGGGGTGACAGAGACCGCGAGCAGCGAACACCAACAAAATGAAACTCGGAATTCTTCGCAGAAATTGCGAGAGTATTCACAGGGCAGGGAATCTTCCATTCAATTTTGCTGGCAATCAAGCATGAGGGAACATGGCAGCTGGAGAATGAGGGAGGGAGAGAAGGGAGATTTTGAGTCAGACGTAGTCCTTACGTACAGCAAGTGATCGAAGTTGCCAAAGTTCATTTTTAGAAGCTCAATTATTAATCTTACTTTTTTCCACCTGGAAAAATCAGTAGGAAGTGTAGCCAGTTCGTCATAAGAATGTTCGCCCTCAGTAGTACCACTGCAAAAGCCGTCTGTTGTTCGAAAATTCGTTTCCAGATCCTTGGGACTAGGTAGTCATTATTTCCTACCTAAGCATGAAGATTGCATTGTTCGAAAATTCGTTTCCAGATCCGTGGGACTAGGTAGTCATTATTTCCTACCTAAGCATGAAGATTGCATTGTTCGAAAATTCGTTTCCAGATCCTTGGGACTAGGTAGTCATTATTTCCTACCTAAGCATGAAGATTGCATTGTTCGAAAATTCGTTTTCAGATCCTTGGGACTAGGTAGTCATTATTTCCTACCTAAGCATGAAGATTGCATTGTTCGAAAATTCGTTTCCAGATCCGTGGGACTACCTAAGCATGAAGATTTTTCCGGAAAACATTTTTACCGTTCTTGCTGATTATTATAAACGTATTTTTGACCCTTTGGTGTGAACTTCCTAGGAAATTGCGCGCTTTTTAACAGAGAACGACAAAGAGCGCATTGATCCTGGCGCGTGAAAAACATGGTCATTATTTCCCATCCACTCCTCCTGTGGTGCCTGTGCGTGATGGGCGTCCTCCAGGCGGCGCGAAACTTGGGTAAGAACCCGAAAATGGGCTCGTTTCTGCAGCTCTGTTCCATTCTAAAATCCCGCACGTCACGACGATGGTTCTAGACGGCGCAACACTCGGGTAAGAATCCGGGACATTCCAAAATCACGCACGTCACGACGACGGTTCTAGACGGCGCAACACTCGGGTAAGAATCCGGGACATTCCAAAATCACGCACGTCACGACGACGGTTCCAGGGGGCGCAAAACTCGAGTAGACCCGAAAATGGGCTCGTTTCTGCAGCTCTGCTCCATTCTAAAATCCCGCACGTTACGACGACCGTCGTGCCCTGACGAGCTCGAGCCTTTGAAGTCATGATGAAGTGGCGTCTGCCGCTCTCGCTGTGCCTCAGCTGGAGTCTATTCCCGAGGTTGGAGCACCCTTCCACGGCCCTCACGCATGAGTACTCGGTGAGAGCACTACTGGAAGACTGACCCTCAAATACGATGCGAGCTTTAAAAGGCTCTGTTCTCATGAAGGGAAGAATTCGTATCGCGAAAGGCCCGGCTGAAGGTTAAAAGATTCCGGCCTCACCCAAAGGGGTCTTTTTTGCGACCCGCTGAACGCAGCAGTGCCAGACCGGGCATTTTCTTTGGCATCCACCATGCCGTCAATTAGGGCGCCAGTCTTGGAAAAATCTCTCAAGCACAGCCAGCGAGGGAGCCCAGATCCAAATAAATGCGCGACGGAAGGAGATTTTTGTCCTTGCCCGCGCCGCTGCAGGACAGTCGTTGTCTCCACGAGCGAGCACGACTTAAGTGAAGTCACGATGTACGGAACTGAAGTTCTGAATACCGGGGAAGCTGTACCGCAATTCTGTACAGTGTGAAAGTGGAAAGGGGCATCGTTTTCACCGATATCAACCATTTCAGACATATAGCAAGTACGTTTATAGAACATATAAAGTGCAGGAATAATTACACAATATTTACACTTCCTTAACATGTTGACGGCGTAAATGTGTACCACTAGGTAAATTGGTCATTTACGCGTCAGTACAAATGAGCGGCATTTAAAACATTTCTTTACCATTTTTTCAAAACGTATATTAGCGAATAAGATAGAGAATAGAAAAATGTAAACGAGCGAGCGGTCAAGTACGTTTTTCAATTCTGCTTCTTGTAATCTAATTTATTTAAACCTATAGCAACCAACAAAACGTCGTCAACGTACTAGAAGTCTCATTTTCATGGAGAGCCACCATTTCTAACAAAATAGCAAGTTGGTGTCTAGAGCACATAAATTGCAGGAATAACTTCACAACATTCTGACATTTTCTTAAAATATCAACTATGATACGCTTCAAATGAACGGTTGAGCATGAGTCAAAAATCATTCCAATGAAGATACAGTATTTTGATATTTTCTATGAAGTGCTTTTATGGATCAAATTGCTAATAATCACTTACATATAGCATTTTACACCTCGTAGCTGACGAATTAATATCAAAGAATGTCTTAGTAAAACAGAATTAATTTCAGAGAGGGATATATCAAAGAACATGTAAAACATAATTAATTTCAGAGAGGGATATATCAAAGAACATGTAAAACAGAATTAATTTCAGAGAGGGATATATCAAAGAACATGTAAAACATAATTAATTTCAGAGAGGGATATATCAAAGAACATGTAAAACAGAATTAATTTCAGAGAGGGATATATCAAAGAACATTTAAAACATAATTAATTTCAGAGAGGGATATATCAAAGAACATGTAAAACATAATTAATTTCAGAGAGGGATATATCAAAGAACATGTAAAACAGAATTAATTTCAGAGAGGGATATATCAAAGAACATTTAAAACATAATTAATTTCAGAGAGGGATATATCAAAGAACATTTAAAACATAATTAATTTCAGCGAGGGATATATCAAAGAACATGTAAAACAGAATTAATTTCAGAGAGGGATATATCAAAGAACATGTAAAACAGAATTAATTTCAGAGAGGGATATATCAAAGAACATTTAAAACATAATTAATTTCAGAGAGGGATATATCAAAGAACATTTAAAACATAATTAATTTCAGAGAGGGATATATCAAAGAACATTTAAAACATAATTAATTTCAGAGAGGGATATATCAAAGAACATGTAAAACAGAATTAATTTCAGAGAGGGATATATCAAAGAACATGTAAAACATAATTAATTTCAGAGAGCTTTCAGAGAGACAACCAAACGCAGGGCAAAAACTACTAGCAGCAGGTGAAGTCATTCCAGAAGAAAACTCCACTTCTGCTGCATCGACACCCAACAAACTGCACGATACACGACCGAACACAGGGAAGGTTAGCGGAAAATCGTGTCGTCTGAGCGCTAGTCGACGACGTCAGTGTGCAAAACATGAAAGTTCTGGTGCTTGTGCATGAATATCAAGGACATGAAATGCGTTCCTTTGGCCCCTAGGCGTGATTGGTGCCTCACCTCACGGGACTCGGGGACAACACAAGAATAGATCTCTGTTCTGTTTTTTCTGTTGCCATGTTTATTCTAATAATTAGGTTGTTTTAGGTTGTTCTTTCAGATGGTATTGGAGACACGTTGACCGCGTTATGTTCAACTGAAGTTCAATATTCAACTTGAATTTAATGTTTAAAGTTGTTAGCGATTTTGTAAATACCAAGCATTAACCGAGTCCATTAAAAAAATATTAATTTTAAAAAATTGTTACAATTTTCAAACAGTTTGGCAGCAGGAAGAACTTTTGCACGACCCATCGATGGGTCGAATTGCGTGCCAAGTGTTAAACTAACTTGTAATCTAATCTTTATGCATCCCAAACTCTGAGCTGAAGGCTATTCTGTTGTTGAACTGAACTCGAGAATTGCATTAATGAACTTTGGCGGCGAGGAATTTGGTACATCGTATGAGGGATCGTAGGGCGGCGCAAAAAGAACGGCCAAATTCACGAGTTCTTCATTCGCCACCCTGTACCTACCGACCTTGTGGCAGAGAGAGCAGTCAAAATGCCTACGACCGATGAAATCGAGTCAAATAAATGGATGTCTTCTATGATAACGTACTATCGCGACTCATTTTCACGAGGAAAAACGATTGATAACTTTCATAGCGAATGACTTTATTATAACACCATTCAAACGTGAGCCCCAGAAAATAGTTTTCAACATGAAAAAGTCAAACGATTGATCTAAAGCCAAATATTGAATCTTACGATTGATCTAAAGTCAAATATTAAATAAAAGACCATCAACAATACCTGCCAGTTGATATATTCTAATGGGACATCTTTTTCATTCCTAGAAGTAACCATTTCAGTACAAAACATTCTACTGCTTGTCAATCTAATAATGAATAAAAGTACCAAGGGGACTGACAACACAAATCACATCAACAATAAGAAAGCTAACTGACTAATTCTAAGAGTAAGCGAGTCAAGACATAGCCCATCATCAATGCCTACAATAATACACATACAGATACTGTCAAAAGTCCCAGTCTGACTTCATCTTCTTCATCTTCAGCATAGCTTCAGCAGTGGGCGGCTAAAATCATAGATTTTACAGTGAAAAAATTAGACCGGGTAGGGTTAGGGTCACCACCAAGATTTGCATGCATTCAACAACAATATCCATCTGACTGCACCTGCTTCAATTTACCATTTTGAGAAATCACGCCAATGAGGCATTGCTTTCCCGACGGTTCTCACAAGTGCACTGATTCCAGTGTTAATACAGGGTGCAGCAGTCAACCCTGCCTTTTCGAGACAGCTGTGGAAGTCTAAAATACGGGATTGACTGCTGCATTCTGCATTATATCGGGCTGCATTATATCCCAAGTCGTCCAGCATTTTCTAAACACGACAAGATCAACAAGTGTGAAGATAGTGCATGGGATTGCCTAATGAAGCCTACACAATATCCGAATTTTGAGCTTCATGGATGATCAGATTAGATTGTACGTCAGCTGTTACTTTTATATCTTTAGCCACTAGAAAGGTGTTCCCAAGAGAGGAAGGAGGATGGCGCCATTTAGTGTGAAATTCAGGAAAAAGGAAATTTATGTTGAAGGTTCGTCCCCAGTCTTTTGTACCTAAAAACAACAGTAAGACTGAAAGACGGTCACGGAACAAGATAAAAGTTGAAGAAGTGACAAGCACTGAAAAAATACCACAAGACCGAAAAAATAAAATGACAGTTCGTAATGTAACCAAAACCTATCCAATAAAAGGAAGGATTATCCTATCTGACTGGGCTAAGAACCTTGCATCTTTCCCCCTGGAGCTCTAATTTCTTCGGGTACGATAGCTCTCTCCCCATGAAGAGGGATACAAGCAGTCCGCTATTTTTTCCAAAACTAGGTATATCAAAATATTTACAACATTTTATTCATTTCCTAACTCGCAGCATAATTGGGGGACTTGTTTTACTAATTGTGAAATTGTGATTAATATTTGGGTGACTTATTTCACTAATTGTGAAATTGTGATTAATTATTGGGTGACTTATTCCACCAATTGTGAAATTTTGATTAATAATTGAGTGACCAATTTCACAAATTTTGGTCGAGCAACCTGAAGTTAACCAGAGACTGAACTTTGTTTAGCAGTGAATAAGACTTGGCTTTCACGGCAGGCAGAGAGAACTCGACGGCCTGTCGACAGCACGTCTGAGGGGCTAGCAAAATTACACCGAAATTCTGAAACCAAAACGTCCGTCGTGCCAGCATATTGGACATGAAAGTGATGAGAGATGCGAGGTCCTTGGAAAGCGACTTCCATCTTTCAGATGAACACGAATGAGAAATATTCAACGTCAACTGTATCCGCTGGAAATATGCTAAAATACCCGCTGGAAAGATGCTAAAATATCCGCTGGAAAGATGCTAAAATACCCGCTGAAAAGATGCTAAAATACCAGCAGGAAAGATGCTAAAATAAGTTCACTGAGAAGCAAAAAACAAAAGAAAAATAAGTTAGCTTATACTAGAGGACACAAAACAAATGGAACAGAGGTCATTTAAAAGCGCTTACACCAAAATGTAACGACAAAAAAAAGCCACTCGCCACGTACACACAAAACGTAGATAATAATCCGTGGGTCTCAAATAGGTATACAAACCACTTGGCAGTCACCTGTTTGGTTATGAGAAAATATTTAAAAAAAAATGAAATTACGACGCACAGCGCAAGTGGAATGGGCGAAAGTTGCACAATCTGTGTGAAATGTAATCAAACAACTTTAGAGAAATGTTAAGAAAGAGCTGAAGGGAAATGACGACAGACAGATTAAAAGAAATGATAACAAACAGCATAAAAGAAACGTAATCAAACAGCTTGTGCAAACTCAATTTTCGTAACACTAGAGTATTCAACAATAAAACAAAACTCCTTTTAACACAAAACATGAATGTATGGGAAGTGAAAAACGCTTTAAAATACATACGCATTGCTAATTAATTATTTCAAAACTATGAAAACACAATAAGAACAAAAGAGCTTCGGCCTCAACACGTTACTTGCAAAACGACCCATCGGTGGGTCGTGATTAAGTTCTGCCTGCTGCAAAACGAAACGATGGTTCGTTTGAAAAAGTTCGAATAATCTTTTTAACTTGATGGTATTTCATGGGCCAAGTTAGTGTTTTGCTTTTATAAAACTGCTGACAACTTTTGACTCTGAATTTGAGTATAATATTGAACTTCAGTTTAATCAATTGCAGTCATCGTGTCAAAAGAAACGTGTTAAGAGAACTGCGGTGTACGTAAGTAAAATGCTCGTTACGGGGGTACAGGCCACTGAAAATTTCATATCAGCGTACGCGAGAAAGAACAAGAAAAAAACATGAAGAACAATTCATTTTAAAAAATCGATTCGTAGAACTCATTACAACTACTAACAATTTAAACATTTAAATATTTCTTCAACAACTTTATCTCGGTCGATCAACGGCACACTGGCATTTTCATTTCCTGGCAGCGTTTTGTTTCTAATTGACGATCTCTTCTCTGTGCAGTGTTAGTTTTTATTTCTTCTGCCCCACTCGTAGATAAAACAGCAGTACATACTTGGTGTGCCCTGCCTACATTCCCATGAGAGTGGTGGTGATAACTCTAAACCAGTGGTCCTTAATAACCTGGGGGAGCGAGCCTCCTCAGTAAAGCCTGATTTTTCCCTGTAATGTTTTCGACAAAAGAGTGTACTTTCAATGTTGAATATGTTTGAGGAAGTATTTACAATGTTCTTTGTCATGAGCTCTTATTTTATCTGCACACAATTTCTCCAGACAATTCTTAAAAGGGACGTGGGAGTAAATAGATTAAGAACCTTTAACGACCCAGAGGACTCTATACGGTCCTCTTTCGAAAGTAACTTTTATGTATTGTACTTACAGCTAAATTTGTTCCCTGATGTGTTCTTTTAAGTTCACTGCCGAGCGGCAGTTTCTTTCTCATGTTGGTTGGTATCGGAGACAACCTGATAGCAGCGCCAGTCTAATGGCGGTGGTTGTGACAACAGCAATATGAGCACTAAATGCTGACGTAAAGGGTTAAATCACCACAGGTGCACCATTTTTGCTAATGATAATGAGTTTTTCAAGTAACGGCCTAGTTTCACACATTCCCTTAAGGCGGATAGAATATCAGACAGCGACTGATGCATATTTATGTCCATTGCGTACTTATAGTACCATGCTTCAATGTTGTTTCGATGAATAATTACCATGCTGCAGCAAACATGACAAAAAATCGAGTACCGTTTTCGAGAATTAAAATTCACCTAAAAAACAAACGGAAGATTATCAATGTTACATATATCTTGAATGCTCCGACACATTACCTCAATGATAACTATTTGCCCAGACGACGATAATATTACACTTATGGGGTTACATGAAAAACTACTAAGAGCGTGAGGGCGGAAACATTGTGATGAACAGAGTTTCTAGGAAGTTAATATTCGTCGATATTTTCAAAACCAGAAGCAATTGAGTGAAAAAAAGTTTCCAGGTTTGAAATTAGCACAAAGAGTTACATTTGATAGTCGCCACGATGACAGATGTCCACAGCGTGTTCAGCAGTCATAATGGGACATAAAGAAAACACGGCTTCTGATGGGGGTTGTCAAATATTCAGTACTCTTTTCGGAAGAATTTTACAACAAAGAATTTCATAAGCACCTAAGAATCTACCAACACTCTGAACCCACCAGCACGGTGAACCCATCAGCACGGTGAACCCATCAGCACGGTGAACCCATCAGCACGGTGAACCCATCAGCACGGTGAACCCATCAGCACGGTGAACCCATCAGCACGGTGAACCCATCAGCACGGTGAACCCATCAGCACGGTGAACCCATCAGCACGGTGAACCCATCAGCACGGTGAACCCATCAGCACGGTGAACCCATCAGCACGGTGAACCCATCAGCACGGTGAACCCATCAGCACGGTGAACCCATCAGCACGCTGAACCCATCAGCACGCTGAACCCATCAGCACGGTGAACCCATCAGCACGGTGAACCCATCAGCACGGTGAACCCATCAGCACGGTGAACCCATCAGCACGGTGAATCCAACAGCACGGTGAACCCAACAGCACGGTGAACCCATCAGCACGGTGAACCCATCAGCACGGTGAACCCATCAGCACGCTGAACCCATCAGCACGGTGAACCCATCAGCACGGTGAACCCATCAGCACGGTGAACCCATCAGCACGGTGAACCTATCAGCACGGTGAACCCATCAGCACGGTGAACCCATCAGCACGCTGAACCCATCAGCACGCTGAACCCATCAGCACGCTGAACCCATCAGCACGCTGAACCCATCAGCACGCTGAACCCACCAGCACGCTAAACCCACCAGCACGCTAAACCCATCAGCACGGTGAACCCATCAGCACGCTGAACCCACCACCTCCCTGAACCCACCAACACGCTGCGGTCAAGTGTTAAGAAATATCGGCAAGAAGAAGTGCACAAACACAACCAGACCAGGCGCACAGGCCGGCGGGTACTCACATGAGACGAGGCGAGGCAGGCGGGCAGGAGCGGAGGCTTCACTCTGAGGGGCGCGTTGCTGGAGACGTCAGACTCAGGTCACGTTCGGCGTTTGCTTCAATTGATGGTGTCACACTTTTGAAAGTCAACTCGGTTCACAGGTTAGGTAAGCTCGGTTCACAGGCTAGATAAACTCGTTTCACAAGTTAAATAAACTCGGTTCACAGGTTAGATAAACTCGTTTCACAAGTTAAATAAACTCGGTTCACAGGTTAGATAAACTCGTTTCACAAGTTAAATAAACTCGGTTCACAGGTTAGATAAACTCTGTTCACAGGTTAGATAAACGCGGATCACATTCACAAATAAACACCTGCACGAATTATCTGAAATAAAAATACATTTCCGGTCAACAGCTAATGCCACAAATGCATCAAATCAACAGTTATTTTTCATGCCTCTTTTAAGGAGTGGAATTTTATTCAATAATTTTGGTAAATCTGATGGATATGTCAGTTATCGATTTTGTAAATTTCGATGCCTAAGCTTAGTTAATTAGATCGAAATAAACAAGTTTTCTTCTATGTACTTTCCGTCTCAAATGAGCATTTTATTAGTTGTAGCGGTAAATGACTTACCGCAACTCCAGTATTTGAAGCGGCAAGTAATTCGAGGAGCACGTCGGACAGCGACACTGCAACGCGCACTCGCTTCCAGCGCGATCGTCATCAAAGACGAAACCAAACCTACCGCTATACCTCGTTAAATACTCATTTGACGAAAAAAGTGTATAGAAGAAAAGTTGTTTATTTCGATGTTATTACCATGATTCAAGCAACAAAAATTCGAAAATCGATGAGTAGCTGTTTATTTGAGCGCATTCGGCATCAAAGACGAAACTAAACTTACCGCTATAAATCGTAAAATACTCATTTGAGACGGAAAGTGCATAGAAGAAAACTTGTTTATTTTGATTCAATTAATTAGGTTCTGGCACCAAAACGTAGAAAATCGATAACTGACATATCCTTCAGATTTACCAAAACTAGGACGTGAAGTTCCTAATTCTTCCAGTACCCAAGCACTGCAACGCAATCTCATATTCTTCCTTGACAACAGGTAAACTTAAAGAACTTGATGGAAACGTCTATCACTAAATACTAATACTACAAAATTTATAGTAAATGGACTGTACTCTATATTATACATTCATACATGAAAATCGAACAAAAATCAATGCCAGCGTTGAGTGGCACGGAACCTCAAGCGAAGGTTAGGTTGTCACAACAGCATCTTTCTTTGTCATGAACTCATTTATTCACAGGTAATTTTTGGGCTTAAGTCAATTTGTTTTGACCGCTCTCGATTATTTCGATTTTTTTTATTTTTTTTTTTGAAAGGCGGCTAGCAACAACTGAGGTGGTGCCCAAAGAATGCCATGTCCGTACAGGTTGGGTGGAACCCGGCCCTATCCGGTACTCAGGTCTTCAAGGCACGGTCTGACCCTGTTGGGTCGAGAATGGCCGAGTTCGGATCATGAGGTGGTGCAGGCCAAAAAAACATTAAAAATGTATAAAAATTTAAAATTCAAAAAAATCACAAAAAATCGAAAAAATCGAGAGCGGTCAAAACAAATTGCAGATTCGGAATCAGCATCAAATTCCAGTTATAATCGATATTTTCATTCTCGCTGAGCGGCTTCGCCGCTCAGCGAGACTTGTTCCAATTTTTGTCCCAATGAGTAATGGGTAACGCAGAATTCATCATTAAAAGAATTTAATAAGTATCGTTTCTGATATCATCTCGTTGCTTGCGCATGGACATTGTAGACATGTTAACTACAACTTTACCAAAGTCGACTTGAGCGACTGAAACTAGAAGGGAACAACCACCACTCGTTCCACTGCCCTCGATTCACGCAGTTGAATGGAACCACACTGGATGCAATATATAAGGGCCACCTATAATATTTGTACAGAATGGCTCAAAAAAATGTATATCGTACACCGGGGTAATCGTCCCACAGGCACTGCTTTAATTTTATCTGCTGGATTCAAGATGGCGCTCCGTTACAGGTTTAATTTTATCTGGTGGATTCAAGATGGCGCTCCGTTACAGGTTTAATTTTATCTGGTGGATTCAAGATGGCGCTCCGTTACAGATTTAATTTTATCTGGTGGATTCAAGATGGCGCTCCGTTACAGGTTTAATTTTATCTGGTGGATTCAAGATGGCGCTCCATGCCATAGAAGAATTATTGTTCAATTCAAAATTTCTTACGAGAAACTTTTCAAGAATGCGTGATTTTGATTGGTCACGCTATCGTTGTTTCGTAGAGGTCACGAGCTTAGATTCTTGTATCTTAGATTCAAGATTGTTCTAAAACTTGAGCTGAACTTGAACTTGAAAGTGACAGTGTCGGGGCCTTTGTAACGGCCTGCAATTTCCTCGGCAATACACACAATATTCAAGCAAGAATTCAGCGCCTGTGTACCAGACTTGTCCAATAAACTACTCAGGATCCACCAATCCTTGTCACAAGCTGCCATTGGACATGCGGCATCACTGGGATAACCAGTACGTCAAAACACCATCCCCGGGCATGGTGGGTTACTACAGCCCACTCTACATGACAGGCTCATTCCAGTCATTGTCTCTTACTCCAGGCACGTGCAAGAAAAATTTTCATGCAGCAGTTATAGTCAAATTACACTCCTGATTGTCCAATAAACTAGATACCAATCCTGTCACAGAGCTGAGCACAAGCAGTGTTTTCCGCACCAACGGAAACCATTGGCTTAGGCCAAAGCTGACTCATAAAATGCGATAAAAAATTTAAATATTTTGCTCTAAATTGGCACCTGAATGCAATATATAGGAAAATCTCTTCCACGAGAAATATGTCTGCCAATGTGAGTTCCGATTGTATTCTGGTTACACTAACATCTCATTCACGGCTGCTTCGTAAAATTCAATCCTCTATTTTTGCGTTGGACTTTCCTCATCAAGCAAATTAATTGTCCAATTGCATTATACAACTCAGTCTTCATTTAAAGTAATGTTGATCACTAACGATATCGATATTTTATGCGTATCTGAAACATGGTTCGATTCACGAGTCGAAAGCTCATATCTCAGCATTGCCGGGTACAAATTGTACCGTTATGACGGAGTCAAGAGTAAGAGAGGTAGCGGTTCATGCATTTTCATCAAAGATGTCTACTCTACATCCTTAGTTCCGATAAAAGAAAAATGCGAAGACATAGAAATGGTTTGGCTCAATGTTCAAGTAAACAAACACAAGTCTTTCATTATCGGCAGTCTTTACAGACATCCGTCAGCATCTCTTCGTCCAACATTAGATTTCATTGAAAATACGCTTAGATCAATCTCTGCAGCCAAAAAGTCTTTCTATGTTTTCGGAGATTTTAACGTGGATCTGACAAATAAAAACAATCAGCTAAGCAAGATGCTGCACAGACTTAATCTTTCTCAAATGGTCCAAGAACCAACGCGAATTACCAACACTTCTAAAACTCTTCTTGACCTAGCAATTACCAACAATCCCCAAGCAGTACTCAGCACAGAAATCTTACCGTCCTTTTCTGATCACCATTCGGTAGAATGCCAAATCAATATTGCAAAAGAGAAACAGAAATCTAGTTACATTACATATCGCATGAAAAACCACTACTCCCCTGAAATATTTCAAGAAAAGCTATTAGACAGATGGAGTGAATTTCAAGGCATGGAAAACACCGATGATGTCAATCTCCAAGTTTCGCTTTTCAACGAAAATTTCGTATCAGCTCTTAACGAATGCGCACCTTTCACTACGAAGAAAGTTAAGCCAAGAATTTCTAAATGGATAACAGATGAGATAAAACATTTGAGCAGAGCTAAAAGAAATTTGCAGCGTGAGTACAAACTGAATAAATCAGACAGTACGCGTCGAAAATTATATAAAGATCATGAGAAGATCCTACGAAGAAAAGTTAAGGAAGCAAAACGGGACTACTTCCACAAAGAACTCTTGGCGGCAAAACAAAACCCTAAAAGAACTTGGGAAATCATTAGAGAAGCTGCTCAGTATAAAAATTCAGACTGCAAAAGCACTTTTGACAACCCCTCAGAAATGGCGAATGACTTTAACACTTTCTTCTCAAAAGTTGGCGAAGATGTTTTCAATGAAGTATCCAGGACAGTTTCAGACACATCTACAGAGGCAAATCTGAGCGATGTTTCATCCCCAAATAGTAGCAACAAGTGGAGACCAAAGCCAGTTAGCGTCATAGAGATACGAAAAATCTTATACTCACTAAAGAATACTAAAGCGACTGGACATGATGGCATAAGCCTCCAACATATTAAAGACAGCTTCCCTGTCACAGCACCCTTTATTCGCTTGATAATAAATACATCTATAGTCACAAACAAGTTTCCCGATCAATGGAAACTATCCATAATTAAGCCATTACATAAATCTGGTGATATCGACATAGCGTCAAACTACAGACCAATCAGTCTCCTGCCTGTTATGTCCAAAATATTAGAAAAAGTAATAACAAACCAGCTCTCGTCTCACATAGACGAGTCACATCTACTGCATCGCAATCAATATGCTTACAGGAGGAATACCAGTACTCAGGACGCCCTGTTAAACATAACAGAAAAAATTTACAAAGATATTGACCAAAAAAAATTAACTCTCTTACTATTGCTTGATCTCTCCAAAGCTTTCGACAGTGTTGAGCATAAGAAACTTCTAAAAAAAATTTCAAACCTCAGAATAGACACTCAGTGGTTTGAAAGCTACCTACGAAACCGCTCTCATGCAGTGTGCTTGAATAACAAAATGTCATCATTCATACCAAATAACTTTGGCGTTCCTCAAGGTTCAATCATCGGCCCACTCCTATTTTCAATTTTCATCAACGATTTCCCCACCATGCCGGCAAACACAAAAATCTCAATGTATGCTGATGACGTACAAATTGCCATGACAAGCTCAACAGCGGATTTAACAGAAACACAAGCCAACGCTGAAAACCTTCTGAGAAATCTGAAATTGTGGTATGACCATAATGGCCTCAAACTTAACGCAAGTAAAACGCAATGCATTATTTTTGGATCACAGAATGCGACTGAAAATTTACCACCATTCCAGCTAACATTTGGAGACGATACAATTAAACCAGTCGATAAGGTTAAAAATCTGGGTGTTTGGTTTGACAAAAATATGACTTTCAATTCACACGTCGAAACAATGTGCAACAAAATTAACGGAACCTTAATGTTCTTTCATCGTATAAAGAACACACTTGACGAAAAATCTAGATTATTAGTGATTCAGTCTTTAGTTTTATCGCGTCTGGACTACTGCAGTCTTGTGTGGGGAGACTTACCTAAATGTCGTCAGGAAGAGTTGCAAAAATGTGTAAACTTCGCCGCCAAGGTGGTATGCAAAGGAAATTTTAATAAATACGATCATGTCACCCCTCTTTTAAGAAAACTCGACTGGATCCCAATACCGAACAGATTCATGATCCAGAAAGCTCGACGAGTATTCTCCTCTCTGTACCTCCCCCAAAGTAATGCAGAGGTGGTAAAATTTTTTCCATCTAATATCCCAAACGAAAGACCAAACCGGAGGAACGATGTTTTAGTCAGTTACCGTTCATCTAACGTGGGACAAAAAGCTCTCTCAGTTTCTGGAGCTTTTTTGTGGAACAAGCTTCCCCAGCATATCAAAAACTCTAAAACTGGAAAAGAATTTAGAGTAAATGTGTCACGTCATTTTACATCTCTGTCATAGGGCCTGCAGCATCTCGGTGTGAACTTCCCATCTATCAGAAATTTTAATTTTTCCTGAAATTTCTGTTAGAAATTTAGAACCTATTTCATTTTACGTTTGCTAAGCGATTCGTATATTCATCTTACTTATTTCTGTCGACAACAATGAGCACCACAGCCGTCAGTTCAGTGCAGCAGAACGAACGTTCTTTCCATAATTAGGAGTATTTCCTCATCTTTATTTTGTTATTTCTTTCTCTTTTCTGTATTAATATTTAACGTCCGTATGACAAATATACCATGAAATACATTTTGTGTGTACACCAATAAACAGGTTTATAGACGTGAGGGTTGTGCAAAGTTTATAATGAATTAAATTTTTGGCTAACGTTGTCTCGCTATTTCAAAATCATTCTCGAAGATGTTTTCAATCGATTTTCGGCTGAGCTGGAGGGAAAGGGGTAATTTAAGCATTGCATTTAGTCTTTTTATTTTTTTTTCTTTTCGTGCGTTCAGCGCACACTAGCACTGAACTTTCAAATCGGAAAAAACTCTAAATTTCTGTAATCAAAATTATCATTTTGGATCAAGGCCTAATCTTCCTATATGTGCCAATTTTGTGAATATTCTCCACTCAGATGTGATATCCGGCCACAATGTTACTCCATTTTATCCCACGTACACATGTCCCTATAATGCTGAAGAGTTGTGTTGCTTCTTGACTATAATCTGATTTTTCTTAAAAATTTCTGTGAAGAAATTAAAAAACAGCTCATTTTTATGTTTTTCGAAGTCTTCTCTTCCTTTTAGTTATTTTTTTTTGCGAAAAATTTCTTAGGATTACAGTGAGCTCAGCTGTCATTTTCTGTGTAGTAGATGGTAGGTTGCTTCTATCTTTTATGTTATATATGTATTTTTTTTTTTTTTTTTTTTTTTTTTTTTTTTTTTTCAATAAGTATATAAATTAATATGTGTGTGTACGTGTGTAAGTATATATATGTATCTACATAAATAGATATACATGTTTCTATTTCATTTCTTTACGCAAAAACCATTCGGTTAATAAATTTTATTGCAATTGCGAAATGATTCAAAAATAGATCTAGCACTTCCCCAGAGGGCGTTTCTGTGAATCGGATTAATGTCATATATAATTAATGAAATAAAGTGCAATTTGAGCATATGAATCGTAGTAAAATTATCTTTCTGTCCGTGTTTTGTACAAGCTATGAATTTTGATATTGAATATATGTTTGTTTACCCATTTCTACCAATATTTTGTAGATATTTGTCAATCATGAGTGGTAACCGGCTTACACTGTATTTCTATTTTATCCCATGTACCCATGTCCGCATGATGTGGTGAATATCGAGAAGATACGAAATATGTTTTTGGTGGTGATAGGGCTTTGCATATTTTTTAGGGCATATTTTTCATTTCTCATTCAACTACCCTTGACAGAGATAGACTATTGGCAAGCCACGTGTGGTTTGTCTATTAGTACGCCTCGTATATTTTGTCTATTAATATGCCTCGTATGGTCTATCTATTTTGTACACCTCTGATAGCTTGTCTATTAGTACACCTCGTATAGTTTGCCTATTATTATTATGCCTCGTATGGCTTATCTATTTGTACACCTCGGATGGTTTGTCAATTAGTACTCCTTGTATAGAACTTTTGTTAGACTACTAGCACACCACGAATGGGTCTGTCTATTAGTACGCCTCGTATATTTTGTCAATTAATATGCCTCGTATGGTCTATCTACTTGTACACCTCTGACAGTTTGTCTATTAGTACACCTCGTATAGTTTGTCTATTATTATGCCTCGTATGGCTCATCTACTTGTACACCTCGGATGGTTTGTCAATTAGTACTCCTCGTATGGAACATTTGTTTTAGGATGCCCTATATTTAAGAAACTTTTAAAAGCCAATATGTTGGCATGTATCTCATGTGACAATTTGGAAATAAACATTTTTTCTTTTTTTTTTCTTTTTTTCTAAAGGCAAGATGCAAAAAAAGATGTTACACTGCACCTAGAATAAACACAAAATCAACTAGAAAACTTTTAATAATACTCACAAGACTTGCAGCGCGGTTAAGAACTACCTCTCTTATGCTTAGGCAAACATTTTCCTCAATTTTATCGGAGAAACTCAAAGAAAATTTAAAATTAAAAATTATTCGTATATTAATTCTAAAAAGCATTCCACAAATGAGTGTTTTTAAAAAAAATTAAAAATACAAAAAGCGTAAAATGCTGTATATACTGAATCTATTTGATAATTTTGAGTTTCTTAGCAATAATTGAATATGTTCATTTATTTTAAATCAGTTTAATTTATTCATTTATTGCATAACTTCGAAGCATGACTAGCTTTTATTCGTTCCGTTGTAGCAGGTATGATCTATTTTAAATGAATTCTGATACATATTGATAGCCTCAAAATTGAACTTTAATCTCTTTTAATTTTGAAATTCGTATATTTTGTACAATGTCAACATCTTATTACTTCAAGCTTCTATTCCACTTAAGATGTTAATACGTAGAGAGAATCTGCAATTTTAAAGTCCTAAAGCGCTATTTTTCATTTACAAACAAAAAATGCTAGTATTATGCATGTGGTCTTCAAATTCTCTAATTTAATTTTCACATAGTGTACTTGTTCAACCCGATAAAAATCCATTCACTACTCTTCTGGTGCTGTCAAAAATGACGATTTACGTTTTGTCTACTTGAGTCCAATTCAATTATTTGAGCTGTATATCATGAAAGTTTAAAACTACATTACGCCAATCAAGAAGTTTGTCGTACTGTGGAAAAATTTGTACGTAATAAAAACAATGAAGTTTAACGGTTTATTGGACTTCTTATACTTTTATTAGAGCTTACATTATATTAAGCATAGATTTTTCAAACTATTGCAAACAATCAAACCGCACATTGGTGCGTTGCTCGAACAAACGTCGATAAAAATTTTGCGATGAATGTGAGGAAGTTGAGGCTCGTAGCTCCCTCTCCAACTGGTTCTGCGAATTTTCGATAGGGCTTAAATCAGGAGACTTTGGAGGTCATTTTATATGAGAAAATGATCACTTGTAATTCCTGAACCATTCTTGTGCTACATAAGACCAGTCCATGAGAGCGTAGTCGTCTTTAAAAATGGCGGAACAATCAGGAGAAATCAATTCTGTATTTTACTTAGTCATCTTGGATGTTAAAATAATCAAGAGATTTCACTTTGTTGCTGCGCATGGTTGCCGACCATTATAATTGTCATTTGATTGTCTAATAATCATTAGACTGTCAAGATATCAAAATATTCTTTGTTTTAATATTTTTCATTTATTTTCAATCGGTGCAACTAATATTGTGCGTGATATTAGTAATTTCAGAGACACTCGCTGCAACTAATATTGTGCGTGATATTAGTAATTTCAGAGACAAAGGAACTTACCAAGCAAGCAGCCAATGAATTCTTCATTATAATGCTAATTGAGCTTCAAATAGATCTTATGAGGAATTTTTTATGAGCCAAATTTCACCCTGGAACAAATAAATTGCAGTTAAATACTATAGATTAAGGTGTGGAGGCATGAAAGAGTTTGGATTCTAGTTGTTACTATGGTTGAATAAAAGTAGGAGAGTCCATTTCAGAGCCAGATTATATTATTATCTTAAAAGGGTTTTGGCACCAAGGACGATACATTAACGTTTCTTCAGGCATTCAGAGTATATCGCTTCTTCTTTTTTATATTCAGGTATACTGGCGATGCATAATTCATTTCTCATTCGTGTGTGTATATCAACTGCTCCCATCCGCGTGTATCAACTAAATATCCTTTCGCTTAGAAATTTTAAAAACCAATGATAATTTTGAACCGGTTCTTGCGTCTCAAGGCAATGCACTGGCAAAATCCTGATAGGAATCGCTGAATTTAATATCCGAATAATAAAATATAACTTTTGACACTCCTATGGGTTGACGACTTTGCCATTTTATATTAGGATTGCCCAACACCGTGGAGTCAGCTACCGTAGCGGAAGATCTCTGACCCAACCGCCCCCTCCATCTGTTCGCTTCACAGCGAGCAATGTTGTGACCGAATAGCAGAGGAAAATTTTTCCATTTTACGCACAGCATCTAATGATTTAGACCTACCTATTTTAGAATCTCTTTTTATCTCAAAATAAAAACCAGACCTTAATAGCGGCAATAGTTCACATCCATTGCAAATTTACTCGTAGATTTTATTTTGCCCTTGTATTTTGAATAGAAGACTGATTTTCTTGATTTTTACTTGCAGACTGACAACTGAAGATGGAGCTGGTCTCCGAAACGTTTTATAGAACTGACTTAGTTTTGAATATAGAGTTAATGTGAAATCTTAATTAAACATGATTTCAATACGTGGTGCTTTCTTCGTTTTTCAATTCCTAATGCTATGGAATGAGTGTTATACTTTGCGTAGGAAAGACTGGGCTAACAAAGTAACGAGCGCACGCATTTCGGTTGAGTGGAAATGAGGAAAGAAACGAAGATACTCGTTGTAGAAAGTCGGTTGCTCGATACACCGGCTTCCTCCCGCAGGAAAAAGTAAAACAACATTCAGCACCCAGCTCTGTCACGAGAAAATTTTTGAAAACCTACCTTAAAGATTTGATCAAAATTATCTTTGTTTCACATCGCAAATATTAAGAGTCTTTACAAACACTTCAGGAACAAATCCCATTTTTCTTCGTCCAGTTTACGGCACGCAGCATTCAGGTATGAATGACAATTTTCGAGATATTCTCTACACGACGTATTCTTAAGCAAGATTTCGCCAAAATGTTTCTTTTCATTGATACAACTATTTCATAGACGAGGATACGACTATTTCATAGATGAGGATACGACTATTTCATAGATGAGGATACGACTATTTCATAGATGAGGATACGACTATTTCATAGATGAGGATACAACTATTTCATAGATGAGGATACGACTATTTCATAGATGAGGATACGACTATTTCATAGATGAGGATACGACTATTTCATAGATGAGGATACGACTATTTCATAGATGAGGATACGACTTTTTCATAGATGAGGATACGACTATTTCATAGATGAGGATACGACTATTTCATAGATGAGGATACGACTATTTCATAGATGAGGATACGACTATTTCATAGATGAGGATACGACTATTTCATAGATGAGGATAAGACTATTTCATAGATGATACGACTATTTCATAGATGAGGCTACGACTATTTCATAGATGAGGCTACGACTATTTCATAGATGAGGCTACGACTATTTCATAGATGAGGCTACGACTATTTCATAGATGAGGCTACGACTATTTCATAGATGAGGCTACGACTATTTCATAGATGAGGCTACGACTATTTCATAGATGAGGATACGACTATTTCATAGATGAGGATACGACTATTTCATAGATGAGGATACAACTATTTCATAGATGAGGATACGACTATTTCATAGATGAGGATACGACTATTTCATAGATGAGGATACGACTATTTCATAGACGAGGATACGACTATTTCATAGATGAGGATACGACTATTTCATAGATGAGGATACGACTATTTCATAGATGAGGATACGACTATTTCATAGATGAGGATACGACTATTTCATAGATGAGGATACGACTATTTCATAGATGAGGATACGACTATTTCATAGATGAGGATACGACTATTTCATCCAAGGGATTTACCGTTCTCACTGAAAATGTGGTTACGAGCTAACGTTTTTTTGGTAAAGTAGAATATTTTCTGGATAGTACTAGCCATCTTGCCTCGGTTGACTGCAGTCCTGTTTGTCCAGCCCTACTACTCTCTTCCCCTACTTTTTATCGTATTTCATAAACTTCGTAAGTTACTGTTTCTATGCGCAGGAGATCTTGAGCTCAGTCACAGCGCAGCGCAATAATACAAAGTGTTGAGGTTCGAAGTTTTTATTAAGAAATCGCACCAGCGACCGCAGGCCTATACAGAGCAGCTGGACGACGTAACAGCGACATTGGATGACGAAACCTAGCAAAACATTCCCTTCATTATTTACATCATAGGGACTCAAAAAAAAGTTCCAGTAGAAAAAGAGATGACAGCCTTTGAAAATGTTCATATAAAAAACATATGTTGAACAACGATTATAATGTAAAATAAATAATATAGTTCATGTTTAATAATTAGGCCCTTGACACGAATGAAGCCATCGCACGATACGAATATAAATGATTATCTAATTCAAAATATCAAAGTAGAAAACCTATACAAAAATCCTTCATAATTTAGTCATGGGAAAGACAACACACCAAAATCTACGCAAAATTTTATGCTTTCTTGAAAACGAATACTCTCAAAATTTATAACAGATAATTCTGAAGGAACAATTCATATTCAAGCGTTTACTTAAGCGGCAAAAATATTATAAATTTGAAATTTGAAGACATAAGAAAATAGAGCAAGTTGCCTACATTTGCATCTGGAGGACTATTCATTCCAAAATGCTAAGTACAATCAAGAGAAGTCACCTAACAGTACCAGGGCCTCGCGGCGTCTCCAGTTTATCATTTAATTGAAATTAAAAAAGGGTTACCTTGAAAGAATTCAGAGGACAATTGCCTTCATTCTCAAGTTAAACTCATAAGCATTCAACGCGCCTTACAATTCCCACAAGCAACTCGCTCTCGTGCTCAGAATTTCCTGCTCCCAACGACCAGCAAACTTCAAGTCCATGTTCACACTAGCAAACTCTTGTTCACAACAGCCAACTTTGAGTCCATGTTCACAACGGCCAACTTTGTGGCCACAACAGTCAACTTTGTGTCCACAACAGTCACCTTTAATCCTGTTCACTAGTCAACTTTGCGTCCATGTACCCATCACTCTTCTTCACACAACAGTCAACTTTGCGACCATGTTCACAACAGTCAACATGTTCACACAACAGTCTCTACGTTTACAAGACAACTTCGAGTTTCGAGTTCGCTGCAACCTCGTCCGGTGACGTCGGATGTGAGATGCCGCGGAAGCCACGGACGCGTCGCCGTGGTGAGGAAGGAAGCAACCGCTTATGCAAGACCTCTGTTCTTCATCTCCTGCAGCAGGATGGTGCCCATCTGTGCAGGGCTTCTCGACACCAGCACGCCAGCCTGCACAGTGCAGTGCGTGAGAGGCAAGTGTTCACCGAGCTTCATCAGCCTAATAAGCTAGAGTACACTTAAAGAAGCCAACATAACACCCATGCTTAACACTATTCCATTTATTTGTTCATTTATTGTTTGCTTGGCAACATTTTCAATGTTATAGGACAGGTTATCTCTCATGCATTGAGAGAAACCCGAGTCTCAAATAATGGCAGAAATTCACTAGCAACTCACGTTTCGAGGCATAATGTTGTCCTCAGCTTCCTTGCACGCGTAACAATATATTCATTCACAGTTCCTTCCTTGTAGGCTTAGTAATATATTCATCAAAGGCTACCCTCTATATACAATGAGAAAAACCCTCAATAAAAGCAGACATTTAGGAGCAACTCACGCTTTCGAGGGACCTAATTTTGTCCTCAGCCCCGCCCTTGCCACCGGAGATGATGGCGCCGGCGTGCCCCATCCTCCTGCCGGGGGGCGCGGTGACCCCGGCAATGAAGGACACGACGGGTTTGGCGTTCACGCCGGAGTTGTGCTCGCGCAGGTACTCCGCCGCCGCCTCCTCCGCACCGCCACCGATCTCGCCGATTAGGATGATGCCTTTCGTTTTCGGGTCCTGGGTGAGGAATGTGATGTTGGCCCTCATTCACACCAGATCTCCACCATGCCATCATGATGGAGGTCTCCACTGTCACTCCAGATCTCCGCCATGGCGGAAATCTCCACTGTCACTCCAGATCTCCGCCATGGCGGAAATCTCCACTGTCACTCCAGATCTCCGCCATGGCGGAAATCTCCACTGTCGCTCCAGATCTCCGCCATGGTGGTATGGAGATCTCCACTGTCACTCCAGATCTCCACCATGGTGGCATGGAGATCTCCACTGTCACTCCAGATCTCCATTGTCACTCCAGATCTCCCCCATACCACCGTGATGGAGATCTCCACTGTCACTCCAGATCTCCACTGTCACTCCAGATCTCTACTGTCACTCCAAATCTCTACTGTCACTCCAAATCTCTACTGTCACTCCAAATCTCTACTGTCACTCCAAATCTCTACTGTCACTCCAAATCTCTACTGTCACTCCAAATCTCTACTGTCACTCCAAATCTCCACTGTCACTCCAAATCTCCACTGTCACTCCAAATCTCCACTGTCACTCCAAATCTCCACTGCCACTCCAGATCTCCACTGCCACTCCAGATCTCCACTGTCACTCCAGATCTCCACTGTCACTCCAGATCTCCACTGTCACTCCAGATCTCCACTGTCACTCCAGATCTCCACTGTCACTCCAGATCTCCACTGTCACTCCAGATCTCCACTGTCACTCCAGATCTCCACTGTCACTCCAGATCTCCACTGTCACTCCAGATCTCCACTGTCACTCCAGATCTCCACTGTCACTCCAGATCTCCACTGTCACTCCAGATCTCCACTGTCACTCCAGATCTCCACTGTCACTCTAGATCTCCCCATACCACCATGATGGAGATCTCCACTGTCACTCCAGATATCTCCCATACCCCCATGATGGAGATCTCCACTGTCACTCCAAATCTCCACCATACCCCCATGATGGAGATCTCCACTGTCACTCCAAATCTCCACCATACCCCCATGATGGAGATCTCCACTGTCACTCCAAATTTCCCCCATACCCCCATGATGGAGATCTCCACTGTCACTCCAAATCTCCCCCATAACCCCATGATGGAGATCTCCACTGTCACTCCAAATCTCCACCATACCCCCATGATGGAGCTCTCCACTGTCACTTCAAATCTCCCCCATACCCCCATGATGGAGATCTCCACTGTCACTCCAAATCTCCACCATACCCCCATGATGGAGATCTCCACTGTCACTCCAGATCTCCCCTATACCCCCATGATGAAGATCTCCACAGACACTCCAAATCTCCCCTGTCGAGAATATGTTCAGAATGATCAAATTTTGCGAATCAAAAATGAAAATTCTTGTAAGTGTGTGTAATGTAACAAATTTGTGCTTACGTAAAAAGTTGTGTCTTGAAATATCTCAGATAATCCCAGCAGCCAGAGGGGTCGCTTCAACATGAATGTTTTATGTCGCTTCAACATGTATGTTTTTACGCCTGTATGTTTTCTTTCAACTCAGCAATGTTAGGAGGCTGCGATAAGGTGCGAGAGCCAAACGATGTATATTTACAGTGTGTCTTGTTTCTGGAGGGGCCTATGTTGTGGTTATGCGAGCGAGCCTTGGGAAACTCGATACGGTCGAAAAATGCCTACCCAAGCGCGAACAAAGTCGCCTTGTAGTCAAAGATAAATCGAGACACTCAGACCGAGAGAGTCGGCAAACCAACGGTCGGTTCGAAGGAGCTGAGCGTGAGAAGAAAAATGATGCTAAGAAAGAAATAAAGGCGAGCGGCGGCACTACCAATTAGAAAAGAGGTAGGCGGGCACTCCGAGGCTCCTAAGATTCTCATAGGCCGAAGGTGAGAGTTCTCAACCCTCGAAGAGAATGCGCCAGGGCTCAAGGCGTCGGAGGAACAATGGACAGTTCGACCGGCGTAACCGTAACGTGAGGTGCAACCAAGAAACGCGGGTGTGTTCACAATAACAAGCGTGCTTAATGCAATAATAAGAAAAGTGGCTATATTGAAAATTATACTAAGTTTCACGCTATAATGTAATCCAGAAAGTAACACATTCTCGTTTCACTTGCAGAAATTTTACGTGTTCCCGTCACCACGTTCACAAAGGGGAAATTTATCAAAACATAACCCACCGTGGGAGTTATTGATGGAACATGGAGATGCTGCACTAGAAGGGAGGGTAAGAGATGCATTTCTTAAAAAAAAAAAGAAAGAGTAAAGATATTGTTGAGATAAATATTGCGATAATTCATTGTCATTCAGTCATTGATGCGCTTAAAAAGTAACAAGTTAAACTTTTATCTTTGACAGGCGGGACGGTTATTCAGTCATGCATCTGAGGATTGATCAGCTCGAATGAAGGGAATCGACGTGTGAACATGCTGAAACGTAATGAGCAAGATGACGTTACCTCTAGACATTTTCTGAACAGTGCACAAGACAGGCCTTTGAACTGAAGCGAGTCGCGGACGAATTTTGTGGTTGAAGTGACCTTCGCCTACTGGGCTGCTGGGGGCGCTGAGACATTGTAGGCATTATTTGTGTTGTGTTTGGATGCATAAGCAATCTGCGGTTAAAGGCTGGCCAGCCAAATTTCTGTGTAATTATGTGCAGTAGGTCATTTGACGTATGCTATTTGCTTTCATTACTTAATTGGAATTGTTCCTAACACCGATCATTGTGTGTGCGCTCATTGATGTTTGTATCACGTATAGCTGGGAATTATAAATGTTAAGCATAATTCACCCTGTGTATCATGCCCCACAATATTAGAAGCAATCCATCGTAATGCAACGTTGGGCGCCCAGAAAATGCGCTGCGTAAGTGGGTCAGCGATCCCCGGTGAGTACCTTTATTTTAGTATATGTGCTGTAATTGCCGATGATAATTCATTTAATTTGTGTTGTGTATATAGCCTGGAGGTGTGCCATTCCTCTATTCCGAGAACCTGATCTTCTTGTTAATGAATTGTTAACAAGGAGGTGAAGGGAAACACTTCTCGTGACACCCCCTACCCCCATGATGGAGATCTCCACTGTCACTCCAGATCTCCCCTATACCCCCATGATGAAGATCTCCACAGACACTCCAAATCTCCCCCATACCCCCATGATGGAGATCTCCACAGCCACTTTCAGATCACCACCACGCCACCGAGGCGTGAAACACAAGCCTTCAACACATTTAATATTATCTCGTTTAAAACGAGTTTAGAAATAGTTACCAACTTCAGCTTGGATCAATATTTCTGAAGAGTATCATAATTTCAAAGGTAGAAATGCTTGGGGGAAAAATTATTATGAAGTTTTAATGAATAAAGAGGTTAAAATCACAGAACCTCACATGATTCAACTGATGCGAAAAACAATAAAAGAAAATCTTTCACTTCTTATTCTTCACCAACTGGACTAAGTGTAGTTTAGGATTTATCAAAACTAAACGGAGATTCAATACAAACACCCACCTCTCTTTTTCCTCGCAGGTCACTGATATGAGCTGCTTAAAAAATTCACGTTCTGCTAACCCTCAGGTTGTATTTCTCGCTCTTCATCACTTGTTTTCAAAACCATTTCATTTTCAAAACCATTGCCCCATACCTCTAAATTTCTCACGTCCCCCAAATTTCTGATAGACACAGCGTGGTACATGGATATTTACACTGTATAAGTTTTATTCTATTTATAAAAATTAATTTAACATCTTCATATATGATAAAATAACATACTTCCTTCATGTATATATTAATGAAGAGTTGAAATATCGGAAAACAAATTTTCATTAGAGTCTTCATTCAGTATAGAAGCACGACTGTGGCATGCACCCAACTGAAGAAATAGCGCCATGATTGCAAATGTCTCTCAGGAAAACCCTCTTAAGTAGCAACCGTAACTGGACGCGTTAAGATGGAAAATGTTAATTTCTAATCAACATGTGTGTTAAGATGTTAATTGACTCACCCTGAGGAAGGTCTCGAGGCAGTCGATGAAGTTGGTGCCGTTGAAGGGATCACCGCCGATGCCAACACAAAGCGTCTGCCCCAGGCCCACCTGTTTGCAAAATGAAACCACCATCACACGAAAAACTACAGCACGAAACTAGCACTAGCAACTGAGAGTTACTGACGTGGAAAGGATATATAACTTTGTACAAGTTTGGCAGTACGCAGGTACTAGCGAGAATCATAATTAAACAAGCCACTGGACAATAGAAAGAGAGCCTCAGAGAAAATTATATGGAGGATCACAGCGCTGTGAAAGCCAAGACATAGAATTCCGCATAGAAATGACCCTACCTTGTTTCCTCTACCGTGGTACATGGCCTGTCAGAAATGACAGAATACAATCATGCAGTGAAACTCGCATTACATATACAGTCATTGAGCACATCTAGCTTCATTCCGATGCGCGACAAATCAACCGTCTCTTATACCATTTAATAACTTTAATATTCCTCCTCTTGAAATCCATAAGTGCGTCATACAGACAGCCCCAATCAACCAACTGCGCATTATTATTTAATAGATTTCCGAGCTGCAAATGGGAAGGAAAAGAATAGTAGTTTTCAGCTGACCTGTGTGGTCTGATGCACAGCTTCGTAGGTGAGGGTGCCGGACCTGGACACGATGCCCACGCTGCCCGACTTGTGGATGTGGCCCGGCATTATGCCAATCTTGCACTGCAACAATCAGGTTATGCTATTGTAGAAATAAAAGATGCACATAACCTTCAAAAAGGTACAACTAGCAACTAAAAAATTGCCAGGCTTTGACTGGTGATTATAGCAAAGATTCACAAGAGTATTTATGGAGATTCAAGACATGCAAGCACAAGAAAGACACAGGAATGACTCAACAGGAAATTTTGTGAAACAATTTGGCCAGTCAACATTCTAAACACAACCATGAAAAAAGCAACATGTGACCTAAAGATTCGAGACACATCATTGAAATTAACAGAAAATTTTATGGACAATTCAACCAGTCAAAATTCACACACATAGTCATGAAAAAGTAACATGTAACCTAAAGATTCAATACACAGGAATGAATTCAATAGAAAATTAAGTGAACAACTGAGCCAGTCAATACTCGGATAACGATGAAAAATATCAACAAGTAATGCTCACCTTCTCAGGAGCAATGATGCCGGGACAGTTGGGGCCAATGAGGCGACTCTTGTTCTGGCGCACCAGCCTGTGCTTGACACGAACCATGTCCTGCTGGGGGATGCCTTCCGTGATGCACACGATGAGGCCCATCTCAGCGTCTATGGCCTCCATGATGGCCTTCGCGGCCCCGGGAGGCGGCACATATATCACCGACGCATCAGCACCTGCAGTCATGTAAAATGTAACTAGTGGAAATTGAAGAAATGAAACAAAAAAGTAGAAGATAGTAACAAAACGGCATGTAGATCAAAGTAACATTAATGCCCAAAGCAATAAATAAATGCTATTTAATGCTATATAGCAAAAACCACTGCTATTTAAGCAGATAAAAAAAGAACCCATGAAGCAAAGCAAAGTTCAACTCACCAGTCTCAGCCTTAGCATCGGCTACAGAATTGAAGACAGGCAAGTTAAGATGCTTCTGTCCTCCCTTGCCTGGGGACACACCTCCCACCATCAGGGTTCCATACTCAATGGCCTGTTGACAATGAGCATTATTAGCAAACAGCAAGGGGCTAGCAGATAGCAAGTGGCCTACAAATAGCAAGTAGAAGATGAGTTAGCACAACAAACACTCAACATGACATTGGAGCAGTTGTTCATAAATAGTATAATAAATTTTGAGAATTTAAATTTAAATAGCGATGGATTATTTCAAGGATTTTTGACTAATAGCCTAATACTTTAAAAATATATATATGATAGAATATTAAAGTATACAAGGTATTAAAAAAGGGGGCAATTGAGAAACAAAATGCTGGGAAGTCTACTTGGTCATAAGCAAGCCGCAACCTCTACGTCACAGTAAATCATGAATTGTTACTATGACAGACTGCTACAAAAGTTATGCGGATCTGACTGAGATGATACTAGGAAGATCAAAATAAAGATTCCAGACATTCACAGTTGTTGTGTACACAAAGTATCAATGAAAAAATCAACCAATAGAAGAAGAACAAGTAAAACAAAATGAAACTACATTACTCAAAACTACAAACTACATTGAAACTACATTACTACCTTACAAGCTGAGCCTCATGGCACATCAATTTCTCAATTTAGTTTCAGCAGTCTTACTTGACCACATCTGGGGAACACCAATCACCAGTAATTTAATCAGCTGTAAATTGTAGAGGATCCATTCACTTATAATGACTCCAGGAAAGAGGCTCAATGCCGTCAATATTCAAGACTATAAATGCTAAAAGCAAGACAATCTTTCATCAACTTTATTGGTTCACAAGAAAAATAGCAAAATAGCATTCAATGCAACATTAATGATGAGGTAAACAAAACATTCAAAGGAGCAACTAACAGTAAAATGTTAGCAGAAGCAGGCCTAACCAACCTGTCTGCTGTGGAAGGTGCCCTGCTTGCCTGTGAAGCCCTGGCAGATCACTTTAGTTTTGTCGTCAATGGCAAGCTTTGGTCGAGTGCTAGAATAGCACGACCTTGTGCTCTGGATGCACACATTTGCTGTGGAAACAAAATTCAATCAGTTTTGGAAAATAGGAATACACAGAGTAACTATGATTATCAATTTATGGTCAATGTTCAGCGTGATGCAATCAAAGGAAATGAGAATTTTATTTCAAAGAATCACTAAAGGAACCCATTTAAGAACGTTTTACAAGAATGACATTCAGCTCTCTGATGTGTTATTTTTTAATTATTCAGCTTTGAAGTTATACGTAAAATCGCTTTCTCGCGCAATATGTGGAACACAGACTACGACAAAGTTGGGTCGGGAGAGGCAAAGTTCAGATCATGAGGTGTTAAAGTTTTTGCCAGAACTTTGTAGAAATAAAAGAATGATAGAAATTGCTAATATAATAAGAAATATTGTTATCAGTTAATAACACAAAAAAGTTAACGGGTAAATGTAAAGGACTTGACCATAATTGATATTCAAATTTTCGATGCCCTAATAATGTTAATCACATGAAAATAAACAAGTTTTCTTCAATGGACTTTCCGGCGGAAACGAGTATTTTAAAAGTTATGGCATTAAATGAGTTACCGTAACTCCAGTGTTTGAGGCGGGGAAAAATATACCGCGCGGTCCGACGTGAAAGTAAACAGGCGTTCCCGCGCGCCAACCAAGCCGACGAAGAGCGAACCCCCTATTACAAACGTAAAGAGGTTGGGTCGTGAGGGGTAGCAACAGTTCTTTTAGTGAAAATTATAAAACTAAAAGAACTGTGGCTACCCCTCACGACCCAACCTCTTTACGTTTGTAATAGGGTGATGCACTATGGAGTTCCGGTAACTCATTTAACGCCATAACTTTTAAAATACTCATTTCCGCCGGAAAGTGCATTGAAGAAAACTTGTTTATTTTCATGTGATTAACATTATTAAGGCATCAAAAATTCGAATATCAATTATGGTCAAGTCCTTTACATTTACCAGTTAACGTACTATTTCTCGTATTTGGTGCTTTTGACTTTTTTTAGTCGTCATTATTACGTCGTCACCTTAACAGCCAGCTCATAGATGGCGCCACCCGGTACCATCACCTTTACAGTCAGCTCATAGATGGCGCCACCCGGTACGGCCGCCGCCATCATAGAGCAGATGTCAACACAACTGTTGACATGACCTTAATGGGTTGCTTACAACCTTTATTTATAATTCTTACTAGAAGAACTGTGGCTACCCCTCATGACCAAACCTCTTTACGTTTGTAATAGAGGGTTAACTTCCGTTATTAATGAAATTCTGGGTGGCGCGTGGAAGGCAATTTCAGTCAAATAATTAAAAAATAATGCATCAGAGAGCAGAATGTCATTCTTGTAAAACGTTCTTAAATGGGTTCCTATAGTGATTCTTTGGAATAAAATTCCCATTTCCTTTGATTGCATCACGCTGAACATTGACCCAATTTATGGATGTACTACATTGAATTAGAATTGTAGAAATGTTTCAGCCCCTTTTTGGACAACCATCATTTCTGGAGGTCATTTTAAATAACCTGTCACTTTATACTCATAGTTGATTGCTTTAACTCCAGACCCTGTTGCACCTCATAAACTAGGTTAAGTTAGATTAGATGTAAATTTAAGCCTTCCAAACCGCTAAAAAGAAAAGGAGCATTTCAGAGAGAGAAAGGAGGAAGTCAGCATTTAGTACCTATAGTGGTAAGGGAATGGGGAATCAATGCAGAGATGGCATAGAAACAGTAGGTTGAGAAAGAAGTTTACAAAACAAGATAAAAGATAAAGAAGAAAGTAGTAGGTGCTGAAAAACAAGACAGCAGTGAATCAAAAAAGGTAGTTCAATTGCAATCCAAGCAAGTAGTTGATATGTAACTCAATGTTTAATATACCATTAGGCTTACGTCTTGTCTTTTTTCAGAGGTCAATATTTGGTATCTCTACTAAACACTGGATTTATATTAAGTTTTGTGAAGTTGGCCTTGATGATGAAAATAATGCAAAGAGGGTTGAAAGCTTGGCAAAGATTCATGGTCATGATGAACTTCTAATTTTTACCATTAGTGTGGAAGTTAACCTTAACTAGCTAAGATGCCACAAAATAACGCTCTGCTTTTGATATTCTAATCGCTTCAGCAAAAAATCTAATTGACCTTGGTATGTCATTGAACAAACAAGAAAATTAGGAAAGTCTGATTTTTGAAATTTTCGATTCGAGATATAGAGGAAACATTCCAATATGTCACCATTCGGATAATAGTAAAAAAACATAATTATTAGTCTAAAAATTATATTTACGTTTTTCTCATGATACCGAATATTTATAGTGTAATCGCGTTAGGTTAAACTCACCGGCAAGTCGATTCAAAACACGGACGGACGCAGCCATTTTTATACAGTAAGGCTCTTCGACCTGAACAGGTTCTGAGTGCAAAGTTTACAGCACAGATATCAGTGAGTTGGCAGGCACTTTGTTTTAATCCATAAAACATTAACTTATGTTATCAATAATTACTGTTTACAGGTATCCTAGGTATCACACCAAATAAAAAAATTCCCAATGCAAATTTGAATTATAAGTAAATGCTTTTCTAAGAACTTTATCTTCTATTCTGACTTATAAAAAAGGATGCTTTATTCCAATCAAGCCTGATACATATCATTTTGTACATTGATTTTTCAAATGCCTTATAACTAACATCAGGATGCAATGATGGTTACCCCCGGTCAAGCCAGTTCCCATTTTTGACACATGGGTCGAGTGGAGAATTGTGGCTGATTTCTCCCTTTTCCCAACTGGGAGAAATACCAGGTAGCACTATCGGGATATGAACTACTGATACCTTCCTGTGAAGGGCATGTTCTTAACAATTTGGCCACGGTGGCCTATAAAAAGTAAAACTATGAGTCGAAAACTTTATCCGTCGCCTCCTTAAACATATGCATGCTTTTAGTAATGCAATATTTTTTCGATTTTACCTCAGGGAAGAAAGAGTGAAATTCATTGAGTAGGAAAAGTTTCCCTGATAGATTTTTCAACAGCTTCCTCCGTATTTTCATCACCAGAGGAGCCGCTCGCTGCAGTAAATTTGATAGGTGGAACGACTGAAACTCGATGCATAAGAACTATTTGAAACATATTTAAACTTTTCCCAAAGTGGGAATTTGATTTAAAGGACTTGAATGGGAAGCTTTGAGATCAAGCTGTTAGAATGGTTTGGGTGATCTAGATTTGCGAGTTAATGGTTGATATTGAGGAATTATTCAATTGACAAGGAAGATGTTCTTTTGATAATGGCGGTCACCAGTGCTTGTTTAAGCACATTGAATTGCAAATGAATTAAGTATGGCCACTGACTCAGAAGGAGTTAAGGCGGTATTCGGACGCAATATTTCAAGCGTCTACAATCAACAACAAAACCACCATTACAGCCAGCATCAGAAGGAAATGAGGGAACAGACTAGCCTTCATGGGATTTATTGAGGAGAAGGTTGAACGACGAAGTGCGAGGCTTGACTCTTGTTCGCGAGACGTTCTTGGGGAGAGTCCGAGGAGGTTGCAGGACTTCAGACGATTCGTTCAGCTCAGGCTTGTGTAGGCGAGTGCTGGAGTGTGAAGTCGAGGATGGTGTAGGTGTGAGAGGTTCCGACACCAAGTGAGTGGGGAATTGAGTGATGAGTATGGGAATAGTTACCGGTTGGGAAAACTCGGTAAGAAATGGGGACTCTCGACCCAATGGTCTCAACCGTTGTTGATATTCTACAGGCCGACATGTATAAACTTCAACCGGAGATTTTAGCGGCTTAGCTGCAGGGATGCAGGCCTTCCAGTATAGTGAAATTTGAAAAGGAGGAGCAACTTGGAGAGTGAACCAGGAGGGTGAACCCGGAGGAGGTAAGCTCCTTAAATTAAGAGGTTAGGGTTTGGTTTCATACGTGTTTGTGAGTGCATGAATGTGTGGTCCAGTCGATCAAATTCTCGCTCTGGGGCCCAAGAACTAATATCGGAAGAACACACAACGTGAATGACCAGTCTGCCTGGATGGCTGACTATCGAGAGCTTGCGAAATGGTTCTGCGCGAATGTTTCCAACGGAAGTGACTGACGGGAACGTGATCGGCAAATATTTCGAAACACGTTTTTGGTAAAATTTTGAGTTTAATCGAATTAATTTGGTCTTGTAAAATTATAAAAATAATTACATTTGTATAATTTAATTTTAGGATGTTATTTTTTTAATATTTTATGAAATTTGGCTGAAGTGCGGCAGAAGGCGTTCACTACAACATTTCAAGAAACACTTTGCGAAAAGTACAGGAATTTCTTGAGAATTTCTTGAGTCCACCTCGCGCGACTTTAGACTTAAGTTTTTCACTCGTAACTTTTTAAAAAATGCACCAATTGCCTGCAAATTACTCTCAAACAAAAGAGAAAAACATTTTCTATCTTCTTATTATAAACCAAACCCTATCGGTTGTCTAAAAGTTATAAAAAGAGAGCGAGGTTCCCCCAAGCTCTCGATGAGAGTCACATTTTTCGATGAGCCTCATTTTCTGCCAAAGTTAATTTCTAAACTAAAGCACCTATAAACTTCAAATCAATTTCCTTTTTTAGAGCAAATTATTCTTCAGGCCGACATGTATGACAAAACTCTCATACGCTTCCTGGGGGGGGGGGGGGGGGGGGGCAGAGAGCGAGGTTCCCCCAAGCTCTCGATGAGAGTCACATTTTTTGATGAGCCTCATTTTCTGCCAAAGTTAATTTCTAAACTAAAGCACCTATAAACTTCAAATCAATTTCCTTTTTTAGAGCAAATTATTCTACAGGCCGACATGTATGACAAAACTCTCATACGCTTCCTGGGGGGGAGCAGAGAGCAAGGTTCCCCCAAGCTCTCGATGAGAGTCACATTTTTTGATGAGCCTCATTTTCTGCCAAAGTTAATTTCTAAACTAAAGCACCTATAAACTTCAAAATAAACTTCGAATTTCTCTTAAGAAAGTTTCATTCTTTCTTTTGAGAGTAATTTGAACTCGATAGGTGCATTATTTCGAAAGTTACATGTGAATGAAGTTAATGAACTTTTATGTTTTGGCGGAGCACGAGTCGAGAAGGTATCTCAAGAAATTCTGTACCAAACTGTTTCTTGAAGTGTCTCGGCTGCGGCCTGCAAGTTTCACTACACATAAGTTAAAAGCTGTGGTGATGATAGATTGATGAGAAAAATAGATGAGTATTCAAATCTTTTTTAATCACGAGATTTCAGGTTTTAGAAACAAGTCATAGAAACACGAATTGTTTAATACTAGTCACTTCATTCATTAGAGGTGTGTGAACCGAACTAGTGCCAGTAATTACTTTTCCACAGATAATAGCTTATTTGTTTGAATATTCGTGAAATTTATTTTACAACATACTTATTTATTAAATGAAAACAATATTTTCTCTTTTTTACAAGTTTTAATTATTTGCGTTCTGATATGGGTGGTTAGATTTCGGCGTTCATTAAGGATTGGTGTGCACGCAAATCCAATCTGCCGCACTGATTGTCGTGTAGCATCGTTTACCAATATTAAGTCCTCTTCAGTTTATACGCAACAGCTGTTCAGTTAACTGTGAAAAGGAAGGAAATTCTTCCAACCCAGCTATGTAAGTCATCTTCAGCAACATATTTATTTCTAAAAAACAGCTAGTTTTTTCATATACTTATCTCCTCATGCTCCACCAATACAAAATGTATTCACAAAATTTCCAACCAACTTCAATAATATATTTCAAATTCAATTAGATGCCACGAAGCTTAACTTCAATAATGGAGAAGCCAGAAGAAATGCTTGTTCTGCCACACAGTCTCCTTTGCGCGCCTGGATCGGCATTTTTCTCTGATCACTCAATAAGGCAAATTCCCTGCAAAATCGCATAATTAATGTGAAAATTATAAGTCTAACTTAAAACTGACCGTAAAAACGTTATTGGACATCAACTAAACTTATCGACGTAGCCCAGGTAATTAATGTACAGAGGCCGGGCGTATAATCGGCAGTTTGTCTACGCGGTTGTTCTACGTGCCATTCTTCTCTATATTTAAAACTTTAAACTTTTTAAAATAAACGTGGCGCACATGAAATTCTCAAATTTGTGTGTGCATTCTGACAGAGAAAACGAACGAGTTACTTTAGTAACAATTAACGGATTCATGAGGTTCAGGTAATAATGACCATGCTTTTTCACTTCGCATATTTTCTTTCAATATTTACGCAAAATAATAGGTTTGACACGTATACGATCGATGTTTAAAATGAAAAACTACTCACCACGCTTCTTTATATTTCTTTAGATATTTACCCAGTATCATTAGCAGATCATTATACACCCGTTTCAGTTAACCCAGTATGGGACCGGATAACAATATGCCTTCAGATACTTAAATAAAATCGCAGGGCAAAGTATATATTTTTTCAAGTTTACCCAGTTTCAGAAGTGTATTTATGTTATAAGAGAGTAAAGAAGTGTACCGTGGTTTGCAAATGGAGAAACTTCTCAGAACTTTTGCTCATGCGGTTTAAAGAGTAGCTATATTGATTATAGAACACATGAACTATAAACATCTCATGATACATTGGTTTATTTTTTTCGTGAATCATGGGCAGGTAAGGCGTTGATGTTATGACATGAAGCGATGTTGGTACGCAAGACGTTGATGTTGGTACACAAGGCGTTGATGTTGGTGCATAAGGGGTTGATGTTGGTGCATAAGGTGTTGATGTTGGTACATAAGGCGTTGATGTTGGTGCATATGGGGTTGATGTTGGTACACAAGGCGTTGATATTGGTGCATAAGGCGTTGATGTTGGTGCATAAGGTGTTGATGTTGGTACATAAGGCGTTGATGTTGGTGCATAAGGTATTGATGTTGGTGCATAAGGTGTTGATGTTGGTGCATAAGGTGTTGATGTTGGTACATAAGGCGTTGATGTTGGTGCATAAGGTGTTGATGTTGGTGCATAAGGTATTGATGTTGGTGCATAAGGCGTTGATGTTGGTGCATAAGGTGTTGATGTTGGTGCATAAGGTGTTGATGTTGGTGCATAAGGCGTTGATGTTGGTGCATAAGGTGTTGATGTTGGTGCATAAGGTGTTGATGTTGGTGCATAAGGCGTTGATGTTGGTGCATAAGGTGTTGATGTTGGTGCATAAGGCGTTGATGTTGGTGCATAAGGTGTTGATGTTGGTGCATAAGGCGTTGATGTTGGTGCATAAGGCGTTGATGTTGGTGCATAAGGTGTTGATGTTGGTGCATAAGGTGTTGATGTTGGTGCATAAGGCGTTGATGTTGGTGCATAAGGTGTTGATGTTGGTGCATAAGGTGTTGATGTTGGTGCATAAGGCGTTGATGTTGGTGCATAAGGTGTTGATGTTGGTGCATAAGGCGTTGATGTTGGTACATAAGGTGTTGATGTTGGTGCATAAGGTATTGATGTTGGTGCATAAGGCGTTGATGTTGGTGCATAAGGTGTTGATGTTGGTGCATAAGGTGTTGATGTTGGTGCATAAGGCGTTGATGTTGGTGCATAAGGTGTTGATGTTGGTGCATAAGGTGTTGATGTTGGTGCATAAGGCGTTGATGTTGGTGCATAAGGTGTTGATGTTGGTGCATAAGGCGTTGATGTTGGTGCATAAGGCGTTGATGTTGGTGCATAAGGTGTTGATGTTGGTGCATAAGGTGTTGATGTTGGTGCATAAGGCGTTGATGTTGGTGCATAAGGGGTTGATGTTGGTGCATAAGGTGTTGATGTTGGTGCATATGGGGTTGATGTTGGTGCATAAGGCGTTGATGTTGGTGCATATGGGGTTGATGTTGGTGCATAAGGTGTTGATGTTGGTGCATAAGGTGCTGATGTTGGTGCATAAGGTGTTGATGTTGGTGCATAAGGTGTTGATGTTGGTGCATAAGGCGTTGATGTTGGTGCATAAGGTGTTGATGTTGGTGCATAAGGGGTTGATGTTGGTGCATAAGGTGTTGATGTTGGTGCATAAGGTGCTGATGTTGGTGCATAAGGTGCTGATGTTGGTGCATAAGGCGTTGATGTTGGTGCATAAGGTGTTGATGTTGGTGCATAAGGTGCTGATGTTGGTGCATAAGGCGTTGATGTTGGTGCATAAGGTGTTGATGTTGGTGCATAAGGGGTTGATGTTGGTGCATAAGGTGTTGATGTTGGTGCATATGGGGTTGATGTTGGTGCATAAGGCGTTGATGTTGGTGCATATGGGGTTGATGTTGGTGCATAAGGTGTTGATGTTGGTACATAAGGCGTTGATGTTGGTGCATAAGGCGTTGATGTTGGTGCATATGGGGTTGATGTTGGTGCATAAGGTGCTGATGTTGGTGCATAAGGTGCTGATGTTGGTGCATAAGGCGTTGATGTTGGTGCATAAGGTGTTGATGTTGGTGCATAAGGTGCTGATGTTGGTGCATAAGGCGTTGATGTTGGTGCATAAGGTGTTGATGTTGGTGCATAAGGGGTTGATGTTGGTGCATAAGGTGTTGATGTTGGTGCATATGGGGTTGATGTTGGTGCATAAGGCGTTGATGTTGGTGCATATGGGGTTGATGTTGGTGCATAAGGTGTTGATGTTGGTACATAAGGCGTTGATGTTGGTGCATAAGGCGTTGATGTTGGTGCATATGGGGTTGATGTTGGTGCATAAGGTGTTGATGTTGGTACATAAGGCGTTGATGTTGGTACATAAGGCGTTGATGTTGGTGCATATGGGGTTGATGTTGGTGCATAAGGTGTTCATGTTGGTAGTATGAATTATTTCAGTAGTATGAATTCGAATTTCGAAGAAAAAAAACATAGCTGAAAAAAGAGGGTAACGGAAGTTCAGGCACAAGCTCACCGGACATCTAAAACCACAACACTAGCGCCAGTTCAGTCATTTATAAGAAGAAGGCACACCCGGCCTCCATATAATTTGTTTTAGGGAATAGAAATAAATACCACAGGAAGCAGGAAATCGCACCGCTTTTATTGTATACGCAGATCTTGTACATAGTTAAAAATTTCATAGCCAACTCTAACAAATGAGTCCATCGTCACGATGTCCATGAAAAATGTATCCAAAAGTTTTTAGCATCTGTGATACAAAACTATCCCCACTAAAACAATTCACTTAATCAACATGTATTTATATATCTCCTGCCTGCAACATTCCCAATGATTCATATCTATTCGAATGATATCATAGATACCATTCAAATCATATCAAATCCTTGACATTCGCTCACTTTTGTTTACAAGCCAAGAAACAGTGCGTCAATGAAAATTGAATCTATCGTTCATGAAAATGTAACTAATCTGGAAATTTTTTTTTCCAAAAACTTGGCTAAAAGTAAATAATAATACATAGTTTTTGCTCGCATGGTTCGTCGGTGTGTCACTGACGCTCTTGAATTTTGTCGTTTCAATAATCCTTATCCGAGATACGAGTTTCACCAGTGCACAAGTGGAAAAATTTTTTAATCGCGGGTACTGGAACGGTGAAGTGTTTGACAACTAGAACTAATATTGAGGCCATTTTTGAGACACTGAAGGTTCCAGTTTTTAGTGGCCCATAGACGTCAATTTTATTGTCAATATAATCGAAAATGATGAATATTGACAATTTAACTGATCGTTTGTGGGCTTGATTGACGACCGTCAAATAATTGACTTAGCAGGCAAAAAAAAAATCATCAATATATCGAGTCAATGATATTGACAATTAAATTGATCGTCTATGGGCCGCTTAAGGATGGATATATTTGTTCGTCATCCACATCTTGACGATTTATTTAAAATATCCAATCCCATTTTTGACGGGCCGCGTACTCTAGTTCTACCATGTTTATCAAGCTTCATTATGAAGAGATAAATGTTTAAGAAATGTATCGAAATCAAAATGTTTCACAACATCATGGACACATAGTATTATTAACATCTAAATCCGTAGATACATATCTTTCCTGGACATCCTGTTTAGAAAGTCCATAAGCTCTTCCGTATCGTGGATACATGCACGCCACGGTAGGTATAGAGGAAACACGGAAGGGTCATTTCTATGGAGGAAAATACACTTCTTGTTCGGCTAGCCAATAGAAAGGCTTTATTTCAAACAAGCTTCATGACGTCACCAACCGCCATGTCGTTACGCCAATAGTGGTGGCAGATTTGGGGCTAGCAGTGCTACCAGAAGCAATATAAGCGCTGCTATTGGTTCGTTGTCGTGACGTCAGCAAACCCATATAGTCGTCGAAAAAAAAGACTGGTTTGACCCTACCTTGTTTCCTCCACCGTGACGCACGCCACATCAGACAACCCTGACTAATTTTGATTATTCAGCTACCTACCTGTAACATTATTGGTATAAACATCGTATAAAATACAAGCTTAATGAGAGTTTAGCGCTCACGTACAAGATGAGAGGTTTAAAAGTGCTCTGAGTATTTAAAGCTACGAATGTGCGCTAGTAAGTTCTTTTATCTTACAAATAGTTAACGAAATCCTTATCAGAGTGGTCACATGAATCCTAAGTAAGCTTGAACACACGGCCTTTTTATGGTGTATTTACAGAAGAAAATACAACAAAGGCCCATAAACACAGTTTGAAATCTCTACACCATCAGACTTACAACAAATTCTAAACGAATAACTGTTTCTTAAGATCAACCACACGGGGTGTATCAGAAGTTTACGCCACCTGGATGAAGTTTTAAAAGTACTCTGTAAGATAATATTTTTAAGCGAAATAGATTAGATTAGATTATTAGTTAGTTTAAGCCTCCCTATCCGCAACAAAGGCGATCCAAAGAGAGGAAAGAAGAAGGCACCATTTAGTATGGAGTTAAGGGAACGCGGAATCTATGAAGAAAGGGCATAGAAACAGTAAGATAAGAAAGAAGTTCATGACATTTTAAGCGAAACTCATAGAGGCGAGCTGAATATACTTCAAAACTCATTTCCAGTGAAATCAAAGCTGATAAAATACCATACACGCCGAGGAAATAAAATGGGATCCCGCTTTAATTAAGCTCTTCTGAAACCAGAAGCGTTGATGACGCTAAAAAGAAAAAAAAGGCACTCGTCAGTAACACAAAGCAGCTTGAAACTTGACAAGCTTGCTAACATTTCTTAAGTTGATGCTATTGTTTATTAAGATTTTTGACATCTCTAAGGATGAGTTGCTTTAGGTTCAATTGGCTTCCTATACTTCCGTTCCACGGAATACAAAACGAAAATTTTCCAAAACCCAACGCGCATCTACTGGGTAATTGAATCACTCGTACTTGGGTCTGAATAGCAAAAAAAAATAAAAATAAAATTGTTCAACACCCAACGCGCATCTACTGGGTAATTGAATCACTCGTACTTGGGTCCGAGTAGCAAGATTAGACTGTCTTCTCGACATGATACCGAAATTTCAAGACTAGAAGTCTTCGTCTGAAAACAACTTGTTTTTACTCATTAGCGTTACAAGAACCACCGCCACAAGACAGGGCACTGGCATCAGGTTGTCCGCGACGTCAGGATGAGGGCGATACCGTCACTCAGCAGTGAACTTTCAGGATCACATCGATGGTAAATTGAACAAAAAATACAGTATATAAATCGATTATTTGAAGGAGGACCAAATGGTCCTCAGGGACGGTAAACGGTGAAGACTGGCAGGAAAATTTGTAGTAATTTCGTTCAGAAAATTTTAAGCCTCTACTTACGACTGCACAAATGCACAACCCAAGCATAAAAACTTACGACTGCACAAATGCACAACCCAAGCATAAAAACTTACGACTGCACAAATGCACAACCCAAGCATAAAAACTTACGACTGCACAAATGCACAACCCAAACATAAAAACTTACGACTGCACAAATGCACAACCCAAGCATAAAAACCTACGACTGCACAAATGCACAACCCAAGCATAAAAACTTACGACTGCACAAATGCACAACCCAAGCATAAAAACTTACGACTGCACAAATGCACAACCCAAGCATAAAAACTTACGACTGCACAAATGCACAACCCAAACATAAAAACTTACGACTGCACAAATGCACAACCCAAGCATAAAAACTTACGACTGCACAAATGCACAACCCAAGCATAAAAACTTACGACTGCACAAATGCACAACCCAAGCATAAAAACTTACGACTGCACAAATGCACAACCCAAACATAAAAACTTACGACTGCACAAATGCACAACCCAAGCATAAAAACCTACGACTGCACAAATGCACAACCCAAACATAAAAACTTACGACTGCACAAATGCACAACCCAAGCATAAAAACTTACGACTGCACAAATGCACAACCCAAGCATAAAAACTTACGACTGCACAAATGCACAACCCAAGCATAAAAACTTACGACTGCACAAATGCACAACCCAAGCATAAAAACTTACGACTGCACAAATGCACAACCCAAGCATAAAAACTTACGACTGCACAAATGCACAACCCAAGCATAAAAACTTACGACTGCACAAATGCACAACCCAAGCATAAAAACCTACAATCCCAGCAAAAACCACGCAGAGAGGAACTGCGTCAAAGACCTGGCTGTGACACCGAGCGTGGCTATTACAGAATGCTGTACAAAAAAGAGACGAAACTCGCAGCACAGTTTTATTTAGTAATAAAATGTAGCGCAATGCGTGAACAATGACTTATATTCCTCGATGTGAGATGATATTCTAACATTAAAAAGGAGAAAACATCTTAAAAAGCACCACAATTTACATTTTACGAAATTTTAATTTAGCTAAAAAGCAGCACTGGGCGATTTTTCTCTCATCATTTTGTCCTTACTGTACCCAAATCCTGACGAGCGACGTCGTACGTTACAGAGCAATTTCAATGGACGGATGGCGGGCCTACTAGAGGTTGGGGAGGGGTTGGGGATTGGATTTAGGAGGGGTTGGGAGGGGTTTGGGATTGGATTCACGAGGGGTTGGGAGGGGTTTGGGATTGGATTCACGAGGGGTTGGGAGGGGTTTGGGATTGGATTCACGAGGGGTTGGGAGAGCTTTGGGATTGGATTCAGGAGGGGTTGGGAGGGGTTTGGGATTGGATTTAGGAGGGGTTGCGAAGGGTTTGGGATTGGATTCAGGAGGGGTTTGGGATTGGATTCAGGAGGGGTTTGGGATTGGATTCAGGAGGGGTTGGGAGGGGTTTGGGATTGGATTCAGGAGGGGTTGGGAGGGGTTTGGGATTGGATTCAGGAGGGGTTTGGGATTGGATTCAGGAGGGGTTTGGGATTGGATTCAGGAGGGTTTTCGGATTGCATTCAGGAGGGGTTTGGGATTGGATTCAGGAGGGGTTGGGAGGGGTTTGGGATTGGATTCAGGAGGGGTTGGGAGGGGTTTGGGATTGGATTCAGGAGGGGTTGGGAGGGCTTTGGAATTGGATTCAGGAGGGGTTGGGAGGGGTTTGGGATTGGATTTAGGAGGGGTTGGAGGGGTTTGGGATTGGATTCAGGAGGGGTTTGGGATTGAATTCAGGAGGGGTTGGGAGGGGTTTGGGATTGGATTCAGGAGGGGTTGGGGAGGGATTAGACATTGGCAAAACATTGAAGCACGGAGACACTCAAACCATTACGGCCTTTATCCTGAAGGGGTAAAAATAAATGGAATAAAAGTACAAAGCTAAAAATCTAGCGAAAAAGAAAGAAACGCATAAAAATAGGGGCAACAAAGATCCGGCGTGGATACACTCGAACAATCATGCGGAACAGCCTTTCTCCTAAAGTTGTAGAATAACGAGATACAAGATACGAAACAAAAATGAAGCGAAAAAGAAAGAAATGCAGATAAAAACGGTAGCACCAAAGGTCACTAGTGCGGTACACTGGATAGTCCGCTTTAATTTCTAAGCAAGAAATAAAATTAAAGAAATTCGTGACAGCGCGACACGCTCTCACCAAGAAAAACAGACTCGAGAATTCTAATCCAAAGTTGACTCCACGAAAATGCATTGCGCATACTGGGTTAGATATATAATATATATATCTCCGAATGTGCTATACATATATATTACTTCAAAACGCAGTATACTTACGACCCCAACGCTTAAAGGTGGCTTGCGCGGTACGCTGGTTAGTCCGCTTTAATTTCACATATATATGATAGGGGAAGATTCCCCCCAATGTACAGACGAGGAGAGACGCTTTTCACTTGCTCCGCACGAGAAGCGCAAAGCGTTTAGTGAACATAGGAATAATCCCGCCCTACTCGGCTACTTTACACAAGTGCGACACATTTTACTGCACCAAGAAATTATCAAAAACGTATTCATTAACAAACATGTAAGAGACGTGTAAATAATACTGATGTTTCAGAACATTAATAGGTTATAATTTAGGTTAAGCCTCTCTAACCACAATAAAAATGTTCCAAAGAGAGGAAAGATGAAGGCACTGTTTAGTAAAGAATTGGAGAAAAAGGGAATCTATGCATAAGGTACGTTCCCACGTAAGATCCAATGCGCACAGAAACAGTAAATTAGAAAGCAAGTTTATAAAACAACGTAAAAGTTAACAAAGAAAACAGTGGTAGCTGGAAAAAAGGACATCAGTGAACTGAAAAATCATGATCCATAAAAAAAGAAAAAACTTTTCTTTCAACACTAAGAAAGGCTACCTGTCCTTCTGCTCGGGACCTTACATTTTTTCCCACAGGAGCACTCACTTCATTGGATAAAACTGCTGCATTCATCTGAGGAGCCATCCCAGTCTAACTTTTTCGCCGCCTGTATGCATGTTTTTCGCTGCCCCAGTAATTAAATCGCTTAGGCGGCGAAAAACATGCATGCTCTGGCGAAAAAGTTTGACTGGGATGCGTTGATAATAAACACATCATTTCCCAAAGTTATTGTGGGTTTATTTACCGTGACGGCTCCAGAAAATCTTCAGTGGGTGCCTCAGCGATATTCAACAAACCGGGAATGATATATGAATTCAACTTCCTAAAATGAGTGTTGAGCGTCCAAAATATTCGATTGGTTATACACATTTCGGGCACCACACATACACGGAGCTTTCCATTACAAAGAGCTAGCGATAGCCTTCGTTAATTTGTGTGAGAACAGAATTAATTTGAACAAGATTCCATGTTAATATAGAGAAACAGTTAACAGTATAACAGTTTGTTTGTGATGCCGCATTTACTAAACGTGAAGCTTAGTGTTACTCTGCGCGTGATACTATACACGTCACGCTGCTCACACCATGGTAGAGGCAACAAGGTAAGATCATTTCTATGGGAGAAAATACACCTCTTCTTGTTTGGCTAGCTAATTTAAAGGCTTTATTTAAAAAAACTTTACGACGTCACCAAAACGTAATGTCGCTAGGCCAATAGTGGAGCGAGATTTGGAGGTAGCAGTGCTACCAGATGCAATACGAGCGCTGTTATTGGCTTGTTGCCGTGACGTCAGCAAAACCACACCGTCAACGAAAAAAAGACCGGTTTGAACCTACCTTGTTTACTCTACTGTGGCTCACACCCACGTACAAAACCAGTCACTCTCAATAACGAAAAAAAAACTTTAAGAAAACAAAGAAGAAACGAAGGGTTAAAATGCCATCAAAAAAAGAGATGTTGATTAGACTGAATTACAAGTTATTCCAAACTTCCTTAACTACATTGAATGGTTTCCCAATGAGTGAAAAGAGGAAGGCCCCATTTAGTCTGAAAATAAGAAAACGAGGATTTCTCGCTAGAGTTCCCGCACAAACTCTTTGCGCATAGAAACCGCAAGACTGAAAGAAGTATTTGAACCAAAATAAAATTTTCAGCGTTGGAAAAAATTACAATAGTGAACCGAAGTAAGATGGTCCGTAACAAAACATAAAACCTTTTCAGTTTCAAAAAACGCTTGCCCAACTTTCAGATTGGGACCTCACATCATCCCACTGGGAGCGCTAGTCCCCGTAAATACAACAGTTCTAAAAGAGAGATTAGATTATTGGTTAGTTTAAGCCTCCCTATACTCAACAAATGAGATCCAAAGAGAGGAAGGAAGAAGGCACTATTAGTATGGAGCTGAGGGAACGTAGAATCCATGCAGAAAGGGCATAGAGGCAGTAAGATGAGAAAGAAGTTCATGAAACAAGATCAAAGTTGAAGAAGAAAGTAGTAGGTGCTGAAAAACAGGACAGCAGTGAACCGTAAAGAAGTTGGTCCGTAACAAAACAAAAACCTATGTTACTTCAACAAAAAGAAAGCCTACCTAACTCTCAGCTAGGGCCCTCACATTGTCCTCCTTGGAGCGCTAATTCCCATAGATACAATAATTCTATCCCCCTGACGGGGCTAAAAGAGAGATGTAAGTATGCATTCTAATAGCATATCCGTATATTATACAAATCAGCCTTTGTATCATGCACATATAACACAGGTGAGAGAATTTCACGAAGTTTATCCTACAAATACAAAGAGTCTCACTTAAAAACAAAGTACAAACCACCTAAAGTAACACGCATACCAAATATCGTGAGTTTAAAAAGTATTTGTACCTTACAGGGTACGAACGAGTGGTAGTGTTTCGGTCCTCCAAAGTGCGTTGAACACTAGCTTAAGATAACTATGGACACAGTTGACCACAGCACGCTCAGTACTTACAACAGAAAAATGCTCGTTTCATTTTGGTCACTTTACTAGCGATGAAACGCTCATCACCATTTCTCTTCGTGTTAGGGTCCTTCTTAAACACACTAGGATCCGACACACAGCTGTCAAGGATCCTAGAAAGATCGTAAACAATTTGGCCTTGACCAATTTTATCTTTACAATAACCAATTTTTGTCATCAGCCACAGCACTGTTCACCACTCACAACGCTCATCCTCACGCCAATTTTATCACCAGCCACAACACTGTACACCACTCACAACGCTCATCCTCACGCCAATTTTATCACCAGCCACAACACTGTACACCACTCACAACGCTCATTCTCACGCCAATTTTATCACCAGCCACAACACTGTACACCACTCACAACGCTCATCTTCAAGCCAATTTTTATCCCCAGCCACTGCACTGTACACCACTCACAACGCTCATCCTCACGCCAATTTTTATCCCCAGCCACTGCACTGTACACCACTCACAACGCTCATCCTCACGCCAATTTTATCACCAGCCACATCACTGTACAACACTTATAACGCTCATCGTCAAGGTCTGCTCTCAAAAGAGAGCGCGTTGGAGCTCTCGCTTATAAACAACGCAGGCTCTGGAAGGTCAGACGCAGCAGTTGTTTTGACATCTGTCGAGGCGGTCGTATCAGGATCAGAAGAAAGTAGGTGAGCAAGCGGCGTATTGCTCACAGGTGGATTGTCATCGCAGTCTTCTTCGATGGCTTCGTTTTCCTCATTGACCACGTCAAGACCTTCGGGAATAGATGAAGTCTTGCGAGAGTGAAGTGAAATTGGAGGACCATCAGGCTCAGATGCAAGTCCCACTACGGGAGCGTTGGTGTCTTTGATGAGGTTCGAAAATCGGTCCGACAGCGACATGCTCGATGAATCTGGCTCGAGCACCGGCTGGAACAGAGGTTCTCTCGTGGGCACTTTCGATGTAGGCGATGCAGGAACACTTGCTGATGAATCTGGGTAGCTACCACAGGCAGGTTGACTAGCAAGGTCTAGAGTTTCAAAATTATATACCACAGAACCTTTGTCGATGTTCGGAAAAAGACTCTGACCCCCGAAGAATCGATTACCTTCATTTCTATCCGCCGGAGGATCTTTTTTAAGCTGGCTTTGATCTAACCAACCAGGGTCACTGATTCTAGAAGGATCGTTTTGATATTTATTACCTAAGAAATTAAACATCCTGGAGTCGTTGGAGGCGGCAGGCCAGTCGCCAGGGACGGACACGCCGCGCTGCAGAGGGCCGCTGCCACTCGCGTCGGAGAGCAGGTCACCAATGGCGTCTTCGCTGGGGCACGGCTGCGAGCGCGCGCTGGTTGGAGCGTCGTCTGGCGGGTTCCCGACTTTCCTGGGACCAAAAATTAATTGAAAGTGATTAGCAACAATATTTCCCCATGAACCCCAAAATTCCCTCAAATGTTAGTCGCAAAGATAAAATCCTCAAGAAGCCAAAAAAATCCCACAAAAGTTAGTCGTAAAAATAAAATCCTTAAGAAGCCAAAAAAATCCCACAAAAGTTGGTCGCAAAAATAAAATCTTCAAGAAGCCAAAAAAAAAAAACACAAAAGTTGGTCGCAAAAATAAAATCCTCAAGAAGCCAAAAAAAAAAAAAACATGAAAGTTAGTCGCAAAAAATTTCACCCTGAAGCTAAAGTTTCCTTCAACCAAAATAATTCCTTGAAAGCCAGTCACAATAAAAATCCTCTAAAATTCTCTCAATAGTTATCAGCCTATAAAAATTCCATCCTGCAGCCTATAATTATAATTGAAAATTAGTAGCAGGGAAAAATCCTCTCTACAGCCCCCCAGAAGCTCTCAAGAAGAGTTAATCGTAAAAAAGTAACACCCATCATTGGAAGAATTAATTCAGTTTTAAAAACTGAAATATATTAATAGCTCATTGCTGAAGTTACTATCCTTACTTTCATGAATTTATAGTGTAAAGTGCTGAAAAAACACTGCAATTAGCCCAAAATACCTTCAATACAGCAGTGCTGGCGCTCTCAAACGAGACTCGATTGACTTATTCTGATCTATCTTGAAAAATTGGTGATCAAGAGAATAAAGGATATGTGCCATCTAACTTTTAACGAAGTGTGAGATATATATATATATATATAAGGGAATGCGGAATCTATGCAGAAGGGGCATAGAAACAGTAAGTTGAGAAAGAAATTCATGAAACAAGATAAAAGTTGAAAAATATAGTAGTAAGTGGTGAAAAAAAGGACAGCAGTGAGCCGAAAAATTGTGGTCCTTGACATATTGACTGCGATGGGTAACGCTGGAGTTCATCTCTCAACTCAAATTTAAATCCATGAGTTAGAAATTTATAAATCCCAAACATTAACTGAGTTCATTAAATACCATTTTTTTAACAGATTCAAAAAATTTTTTCAAACGACCCATCGATGGGTTAATTCGCACTAGAAAAACTCGAGCACGATCCCCGGGTGGGTCATACAGCAATGAATGTGTTAAGACATTTAAAAAAAACTAACGGTGTTTTTGTATCATCTTTTTTGACGTCAGTACATGGTGCACGTCCGTACGTCAATATATTTTATAAACCAATTTTTATCTTCTTCATTGGAAACAAACTGTTTTTCTTTTTTGTTTTGTTTCCACTAAATGGAGCACATCCTTACGTTTAGATATTTTAAAAACCAACGATGTTTTTCTTTCGTATCATCTTCATTGCAAATAAACCTATACCTATTGCATCAAAATTGAAAAAACTTTATTTTCGAGCACACTGATGCGGGCACTCACCCTTTCCTGCGGACGGTGCCGGTGTCGCGGTCGTCACCGCAGTCCGGCGAGGAGGGGTCGCTCACGCCCCACGCTGCGACGCCGCAACACCCCCCACGGGAGAAGTCATTCAATCAAGCATTGCCTTAGTTATACATGCTCACATGCACGAATAGAAACTTTTTTATGCGAGTTTTCAAGTATTTCCCAAATTTAATTAGCTAACATGTATGAATAGAAACCTTCAAATGAGTGTTTTCGAGTATTTTCCAAGTTTAATTCGCTCACATGAACTTCTCGTCTAACTTTCTTACGTGTGTCTTCAAGTATTACCTGAATTTAATTTGCTTACACATACTCACCGTCTAACTCTAACTATTTTGAAGCACGTATTCAAATTTCCCAAGTTTAATTGGCTTACATGTACTCCCAACTCACATGTTCACACGTGTCCCCAGCCTAACTTTGAACTCTCAATACACGGGATATACTCGATGGTAGTTCAAGTCAAAGATGGCATGAGCTATGAAATTTTTTACAATTCAACGGTTGAGTTTGACTAAGTTTCGGTTTTCAACGATTGAGTTTGAGGTTATTAACAATAGATTCTGACTGAACTACAGAAAAAAACACACACACACGCATCCGGTTCTCAAATGGCACTGGTATTTCATACACAAAAACTCCCTCAATGGGGAAAAACATTTCATTGTTATAAGATGTGATTTAGCATGATACTACACTCAAAACAGGTTTATCAAAATTGTTTCCTGTTTGAGCATGCACATTAGATACTAGTTCAGTATCAATAAATGACGAAACACAATTTAATATTAGACACAAATGCACAAATGCTACAGGCCGCTTTAACAAACCTGACTGACTGCAAGCAAGTGACGCAAGACTCTTTACATCGACAAAATGGAAATGAAAAATTCGATGCCTGTTTTCTGCCACACATGTCAGTTTTGTAAGCGATATTTTTCTAGATTCAACATTTGTTATTGAGAGACAGACTCAAATTGTGCTGCTTTGCCTATTTTTTGGCATTGACTGGTTTTGGAATGAGATTTCTATCTTGGTAGATTCGATATTTGTTATTGAGAGACGCACTAAAAAATGAGATTCAATCTATACCTCCTAATTTCATTAAGGATACTGTTTGATGATCGCTTGAAGTCTTTTTCTCGACTTACGTCAAAATTTGGCACCGATATGAATTGTTTGGCATGCGCCGCGCGCAAGAAGTTGCAAGTTGACATATCTTCGTGTACTCGATGGCGTGAATTGTAGATCTTTTCTGATACTTCAATGCGAGTTTTTCTGGGATGCCTGATAGTCCAGCTGCTAGTTGTGTTGCAAGTCCAGCTGCTGATTGTGTTGCTAGTTTAGCTCCTAGTTGTGTTGCTAGCGCAGTAACTAGTTATGTAGGCAATAAAGCTATTTGTTATGTTGGCAGTACTGCCATTAGCCATGGAGATCATACAGCTATTAGCCATGTTGGCAGTACAGCCATTAGCCATGGAGATCATACAGCTATTAGCCATGTTGGCAGTACAGCCATTAGCCATGTTGGCAGTACTGCCATTAGCCATGGAGATCATACAGCTATTAGCCATGTTGGCAGTACAGCCATTAGCCATGGAGATCATACAGCCATTAGCCATGTTGGCAGTACAGCCATTATCCATGCAGATCATACAGCCATTAGCCATGTTGGCAGTACAGCCATTATCCATGCAGATCATACAGCCATTAGCCATGTTGGCAGTACAGCCATTAGCCATACAGATCATACAGCCATTATCCATGCAGATCATACAGCCATTAGCCATGCAGATCATACAGCCATTATCCATGCAGATCATACAGCCATTAGCCATGCAGATCATACAGCCATTCGCCATGTAGGCAGTACAGCCATTAGCCATGTTGGCAGTACAGCCATTAGCCATGCAGATCATACAGCCATTAGCCATACAGATCATACAGCCATTAGCCATGCAGATCATACAGCCATTGGCCATGTAGGCATATGACATGCACTTCACTCTCACAAGGCACAACACTCCCGTCACATGTAGGCATATGACATGCACTTCACTCTCACAAGGCACAACACTCCCGTCACATGTAGGCATATGACATGCACTTCACTCTCACAAGGCACAACACTCCCGTCGCATTCCACATCGAACTTCTGGGAAATTCCTGGTTCGTCAACTGTAATGAACTCACCTGAAATGTGTCACACGTTTAATGGAAAGATCTCTTAACTAAAATTATGAAAAGCATCCACGTAGATCATGACGTTCATTAACGAAAATGAAAAGGCAACTTCGGCTTCGATGGAGAGTAAAGATTGGTCGAATTTTGGTTTGAAAGGAAAAGAGAAATGAAATACAAAAGGTAGCACAAGCACAGTTTACTTACAGAACAGTTTGAAAATGAAACAAACTACAGAGAGAGTGACTAAAAAACTTTTACAAAGCACTAAGCAAAAAGGAAAGTACAGCACACGAAAATATAATGAGCAGAGGACTACTAACAGTACGGATAAACAGCGCATGCTCACATCGTTGTGACAGTTCCAGCAAACTCAAATTCAATTGGGGGAAGAAAGAAGAACATTTACATGTAATGAAATGTCGTTAAGGAGGAAATAAGGTGGAGGTGCGTAAAGGCAACTACAACCATGGTGGAGGGAAAATTTATCTCTGCTGAGATTTTATGAAATTTATCTCTGCTGAGATTTTATGAAATTTATCTCTGCTGAGATTTTATGAAATTGACCATGGGAAAATTTATCTCTGCTGAGATTTTATGAAATTTATCATGGGAAAATTTATCTCTGCTGAGATTTTATGAAATTGACCATGGGAAAATTTACCTCTGCTGAGATTTCATGAAATTTATCATGGGAAAATTTATCTCTGCTGAGATTTTATTGATGCAAAATTTATCATGGGAAAATTTATCTCTGCTGAGATTTTATTGATGGAAAATTTATCATGGGAAAATTAATGGTGAGATTTTATTGAGGGACAAAGTTTGAGGGAGCAGAGTTTGTGCAGGTCACGCATGAAATGTCTCAAACATTACTGACGATTACCTAGATAAGAGAACTTTACTGACTAGTGCCTGAACTGAGTATTTGCAGTGTCTTGGAGAACTTTCACAACAGAGACTGGAACTGCACACGATGCAGTGTTAGACTGAAGAGGGAGTATCGCAGTGACGGACACTGTACGCGATGCAGTTTCCGTATAGATAGACCGAAAAGTGAGCAATACAGCCAACCAAACATTGCTATAGATGAAGGAACATCACACAACACAAGGTGTATGAAACTTAAGTTTTACATTCAACAAAAGATACGACCTAAAATGCTGAAATTGTCGACAGTTATATGTTACTTTGATTCTCGTGTCACACTGTGCGCAATGTACATGCATGTCGCAAATTTTTCTTCAGATCATTCAGAGTGAAATAATTTGAACGCATAAGTTAAGAGCGCACGTGCTGAAGGCTACTCGTCATGCAGTATGAGGGGTGTGAGGTGAATGGAAATTTCTACGAGCAGTCGCTAGACTCAAACAGCCGAGTTGAACGAGGCAAGCAGGACACAATGCAGGAGACCACATACCAAAATTCTGAAGAATTCAAGTGCACAATTTACAAGAGCAGCATGGAGCAGTACAACTGTGGTACAATTGCAACATAGAGCAGTACAACGGTGTTACAATTGCAACATGGAGCAGTACACAATTGAACACGTCACAATTCAACACAGAGAAGTAGAACATAATTCAGGAGAGTACACAGTTGAAGAGCACACGTGAGAGGAACACGAAGCAACACATCAGAAGAGGATAGAGTTGAGCGAAAGTAGCTGCAGCTTACGCGTCTGAACCTCGTCGTCGCTGCCCAGCTCCTGGCTCAGCAGGTGGGACCCCGTGCCTGCAGAGGAGCTCACTGAACCCGTCTGCAGCTGCGCAGATAAACTTGGAGTTAGTAGTGTGCCTTCCCGCGGCCACGGTGGCCGAGTGGTCAAAGCGTTCGCTTTCTGTGCGACACGTCATGAGTTCAAATCTCGAGCGAGCGCCCGGTGTTCGTTGAATAGGAGACAGTGAGCCCGTAATTCCGTATTCGTAACAATAGGTAACCGACCCAAACTAGGTATAAAAATGGTATCCCCATTTAAATGAGATTCAATAACAGGTAAGCATTCAAGAAAGATATAACAAAGGGATCCCTTATTGAATACTATTACTGCATATGAGAACGGGTAGTGCTATGTCCAAGACAGAGAAACACTACACCTTAGACTTGCACTGCACCCAAGACTTGCGCTGCACCCAAGACTTGCGCTGCACCCAAGACTTGCGCTGCACCCAAGACTTGCGCTGCACCCAAGACTTGCGCTGCACCCAAGACTTGCGCTGCACCCAAGACTTGCGCTGCACCAAGACTTGCGCTGCACCCAAGACTTGCGCTGCACCCAAGACTTGCGCTGTACCTAAGAGAGGGAAGCACTCACTGCAGTCAAGTTGGGCCTGGCAGGAGACGTCCTTTTTGCTATGGGGAGCGGCGGCAGCTTAGCTAAGGACGCCCTGGTCGTCATGGACGTGCTCGACGTGGAGCTCGGCAGCGTCGTCGCGGGACGTTTCGACGACGGGGGCGACTGAGACGAAGTAGAGGTGGGGACGGTGGTCGAGGATTTTGTTGACGCCACTTCCGACTTCACCAATCTTGCTTCTGCAACACGCAACTTTGTGTCACTCTGTGCCCAAATTTTGAATTCAGGCATTAAAGATGTCATGTTCAGCTAACTATAATGCTAACTTCAGCTAACTTATTTTATTGAATTATATATTTTGTATTACCCGTCTCAGTTTTTATTTCATGTTACCCGGCTGAATTTTTTATTTTATATCACCCGTCTGAATTTTTTACGTTATTCATCTGAATTTTCATTTTATATTATCCGTCTGAATATTTTATCTTGTATTACAGTTTTAATTTTTTTATGATACCGTCTGAATTTTTTGTTTTATATTACCCGTCTGAAATTTTCATTTTTCTGGCACTGGCATCAAGTTGTCACCATCACAGTAAGGAAGGTGCTGCCACTTGTTGGTAAACTTCAATATATACCTTAAGGTACCAACTCACGGAAAAAAACATATTGAAGTTGTGTTATAGATGAGAACTGTATGACTTTTTTAGGCTGCCAAGAGTTGAGTCTGTACTTAAAAATAACTTTTAGCACTGGAAACTTCACAAGTAATTCAAAATTGTAGTATTTCTCTATTTATCGATGAAGACATCAAGTTAACTAAATAATTTGTTTAAATAGTTTAAATTTCTGAATACGTGCACGTAAGTTTTCATCCATGCAAATCGATGTCTAATTTAGACAACGTCGCGTAACTCAATGTGTACCAGCACACAGCAACTCCTCACTCCAGCACCAAACAAAAATAACTATTCTCACTCCGTTCCGAGTCCGGCTTGATCCTGATGAGAATGGCACCTTCCTCGTCCATGGACACCTCCCTGTTGAGCCAGCGTTGCGACATCTCTGGCGCGCTCTGCACGTCCACACCAAGAAATTTTTCACGAGAGATTAAGTTATGTTAGTTTAAACCTAAACGGTGTTCCAAAAAGAGGAAAGATAGAGGCATCATTTAGTATGGAGTTGAGGGAACGTGAAATTTATGCACAAAGTATGTCCCCACACTAGATCCCCTGCACCAAGAAATGCCTAACGGTAGATTATGTTAATTACTTTGAACATAAAAAGTATTCCAAAGAGAGGAAGGATGAGGCACCATTTAGTATGGAGTTGAGGAAACGTGAAACTTATGCACAATGTATGTTCCCACACAATATCGCCTGCACCAAGAAATGCTCAACGGGAGATTTACAACCAAATTTAGGAAAATGTTGATGGCTTGGAAAAGTTTTGAGAAGGTTTCCGGTTAGGCAAGAATTGCGTGTGTTTCTTTGACCCTGACACCAAGCAAGAAAATCGAGCAGCTCTTGAAAAAATGCATGAGAATGAAACCGGGTTTCTTAGGTGGAAAATGGCGATAATCATTAGTATACTTTACTATTATATTTAATATTAAATAAAGCTTAAAAAAATAAACGCATGAGAGTGATACCGGGATTCCTTGACGAAGTGTGACGATAATTATTATTATTATTATTATTATTATTATTATTATTATTTTCATATTACTTTCATTATTATTATATTATGTTTGACCCGATAACGCATGAGACAGCACGGTCAGAACCGGCACAAGGGCGATACATTACCGCCTCTAAAACTCATCACTTCCTTTTCTGTTTGTTTAGACTAATGAGCATTCCCATTATTACTGTTTAGGCTTCACAGAAATATTAAAAGTTGAACTTCTATCGTATGTTTGCATTTCAGCGCTGATGAACAAACGAAACGAAAGGCAGTAGTTTGAGCTTTTTGCGTGCAATGGAAGGAAGCTTTTACACAAGTACGACCTACACTAAACATACTTATTGTTCTACACCCGGGTATACAAGAGTGTTAGAATGTTAGGCACGATTATCAAAGATAAATCACTCTGTCATATCTATTAAACATAATAATTACATAATGTAAAACAAAGATGTTTGAAAACTGGTCGTCAAACCTCGAGACATGACTATAAATTTCAAATATTCCAAGTTCACCTAGCGGAACGCGGCAAATCCCCAGAACATTACACGTCACACGAAACAACACGGTCACACAACATCACACGTCCCACAACACAACACTTCACACGACACAACACGCTACACAACATAACAAGTCCCACAACACCACACAACACAAGCATGGCACCTCATCCCCGGAGACGGCGCAGCGTGCGACGGAGGCGCTGCTGGGGAGACCCCGGGGCCGGGGGGTGGAGAGGGAGTCCCGGCTGCTGACGCGCGACACGGCCGACAGCCGCGACGAGTTCCGCTGCACGCGGCTTGCGCGCTTCGACCTGATGCTCAGGCTGCTGCCTGCCGGGTGAGTGGGGCAGGTCAGGAGGTGCTTGCGTTGGGTTATAGTTAACTGCAGAAGTTTAACTTTCAACCGCAGGTGTTCGAAGACAGGAAGGTTGATGGTTCTTGGGTTATATGATTAGTTTCACCCTCCCTCACCACGACAGAGATATTCGTAAAGAAGAAGGTTGAAGGGTCTTGGGTTAGATTATACGTTAGTTTCAGTCAACCCTAACCACAGATGTATGAAGAGAGAAGTAGATGTGAGTTTCAGCCTCCTTAACCACAGATGTTCGAAGAGAAAAAGGTTGATGGTAAAGTTTAGTATGGGGTTAAAGGAACGTAGAACCTAAGCATGTTCCCACACAAAATCCCCTGCGCATAGAAACAGTAAACTGAGGAAGAAGGTTTTGAAACAAGATGAAAGCTTAAGAAGAAAGTAGGAACCATTCTCAATGAAACATTTGGAACCTAGAGCCTTTGATTAGATGCTCAGGCTGCTGCTTGCCGTATGATCTACACACGGGCGGAAACGTAAAAATAATCCTTTTAAGAGCTCCTGAAAACTTGGCTTGCATTCGAAATATTTTTCGGAATCAGCTACAGAAACATGGAAAGCTCTATTTAGCACAGATCGATATAAACTTTATCTCCATAACCATTATTTATAACTTTTTGGACAGGCATGCTTTGGATCTTTTCCAGATAAGCCCCGCCACTAATGCAACACACAAGTTCACCCATTTGTAACTTTCGAAATAATGCTCCTATCGGCTTTAAATTACTCTCAAAAGAAAGAATGTTTTAATCTTTCGTTTCAATTCCAATTTGAAATCGATAGGTGCATTACTTTGAAAGTTACCAGAGGGTAAACTTATGTATTGCATTAGTGGCGCGGCTTATCTGGAAAAGATTCCATGCTATGACAAACAGTGGTAGTGCGATGTTACTATCCGTGATTGAAAATTCGATGAACCACTTCTATCGCCTTGAGGTGAAACTCACCTAGTATTCTAGGTAAGGAATTCGTGAACATAAGTGCAGTTCTCTCGCTCTAAACGTGAACAAGACAAGGAATTAGACACTGGAAGGAAAACAGCAATCCTAAGCAACCTGGAAGCAAAGCAAACATAATCTTCCACGCGGATAAGCTAATATGATCGACGGCCGTGTGGGCAATACTCACAGCTCGAAGGCAAACAGACAGACTCTACTCACAGCCCGAAGGGAGGCAGACAGAGGCTAGCAGACAGACAGACAGACAGAGGCACAGACAGAAAGGGGCAGGCAACAGACAGGCAGAACTGACCCAGCCTGGAGAAGCGAGCAGGGCCGGGGTCCCCGGAGTGCATGACCCTGTTGAGGAGGACAGAGAGCATGCTGCCCTTGCGGTCGCCGCTGATGGAGTTGCGCGGCGACCGCACCTTCATCGCGATGCCCGAGCTCGACGACTGCAGGCTCTCGCGGCTCGCTCTAGCGTTCTGCATGTTGATCTGCGCGTGTGGTAGTAGCTCAAATCTTACACGTTACGTTTAAGAAAACAAAATAATTGTATATTGTAATTAGTATAATTACCACCTATACATGAACACATACCAACACACAATAAACAATAAAATAACACGACGATTAAAAGCAAATTCCAAAACACAAACACACCTCCTGTTGCGCGCTAAGTTCCATGATATGTTGAAGAGAAATCTACTTTCTGCGCCTCACTCTTCTCCTCCTGGGGAATATGTACCCTAAAAAAGCATTGACTAGGTATTTCATTCGATATCTGAAGGCTATTTGCGTACCAGTGATCACACTCAGCCCTGATTCGGGGATAGGCATCACGACCTCAGGACCAGTATAATAATGAAGGCATCTACGGATGCTTCATTTCCAATCAAGCCTGATACATATCACCTTGTACATTGGATTTTCAAATGCCTTATAACTAACGCCAGGACGCCATGACGCTTTCCCCCGGTCAAGACCGGTACCCATTTCAGACATCTGGGTAGAGTGGGGTATTGTGCTTGGAATTTTTCTCCTATACCCAACAGAGAAAATCGCCACCGCCAGCGCCGAGTTTCGAACCCGGGTCTCTCCCGCACGGCGGCAGAACCCTCTAGCACATGGCTATCGCGAGCACAGTAAGCAAGATAAACAAAAGATCAGCGAGAAATGAACTCAGATCCGACAGATCATTCAGGAATCAGCCTCACGACCTTGGAATTAGTAAACAAGACAACGAAAGATTTTCGAGAAATGAACAGATCATTCAGGAATCAGCGTCACGACTTTACGATCAGTATACAAGACCAACAAAATATTAGCGAGGAATGGAAATCCCAGAACATAACGTAAGCATAGGTTAAAAACTGTAATTCTCACCTTGACATGCCCTGAGTCCTTCCCTTCGTCTTCGTCTTCTTCGTCTAGCGGCATGAGGAGAATTTCTTGCTCCGCCTCCGGCACCTGGAAGACATCCACGAGTAAAATATTGACGTGCATCGAATGACTGAAGCATTCATGATAATGCTGCATAGAGGACCATAACATTGGACAGTTTCAACGCAAGTAAATCAAAACTTGGAATTTACGAATAGGTTTAACTGCATATCTACCATAAGAAAATGGGATGAGACAGTGACGACGTAATGTCTCTTCAGAAAACCCACTTCATTCTACTGTTTCCCAGCACACTACGCTTCACTGAAATGCCTGAATTCAATGGAGAAAGCCTTTCCTAAACGCAATACATCAGCGCTCCGTTTTGAATAATCTTGCAAGCTTTGAGACTTTATAATTCAGTTTCAAGTGATCTGAATAATAGGATGGACTAAACTTTCAGTGTGAGAAATGACCGGAGTCCATACTCTGTAGCGGTAGGGAATGCTAGTGATGAGTTTGGCTAGAGACCTGCAGGCGACAACGATGATTACAACCTGAAAAAAGGCTCGTAGCACACAAAAGTCAGGCTCTGAGCTCTTCATGAGACTTCCGTATACACTGACGAGATCCTGTAAGAAGTGGTATCTGATAACAACCAGCCTGACCTGCATGTTGCCACTCCCATGTGCATGTTGCCAGCACGTTGGCAGCCTGACCTGCATGTTGGCAGCCTGACCTGCACGTTGGCAGCCTGACCTGCATGTTGGCAGCCTGACCTGCACGTTGGCAGCCTGACCTGCATGTTGGCAGCCTGACCTGCATGTTGGCAGCCCCACCTGCATGTTGAAGGTGGAGCCCTGAGGCGCCATGCGGCGGTAGCCCTCAGAGGCGACGGTGTAGGGCAGGTTCTGAGGGAACACCTCGTCCCAGTACACGTCCTGGATCAGCTCGGGGTGCTCCTCGTGCATCTCGTCCACGATCAGGTACGATACCTGCAGGAATTATGGGATAAAATTCATCTCGCCCACGATCAGGTACGATATCTGCGTGACGTTCAAACAATAAATTTGGCATTTTTTATTTCATGTTATCTTTGAAGTTACGTGTAATGACGTTCATGTTACCTTGTATATTTCATGTCACTTTTCAAATTACGCGTAAAATTCTCATTTCTCCTTACATGATACAAAAAATGCCAGAATTTTCGCCAAAAATTGCAAATGTGATGTAAGCAACATATTGAAGTAAATTTTTATCTTTCAGCGACCATAAAAAACTAAACTGGAATTTTATTTGGCGGACCACGACAAGGTTCACCTGGAAGTTCCTATTGATAAGACCACAACAAATTCCACTTCCAACAGACCACGACAAGGCTCACCTGGAAGTTCCTATTGATAAGACCACAACAAATTCCACTTCCAACAGACCACGACGATAAGGATCACCTGGAAGTTCCGGTCGATGAGCCAGTTAACTTCGAAGTCATCATCGTCCTCCCCGAAGGGGTTGACGAGCGACTCGGCCACTTTGAGCCAGCCCATGTAGAAGAAGAACTGGAGGAACGTGAACCAGGGCACGTAGAAGTCGACCGTGTAGTTGGGGATGTTGCGTGCCGGGTCCAGGAACTGGCGACCCATTATGGTGCCGATGAAGAACGTGTACACGGCGAGTGTCACCACCTGTGTGTGCATTTGATGTATGGTTTATGAAACGTGCATGCATTAGCGCAGGATTTTGCATGTGGACGGTCATAGGTTCACAACATATAAACGGAACGATGTTACAACACACTCACAGTCTTCGGTTCACAATATATGAAAGGCTCGACTTAAGAATATAAAAGGCACGGCTTAAGACACGGTGTTACAACACGCACACGGCCTTGGTAAATGATTCAATAGCACCCGCACGGCATTATTGTAGTACATTAGTACATGCATCAACAGTGCGCCTCCGGCATAGGTATTGGTTTAGAAATAAGTGCATGACGAGCGCTTGTTTCGTGAATACGATTCATAGCAACATAGGATCCCCTCCCCCCCCCCCCCACACACACACAGACAAACAGAAGTACACAGAAACAGCAGTACAGAGCTCCACACAGCCACACCCAGACCTGCGTGTAGACGAGCGGGATGCTGATCCAGTCGTAGCTGAGGAGGCCGCCGCTCAGCCCCCGGAACTTGCTGATCTCGTCAATGAGGGACTTGACGGCGAAGTCGTCGCGTATCCTGCCCTCCTTGCGCGCCCTCGACACGATCGTGCCGGCCCACACCAGCGGCATCCAGTACTTCGGGTGCGACGTCTTCCGGTTCAGGTCCTCGAAGATCTTCTTCTCCTGCGCCGTCATGAAACCTGGCACACGCGTGAAAAAAAAAAAAAGATAGATGAAAGAACAACAGAGAGGCATGTAAAAGATAGAAAAATAAATGAAGAAAGAAAAAAGAAAGAAAACAGGAAAGAAAAAGAAAAAACAGATCCACTGTTATTATAACCACTTTTATCACGATCACTGTCACCATGAACAGTTAGAACAACCACCGACATAAGGCAGGCCCTGGCGCCAGGCTGTTACCGAAATCACGATGGGGAAGGAACTACCTTGAACTAGAAGGTAAGGTCCGACAGTGTCGGGGCCTTTGTAACGGCCTACAATTCCCTCGGCAATACTCACTATTTTCACGCAAGAACTAGCACCTGTGTACCAGACTTGTGAAATAAATTATCAGGATCCACCAATCCTTGGAACAAACTACCATTGGACGTACGTCATCATTTGGATAACCAGTACGTCAAAAACCACCCTCGGGCAAGGTGTGCCACTCCACTCTGCAGTGAACTACCACTCAGCTGTGAACTTTGAACAACACATTGGAGTACATATTTGTATTAGATATGATATATTTTATTGCATTCGACATAAAATACAATATATTAGAGCTGTTTAGAGAAATGGATGCCGAATTCTACAAGGACAGTGAAAAGTTGTGGTCCAGTGCACCTTAAGCGAGAGCCACAGAAGTAGGAACATTGTAACGTGTTGTAATTTGGCAACCTAATGTAAAGTAATTTAATAAAAATTAGATATCGTCATTTGATAAACGCGAGGTATTGAAAGTTGATAACTGTAACGTGTTGTCATTACCTAAACGTAGTACGACATATCTTGATAGTGTACACAACGCAGAAACTACATTATCTAACAAATACATCAACATTCCGCCGTTAAACCAAATAACTTGCACATTCAAAGGCGAGATGTTCTTGTTTTACACAATGCACTCCACACTCAAACCAAGATATATATATATATACCTCAATATCATTTTCCCAAGGTATCACGATAAAAAAAGGAAAACATTCAACACCGCAATGAGTATCTAACACTTTAGTAATGACTCTATTCCCTAAATTCAAAGTAATTGAAATGCTACCGAGTCATAGCAACAAAACATTTTTGTACCTCTCACTGCAGTAAGCAGTCACCGCTGCAGCGGCTCGTGTTCAACGAAACTTGGGCCTAAACTTACTATCTGAACTGGCCTGCTGAGTGCAGGACACGCCCTGCACTCAGCGTAACACACATAGTTCTCAGTGTGACATGCATTGTTCTCCGTGTGACACGCACAGCACGCAGCGTAACGCGCACAGCATTCACCGTGACACGCACAGCACTAAGCGTAACACGCACTGTAATCAGCATAACATGTTCAGCACTCACCGTAACATGCTTAGCACCCAGCATAACGAGCTCAGCGTTCATCGAACAAGACCCAACACATAATACAGCACGCACGGCATATAACAAAATACGGCACAGCACACAACACAGCACACACGACACACAACACAGCACGCACGGCTCGAAGAAGAGGAATTTCAGTCCCCCCCGACTGCGTGCCCCGCTCACCGGCCTCCATGACGTGGTCGAGCGTAGGGAAGCGCTTCTTGACTCTGGGGCTGATCATGGACAGCGTGATGACGAAGGTGAGGTTCACGTAGCGCATGATGGTGCGCCGCATCACGCGCGACCGCTCGTCCTGGCCACACACATGAACTCGTTACCATACAATGGCGGATATTACAGAGCATGTGGTGGTGTTAGGCCATGCAATTGTGAATATTACCGGACCTGAATGTAAGGTGTGGTGATATTAAGCCATACAATGGCGAATATTCCAGGACCTATAGGAATGCTAATTCCTATAGATACAGTCTCTTGACATTCGTTCATCATGACCAACAGCAGTAGCGCGCTCACGGGCACATAAACTAATCATAGCTCACTAACTGGAACCGTGAAAAAAATAAAAAAATACTTCATTAATTTAAATAACTGAACCTGAGCGATCGAAACTCGCCTATTTTATGTCAACCCAACTTATCCTGCCATAGCCGAACGTAACCTAATCTAACCGAACCCAACTTATCCTGCCAACAAACTAACGTAACCTAACTTGACCAAGAATTTTTTACAGACCTAATGTTAGTTGAACCGGTAACGACATTCCACCGTATCTAAGATTTCGCTTCAAGCTCATATTGCTCCTAATATTTCCTCACGCCATTGGTGAAGACGTATCACCGTATCGCTATTTATATAGATAATATAATAGAGAAAAGACTTCAGCAGGGCAAGGGAGATGCGGTTGGGGAGCTCACGAGACTGCCCGCTAAGGGGGCAGAGCAGCGCTGTGTGCAGAATGACAAGCAGATGCAAACGACGCTGGCTGACGCACGCTGGTCTTTGTGTACGATGAATTAATACGATAACAGCCATGGTTAACTCAACTAAACTAAGTCTAGTTTGAACTAAACTATCCAACTAAAGTTCAATACTCAACTCAACTTTAAAGTTAATTGTACAGAGCAATTTTAGAAATAGCAAACATGAACTGGATCGTACCTTTATTTAGTGTCAAGTATTTATGGAAATTGAGTTTGTGGCTGCTGGTCAATCAGTAACATTATGAAAATTCCCTCCGTGTACCACCGGTAGCTCACGTGGCGGTCAACGTGCTAAGAAGAAACGAGACACTAACATCCTACTGTCGCGAGTGAACTGATGTTTAATATTGTAAAGCTAGCAAATAGGTACCCCAGCTTTTCTTCTCCCTAGCCGTACTGCCAGTGTTCAAGGGACGTAATTTCCAACCAATTTACATCATATTCATAACAATTTACATCGACTGTGGGGGTTCCTAACGCTACGTGCTATACAATGTAGCGTCCCAAAGTCCGCTTACCAAAACTTAAGCCGACAACGATACTACGACGACGTGAATTGTTTAGAAATTTGGTCCCAAGTCAGCTCCGACTCACAAAAAGCACCGTTCCAACACCACAGACGCCCCACAACACACACCTGTACGTACAACACTGCACGTATAACACTGTACCACGTGTAAGGCCCATTTCACACCGAGCTAGCAAAACAGCATCTAGCAAGCTCGCATGAGCTATCTAGCAGACGGTCTGTGAGACTGGTAGGCAGGAATAGCACTATATTATAAAGCATGCGAGGTGAAAAAGCTATTCCTACCTGTCTCGCAGACCATCTGCTAGATAGCTCATGCGAGCTTACTAGATGCTGCTTTGCTAGATAGCTCATGCAAGCTTACTAGATGCTGCTTTGCTAGATAGCTCATGCGAGCTTACTAGATGCTGCTTTGCTAGATAGCTCATGCAAGCTTACTAGATGCTGCTTTGCTAGCTCAGTGTGAAACGGGCCTAAGACTGCACGTCCAACACTACACGTATAACACTGTACCACGTACAAGACAGCACGTACAACACTACACGTATAACACTGTATCACGTACAACACAGCCCGTACAACACCACAGACGCCCAACAAAACGCACCTGGCCAACAATGCAGGTGGAGACGAAGAGCGCGAGGGCGTCGGGCCAGGGCAGGGACATGTACTGCTCCCACCATCGCTGCACCACGATCGACACGTAGAAGCCAAGCACGAACGCCACAGGGATCAGGTCAGTGAACTGCTGGCAGTGGATCGCTACGTTCTCGAACGATCTGTCAGTCAAATGTCACGTCGGAAATCGATTAGATGGCGTTAAAATGATCGCGCGTTGGTATTTCTCAGGGAGTGATTTCGGTGGTCGCGCTACATTCTCAAATGATCTGCGCAAGTCAAGCCTGGCAGTAGCTGAATAATGAGTCACTAATTTTGAGACCAGATACCATCACATTTCTGGGCAAAGGAGAAGAAGAAAGAGAGCATTTGAAAAAGAAGACGATTCAAAAATAAAAATTAAGACGATTAGAAGAGAGGCATTTGTAAAAAAAAACAAGAACATTCATGAAATGAACTAAAAACTCGGAAAGGAGAATTAACCAAGCGGATTGGAAACGGATGAGTATTCGAGAAGTTCTCAGGAAGGTAAAGAGGTTCCAAAACATTGTCAGAACTCGATAAGCAGCAAATATCCAGCCAAAACAAACAGCGAGTGTATTACCGAAGAATCACGAAACAAAAAATAACTTTCACCGTCAATGATCACTTCCGATGCCCTCAACGCATCACTAACAAAGAACAACACGAGCTAAAGTTGGTGACACCGAAATAATAAACAGCAATTACGACCAGGTTAAAGCTCTCATATCTCCTTCCTTCAGACCGTACTACCTACCAGAATCTCTGACCTTCAGACGGAATGTCAGCATTTGCTCACTGTATATTGCATTCTATGAATTACCAAGTAACACAGTGAAACGCCCACAAGTACCATCAGTTAGGCACCTGCACTCCACAGCGCCAGGGTAATTCAATAATGAAGTTCCCGAAATTACGTTCCAAAAACTCCTGCCTCTAGCGTAACTGCGATAAACCACAAATCAGGTGACAAATAGAGCATTTTTTCAAATGCTGAGTGAGGCCAGAAGGCTGAACGAACTCTTATTCGAAATTGTCTCACCACGCTTGACCAATCTAGCGTCAAAGCCAAGTACCGTGGTGTTGGTATACTTCGATGCACATCGCGCACAACTGCGATATAAAAGGGTAAAAAGTACGAAGAAAGGGCAGTATACCTACGTAACCAAACAAATAAATAGTGAATTACTTGGGATAGAACATTGTTAACTCGTCAAGAAATCAAATAGTGAATGTAACAACATAAAGCATAACTAAAATGCTGAAGGTGACGACCCCAAGCATAAATAAACAGCTAAAGGCAACATTAACTCCCAAGCATTAATAAAGAGCTTACGTTAGCTTAAAGCGTTAACTCCCAATAATATCAACAAAACATAAATGAAAAGCTAATGACAAAAATAACAACAAAGAGCTAACGGTTACAAAAACTAAGCAAAACTGAAGTTAGCAACAATAACTTGGGAGCAAAAGGTAACCATTATAACGTAGAGGAAACTACACAAATAATGAGTAGAAGGCAACATCGATCCCAGCATAAATGTGAAGCTGAAGGCAACCATAACTGCAATTGCAATTAATTAGACCTACAATGAATAGTGAACACTTTTCCTGCGACGTGACCCACTGGTGGTCACTGAAGGGATTTCCATAGTGCTGCTAACCAACCAACAGTCACTAACTCAATATTCATAAGTACTTACATACGACGAATACTAAATACTCAATCAATTTCCGCCAATACTTAATGAAAACCATATGAAAGCAATATCAGTTTAATAGTCGTTATTTTCAAAACCAATTCATAAATACTTGCTGCAAACTAAAAGAAGGCACTATCTATTTTATTTTCAAAATTAACCTCTAAAATAAACTATAATTTTAGTTGAATAGTGAACTTTAGTTTAACCAGCCGGAGATAACCCTTTAACGTCCACATTTTGTACTCATATTATCGATCTCACTAGCACCTTCATTAAAATGGCACCAGCATCACAACGAGGAAGTGACTGCCACTAGACAATCAACTTCGAGGAACACATTAGGGCACAAATTTCACAAGGAATAAAATATATTAAACCTCTTTATGAAAGTGGATTTTGAAATTCACTTGACAAAAAAGGGTTAACGCGTTAATAAACTAACTCACCTCTTCTGCGCCTCGTCAAGCACGACCCTGTAGATGACGCTGCAGAGGCTGTAGAGGAGCACGTAGATGATCAGGTCCGGCCACACAAGTTTGTAGATGCTGCCCCGCCATCTGCACAGGATTAGATTAGATGTTAGTTTGAGCCGCTCTAATGGCAAAAAAACAGTGTTTCGAACAGAGGAAGGAGGAATGCACCATTTAGTATGGAAATAGGTTAGAGATAATATGTTAGCTTAAGGCTTCATAAACGCTACAAAAAAAAGTATCGAAAAGAGGAAGAAGGAAGGCACCATTTATTATGGAGATAAGAGAATGGAGAATCTATGCAGAACTGGGGCATACAAACAGTAAGTTGAGAAAGAAGTTTATGAAACATGATAAAGGTTAGAGAATATAGAAGTAGGGGCTGAAAAACAGGGCAGCAGTGAACCGAAAAAAGGTGGTCCTTAACACAACAAAAAAAAATTTCATTTAAAAAAAGGCCTACTTAATTCTCAGTTCGGGCTTTCACACATTTTCCCCAGCGCATTGGCAAATGATGTATTTTTTATGCCAATCAAGCCTGATACATTTCACCTTGTACATCGGTTTTTCACATGCCTTATAGTTAACACCAGGAAGCAATGGCGGTTACCCCCGACAAGCCGGTACCCATCTCCGATACCTGGGTCATGGGCGAAACTTTCTACCACCTTAACTTTAGGTTCAAAACCTACGTTTGTATTACATCAACTTTGTATTCGAACGCAGTTGTTGCATCGGTCATAATGTACATGAATTGATTTATTAAAACTAAGCTTTAGCCTCGCTTGTAATAACAAAAAGAGAGGAAGTTGGTTGCTGGTGAGCAGTGTGTGGTGTTGGTGAGCAGTGTGTGGTGTTGGTGAGCAGTGTGTGGTGTTGGTGAGCAGTGTGTGGTGTTGGTGAGCAGTGTGTGGTGATGGTGAGCAGTGTGTGGTGATGGTGAGCAGTGTGTGGTGATGGTAAGCAGTGTGTGGTGATGGTAAGCAGTGTGTGGTGACGGTGAGCAGTGTGTGGTGATGGTAAGCAGTGTGTGGTGATGGTGAGCAGTGTGTGGTGATGGTGAGCAGTGTGTGGTGATGGTAAGCAGTGTGTGGTGATGGTAAGCAGTGTGTGGTGACGGTGAGCAGTGTGTGGTGACGGTGAGCAGTATGATGACTACCCATATCTTTCAACAAAATTTTTTAAGCCAAAGCCCCACAAATTTTGCCCTGCACTGCGAAGTCGATGCTCTACGATGCACCGAATACTCAAACAATTTACGCCTTCTTACCGATACTGATGGCACCGTAAGTTCACAGAGGACACCTTACGCTGCCACCTGCACCGCCACGATGACGCACGTTTGAAAATCCGGATCCTAAAAAGCTGAAGTCCAAACCAGATTATAATATTCAACACAAAAAATATGGAAGTTTTATTTCAATCAAGCCTGATACATATCGTGTTCTACACTGGTTCTTCAGATGCCTTATAACTAACACCAGGACGCAATGGCGGTTATCCCCGGCTAAGTCGGTGCCCATTTCCGACACCTGGGTGGAGTGGGAAACTGTGGCTGAGTTCTCCCTTTTCCCAACGGGGAGAATCACCAGGCGGCACAGCTGCAGGACAACTCCTGTCCTGCCGTCATTGATTTTGGCGCAATTACTCAGGAGCGGACCCTGACTTGGCTGGTGTTCAGCTGGTGGCTCGCCGTCTATAGGCTCGCTCACAGCCGACTGTCTCTAGGCTGATCCAGTCAGCGGCCGGGTCGGTGTGACTCATTGCAATTCTGAGAAATTATATGGCTTTATTCTTGTGTGTGATTATAATTCTAGAAGTTCAATGTCTATTGTTGTGTGTTACTGAATGGAATTTAGGGGAATTTTATGACTATATTCTGGTGTGATTATACTCCTAGAAGTTCAATGTCTATTGTTGTGTGTTACTGAATGGAATTCCGAGGAATTTTATGACTTTATTCTTGTGAGTGATTATACTCCTAGAAGTTCAATGTCTATAGTTCTGTGTTACTGAGTGGAATTCCGAGGAATTCTATGACTTTATTCTCTCACATGCACAGTTAAGACATTGAATTTCCCGGAGTTTCAGTCACTCACACAAATAAACTCTTGGAAATTCAATGTCTTAATTGCTGTATGTGAGTGATCGAAATTCTATGCCTTCATTCTTGTGTGTGAGTGATTAAACTCCTAGAAGTTCAATGTCATTATCGTTGTGTGTGATTAAATACCTAGAGATTCAATGCTTTTATTGTAGTGTTACTGTAAACAACTCCGAGAAGTTCAATGTATTAATTGTGACCGATTAAAATTCTTGAAAATTCAGTGTCTTAATTGTTGCATGAAAGAAATTACACTCCTAGAAGTTCAATATTTTTATGGCTTTGTATGACTGATTGAAGCTCCTAGAAATACCATCTCTTTATTGTTGTGTGTGACTGACTGAAACTCCTGGAAGTCCAATCTCCTAATTGTTGTGACTGCATGGCAAGGCTTATGCTCTGTTACCACAGGCGCTTCAAACCGAGCTCGAGTAAGTCAGCTGTCCATCTATTTTTGCTGAGCAACAACTGCGTACATACACGAGCGTGTCTCGCAAATGTTTCTCGGGCAGAAAACAAATGAAGCAATTTATTTCCGCAAGCAATGCATCAGGAGAGTGCTCAAAAACTACCACAACGGACAAGTTAAGCTATAATTACCAGACGGGCTCACAGATATTCATTTATAAACGTAATTCAATCAAAAATCAAGAAGAAAACATGTGGACAGATATCAAAATAATATTGAGTTAAATATTATTTTGATATCTGTCCACATGTTTTCTTCTTGATTTTTGATTGAATTACGTTTACCTCTTCAAGGCATCCACGTCGACCTTGCAGCCTTGTTTTGCTGCTTACTAAATTGTTTTTCAATTTCTTTCTTTTCTCCTTTTTATCGAATGCTCATACCGAACTTGCTGCTCAGACTTGACTCGTGTATATGTTTCTAAATCTAGAAACAATTTAGATAGTCAAGATTTTTAAATTCCATAAATAACTTCACTGTCACATCGTTTTTAAATCCATTTCGTCCTTGCTACATCTTATAAGTGTTACATGCGGAAACCACTGGTACGACAGCCTTGTAACTACATTATTTGCCATTTATGATCCCTAATGTTCCTGCTCATGGACTGAATTTGCGCTCTCCTTATGAAATCATACTAGGTTTCAGACAATTTAGACTAATAATCTCTGTGTGTTTTTAGTTTCTCTTTTTTTTTAATTTAATTATAAGTAGGAATGTCCTTATTTTTACCTTGATCCTGTAGTTTTTATCATTTTTATTTTTACGTCACATTTTACTTACTGTCTCTTAATTCTAATGACTGACCATGTTGACGTATTCGACAATATTGATCCAGATCTCAATCATTTGAATAGACTGCACCCAAACCTAAATGAAACTGGAAACTGTAAATACCTAAATATTAAAAAATTCAATGAATCGATGAGGAAGACCTGTAACGATTTTTCTCTATTATGTTGGAACTGTAGATCCATTTACCCGAAAATAGATGAAATATCTTGTACTATCACTGAGCTGAACAGCAATTTTGATGTTCTCAGTTTCACCGAAAGTTGGCTAGACGACTCATCTAAAGACCTGATTCAAATTCAAAACTATTATAGCCATCATTCACTCCGTAGTAACAAACGTGGTGGTGGCATCAGTTCGTACATATCTAAACATATATCTTCGAAAGTCATTTTAAGTGCAACTATGAATCGTGAACATATTGAGACTTTATTTATAGAACTAACGAAAAATGATAAACGGATTGTGCTTGGGACAGTATATAGGCCCCCAACAGCTTGTAACGTCTCTTTCCTGAACGAGCTTCAAAGCATAATATCTCAGTTCAACAAGTCTCTATATAATGACATAATAATCTGCGGGGATTTCAACTACGATCTTCTACAATATGATAGCTGTGAGCAAACCTCAAACTTCATAAATGTTTTTCAGTCTAGCTCCTTCCTCCCAATCATCACGAAACCTACGCGTGTTGCTTCTGAATCGGCTACGTTACTCGATAATATTTTTATGTTAGATCCGACTGATTTTCTTACCGGAATAATAACTTCTGACTTATCTGACCATTTCCCGGTGTTTCTCATCAAGAAAAATGTCTATAATCCTTGTCCCAGCCCACAGGCTGATACTTATTCATTTCGTTGTGTAAACGAATACAACTTGGGAACAATGCGAACTGTTCTAGAAGAATTAATGCCATCATTAGACATCTATGAACGGGACAATAATGCGATAAACATTGATGAAGCAATACTAAATTTAACTGAAATTATAACGACCGCATATAACCAGTGTTGCCCAATAATCACCCGCACAATTACGCCGAAAAATAGACATAAGCCCTGGATTACTGAAGATATCGTGATCAATATAAAGAAACGTCAAGCGTACCTAGCCTTACTATACGAAGGGCGAATATCTAAAGTAACGTATAACCGATTCAGGAATCATGTGACAAATCAAATACGAACCTCAAAACGAGACTACTTCACGCGCAAATTTACTGAATACAAAACTGATATTAAAAAAACTTGGCGACTGCTTAATTCATGCTATAAACCGAATAATAATACTACGAAAACAATTGAGTCCGTCGTTCACGAAAATGTAAAATACCACGAGAAAAAAGATATTGCAACTGTGTTTAACAACTTTTTTGTAAACATAGGAAAAAATATAGCCGATAGTGTCTTCAGTGAACCCAGAGACCACTTGCAATACATGGACCATGTCCGTGAACCTAACTCTTTCTTTTTCACGCCAACTAATCCCTCCGATGTAATTACGTGCATAAACAACTTGAAAAATAAATCAAGTGGATTGAAAAATTTTTCGGCTGAAGTTCTTAAGGCTATAGCTGATATAATAGCACCGTGCATATCTTATATTATCAACCAATCCCTTTCTCAAGGTATCTTCCCCAACTCTTTCAAAGTTGCGAGAGTCACCCCTATTTTTAAAAATGGTGATAAAAACTGCATTAACAATTATAGACCTATCTCTGTACTACCAATTATTAGCAAAATATTCGAGAAAATTGTGTATAAAAAAGTGTATTCGTATTTTGAACAAAAATCTTTCCTCTACGACAAACAATACGGTTTTCGTTCTAAGAAATCTACGACACAAGCGGTATTAAATCATTTGCAATACCTTTATTCTAATATAGATGAAGGAAAGCTTGTTTTCTCCGTATTTCTTGACTTTCGAAAAGCATTCGATTGTGTGGACCATAACGTATTACTCTCGAAACTACACTGTTATGGCATTCGAGGGGCTGCCCATGATTGGTTCAGATCATACTTAGCAAATCGGAAACAATACGTTGTCATTGACGACGCAAAATCAGACCCACAGACAATTAGCCATGGAGTTCCACAAGGATCTGTCCTTGGGCCTCTCCTATTTCTAATTTTTATCAATGATATCATTAAATCTACATCATTCTTCAAATTCATACTCTTTGCCGATGACAGTACCCTTTCTGCGGTCCTTCCAGACCAAAATCCCGCTAGGATGGCGGAGCGTATAAATAATGAACTTCATAAGGTTTCATTGTGGCTTAAAGCTAATAAAATAAGCCTTAATATCGATAAAACAAAATATATTACATTCTCATACAAGAAAAATATATCTCTCCCACGCATTCAAATTGGCGAAGGTGAAATCGAAGAAACCCACTCAAGTAAATTCCTGGGCATCATAATAGACAAACATCTAACCTTTAAAGAGCACATCGCTCATATTAGTTCTAAATTATCAAAATCTATCGGAATCCTAAATAAAGTTAAAAATTTCCTGCCTGAAACAGCCTTACAAATGCTCTACCGAACGCTCATTTCACCATACTTGCAATACGGAATAGAAGCATGGTACGGAACTGATAAAAATAAAACCAACAAAATTTTTACCCTGCAAAAAAGAGCCATAAGAGCGGTAAAGAATCTAGAATATAATGCTCACACAAATGACTCATTCAAAAATTTACGAATACTTAAGCTCTCGGATCTCTACAAAATCTCCATTTGCAATTTCATTTACAAAACATTAACAAATGATGGCGACAATAGCCTAAAACAACTATTAACTGCGCAAACTGGTCATCACGACCATTTAACCCGAAATAGAAGTAAATTCATGCTTCCTTATTACTCAAAGGCTCGGTCACAACACAGTATCCTCTTCGTTGGAACTAAAACTTGGAACTCAATACCTGCGGAGATCCGTGAAAGTAATTCTTATAAGGTATTCAAAAATAATCTTGAGTCTCACTTCCTATCAGATTACTAGTCGTGTAAGATCACAGAGTCAAACCTTGTCACCTACATAACTGGTCCTAATAATGTAATTCGCCGTGGTTAATTTCGCCGATCTTCAGTCTGTTCATGAATCGTTTGTCGACTATACTGTTAAATCAAGTCCATATGAACTATATTGTGAAATGAAGTGTCTAATTTCGAGTTAATTATCTCATTGATCAGTCTAATGCGTCTCTAGTTTAAGTGAATTAGGTTAAACATTATTGTACTCCTAAGACTAACCTTGATGGTAGGATGCCCTAGAAGTCACTGAACTTATTCGGGCCCACAGGTAGCTATACTCAAATTTGACCATTGTACTAGACTTAAGAAACATTTTATCTCTGTATCACCTGTGGTAAATAAATTGTTTAAATTGTTTAAATTGTTTATATCTTAACCCCTCTACCATGCTAGCTCTGAGAAACGATTTTACTGGCGTATTGCTAGCAGAAATACATAGTTTTCATAAACATTCCCGAGACACGTTCCTGTATAAACGCAGACGTCACCCAACATAAGCAGCTGGAGAGATGAAATACTTGAGCTCATTTGTAAATACAGTAAACCAGTGATTAGTGTGTGAGGGCCTGTGCGTCGTTGTGTAGAATGCCAGTGACGTCACTGAGTTAGAGAACGCATGTAATTAGAGAACAATCACCGTATTGTTCACGCAATACACATGAATGCGACATTTATGTTAGCCAATGCAACAAGGCAGGCTTGTGAACGCTCGTTGAAGGAATATTCGTGAGCTAACTGACAAGAGAACAGTCAAAAAGCTACGATATATACGTTTTTCAGCACGCCGTGTTATTTTTGCTGTAAATCAATTCCAGCTGAAGAAACAGCGCCTCATATGGCCACTACTACATCGCAAAACCACGTCACCAAATTCGTGAACTGACGAAGTGACTAAATACAAACGGAAGAAACCAATCGAAATCCACATCAGTAATTCGGACCTGATTGAAGTGACAGAGTCTTAAGTTCGGTAAGTATACTTCTGAGCATGAGCCACATCAATGACTGATTATAAGTAAGTTTTAGCCTCCCTTACCACAACTAAGATATTCAAACAGAGGAAGGATGAAGGCACCATTTAGTATGGAGTTGAGGAAACGTGGAATCTACGCACAATGTGTGTTCCCGCACAGGACTCTGTGCGTATAAAAATAGTAAGTTAAGAAGGAAGGTTATGAAACAAGGTCAAGGTTTAAATTGAAGAAGAAAGTCAGAGGTGCTGAAAATAGGACAACAGTGATCCGAAAAAAGAGGGTCCTTAACAAGACAAAAACATCTATTCTGACAAAATGAAGGCCTGCCTAACTAGTTACTCAGCCCAGGACCTCACACTTTCCTCCGAGGAGCGCTTATTCCCATAGATACGATAGATGATTTACTCCAATCAAGCCTGATACACATCATCTTGTACATTGGTTTTCAAATGCCTTATAACTAATACCATGACGCAATGTCGGTTACCCTCGGTCAAGCCGGTACCCATTTCCGACACCTGAGTAGAGAGGGGAGTAGTGGCTGAGTTCTCCCTGTTCCCAACGGGGAGAAACACCGAGCAGCACTGCCGGGATATACAAAAGTTGCATCCCGCTGAGGGCATGAGCCTCATCAACACCTCTTGCGAGCGTGCAAGCTGACGTGGAAGTGACGCCCGGCTAATTAGCTCCGTACAAAATTTATACTTCTCTATCGGACCGTGTGGGAGAGTGCAGGGCTTGAACTGAACAAGAACGCGCCAATATTAGATTAGAGCTCTGTCTTATGAAGTGTTGAGGCTTGACAGTATCGATTTGGTGTTGAAGATTGATAGATAATGTAAGTATGGGGAGTCTTGTCTAAGAGACTGTCGAGTAGGAGAGACGTGGTAGAGGTAGAGATTACCTCACTAATGTTGTAGAATTATTTCTTACTGGTGTATTATATCTTACTGGTGTATTATATCTCACTGGTGTATTATGTCTCACTGGTGTATTATGTCTCACTGGTGTATTATGTCTCACTGGAGTATTATATCTCACTGGAGTATTATGTCTCACTGGTGTATTATATCTCACTGGTGTATTATATCTCACTGGTGTATTATATCTTACTGGTGTATTATATCTCACTGGTGTATTATGTCTCACTGGTGTATTATGTCTCACTGGTGTATTATGTCTCACTGGAGTATTATATCTCACTGGAGTATTATGTCTCACTGGTGTATTATGTCTCACTGGTGTATTATATCTCACTGGTGTATTATATCTCACTGGTGTATTATGTCTCACTGGAGTATTATATCTCACTGGAGTATTATGTCTCACTGGTGTATTATGTCTCACTGGTGTATTATGTCTCACTGGTGTATTATGTCTCACTGGTGTATTATGTCTCACTGGAGTATTATATCTCACTGGTGTATTATGTCTCACTGGTGTATTATGTCTCACTGGTGTATTATGTCTCACTGGTGTATTATATCTCACTGGTGTATTATGTCTCACTGGTGTATTATGTCTCACTGGTGTATTATGTCTCACTGGTGTATTATATCTCACTGGTGTATTATATCTCACTGGTGTATTATGTCTCACTGGAGTATTATATCTCACTGGAGTATTATGTCTCACTGGTGTATTATGTCTCACTGGTGTATTATATCTCACTGGTGTATTATATCTCACTGGTGTATTATGTCTCACTGGTGTATTATGTCTCACTGGTGTATTATATCTCACTGGTGTATTATATATCACTGGTGTATTATGTCTCACTGGAGTATTATATCTCACTGGAGTATTATGTCTCACTGGTGTATTATGTCTCACTGGTGTATTATATCTCACTGGTGTATTATATCTCACTGGTGTATTATGTCTCACTGGAGTATTATGTCTCACTGGTGTATTATGTCTCACTGGTGTATTATGTCTCACTGGAGTATTATATCTCACTGGAGTATTATGTCTCACTGGTGTATTATGTCTCACTGGTGTATTATATCTCACTGGTGTATTATATCTTACTGGTGTATTATATCTCACTGGTGTATTATGTCTCACTGGTGTATTATGTCTCACTGGTGTATTATGTCTCACTGGAGTATTATATCTCACTGGAGTATTATGTCTCACTGGTGTATTATGTCTCACTGGTGTATTATGTCTCACTGGTGTATTATGTCTCACTGATGTATTATATCTCACTGATGTATTATATCTCACTGGTGTATTATGTGTATTATGTCTCACTGATGTATTATATCTCACTGATGCATTATATCTCACTGGTGTATTATGTCTCACTGGAGTATTATATCTCACTGGTGTATTATGTCTCACTGGTGTATTATGTCTCACTGGAGTATTATGTCTCACTGGTGTATTATGTCTCACTGGTGTATTATGTCTCACTGGTGTATTATGTCTCACTGGTGTATTATGTCTCACTGGTGTATTATATCTCACTGGTGTATTATGTCTCACTGGTGTATTATGTCTCACTGGAGTATTATGTCTCACTGGTGAATTATGTCTCACTGGAGTATTATGTCTCACTGGTGTATTATGTCTCACTGGAGTATTATGTCTCACTGGAGTATTATGTCTCACTGATGTATTATATCTCACTGATGTATTATATCTCACTGGTGTATTATGTCTCACTGGTGTATTATGTCTCACTGGTGTATTATGTCTCACTGGAGTATTATGTCTCACTGGTGTATTACGTCTCACTGGTGTATTACGTCTCACTGGTGTATTACGTCTCACTGGTGTATTATGTCTCACTGGTGTATTATGTCTCACTGGTGTATTATGTCTCACTGGTGTATTATGTCTCATTGGTGTATTATGTCTCACTGGTGTATTATATCTCACTGGTGTATTATGTCTCACTGGTGTATTATATCTCACTGGTGTATTATGTCTCACTGGTGTATTATGTCTCACTGGTGTATGTCTCACTGGTGTATTATATCTCACTGGTGTATTATGTCTCACTGGTGTATTATGTCTCACTGGTGTATTATGTCTCACTGGTGTATTACGTGTATTATGTCTCACTGATGTATTATATCTCACTGATGTATTATATCTGACTGGTGTATTATGTGTATTATGTCTCACTGATGTATTATATCTCACTGATGTATTATATCTCACTGGTGTATTATGTCTCACTGGTGTATTATGTCTCACTGGTGTATTATGTCTCACTGATGTATTATATCTCACTGGTGTATTATATCTCACTGGTGTATTATGTCTCACTGATGTATTATATCTCACTGATGTATTATATCTCACTGGTGTATTATGTCTCACTGGTGTATTATGTCTCACTGGTGTATTATGTCTCACTGATGTATTATATCTCACTGATGTATTATATCTCACTGGTGTATTATGTCTCACTGGTGTATTACGTCTCACTGGTGTATTATGTCTCACTGGTGTATTATGTCTCACTGGTGTATTGTCTCACTGGTGTATTATGTCTCACTGGTGTAGTATGTGTATTATGTCTCACTGATGTATTATATCTCACTGATGTATTATGTCTCACTGGTGTATTATGTCTCACTGGTGTATTATGTCTCACTGGTGTATTATGTGTATTATGTCTCACTGATGTATTATATCTCACTGGTGTATTATGTCTCACTGGTGTATTATGTCTCACTGGTGTATTATGTCTCACTGGTGTATTATGTCTCACTGATGTATTATACCTCACTGATGTATTATATCTCACTGGTGTATTATGTCTCACTGGTGTATTACGTCTCACTGGTGTATTATGTCTCACTGGTGTATTATGTCTCACTGGTGTATTATGTCTCACTGGTGTATTATGTCTCACTGGTGTATTATATCTCACTGGTGTATTATGTCTCACTGGTGTATTATGTCTCACTGGTGTATTATATCTCACTGGTGTATTATGTCTCACTGGTGTATTATGTCTCACTGGTGTATTATGTCTCACTGGTGTATTATGTGTATTATGTCTCACTGATGTATTATATCTCACTGGTGTATTATGTCTCACTGGTGTATTATGTCTCACTGGTGTATTATGTCTCACTGATGTATTATATCTCACTGATGTATTATATCTCACTGGTGTATTATGTCTCACTGGTGTATTACGTCTCACTGGTGTATTATGTCTCACTGGTGTATTATGTCTCACTGGTGTATTATGTCTCACTGGTGTATTATGTCTCACTGGTGTATTATATCTCACTGGTGTATTATGTCTCACTGGTGTATTATGTCTCACTGGTGTATTATGTCTCACTGGTGTATTATGTGTATTATGTCTCACTGATGTATTATATCTCACTGGTGTATTATGTCTCACTGGTGTATTATGTCTCACTGGTGTATTATGTCTCACTGGTGTATTATGTCTCACTGGTGTATTATGTCTCACTGGTGTATTGTCTCACTGGTGTATTATGTCTCACTGGTGTATTATGTGTATTATGTCTCACTGGTGTATTATGTCTCACTGGTGTATTATGTCTCACTGGTGTATTATGTCTCACTGGTGTATTATGTCTCACTGGTGTATTATGTCTCACTGGTGTATTGTCTCACTGGTGTATTATGTCTCACTGGTGTATTATGTGTATTATGTCTCACTGGTGTATTATGTCTCACTGGTGTATTATATCTCACTGGTGTATTACGTCTCACTGGTGTATTATATCTCACTGGTGTACATTCCTTACTGATGAATATAAGGTAGCAAAAGCAAATTTGGTCACAAAGACGCACAAGCGAGCAATACTTGCTTTCAGTACGTACCCAAGACAATCGAAGAAGGAGAACAAACAAAGCTCTGATCCCTTTAGCTGCCTAAAACTATAAGTAAACGATGTATCTTTAAGATCTTTTTTTTAGTTCCGCTGACTCTGTTGGAGGTAATTCTGGAGATATGCTCGATACGACGTACATGCAGACAAGCAGAACCATAGTCATCGCTAGCCAAAAGCTCTACGACAGTCCTAAATCATAGTCCCAAATTATAGTCTCAAATCATAGTCCTAAATCACAGTCCTGAATCACATTATCGAATTATAGTTCCGAATCATAGTCCCAAATTATAGTTCCGAATCATAGTCTCAAATTATAGTTCCGAATCATAGTCTCAAATTATAGTTCCGAATCATAGTCCCAAATTATAGTTCCGAATCATAGTCTCAAATTATAGTTCCGAATCATAGTCCCAAATTATAGTTCCGAATCATAGTCTCAAATTATAGTTCCGAATCATAGTCCCAAATTATAGTTCCGAATCATAGTCTCAAATTATAGTTCCGAATCATAGTCCCAAATTACAGTTCCGAATCATAGTCCCAAATTATAGTCTCAAATCATAGTCCTAAATCACAGTCCTGAATCACATTATCGAATTATAGTTCCGAATCATAGTCCCAAATTATAGTTCCGAATCATAGTCCCAAATTATAGTTCCGAATCATAGTCCCAAATTATAGTTCCGAATCATAGTCCCAAATTATAGTTCCGAATCATAGTCTCAAATTATAGTTCCGAATCATAGTCCCAAATTATAGTTCCGAATCATAGTCCCAAATTATAGTTCCGAATCATAGTCCCAAATTATAGTTCCGAATCATAGTCTCAAATTATAGTTCCGAATCATAGTCCCAAATTATAGTTCCGAATCATAGTCCCAAATTATAGTTCCGAATCATAGTCTCAAATTATAGTTCCGAATCATAGTCCCAAATTATAGTTCCGAATCATAGTCCCAAATTATAGTTCCGAATCATAGTCCCAAATTATAGTTCCGAATCATAGTCCCAAATTATAGTTCCGAATCATAGTCTCAAATTATAGTTCCGAATCATAGTCCCAAATTATAGTTCCGAATCATAGTCCCAAATTATAGTTCCGAATCATAGTCTCAAATTATAGTTCCGAATCATAGTCCCAAATTATAGTTCCGAATCATAGTCCCAAATTATAGTTCCGAATCATAGTCCCAAATTATAGTTCCGAATCATAGTCCCAAATTATAGTTCCGAATCATAGTCCCAAATTATAGTTCCGAATCATAGTCTCAAATTATAGTTCCGAATCATAGTCCCAAATTATAGTTCCGAATCATAGTCCCAAATTATAGTTCCGAATCATAGTCTCAAATTATAGTTCCGAATCATAGTCCCAAATTATAGTTCCGAATCATAGTCCCAAATTATAGTTCCGAATCATAGTCCCAAATTATAGTTCCGAATCATAGTCCCAAATTATAGTTCCGAATCATAGTCCCAAATTATAGTTCCGAATCATAGTCCCAAATTATAGTTCCGAATCATAGTCTCAAATTATAGTTCCGAATCATAGTCCCAAATTATAGTTCCGAATCATAGTCTCAAATTATAGTTCCGAATCATAGTCCCAAATTACAGTTCCGAATCATAGTCCCAAATTATAGTCTCAAATCATAGTCCTAAATCACAGTCCTGAATCACATTATCGAATTATAGTTCCGAATCATAGTCCCAAATTATAGTTCCGAATCATAGTCCCAAATTATAGTTCCGAATCATAGTCCCAAATTATAGTTCCGAATCATAGTCCCAAATTATAGTTCCGAATCATAGTCTCAAATTATAGTTCCGAATCATAGTCCCAAATTATAGTTCCGAATCATAGTCCCAAATTATAGTTCCGAATCATAGTCCCAAATTATAGTTCCGAATCATAGTCCCAAATTATAGTTCCGAATCATAGTCCCAAATTATAGTTCCGAATCATAGTCTCAAATTATAGTTCCGAATCATAGTCCCAAATTATAGTTCCGAATCATAGTCCCAAATTATAGTTCCGAATCATAGTCCCAAATTATAGTTCCGAATCATAGTCCCAAATTATAGTTCCGAATCATAGTCTCAAATTATAGTTCCGAATCATAGTCCCAAATTATAGTTCCGAATCATAGTCCCAAATTATAGTTCCGAATCATAGTCCCAAATTATAGTTCCGAATCATAGTCCCAAATTATAGTTCCGAATCATAGTCCCAAATTATAGTTCCGAATCATAGTCTCAAATTATAGTTCCGAATCATAGTCCCAAATTATAGTTCCGAATCATAGTCCCAAATTATAGTTCCGAATCATAGTCCCAAATTATAGTTCCGAATCATAGTCCCAAATTATAGTTCCGAATCATAGTCTCAAATTATAGTTCCGAATCATAGTCCCAAATTACAGTTCCGAATCATAGTTCCGAATCATAGTCGCAAACTACAGGGGTTACTGCAGAGTAGCACGTCCGTTCTGTAGGGAGAGAACGATAGCGGGAAAATGAAGATGGGGCACGCAACGCTCACACAAAAATATGACAACTGCAAATAAAAGGAGTTTAAGGACCCGCAAACTACGAAGAATTCATAACACGAGGAAAAAAGTAAACTTTGACCAGAAACCTATCGAGCCTGGAGGAAGGCACACCATGAAAAAAGAAAGGTACGAGATAAAACGAAATTTGACCTACAAAGAATTATCGAGTACAAAAATGGCACAAAGAAAAAGAAGGCTTGAAGAAAGAAAGCAAAAATTAGCCAAGAAAAAATTGCGGAATAAGAAGGAAAGCAGATACAGAAGTAACAAAAGTACGAGGTCAAACGCGAAACCTCAACAAAGAAAGAACTATAAAGACGGAATAAAGCAAATCAACACAAAAAGAAAGATGAAAAAAGAACAAGAAACTTAACCAACAAAGATAAACAGAACAAGAAGGTAGAGCTGAGAAAGAAAACAAAATAATACGAGAAAGAATGTGAACCTCGACTATCGAAAAAACATTTTTTTTATTTCCAATAAAGTTTAACATGAAATGTTGATACATTGTTTTTTTTACAACTATTGAGTACGGAGAAAGGCAATTAAACAAAGAAAAAATCCTAACACGGAAAGAACGCAAGACTTGACAAATAGAACACTATTGAACACCAGGAAGGCAATTAATTAAGTAAAGTAAAAGTCACAATACGAAAAGAACGCGATACCTGACAAACAGAACACTCAGTATGAATTAGTATGGAAAGCAATTCAACAAAGAAAAAGCCTCAATACGGGGAACAACTCGACACATGACAAACAGAGCACCATTGGGTAGTAATGCAGACAATTAAAAAAAGAAAAAAATCACAGTACATGGAGAACGAGAGACTTGACAGAGTATCATAGAGTACGAACGACGGCAATTAAACAAAGAAAAAGTCACTATATGGGAAGTGCGCGAGACTCGACAAACAGGACATTCACTGCTGAGTACGAAAAAAGAGACTTAATCAAGTAAAGTAAAAGTCCCATTGCGGAGAAGAACGCGAGACTTGACAAATAGAGCACTATCTTATCTTGTCCAACAATACCCTTGCTGTGTTGATTTATTTATACATTTGTTTGGTGTCCGCTTCTTCCGTCTCTCTGTGACGCTCATAAAGATGCTCAATGACCGAATCTGTGATATGAGTTTCACCAGTGCACAAGTACAAAAATATTTTAATGGCGGGTACTATGGGATGGATATATTTGTTGGGCATCCACGTCTGGAAAACTTGCAAAAGAAAAATACCAAATCGATCATTTTTGACGGGCCGTGCATACTAGTCGAGTGATAAAGAAGAGAGAAAAGAGAACGACGTAAGATCAATTGAGAGGAGCACAGTGTGACCTGACTACACAACACCACACACGTCACCATCGCGTGCCTCAGTAACTGCCAATTTCTATCTGCTGGTGCCACTGCAGAATTGCAACGACTGCTGCCCACCTGCTGGAGTAGGAGGCTAAACGCACACAAGGAGCTAAACGCACAGGTGAGTGAGTAGGCTAAACGCACACAAGGAGCTAAACGCACAGATGAGTCAGTAGGCTAAACGCACACAAGGAGCTAAACGCACAGGTGAGTGAGTAGGCTAAACGCACACAAAGAGCTAAACGCACAGGTGAGTGAATAGGCTAAACGCACACAAGGAGCTAAACGCACAGGTGAGTGAGTAGGCTAAACGCACACAAGGAGCTAAACGCACAGGTGAGTGAGTAGGCTAAACGCACACAAGGAGCTAAACGCACAGGTGAGTGAGTAGGCTAAACGCACACAAGGAGCTAAACGCACAGGTGAGTGAGTAGGCTAAACGCACACAAGGAGCTAAACGCACAGGTGAGTCAGTAGGCTAAACGCACACAAGGAGCTAAACGCACAGGTGAGTGAGTAGGCTAAACGCACACAAGGAGCTAAACGCACAGGTGAGTGAGTAGGCTAAACGCACACAAGGAGCTAAACGCACAGGTGAGTCAGTAGGCTTAACGCACACAAGGAGCAAAACGCACAGGTGAGTCAGTAGGCTAAACGCACACAAGGAGCTAAACGCACAGGTGAGTCAGTAGGCTAAACGCACACAAGGAGCAAAACGCACAGGTGAGTCAGTAGGCTAAACGCACACAAGGAGCTAAACGCACAGGTGAGTGAGTAGGCTAAACGCACACAAGGAGCTAAACGCACAGGTGAGTCAGTAGGCTAAACGCACACAAGGAGCAAAACGCACAGGTGAGTCAGTAGGCTAAACGCACACAAGGAGCTAAACGCACAGGTGAGTGAGTAGGCTAAACGCACACAAGGAGCTAAACGCACAGGTGAGTGAGTAGGCTAAACGCACACAAGGAGCTAAACGCACAGGTGAGTGAGTAGGCTAAACGCACACAAGGAGCAAAACGCACAGGTGAGTCAGTATATGCTAAACGCACACAAGGAGCTAAACGCACAGGTGAGTGAGTAGGCTAAACGCACACAAGGAGCTAAACGCACAGGTGAGTGAGTAGGCTAAACGCACACAAGGAGCTAAACGCACAGGTGAGTGAGTAGGCTAAACGCACACAAGGAGCAAAACGCACAGGTGAGTGAGTAGGCTAAACGCACACAAGGAGCTAAACGCACAGGTGAGTGAGTTATTTGAAATAAGTTCGACAAATTCAAAACCTGTTCTCGGCCAAAAAGCGTGAAATTTTTCAAAAATAGCGAGAGCATAGCGCTTACGAAGGAACAAGACATATTTAGCCGAGACTAACTTGACATCTCCAAGTTTTGAGCAAGGTAAAAGTGCTCAAGAAAAGATAAGGCCAAAACTGAAATATTCAAAGCCCAAAAATTGAGAGTTTTGAAACAAATTTCGTTATCTACAACCGCACCAATGAAAGCGAAGGCAATGTGACTACAATGAATGGGATTATGAGATAAGTATAATTAATACAAGAAATTAACCTCCATGTAACGTGATACATTCGTTCAGAAAATACGAGTATTTGTCATTAATATCTTGACCGCAACACAGATGACTAGTAGCGTAAACACTACGCATAAATATTATAAGACGTAGATAAATAAATAAAACAGAGGGACGTAGGGAAAAGAAGCAACACAAAGCGACACACAGAGAAGAAGCAACACAAAGCGACACACAGAGAAGAAGCAACACAAAGCGACACACAGAGAAGAAGCAACACAAAGCGACACACAGAGAAGAAGCAACACAAAGCGACACACAGAGAAGAAGCAACACAAAGCGACACGCAGAGAAGAAGCAACACAAAGCGACACACAGAGAAGAAGCAACACAAAGCGACACACACAGAAGAAGCAACACAAAGCGACACACAGAGAAGAAGCAACACAAAGCGACACACACAGAAGAAGCAACACAAAGCGACACACACAGAAGAAGCAACACAAAGCGACACACAGAGAAGAAGCAACACAAAGCGACACAGAGAGAAGAAGCAACACAAAGCGACACAGAGAGAAGAAGCAACACAAAGCGACACACACAGAAGAAGCAACACAAAGCGACACACAGAGAAGAAGCAACACAAAACGACACACAGAGAAGAAGCAACACAAAGCGACACACAGAGAAGTAACACAAAGCGACACACAGAGAAGAAGCAACACAAAGCGACACACAGAGAAGAAGTAACACAAAGCGACACACAGAGAAGTAACACAAAGCGACACACAGAGAAGTAACACAAAGCGACACACAGAGAAGAAGTAACACAAAGCGACACACAGAGAAGAAGTAACACAAAGCGACACACAGAGAAGAAGTAACACAAAGCGACACACAGAGAAGAAGTAACACAAAGCGACACACAGAGAAGAAGCAACACAAAGCGACACACAGAGAAGAAGTAACACAAAGCGACACACAGAGAAGAAGCAACACAAAGCGACACACAGAGAAGAAGCAACACAAAGCGATACACAGAGAAGAAGCAACACAAAGCGACACACAGAAAAGAAGCAACACAAAGCGACACACAGAGAAGAAGCAACACAAAGCGACACACAGAGAAGAAGCAACACAAAGCGACACACAGAGAAGAAGCAACACAAAGCGACACACAGAGAAGAAGTAACACAAAGCGACACACAGAGAAGAAGCAACACAAAGCGACACACAGAGAAGAAGCAACACAAAGCGACACACAGAGAAGAAGCAACACAAAGCGACACACAGAGAAGAAGCAACACAAAGCGACACACAGAGAAGAAGCAACACAAAGCGACACACAGAGAAGAAGCAACACAAAGCGACACACAGAGAAGAAGCAACACAAAGCGACACGCAGAGAAGAAGCAACACAAAGCGACACACAGAGAAGAAGCAACACAAAACGACACACAGAGAAGTAACACAAAGCGACACACAGAGAAGAAGCAACACAAAGCGACACACAGAGAAGAAGTAACACAAAGCGACACACAGAGAAGAAGCAACACAAAGCGACACACAGAGAAGAAGCAACACAAAGCGACACACAGAGAAGAAGCAACACAAAGCGACACACAGAGAAGAAGCAACACAAAGCGACACACAGAGAAGAAGCAACACAAAGCGACACACAGAGAAGAAGCAACACAAAGCGACACACAGAGAAGAAGCAACACAAAGCGACACAGAGAGAAGAAGCAACACAAAGCGACACAGAGAGAAGAAGCAACACAAAGCGACACACACAGAAGAAGCAACACAAAGCGACACACAGAGAAGAAGCAACACAAAACGACACACAGAGAAGAAGCAACACAAAGCGACACACAGAGAAGTAACACAAAGCGACACACAGAGAAGAAGCAACACAAAGCGACACACAGAGAAGAAGCAACACAAAGCGACACACAGAGAAGAAGCAACACAAAGCGACACACAGAGAAGAAGCAACACAAAGCGACACACAGAGAAGAAGCAACACAAAGCGACACACAGAGAAGAAGTAACACAAAGCGACACACAGAGAAGAAGCAACACAAAGCGACACACAGAGAAGAAGCAACACAAAGCGATACACAGAGAAGAAGCAACACAAAGCGACACACAGAGAAGAAGCAACACAAAGCGACACACAGAGAAGAAGTAACACAAAGCGACACACAGAGAAGAAGCAACACAAAGCGACACACAGAGAAGAAGCAACACAAAGCGATACACAGAGAAGAAGCAACACAAAGCGACACACAGAGAAGAAGCAACACAAAGCGACACACAGAGAAGAAGCAACACAAAGCGACACACAGAGAAGAAGCAACACAAAGCGACACACAGAGAAGAAGCAACACAAAGCGACACACAGAGAAGAAGCAACACAAAGCGACACACAGAGAAGAAGCAACACAAAGCGACACACAGAGAAGAAGCAACACAAAGCGACACACAGAGAAGAAGCAACACAAAGCGACACACAGAGAAGAAGCAACACAAAGCGACACACAGAGAAGAAGCAACACAAAGCGACACACAGAGAAGAAGCAACACAAAGCGACACACAGAGAAGAAGCAACACAAAGCGACACACACAGAAGAAGCGACACAAAGCGACACACAGAAAAGAAGCAACACAAAGCGACACACAGAGAAGAAGCAACACAAAGCGACACACAGAGAAGAAGCAACACAAAGCGACACACAGAGAAGAAGCAACACAAAGCGACACACAGAGAAGAAGCAACACAAAGCGACACAGAGAGATGAAGCAACACACAGAGACGCAGGAAGAAGAAGAAGATACACCAAATCACACAGCGGCCACCGAAGGAACAAAAACAAGACCTCCGGCCGGAAATGTAAGCCTAAGTACCGGACTCAACTGCCATCGATGCCCAACCCAGCCGGTTGCGGGCAGCGAAAGAAACTACCGAGAGAATGTGGAGTCTTCTGATGAGATGCCTTGCTGAGCTATTCATTTAACTTTTAATTAGAAGTTGAAGCTTAATTAACCATCTAGGCTCGCGCGTGTTTGGGAAAATGCAAACGCATAACCGTTACGACAAAGGAGGCTGAGGATTTAAGGTCCATAGCTCGCAATTAACGCAATTAATTAATTAAGCTCGAAATGCAAAAGGCTTCCAAAATCTCAACGAGCTCCAACCGTCACAACAAAGGAGAAGGCCGTGGATTTCAGGCACTTAACTCACAATTAACGAAACTTGAAATCCAACAACATGCTCCTAATATATTAACGAGTGAGCCACGAGCAACGAATTCCTTTAGCAAGAGCAACGAATTCCATTCCCAAGAGCAATAAATTATTTTAGCAAGAGCAACAAATTCCATCACCAAGAGCGATAAATTTCATTACCAAGAGAAACGAATTCCTTTAAAAGAGCTCAGAAAAAAACCTGGCAGAGCTCACACGGCCGAATTTTTTGAGCGTCAACGCGATTGTTCGTTATCAGGATGGTGGTCGAGGCGTTTCATCATAGTCGAAAAGTTTCATAATAGTTTAACGGAAAAACTGCCGATATTTAAACGAGTGAACACGGAGCCAAAAGCAACAAATAGAGCTCCGAAAAAAAACGGGCATAGCCCCTACACACGGTGGAACGCCGGCCGGCAGGACGGAAGGAAAAACGACCACACCCGACCTGGATCTTGTGTGATCCGGACCGTCGCGCCCAATTCTGGGTCATAATCCAGGTGTCTCCGGAGAGCAGCTGAAGGTCTAAACGTTACCTGCCCGCCAAAATCGGCTGTCTTTGGGGAAAAGTTTGCACCCCACACGTTTTTTTGGGCGTTTGAGGTGGGACTTTTCTGACCTTTCAAAGTTGAATTTTCGGAAGAGTCAGTAAACGTATTTCATGGAGAGCACGGACCAAAACGTCCCACCTTTACGGTTTTATAGCCTTTATGAAACTCGTATTTACGTTTTGTAACTCGTTGTAACGCGCATAACGCAATTTGTGACAACCAGCAGGCCACCCACAACATGGACACCACGCAACCTACGAGTTATGTGCCTTTTGTTCTCCGAATTTGGGGTGGTCACAGCGGGCTATTACGATCGTGCTAACAATAAACTTTCGAGGAGAAGGCTATTACAATAGTGATAACAATGAACATACGAGAACAAGGCTATTACAATAGTAATAACAATGACCATACGAGAACAAGGCTTTTACAATAGTAATAACAATGACCATACGAGAAGAAAGCTATTACAATAGTGATAACAATAAATTTAGGATGCAGTTGAAGTACGCGTCAGTTAGTTGCTGAACACAAAATTGTTCAAGTCGAAATGAATTCATCTTTAGTTAGTCACCGCGTTATAATAGCCAGCTGTCTTCGATTCACCGGAATTTAACTGATAATATTAATAGTGTAGAAAATTTGAAACAATTATTTACCACGAGCTTGTATGTTGTTACAAATAAGATAAAAGAATATCCTTAATATCAAACACAATAGAGTATCAGCTTTGAAAATAATAATGAAGGTACGTCGTTTATCAATCTAATTTTCTAAACTATCTCGCTCATGGATGCAATGCACCAATTTTCTTATTAAAACCACAAATACACAAGAACACAAGAAAGCAATTTCTACTCTCTCTTAAAACAGTAATTAGTTCGGTGACTGAATGTTCTATGGCCATGACACACACACACCCAGAACAAAACCGTCGATTCATTCGTCAAGGGACGAAGCCGCGTCAAGGGACGCTAACTAACCACGAGACGAATTAAAAAACAGATAAGATTAGATTATAAGTTAGTTTAAGCCTCCCTAACCGCTGCAAAAATAGAGCGTATCGAAGAGAGGAAGGAGGAAGGCACCATTTAGTATGGAGATGAGAAAATGAGGAATATATGCAGAAAGGGCATAGAAACAGTAAGATGAGAAAGAAGTTCATGAAATAAGATAAAAGTTGAAGAAGAAAGTCAGAGGTGCTGAAAAACAGGACAGTAGTGAACCGAAAAAAGGTGGTCCTTAACATATCAAAAATCATTTTATTTCAACAAAAAGAAGGCCTACATAACTCTCAGCTCGGGCCCTCACACTTTTCCCCTGGGAGCGGAATTAAAAAAAAATATATATATATGTTATCGTTGCGGAACCGCCGGGAACGTAAGTTTCTTTGCAGACAAGGCTACTTTGTCTCGTTGGCATAAGTTCCTCAGTTAACTTTTGCCCAAATTCTCAAGTTTGAGTCTTAAAGTGAAATTTGAGCGCTGAGCATCTGGCAGCCCAGTCATATTACGCTGGGAAAAGCTCAGATTTCATTTGAGCAGAACTCAGACTCGAGGATTTTGAAGCCGGACAAAAACGGCGCGCAGCGTAACCAAGTGAACAAAATGCCTCACATTGCCGGCCGTGCCACTACAATGACGTGATTGTTTTAAAAATCCAGTACCAGGCAGAAATTTAGACCACACACACCCGCGTTGGGGTGTAGGATAGTCGGCGGCACGGTAGAAGACTAATAATTTATTTCCAATAAAGATAATACAAAAAACGTCATTATATTTTAAATGACTTAACATAAAAATCCTTAGTTGATACATTATCAGCATGAGTGTCGTAATACCCATGTTGATGGTCGAAACAAATAATTGAGAGAAAGGCATGTAAAAATGCATAACCTTTGTTGCGTAATCTAGGTTTGATAATGCATGTAAACACAATTTAAAAAAATAAAAGCATCAGTCAAGCCAGTGTTTTTTTTCGTCGACAGTGTAGCAGTGGTGACGTCATGGCATCGAACCAACACCAGAGCTTAGATTTTCTCCACCAGGGTAGGAGACACAGTAGGAGAAACAAGGTAGAGTCAGTCAAACCAGTCTTTTTCGTCGACAGTGTAGCAGTGGTGACGTCAAGGCGTTGGACCAATAGCAGCGCTTAGATTTTCTCCACCAGGGTAGGAGACACAGTAGGAGAAACAAGGTAGAGTCATTCAAACTAGTCTTTTTCGTCGACAGTGTAGCAGTGGTGACGTCAAGGCATCGAACCAATAGCAGCGCTTAGATTTCCCCTACCATGGTACGCGGCACCCACCTGAATAGCAGCTTCCAAAAGCATCCGAAGCCTTTGCTGGACGCAACGTGGTGAGTGTAGGTGACGGTCATGATGTTCTTCTTCTATCTGGTCTTCTCTTCGATCACTTGTTGCCGTGTTTCTCCTCGAAGAAGTTAAATATTTATCCTAAACAAGTACAACAGAACAACTCGCGGTACAAAAATGTATCAAAGATAGGCACGGAATATGGAGTAGTAACTTGGTTCTGTTAATCAATTGTCTTCATCCTACAGAGTTTATCCTTAATTTACGACCAGGGTTGAAGTTAGGTGATGAGCAGCACTGCTACGATCGTCTTAAAAAAATGAGTCGCACATTTTAACGAGGAATAAATGTCGATTAGCGGCTAAAATTACTCTGCAGGTGAAAAAATTGTTTTTTTTTTGGCGAGATGAAGTAAGAACATACTATCATACAACAACAGTAACGTAATAACAATAACTTAATGAGCAATAATTTTTAGGCCACCTACTAAACCTATCAAACGCCCAAATTCTACTGAAATAGCTTCCACGTGCACTGGGCATCAACAGTGAAACATCTACTCTAAACGGTATTAAGCAGCAAAGACACAAAAATTAAAAAGGTCAACAAAACAAAAAAGAGACGTTACAACTGCTGATAATGCCCTAAAATTTACTTATCTATTTACTGAAGATTTAACTTTAGTTCCTGTATAGTTGACACGATTATCAGAGAGAAAATCTCGGCGATGTTCCGGTTCAAGTGACAACATAAAGGCGATAAATTCTGTGTCTCGATTGAACGTCCGCATTTGTAGACCACAAAACGCTGTACTGCATGCATTACCAATTGGGTTCACCTTTTACCTCCGAGAGTTTCCTATGAATCTAACCTGTATGATCAAGCAACACGGTCCAGTGGCGTCATGCCGTGTAATATGGGAGGTGAGAGAGATTGCACCACGGCATGTGTTTGCAAACAACATAGTCGTCGTAGCGGTAAAGCTGGCAGCGTGGATTTTTTTAATAGACGTGATAACGTGATTTTGATAGACGTGATAAGGTGATTTTAATAGACGTGATTACGTGATTTTAATAGACGTGATAAGGTGATTTTGATAGACGTGATTACGTGATTTTAATAGACGTGATAAGGTGATTTTAATAGACGTGATAAGGTGATTTTAATAGACGTGATAAGGTGATTTTAATAGACGTGATTACGTGATTTTAATAGACGTGATAAGGTGATTTTAATAGACGTGATAAGGTGATTTTAATAGACGTGATAAGGTGATTTTAATAGACGTGATAAGGTGATTTTAATAGACGTGATAAGGTGATTTTAATAGACGTGATTACCTGATTTTAATAGACGTGATAAGGTGATTTTAATAGACGTGATTACGTGATTTTAATAGACGTGATTACCTGATTTTAATAGACGTGATAAGGTGATTTTAATAGACGTGATAACGTGATTTTAATAGACGTGATTACGTGATTTTAATAGACGTGATAAGGTGATTTCAATAGACGTGATAAGGTGATTTTAATAGACGTGATTACCTGATTTCAATAGACGTGATAAGGCGATTTTAATAGACGTGATAACGTGATTTTAATAGACGTGATTACGTGATTTTAATAGACGTGATTAGGTGATTTTAATAGACGTGATAACGTGATTTTAATAGACGTGATAACGTGATTTTAATAGACGTGATAAGGTGATTTTAATAGACGTGATAAGGTGATTTTAATAGACGTGATTACGTGATTTTAATAGACGTGATTACCTGATTTTAATAGACGTGATAAGGCGATTTTAATAGACGTGATAAGGTGATTTTAATAGACGTGATTACCTGATTTTAATAGACGTGATAACGTGATTTTAATAGACGTGATAAGGTGATTTTAATAGACGTGATAAGGTTATTTTAATAGACGTGATTACCTGATTTTAATAGACGTGATAACGTGATTTTAATAGACGTGATAAGGTGATTTTAATAGACGTGATTAGGTGATTTTAATAGACGTGATTACGTGATTTTAATAGACGTGATAAGGTGATTTTAATAGACGTGATTACCTGATTTTAATAGACGTGATTAGGTGATTTTAATAGACGTGATTACGTGATTTTAATAGACGTGATAAGGTGATTTTAATAGACGTGATAAGGTGATTTTAATAGACTTGATTAGGTGATTTTAATAGACGTGATTACGTGATTTTTTTAGTAGACGTGATAAGGTGATTTTAATAGACGTGATTAGGTATTTTAATGGACGTGGTTACGTGATTTTTTTAATTGACGGGATTACGCTACGTGTTGTAGGCTGTAGCACGTAGCGTAGCTAAGTACACTTAGGAGAAAGTGTAGAAGGAGAACTAAATTGAGGTGTTTAAGAGAATTAACTAAATTATTCCACGCGTTCTAGGGGAACAAAATTCAGATTTTCAAGAAAATAAACTAGATTCTCTTACGTGCTATACGGCAACAAAATTTATTCGATAAGGAAAAGTAACTAGATTTTCTTACTTGTAGTAGGGGATCAAATGTCTATTCCAACTTTCAAACTTTAACAATTTCTCCGGATTCCCTTACACTACAGCTTACACGCTACCCTATGAAGACGACAGTTAGTGTCTGACAAACAGCTGAATAATTCTAAGCAGTGAACGGGATGTGTAGTGGCGGGAGCGTTGCGTGTGCTGCAATGCGCACCATGACAAACAGCTGAATAATTCTAAGCAGTGAACGGGATGTGTAGTGGCGGGAGCGTTGCGTGTGCTGCAATGCGCACCATGACAAACAGCTGAATAATTCTAAGCAGTGAACGGGATGTGTAGTGGCGGGAGCGTTGCGTGTGCTGCAATGCGCACCATGACAAACAGCTGAATAATTCTAAGCAGTGAACGGGATGTGTAGTGGCGGGAGCGTTGCGTGTGCTGCAATGCGCACCATGACAAACAGCTGAATAATTCTAAGCAGTGAACGGGATGTGTAGTGGCGGGAGCGTTGCGTGTGCTGCAATGCGCACCATGACAAACAGCTGAATAATTCTAAGCAGTGAACGGGATGTGTAGTGGCGGGAGCGTTGCGTGTGCTGCAATGCGCACCATGACAAACAGCTGAATAATTCTAAGCAGTGAACGGGATGTGTAGTGGCGGGAGCGTTGCGTGTGCTGCAATGCGCACCATGACAAACAGCTGAATAATTCTAAGCAGTGAACGGGATGTGTAGTGGCGGGAGCGTTGCGTGAGATGCAATGCGCACCATGACAAACAGCTGAATAATTCTAAGCAGTGAACGGGATGTGTAGTGGCGGGAGCGTTGCGTGAGATGCAATGCGCACCATGACAAACAGCTGAATAATTCTAAGCAGTGAACGGGATGTGTAGTGGCGGGAGCGTTGCGTGAGATGCAATGCGCACCATGACAAACAGCTGAATAATTCTAAGCAGTGAACGGGATGTGTAGTGGCGGGAGCGTTGCGTGTGCTGCAATGCGCACCATGACAAACAGCTGAATAATTCTAAGCAGTGAACGGGATGTGTAGTGGCGGGAGCGTTGCGTGTGCTGCAATGCGCACCATGACAAACAGCTGAATAATTCTAAGCAGTGAACGGGATGTGTAGTGGCGGGAGCGTTGCGTGTGCTGCAATGCGCACCATGACAAACAGCTGAATAATTCTAAGCAGTGAACGGGATGTGTAGTGGCGGGAGCGTTGCGTGAGATGCAATGCGCACCATGACAAACAGCTGAATAATTCTAAGCAGTGAACGGGATGTGTAGTGGCGGGAGCGTTGCGTGAGATGCAATGCGCACCATGACAAACAGCTGAATAATTCTAAGCAGTGAACGGGATGTGTAGTGGCGGGAGCGTTGCGTGAGATGCAATGCGCACCATGACAAACAGCTGAATAATTCTAAGCAGTGAACGGGATGTGTAGTGGCGGGAGCGTTGCGTGTGCTGCAATGCGCACCATGACAAACAGCTGAATAATTCTAAGCAGTGAACGGGATGTGTAGTGGCGGGAGCGTTGCGTGTGCTGCAATGCGTACCATGACAAACAGCTGAATAATTCTAAGCAGTGAACGGGCTGTGTGGTGGCGGGAGCGTTGCGTGTGATGCAATGCGCACCATGACAAACAGCTGAATAATTCTAAGCAGTGAACGGGATGTGTAGTGGCGGGAGCGTTGCGTGAGATGCAATGCGCACCATGACAAACAGCTGAATAATTCTAAGCAGTGAACGGGATGTGTAGTGGCGGGAGCGTTGCGTGTGCTGCAATGCGCACCATGACAAACAGCTGAATAATTCTAAGCAGTGAACGGGATGTGTAGTGGCGGGAGCGTTGCGTGTGCTGCAATGCGCACCATGACAAACAGCTGAATAATTCTAAGCAGTGAACGGGATGTGTAGTGGCGGGAGCGTTGCGTGTGCTGCAATGCGCACCATGACAAACAGCTGAATAATTCTAAGCAGTGAACGGGATGTGTAGTGGCGGGAGCGTTGCGTGTGCTGCAATGCGCACCATGACAAACAGCTGAATAATTCTAAGCAGTGAACGGGATGTGTAGTGGCGGGAGCGTTGCGTGTGCTGCAATGCGCACCATGACAAACAGCTGAATAATTCTAAGCAGTGAACGGGATGTGTAGTGGCGGGAGCGTTGCGTGTGCTGCAATGCGCACCATGACAAACAGCTGAATAATTCTAAGCAGTGAACGGGATGTGTAGTGGCGGGAGCGTTGCGTGTGCTGCAATGCGCACCATGACAAACAGCTGAATAATTCTAAGCAGTGAACGGGATGTGTAGTGGCGGGAGCGTTGCGTGTGCTGCAATGCGCACCATGACAAACAGCTGAATAATTCTAAGCAGTGAACGGGATATGTAGTGGCGGGAGCGTTGCGTGAGATGCAATGCGCACCATGACAAACAGCTGAATAATTCTAAGCAGTGAACGGGATGTGTAGTGGCGGGAGCGTTGCGTGTGCTGCAATGCGCACCATGACAAACAGCTGAATAATTCTAAGCAGTGAACGGGATGTGTAGTGGCGGGAGCGTTGCGTGTGCTGCAATGCGCACCATGACAAACAGCTGAATAATTCTAAGCAGTGAACGGGATGTGTAGTGGCGGGAGCGTTGCGTGTGCTGCAATGCGCACCATGACAAACACCTGAATAATTCTAAGCAGTGAACGGGATGTGTAGTGGCGGGAGCGTTGCGTGTGATGCAATGCGCACCATGACAAACAGCTGAATAATTCTAAGCAGTGAACGGGATGTGTAGTGGCGGGAGCGTTGCGTGAGATGCAATGCGCACCATGACAAACAGCTGAATAATTCTAAGCAGTGAACGGGATGTGTAGTGGCGGGAGCGTTGCGTGTGCTGCAATGCGCACCATGACAAACAGCTGAATAATTCTAAGCAGTGAACGGGATGTGTAGTGGCGGGAGCGTTGCGTGTGCTGCAATGCGCACCATGACAAACAGCTGAATAATTCTAAGCAGTGAACGGGATGTGTAGTGGCGGGAGCGTTGCGTGTGCTGCAATGCGCACCATGACAAACAGCTGAATAATTCTAAGCAGTGAACGGGATGTGTAGTGGCGGGAGCGTATCGTGTGCTGCAATGCGCACCATGACAAACAGCTGAATAATTCTAAGCAGTGAACGGGATGTGTAGTGGCGGGAGCGTTGCGTGTGATGCAATGCGCACCATGACAAACAGCTGAATAATTCTAAGCAGTGAACGGGATGTGTAGTGGCGGGAGCGTTGCGTGTGATGCAATGCGCACCATGACAAACAGCTGAATAATTCTAAGCAGTGAACGGGATGTGTAGTGGCGGGAGCGTTGCGTGAGATGCAATGCGCACTATGACAAACAGCTGAATAATTCTAAGCAGTGAACGGGATGTGTAGTGGCGGGAGCGTTGCGTGTGCTGCAATGCGCACCATGACAAACAGCTGAATAATTCTAAGCAGTGAACGGGATGTGTAGTGGCGGGAGCGTTGCGTGTGCTGCAATGCGCACCATGACAAACAGCTGAATAATTCTAAGCAGTGAACGGGATGTGTAGTGGCGGGAGCGTTGCGTGTGCTGCAATGCGCACCATGACAAACAGCTGAATAATTCTAAGCAGTGAACGGGATGTGTAGTGGCGGGAGCGTTGCGTGTGCTGCAATGCGCACCATGACAAACAGCTGAATAATTCTAAGCAGTGAACGGGATGTGTAGTGGCGGGAGCGTTGCGTGTGCTGCAATGCGCACCATGACAAACAGCTGAATAATTCTAAGCAGTGAACGGGATGTGTAGTGGCGGGAGCGTTTCGTGCGATGCAATGCGCACCATTTTGCGCGAACGATATGCGTTGACTTCTAATGAGGTGCACCTAGCAACTCTGCAGTCTCTTCTCATCTCCGCGCCCTGGGGATGAATTCAGAGTTGCCAGAACGTTATTTTTCCGTTAAAATCCTCAAATTCAGCATCTTTCCTCAAAACTAGAATGTAGAGAAATGTTACGGTTAAAAAAACAAGGATCTGACATCTCCGCTCCCTGGAGATGATCAGGGTTGCCAGATGGTTCTTTTGGAACCATCTTTCAGGCTAAAATTCTCCAATTTAGCATCTTCCCTCCAAACAACAAAGTAGAGCATTTTTTTGGCTAGAAGAACGGGGATCTGACAACCCAGTCGGAGATCAAGCCGTGAGGCGGCGGAGACATGTCGCTCTTTATTGAAGTTAGTTAGCGGTAATTGTACGCACGTCTCCGTAGCTGTATGTAGAGGAGAATAAACGCAGCCGCAATATGCATGTACAGCGTTACTACCGCAGGACTCGCACGCAGAAGTAGAATGACTCCGTATAATTAATTTCAAGCGACTGACAATTGGATTCAGCCCTTTTAATTTAAGCAGAAGTAAACTTAAAAGTTAAAACGTCTTAAATTTCAGGCGATTTTCAATTGAATGCTGCATTTTTAATTTGCGCAGAGGTAGACTTAAAACGACTTTAAATTTCAGGCGACTTTCAATTGAATGCAGCCCTTTTAATTTACGCAGAAGAAGACCTAAAACTCCGTACATTTTACCACTGAGTTAATACGGAATTAAAATTTCGTAAAATTTCCAGCGATTGCAAATTTGGTTCAGCCCTTTTAATTGACGCAGAAGTAGACTTGAAATTCCTTAATTTTCAAGCGACTTCCAATTAAATTCAGCCCTTTTTTATTTCGATTGGTGCTCTCCGTTGAGACAATAAAGAGCAGACTTGTTCAAGTCGCGGTGTCGTTTCCTTGCCCTGTGCTGCACTGACTCTTGCACACTCAACACACTCGCAGTAAACCAGTAATAACTAACTTCTTCTCTAATGGCAAGAAATAATGACAATAAAAATATAATAATAATAATATTACAGACTCTTGCTCACCCAACACTAAGCCACTAAACACAACTAGTAATAACTAACTTCTTCCCTAACCACTAGTGATATTAATTAATAAAAATAAAATAATATCATCAATGAAGGGCAACAATATTTTCTTCAACGGGTAATAGATTAGATTATAGGTTATTTTAAGTCTCCCTAACCTCTACAAAAAAAGAGCGTATCAAAGAGAGGAAGAAGGAAGGCACCATTTAGTATAGGGATAAAGGAATGCGGAATCTATACAGAAGAGGCATAGACACATTAAGTTGAGAAAGAAGTACATGAAACAAGATAAAAATTGAAGAAGTAGTAGGTGCTGTATAAACAGGACAGCAGTGAACCGAAAAATTATGGTCCTTAACGTAACAGAAAAAAATTTATTTCAACAAAAAGAAGACCTACCTAACTCTCAGCTTGGGCTCTCACACACTTTTCCCCTGGGAGCGCTAATTCCCACTGATACAATATATAGTTGTATCCCCCTGAGGAGTTCAACGGGGAATAATATCTTGATAAAGCGTAATAACTAACTCCTTCTTTAACGAATAATAACTAACTTTTTCCAATTGCTAATAACTAAGTAGCCAGCTTATGCAACTGTAGCTGCATTGTGCTTGCGCCCATTGTGTTTAAAGTATGAGCGCCCATTGTGTATAAAGTATGAGCGCCCATTGTGTATAAAGTATGAGCGCCCATTGTGTATAAAGTATGAGCGCCCATTGTGTATAAAGTATGAGCGCCCATTGTGTATAAAGTCTGACATTCTATTTATATCACACCAAATACCAGAGCTCTGACAGAGCAGCACCCAACCTCCCTGAACGAGTTTAAGCCAGACATAGCATGACTGTCAAACTCAGAGATAAAGTTGAAGCGATAATAAGTCATTCATAGCGTCCAACAAGACAGATAGCGAATGTGTGAGCCGACTCCAAGACTGGCATCAACAGGTCAGTCATTCAATTCTAAACAAAAGGGCCGCTTCACGTGGGTGTCTATCTCAATACTAAAACCAAGGGGAACACAGGTTCAAAGGAAAGTGATAGACTAAAGAATTAAAAGAGCTCTCTGTAAAGCCTCCATTCAAGCATTGCGCCTTCGCAGCAGTCATATTTTCACAGCATGTAGCCACACGGAGATAGGAAAATAAGCAGACCACAATTTCAATGCATTGAAATGTTGTATACTAGATACCAAAATACCGAATATCTTGAACGCCGACGTAGACATAAGGGAACCATTTGGACAAAATGGTCAACTTTTGTTCTATTGGACGTACGTCTACGAAAATTTGCAGATTACTAGATCTCTACGTTTGTAACAACTTATCTTAAACAAAAATTTTTCATAAGGCCATAGAAAATTTTTTATTTGAAAGAAATAAAATTATATATATACATATTTTATATATATATTCATTACAACTTCGAAATTTACAAAGCTAGAGCAATGCGGTTTGTTGCATTTGAAAGTCGAACGTGGGCTCTATCTAAATTACGGGTGGATTTTTTTAATCATTTCAATGAGAATTTTTATGAATTTTTCATTGTAAGGGTCAGAGCAAAAGTTATAATTTAGGATAAAAAAGTCTACGGAAATCTTTACAGAAAAAATTTTGGAAATTCACCCGTAATGTAGATAGAGCACATATGTCACTTTCAAATGCAACAAACCGCATTGCCCTAGCTTTGTAAACTTCGGAGTTATAACGACAAACGACTTGATAAGTTACTTTTTTATAAAACCTATTTTTAAGAAAAAAATGCTTCTCCTCCTACATTTTTTGAGCTACAGTGATGATTTTGGTATCATTGGATGCAGAAAAACAAGGGCTTTACAATGTATTAAGAAGTTTTTCAAAATTCATTCTTGTTTCAAAGTTATGACGTCATAAATTTGAATTTTCTTGAGAATATTTTGATTTTTTTCTTTTTAATTTTTTAAATTTTTATATTGGAAATTTGAGGAAAAGCATTCAAGTTTTTGGAATGTCCACGTTATTCTGCATCCAATGATACCAAACTCATTACTGTAGCTCAAAAACTATCAGAGAAAAAGCATTTAGAAACCCCCCCCCCAAATGTCGTTTTCTATGATTTCCCATTTTCTTTTCCAGAAAATCGCATTTTGTCATGAATGATAAATGATTCTAAATTATATTTCCTATCAGTATACCAAATTTCATTGCTCTAAATTCAATAATAAAAAAAATATTCGGATGGGGATGAGGAATATGAATGATGAAATATATAAAAAAATAAAATGAAAAAAAATTGAAAATTCGAGATTTTTTTTGTCCACGTTATTCTGCATTCAATGATACCAAAATCATTACTGTAGCTCAAAAACTGTAGGAGGAGAAGCATTTAGAAAACCCCCAAAAATGTCGTTTTCTATGATTTCCCATTTTCTTTTCAAGAAAATCGCATTTTGTCATTGATGATAAATGATTCTAAATTGCATTTCCTATCAGTATACCAAATTTCATTGCTTTAGGTTCAAAAATGAAAAAAAAGGTCCGTAAGAGGGATGCCCTCCCCCCCCCCCCCCCCGGGAGGGACGTTAGCTCTGGGGTAGGTTCCTGATCTTTTTACAGACATTCGGGGACATGTCTCTAACTCATTTAAAGCAATAAAAACAAAAACGGGAGAATAGACTCTTGGACTGCAGATGCCCCCAAAAGCCCCCGGAAATGCTTCCCATAAAGTGATGCATTTCAGTGGGACGAAGAAATTAAAGAATTAAGTACGCATAAGTACGCAGGTCGCAGGCGCGCGGTTCGTGTAAATGTAAATGATGCATTTCAGCGAGACAAAAAAATTGTAGAATAACACTTTGACCGCTATTGGTTAAACAGGAGTTCAATTTTCAACTCAAATATAAAGTCAATCGTAGTACGCAATTTTAAAAACAGTAAACATGAGCTGGATCGTGCATTTATTTAGCTTTCATTAAATAGGGTATATATGAAAACTGAGTTTGTGACTACTTGTCGGTCAGAAGCATTATGAAAATCCCCTCGTGGCCACCGGTGGCGCACGATGCAGCCGGTGTCAAGTACACAGATCACAAGCATGCGGGTCGTGCAGCTAAACAGTTCCAGAGATCGAAAGAATTTTGGGTGCGGACGTTAGAAACGAAGTGCAGTAAAGCGCTCCGTTTAACACAGCCTTCGAAAGAGACAACGTTTACCAACAACAGACACTATTCATTTAATGTGTTTTTGAAATAAATATCATCGTATTAAAACTGATAGCCAGTCATCAAAAATAAAATTTGGAAGCATTCTTACACGAATGGAAGACCAAACCAAATAGCCAAGTTGCACTATTCGCTTCAAAAAACCTTCGTAAAACAAACCGCTACACACTTTCGATCAATGCTCAAATTCAAAACAGCGTTAGAGAGCACACCGTCGTCGATTGAGGAGACCTGCAAAACCTCCCAGTAAACAAAGCTATGAAATGTTCCGAGAAGTGTTGACGTGTTCAGGTGATGAGTTGAGAATTTGTGGCTATCTCAAGGGAAGAAGGCAGCACTTCAACACGAGCATATGTGAGATAAAGCATCTGTCGCTGGCACGTTGATAAGGTGGGAGGCGGTAGTAGGTGCTGTAGAGCAGCTGAGATAAGGGCAAGGGGCGGCAGCAGGTGCTGTAGAGCAGGTGAGATAAGGGCAAGGGGCGGCAGCAGGTGCTGTAGAGCAGGTGAGATAAGGGCAAGGGGCGGCAGCAGGTGCTGTAGAGCAGGTGAGATAAGGGCAAGGGGCGGCAGCAGGTGCTGTAGAGCAGCTGAGATAAGGGCAAGGGGCGGCAGCAGGTGCTGTAGAGCGCTGAGATAAGGGCAAGGGGCGGCAGCAGGTGCTGTAGAGCAGCTGAGATAAGGGCAAGGGGCGACAGCAGGTGCTGTAGAGCAGCTGAGATAAGAACAAGGAGTGGCAGCAGGTGCTGTAGAGCAGCTGATATAAGGGCAAGGGGCGGCAGCAGGTGCTGTAGAGCAGCTGATATAAGGGCAAGGGGCGGCAGCAGGTGCTGTAGAGCAGCTGATATAAGGGCAAGGGGCGGCAGCAGGTGATGTAGAGCAGCTGATATAAGGGCAAGGGGCGGCAGCAGGTGCTGTAGAGCAGCTGATATAAGGGCAAGGGGCGGCAGCAGGTGCTGTAGAGCAGCTGATATAAGGGCAAGGGGCGGCAGCAGGTGCTGTAGAGCAGCTGAGATAAGGGCAAGGGGCGGCAGCAGGTGCTGTAGAGCAGCTGATATAAGGGCAAGGGGCGGCAGCAGGTGCTGTAGAGCAGCTGAGATAAGGGCAAGGGGCGGCAGCAGGTGCTGTAGAGCAGCTGAGATAAGGGCAAGGGGCGGCAGCAGGTGCTGTAGAGCAGCTGAGATAAGGGCAAGGGGCGGCAGCAGGTGCTGTAGAGCAGCTGAGATAAGGGCAAGGGGCGGCAGCAGGTGCTGTAGAGCAGCTGATATAAGGGCAAGGGGCGGCAGCAGGTGCTGTAGAGCAGCTGATATAAGGGCAAGGGGCGGCAGCAGGTGCTGTAGAGCAGCTGATATAAGGGCAAGGGGCGGCAGCAGGTGCTGTAGAGCAGCTGAGATAAGGGCAAGGGGCGGCAGCAGGTGCTGTAGAGCAGCTGATATAAGGGCAAGGGGCGGCAGCAGGTGCTGTAGAGCAGCTGAGATAAGGGCAAGGGGCGGCAGCAGGTGCTGTAGAGCAGCTGAGATAAGGGCAAGGGGCGGCAGCAGGTGCTGTAGAGCAGCTGAGATAAGGGCAAGGGGCGGCAGCAGGTGCTGTAGAGCAGCTGAGATAAGGGCAAGGGGCGGCAGCAGGTGCTGTAGAGCAGCTGAGATAAGGGCAAGGGCAGCAGCTGGTGCTGTAGAGCAGCTGAGATAAGGGCAAGGGGCAGCAGCAGGTGGTGCAGAGCAGCTGAGATAAGGGCAAGGGGCGGCAACAGGTTCTGTAGAGCAGCTGAGATAAGGGCAAGAGCAGCAGCAGGTGCTGTAGAGCAGCTGAGATAAAGGCAAGGGGCGGCAACAGGTTCTGTAGAGCAGCTGAGATAAGGGCAAGAGCAGCAGCAGGTGCTGTAGAGCAGCTGAGATAAAGGCAAGGGGCAGCAGCAGGTGCTGTAGAGCAGCTGAGATAAGGGCAAGAGCAGCAGCAGGTGGTGCAGAGCAGCTTCCACCATGTTATGAGCCCTTTTACTCAGTGAACTTGCGCTTCACTCCCTCCATCTATAGTGTCCAGGAAACCATGCGTCACGTTCTGGCAACCTGAGCTACGTTTAGTGCGTACCTACAATCCTTCTAAACATCTGAAAAATCGAAGATTAGCCTTCACAGCATTTTGCATCGTATTTTCTTGGTAATGCATTATTAGAATCGAAGGAGATTAGCATTCACAGTATTTTTTATCGCTACGAAAATCGAAGAAAATCGGCATTCACAGTATTATGTAGCGCAGTTTCCAGAGAATGCATAATGAAAATTGAAAATGATACTATTCACAGTATTGTGTATCGCAGGAAATAATCATAATCATTACGTTATTGCAGAAATGGAGCTACCAATATTGGTGTTTGTACCATCCCCTCAACTCCCACCACCCCACGACGCGCCGGCCTATCGAGGCTGAGAGCAGCCAGTTGTCAGGCAATGCCTCTTTGATGCCGCAAAAATAGACACCTCATGACAGGGCTACAGCATCGCTATAGTCCCTATCTATCTGCAACGGTACCGTAACGAAAAAGCGTATCTAACTTCAGACATGAGACCTGACCTTCATTTGAAAATCTACAGTCGACAACGTTGCTTTAGTCCCCATCTCTCTGCAACCAAGCAGTAACGAAAAACATTTCAAGCTTTAGATTTGAGACCAGACCTTCATATGAAAATCTACTGTCGACAGCGCCGCTATAGTCCTTATCTATCTGCAACGGTACCGTAACGAAAAAGCGTATCGAACTTGAGATTTGAGACCTGACCTTCGTATGAAAATCTACAGTCGATACTGGAGTCAAACATCATGTACAAACTCCAACTCTAACGGATAAAAAAAAACAATTCCAATAATTCAACTAATACGATGCATGATTCCCGTCATGGAAATGCACGTGATGGAAATGAAATAATGACTGGAGAAAAAAGAAATAGAACAAAGAAATAAAAATCCCGTAAAAATGTTGGATCAACAGCTATTTAGAAAGTTGAATTCACAAAAAACTACAATGAGTGATGTTCGCGCAGAGGTGAGCACCTACCCACGGAACAAAACCCTCGCGTGCGCTGCCAAATGTCACCACGGTAACTGCTGTGGTAAGCTCGCGCGTGAAAAAGTCTGGCGTGGTACACCGTACGTGATTGTTGCTCGCATGTGTTACTGTGTGTGCAGGTGGTCGTGAGCACACAGGTGGTCGTGTACACACAGGTGGTCAGGTGCACACAGGTGGTCAGGTGTGCACACAGGTGGTCAGGTGCACACACAGGTGGTCAGGTGTACACACAGGTGGTCAGGTGTACACACAGGTGTTCAGGTGCACACACAGGTGGTCAGGTGTGCACACACAGGTGGTCAGGTGTGCACACAGGTGGTCAGGTGCACACACAGGTGGTCAGGTGCACACACAGGTGGTCAGGTGCACACACAGGTGGTCAGGTGTGCACATACAGGTGGTCAGGTGTGCACACACAGGTGGTCAGGTGTGCACACAGGTGGTCAGGTGTGCACACAGGTGGTCAGGTACACACACAGGTGGTCAGGTGCACACACACAGGTGGTCAGATGCACACACACAGGTGGTCAGGTGCACACACAGGTGGTCAGGTGCACACACAGGTGGTCAGGTGTACACACAGGTGGTCAGGTGTACACACAGGTGGTCAGGTGTACACACAGGTGGTCAGGTGCACACACAGGTGGTCAGGTGCACACACAGGTGGTCAGTTGCACACACAGGTGGTCAGGTGCACACACAGGTGGTCAGGTGCACACAGGTGGTCAGGTGCACACAGGTGGTCAGGTGCACACATGGGTCGCCAGGTGCACACACAGGTCGTCAGGTGCACACACACACAGGTGGTCAGGTGCACACACAGGTGGTCAGGTGCATACAGGTGGTCAGGTGCACAAACAGGTGGTCAGGTGCACACACAGGTAGTCAGGTGCACACACAGGTGGTCAGGTGCACACACAGGTGGTCAGGTGCACACACAGGTGGTCAGGTGCACACAGGTGGTCAGGTGCACACACAGGTGGTCAGGTGCACACACAGGTGGTCAGGTGCACACATAGGTGGTCAGGTGCACACACAGGTGGTCAGGTGCATACAGGTGGTCAGGTGCACACAGGTGGTCAGGTGCACGATAAAGAAATGACAAAGCAGTCAGTGTTCCAATTAATGAAAGCAAAACCGGAACTGATCAAAATGATCAGAGTAAAAATAACGGTGGTAATAACTGCTATGTTACATTAACTGTTCATAATTCTTATTGCCCCACAACTTGTTAACTTAGATGATAAAGCCTCCCTGACGACAACAAGGGGGTTCCGAAGAGAAGAAAGAGGAAGTCACGTCACCATTTGCATATTGTGGAGAAAGGAACGGGTAATCTACGCGCAATGCAGGTCCCTCACACGAAACAAAAAGTTTGTTTCGAAAAAGTTTAAGGTTGAAGAAGAAGAAGAAAGTAACAGGCGCTTGAAAATAGAGCAGCCGCAGATCGAAAAAAGATTGTCCATAAAAAAGAAATAATTCTACTTCAACAGTAGAAAAACCTACAATACTTTAAGCACGGGACCTCATATTTTCCCTCTTGAATTAATACAGAACAAAACTTTTATCAAATCTAACAAAGTGCCTTACAATTCTAGGTCGCCTGCAATGCAGTACTACATTACACTCTTTAGAAAGTGCTCAACAAATTCATTTTGCAGTACTATGTACATTACAGACAACCTGTGTTCGTTCCTATCCTAAAAAAAAGTTCGTCAGCGCCGCTAGACTTAAAATGATGGAAGCATCTTCAATACTCAGTCAAGGACGCAGTATTTTGACGTACACGCGAGAACGTCGGTGTTTAGTTTCGCGTCGGTTCCTTTTATCCAAGCACATGATCTTATCTTATCATTGACGCGTGCGTCTCAAACTGTGTGACCCATAATTTGTAGACTGAGGCAACGCCATTCCGCAATTCCTTTTAGATTAAATCCATTTGTGCTTTATTCTGTGTGCAAATAAGTGTTGCGTTTATCAGTGATCATCAAATCTACGATGGTCTGAAGCATAGCAATAGCGTGACTGAAATGCGCGAGGTGTGATCAGGGTTTCATCGCGTTTGGTCGAACACATTTTGACGCTTTTTTTTACCAGGTGGACGTCGCCTTAGCCAAGTCAATTAACACTTTCAGTGTGACGTGACCCACCGGTGGTCACTGAGGGGATTTTCATACTGCTGCTGACCAACCAACAGTCAAAAACCCCATTTTCATAAGTGCTCAATGAAAACAAAATGAAAACACGATCTATTTAATCTTCGTTATTTTTCAAATTTATTCCTAATATTGATTCTAGTTTAAGTTGAATATTGAACTTCAGTTTAGTCCGTCGCACTTGACGTGTTGAGGACTTGAGCAGCCAGCTGCACTTGCGGCGACTAAAGTTATTCATAACTCCGACCCGTTGTTATCAGGGAGCCACAAAAACACTTCTGTCAGACGAAGAGAGCAAAGTTTATTGCGAAGTGGCGTACCTTCTCATTCATACGCTACGTAGAAATGTTCGTGAAATGGTACTCATGGTACACACACGAAAACTAATCGAGAGTTGGAAGGCAGTAATTCTTGTAAATCAAAAATCAACAAACCCTGTTACTTCGTATCCCAGATAAGCAACATGAAGACCAGCCTTTCAGTACGAGAAAAAAAGAAAGAAAAACATTTTATTTCCAATAGAGATGGTACAAGAGTACCATCATTGGTTGTTAAAATATCTTAAAGTTAATACACATAGGTGATACACACACGTGACTATTGTAATATGTCACTAGTCGAAAAGAATCTCTCGGATCGCGTGCATACACACAGCATCACAAGAGTACCACCGGGGCAAGATTGAAATTGCATGCAATTAACGCACGGAAATTGAAGAAAACAAAGAGCTTAGAGCAAGCGAAAAGCAGAGCAGTGGGGCGCCAGGAGCTATCGATTGGACCTGGTCAGCTGAGCGAGCACCTCTGGCTGGTGACATCGCTCTGGCTGCCGCAGCCGCCGCACTGCATCTTCTGCAGGCTCTCGTGGCAAGTGGGATGGGTGGGACTTTTTATCGCTAAAATCTCCGAACTTTTTATAGCCAAAACCTTCAATTTCGGGAATATTTATTTGAGCGTAAAAAGGACTCGGCTTCAGGTAACCCTGAGTAACTTCAATAATCAAGTATTATTTCCCAAAACTTTCAAAGCGATAATTTTAGCTAGAAGCAAACCAATAAATCTATCATCTTGAATCACGGCAGTTTGATGCGGTTTTCCAGTAAAATAAAAAAAATAGATACATGATACTCTAACATGAGCAGTTAACTGAAAGGCTTTGGTCGACAAGTTAATAGCAAGGTCACCTTAATAGGAACAGAAGAAAAACGATCCATCCCCCGTAAATTTCCTACAAAACGCCCATAACAAAAGAAACATAGGTCATCACAACACAGACGGAGAGGCATAGTACATCCGCACCGTGAGAAACAGGGCATGTGCACGACTGAGGTTGCGTTACCCGCAGCAGAATGTGAGACAGCTCTATTATTCCACGACGCAACGAACAATTCTGAACCACAACTATTTACAGCATTACCAAGCTCGAATACTAACCCTGAAGTTAAATGATTTGAATTTTTTGCTGCCAAATTCGGAGAACTATTTCATTTGTGTTTGTTTACCTTTCCTCTGTCCACCAATTCTGAACAACAACAGCATTAGCATGCCCGAATATTAACACTCAAGTTAAACGATCGGATTACAAACTGCCTAACTCGGGGAACTATTTCAATAACTTTGCTTTACCTTTCCCCTGTCCCACAATGTTGAACCACAACTATTTTCCGTATTACCGTACACCAACATTAACACTCAAGTTATACGATTTGAATGTCTGACTGCCAAATTCGGAGAACTATTTCAATAGTTTTGGTTCACCAGTCTTGTTTCCGCCACTTTTGAACAACTATTCACACCATTACCATGCCTAATTATTAATTCTTAAGTTAAACGACTGAATTACTAACCGCCGAACACGGAGTACCATTTCATAAGGTTTGCCGGTCCTGAATATGCGCGCTGTGGCGTACCGCATTTCGGCGTGCGGTACTCCTAGCAAGTTTATTTACAACAAATGTGGTGCTCCTAGCAAATTTCAACAATTTATTTACATCAAAGCGATACAACGGCAGACTGTTTCTTAAGTCAAGCACAATTGACGCATTTGAGTATAGCTACTTGTGGGCCCGAATAAGTTCAGTGACTTCTGGGGCATCCAGTCATCAACGCTATTCCAAGGTGTATAATTATGTTAAGTTAGTCCTTTTCACGAACCGAAACGCTTCATACAGCCTGTTCCTATTTACATTTGAATGCCTAATTAGGCACCTAATAAAATCAGGCTAAATTCATAAATATGTTAACTAGATGTAACCTACCTGAAATGTTAACTAAGCTATCTTACTGTCATCCGACACCAACGGAATGGAATTTAAATGTAAATCAAGTGATCTAAGGTACCGATTAGCAGCATTCATTAAAAAACAGAACTGAGGACAAAATGATAGCTAGAAGTAACATAGATATAACAAATTTGATATAGCCAAAGGATCTAGAAGACACGAGTTGTTGAAATGAAATATAGATATACTTCTACTCATTAATAAAACCAACTCAACATCAACGAACCACTTTTTACGTCTGTCCACAACCTGTCATACAACCAGGACAACGACGGATTTTGCTGGTGAACAACATCTAAATTAATGTGTAAAATTAACACCTGGATGTACTTGGTCACAGATGATTCTGACTTGGGCAGTCGGAAGCTTAACAACGAAATCTGACACGCCAATCTCAATCAACAAATAGCCTAATGTTTTGAAGATATAAATTAATAAATAATGGCATCAAATAACGCATACCCTCACGTGGGTAATCATTATTATTAGCAATAATTGGAAGTAACTCTAAGAAGAGATGATCGGTTTTAAAGCACGTAAATATTATCTCAAGCACAAGAGCTAACGTTTCAGACCGCCGCAGTGAGAAGTCACGAAAGTTCACTTCACAATGTAATTCTCCTCTACATGACTGTCAATATACTAATTTAACAGTGAGATAGAAAAAATCCACGGATGTTCACCAGAAGAAAACACTGTGACGCCCATGCGTTTCGAAGAACGGTTCACGAGCACAGAGAGCGCGCGGTTTGAGACGGCCAACACTCACGAGCAGCGGATGTCAACTGAGTAATTCTGGAGTTTCAGCCTGTAAGATCATCCGCAGAATTTCATTCCGCAAAGTTAATCTCTCCTTTTCTTTTAATTATAACAAAAATAGCAATACGAGAGACATGAATTTTATTAGTCAATGAATAATGGTTTAAGTCATAAAAAGTTATCCAGAAATATATGAGTGAAACTGAAGTGCAAATACTTATAAGTTCTTGACGTGAAAAATTTGCTTTCAACAGCAATTATTATGAGACGATGCTATCAAGAGCTATTTTTCAAGTAAGCAAGAATGCTCATGCCTTTAACTATCTATTTAAGGTAAATTGTGTATAGTTATACTTCATGAGTCACGCATGCATTTTAAATGTTCAGTAAAGTCATTTTTCATCAATCGAATGATCTTTAGAAACTTGAAAACGGTCGAACGGATAATATTGATATTCTGTAGGTTGGAAATTTACCAGCTCTGATATAGAAGTATGTATTAATTAGGAAGTTACACTGTTCTTAAATATAATTTAGCAACAAGTAACCTCTTATTGCTAATACTTCAATCTAGGTACACGAGCATTGCTACCTCCCGACGTAAGAAATTGGTCTCGAACAATTTGTCATTTTAATGTACACAATTTAGAATAGCAAACGCTAATAAAGTATTATAACTTTTAATAAGAGATAATGAAATTTTAAATCGTGTACTCATTCCTCACTGAAAGTGGAAATAACATAGAATACAATTTTTAAGCAAGAATGTAAAGCTTTGGAGTAGCTGATTTTTAAAATTCTTCTTCTCAGTCCAACGCATGTATGGGAGAAGAAATGATAGAAAAATAGTTCATTTCACATAAAATAATTGACGCTTGGACATTTTATGAATGCAGAAGATTTTGAAAGACTCAATGCAACTTTGGAGCGGAAAACAGTCTTGAATTTTCAGGATTTAAGCGTCGTTAGTTCAAATGTCAAACGGAAGTGAGGCATCTCCGCTGGAAATTTAACCTTTTCTCTACTATTAATGATTAACAAATGAATGCTGAATCAGAATTCTTTTTAGATAAACAATTTTCCATTAATTGTGTTCCTGCGTGAAGTTAAATTTGTTATCAAAGCAATAAAAAGTCCTAATTTCATGTATTGGAAAAAAACGCATGAAATAAAAAATATCCATCTATTTTAAAAACTGTGACCACTTTCACGGAACACAAGTAAGCAAGATAACCGCCTTCAAGCTTATTCAGGTCCTCGTAACAAATTTCGCTCAATTCGAAAATGTATGAAATGAAACACCTTTACTGAAATTGATTTTACTCTATAAACATAAAAACTCATCAAAGAAATGGGGATACTCACCTTGAAGAATGACGAAGTCTCGTTTTAAATTTATTAAAAAAGCACATAGTTTAATTTCACATATAGTTTTATCAATGCTCCCTACAAGCACATAGTACAATCATGATAGTTCTTGCACTCCGTATAATGGAAGCTCTTGAACTATGAAATGCCACAGAAGTAACACGGTTTGATGTTTTCATATGGCTGGTCTCCGTGCTGAGTATCTGTGATACACTCGTAAGCGATTGTGTATGTACACGTTCCGAGAGTCTTGTACTGAGAGACATGAAATACAGGTCTTCATGTTGCGTATCTGTGATACGTAATGTTCCGAAGTCTGGCACGCCGCCTAAAATTGCCCACTAAAACTCATACGTCGAAACGTGCATGTAAATGCTTCGCTGAAATTGATAAAAAGCATAAAAATGAGGGTGCTGAATCCTGCAGTGGTTATACCCTCTGATGAAGCCAACTTTGAAATAGCCATCCAATGTCAGCAGAAGATAGGAACCTCCCACCACCCGATGAATGGCAACCAACCCCACTGCCAGGCTTAGAGGAAGGTGTACAATGGAATGATGATCAAATGAGGAGCTCTGAGAAGGCAAAATTTATGCATGGATTGTGTAGCAGGCCACAGTTTAGATTGGGTCGTAACTCGTGACATAAGAAAATTTCCATGTATTATTAGCCCACTCAGAATTGATCATGTTGGCGTTCTCTATTCTCATTGAGTAGATTTAATATGTGCCAAAGCCGTCAACGCCCTGAGTGTGGTTTTCCAGAGACCATTCAGCACTTCTTGCTCAGCTGTCCACGATATGAGGCTTCTTTGGTGCTACCAATAGATGTAAGCTACTGTAAATATTTTTAATTTGATCTTATAATATGTCTACGTCTAATGAAATTACCTCAATACAATAAGCTCTCAGCTTCCACAGACATCAGTTTGAGAAGTCCAGCAATATTGAAGATTCAACAGAGAAGTGCTGCGGTGTTGGGGAACTTGCTTAACCCTGCTGATGCTGCCTAAATACTCCAAGCTGTCAGGTTACACTGATTTCCGCTGAAGAAGTCCAACCACTTTCAAGGTCCCTCTGGATCCTCGAGGAAGAATGGAGTGAACAACCAATAACGTTGATGAATTGGAATAATCAATAGGCCAGTGAATGCTTGCAAGACAACCTTTTGACATGAAACCTTAAAAAAGAAAACCCTCCAACGATTTGCTTATGATGGAATTAATGTTCTGAAATGAACAAGTCAGCTTCTTGATATTAATTTGATTGAAAAATTGTAGGGTCCTTGAAAGGAACTCAAGAAATATCCAACAGACATGTTTGCCAATGAGAATAAGCCAAACAAATCCTGCTAATTCTTTGTCAGTAGCTTGTCAAAAATACACTGGAAGACCTCAAAAATTAAAATAGAAAAAAGCGATATCACAAATTAATTGCAAATATTTTGCGAGTAAATAAATCTCTTTGAAACGCTTCAATATATGCTTCAGCAAACTTAAGAAAACATTAAGAGTTTAAAATGAATAAAATAATTTTATATCAAAACAATTTGTTAATTTCAGGTACAAGTGAGGAATTATTGAGAAATATCAATACCAACAATGCACTGAATATTCTAAAGAGTGGCATGGATCACACGAGCAAAGCTGTAAGCTCAAGCACTCTCCGTGGAGTTTTCAATCATGTCCATGTAAGCGCCAGTGAGCAAATCTGCCTGCTGGACACCCAGTCTCTTCATGAGGTCTTCTGCGATGGTCTGCCCTTCGGCGGCTGTTTGATCCTCTCTCAAGACAACCTGGCAAGAAGAGTATAAATAGGGATGTTTTATTCCAATAGAAGCCTGATGCATATCTTCTACACTGGTTTTCCAAATTCATTCCAATTGAACCCTAATACATATCTCGTACACTGGTTTTCCAAATTTATTCAAATTGAAGCCTGATATAGTTCATCTTTTATATTTGTTTCTCAAATACCTTATAACTAACATCATAACGCAATGACGGTTACACCCGCACAAGCCGGTACCCATGTCCAACACCTGGGTAGAGAGGGGAATTGTGGCTGAGTACTCCCTTTTCCCAATGGGGAGAACCACCGGATGGTATTGCCAGGATTGTAGTAAGACAGTACTGAGCATCTCGCCCTCCACTTCGGTCAAGTAAAAACCTTAAGATGTAATTTTCTGTTCAACAGTTCCTAGAGGCCCCCAGTTGCATCCTCACAAAAAGAGCCTAACTAATTCACATGAAATAATGTACATACTGTGGAAATTAGATGATCTTTGTATGCCTTTGCCCTTAAGTCTTGTTTACCAACTCCTACGCGTGTATCTTCTACAAGAGTATTACTAAGTCAGATGCTTTTCTTCTACATACACATTCATGGTGACTACTGATATTTCATTTCCAAATTTTACTACTTTTTACTACTTTTTACTACCTTCAACAGCAAAAAATTACTACTTTTTTTTACACAATGTATGTTGTCCAAATGTCCAGGTGTAAATAATCGGCCTATAATGAGTAATTTGAATCAATAATATACGCAATACCAACGGTTCAAAAAAGGCTCCAAGTTTCTTAATACTCAAAATACTTAATACTAAATGGAGCAACCGAAGCTTTACTGTAAAAAGTTACTTAAATTCCTAAGGTACCCCGTCCTAAATGGACTCCAACAGAAGTTTGGCGAAGACCTGGTCTAAACATCTTTCAACTATGAGGGCAACAGTTCATCATATGGAAAAAAATGACTGGAAACTAGTAGACACCAGGGGATTCTCAGATCCCTATACAGCAGGATATCAAGGAATTTTATTATGACCTAACACTATGGCACTTCAGAAATATGAGTTTGTAAACTATTTCTAGTGTACCTCAAAATCTAAATCGGCGTCCTAATTGTGATCAATAATAACAAATAGGTTATGAACATGTTATATTACGGAACCAATCACGAAAATGCAAATTTCATGTAGCTTTCCTACATACATTTCGTAGAAGAATGAACTTTGATTACATGGAGCATCTCCATGCTATGACGACATCCTGGAGGTAACTGAATCGCCAGGATTGCCCAAAGGAACTTCAAAGGAACTAAACTCTTGTTCAAATGATGACACATTGTATTAAAAGATAATTTTATAGCATAATTCTTTCTGTATTTGGACATAAATTAACATCACTAGAATGACAAAACTTTCAGCTTCACAAAGAGGTAATTTAAAAAAAAAAAAAAACATATAGTTTCAGTAAATCGTTGTTCCCCAAAATCAAAGTGGACAGAATAAACTCGTCTTTTCATAGGAGATAATACTGCTCACAATCAAGCTCAGGACCAAAAAAGCACTTTCTGGATATAAATGAACTGCGGAGAAGTTCCTTTGACGTTATTGCAACGTTTCTATCCTGCCACAACAACTTGGAGTGTGAGAATATTTGTCTTGGAATAAGAATTGGAAGGCTACATCAAGTTTATGATAATCAAGACCTTACCAACCAAATATATGACTTTGAATTAAACATTATTCATTGGGAGGAATTGAAATGTAATAAGTTTGATTCACGACTTACTCATCTGAAATTGTAGCAGGACTCTCTAAAAGCTAATTGAGAATAATTTTATTTCTGTGCTTACGTTTGTGAATAAAATATTTTAATTTTTGAGTATCAAGTGCACAAAAAGAACAATTACGCCAACTTGGCTATATATCTAACGGGCAACTGCATCCACTAAAGATGAAATTCAATAAAATGTAATAGTTATTTAGTGATAAGTACAACTACCTATTTGAAAATTTTGGCTAGTTGCTAATGTTTATTCATAAAATTTAAAAAGTTCACAGGATGTTTTACATTTAAAAGAATCGTAATTTGTAATAAAATATAAATCACTTTACTTGACAAACATATTTCAATCAAAGCCACTTGACATGCTTCCACAAGAAAATACGTAGCTATGCTATTTCATTTTTCCTTGAGATCGTATAATGCATATTTGAGACGTATGAATAAAAGATGTTAAATGTCGACCTCATAATCATAAATGCACAATTTTTAAATCCATTTTCAATACTAATCCCTGATATCACAAGTTCCTAAGCTTGTATCTCAATGTAAGTGCGTACTAATAGAAGTGTTTTCAACAATGCATCGCCACTGGTATTACATTCTTTAAATTTATATTTATACGATTTATGAAACCTCGATTACCGCATCAAAGCGAAAGCCGTTTTATTGTTTTCTCTCAATAATTTGTTAATAATAAAATGGCTCAAATTAACCTTCCATCATAAAAACAACTAGATAACTTTCAGACCAAACGGAATGAGAAGAAAAAGAGAACTATTTTTACTGTTGTCTGAAAAAATTTTGAAACTTTTTTGTATTTTGTCTGCTCCAATCCTAAAATTACACCCCACTCTACAGGAATATTTCCATAAATCGGGGCAAATTTCTGATTAAGGGAAAATAAATTTTAAAAAATCTTTGTATTCTACAGTATATAAATATCTAACATTACTTTAAATGTTCAGAGATTTATTCCACTTGACAATTTTTTTACTACCCTGAGGCAAATTTTACTACTTTTTACTACTTTTTTTACTACTTTACTACCTAGTAGACACCCTGCATTCAATAATTTTTAACAAATAACTTAAAAAGATCATGGTTAGGCTAAAGTTGAAGTTGTCACAAAAATAAGAAACAATATAAACTAATACACTAGTAAGAACTGACAATATCAATACAATGCAAAAAAATGCTACCTCATCAATAAATAAGATTTTAGCTAATAAACTTACATTTTTAATTGCATATGCTCATCTCTAATGTTTGCAACACAACAGGTCAACATTCTAAAATACCTACAAAATGACTTAAATGCAATGTACCTCCCATCCCAACCTGAGCCATGTGTTTTAGTTAACCTGCGGTGGATCATTTCAGTAGGCTCAATTAAAATGAACACCTTACCTAATAAAACCATTTGTGTGTTGATTTATTCGTTTGGTGTCCACTTCTTGAGAAACAGCTTCTTTGAATGTATTTAAAGAAAGCTTTATGACTGTATCTGTGAGACAAGTTTCACTAGTATACAAGCAAGTACAAGAATATTTTAATTGCGAGTACTATCATGATGGATAACTTGTTTGTCGTCTACATCTGGAGGATTTATAAAAGGAAAATATTGAATCTCTTCACTTTTGATGGGGCATGTGCACGTTGAAAATATGACCTCTCACCTCAAGCTCCATGAAGTCCCCAAGTCCTTGCACTTGGTCGACGTGCAGCCTCGTTTGCCCCACCATGAACAGGTGCCTGGTCTTGGTGACCTCACCCCGAACTCCTAAGCAGGCAGTGAGCATGGCCTGAACAGGCTGTAGTCCTCCATTCACCCCACTCCCGTGAGCCTGAAAATAGCTTTCACTTTAAAATCCCAATGAAAGCTCACTAATGACTTCAAGAAATAGGGTGAAATGCCTAACAACACAACTAATAACAGGCAATTGCACAATAGGGGGAGTTCAAACACCCCAAGGTAATTTGATTCTTCAAAATAACTTTGAGCTGCACATTGAAGCCATTTTCTATCACATTTAATAAAATGAGTTATTATTTAAACAATAAGATCAAACTCAGTTGTAATGAAATCAAATATCAGCATTCTTCACTAAATCATGAGTGAAACCATAAGTGATATAAACTTTTAATAGTTTATAGTATTTTTCTCAGAAGTCACAGGAGATGAAAAAATTAGAGAACAGAATGCTAACTAAACCAACACAATCATGACAATGTCAGAGCTCATTATACACACGCACATTAATACACCTTAAAAAAAAAATAAAAAAATGAAAACTCTCATCACAAGCATACTAACCAATTTGAAAGGGCCTCAAGCCCATCAAAGAAAGGTACAGCAACAGCCCCATCCAAACAAAGAAATACCAGATAAACAGGCCAACCAGCATCAGACAGGTAGCATCAGCTTTTAGCAGATGAGAATGGCCAAGGTGCACAGCACAGCTGTCAATATTAAATTAATAACTCACAATGAGTTTAAGAGAGCTAAGTTTCACGTTATTCAGGAGTGTGCTTGAAATGACATTAAACATATCGTAAGTAAATTTTCTCATTCTGCAAAATGCTCTCGGAGGATAGTAGGCAATGAAAATAAGATACAGAAGAAAAAACATAAGATATAATAGCAAAAAAGCTACCTATATAATAATGCCAAGAATTGGTATGCAAAAAGTTAGTTAACACAGAATTTTATAAGAGTCTTTAAGAAATTTCATAAATTCAGGCCACATAATTCTCAACTGAATCATGATATAAGAAAAAACAATCCTGCTCAGCTAAAATAATACAATCAAGTAAGTTGAACAAGCACAATCAAAAAGGTTAAACAATCACAACCACACAAGATCTAGTTCATCTCTCTTGACTTCAAAGTTTTACTGAATCTACACCAGCATTTATTTACACTGTTTGTGAGCAAAATCTACCTTTGAATATAAATCTGACTCTGTAGCTCTGGATTAAGAATTAGGCTATCTTTTTTAATTTTTTCATTCTCTCATGGCCTAATGCAACTTAAGCACTTCATTAAATAACCAAACCCTACGGAAATGACCTTCCGCTGAAAAATTTAAAATGAATATTAACTACATACTATTGAACTTGGTGCACTCAGAGCAATTGGAGATTAAATTTCCAAATTATTTCCCATCTAATTACAATAGGCTGCCCATTCTAGCAAAAAAAAATTCTACGGCTGGAAAATTGAAGTACTTACTACAGCAATAAATTTGAATACATGCATTCATAAAAAGAAGAGAAGGCACTTTAAACCTACCGTGAACTTACCAAGAAGAAGCTGCTTGTTTTAGGCCCCAGTTCATTAGGACGGTCATAATAAATCAGCTGTTCATCAACACTGCCTTCCTGCAATAATATAATTCAGATGATAGAAAAATTAGAAGCTTCAGAATACACAAGTAGAGCAAAATTACAAAATAAACTAGATTTAGTTTCAAGTACACATTACGAATGATTTGCAAATTAAGTATTTACTTTTATAATTGAAATAAAATTTCTGATCTTGCCATGCAAATGCATAAAAATTTATTGGAAAGAATTTTGGTAGAGGTGAAGGAAAGGACAGTAATTAATTTGGTCAATATGCACTTTAGGTGCTGCACGGAAACTAAAAATGTGGGTGCAAAGAATCACTGAAGGAACATATTTAAAAACGTTTTACAAGAATGACATTCTGCTCGCTGATGCGTTATTTTCTAATTATTGAGCTCTGAAGTTATAGGTGAAATCGCTTTTCCACGCAAAATGTGCAACACAGAGTACGACCAGGTTGGGTCGGGAAAGGCAAAGTTTGGATCATGAGGTGTTAAAGTTTTTGCCAGAACTTCGTAAAAATAAAAGAATGATAGAAATTGTTAATAAAATAAGAAGTAGACTGTAGCCTATTGCTTCAAGTTAATATCCCAAAAAAGTTATGTACTATTTCTCGTACTTGGTGCTTTTGACGTTTTATTTTTAGTCGTCATTATTACGTCGTCACCTTTACAGTCAACTCTTAGATGGCGCCACCCGGTACCGTCACCTTTACAGTCAGCTCATAGATGGCGCCACCCGGTACAGCCGCCGCCATCATGGAGCAGATGTAACCACAATTTTAAACGTGACCTTAATGGGTTGCTTTGAACCTTTATTTATAATTTTCACTAGAAGAACTGTGGCTAACCCTCATGACCCAACCTCTTTACGTTTGTAATAGGGGGTTAGCTTCCGTTATTAATTCAATTCCGCTTGGCGCGGTTGCTTCCTTTGGCGCGCAACAGCCAACTTCAAAGTTCAATAATTCAATAATAACGCATCAGCAAGCAGAACGTCATTCTTGTTAAACATTTTTAAATGTGTTCCTTTACTGATTATTTGTAACTACATTATTAATTTCCGTGCAGCACCTTAAATGCATATGGACCTTAAATACTGTCAAAAGAAATTGAAAAACACTTATAATAATAATCAACTTGGAAAATCTTTCTCTCACCTCAACTTTAGTCCTTAACTTAAAGCGACCTTTAGGAACATTAAAGAAAACATCTTTTTGCTTCAACACAGATGCACTAGATCCAGACACATTTTTTGCTAGCAAAAGGAATTGATCTAAATCATGAATTTTAGCCTTGATTTCAATATTACGGTGAGGTACAATGGCTTCACTCATTTTATTCAAGAGCTGTGCAAACAATTGTAGAGATAAAATACAAATTGATTAGGCACAAGTAACCTCGTCCGCTTTATTTTATTTTAAAAATTAGTAGAACGAATACTTAGATAGCTATAAATTGATAATTTACGAATAGCATGTGTCTTGACTTGAGTCATGGCACATTAAATAGAGACAAGGTAATATAATTTGAAATCGCGCGCTCTCTTCCAATAATGAGCATACTCTCAATTGATATTAATTTTGCAATTTCTTCAAATCTTTCTCTGTTTTGATATTGATGAAGTTCATTATTATCATGAAAAAATAAAACTTACACAATTTAAAAGCGATTTTCAAGTGATTAATAAAATACACTTGACGTGGCTGTGAATAATTTCAACACACCATCGGTTAGGGAATTTTCAGATAAATAAGGCAATGAACAGCTCGTTATTAACGATGCCTTTTTAAACTAGCAAAAGAAATCCGTTCGTATTGACTTGTAATATCAGACTTGGTTTCTAACCTTATAGATCACTAAAAATAAATATATCTAGCATTTGCAGAAATTTGTAGATGATCATGACAACGAGCTTAATAAGGCGAAAAAATTTTCTGCATTTCCACAAAACTGTTACTGTACCGTCTTGGTTGCGGCCTGCCGGATACTTTCCTTATATTTAATATGTACTTACTTATGTGAATACTTGTGTGAATTCAGGCACATCACCAATTACAGGCAGGAGTGCCTGATAAATAAGGTTTCAGGACGTGGGGCATTTTAAATTTGATTGACAAAGTTGAGTTTGTCCAAAAAATTCATCATTAGTTCATGATTAAAGGATCCATTCAGAACATTTTCCAAGTTGAATTGAAATTTATTTGCATATGCATAATTCTTCAAATTTATTCTTTGTGCAGCATATGCAGGGCAGTCAATCAAAATGTGTCCAACACTGAGCACACTTTGGCATTGACGACACAAGGGCTGTGGATCTCTTGTATAAAGATAATTATGAGTGAGTTTAGTTGTAAGTAGTCTGCATCGTGTCAAAATCACCTGCTCTTTACGTGATACAGAGGAATCTACAGTTGGCTCCAGTTTTGATTTGATTGCATGGTATTGGCTAATGCTCGAATCCCATGCAGCTTGCCATTTTCGTCTGAAATATTTCCTGACATGTGGTGTGAGATCAAGGTGTGGAAGATGGAGTGAACAGATTGTTTCCAAGTTACATGCTGCTTTTGCCAGTTGATCAGCTTTTTCATTTCCCGTGATACCCATGTGGCTGGGAACCCATTCAATGATTAATTTCATTGGGGGTAGACTTTCATAACTTCTCTTGATTTTAGGTATCAAGTAGTGGTTCGAAGGAAGTAATTGGTTGAGTGCCTGAATAGCACTGTATGAGTCAGTGAACAAGACAAAATTTTCTGGTATCTTTTCAATGTATTTTATGGCATATAAAATAGCTGTGAGTTCTGCTGTGAAAATGGAGGCCCTATCTGGAAGTCTTGCTATGATATTGGATTCAGTCGACCAAATGCCAATTCCAACTTTGTGGTCGTGTTTAGAGCCATCTGTATATATTTCCTGTCGAGTGGGATATTGTGCTTGAATATGTTTAAAGAGAGCTTTCCACTGATTTTCGCCTAGTGCATCCTTTGGGCATGTTTTTAGATGGGCAAAGCATTTCATGTTAAAAGTTTCGTATTTATCAGAGGTCTGGATAGATCCAACACAGTTTGATTCAATGCTTAATTCTTGCAGTAAGTAGAATATACGACCCGACACTGGAAGTGGATTTGGATTATGTTGAAAAATATGGAACGGGTAGTAATCTTGGATTATCTTATGAAGTTCTGGTTTTCAGTGGTGAGAATTAAATTACGTAATGAACTTTGGGCAGGGTCACCAGTATTCTTGTGCCTATGGCTAGGCACAAAAAAAACACAATTTCTTTGTGTGTTAATCGTGAATGTTTTCTTGGCCCTTTTGCCTCAGAAGGAGTAAGTACTCGGGTGCTCTACTGGCACCTAATTTTTATCAACTTGCACGAATTAAACCTCTGTAAGGCAATGATACACGACATCTACTTCTCGCCTCTGCTTTATTTAGTTGACTCTGGGTGCCGTGACTACGGCAGCTGTGGGGAGGATCCACTTCTTGTGGAAGAAGATCCGGACCCAGTAAGGTGACGCACTCCAGCAGGTGTCGTGGCTAGAGGGAATCCGTTGTGGATCCAGGCGAGAATGTATTGTTGGTGTAACTATCCGCAGATGCGGTGATAATTGTTTGAATTATGGTGTCTCGAAAGAGGCAGTCCCCGTAGGGGTTTCTGCCTGTGAGCCTTGTGGCTGAATTGGTATGATTGTTAGCCGTTTGGCTGAAATGACTTTGAGAAACGTCTCAAGTGGTTCTGAGAACGTTCCGAATGAATCTCAGGGGACGTTCTCAAGTGGGTCTGAGGAACGTCACAATTGAGGGTTGGTGGTGGTGTTTGTGTGTCGGCGTCGTAGGTTCTTCCGTCGCTGCGAAGCACAAGAACCGAAACACAAGAAAGCTAGAGTCAGAATGCGTTCCGATTCAAAATGGCTAGGGCAGTGTTGCCAATCGGAAGTGACGGGCGTGGATACGTGACCAGAATCTTGTTTTTCTTTCGGAACACACTTTTGGTAAAATTTTGGATTTTATTGAATAAATACAGGTTTGTAAATTTATGAAACTAATTGCATTGATATAACCTAATTTTAGGATATTCGTTTTAACGTTTTTATAAATTCAAGTGAAATGAGTCCCAAGAGTTCACTACAATCTGTCCAACTGGGTGACCAGGGACAATAAGTGCTCTGAGAGCATACTGACACAACTGTTTTTTTCCGTAGGTAACTCAGTGGCATCAAGTTTGCTTCTATTTCTAAATGGGTAACCTTGGTACATCGCATTGCACCAAGAATAAAGCGTAGTGCTGCAAATTGGATTCTATCTACGGACAGCAAATGAGATTTGCAAGCAGTGTCGAAGAGGAAGCTGGCATAAGATAACTTTGGCAAATTAAGGAAGCGTAAATTTTTAGTAAAATATCAAAGTTGGCTGACCACTTAATATTTGAAAGGATACGAAGCAGTCTTAGGTCTTTGTGACATTTCTGTGTTATTTTTTTTTTATATGTGGGCCCCAACGAAATTGTGCATCAAGAAGCAGTCCAAGAAATTTATACTTAGTGACAAATTCCAAGTTCACACCTTGATAGTTCAAGTAGAAAGGGGGCTTCGTTTTTTTATGAGTGAAAATCATGCACTTTGTTTTCTCTGGAGAGATTTGTAGCCCCCAGGTCTGGGACCAAACAAGAATTGCATCTAAGGCATCCTGCAGCATACAAAGTGCCTCAGTCAAGTCAGAGCAAGTAACCCAAATAGCTCCGTCATCTGCATAAAGGGATGTCTGCAGTAGGGGGTTACAGTTTTGGAAAATATCATTTATCATGATGTTGAACAATGTTGGGCTGATCACTGATCCCTGTGGAACACCCAACCTCAAGGAACATTGCTTGGATAGGGTGTCATTGATTCTGACTCTTATTTTGCGTTCTTTGATGAAAGACATTATGGTTTGAGGTAGGTTACCTTCAAGTCCTAAAATCTGTAGCTTTTGCAATAGCCCATAATGCCAGACAGTGTCAAAAGCCTGCTTTATATCAATAAATACTGCAACACAAAAATCTTGTAGGATTATTGCTTTCCGAATGAAGTTTTCAATACGTGCGAGTCCATCCAGAGTGGAACGCCCTGCTCTGAAACAGCTCTGATTTTCATTCAAGCATTTGTTTTGTTCTAAATATTTCAGGAGTCTCCAGTTTATTATTTTCTCATAAAATTTGCATAGTATATTAGTAAGTGCTACTGGGCGGTATGATCTTGGATCTGTTGGTACTTTTCCCGGTTTAAGGATCGGGCATATTATGGCCTCCCTCCACTGCTCTGGAATTTCTGAGACCCAAACTCTATTGAAGTAATTTAATATGAATTTGTTTGATCTTCATTCATGTGTTTAATGAATTCAAGAGATATTGTATCTGGTCCGGGTGCTTTAGTTTTAGAGCTGTGTATTGCTCTTTTGAGCTCTAACGCAGTGAGAGGACGGTTATAATCATGGTCTGTATCCATTGAAAATGAGAGAGGAATTAGTTCACAGAGGCTCCTGCGTTCATCAAATATTGGGTCATGAGAGTCTGAGTTGTTATGTAAGGCATATTGGTCCACCAATATATCCGAAATTTCATTTGGGCAAGTAATTATTTCATTGCTTGAATTTTTAAACACTATTTGTCCCTGGCTTTGTTTTCCCTTTATGGCTTTAATTTTATGCCAGACATCTGCTTGAGAAGAGGTACTAAGGCCTGACACAAATTCCCTCCAGCTGACGGCTTTGGCCTCTAGTACTGATTTTCGGAAAATCGCTCTTGCTTTCTTGAATGCTATCCATTTATCTATGTTCCCACGGTGATTTTTGTAATGGTTGTAGGCCTTATGGTATTTCTTCTGAGCGATCTTGCACTCATCAGTCCACCAGCAGTTTGTTCTTTTCTGTGGTGAAATGCTTTGACTAGCCTTGATGTTGCCTTCAGTTGCTGCCAATATTGCTTTGGTTATGGATTGATAGGCATCAGATATTGTCTGTTCTGAGCAGTTTGGGAACTGTAACTTTCCGAGTCCGACTTTCGGTCGGACTCGGTCGCGGTCGGACGTGCGGGGAAATGGTGCGGTAATTGTTGAAATTGCAAGGGGGAAATAACCTAGCCATGCATAAAAATTATACTATCAGTGAATGTGTTTGCTACCTGTGGAACAACGAAAAGGAAAAAATAACTTTTGTCTTATTTCTGCTTAAATCAGTGCACTTTAAATGAAAAGCCAACGAAGCAGTGCTGGCAAGGGGTGTGAAATGGTGTGCTCAGCTTGGTCTCGAACGATAGGCCTGAGTGAAGTGTGAAGTATCCTTGTTCCCTCAGTCTCCCCTCACCGCACCCGCACCCTCCCCCCCCCCCCCCCCTTTCCCGTACACCTGCCTCCCGTCCTCTAACCGCTTCAGAGCATAGCAAAACCTGGACTTTTCCGCTTCAAGCAACCAAAGAAATTACGTTTGTTTTTGATCAATTTTTGGTAATGTCAAACCTCTCAGTTAAGTTTTTGTTCACTTCCTACGTGGCCGAGACGGTAAATGTGCACGAAAGAATTATTGTGTTTCGTACCTCCGTTTCACTACTGACACCGAATAGTTTGAATACACAGAAAGTTTGAAGTGAGCTACCAGTAAGAACAACGGGTGAACGAGAAGTTGAAAAACATTTACAATCACCAGGGAAAATACTATAAAAAGTGCACCTAACCTTGAATTTGTAATTCAAATATGTTCTCACTAAAAGCGTTAGTCATCCTACTGACGATGTGTTTCTTGATCCTGCAAAATTTCCTGCAAAATTACCGCAGCGAAAGGAAGCCCATCCGAACGAAGGAAAAGACTGAAGATGAGGCTGAATACTATGATACGCTTTCTTTATAATCAATGAAACTAAAATTTAAAAATTGTGCTGTCCCTCAATATCATCATATCACATGTTGTACCAGATCTCATTCTGTTGAATAATTAAAACGTCCCTCAAATAGGAAGAAACTCTCGGCCAAAAAAAGAAAAAAAATCACGACTCGTGTCAGAGACTGTGACCTAGTCGTACAAAATGCAAAATGCAAAATTGCATATCATTGTTCGCGGCCAACCCCAAGCCTCCCAGTTCCTCGCCTCTGTCCTCCAGCATTAAAGGGCAACCCCTCTTCTCTCAGCTGTGAGCTTCAATACCTCGATAAACGGCTTGGATTTACCTCACTTTTCATAAAATACTTGCTGAGCGAGGTAAAATTTAGCAAATCAGTATCAGCGATACATATACAAAAATTACATCGTTCTCATAATTCAGTCATAGCTATGCAAATATAACGCACAATGCATCACTACGAGACTCGCTACGCAGGCCGGAAAGTGCCGTTCTCTGCACAGATGTTGCCCTACACAACATCCCGGAAAAATGGTTCTTTCAGGGGCAAAAATACGACCTTACCAAGCAAAGTGCCTGCAAGTAGGAAACCTACATCCTCTCACTCACAAGATTCTAATGCTCAAAACGCAGGAGGCTTGCTAACCGCTGCCAGTAACTCCGTCAGAGAATGTGTGTCACTTTCCGAAGCAACGTCAGTGAAGACTATGCAACCAATATCGCAGGACGAGGGAAAACATATCTGCCAAACCTCCAGCAACCATTTGAAGGTTCGAAGCAGTGAAGTCTCAGCCGCAGCACTACAACCAACTGCTGCTCCTCATCTGAACAAGCATAACAGCGTGCCAGCTCCCCAGCTCTGCGTCAACAACAACGCTCCAAACTGTCCGCCAGCGACGGGGACACAAACGCCATCCTCATCAGTGGTACAAGACAGAATAGTTGTTATTAATAAGGACATTTCAAGCGTGGTAGACTCTCCTCATTCTCCAGATCATATGTTCGATAATATTCGCGCACAAACCGATACTGGCAGTAAATTACCCCAGAGCGCAAGCTGTGAGAACAAAATGAAATTTCCAGTACAGAGCAATAGAAAAAACACTGTTACTTCTTTAAATGGCTACTTGCACCCGCTTCAAATCACAAGCTCTCAAAAAATTCATGAAATTATTCACAATTTGTCTCTAACAGCAGCGTTTTTCAATAAATCCCTAAGACAACGTGAGCCTCCTAGCCCGTCGTCGATTTTCTCTACAGTATCAAACATTCAGAACTTAACCGAGCAACTTTTTGCTTTAAATTCACATATAAGTTCTCATGACCTTGCAACTGCGGTACCTGCTAGTATCTCTTGTGAAGTCGACTCCAATTGTCGAGAACCTTACGATACTCTGCTGCTAGGTGACAACATCCTAAGCACGATCAGAAGGAAGGACATCGATCGCTCTTGCTGGATCAAAACTGTTCCATCTGGGCGCTTCGACGACCTTCTCCATGCTATAAATTGCATGCCTAGATTTAAAAATTATATACTAAGTTTTGATGGTCTCTGCCACTCTCCCTCAGACCTTGCTCGAATCAAACAACAAATTGTAAGGAAGTACGCACTTTCTAATATTTATATCGCAAATGCTTGCAGTGCGAAAGAATTCAACAAAGCGATGAATTTCTGCAAAAACTTGGGTTTAAACTTAATTCAATTTCAAACTTACCCAGATAATGAAAATGGTGACGCACTCAATAACATTCGATGGCCTCGCACCCAGGCAGAAAACTTCTGTTTTCTTGGACAACTTGCAATGAAATCAACATTGCGAATCACCGTGCCATATTGTCCTCATTTTAACAAATGTCAAGCAAAAATTGGAATTGTAGGTCATTCCAATGAATCGAAAACTTCACGGAAAGAGACAAATAGTCTCACTTTAAACTTTGGAAAAGAATATAAGCCTATGCACATCGCTGCACATGGTACACCAAATCCTTCAAAATTGATTGCGTCATCAAGCAGAGCTCTGAGTAACTCACCCACCCACATGAGGAACATGAATAAGCCTGAGCCTTTCCCTGACTCGATCTCAGACAAATATAATGTCAGTACAAAAAATAAGTTTGCGTTACTTGCAACAGACACAAATAGTGATTGCGACATGCCCTTCTTTTCAACCAATTCTCAACTTTTCAGTGAGTACGCAGGAACCGAGGAAAGTCAAGCTAATAACGATATTCAAAACTATTCACAAAAAAATCAAATCATTCAAAAAAAATCTGTTGCCTCTGCCAGGCCTCCGTTGAACGATCAAACCGATACTGCTACCGCAAAACCAACAGTGAATCAAATTTGCACTCGCGTTGCAAACACACTGGACGACTTGAAACGATCGCTCAAAATGGAGCCTGCTTACACTGTAGGTGACGGACACTGTCTCCTCCACGCCGTAACGACGCAGCTTGCTTCACAACAAAGATCGAAATGGGATTATACATCTCTGAAAATAGCCATCAAAACTGAGAGCTCCAGAAACAAGGACCAGTATGCAAAATTCGTTGACAAGAACAGTGGCAGTTTCGAACAACTCATCGATAAATACATCAATAGAAAAGTCTTCGATCACGCAGTTGGAGACCTCATACCCCAAATACTTTCTAATGTGGCGAGAACACCAATTCACGTATTTGATGAAAGAGAAAATGGGATTTGGAAGACGACAATCTCCCCTACATCAAATGCTCTGATAAACTGTCCTCCGGTAAACATACACCGGAAACAGGACCACTATAGCGCCCTCTTGAAAATGCGTGATGAAAATCGTGTTGCTCCCTCCCCCATCTTGTGACTAAATAACAGTGATCAAATTGAATTTGAAGCTGAAATCACAAACAATGAACGCGGCCATAAAGACCCAGAGACGAATACCAAATGCCCTGCTAGACCTAAAAAATGCAATAACTCCACTAAAGATCTGCCTATTGAGATAAATAACATCAAAATATTACACATAAATGCTCGCAGTCTCAATGGTAAAATGGATGACGTACGAGTAATGTTGATCACTAACGATATCGATATTTTATGCGTATCTGAAACATGGTTCGATTCACGAGTCGAAAGCTCATATCTCAGCATTGCCGGGTACACATTGTACCGTTATGACGGAGTCAAGAGTAATAGAGGTAGCGGTTCATGCATTTTCATCAAAGATGTCTACTCTACATCCTTATTTCCGATAAAAGAAAAATGCGAAGACATAGAAATGGTTTGGCTCAATGTTCAGGTAAACAAACACAAGTCTTTCATTATCGGCAGTCTTTACAGACATCCGTCAGCATCTCTACGTCCAACATTAGATTTCATTGAAAATACGTTTAAATTAATCTCTGCAGCCAAAAAATCTTTCTATGTTTTCGGAGATTTTAACGTAGATCTGACAAATAAAAACAACAAGCTGAGCAAGATGCTGCACAGACTTAATCTTTCTCAAATGGTCCAAGAACCAACGCGAATTACCAACGCTTCCAAAACTCTTCTTGACCTAGCAATTACAAACAATCCCCAAGCAGTACTCAGCACAGAAATCTTACCGTCCTTTTCTGATCACCATTCGGTAGAATGCCAAATAAATATTGCAAAAGAGAAACAGAAATCTAGTTACATTTCATATCGCATGAAAAACCACTACTCCCCTGAAATATTTCAAGAAAAGCTATTAGACAGATGGAGTGAATTTCAAGGCATGGAAAACACCGATGATGTCAATTTACAAGTTTCGCTTTTCAACGAAAATTTCGTATCGGCTCTTAACGAATGCGCACCTTTCACTACGAAGAAAGTTAAGCCAAGAATTTCTAAATGGATAACAGATGAGATAAAACGGTTGAGCAGAGCTAAAAGAAATTTGCAGCGTGAGTACAAACTGAATAAATCAGACAGTACGCGTCGAAAATTATATAAAGATCATGAGAAGATCCTACGAAGAAAAGTTAAGGAAGCAAAACGGGACTACTTCCACAAAGAACTCTTGGCAGCAAAACAAAACCCAAAAAGAACTTGGGAAATCATTAGAGAAGTTGCTCAGTATAAAAACTCGGAGTGCAAAAGCACTTTCGACAACCCCTCAAAAATGGCTAATGACTTTAATACTTTCTTCTCAAAAGTTGGCGAAGATGTTTTCAATGAAGTATCCAGGACAGTTTCAGACACATCTACAGGAGCAAATCTGAGCGATGTATCATCCCCAAATAGTAGAAACAAATGGAGACCAAAGCCGGTTAGCGTCATAGAGTTACGAAAAATCTTATACTCACTAAAGAATACCAAAGCGACTGGACATGATGGCATAAGCCTCCAACATATAAAAGACAGCTTCCCTGTCACAGCACCCCTCATTCGTTTGATAATAAATACATCTATAGCCACAAACAAGTTTCCCGACCAATGGAAATTATCCATTATTAAGCCATTACATAAATCTGGTGATATCGACATAGCGTCAAACTACAGACCAATCAGTCTCCTGCCTGTTATGTCCAAAATATTAGAAAAAGTAATAACAAACCAGCTCTCGTCTTACATAGACGAGTCACATCTACTGCATCGCAATCAATATGCTTACAGAAGGAATACCAGTACTCAGGACGCCCTGTTAAACATAACAGAAAAAATTTACAATGATATTGACCAAAAAAAATTAACTCTCTTACTATTGCTTGATCTCTCCAAAGCTTTCGACAGTGTTGAGCATAAGAAACTTCTACAAAAAATTTCAAACCTCAGAATTGACACTCAATGGTTTGAAAGCTACCTACTAAACCGCTCTCATGCAGTGTGCTTGAATAACAAAATGTCATCATTCATACCAAACAATTTTGGCGTTCCTCAAGGTTCAATCATCGGCCCGCTCTTATTTTCAATTTTCATCAATGATTTCCCCACCATGCCGGCAAACACAAAAATCTCAATGTATGCTGATGACGTACAAATTGCCATGACAAGCTCAACAGCAGATTTAAAAGATACACAAGCCAACGCTGAAAACCTTCTGAGAAACCTTAAATTGTGGTATGACCATAATGGCCTCAAACTTAACGCAAGTAAAACGCAATGCATTATTTTTGGATCACAGAATGCGACTAAAAATTTACCACCATTCAAGCTAACATTTGGAGACGATACAATTGAACCAGTAGAGACGGTAAAAAATCTGGGTGTTTGGTTTGACAAAAATATGACTTTCAATTCACACGTCGAAACAATGTGCAACAAAATAAACGGAACCTTAATGTTCTTTCATCGCATTAAGAACACACTTGACGAAAAATCTAGGTTGTTAGTGATTCAGTCTTTAGTTTTATCGCGCCTGGACTACTGCAGTCTTGTATGGGGAAATTTACCTCAATATCGTCAGGAAGAGTTGCAAAAATGTCTAAACTTCGCCGCCAAAGTGGTGTGCAAAGGAAATTTCAATAAATACGATCATGTCACCCCTCTTTTAAGAAAACTCGACTGGATCCCAATACCGAATAGATTCATGATCCAAAAAGCTCGACGAGTGTTCTCCTCTCTGTACCTCCCCCAAAGTAATGCAGAGGTGGTAAAATTTTTTCCATCTAATATCCCAAACAAAAAACCAAATCGGAGGAATGATGTTTTAGTCAGTTACCGTTCATCTAGCGTGGGACAAAAAGCTCTCTCAGTTTCTGGAGCTTTTTTGTGGAACAAGCTTCCCCAGCATATCAAAAACTCTAAAACTGTAAAAGAATTTAGAGTAAATGTGTCACGTCATTTTGCATCTCTATAGACCTGCAGCATTTCGGTGTGAATTTCCCATTTACCAGAAATTTTAATTTTCCTGAAATTTCTGTTAGAAAATTAGAAACTATTTCATTTTACGTTTGCTAAGCCATTCGTGCATTCATCTTAACTATTTCTGTCGACAATAATGAGCACCCCAGCCGTGAGTTCAAGACAGCAGAATGAACGTTTTTTTCCATAATTAGGAGTATTTCCTCATTTTTATTTTGTTATTTTTTCTTCTCTGTGTTAATATTTAACATCCGTATGGAAAAAATACTCTGAAATACATTTTGTGTGTACACCAATATGCAGGTTTATAAATGTGAGGATTGTGCAAAGTTTATAATGAATTAAATTTTGGCTAACGTTGTCTCGTTATTTCAAAATCATTCTCGAAGATGTTTTCAATCGATTTCGGCTGAGCTGGGGGGAGAGGTTAATTTAAGCATTTTCATTTAGTCTTTTAATATTTTTCCTTGCGTTCAGCGCACACTAGCACTAAACTTTAAAATCGAAAAAAACTGTTAATTTCTGTTATCAAAATTATCACTTTGGACCATTGCTTAATCTACCTATATGTGCCAAATTTTGTAAATATTCTCCACTCAAATGTGATATCCGGCCACAATGTTACTCCATTTTATCCCATGTACACATGTCTGTATAATGCTGAAGAGTTGTGTTGTTTCTTGACTGTAACCTGAGTTTTCTTAAAAATTTCTATGAAGAAACTAAAAATCAGTTCATTTTACGTTTTCCGAAGTCTTCTTTTCCTTTTAGTTATTTTTTTTTTCGAATAATTTCTTAGGATTACAATGAGCTCAACTGTCATTATCGGTGTAATAGATGGTAGGTTGTTTCTATCCTCTTATTTTATATTTGTATTTTTTTCTTATATTTCATTCTCAATAAGTACATATATTAATATGTGTGTGTACGTATATAGGTATATATATATCTACATAAATAGATATTCATGTTTCTATTTCATTTCTTTACACAAAAACCATCCGGTTAATAAATTTTATTGCACTAGCGAAATGATTCAAAAATAGATCTCCCACTTACACCAGAGGACGTCTCTGTGAATCGGATAAATGACAAATACAATTAATGAAATTAATCGTAATTTGAGCGTATGAATCGTGGTAAAATTATCTTTCTGTCCGTATGTTGTACAAGCAAATTTTGATGTTGAGTATATGTTTGTTTGCGCATTTCTGCCAAAATTTTGTAGATATTTGTCAATCATGAGTGGTAACTGGCCTACACTGTATCTCCATTTTATCCCATGTACCCATGTCCGCATGATGTTGCAGAGAATATCGAGAAGATATGATATATGATATATGTTGAAGATATATGTTTTTTTTTTTTTTTTTTGTTGTTCCTCAGCGGTAACTTGAGTTTTCTTAAAATTTCCTTTAGGAAATTAAAAAACCATTCCATTTATACGTTTTTCGAAGTCCTTTTCTATTCCTTATCTTTCCTCAGGTTATTTCTTACGATTCATCAGAGCTTGGGCTGTCATTTTAAATATTGAAAGAGTAAGATTATTTTTCATGTCTATTAGCATTTTTCTTATATTCGTTTTCAATACGTATATATATGAATATGTGTGTTGGTGTGTGCGTGAGTATGTACGTGTGCGCACGCAAACATAAATGTTTATGTATCAGTGTAAAGATGCACACGTTTCGCACACATATATGCGCACATGTACATATATCGGTTTCTATTTCTACTTTTTGCATAAAAAGCAAAACCTCAAGACACATTACATTTTACCTAAAGCTCTGCGATCAGTTAACACTGCACCAAATTTCAGAAATAAACAAATTGATTGCGCTTGCTTTATGATTTATAAATCGATCTATCACGACCCCGAAGGGCATTTCTGTGAACAGAAGAAATTAAAAAGTATAAACAGACAAAGGAAATAAAGCACTCGTGCAAAAATTATCTCTATATTTGTATGCCAAACAAGCCATGCATTTCAATTTTGAGTGTAAGTTTGTTTACGCATTCCTAGATGTGCGTGCTGTGTTGCGCGATGTTCTTTACAAATTATTTCGAGACTATCTTTTTCTCAATACTTGATTGTCATTTACGGTGTTGTTTCAATCTAGTACGGTGTAGCGTTTTTTTGTATTTTTCCTACTTCGATGATCTTATAAATAATTCGAAAAATACTAAAGAATTCTTCGAAACTGCCAAGTTCTTAGTTGAAATTATCGAAGTAGGAAAAAGGCAAGAAGCGCTGTACCGGAATCTCTTGGAATAAAAAATATCCAAGAGATAATATTTCTCATTTCTCATTCAACTACCCTTGACAGAGTTAAACTATTAGCACGACCCGTATGGTTTGTCTATTAGTACGCCTCGTATATTTTTTCTATTAATATGCCTCGTATGGTTTATCTATCTGTACACCTATGATAGTATTGTCTAATATTACATCTCGTATAGTTTGTCTATTATTATGCCTCGTACGGCTTATCTATTTGTACACCTCGTATGGTTTGTCAATTAGTATTCCTCGTATGGAACTTTGTTAGACTATTAGCACACCACGTGTGGTTTGTCTATTATAGTACGCCTCGTATATTATGTCTATTAATATGCCTCGTATGGTCTATCTATTTGTACACCTCTGATAGTTTATCTATTAGCACACCTCATATAGTTTGTCGATTATTATGCCTCGTATGGCTTATCTATTTTTACACCTCGGATGGTTTGTCAATTAATACTCCTCGTATGGATCTTTTGTTTTAGGACGTCTTATATTAAGGAACTTTTAAAAGCCAATATGTTGGCATATGTATCTCATGTGACAACTTGGAAATAAACGGTTTTGTTACAGCGTAATTGGCGTGTGTAATGTCGTGCGCTAGCGGAATTGATCTTCGCTTCAGCACGCCATTGAACGGAACTCGGTAGGACGCCCAAAGGGAAAACGAGGTCTCTTCAGGTTTTTTATTTCTTATCCCCTGGTTCCGTGAATCTGCCCAGACAAGTATGATTCAGACTCGGACCAGGAATTGCGTGACAGGAAATCCTAATTTAAGATCACAGTCGAATAAGCAGTTGACGTATACAGTACTACATAACGAGAAAGGGAGGTATATGAGAAGTAGCTGAGTGAGACATAAGAGGCAACTGAATAATTCTAGCACCAGACATGATATTCTAATGACGGAAGGGCGATAAGAGTGGTCACGAGGCATAGTCATGGGAGCAACATAGCATAATGACATTTCATGACTCAATTGTTATCATCTTATAGAAAAGTTTTAGCCTCCCTTAACCACGGCAAAGATGTTCCAAGAGAGGGAAGAGGAAGGCACCATTTACATAGCACCGCACAACAAGAAAGTAACTTCATACCTCGAGGGTACACGAGAAATAGCTGAGTGAGACATAAGAGACCATAGAATAGCAGCACATAATATAGGGAACTCGCCGCCCTGCTAACGACGTAGCACCGCAACAATTCGCATTGCTATTACCAGTATTATTATATAAGAAAGTCTTAGTCTCCCTTAACCGCGACAAAGATGTCCCAAGAGAGGAAGGAGGAAGGCACCATTTAGCGTGGAGTTGGGGGAACGCGGAATCTACGCACAAGGTGCACAGGAATAGCAAACTAGGAGATAAATTCACAAAGCAAGAAGGGTTTCAGTTGCATTGACAGGGAAGAGAAATTTTAGTCGATGAACACATTATCAAGAACACCCTGCCGAAGACACACAGCTAGAAACACATTTAGAAAGAACACATTTATGATACGCACACGAATATTGTAAAACTCGCGTCACTAACGCCAGGCAGTAATACGTGAATCGCTCGTTTCGCCCAATGTACAAAGTGTCTTTTTAAGGAAGCATAAAAGAATATATACCTGAATACACATCCGTATCTAGCAATTTTAACACAGCGGTCACTAGTTGATAAGCACTGTATTCGAGCAAAAAGGTGGACGATCGCGCAACAAAGGTATAGTCTTCGCATGAATGCCTCACGATAATAAAGAGATGAGTTAGGTAACGTTACAGGTTGAGAGAGAATACTTTAAAATACTTACAGACGATTGGGAAAGGTCCCTCACTTTAGACCTGGGGCAGCTTATTCTAGGACATAAATAATTGATTGCTCTGTCTTTTACTTTACCCTATCTGTGGAAAAAGAGACAGCAAAATTAGGTCTCTAAAGCAGGGGCAAGTCACTCAGGTTATCAAATCAATCATTATCAATAAATTCTATTATAAAAAATGAGAGAGGCAAGTACACGTTTATCAACGTCGCTTTGAAAACACAAATCATATGAGCTAGTGGTCTCAAATTTCTGCGCCTATTCTCAGTCTACTGAATGCCGTAACTTTAGGCTTCCACCTTGCTGATTGGCGCAACTTGCCCAGCCCAGCTCTGTATAAAATTATCTATGTAGACGTACATACATTGTCCGCTAAAATTAAATTCGTTGTAAGTTAAGGTGCATGATTTAACAATTTAAACCATTCAAACAATTTGACGTCATTATTCGTACAATTTAGTTTTCGATAAGTTAAATAAATTTGGTCGCCCTTTCCCAGCATCGCGAGAGATACTTCTGTGGTAAACTGCTTTGGGTCACATCCTTATACTGAATACAACATTAGGAATCATAGTAAAGCAGCACCTCCTAAGAACAGGCAGTCACAACCCAGCAACACTCCCATACACTAATCCTCTCTTGAGTGGCAACTTCAGATTCTCCGGGGAACCCTGGTCGAAGGCGCGGGACATCGCTTCCCGGTGATTGGAACCTGCGAGATCGACGCCGCTCGATCGCTGGGAAGAAGATGGGAGTTCGGCGGTCCCTGTTCTTGAACTTCGTACCTGCACGTCTGTCCAGTATGAAGGGCTAAACCTTCCACCCGTCCCTGCATGCTGCTGCGAGTGCTGCTCATCCGACCGGCTATGCTTCTGACGCCAGGCACTGAGGCTCACTAGAGGTTTGTGACCCATCGGCTTATTGCTATCGGAATGTCATCTCGTGAGCTGGGTTAATGTAGTGCGACGTAGCCCCCCTGCTTAATAACCTAATTTACCCTAATAACTTCCTTAATAACTTAATTCACCTTAATAACTAAAATTACGTGAATAACTAAAATTACGTGAATAACTAAAATTACGTGAATAACTAAAATTACGTGAATAACTAAAATTACGTGAATAACTAAAATTACGTGAATAACTAAAATTACGTGAATAACTAAAATTACGTGAATAACTGAAATTACGTGAATAACTAAAATTACGTGAATAACTGAAATTACGTGAATAACTGAAATTACGTGAATAACTGAAATTACGTGAATAACTGAAATTACGTGAATAACTAAAATTACGTGAATAACTAAAATTACGTGAATAATCCTCTGAAAGTTCTTTGACAACGTACCTTTTTTCATCTTACAGTTTGCTGGCATTCGGGAGTCAAGTTCTTCACGCCTAATCTTCTCTGTGAAGAATTCGTCCCCTGCCTGCGTTCTATTATTGGTTAACCGGATTCAACGCTGTAACGATTTTTGTTGTTCCATATCTTATTATCTTCGTGCCTGACAACCTGTGGCACTTGACTCTTGGTTAATGAATAAAAATTGCATTAATGTCGCTGTAATTTCTTCCATACCTAATGTCAAATATTGGGAGGTAATTGTTGTTGAAGTGTTCAGAAAATTTTCTCATGTTCGAACATTTTCTATAAGCTCATAGGTAAAAAGCCAATCGACTAACTTTATTTTACTTGCTTCACGTCTTTCTATTAATGAATGTTATAAATAATACAAAGACTAGAAATAATACAAAGACAAGAAAAATCATGTTCCCAAGTTGGTACAAGTCCAGCACGACGTGCCATGAATTTTTTCAATATCAACAACTGATGTCTAATCCATGGAAGAATCACCATAGTTTTTATTTTCAGTACACAAATCTTTCAATAGTGAAGCAGTGGTTGGTTTGTATTATCAAATAAATATAAGATTGTGCTATCTTGTGTTAATCTATGGAATGTAATAAACTTCAAGTAATCCTCTGTGTCAAACTAAAAAGCATTGAAATGTCAGTCTCTCCATGTTGCATTTACTGCCCATGACACTGTTTACAATATTATATATGACAACATAGCTTACATGGCTTGGCTATTATGCAAATGTTGCTGAGCAAAAAAAAACATTTGGACATTAACACAAAATCACTTGGAGCAGTGAAACAGAGATAGGAAAGTTCATTAGTAAAATCACAGTGTTCAGCTAAAATACCGTTAAATTCCCAGCATTACACTGCAGCTTACTGGCTTCACCGAAAGAAAAACACCAGACCCTACCGAACTGCAATGGCTAGTCTGATTCAACGTAGGTGGGTTTGCCGGCCACCGGAAGCATCCTCGAATGCTCCAGAAACCGGCCGTTCACCGCTATCTAACACAAGTCGTGTGAAAACACCCGAAAATATAGCTAGCGAGGTAACACGTAAATCAAATGAGTTTCCCACTCAAGTTCACTCTCTAACAACACAAAAACTTAAGATTATCCGGGAAACTGTTCCTCCCACGCACTTCAAACAAATAAAACGTTGGCGTCATTCTTGCGGACGAAGCGCGGATCCGCGGAACGTTGCCGAAATAAATTTATCAAAATTCTTCAAATTTCCTCACGTCTTGTACGACGTGACAGGAACACTAGAGCAGTTTCAAATTTTGTCCAATCTGCACTCCGCAAGTGCCATCTTCTTGGTAGTTGGGCCTTGGGAATTGATAAAGCCGAATCATTATATTTAATGCAGTGCAAAATCTCCCGTAACACGAAAATAACTTCCACTTAATTACGTTGACAGCAAGGTACAATTAAGTTTGTATACTTCCTTCTGGGTTGGTCAGAAGCCTGAGAATTGCACGGCATACCATCATGCGGACAACTGAAGTGTCAATGGTTATCTAAGTGAAAAATGAAGAAACGTAGTAGGCCAAAAAAAGACAATTTGGTTAATTTCAACTCTGTGTTGGCAGCATAAGAGTAAACCAATCTTGAGATGTAGCAAAGACAGACAGACAAACAAACAAACATCGGCATCTAGAGATGTTTTATTTTCAATCAAGCCTGATACATATCACTTCGTACATTGGCTTTTCAAATGCCCTATGACTAACGCCTGGATGCCATGACGGTTTCCCCCGGTCAAGACCAGTGTGAAGTTTGATGTTATTCGGGTAGGCCGAATACTTCAACTTCAACTGAAAAATGACTTTACAATCAGAATTTAAGTTGGGGTCACCAGCGCGTGTTTACGCACATTAATTAGGAGAAGTCTCAGAACTTGAGGAGCCCTTAAACTCAGAAGGAGTGTGATCTATCCGTCATTCATCAGTTACTCGCACAGCTACGGCCTAATCGAAAGGATATACAAAGTCCACCTCATTACTCGCCGTGATTTTATTATAGAGGGTTGTTGACGGGAGGGCCTTCGGAGCTTGTTACTTCCGAGGAAGAATCCTTGATCAAATCCAATCGACGATGAACTCCAGACCGGCTCGCGGTGTTCGGAAGGAGTTATGTGCGTGTTCTGGATCGAGGGCGCAGTGAATTGTGAATATTTTACGATAAGTAATGGTTTTTATGTTTGGATGGTTGGTTAGACTTCTAGCGGTGATACCAATTTTCAAAACATAAAGATCTCGAGTAGGTTTTCGATTACGTGACAGAAGACAATGAAAACACAGCCGGAAAACTCATCTTTGTGTCTGGTCTATTTGAAGGAGCCGGGAGGACCGCCGAGACTTGTTCACCGAAGAACTTGGCTGAAGAGGGTTCGCAGTCCGTGTAGGCAAAAGGCTCCGGCAAGTTGACGAGGTCGACGGTGTATTGTGGTGTTTTAAGGTATTCAGTTTATGAGTGGGGCAATTTAACAGACACAAGAATCAGTGCGATTTCAGGTCAAGCCTGCGGGATTCGAGCAGGTGAGTGATATCAATTTGTGACGTGATTGATGACGATAATAGATCTTAATGGGTTATTAATTAAAGATCATGGCACCTGAATTTTAACAGACGCGGACTAATTAACTTGTGCCCGTAATGGGAGGCTGTTTAGAAATTGGCCCGTAAGTAGAAAATATGTATATATGGCTAAAGGCCCAGGGATGGATATTTTGTGGTGTGGGTGACGTCGGAGAATCTGGAAATATTCGAGGACGCTGAATGATAAATATTCCGGAAGGACACACCAAGAAACCCACACACATCTGTTCCCTAGCAGCGGTAAATTCCCATCACGGAGAAACCCTGAGTTCTTCCTACAGATTTATCATCGCGCTTTTATTTCTCTTTTTTAAGCTCATGAAGAATAAGGGCAGATTGAACATGCTAGCAATATACCTTTCTCTATGCTCTCGATTTCAATATAAGCCGGACACGGACAAGAATTTATTCGTGTCCAAAATCGTAAATGGTTATACACATTATTAGAAACTACATGCGATTTCTGTACGCGATCGGGCGTATATTTTACCCTCGATCATCATATAAATCCTGGCAAACTACAATACGTCCATGTGGCGCTACAAACAATGTTTCTGGCTCAAAGAAATCTCGACTATTTAACGAAACCTCCCAGGTAGCAATACTGTTCGCTATGCTGACTATCAGGGAATTATCGGACACCGCACAAGTGTGCTGAATAGAAATGAAGTATCGAACACTGCACGAGTGTGCTGAATTTGGAATAGAAATACTGAACACTGCACAAGTATACTGAATATGGAAAGGAAATACTGAACACTGTACAAGTATACTAAATATGGGAAGAAAATACTGAACACTGTACAAGTATACTGAATATGGAAAGGAAATACTGAACACTGCACAAGTATTCTGAATATGGAATGGAAACGTAGAAAACGCTACTCACGGCTACGCCATTAACTATACATCTTAGAAAATGCTAAAACACTGGTAAAATATGCTTAGAAGCTACTATGAAGCACGTAATACTTTTAAGTAAGATCTAACTCAATTAAAGCACTTATTTCCACTTACGCGACGAGCTCTGAACCACACCAGATCACAGCAAGAAATGACGCTAAGGAAAATGGCGTGCGTTGGGATGTTGCCACACGCCGAGCTTAAACTCGAACGACTGTCGATATTATTCTCTTTTTGTGCTTTTACACAAAAACTTTTAAGAATAATAATTATAAGTAGAAAATTATTAATAATAATTTAAAGTAAGATAGTTAATGCCAATAATTATTTCATTTATATGTTAATGAAAATTTTAATGGTAAGAGACATTCTTGTAGCGACTGCTACATGGTTGTGAGGTCAATGTGTATATATTGGTGTAGATCTAACTGTAAGTTGAACGGTAGAAGGTAAAAGTTGGAGATGGTAAATTGGAGGTAGGAGGTAGCAACCCTGGGGACGGGGACTTAGTCGTCGAGCCGTGTGGCTGATTGTTTGAGTCTCAGTGTGTTACTGAGGTCTGCCTAGCATAACTTAATGTTGTTGATTGAGGACTAGGTAGGTGCGGTTGAGTGTGCAGTGTCTTGGAGGCTTCCCGTATAGCACAAGAGAACAGCACGAATCCAGTTAATTTGAATGATGCGCATGAAGTAAATGGTTCTGAGTGGAAATGCCGTCAGAGGAGATGTGTAGCATTAGCTACAAAAGTGTAAAATTATAAAATTCCTCATTCGCACTTAAATAGGATAATTATTGACATTAAAAATCTTACTCTAAATTATTATTATTAATTTTCTACTTATAATTAGTAATCCTTGAAGTTTTTGTGTAAATGCATAACATGTAAAATAACGATCGACATGTTCGAGTTTAAAGCCTCTGAAAAGGGCAACACTGCGCGGGACGCTTGGTTTTCCGCGTCACTCTCTCGTGCCTCTTTGGCCTGTGCGTTACACCGTTCATGTAAGTGAAAGAAATTAAGTGTTCAAATAGAGCAAAAGCTGGTAAAGTATATTGTGTCATTTCTTAGTGTGCATTGTGTTTTAAGTATAAGGATCTGGTCAGGTCGTGATAGATAAACATGAAAATAGTCGTAGAGTTCAAAAAATAGCATGACTCATTCCAAGTGCTATCTCAACATGACGTAGCGTAAATTTTGAGTGTCATGTGCATTTCTCGTGTCAAGATTATAGTAAGATGCTCAACTATGTCATTTCCTTACTACAAAAATTATATACTTGCAGCTGTCATTATGAGATTGAAATTCGCTCATCAAATTACTTCGTGAGAGCGTACGGTGGATTGTCGGCGTTTCTTGTGAAAAATGGCGGAGCATAAAACTGCTGTGTCATTTCATTTTTATGTTCACTGTATTATGTTTTGAATATATTTCTCTTTTGCTGCAAGAGATACGTTTAGTGTTTCTTTTTCAATATGATTGACATGGATGAATTTAGGACTTTCTTTTTATTTCTCGTACGGATGTAGCATTTGCTACAAAGCGTAAAAACTATGAATTTTCCCATTCGCACTTAAATAAAATAATTATTAGCATTAAAAATCTTACTCTAATTTATTATTAATTATTTTCTACTTCTAATTCGTAATCATTGAAGTTTGTGTGTAAATACATGAGAGATAAAATAATCAATCGACATTTCGAGTTTTAAAGCAGCCCGAATTGGCAACATCCAAGCGCGTCGCTTGAACTGAGCGTTACTCACTCTCTCTTGTGCTTTGGTGGCTTGTGCATACAACGTTCTTGTAAGTGAACGAAATTAAGTAGAATAGAAAGAAACCTGGTAAAGTATATGTGCCATGTGTTTTTTAGTGTATTGTGTTTAAACGTAAAGATCCGTTCAGTGTCGTGATGTAGTGATACACTTAAAAATAGTGCTAAAACTCTTAGACTGGCATGTGTATTTCGAATGCTACCTCAACGTGAAATAGCGTAAACATTTGCGTGTCACGTTTCATTTCTTGTCGAATTATTATTATTATTATATTCAACTACGTTCACCAGCACCATTGCTACTGAAGCACAAAAGTAACATAAAAACTGATACGAAACAAAAAGCTATTGCAACGCGCGTTATCATTATTTCTTGGGGAACATTAGAAGCATTATGGCGCCAAACGATGGTAACGAGAGTAACGACAGCCAGGTGGTGTCCGTAAAATTAACACCGTTCGCGATTCAAAGTCTGGACTCATGGTTCTTCCAAACCGAAGAACACTTCGAAAGCCTATCCATCACGTGTGAAAAGACTAAATATTGGCGCCCGAGTTCCGACCTCCTGTGCGCATGATTTCGTTGGCTGATATCATAACCGAACAAAAAAACGACACGGAGATCCAATCTTTGATTGAGTCCCCTAGCTCGTCTCTAAAGCTGTCACTCAGAGAAGGCGTTTACTGTGACGCTGATCGGCCTAACCGATATTACTTACCTAACAATTTGCGCTCGCCCACCATTAAGCATTACCATGAATTGTCTCATCCTGGGACGGATAGAACTTTCCGCCTAATCGCAGATCGTTTTGTCTGGCCCGGGATGAGTAGGGCCATAAGAGATTACGTTCGCAACTGCCCAGATTGCCAAGCTAGCAAAGTCACTCGACACAACAAAGCCGCAATTCAACCTTGTGTTTTCTCTGGCGGTAAATTCGACGCGGTCAACATAGATATAGTGGGGCCGTTTCCAAACTCTCGCGGGTTCTCGTATTTACTTACTATGATAGACCGCTTCTCTAGGTGGGTCGAGGCTGTTCCCATTGCTAACATCACTGCAGAAACTGTAGCGCGCACTTTTGTCGAAACGTGGATCTCCCGGTTTGGGGTCCCTCTGAGCATCACGCATGATCGTGGGGCTCAATTTACTTCCACCTTGTGGTTAGAGATCTCCAAAATCCTTGGGAGCGAAAACATCTCAACTACTGCCTACCACCCCCAATCAAACGGACTCATCGAGAGAGTCCATCGCGACCTGAAAGCATCCCTTCGTTGTTTGCGTTGTCACGACGACTGGGTGGATCGCCTTCCTATTGTATTACTTACCCTGAGGAACCTGTTCAGGCAGGACCAGAAGTGCACGTCCTCCGAATTGCTGTACGGGAAAGCCTTACGGTTGCCTGGTGATGTTATTGATCCCACGTATCAAATCGATGAGTCCCCCTGCCAAATCGCTGATTACGCATCGCGCCTCAAGCGCGCTATGGGCGAAGTAGTTTACAAACCGCCTCGCCTACCTTCACCTTCTGAAAACATAGACCCTTGTTTGCAGAGTTGTGAACATGTTTACGTGCGGGTGGATGGCTTAAAAACCCCACTTCGACGCCCTTACGATGGCCCCTACAGGGTTCTAAAGAGGACGCCGAAATATTTTATAATCGAAAGGGGTACTAAGAGCGACAGTGTTAGCATAGATAGACTGAAGGCAGCATATATTTCCTTTCCTGAAGATCATTCCACCAACACTCATGAGCCGCTACCCAGGCTGCAAATTACCCCCAGGTCAACACCTGCCGAGGCCACCGGGTTGCACTTGTCTGTTTTGGCTAGGAACCTTCCTCCCACAATGGAGTGTAATGAGTTCGTGGTTCCCTTGAAGACCGTTCAAAGAACGCTGTCGGGACCTCGTAATTCGGGTGCCTCCAATTCGGCTGATTTTTCTGTTGCTGTTGTTCCTCATCACGAAAAAACCTCAGAGACCCGTTCGTTGTCCCAGTTGGGAATCCGAACGTCAACTTTCACAGCTCCACAGCCTAACCCTTCTATTGCCCCCGAGCGCTGTAGCAGTTTTGGCAGACCTAGTCGTCCGCCAGCTCGTTACGCGCAGACTTAGGGCGGTGACTTCTGATCTGTCAATATATATTTTTTTCTTCTATTTTCTCCTGTCAAGCCTTCGGTCGGGATTTTCCTTTTATGATCATTTCGGGCATCTACAGGTAACAGCTTCACTGTTACCAGACCTTTCGGTCCACATGAGTTGGGGGGTAGCTGTAGTGAAACCCTATCCCGCAACCTAGTCGAAATTTCGAAATTCTCAGAATGATCATCTAAAAATTCAGTAAAATAAATTCAACCATTAGCATAAAATCACATTACGAAATTCACTAATCTCTGTCCTCAATTTTATTAAAATTTGGTAACGAAAAATTCAAAAACTAAGAATTCACTTTTGCGTCTTAACGGAACTTCCCAGCGACGCGCGACAGCAACATCGTATTCGGACTAGGCTCATTGTCTAAGATCATTGAGAGCGTGCATAGCTAGGGGTTTTCTGGCTGGAAGCTACGAGACACTTTACATTCCACTGCCACGTCACCTACCTTTACCTTGCCCGATCATATCAAAAGGGTAAAATAACCCGGTAGCCAGACTTGGCAAAAGAACTGCCTCCTTCATTGGTTCTTTTTACTTCTACTAAACCCACAATTATTGGACGGCAAGCGCAAGTACCGCATTCCTCCTCCATCTCACTCAGAATTGAGACCTTTTTGGTTACAGCTAACCCAACTGCTGCTTAACCTGCTAGTCTATATTCAACCACAACTGGAGGAATAGCATCTTACCGTTCTCACTTATCAGTGACGCTATTTGCCGTCTCTAAACCATTGGGTACCATTGCACACGACCTTCTCCACACTTACACTCCCCACATACCGACGCAGCTGTGAGCCTGTTGCAGTTCCTACTCAAGATCGGACCTCAACATCGGCGCACCTTGAAGAGACCAATCTGCAGCCACCCGAATAAAAAGGCCAGAAATAAATAACATATCTACTTTCTTATCCTTCTGATGGTCTAGTCCGAGGTAAAAACTATAGGTTTTGATTCTGATTAAAGACGCCTGAAAGATCGCGTCCGAACCCCCTACACTTCACTCCTTCTGAGTCTTACAAACCCAAAGAAATCAATGCGCACTCAAAGTGCGCTGGTGACCCGTCTTAGCATAGAATTCAACCCGTCTAAAGTAAAACTTGAGTTAAGCCACCAAACTTGAAGTTTACAGCCTTACTACAAAGTTACACACTAGCAGCTGTCATATTAACTCAAGATCCGTTCACGGGATACTTGATAGAGCGAGGCTAGACTGCCGGCGTCTCTGTTGATAGCGTTTTTGTTCCCGGTTTCTTTGTGTTCCAAAATGGCGAAGCACATGCTGCCGACTCTTGTCATTTAAAATTCGTACTTTTTGTACGCGGGATAGTATTTCTTTTTCACAACATAAAGTACAGTAGTTTTCTGAAGTGTGTTTTGAGCGTGAAATTATTAATTGGAAAATGTCTTTTAATAATTTTGTACGTTTATAAATTACGAAGATTATTCATGCATATGCCTGCTAATGTTTTTAGTTTTATCCTATAGATATTTCATACGCCTTAAATCTTGCGTTTAATCGCATTTATTTCAATATAAATCACTATCAATACATCGAATCAATTTCTCTTGTTCTTGTGGCAAAAATACATACTAGCCTCTGCCTTTCGTGAGTGCGTACAATGAATGCCGGCGGTTTGTGGTGAATGCCGACGCGTAAAGCCGCCGGGTTAATCGTCGCACTGATTTTCATGCTTTCGTTTTTGCGCATATTTCCTTTCTGTGCAAGCAAAACGTTTAGTCTTTCTTTTCTCATTGTGGATATTATTCCTTAATTATTTTATTATTGCAAATGATATTTATCAGTGATTTTCAGTAGGATTCATATCAATGAACTTTAGGATTTTTCTCTGTTATTTCTTGTACAGTTATAGAGATGTTCTAGAGTACATAAAGAAGCATTAATTCTCATTTTATGCAATTCTTAATTGCTGTAATTCTTTTCTTCTGCTTCATGAACCATGTCTTGTTAAGTCATGTGTTTTCCATGGTTCCAGGGATTTGATCCCCGATGTTGCTCTTAGATAATCACAAATAGTTATTACTAAAAATCCTTAAATTTCATGCCTTGCATTTAAAGCAAGAGCAGTTGTATAAGAGTTTCTTAATTGATTCTATCCTACCTTTTTTGAGCTTGACAAAAGTGAGAATAAATTAAAATTAGCTCGTGTCGGATCTGTAGAATTTCTCAGAGATGTTCTGCTGTGTGGGAGTTTATTATTTACGATGTTTGGGGACTGTCAGTGGTGGAAATTTCCTTGATGTCTCCTTGGACTGCTCATCCAGCGTTTCGTCTTTTTGCAGACCTCATCGTCACCACCAACGCCAACACACCAGTTTTCCTCCCCCCTGGGCCTTGCCTTGCCTAAACTTAACTGAACTGGCCTTAAACTTCCCAGGCCTTTACTTTCATGGAATTGCCTTTCTTGGACTTTGTTGTGGCCTTGTCTGGCATTAACTGAAAAAAACTACCAGGATCACCCTAAGATTCAACTCCCTGCTTTCAATACAATAAATATATTGCCCGGTTTGAAATGCAATAAGCCGATACGTACAGTGAGACTATCGACGTCACAGGGCTCTCAAAGTCTTATAACTTGGGCTAAAATCAACTCCAAACATACACCCACGCTGTCGATTTCGTCACGTGCCGGAGCCTCTTCGCCTGCACGGACTGCGAACCATCGTTTTCGTCACGAGCCGGAGCCTCTTCGCCTGCACGGACTGCGAACCATCGTCAGCCAAGTTCTTCAGTAACTCAAGACTCGGCGGTCCTCTCCGGCTTCCTTCCAATATATACCAAAAGCTGAGTTCCTGAGTGCCTTATTATCCTTTCTCATGGTTTACTGCAGATACTTATCGAGGTTTGTTAAGGACTGGCTATACCCACGGCCACACAATCCTTACACTGGTGACAACCCAGAGTTTTAAAACCCCAAAACTTTCTTTAAAACTTGAAAACTATTCAACTCGATAAGTGTTTGAGAAATTGTGAGAGAGGTTAATTTTGGCATATCATTGTAGTGATAAATTTCCCATGTCGTAGTCTTTGAGAATTTTCTATAGATGTCACTGTGCTAATCGTTCTCTGAGCAGCTCTAAAAAATTTTTTTCTTTTATGCTGTTTCCTGTCTTTGTTTGTTTTATGTGCCTCAGTAGGTAGGAAAAATATTTTTTTCCTATTTCCGTGCTTACGTTTATTCTGACTACCGTAAAAATTCGCGTTTCCATTCTCTCTTTCCCTCCGTTTCTTCAACGTTATTGATCGTTTGAGAAGGTAGAAAAATAATTTTTCTCACCTGTTTTTGTGCCTACGCAAATTGCCGCATACCGCATAAAATTTTCGTTCCAAATTTCATATTTTCTTCTTTCAGTTTCAACTTTATTTGAATGATTGAGTACGTAAGGTAATAACGCAAACCTTGACACCTTTAATATCAAAAATTTATTAGGCGTTGAATACGAACTCCGAGCAAGCATAGTTAATTTTGCTTTCGTAGAAGGAAAGTTGCTAGCATGACTGAATCAGATAATGAAGATCGAGCCCCCACAAAACCCCTTAGTCTTCCTCCTTTCATTCCAGGGGACGCTTACACCTGGTTCAACCAGGTGGAGGCTATGTTTAGGTATCATAAAATAAGGGATTAAACTGACAAGTTTTATGCCCTCGTGTCCGCAGCCCCCACAAAATTGCTAAATGACTCGAATCAATTGCTAGAAAACCCTCCCGATATTGATCCGTACGGCACCTTGAAAAGAAAGATATTGCAGAAGTTGCAGATGTCCGATGCGGACAAATTTAGAAGCCTTGTAGACGCCTCAGCAATTCCATCTGTCTCTGTCTCTTTCTCTCCCACTTCGTTGGTTAAAGAGCTGCGCAAACTCGCAGCAGGTGTTGCCGTAGCTGAGGGATTTCTGAAAGAAGTATATATGACTAAGCTTCCTCACAATGTGCGTCCATTCCTATCGCTAGCAGGCCCTGATCAATCTTTAGAGAAGCTTGCAGAGTCCACTGAGACAGTGATGCGAAATCTAAACGTGTCACAAGCGCCGCAGGTAGCTGCTTTAAACCCAGAAACTGCAAATTTTACCCCCTCAAATCAATCCTCAGCAACAATAGATAGGATGCAGCAAGACATCGCTGAGATAAAGCAAGCTCTCCAGAATTGCCAGTTAGGTCAGAGTGTAGCTCACATTCAGCAAGGCCCAGGGAGATTCCAAAGCCACCGAAATGCCTACGACTATCCTTATGACTATCCCTCCAACTATCATCCTTTTCCTCCTCCTCAACGTTTTGATAGAGGTAGATCTTATGATAGGTCAAATCAAGACCGCCGCTTTCGGTCGCGCTCTCGTGATGCCAGTAGTAATTTATGCTGGTACCACACAAAGTATGGTGACCAAGCACGAAAGTGCGGGTCCCGCTTTTGTCCTCGTTATACCGAAATGACTTCGGGAAACGCCAACAGCAACGCATAGTAGCGAGTACTGCGTTGCCTCATTCCCAGACTACTCGCCTCTTGAACATTGTGGATCCCACTACCAAATATCGTTTTCTCATCGATACTGGTTCCAGTGTGTCAATTATCCCAGCCACGGTGAAAGACAAAAACAACCCATTGTTGGCGACATTACGCGCCGCAAACGGCACGCCAATTCCTTGTTACGGTGAAAGAATTTTAGAGTGCAGTCTGGGATTGAGGAGAAAATTCACATTTACTTTCTTGATAGCTGACGTACAAGAGCCCATAATAGGTGCTGATTTTCTAGCCAAGTTTGGCATACTTGTAGATGTTAAAAATGGTAGAATTAGGGACGAGGAGACACAGATCTCAATTCCCGCTTGTAGCATAACTATAGCTAATGTCTTGCATTCATTCTCCATAGCTTTCAAGGAGGAGTGCATGTTCGAGCAGGTACTTAAAAATTTTCCTGCATTAACAAACCCTAACTTAGCTTCTAATAACATGCAGACATGCACAAAGCACTTCATAGAGACGCAAGGTCCGCCGGTCTACTCCCGAGCAAGGCGACTGCCGCCTGATCGATTGGCGTTAGCCAAGAAAGAATTTGCGCGCATGCAAGAATGCGGCATCATCCGCAGTTCCAAAAGTCCTTGGGCTAGCCCTCTTTTGCTAGTACCCAAGGCTAACGGTGAATTCAGACCGTGCGGGGATTTCCGCAGGTTGAACGCCGTTACTTTACCTGATCGCTACCCTATTCCTTATCTGCACGATTTCAGTGCAAATTTAGAAGGAGCACAAATTTTCTCAAAAATTGACCTTCAGCACGCCTTTCATCAAATTCCACTTGATGAGAGTGCTATCGCTAAGACCGCGGTAATCACTCCGTTTGGTCTCTTCGAATTTCTAAAAATGCCATATGGCTTGAGGAACGCTCCTCAGACGTTCCAAAGGCACATGGCTGAAATTTTCTCAGATCTCACTTTCGCCTATGTCTATCTAGACGACATCCTAGTGGCATCCACAACCCCGGAGTTGCACAAAGACCATCTTAGGGTCGTTTTCCAAAGATTGTCCGACAATGGACTCCTCGTAAATCCTGCAAAATGCGAGCTCGGAAAGCCATCACTGATTTACTTAGGTCATGAAATCTCTAGCCTAGGTCTAAAACCTTTGCCTTCCAAAGTAGAAGTGATCAAAAACTTTCCGCTTCCACAGACCCAGAAGGAACTGAGAAGGTTCCTAGGTTCTGTTAACTTCTATCATCGCTTCATACGCAACTGTGCTCAAACCTTAGCCCCCTTGTCAGGCTTGCTCGAACCGAAACGAAAAGGTAAATCTATTGAGGTAAAATGGACAGACGCAGCACGGGGAGCTTTCGATGATATAAAGCATAAGTTAGCTACCGCGACTGAATTATCCTACCCTATTGCAAATGCTGACTTCAGCCTCGTTGTTGATGCATCCAGTACTGCCGTAGGTGCTGTTTTGCAACAACAAGTAGGTACTAATATCTCTCCTCTTGCTTTCTTTTCAAAAAAGCTGTCGCCCACTGAGCGTGCTTATAGCACGTTCGGTAGGGAACTCCTTGCTATCTATCTGTCTGTGAGACACTTTCGCTATGCTCTAGAGGCAAGGGAGTTCGTGATCTACACAGACCACAAACCTTTGACCTCAGCGATTAAGATGCCTTCTGAAAGACATTCCCCAAGAGAAGCTCGACATCTTTCCTTCATTAGCCAATTCACCACCGACATCCGCTTCATAAAAGGGTTGGACAATACTGTCGCTGATTGTCTCTCCCGCATCAACACTGTCCAAACCGGTGGTGAAATCACTTTCGGTAATATTTCCAAGACTCAGAAGGAGGATCCTGAACTTCAGGACCTTCTCAAACCTTCTAACACTTCCTCTCTGAAATTAACCTTGGTTGACGGCGTGTACCGTGATGCCGAGCGACTTTCTCGTTTGTATCTTCCTGCGACTCTCCGCAGAGTAGCTATTCCCCACTATCATTCTTTCTCTCATCCTGATATTAACCGTACATTGCGTTTGATTTCCGATCGTTTCGTCTGGCCAGCGATGCGTAAGGAGGTCAAGCAAATTGTGCAAAATTGCCATGCATGTCAGAGTAGTAAAGTGGTGAAACATAATCGTGCAGCGCTGCAGAGTTGTGCATTCACAGGTCACAAGTTCGACTCTGTACACCTAGATTTGGTGGGTCCTTTGCCTTTATCGCGCGGTTATTCTTATTTGTTGACCATCATAGATAGGTTCACACGTTGGGTTGAGGCTGTCCCTCTTCCTGATACCCAAACTGAGACTGTAGCGCGCGCTTTCATGTCCAACTGGATCTCTAGATTTGGTGTTCCCTTAAGTGTCACACATGACCGGGGATCACAATTTACCTCCAAATTTTGGAGTGAGCTTAGCACCGCCTTAGGGTGTGCAAATACATCAACTACCGCTTACCATCCGCAGTCGAATGGACTTATTGAGAGAGTCCACAGAGACCTAAAATCGGCATTACGTTGCCTGAACTGCAGCAATGATTGGACTGACAGACTTCCAGTAGTACTACTTAGCATCCGAAATTTACATAGACAGGATCAGCAATGCACAGCAGCTGAAATGCTCTATGGGCAAACACTTCGTCTCCCCGGCGACATTGTTGACCCAAAACCTTTGCCTGCATTTTCATCCGCTGACCGTTCCGCATATGTAACCTGTCTAAAAGATTGCATGCGTCAGATCAAGTATGTTGCCCCAAGAATGCCTCAAACTACAGGGAAACTAGATCCTGCTTTGCATGACTGCACACATGTGTACGTCCGCAATGATGCAATAAAACCTACGCTCACACGCCCGCATGATGGCCCATTCAAAATACTCAAACGGACGCCCAAATATTTTATCCCTGAAAGATCTGGTTCACACGACCCTGTGAGCATTGATCGATTAAAAGTCGCGTACACTTCCGATCATAGTGTAACTTCTAACTCATCGTTCTCTCCACAGAATTCCCTTTCCACTGAGACTCGATCATATCTACCATCTCAGCTTCCTCAGTTGGCTGCCTTGTTGCCTAGTCAACTTGAGTGTAATCCTTTCTATGTGCCTGTACATTCAAACCCTATCCCTAAGCCTGTCGTAGATTCTAATTCTAGCCCTCTTACTGAAACAGCGACAAGTCCGGATAGACCAGACGAGCCCGCTGCAGTAACTCCTGTTCCTAGAACTCTTGCCGATCTAAATTTGCAGACCCGTTTGGTGAAACTTCCCCGCTCAGTAACATTTTCCAACTGCCGAACCCGGCATGGTCGCGTAGTTAGACCTCCTTCCCGCTACAAATGATTGCAGCGGGTGGACCTTTCGGTCTGCGCCTTGGGGGGTAATGTAGCATTTGCTACAAAGCGTAAAAACTATGAATTTTCCCATTCGCACTTAAATAAAATAATTATTAGCATTAAAAATCTTACTCTAATTTATTATTAATTATTTTCTACTTCTAATTCGTAATCATTGAAGTTTGTGTGTAAATACATGAGATAAAACAATCAATCGACATTTCGAGTTTTAAAGCAGCCCGAATTGGCAACATCCAAGCGCGTCGCTTGAACTGAGCGTTACTCACTCTCTCTTGTGCTTTGGTGGCTTGTGCATACAACGTTCTTGTAAGTGAACGAAATTAAGTAGAATAGAAAGAAACCTGGTAAAGTATATGTGCCATGTGTTTTTTAGTGTATTGTGTTTAAACGTAAAGATCCGTTCAGTGTCGTGATGTAGTGATACACTTAAAAATAGTGCTAAAACTCTTAGACTGGCATGTGTATTTCGAATGCTACCTCAACGTGAAATAGCGTAAACATTTGCGTGTCACGTTTCATTTCTTGTCGAATTATTATTATTATTATATTCAACTACGTTCACCTTTGCCTTACTACAAAGTTACACACTAGCAGCTGTCATATTAACTCAAGATCCGTTCACGGGATACTTGATAGAGCGAGGCTAGACTGCCGGCGTCTCTGTTGATAGCGTTTTTGTTCCCGGTTTCTTTGTGTTCCAAAATGGCGAAGCACATGCTGCCGACTCTTGTCATTTAAAATTCGTACTTTTTGTACGCGGGATAGTATTTCTTTTTCACAACATAAAGTACAGTAGTTTTCTGAAGTGTGTTTTGAGCGTGAAATTATTAATTGGAAAATGTCTTTTAATAATTTTGTACGTTTATAAATTACGAAGATTATTCATGCATATGCCTGATAATGTTTTTAGTTTTATCCTATAGATATTTCATACGCCTTAAATCTTGCGTTTAATCGCATTTATTTCAATATAAATCACTATCAATACATCGAATCAATTTCTCTTGTTTTTGTGGCAAAAATACATACTAGCCTCTGCCTTTCGTGAGTTCGTACAATGTATGCCGGCGGTTTGTGGCGAATGCCGACGCGTAAAGCCGCCGGGTTAATCGTCGCACTGATTTTCATGCTTTCGTTTTTGCGCATATTTCCTTTCTGTGCAAGCAAAACGTTTAGTCTTTCTTTTCTCATTGTGGATATTATTCCTTAATTTTTTTATTATTGCAAATGATATTTATCAGTGATTTTCAGTAGGATTCATATCAATGAACTTTAGGATTTTTCTCTGTTATTTCTTGTACAGTTATAGATATGTTCTAGAGTACACAAAGAAGCATTAATTCTCATTTTATGCAATTCTTAATTGCTGTAATTCTTTTCTTCTGCTTCATGAACCATGTCTTGTTAAGTCATGTGTTTTCCATGGTTCCAGGGATTTGATCCCCGATGTTGCTCTTAGATAATCACAAATAGTTATTACTAAAAATTCTTAAATTTCATGCCTTGCATTTAAAGCAAGAGCAGTTGTATAAGAGTTTCTTAATTGATTCTATCCTACCTTTTTTGAGCTTGACAAAAGTGAGAATAAATTAAAATTAGCTCGTGTCGGATCTGTAGAATTTCTCAGAGATGTTCTGCTGTGTGGGAGTTTATTATTTACGATGTTTGGGGACTGTCAGTGGTGGAAATTTCCTTGATGTCTCCTTGGACTGCTCATCCAGCGTTTCGTCTTTTTGCAGACCTCATCGTCACCACCAACGCCAACACACCAGTTTTCCTCCCCCCTGGGCCTTGCCTTGCCTAAACTTAACTGAACTGGCCTTAAACTTCCCAGGCCTTTACTTTCATGGAATTGCCTTTCTTGGACTTTGTTGTGGCCTTGTCTGGCATTAACTGAAAAAAACTACCAGTATCACCCTAAGATTCAACTCCCTGCTTTCAATACAATAAATATATTGCCCGGTTTGAAATGCAATAAGCCGATACGTACAGTGAGACTATCGACGTCACAGGGCTCTCAAAGTCTTATAACTTGGGCTAAAATCAACTCCAAACATACACCCACGCTGTCGATTTTGTCACGAGCCGGAGCCACTTCGCCTGCACGGACTGCGAACCATCGTTTTCGTCACGAGCCGGAGCCTCTTCGCCTGCACGGACTGCGAACCATCGTCAGCCAAGTACTTCAGTAACTCAAGACTCGGCGGTCCTCTCCGGCTTCCTTCCAATATATACCAAAAGCTGAGTTCCTGAGTGCCTTATTATCCTTTCTCATGGTTTACTGCAGATACTTATCGAGGTTTGTTAAGGACTGGCTATACCCACGGCCACAAACCTTACACGGATATAGAGATATTATAGAGTACGAAATTCAGGCATGCATATTCTTGCAAAAGTTTTAGCTGTGTGGATATTTCATTATATTCCATAAATTGTGTGCTTAATCGCATGTAGTTTTCAATATGAATAACAATTATGTCATTACCAAAAATTCTCGTAAATTTCATGCTCTTATTTTTAAAGCAAGGGCAGTAGTGAAAGAGCTTGCCAGCTGTTAAAAGTCTATCCTATTTCATGAGCTTGACAAAAGGAGAACAGTCATTGCCAGTTTCTAACCTTCCTATTTCCTTCCTGAGCCTCAAAGAAATTAATAGTTTTGAGTTAAATCTGTGGAAGAAGTTCAGGGTTTTTTCTCCGTGATGGGAAAATTATCCATTGCAGTGTAGGGATTGTCAGTTGTGGAATCTTTCCTTGGTTCCTCTTCGAGAACCTTCTCATTCAGCGTTTTCGATTATTGCAGACCCTCGACGGCACCAAACACCACAACACATATTCCTTGGGCTTGAGCCTTACAAGTTAAATTCATGTGGCATATTATCTCTCACTAAACCATCGAGATACACCACGTAAATTGCTTATTTGTGACGTGAGACGTTCTGACTTTTGGTCACATATCACTTTGCAATCACTTGATTCGGAGCTAGTAGAGCTTAGTATATTACTACAAATGGCTACAAATCTACCCGCTCAACCACGACAACTTGCTTTTCACATCGTGGAATTATTCTAAAGTCTGAACCCAAAAATAGTGACTCAGCCCCCATGTCACGGGTGGAAATTGATAATCTGTCAGTCGCTTAAATTACCAAGCCTGTGAACCTCCACAAACACACTCACTTACACCTGGCCTACGTCATCGTTCGCCGGACCTCGCCTGCAAGGAGTTTCCCATCTAGGAGAAGATCTTCCGAAGTCAAGCACGCCATCGTTCATCACGGCTTCCCTCAATAAAAGATACAAGCTGAGTTGTCCCATGAAGTGTCTTTATTATCCCTCTCTTGCAATTTCGAAAAAACACTATTGAGCAAAACGTTTAGGGTTGGATGTGAATACCTATCTTAAATTTACTCATCACCACCAATCCTAACAGACGCTAGAAAATACATTTCTGTCGAAATATTTCGGGTCAAATTTTAATAGAATTCGGGGGAATCTTGAGTAAAATTCGTACTCTAAAATTATGAGAATGATTGTAATGATGTTATTGGATTTTCAGATGGAAGTTTTAATAAATTATAAATTTTGACTGGTATGAGGCTGGAAGTTCACTCGATAGCTTTTTAGTGGGTTTTGTCGGGATTTTAGCCGTTGTTTATTTTGAATGTAAATATTAATTTGACGGCGAACGATTCTCGATAGTTATCTGGGAAAATTCTGAGAGTGACAATGAAAGACGGATTGGAAACTCAGCTCGTTTTTTAGGTGGAGTTTATTGGAAGCGGAAACCAGGAAAACTGTCTTGGTTCTTGATCTCGGAGAGCTTGTCTAGGTGGGCAATCCTTGCCGGAGGACCAGCCTGGCGTTGACGAAGGCCGGCTCGCGATGAGTAGGCAGGGTGAGTGAGTGGTATTTGGGAAGTTGAATAAGGTAATGTGAGATGATTGAGCGAGGGTCAATGACGTAGTTCAGGAGTAACTAACGACTCCGATATAAGGTGGGGTGTGAGTGAGCAAGTAAAATCAGGCTCATATGAGCGGAATCAAGTCGGCACTTAGCAGGGGCAAGTTGAATTACTTGCTCAGATTAGTAGTAGCAGGTTTAGTAACTGCTTATGTGAGACTAGCATTTAGCAATCATCATGGCGCTCAGGAAAACCAAAACCCAGGGAGATTCAAAGCTGTGAGGGTTGTGTGTATGGCGATGATGTAGAGGTCGAGAATTTTCTTGTAACACCGCTAAGTTAGGACGCCATAGTAAGAGTGGCTCTGAAAGAAGAGACTCGCAACTGCGCAGTGTTGCCACCAGAGGGCTTCTCTCTCGAAAAATGTCAAGTGTTATTTTTATTATTTCATGCATTTACACAAAAACTTCAATGATTACGAATTAGAAGTAGAAAATAATTAATAATAAATCAGAGTAATAATTTTAATGCTACTAATTAATTTATTTAAGTATGAATGGCAAATTTATAATTTTTACGCTTATGTAGCGGTATGCTACAGTTTTGCTCCCAGTGGTACAACGACCATTTCTCTGAACTCAAGCCGTTTAAAATAAGGAACATGTGATGGTAAAATTTTCCAGATTCAATTTTCTTAAATGCGCATTCACACGATCTCAAAATTTACTCTATGATTTAAAATTTATTTCGAAGCATTTAAGCCTATGCTTCGAAGTCATTGGCGGCAGAGTATATAATATCGATTTCTATATACATATGTGTTTCGAAAAGTTGAGTTTAATTGTCAAAGCCACAGTAATTTAAGCCCTATTTCATATAAAAGCGATTATGCCCAACAAAACTGCGAACACTCATAAGAAAGTTTTACTTAATTTTAGGGTTACTGGCTTGAGAATTACTCCAACTTCACAACCGCATAGTAGATTTGTACTCCGTTGTAGCGGATGCAGAATGTTTGTTGACATATGTTGCAGTGTAGATTCGCGATACCGCGATTGATTGTGTCTGGTCTGGTCTGGTCAAGCGTCAAGCGTTCAAGCGGCCTAGTTCCGAGTTTCGGGAGTGCGGGAGTTTCGTTCCGAGCGGTGTGCACGTGTTTCTGGTCCTCCGACGAATATTGTGGTGAATTAAAGTGAAGTTGCTAAAAAATGGTATAGTTTGTATATTCACGTGAGTACAGTGTGTGACTTTGTATGGAGTGCTCGTGAGAGTAGTTTTTTGTTGCGTGAGAGTTGAGACTGAGCATTGGACTTTGGTGTGGTGACTTGCAATTTTTGACTGAGGTGTTTTGACTGGTAGTTAAGCTTTCTTTGCATATAAAGAGTATAGTGTGTGACATTGTAGAGAGTGACTGTGAGTAGTAGGAAACGTTTTTGTTTCTTTTTTTTGATAACTTGATTTTCAGTAGATTTGGTGAGTGAAGACTTCTTCTGCCTGTGAAATTTGTACTGAGATAGAAGTCTGTGTTTGAGGATGGCAAGAAATAGGACTGGTCGTAGGAAGGGAGGTGCAAGTGGAATGGATGAGGAGATTGAGTGCATGACTTGTAAAGAGTGGGTAGATATAGATGCATGCAAAGGTTTGAGAGAGATGAGTCGGAGGAAGTTGAATGATCTTGTGTTTACGTGCTGGAAATGTTTGAATGACGAGAGAAAGAAGTTGGAAGAGGAGGTTGAGAGATTGACAATTCTGATGGTTGCTTTAGAGGCTGATTTGAAGGATGAAAGAAAGTTGAATGAAGGAAAGAATGAGAATGGTGCAAATGCAGTGAATGAAGAGGTAAATGGTGGTGGTGAAAGGAGTGCAAATGAAGTGGATGATGGTGCAAGGAGTGCAAATGAAGTGGATGATGGTGCAAGGAGTGTGAATGCAATAAATGAAGTGAATGGTGGTGCAAATGTGCCAGCTGAGAGTAGAAGGATGAATGAGCATGATGAAAGAAGTACGAATGGGAAGAGAGTGAAGGAGCAACCTGTTGATATGCCACATGAGGTGCAGGCGCCTGTAGTGGAAGTGAATGAAAGGAAGATGGATGGAAAGAGTGATGTGAGTGGAAGAGTTGAACGAAAGAGTAGTATGAAAGGGAGAGTGAGACCTACAATTAGAATATGTGGTGACAGCATGGTGAAGAATGTTGATAGGTTTGTGAGTATGACTGACCGTAGTGGATGTACGAGCATGAGAGGAAAGGGAGTGAATGAGATTTGTAGGCATGCTGAGGAAGTGATAGATGGAATGGATGAAGGGATGGTTGTACTGCAAGGAGGTGGCAATGGATTGCTTGAATGTGGGAGAGAGCGTACGGTGAATGCAATTATGAATGTTGTTGAAAGGGCGCGAAAGAAGAATGTAAGAGTGGCTGTGACCAGTCTGCTGAGAAGGCCTGCATGTGGTGAGGAGTATGAAAGGGTGCGAAAGGAGGTGAATAGGGAAGTGCATAAAAGGATTATGGGTATGAAAGCTGAGAGTATGAGAAAGCGTGAAATGGGTTCCAGCTTCCTTGATATGGATAACCTGATCCAGAGTGGGTGTTTTCGTGGAGATGGAGTCCACCTTACTCAAGAAGGTGAGATGAAACTCTCCAGGAGATACATCCAGTGGATTGGGTGTACTCATATTGTAATGGAAGGTGGAACTGGATGAATGGAAAGCTGTCAGAGCAAAAATGAAAAATGTCGTGAATTGTCCAATAGTGTTGTAAGGTTTGGATGTATAAATGTGCGTGGATGGAATGCAGGAAAGTTAAATGACCTTGTAGCAGAATTTGAGAATGGAGATTTGGATTGTGTTGGTGTAGTAGAGACCCAAATGCGTGATAGAGTCAGTTTAAAATGTAAGGAGAGTAAGTACTACATGATTGGAAAAGGGCGTGTAAGTTGGCAAAAAAGAGGTGGTGGAGTTGGTCTCATTGTAAAAAATGCTCTAAATTGGAAATTAGAAGAAATTCCTGTTGGAAATGAACCTGAGAGTGAAGATCTGTTAGTAATAAAGTGTGAAAGAATGCATGCCAGAGAATGTGTTATTGTGGTTGTATGCTATATGACAACTGATGGTATTTTAGCTCATCAAGAGAATGTAAAAAAGTATGAAATATTAACAAGAATTGTGCAAGAGCATTGCAGATGCCCTCTGATTTTGATGGGTGATATGAATGGCCATGTTGGTATACTTGGTGAGCCTGTGAATGCAAATGGACAAAAATTGATTGATTTCTGTGATGAGAATGAACTTGAGAACCTAAATGTAACAATAGGAAATGGCTTGCATACATGGCAAAGCAGGGAATGTAAAACTGCAATTGACTATATGATAGTGAATAGTAGAGCAAGAGAGTGTGTCAAAGAAATGTTTGTAGATGAAGATGATTTTGATATTGATAGTGACCATAAAATGCTTGTACTAGAATATAATTGGGGTGGAAAGGAGCCGATGCAGAAGGCCAGCAGAGTAAGAGAAAATTGGCGTATTAAAATGGCAAACTGGGAAGAATTTAGAAATGAATTGAGTAGATGTAACTGGAACAGGTGTGGAAATGTAAATGACCTAAATAAGGAGATTGCAAGAACCTTGTATGATGTGGCAGAGCAAAAGATTGGTAGAATGAAATGCAGGAAAAGTACAGGAAATGCTAGGTGGTTTACGAGTGAGATAAAGGAAGAACGAACGAGAAGGAAGACTTTAAATAAAAAACAACGCAGTATGAGGAAAATGTATGAAAGACGCAGAATTACTGAGGATGAATGGCAGAGTGTATGGAATGAGTACAAGGAACAGCAGAAGAAAGTAAAGAGAATGATCAATGAGGCTAGGGTTAAAGAAGAGAGACACCAAGTTGAAAATCTAAGAAAGAAAGGTCCAGATGGAATAAAAGATTGGTATAGGTTTATACAAGGTAATGATAGAGGTAGTGAAGTTCAAGTTGATGAATTAGTAGTCAATGGTTGCAGTGTGCAAGATAGGATGCAAATGGTGAAAGCAGTTGAAGAATACTGGGAGGACATTGGTGGAATGAATGAGCAGGTTACAGATGATGAACCAATAAATTTTCTGATAGATGAACATGAACTGCAAATGGAAGACGAAATCACTTGTGAAGAGATTGTAAGTTTTTTGAAGAAAGTGAAAAATGGAAAGGCATGTGGCCCTGATAAAATACCATATGAGTTCTATAAATGTGGAGGAGAGAGTGTAGTCAGTATGTTGAAATGTTTATTTGATGAGATATGGAAGAGTGAAAGAGTACCGGATGACTGGAACAAGTGTAATGTAGTTCTGTTGCATAAGGGTGGACATAAGAGTATGAAAGAACTTAAAAATTACAGACCAATTGCACTGGGTGACACTGTATGTAAGATCTTTTGTGGTATTTTGAATGAGAGAATGAAAAATTTAGTTGAGGAATTAGGAGTCCTGGGAGAAGAACAGAATGGTTTTAGGCAAGATAGACGGGGGGAGGATAATCTGTTTGTAGTGAGTGAAATAATTGAGCGAATGAAGAAGGATAACAAGAAGGTATATTTAGCATTCCTGGATATTGAAAAGGCGTATGACAGAGTGGATCGGGTTAGGCTGTTTGAAATTTTGAGAAAAGTTGGTTTTAGCAGAAAAATAGTGAACATTGTACAGAGTCTGTATGAGAACACAAGTGCTATCTACAGGTTAGGAAATTTGGAAACAGGGCAAGTGAGGAGTGTTAGAGGAGTGAGACAGGGCTGTACTCTGTCCCCCCTGTTGTTTGGATTGTACACAGAAGAATTAGCAGTTCGACTGAGAGGGAGTGGTTTAGGACTGAAAGTTGGTAATGAGAGACTGAGCTGTTTGTTGTATGCTGATGATGTGGTTGTGGTTAGTGAATGTGGTCATGAACTACAAAGGATGCTTGACATTGTGAATGGATATAGTACAGATTTCAAGATGAACTTTGGTGCCGATAAAAGTAAGGTCATGGTTATAAATAGTGATGAGACTGATAGAGACAGACTGTGGAATATCGGAGAAATCAGAATAGGTAGAACAAAAGAATACAAATATCTAGGTTGTATGATGAGTGAAGATGGGTGTACTAGAACTAAAGGTGAGAAAGTGGCTAAAGCAATGCAGTGGAGTGGACGGTTAGGTAGTGTGGCCAGATACAGAGCAAACAAGTACGAATGTGTGAGAGGAATGTGGAAGTATGTTGCTGTACCTAGTGTCATGTATGGTATGAGTGCTCTTGCTTGGAATGGAAGTGATCTTGAAAAGCTGGATGTGATACAAAATAAGGTAGGACGTGTAGCATTGGGTGCTCCGAAATGGACAGCTATAGAAGCCATTAGAGGTGACCTAGGGTGGAGCCTATTTTCAGAAAGAATGATGAAAGCTGTGCTGAATTATAAGGTGAGAATTGAAAGAATGCAGAATAGCAGGTGGGTAAGGCGAATCTTTGAATGGAATCTGAGTGTAAGCTATTGGGAGAAAGTATGTTGGGGGCATGCAAGGAAACTCAGTATGCAAAAGATTATTCATGTTAGAATTGGGAGACCTGTGGATGACTGGAGTTTAATAAATGTAGGAGGTGTAGGGCCTGAGTGGGACTGCAAGAGGTGGAAGAAAGAGATTGAGAGACAAACAAAAGAGTATGGATTGAATAAGTGGAAGCTTAGCATGATGCGGAAGCCTACACTTAACTGGTATATGAAAAAGAAAGCACCTAAGTTTGAGCTGTTCTATGATGGTAGTTTTGGAAGTCAACTCTTGTTTGCTGTGAGATGTAAGTCATTGAGTGTGAACAGACGTACATGGAGATGGAATGAGAATAATAACAGATTATGTCAGCAGTGTAATAGTGGAGTAGAGGAAACAATTGAGCATTTTGTGCTGGAATGTAGTAAGTATGAGCAAGAGAGAGAGAGTTTTATGAATGTGGTGTCTGAGCAGTATGGAGAGAATGAGTGGAATGCCAGATGTGCTGAAGATGATTGCGGTATGAGCTGTCTTGCTGGATTGGATCAGGAGTGTAATGCGAGTATCACTGAGGCTATGAAAGTGTTTCTTGTGCGTGCCTGGAGTAAGAGACAGTGACTGGAATGAGCCAGTCTGGTAGAATGGGCTGTAATGACCCAATGTGCCGGGGGATGGTGTTTTGACACACTGGCTGTCCCGGTGATGCCTTCCAATGGAGGCTTGTGACAAGGATCGTAGATCCTGAGTAGTTTAGTGGACAAGTCTGGTACCAGGCGCTGAACTCATTGTGTGAAAATTGTGGAGGGAATTGTAGGCCGTTACAAAGGCCCCGACACTGTCGGCCCTCAAGTTCAAGTTCAAGTTCAAGTGTGATGGGGGGAGAGAGGCAGTTGCTTTCGTCGAGTAAAGACCATACTTTGACAAGCTCTTGCGAAAACTGATAAGTATTACCGAGACATCTAATAAATCTCATTAGCCATCTTCATTATATCCGCAACTGGCTCTCTCCTCTCCATCTGGGGTGGGCCACTTAACGATATTTCATTTTTGTAATTGTGTACTTGCCGTATTTTTTTGTAATTGTGTTTTTTTATTTGTTAAATTACTAATTGTGTTCTGGTGATTGTTAATTGCTTTTTGTGGGTGGCCCCTTCTGGGGCTACCTTCTAATTTAAAATGGCAGAACTGCCATTAACTAACCGCTACAGCAATCTGAGAGAGTCAGATGATCCCTGCAGTGAAATTGAAGAGATGCAACTACTGGACACCAACCCTGCTAGTGATAGTGATGAAGAGCCTAACAATGGCGAAAAAGTGATGATCCATGAAGAAACGAATGAATCCATAATTCAGGGAACATGGTTCAAGAACAACAAACTATCAAAAAAAAAGAGGAAGAACTAGTGTGAGCCTCTCAAGCTCAAACTCTGATTGTGAAACCGTTAAAAAAACATGCAAATCTATCTCCCCTAAATCAAGAAGAGTATATCCAACTAATAAAACTTTGGCATCTAAAGATAAGGCAAGCACTATCCTGATCACACAACTGCAAGAGTCAAACAACAATTTAGTTGGAGCAATCAAGAAAAAAATGACATATGATCCATTTGGAGTTGCCCAGGGATTAAAGGAAGTACTAAACTATGACTACGTTGAAGAAATAAGAGTTAACAAACGAAGAAACTTGATTGCAGTAGAGCTCAAGGAAGCGACGGAAGAGGAAATGGCAAGATTGTTGAAAGTGAGCAGCATGGGAAAGTTTGCAGTTCGGTGTTATAAACCACGGTCTGAGTCTGCACAATCCACTTTTGGAGTAATCAGGCCAATTGACTATGATGTCAATTTGGAAGATCTCATTCCAATTGCCACTAGTGGAAATGCTAAAATCATAAACATGGTAAGATTGCCAAAGTTTTCTAATGGTAAAAAAGAAAGTTCTCTAAGTGTTAAAGTCCAATTTCAAGGTAGAGATCTTCCAAAACAAATAAAAATTGAATTCATGAATTTCCAAGTAAGTCCATATTCACCTCCACCTATCCGATGCTACAAATGCCAACGACACGGACATTTTGCAAGTGGGTGTTCATCTGGTGAAAGGTGTTTAATTTGTGGTGGTGGACACACTAAAGAAAATTGTACCGCTCCCACTCCCCTCTGTGCTAACTGCAAGGGAAATCATGTGGCCAGCTCTAAAGAATGCCCTTACATACAAAATGCTTTACAAATACAAGCACTAATGAAAGAAGGAGTCTCATTTTCAGAAGCTCGGAAGTGAGTCATCTCTGAGACCACCAATAATCTTGAATCTATCTTGGAAAAAACCAAGACTACTTCTACTGTGATAAGCTCTCAAATGAACAAAGAAAAAGATGCCTCCAGGCAAGAAAGTTCCCAAATCCTAAGTTCAATGGAAAATCAAAAAACATATGCTTCAGCTTTAAAAACTTCTCAACCTAAACATGTGACTGTCCCGGCTGATGTACATCAATCTCAAGGATCGTATTATTTACCAAGAAGGATCCCCCAAACTAAACCAAATCAACCAGAGCAGAATGTACTTGCTACTCACTTTGAAGGTAGTATGTCCTCACAAGAAAGTACTGTCTCTGATGGAAGTTTAGTGCAAACAGTGGTAAAAAAAATTGAAACTCATATGCAAGCCATGTTTGAGGATTTCTTTTCTCGCCTGGGCAAGTTTATGATGAAAGCATTCTCATCAAACTTAAATCATGAAAACAAGCGTCAATGAGACCTACTGCTTCTGGGAATGATTAGAAATCATCTTGGCCAAAAAATTGGCTCCCAACTACTTAGTGAGTATCACAATAAAGTAAATCCTCAAAACAAAAGTGACACAGCCATGGAAAATATTACAATATCAGGAAAAAATACTAAAACTTCTCAAATACCTATATCCCACTCTAAAAGAAATAAGAGATTGGGATCAGCATAAAAAAAAATGATGTATAACTATAAAATCTGCGATCAGAGGATTAAAAGAAATGGTGCCTCAGAAAAAAATTTTTATTTATATCAATTCAATTGTAATGGTTTATCTTCAAAGTTAGCAGAAGTGAAACTCTATCTTTACAGAAAAAAGCCTGACATACTATGTTTGTGTGAGACATGGATTAAAACTAATGAGCCTAAATTCATAGGCTATAATTGTGTGTGGTCCCATAGAGAAAATGGAGCCAAAGGTGGGCTATGCTTTGTGATCAGGAATGATGTTAACTATTCTGTGAATAATGTTGATAAGTTCTTGAATGGTAAATTAGAAATTGCATCAATTAAAGTGTTTTGTTCTTATGGTTATATAGATATATGTAATATTTATAATCCTAATGCGTGTATTGGTTTTGAAGAGTTGTATCATTATTATGTTCAGATGAGTGAATTGTTTATATTCATTGGGGACATGAATGCTCATGCACCTTTGTGGGACTGTAAGAACCGACAAAATGCTTCAGGAAGGAACCTGTGTAGACTTCTAGATGAGAACTCTCTTGGAGTACTTAACCCTCCTGACTTGCCCACTTATATTGACTCACGTGTGGGGACAAGTTCTACATTAGATTTGTGTATTGTCCCTCCAACTCTTCTTGCGTGTGGGTTTTTTGAAAGAGGTGCGGATCTTGGGAGCGATCATTATCCAATCGAATGTACTTTTGGCACAGTAGTTAAAAAGTCCGACAACCATCTACGTAGATGGATTTTGAAAAATGCAAATTGGGCTGGTTTTAAAGAAGAATTATCTCAATTCCAAATAAGTCAGATAGCTAGCCTCCAAGTTGACAACTTGAATACAGCTTTAACAAAAGGGCTCCAGGATGCTGCCAGCAGGTGCATCCCCAAATCCTCATCGGCTTGGGTAGTTAGTAGGAAAACACCATGGTGGGATAGAGAGTGCGCTTTGGCTGTAGCAAAGCGAAGGAAAGCTCGAAATAAATTATCAAAACATCCCACGGCAGAAAATTTGCATTTGTATAAGGATCATGAAAGAAAGGCCAAGGAAATCATTAAGCAGAAGAAAATCAAAAGTTGGACGAGTTTTGTAAGCACTCTGGACTCGAACACTGGTGTTGGCAATGTCTGGAGGTTGATACGCTCAATGAAAGGTAGTTCTATCAATCCAAATCCAACTGTAGGTGATATAGCAGGCAGCACAGCAGACAAAGCTGAATTATTACTGGCCCATTTCTGTAGACACTCGATAAAATTAGGTGATGAATTTTCTAAGACAATTGGAAATACCATCTCTAACCTTTCAGCAGTGCAGGTAGGAAATACACACCTTAGTTCTCAAATAGCAATGCATGAATTACAGAGGAGTTTAAAACATGTGAAGAATACTGGCCCTGGTTCTGATGATATTCTCTATGCTTTCCTCAGTCAGGCACCGCAGTCATTCAAAGAACACATTCTCTATTTGTTTAACAAAAGTTACATGAGTGGTTACTTCCCAGAAGCATGGAAGTTGGGAATTATATGTCCAGTAAAGAAACCCAAACAAGACCATTCAGCTCCCAATGGATATCGACCTATTACTTTGCTCTCCTGTCTCTCAAAAATCATGGAACAGATTGTCAAACGTCGACTTGATTACTTTTTAGAAAAAAAGAAGATCTTCTCTTGCTATCAAACTGGGTTCCGCAGAAAGAGATCTACGTATGATGCCCTTGCTCTAATTAAAAACTGTATTTCACAAGCCTGGTCAAAAAAAATGTATTGTTTGATTGTCTATGTTGATTTGGAGAGTGCTTATGATATTGTATGGCATGCTGGACTTTTGCATAAGCTTATAAACATTGGCTGTGACATACGCACTGTCTTATGGTTAAGATCATACTTGAGCAATAGACGTGTTAGAGTTAGGGTGGCAGATGCTGTCTCATCTGATAAGATTCTTGGTTGTGGTTTGCCCCAAGGTGCAGTTTTGAGCCCCCTGCTGTTTAATGTGATGCTCCATGATTTGCCTCAGATGGAGGGCATCCAATGCATCTCATATGCGGACGATGTGACAATAGTTGCAAGTGGGAGATCCCCAGGCGAGATCCAGCGGACGATGCAGAACTACCTGAATGGCCTGACACACTGGTTGAGGAAATGGAAACTAGCCATAAATGTGGACAAAACTAAGTATCAAATTTTTACTCGGAAAAAATATGTACCATTGATAACCCTACGATTAAATTCTAAAACAATAGACACAACTAATAAACAGCGTGTACTTGGAATAACACTGGATTCCCCTAAACTTACCTTCTTACCACATATACAAAATGTTAAAACAGAGTGTCAACAACGGCTGCAGGTTCTCAGGGCATTGTCCGGGATCTCGTGGGGATCTTCTCAAAAGTTGTTGCGTCAGGTATATGTATCATACATTAGATGCAAACTTATGTATGGACATGTGATATTCACAAAGCTTCCTGAAAGTAGTTTTAAATTAATTAATGTGATCCAAAACTCAGCTCTGCGATCCATCTTGGGTGCACGGAAAACATCTCCAGTTTCCTCAATGGAAGCTGAAGCATTCATTATGCCTCTGAAATTGTACCTTGATTACTTGTTCCTGAAGTGGTGTTTGAGATGCAGTTTCTTGGATGCTGAGCCCAAAGAGTTCCCAGCTAAAATTGAGCTATTCAGATCCCCTCCAAAAAGTGAGCTTGCACTGAAACGCACAGAAATAATGGAAAAAATTCAGTTTAATTTTCTCCTCCAGGATCCCAAATTGAACAGCTCACTAGTCCGTATATGGATATCTCATCTAATGTGTGTGTTGAATTTCCTGATGTTAAATCCCTTACAGCAGCTGAAGTAAATCATATATTTGAAGAGCATATAACATCAAAATATTGTAATCCCTATAGAATTTTCACAGATGGTTCCAAGCTACAAACAGGATCAGCATCTGCTGCTATTTATGTGCCACATCTAAAAATATGTACCTCCTGGCTCCTAAACCCAGGTCACTCAATTGTGGGAGCAGAGCTATTTGCAATTTTACAGGCTGTAAATTATACTACTGATAACCTGTCAAATCATAACGTGGTCATTTTTGTTGATTCTAGATGTTCTCTGGATATTATATTAAACTTGAATAACCCTACCTATGAGGTTTTTAGTAGAAGAATTCAAAAAATTGTGGTACAATTGAAGAACAGGATTCAGTTACAATGGATCCCTGCACATTCGGGCATAATGGGAAATGAGATAGTGGATCGGTGCGCAAAAATGGGTCACCAAAATATTAAATCAGTACTCACTTATCTAAGTTATGAGGAGCAGGTTAGCCAACTGAAAAACAAAATGTTAGACTACTGGAGCGAGTGTTGGGGAAATCAAGTGAGGGGATCCGGGAAGGGAAGATTTATGTATGAATTGAGTAGCAGACCAAAGTTTAGATTGGGTGGTGCTATGTCAAGAAAATTTCAGTGTATTATTAGCCGATTTAGAATCGGTCATGTTGGTGTCCTTTCTCATCTGAGTAGATTTAACCTGTGTCAAAGCCCTCTCTGCCCCGAGTGTGGTGTTCCAGAGACCATTGAGCACTTCTTGCTCAGTTGTCCTCAATATGAGGCTGCCAGACTGCACTTATGTCTCCCTTTTGTAAAATTTAACCTTGAATTGAATCTGAAAAATGTATTAGGATTTGGTGAATACCAATCCCATGTACAATTTCCCATTCTCCGCTCCTTGGTGAACTTCCTTGGTGCTACTAATAGATGTAAGCAACTATAAATGTTCTGATTTTGTCTGTATTACATCTGTGTCTAATGAAATTAACTTGATTCAATAAGCTGTTAGCCTCTGCAGACAGCTGCTCAAGAGGTCCAGCAATATTGAGAACTCAAGAAAGAAAAGTGCTGCAGTATCGGGGGATTTGCTTGACCCTGCTTATGCTGCCGAAGTACAAGCTGTCAGGTTACACGGATTTTTGCTGAAGAAGTCCAACGACTTTCAAGATCCCTCCGGATCATCGATAAAGAAGAAGAAGATTGTGATGGGGGACATGAATGGCCATGTTGGTATACTTGGTGAGCCTGTGAATGCAAATGGACAAAAATTGATTGATTTCTGTGATGAGAATGAACTTGAGAACCTGAATGTAACAATAGGAAATGGCTTGCATACATGTCAAAGCAGGGAATGTAAATCTGCAATTGATTATATGATAGTGAATAGTAGAGCTAGAGCGTGTGTCAAAAAAATGTTTGTAGATGAAGATGATTTTGATATTGATAGTGACCATAAAATGCTTGTACTAGAATATAATTGGGGTGGAAAGGAGTCAATGCAGAAGGCCAGCAGAGTAAGTGAAAATTGGCGTATTAAAATGGCAAACTGGGAAGAATTTAGAAATGAATTCAGTAGATGTAACTGGAACAGGTGTGGAAATGTAAATGACCTAAATAAGGAGATTGCAAGAACCTTGTATGATGTGGCAGAGCAAAAGATCGGTAGAATGAAATGCAGGAAAAGTACAGGGAATGCTAGGTGGTTTACGAGTGAGATAAAGGAAGAACGAATGAGAAGGAAGACTTTAAATAAAAAACAACGCTGTATGAGGAAAATGTATGAAAGACGCAGAATTACTGAGGATGAATGGCAGAGTGTATGGAATGAGTACAAGGACCAGCAGAAGAAAGTAAAGAGAATGATCAATGAGGCTAGGGTTAAAGAAGAGAGACACCAAGTTGAAAATCTAAGAAAGAAAGGTCCAGATGGAATAAAAGATTGGTATAGGTTTATACAAGGTAATGATAGAGGTAGTGAAGTTCAAGTTGATGAATTAGTAGTCAATGGTTGCATGCAGTGTGCAAGATAGGACGCAAATGGTGAAAGCAGTTGAAGAATACTGGGAGGACATTGGTGGAATGAATGAGCAGGTTACAGATGATGAACCGATTAATTTTCTGATAGATGAACGTGAACTGCAAATGGAAGACGAAATCACTTGTGAAGAGATTGTAAGTTTTTTGAAGAAAGTGAAAAATGGAAAGGCATGTGGCCCTGATAAGATACCATATGAGTTCTATAAATGTGGAGGAGAGAGTGTAGTCAGTATGTTGAAATGTTTATTTGATGAGATATGAAAGAGTGAAAGAGTACCGGATGACTGGAACAAGTGTAATGTAGTTCTGTTGCATAAGGGTGGACATAAGAGTATGAAAGAACTTAAAAATTACAGACCAATTGCACTGGGTGGCACCGTATGTAAGATCTTTTGTGGTATTTTGAATGAGAGAATGAAAAACTTAGTTGAGGAATTAGGAGTCCTGGGAGAAGAACAGAATGGTTTTAGGCAAGATAGACGTGGGGAGGATAATCTGTTTGTAGTGAGTGAAATAATTGAGCGAATGAAGAAGGATAACAAGAAGGTATATATAGCATTCCTGGATATTGAAAAGGCGTATGACAGAGTGGATCGGGTTAGGCTGTTTGAAATTTTGAGAAAAGTTGGTTTTAGCAGAAAAATGGTGAACATTGTACAGAGTCTGTATGAGAACACAAGTGCTATCTACAGGTTAGGAAATTTGGAAACAGGGCAAGTGAGGAGTGTTAGAGGAGTGAGACAGGGCTGTACTCTGTCCCCCCTGTTGTTTGGATTGTACACAGAAGAATTAGCAGTTCGACTTGTAGTGAATTTTCACTACTGGTTTGTACCTCAACGGTACCGCTATGATTTACATAAAGGTCCATCCCGCGGCTGTCGGGCTGCGGCTGAAGTGGGCGACTGCTCGACCTAGGCAGTCAGTTGCGTCGGAACCTTCATGGTGTGTACTTGTCTACGAGCAGGCTAATAAAGCGGGTTGCCTGATGTTTGTAAGTGCCCCATGTAGTGCTTGCTCTATTCCTATGCCTATTTTACTGGGTAACGCCTAAGGTGTTTTGCCAGGGTGGTCAGTCAGCGGTAGAGCCACGGTTTCGTGTACGAAAGACGGCTACCGCGAGACCCGCCCTGAGTCTGTCTGTAAATTATCATTCCCCTGTTTTAATATATACTCTTGTCTTGTCCGTGCCGTACTTTGACCTCGTATCTGGCCTTAGCTATTTAAGCCTGAGTAGCTATTCCCTGTCTGGCCGGCATCCTGACAGGTCGGTTTCCAGTAAATAAACGTTATCAGGCTCGTGGTCGTTACATTTGGTGTCAGGAGTGGGATTTGGCTTCAGATACGGGGACGGTCGGTAGGATAAGGAGTAGTGCAATAAATTGGGATTTTTAATAAAACTTATTATCGTTTGCTGGCAGTAGACATTTTTTTCGTGGCTTAATTTGGGCTAAGAGTGAAGATGGAAACGAAATCTGAGTTAGCTGACGTAATGCTTAGTCTCACAGAGGCAATCAAGGGCTTACGTTCAGACAAATTGCCTCCACCGGGGAAGTTTTCAGGCAAGTCTAGCGACGGTCAGGTCTCGGTTTTCTTGACTAAATTTGAGAATTATGCAAGTTCTAAGTACCAGGAAAACAAGTCTGCTTGGGTTCAGGAATTGCCAGAATTTCTTGAGGGGGAAGCCAAGAATATAGTTCAAGCATACGGAACGGGAGCTGACTATGGGGAAGTAAAAAATAGGTTGATTCAGGAACTAGAGCTTCACGAAAAATTAAGTGATGATGGGTACACAGAATTCTTGCGGGCAGAAAGAAATAGGGGTGAATCACTGACTTGCTATAGTATTAGGCTTGAAAGGCTGGTAGCAAAAGTGGATAGTGTAGGAAAAGAGGGCAAAGAACTCTTGGCTCGAAATAAATTTATTAGTTCCCTAGCACCGGAGCTGGTACGTCGGCTTAAGTTATTCGTTGGCCAGCAGGAGTCCATTGCACTCAGTGCAGTGGCCGACTAGCAGCCAGTTTGGAGGCCGATATGACAGCTACCGAGGAAAGAATGGGGAATAATACTCGAGCGGAACAAATTTACTTAGCGACGCCATACGCGCCAGAAACAAATAATGATAACATTGAACACCAGGAACGCGGGCCGGCCAGATCAATGCGTTGTTTTCGTTGTGGACAGGAGGGACATTTTGTGCGGGACTGTACACAGCAGGTAGCACATAGAGACAGATTCGGGGAAGTTGTTAGTTCAGAACGCGGGTTGAAATGTGCGTATTGTGGCAAGAAGGGACATTTGATGAAGGACTGTCGGGGATTTTTGGAGAAATGCGCAGCTTGTGTATGGTGTGGGGAAATCACACATCGTAGTTTCCAGTGTGCGCACAAACCAGGTCGACAGTCGGGAAACTAGGTGACTCCGGTATGGAAGAGGCACAGCCGGAGCAGTGTCATGATAGTCCTCAAAATATTGAGATGGTGCGGCAGAAGCGTGCGGTAGCGGTGGCGTACGCGGTGGTTGTAGAGGTTGGGCAGTTACAGGTTGATGGCCTAGTAGATACAGGCGCGTCGATCTCTTTAATTACAGAAGAGCTGCTCCATAGAATTCCGGGTGTTCAGGGAAAACTTCGCGCTTCCGCCGTTAATAATGTTGTAGGAATTTCAGGAAACGAGATTCGAATAGAAGGTGAGATATACTTGGCAGTAACGATTGGCAGAACTAAGTTCCCAAGGCATAGGTTTTTGGTGATGACTAAGCCGGTACAGTCATTCAGTTGTGTGTTGGGCTTGGAATTTCTTGATAGCTTCAAACTTACGTTGAATGCATCAGATAGGACTTTGGAGAAAGGAAGTAGTCAAGATCGTACAAGAATAGCCCGGTTGAAGGTGATGACTTCGCGCAGAGCGGAATTTCCAGTTTTCAGTGCGGCGGAAGTGACTGTACCTTCTAGGCAGATGTTGCGTTTGTCCGCTCAAGTGAAGAGGGCACCAAATAAATTTGAAGGGTATTTAGAGCCAGTCGATAATGGGACTCGTCCATTGATGGTAGCTTCATCAGTAAATGTCGTAGACGATGAACATATTAGAGTAGAAGTAATGAACCCATTTGACAGTGATGTGAGGTTAGCCAAGCACACAAGACTAGGTACTTTGGTGGCTTTGTGTCGGGAAGAAGTAGAGCAGGATGAAGAGATGGACGAGGTGCCGGGTGACCTTAGCTTGGACGGTACGGATCTGACTGCAGAACAAAGAACGATAGTTGCTGAACTGATGACTGCGCATAAAGACGTTTTTGCGACAGATGAGGCAGACGTGGGGTGTACCGAGACAGTGCGGCACCATATAGATGTTCAGGGTGCAGCGCCTGTAAAACAAAGAAATAGACGTTACCCGGGGCCCATGAAAGAGGAAATCGACCTAGAGGTAAAACTATTAGCGGAAAAAGGTATTATTGAACCATCTAAGTCACCATGGTCGTCTCCGTTAGTGCCAGTTAGGAAGAAGAACGGAAAACTAAGACTTTGTGTGGACTTTAGAATGTTAAACAGCTTGACAAAACCAGACTGTTTTCCGCTGCCTCATATAGGAGATACGATAAACAAACTTTCGGGAAATTATTATTTTTCTACGCTTGACTTGAAGTCGGGATATTATCAGGTGCCTCTGACTGAATCTTCGCGAGAACTGACTGCTTTCTCTACTGGTACGGAACTGTATCAATTCACTAGGCTTCCGTTTGGCGTATGCAACGGGCCGGCTACGTTCTCACGGCTAATAAGTTTAGTAATTTAGGGGCTACCGAGTGACTAAGTGCAGGCTTACCTTGACGATATTTTGGTCGCTAGTGGGACGTTTGCTGAACATGTCCAGGCGCTGGAGAGAGTGTTCGGCCGGCTTCGGGTTCACGGGCTCAAGCTGAACTTGGAAAAATGTTGTTTGTTTCAAGAGCAGGTCGATTACTTGGGTCACTCCGTCGGTAGACTTGGTGTGAGTCCGCTAGAAAAGAATATAGGGGCGATCCAAGAGTTTCCAGTGCCACGAACGGTACGGCAGTTAAGATCCTTCCTGGGTATGGTGAACTATTATAAGAGTTTTATAAAAGACTCCGCCAATTTGCTGCACCCCTTATACCTGGCGACAGCCATGGGGAAATGGGAATGGACTGCCGAGTGCCAGCAAGCATTTGAGAACGCGAAAACCGTATTGGTGACCGCTCCAATTCTAGCATACCCAGACTTTGTGACGGGACAGCCATTCGTGTTGACGACTGACGCTAGCGGATGGGGAGCTGGCGCGGTGCTGTCTCAGGTGCAAAGCGGTCAAGAAAGAGTGATCGGTTATGCCGGGGTCAGTTTTAATAAGGCCCAAATGAGATACAGCGCAACTGACAAAGAGCTAGCGGCAATCAGGTTTGCAGTAAATCACTTTAGAATTTACTTGAGTGGTAGGAAATATGTGATCCGAACGGACCATCAGCCTCTGATATATCTTCACAATATGAAACGTACCGACGACCGACTGATGAGGACGTTGGCTGACTTGGCTATTGGCCAGTATAGCATCGAGTATGTGCCCGGGAAAACTAATGTAGTTGCTGACTGTCTGTCCCGTGTGAATTTTCCTTGGTCAGTTCCAGAGGGAGACGAGAATGCTCCCGAGCCAGAATGTGGGGAGTACCAGGTAGCCGAAGTAGAAGGGGGCCCAAATTCTTTGTTTGTGGCGTTGAGCCGAGCCTCGGGTCTGGGAGACGCGTTGACGCTCCGAGAGCAGGCGATAGACAAATTATTGCAGGAACCCAAAGCCTTTGGTAGGACTGGTAAGGCCGCGGATCGTAGGATGATTTCGAGTTGGAAAAATCCGGATGTTTTCCCTCCATGGGAGGCTCTCGTGGCGTTTGCGCAGTTATTTGACTTGAGAGTGGAGGTAGTTTGCAAGCCAGGAGGGTTGGTTGTTGCAAATCCTGTGGGGGAGAAGGGAACTGTTAAACTGGAATGCAAAGGAGGCGTGCATTTTAATGTTATCATAGCATGTATACCAGCAGAAAGGGTCAATATAGCAGCGCCTCACGAGCAAGGTAGCCAGGAGGGTACTTGCCAGTTGGCTGACCTCCGGTTAGGAGAGGAAATACAGATGTTCGCGCCGCATCAACTGCAGGACCAGAGGTTGGTGAGGGTGCGCGAGGCTCTGGAAAGGAAGGAAAAAGACCCAGCATTAGGATATTTGCGACGACATTTTAATATCTTAGTGTTACATAGCGATGCCATATGTTACAAATACAAGCTAGGGGGCGAGGAAAAGTTCCTACCAGTGATTCCAGACAGTCAATTGAAGGGCTTAGTTAGACAGTTTCATGAACATGTAGCACATGCGGGACAGACTAAGGTTAGTAAGGCATTTCGGCGGTGTTACTTTCATCCCAGCCCATACAAGACTATTAAGGAAGTGATAAGAGAATGTCGGACGTGCCAGTTGCATAAAGGAGTAAGTGCAAAAGATTACCCGCTGTATGGGTTGAGTGCTAAGTGCACGGCGCCGTATGATATTTATGCGGTTGATTTGATGCAATTGCCGCGTACTCCCAGAGGACATATAGGATTATTGGTGGGTATTGATTTATGGTCCAAATTTGGACACGCAATACCTATACGTTCAAAAGCTGCGCCGGGAGTTGCGCGTGCATTGGAGTATGGTATATTGGCTAGTTGCCCTAGAACCCCTAAAATTTTGCGGTCCGACAATGGTCCCGAGTTTCGAGCTAGGTTGTTCGGACAATTGTTGGACAGGTACGGGGTGCGGCATGAGCGCTCGATCGCCTATGCGCCGCATACCAATGGAGCGGTGGAGAGACTCAACCGGACCATCAAGGAGAGACTCGCCACGGCCTGCGCTGGTAACCCTGGGAGCTGGGATCTGGAAATAGCAAGAGTGATGTCCCAGTACAATAGACTTACCCACAGTGAGACTGGTCGAGCCCCGTGTGAATTCTTTGTGAAGGAGGCTGCGGTGCCAGATCTGCCAAGGCCACCCCGGATGTGGCGACCCGCTGGACCGAAGTTCCGACCGTTCGCAGTGGGAGAACGGGTCCTGCGACGGGTACCTTACGCACGGGAGGACGACAGACACAAACTCGCCCCGCAGTTCCAGGGTCCCTACGAGGTGCTGGAGGTTGACAGGAACCAGGTCACCTATAAGATACGGGACCTGCAGCGGCGAAGGGCTCCCTTCAAGGTGCACGTGAGGCAATTGAAGAAATATTATGGAAACGACATGGGTCAGGACCAGCCAGCGCAACTCGAGAGGAGGAACGAAGCAGAAGGTCTGCCGCAAAGACAGCCACGCAAGAGAACCCGTCGAGAAGTGGGGCCAAAGGAAGACTGGGTTGGGGCAGCAGGAGAGATGCAAGAGGACCAAGTGGCTCCCGTGGAGGATGAGTGGTTGGGTCGCCCAATTCATCCGCTGCCACCATTTCCGGCAACGCAGCAGGGGGAGGTGACGGGCGACGACACCAGCGGGGACTTCTCGAAATTTCTCGGACAATACCTGAATCTTCCGCCGTGCGAGGAGAGCCTTGACTTTTCGGGGTTCATCGGCCAGTACCCGGATCCCCCTCTGTTGCGAATGGGGAGAACGGAGGTGCCGGAAGCAGAACGCGGACCTCTCGTCTTGAGTGGGGGAGAGGCGAGTGAAAGCGGAGCTGCAGCAGAAGACACCTCCGATTTTTCAGGTTTCGGGGGGTGGTCGCCATTGGAGAGAGCGCGCCCAGAGGTACGAACTTCTACCCCGGTGGAGGAAGGTGATGAAAGGGGTAACGACGCAGGGGGTGTGGAGGTAACAGAGGTGAGTGCTAGTAATAGTACTTGGCAGGGAACGGAGCCCTCGGAGACGGAAGTTGAAATATTGCCGCGATTAAGACCTAAAAAGAGGTTAGATTATAAATGCTGAGTGTCTACTTCGATACGGCTCGGATTGTTTTTGTTTCAGTCCCGGGGATCTGTTGCTGCAGGCGATGGGCCAACGTAGCACGGGGTGCGATTGTCCGACCTGGGCTGCCTGTTCGCGTCCAAACCCTGCAGATGTCCTCTGAGGCGCGGCCGGTGCTGATGGCTGCCTTCCATCGCAACCCGACTGGTGTGAAGCCCTTTGGATGTCCGGGTCGGATGTGACGGGCGGAGGCGTATACTCTTCAGAGATCGTGGTCTCTGTTGCGAGCTGGGCACGCCATGAGAGGTGGACTTCTGCCGCCTGTTTGGCTGCTAAAGTGAAGCCTGCTCGGCGCCGGTTTGCAGTATGAAGGAGCAGTCGCCGGTGTGCAATCTGCGGTCGTGTCAGCATGCACTCGGCGAATCTGCAGCCGGACGTTTCGTCGTCACCTGCGAGACTGGCGGGAACTTGGAAGACAGAAGAACCGGATAGTATTATCAATTTTAGAACAATGATGTACATAGTAAACCTTTTAATAGTTGTCCAATTGTTCATGTGCTAGATGGATGTTTCCGTAATGCGAGCCATTTGCCATCTTGTTTGGTAGTTAAAGTAGTGTAGGCGTCAGTTGGAGCGATGACTTCCTTGCTAAATTGGGGAAGAATGTAGTGTAGTGAATTTTCACTACTGGTTTGTACCTCAACGGTACCGCTATGATTTACATAAAGGTCCATCCCGCGGCTGTCGGGCTGCGGCTGAAGTGGGCGACTGCTCGACCTAGGCAGTCAGTTGCGTCGGAACCTTCATGGTGTGTACTTGTCTACGAGCAGGCTAATAAAGCGGGTTGCCTGATGTTTGTAAGTGCCCCATGTAGTGCTTGCTCTATTCCTATGCCTATTTTACTGGGTAACGCCTAAGGTGTTTTGCCAGGGTGGTCAGTCAGCGGTAGAGCCACGGTTTCGTGTACGAAAGACGGCTACCGCGAGACCCGCCCTGAGTCTGTCTGTAAATTATCATTCCCCTGTTTTAATATATACTCTTGTCTTGTCCGTGCCGTACTTTGACCTCGTATCTGGCCTTAGCTATTTTAGCCTGAGTAGCTATTCCCTGTCTGGCCGGCATCCTGACAGGTCGGTTTCCAGTAACTAAACGTTATCAGGCTCGTGGTCGTTACAGACTGAGAGGGAGTGGTTTAGGACTGAAAGTTGGTAATGAGAGACTGAGCTGTTTGTTGTATGCTGATGATGTGGTTGTGGTTAGTGAATGTGGTCATGAACTACAAAGGATGCTTGACATTGTGAATGGATATAGTACAGATTTCAAGATGAACTTTGGTGCAGATAAAAGTAAGGTCATGGTTATAAATAGTGATGAGACTGATAGAGACAGACTGTGGAATATTGGAGAAATCAGAATAGGTAGAACAAAAGAATACAAATATCTAGGTTGTATGATAAGTGAAGATGGATGTATTAGAACTAAAGGTGAGAAAGTGGCTAAAGCAATGCAGTGGAGTGGACGGTTAGGTAGTGTGGCCAGATACAGAGCAAACAAGTACGAATGTGTGAGAGGAATGTGGAAGTATGTTGCTGTACCTTGTGTCATGTATGGTATGAGTGCTCTTGCTTGGAATGGAAGTGATCTTGAAAAGCTGGATGTGATACAAAATAAGGTAGGACGTGTAGCATTGGGTGCTCCAAAATGGACTGCTATAGAAGCCATTAGAGATGACCTAGGGTGGAGCCTATTTTCAGAAAGAATAATGAAAGCTGTGCTGAATTATAAGGTGAGAATTGAAAGATTGCAGAATAGCAGATGGGTAAGGCGAATCTTTGAATGGAATCTGAGTGTAAGCTATTGGGAGAAAGTATGTTGGGGGCATGCAAGGAAACTCAGTATGCAAAAGATTATTCATGTTAGAATTGGGAGACCTGTGGATGACTGGAGTTTAATAAATGTTGGAGGTGTAGGGCCTGAGTGGGACTGCAAGAGGTGGAAGAAAGAGATTGAGAGACAAACAAAAGAGTATGGATTGAATAAGTGGAAGCTTAGCATGATGCGGAAGCCTACACTTAACTGGTATATGAAAAAGAAAGCACCTAAGTTTGAGCTGTTCTATGATGGTAGTTTTGGAAGTCAACTCTTGTTCGCTGTGAGATGTAAGTCATTGAGTGTGAACAGACGTACATGGAGATGGAATGAGAATAATAACAGATTATGTCAGCAGTGTAATAGTGGAGTAGAGGAAACAATTGAGCATTTTGTGCTGGAATGTAGTAAGTATGAGCAAGAGAGAGAAAGTTTTATGAATGTGGTGCTTGAGCAGTATGGAGAGAATGAGTGGTATGCCAGATGTGCTGAAGATGATTGCGGTATGAGCTGTCTTGCTGGATTGGATCAGGAGTGTAATTTGAGTATCATTGAAGCTATGAAAATGTTTCTTGTGCGTGCCTGGAGTAAGAGACAGTGACTGGAATGAGCCAGTCAGGTAGAATGGTCAGTAATGACCCAATATGCCTGGGGATGGTGTTTTGACACACTGGCTATCCCAGTGACGCCATCCAATGGCAGCTTGTGACAAGGATTGGTAGATCCTGAGTAGTTTAGTGGACAAGTCTGGTACCAGGCGCTGAACTCTTTGTGTGATAACTGTGGAGGGAATTGTAGGCCGTTACAAAGGCCCAGACGCTGTCGGCCCTCAATTTCAAGTTTCAAGTTTCAACCGTGAAACAAAAGAGTATGGATTGAATAAGTGGAGGCTTAGCATGGTGCGGAAGCCTACACTTGACTGGTATATGAAAAAAGAAGCACCTAAGTTTGAGATGTTCTATGATGGTAGTTTTGGAAGTCAACTCTTGTTTGCTGTGAGATGTAAGTCATTGAGTGTGAACAGACGTACATGGAGGTGGAATGAGAATAATAACAGATTATGTCGGCAGTGTATTAGTGGAGTGGAGGAAACAATTGAGCATTTTGTGCTGGAATGTAGTAAGTATGAGCAAGAGAGAGAAAGTTTTATGAATGTGGTGCTTGAGCAGTATGGAGAGAATGAGTGGTATGCCAGATGTGCTGAAGATGATTGCGGTATGAGCTGTCTTGCTAGATTGGATCAGGAATGTAATTTGAGTATCATTGAAGCTATGAAAATGTTTCTTGTGCATGCCTGGAGTAAGAGACAGTGACTGGAATGAGCCAGTCAGGTAGAATGGGCTGTAATGAGCCTATATGCCTGGGGATGGTGTTTTGACACACTGGTTATCCCAGTGATGCCATCCATTGGCAGCTTGTGACAAGGATTGGTTGATCCTGAGTAGTTTAGTGGACAAGTCTGGTACCAGGCACTGAACGCTTTGTGGAAAATTGTGGAGGGAATTGCAGGCTGTTACAAAGGCCCCGACGCTGTGGGCCCTCAATTTCAAGTTCAAGCAGGAAAGAGGAGTAGAGGAAAGAATTAATCATTTTGTGCTGTAATGTAGTATGTATGAGCAAGAGAGAGACAGAGTTTCATGAATATGGTGTTTGAACAGTATGGAGAGAATGAGCGGTATACCAGATTGTCCAGATATGCTGAACATGATTGTGGTATGAGCTGTCCTGCTGGATTGGATCAGGAGTGTAATTTTTATACTATTGAAGCTATAAAAAATTTTTTGTATATGCTTGGGGTAAAAACAGTGACTGGAATGAGCCAGTCATGTAGAGTGGGCTGTAGTGACCCACCATGCCCGGGGATGGTGTCTTGATGTACTGGTTATCCCAGTGAAGCCGTCCATTGGCAGCTTGTGACAGGGATTAACGAATTTGAAGTAGTTTATTTGCAAGTCTTGTATACATGCTAATATGCTTTATATTGCAGTATTCATTTTTTAAGCTAATAAACCATTCTAACTTGCTGATGGCTGGTGAGCTGTTTGCATTTTTATGTTGGGCATTATGTACAATCATATGGTACTAGCAGGAGTCATGGATATTTTTTGGACAATGTCATTGTTAAGCTAGGTGGACCCATGAAAAAATTCCATCAATATTACTTAATCTATGCTAAAATAATCTATCCTAACCTAACATATCCAAACCAAACCTACCCTGATAAAATGTCAAACATATCAATGCTTGTAAAGGCTATCTTTTTATGTTATACAGAAGAATTCAGTATCCATGAAACCGCAAACTTGGACGAAAGCGTAGGGGATGGACTAAGAAAGGAACAAGCAGAATATTATATATATTATTAACATCAATAATGTGATATTTAATAGTATTCTTTTCAGATAAGATCTATGTATTTGTAAATGCCCTACTATAAAACAAGGGTCATCTGTAATCTGAAAATTTTTTGGTACAAGGGTTTTAAATAAAATTTTGCCTTGAAGCATATCCACAAAATAAATTATTTATTTAGTCAAATTTCTTAAAGTTTTAAGATAAAATATTGGACTTGATATAGCTAATGTAGCCAATTTTTTCTTCATACAGATCAGTTTCAAATTATGAAATTGAAATTGCCTTATATTATTGCCAAATAATATTTCAATAAGTTATGCTTGCAGTTTTGAAATAAATATTAATTAACCTGTTTTTATATTTCAAGAATTTCATCTTAGCATCTTAGATACAATCAAAAATGGTTGCTACACTCCGAGACAAACAACTTGGTAAGTTTTATTAAAATATATATAGGAATATTGCCTAGAATTTATGAGTCTATTATGTTATAGCTACAAATAGGCAGGATTACTTTAATGACCATTGTGTTTTTCTTTACTTTCATTTCATTAGATTGACTTTGCCTTCAGATGTATCTAGTATTTTATCATAATGTTTTGTAAGCTACTTATTTTGATTGTGAGCTCTAGTGAACTGAATTTTCTAAGCATAGACAACAATAACAGTTTAAAAAATTAGTCTCTGACCTTTCTTCAATTATCAATCATTTAATTTCTCATTATTTTTTTTAAATTTTACTTCAAAACATCATCATAAATAAAAATGAAATGAGTTTAGCCAAATGCTCTGGAAATTCTTTTTAGATGCACTGGCTTAGGCAAAGGATCAAAAAGTTTTTCTAAAAATATCCCATCAGTGTATTTTATTATTCTTTAAGTGTTGAGTGGCATAGCGGAATTTTATGTAACAGAGCTTGCTACAATGTTTTTGTGAGTAAAATACTACAAGTTCAGATAGCAGCACTTATAAAAATGAGCGTTTGAATTTAAGATAAATCAATCACTATGGAATATGAGCATTTTTTGCTGTTCGTGTAGATATAGTTAATTGTCTAGCGTTGTTACAAAATTAGTATATCAAGGTCTTCAACATTTTTGAATAATTTATTATTGCGTGAAGTGGTCATTGTGAAAGCAGAGAAAGACATTGAACATTTGCATCTGGCTCATAAGCAAATGGGATTAAATTTTGTAAAGAAATTTAAATGCAAATTTGTAGCTATAGTATCAAGTTTCTCTAGGATATTCAGCTGTCATGTTAACCATGTTATACCTAAGGACATCATATCCTCTGTTTAGTGGTTATTTTAGGATTGCTTTTGAAAATCATCATTTGTAGCCCAATTGGTATGTTGCTTATGTGCTAGCTTCCCTTGCACTGAGCGATTGATTTACAATTCAAGAGTCTAAATTATTGCTTTAAGCCTGCGCTTAGTCTAAGTATTGCTCTGGATTGCATAACTGAGTCTAAATTATTTCTGTTATCTGAACTGTTAAATTAGTTCTCACATATGACTGAATTGCTAAACTGAGACCATCATGAACATGCATTCATAATCAGGAAATATAGTGATGAGTAGATAGATTTTTGAATCACTTTTTGAATGTATTCTTATTTTCATTCTTTATATTGTCAATAATATAGTGAGGAAAACAAAAAAGTCCACTAGTAATTTCAGGTTTGGTTATCAAAGTTTGGATTGTTAGCATGTTGTAAAAAATTATAATAAGTTCTTACATATTTTTAATTTTTTCCAATACCAAAAATGTGGTGAGGTATTTTTTTTATGATTCATGCAACATTGTTTATACATTGAAGTGAATTTTATTTTTCAGCTTCACTGCACAACATGATTCAGTTGAACAGCAGTGCTTCCAACAGCAATGAGACTGTCTTCTCTATCTTGGTGTACGACAGACATGGACAGGACATCATTGCACCGCTGCTGTCCGTCAAACAGCTTAGACAACTGGGTGTTACCTTGCATTTGTAAGTCTTGTTGCTATAAGTTAGCTTATTTCAAGTTATATATATCTGGATGAGTTACTAATGAGTGTGTTAAATAATATAAATATAATTTAACCAAGTATAATTTACCATTCTAACTGGACAAAAACAAAGACTTCCTTATAAATGAAAAAATGACTCCTGAAGTTAAAGAAACAAATTTATCATTCAAAAATACTCAATGCAATGGTAACCAATAAGTGTTTGTTATTATATGGAAGAGTAGGTGCTGTAGTGCCCTTGTGGATTAGATTGCTCATCCATTTAGTATCTCATGAAGTTTTTGGGTTTTACTAAGTATTGATAATAGTATCTCCTGCTATCTGCTCTTATTGTCACCAGAAAACATGAAAAACATTTGTGAATCTAAATTGTGAGAAAAATTGGTCTTGGAGCTTCAAATAAGAAGACATGTCTGTTCTGGGTGAGCTTGAAAGCCTGCTGCTTTATTTTAGATATTTACCATTGCTTTTAGGAAATTATTTTGGCCATGCTCTGAAAATATGAGCAAATTACAGTCCAATATGTGAACATATTCACCTAGTAATGTTCTGTTCTACTTTTGATTAGTATTAAGTAAATTTTATAATTATCATTTAAATGGCTGCAAAGTGAACATCATTTCATTATTATTTTTTTAAATTTTGTTATAATTTTCTTGAAAACTTATTATCTAGGAGCGCAGCGCTGGACGTAGTGGAAGTTTAATTAAGTATTGGAGGTATCATTGCAAACTAGGCATCAATAGCATTATTGAGTGATATTAGATGCAAAGAAAAATTACTCCTCTATGCCTGAAATATGTTAACCATAGTTCTAGCGCTTATTTTTTCTTGAAACTTCTAAGCAGTCATGATTAATACAATGCTGTTAAAACCTCAATTGTTGTTTTTATTTTATTCAACTCTCAGTATACAATGAGCATCAGAATTTTTACTGTATGCATGAGCCCTAGCCATACATATTTGTATATGAATACATCCTTGCATATGAATACTTCCTTGTATATGAATTCATCCTTGCATATGAATACTTCCTTGCATATGAATACATCCTTGCATATGAATTCATCCTTGCATATGAATACATCCTTGCAAAGCATCCTTCCTTGCATCTGAATCTATCCATGTATATGAATCATCCTTGCTTATCAATCCATTCTTGCGTGCAAATTCATCCTTGCACATGAAAGAATGCTCATCTCATGATGAAATGCATCCACGTGAGCAGGCTGCTGCACAGTGATCGTGGGGAGGTGCCTGATGTTCCTGCCATCTACTTCTGCCAAGCCACAGAGGAGAACCTCACACGCATTGCCCAGGACTTCTCAGCTGGCCTGTACACGTCATACTTCCTCAACTTCAGCACTCCCATCAGCAGGCACAAGATGGAGGACCTTGCCCAGGCTGCCATGCTTGCTGGAGTGCAGGCTGATATCAAAAGAGTGCGTGAATGTATTCATGTTGATGTGCTGGTAAATGAATTCATATTGATGTGCTTACTAAAGCGCAAGCTGGTATCAATCTTGTCGACTTCTTAACTTGTTCCGAAGAGGAGTAATTTTGTTTTAACTTTGCAATGTCTAAAGAAAGGAGGAAATGTGGTTATAGAATGGTTGGTGCGTTTATTAAATGTGTGTTTCGAGGCTAGTAAAGTGCCGGTTGATTGGAGTAGCGCGTGCGTAGTTCCGTTGTACAAGGGGAAAGGTGACAGGTATGAGTGCAGTAATTCTAGGGGTATAAGTCTACTGAGTGTTGTTGGGAAGCTGTATGGAAGAGTGTTAATTGAAAGAGTGAGAGTGTTGACGGATCGTGTGCTTGCTGAAGAACAGTGTAGTTTTAGGTGTGGTAGAGGTTGTGTGGAACAAATGTTTGCTGTGAGGCAGGTGAATGAAAAATACTTATTAAAGGGAAAGGATGTATATTGGGCATTTATGGATCTAGAGAAGGCGTATGACAGAGTGGATCTGTAGATTTGACGGTTTCAGGGGTTCCGCCTTCCCGATGCGTTTCAGATCATCACTGACCTGAGGGGCCAAGGTTCAAACAATCGTTTCAGTTTCTTATGTGAAGGGGGCAATTACACACAGCTGCGAAGATCTTTTACTGGAGTGACGTTCTGATACAATACTGAAGAATACAATACAGTGAACAGTGAACACAATGAACGGGCGGGGCAGGGCAACGCCCCAGCACCGCTGTGCGACGCGCACACGCCGTAGCTCGGCGGAGCGGCGCGCGACTGTCTGATTGCCACAGTCTGAATGTCTGATCCTTAATGCCTCACGCTTTAACATTACAGCGCGTTATATAGGTAGCAGTATCTAAGTCGGGCTCTCCCCATACTGATAACAATACAAGAATAGCAACACAAGAAATCCCGACAGCTCCGACTCCTACATGGCTCCCCTCCTCGAGGAAGTGGGTCCTCCCACTTCATAACCCATATCAAAAATTACAAAAGGTTCATGATGTTGATGTGGATAATTTACGTTAAATCAATTACGTTCAATGAAGGTAGAGCCGATGTGAATATACATAACTAGTGGTCAATTGAATCATCGCATTTTCTGAAGCAAAGAACACAATACTACAAAAGCATAAACGGCAAAAACTAAAATACATCACATCATAAAATAGTGATGAACAAAGCAAAACAATTTAACAGACAGCAAAATAAAACAAAGCGCGGTATGTATTTATTCATTTCTTGACGGACAACATCCATCGAACGACGAAAGATCATGTGACTAACGCAAACACACGACATCACACATAACTTTCGCTGTGATTCATACTTCACTCACTTCATCAGGCTGACATTCCCTTTTCATTCTTCACGCCTATTATTTTAACATTCACCTACCTGCTCACATAATTACGAGGCGCCTCTTCCCCTCTTTTTTTTTCAGTCTTACTGAACTATGTCTAACATGTTTCGTTATGTTAAGAGGTATACTCTTTTGTTTAACATTGTTTACATGATGATGGAGTGACATTTTCACTGAAGAATAAAAGAAGAGAAAAGTTATTATTTCCGAACAGAGAATGAAACTTAATAGAGTCGTGAATGATGTGCATGATGAAACGAACGCCTACATTTAACAAAAGCGTATCAAAGCAGAATAAATGGAAGCTTGATTAATAATGCATAAAGAATAAAGTCGCACAGTACACAAAAATAAAATAAAGTTGAGAGTCTCACGAGTTGAGAGTCTCACGCAAAATCATTCGTAATATAAATAATTTGTGAACCACTTTCGTATCGCAACATTCTTAAAGAATGAACGCAGATCAAAATAAACACATACAAAACAAAAATAAATCAAATGAATCAAATCAAGGATAACCAAAAGATAAACCAGAAACTTAACAAGTCCCAATGTTATACTTCGAAGGTGTTATCAATAAATAAATAAGTTATTCGAAGGGAATTCTTATTTTCAAATATTTTAAGGAATATTATTACGACAATGTAGGACTGAAGTATTATAGATGTAATTTACGTGACCTTACAATGGTACCCAATGTTACCAATGGTAGCTTGCAATGGTACCTTTAAACCAAGTTGGACCGAAGTTGTTGTTGGTCGAGCCTTATCTAAGTTGAACCTTAAATAGAAAGTTTGTTAAGTTGTTTTCCACCTGAACACCCAGTCTTTGCTGGTTCGGTGTCCACTCTGTTTCCGCTGTTTGTCATAAACACGACGGCTTAGCGCATCCTGTTTACATCGTTGGGCTCCTTGCGGGTTTCTCCACGAACGATCTAATTTTAAACTGTTGTTCTAATCTGTTGTGACAAGACTCTCTATCGTCAGGTTTTCCAACGTGGGGAAAACACCAGAGCATGTCCGCTCTGCATCTCTTCCCAACTTTCCAATACAATAAAAATCATATGACGAATGTATCAAAAATCATATCAATCAATAAATCAATTTCAACAATTTCCAGGAATAATCACAGAAGACCATCCCTTCCGTTCTCGAAGATTGCTCCTGCAATCGAAATCCGCACGCGTCACGAGACACGTGGAAAAAAACAAAAAGATTCGGGAAAATACAAGTACAAATGAAAAAAACCTGCACTTGTTACTCAACATGAAAAACACCTCAAAACATCTCATAACCTCACAAACAACAATATGCGCGTCGAAAAGAAACACGAACAATATGCACGTGTTGCACAACCTGAAAAAAAAATGTAAAACGACACGTCAAAAATTTGTCCGTCGAAAATTAACACAACGGAAATATCTGCACATGTTAAAAACATGACAACACTATAATTGCGAATAAAACATATCAAAAAAACCTTCAAAACCAGAAATAAAACAGAATTCAGTACCGAACAAAACGTTCGCGAGCTTCACAGCTCTATTGTTGGCTCACTATCGCCGGAAACCGCAAGCAAAACTGATATCTGCCAGGCAGACAACTCTACACAGCGCAAGTGCAGTTACACTGAGAAAAAAAATATGTGACAGTATACAACTATACTGTAAAACACTGTACAAAACTGTTCAATGCAGAATAAAAAAATTAAATTTTGAATCACTTCGCCTTTATCTTCACGAAAACGAACTTCTTTACCGTAAATTCTGCTCGTGAATGATAACTATGAACTCACGTAAAAATCGAGCTTCGTTGCCCAGAAAAATCACGCAAAAACTCAAGAAAAATTCGCTCACCAACCGTGAACGAAAATACACACAAAAATTAAACTTTGTATTCTTTTAAAAAAAATCTTTTAACTCATCGTCAGAAAAAAAAGGCTTCCACAAGGTCATTCGATAAGACTCTACCGAATCCCGCTGCTGAACGTACTCTCCTACATTCAAATTAAATATCTCGCAGCGACCTCAGCCGTTTTCTCACAATAATAGGTCACTTACGACGAGAAAAAAAAATAAATGTTTGTCACCGTTGAAAAAACACAATAACACGAACAGCCACTGGAAGAAGAAACGCAATTCCAGAAAACACATGTGGTTTTCTTCCGCCCGAGACTTCCTTCAGTCAGCTTCCGATGTCGTACTTTTCTTGCCGCGAGATAACTAATGATCACGCGTTCTTGATGCTTCTGTTGCCCAGTCGTCGAAAAGGTCCGCAACTTCTGCACCTGATTTGTTGGTTGCATTTGAGTGCGTCGAAGATAAATTCAGGAGAAAGTACGAGTTCTTCGATGAGAAAAAAAAAATTCCTTCGTCACGGAGCCGCCATCACGCATGATTCTCTTCTAGCTGCGTCACGGAACAGCTTCCGTGGTCTCCATCTTCTCCGGGGTGCTGATGAACACTTGATTAGCACTCCACTTCACTCTCCCCTTCACTGATTATCACGGCGACGTTCCTTCTGACGATCACTCTAACGACGTGTCTGTTAGCGATGTCTCTGTCGGTGACGTCCCTTAAATGGGTCCCTGTTCGGGCGCCAATGTAGATTTGACGGTTTCAGGGGTTCCGCCTTCCCGATGCGTTTCAGATCATCACTGACCTGAGGGGCCAAGGTTCAAACAATCGTTTCAGTTTCTTATGTGAAGGGGGCAATTACACACAGCTGCGAAGATCTTTTACTGGAGTGACGTTCTGATACAATACTGAAGAATACAATACAGTGAACAGTGAACACAATGAACGGGCGGGGCAGGGCAACGCCCCAGCACCGCTGTGCGACGCGCACACGCCGTAGCTCGGCGGAGCGGCGCGCGACTGTCTGATTGCCACAGTCTGAATGTCTGATCCTTAATGCCTCACGCTTTAACATTACAGCGCGTTATATAGGTAGCAGTATCTAAGTCGGGCTCTCCCCATACTGATAACAATACAAGAATAGCAACACAAGAAATCCCGACAGCTCCGACTCCTACAGATCGCGAGGCTCTATGGCAAGTGGTAAGTTTGTATGGAGTGGGTGGGAGACTGTTGAATGCGATCAAGAGTTTCTACATTGATAGCAGAGCATGTGTAAGAGTAGGGAATGAGGTGAGTGAATAGTTCCCAGTTGTGACAGGTGTGAGACAGGGATATGTGATGTCGCCGTGGTTGTTTAATTTGTTTATGGATGGTGTGGTGAGAGAAGTGAATGCCAGAGTGTTGGGAAAAGGTGCGCAGTTGGTGGGACGAAATGGTATGTATTGGGAAGTGTGTCAGCTGTTGTTTGCAGATGATACAGCGTTTGTGGCTGATTCAGAGGAAAAACTGAGGAGACAGGTTACAGAGTTTGGTAGAGTGCGAATGGCGGAAATTGAGGGTAAATGTGAATAAAATAAGGTGATGAGATGTTCAAGAAGCGGAGTGTTAGGAACTTTGGATGTGAGGTTGAATGGGGAAGTTTTAGGAGGTAGAGCATTTTAGGTACCTCGGGTCGGATGTGACTGTTAAGGATAGTATGGAAGTAGAAGTGAAGCATCGAGTGAGTGAAGGTTGTAAGACATTGGGTGCAATGAGGAAAGTTTTTGAATGCAGGAGTTTGAGTATGAATGTTAAGAGGGGACTGTATGAAAGTTCGATTGTGCCAGTTTTGTTGTATGGAGCAGAGTCCTGGGGGTTGAGAGCAGCTGAGAGGAGGAAGTTGGATGTGTTTGAGATGAAGTGTTTGAGGAGCATGTATAGAGTAACTAGAAGAGATAGGATCAGGAATGAGTTGGTTAGGGGGCAGACGGGTGTTATCAAAAAGTTGAGCAGGCGAGTGGATGAAAGAGTGCTTGGATGGTTTGGGCATGTTGAAAGAATGAATGTTGAGCGGCTGGTGAAAAAGATATATATGTCGGAAGTGAGTGGTCTTCAAGCGCGAGGTAGACCACGGATGAGTTGGATGGATGGGGTGCGACGTGCTTTGTATGAGAGGGGTCTGACTGTGGACGTGGCGAGAGGGATGGCTGCGGACAGAAGTGAGTGGGGGCAGTGTATAAGGAGGTAATTTTATTTTTGACGCGTTACTGGAAGCTGCCCGCGTGTGATGGGGTTGACCTGTCATGTGCGGGGGGAGGGGCTGCACTCAATGAAGCGGTCGGGGTAAACCAGCTGTGGCTGTCGGGCCTGACTGTGGAAGGTGGTTGTGCCGGGCTGCTGCTGATCCTGGCAGTTCAGGTGCGGCCAGTGCTGCCTCTCTCGCCTCCTAGTGACTAAGTGTGGTGATTGTGGCCTGCTGTCGGCTACCCTCCCATAGGGAGGATAAGCCCGGTATATGTATCTATGTATGTAACTTTGCAATAAAATGTCTGAAAGTTATTAGGATTTTCACGAATTACAATAGCAAACGATTTGATATATTTTCAGTTATCGTCATCTGCTTAAAATGAGCACTGTTATTTTTTCTAACCTATTTTGGTCTCTGATGAAACAAAAACACAACTTGAGTTGAAAAGTATGGCTGATGAGGAAACACAACATTTATTTTTGTGTTAATTTGCTTGAGATACTAAAGTATTGAAAAATATTATGTTCAATGGAGAGATAGATCCAATGATATTAATACTTCTATTCATTTTATTTCTGACAAATTATTATAGAGCGCTATTGCAGTTTTTTTCCACTTGTGCAGGTGTACGATCAGTTTGTGAATTTTATCTCTCTTGAAGAGGATCTATTCACTCTGAGACACCAAGGAGCAGATGCCTTGTCCTTCTACTGTGAGTTATACCTTTGATGTGCCATCAAACTATCATAATTGTATGCTGGGTGTCCAGGGCCACCTATGCTGTGTGCATTTTTTTAATGAATTGATACTTATTATAGAGTTATTTCTCACTAGTTTCATTTCATCTTCAGCACCCACTGGTGTGAGTTGGGATGTTAGAGAAAATGTTGCAGCTGTGGGTGTTTGTGATCCTTAGGGCTGCGTGCAGCTTGCATCCTCTTCTGACTCAATAAAAAAACGGTCAGTTCATTCCCTTCTGACTTGCTGAAAAATAGTCAGTTCTTCCCGTTATAACTCACTAAAATACAGTCAACTTAGTTTAGATAAAAACACATATACTAAGCATTTCTTCAGAATCCTGACAATGAGGCGCACAAATTATTGTTTTCTATTTGTCACTTGTGAGAAATAATACTAAGTTGAGTTATTTTTTAAATTGCTTTTCAAAAGCATTTGTTCAACTTAATGTAAGAATGGAAAAATACTCAATGAAAATGGGAAAAAAATGCAATTCCTCTCATTATTTATTGTGTGTAAGTTTAATTTTGTGCAATGCCTGCTTGGGTTTTCTATAACTGGGAGCAAATGACTTATCATTGGCTGCAAATTCACAGCATTTGATGCAATGATGCATGTGTTCTCGTCCATTAGTTCATGTGGTGTCTACTTCTCCGTGTGCCTCCACTTATTGAGTCTTTATCTTCTGCCCCATGAGGCTCAAACTGAACTAGTTTGATTGCTGCAATTTTTTTTTTGCATTGATTTCATTCCTGATGAGGACTTGAAGTTGAGCTATTTACCACATTTTTGGCTTGTAGCATTTTTGCTTGCAACTTTCTATCTCCTGCCTCATGAGGCTCATGCTAAACTAATTTGATTGCTACAATGTTTTTTATTTCTTTTGCATGAATTTGATTTTTGATGAAGACATGAAACTAATGTTTTAGCAGAATTTTATTTCTTTTGCATGAATTTGATTTTTGATGAAGACATGAAACTAGTGTTTTAGCAGAATTTTATTTCTTTTGCATGAATTTGATTCTTGATGATGACATGAAGCTAATGTTTTAGCAGAATTTTGAAACTTGTTGCATTTTTGCTCGATACTTTATGAGAGCCAGTCATTTAAATCTTACTCTTTAGGAGGATGCATTTATTGTATCTATGGGAATTGGTACTTCCAGTTGGAAGATGTGAGGTCCTGAGGTGGAAATTAGGTAGGTCTCTGATTTGTTTGAGTACAATTTGTTTTGTTTCAATCTATATTCTTTCGGTTCATTGCTGTCCCTTTCTTTGGAGCCTATTAATTTATATTTCAATTTCTATCGTGTTTTATAAAAAATTTTTACTCGTGCTGTTTCTATGCCCAGGGTTTTTGAACATACCAAATTCCATGTACCTTCAATTCCTCACTAAATGTTGCTTTCCTCCTTTGGGAACATCTTTGTTGTGGTTGCGGAAACTTTAATTTACTCATAACCTAATCTGATACACTCTCAATTAATGTGCATTCTCTTCCTTTTTGGGTTGTTATTTGCTTAATTTCTATGCATCAAAAGGATGTCCATTGCATCCCCTTAATTATTGGGTTTTTATCTGCTAAACTTTCGTGCATCAATAGGTTGTCCATATCATTTTTTTAATTTTGTTTTTTTCATCTGCTAAACTTCCGTGCATCGGTAGCATGCCCATTATCCCTATTGCTTCCTTTTTCAGCTCTGCACAGAAGAGACGTGCAGGATTCCGACATCGATCCAATCATTGATGCCATTGTGGACGGGCTCTTCTCGGTGTTTGTGAACCTTGGTGAGTGATGCTGTCATATGGAACGGTTAACACTTTGACCCCAATTGGTTAGACTAAAGTTCAATGATCAACTCAAATTTAAAGTCAATTTTAGTAAGGAATTTTAAACATAGCAACAGTAACTGGATCGTGCCTGCATTTAGTTTTGATTATGTATTCATGGAAATTGAGTTCGTTAATACTGGTCAGTCAGAAGCATTATCAAATTTCCCTCCGTGCTCACTGGTGGTGCACGATAACAAAGCTGAGGGACTGTACATCTCTCATTTCAAATGACAGCCTTAAGACATTCCTTGAACCGTTTTGTAGATCTTCGTAAGTGATACCATCAAAAACAATGGTCAACACTTAGCTATGCAAATGGACTTGAGCCCTCATTTAACAAACAGCCTCAATATATTCAGGTTCTTATCAGATTTGTGGCCTAATGAGTTCTGTAAATTTCACTGTTAAGGAGTAGTCCGTCATTTCAGTCCGTGTTCTAATGTCGATGTCGACCTGATGCCAGTGCCAGGCTAATGGCGGTGCTTGTAACAACGGTAATGATGTACATAAAAGTAAACAGACACTGATGTAATCCGTGCTGCTGCTGCTGTGGGTAACCAGTGGCTTCTGAAATGAGATTCAAGGAATATCGTTACTTTGAAAATAGCTTTTTAAACTCATAAAAAAATAATTGAAACAAGTAACAAAATGAACTTCGATAAGAGGTTTCAATGAATAAAAATTTAGTTATTTTTTTATAAATGAAATAAATTTTCAGAGCTGTTATGCAGTGTTGAATGTAATTTGTGTTGCAAGTAATGCGCCAGTTGTGCTGTGGCATCCAGGGACCTTACAGTGTTCACAGCACCATTGCTTCTGTTAAGTAACTAATTCCATAACCATACTTCAAAAAATAGTTTCTAACTGATTTTGAGGCCTTGTCTCTCGTTCAATACCAAATATATGTATTATGAATTTGTGTTTGACGTGCAGTTGCGCCGGTCGTGCCGTGGCGTCTAGAGATCTGGCTGTGTTTACAGCACCATTGCTTCTGTTCAGTAAATCCTTTCATGATCCAAAGAATTAGTATCTAACTGATTTTGAGACCTTGTCTCTCGTTCAATACCAAATATGCATGTTGCGAATTTGTGTTTGATGTGCAGTTCCAAATCCTTGTCCAGCAATGGAAGTTCCACATGTTATGTCTTGCAGAAGTTTAAATTCACTTCTTTTTTGATATTATAGTGACGCTGAATGTATAAATTATTCGGTAAAATTATGGATGTCAAAGTCCATGCATTCACGTAAGGTGCAACTCAGATGCTTGCTGGAGGAAGATTATAAAAGCAGAAATAATATGGAATGGGAATAGAGCTAAAAATTTGTGTGTTGTGTTCAATTGATTTTTATATCAAAGGGAGCAGGTAGAACCAGAGTAATTATCCTTTATAAAATTATTTTATTGACTAAAATATTAAGGTGAACGAGAAATTTTTTCTAGACCGGTGAATTCAAAGTAAGAAGACCGATGTTACTCTCATGAGTCAAGACATGTGTTCAAACTAAAAGAGCTACCATTTAATTGTTGAAAAAATAACGTACAACAAGGAGAACCCTTGCGTTAACACATTTCTTGCAGCAGGTTAAATTGAAGTTGACTACTCAATTCAAATTAAAATTAATTTTGAGATTGAACTTAAATAAAATTGACACTAATTGAATTAAATTCACCTCCTTTGGGTTTTGATTCATAAAAATTTAGTGTGTGACCACCAGTGGGTCATAATGGAGTATGAAAGAGCAAAGTGCAACCCATCACAAGACTCGTGTATTTTTTGGGTTCTGGTATTTTGGATTACGTGGTATTTCTTGTTATTTTTTTGAAGGTATTTTAGATTACAGTTTTTTTTGTTATTTTGTGCAATTAGTTTGGATTACATGGCATTTTTTGCTCTTTTGTGCAGATATTTTAGATTGAAAGATACTATTTTGTTATTTTGGTGCAGGTTTTTTGAATTACATGGGATTTTTGTTATTTTGATGCCATAATTTTATATTTCATAGCTTTTTTGTTATTTTGGTGTAAGTATTTTGCATACCACAGCATTCTTTTCTCATTTTGGTACAAGCATTTAGAATTACATGGCATTACCTCCCATTTCTTGCAGGCATTTAGGATTAGACCATAAATTAAATTGCAACTTTGGTGCAAGTATTTAGGATTGCATGATATTTCTTTGTTTCAAGCAAAAGCAATTTGAATTAGGAATTATTAATGTGTTTTATTGGTGCAGGTCAGGTGCCGATCATCAGGTCGCAGCGAAACAACGCAGCGCAGGCGGTGGCGGAGAGGCTGGACAGGAAGCTGCGGGACAGCCTCAAGGACACACGCAACACATTCTTCAATGCCACGCCCAGCCAGGGCTTCCAGGCCGGACACCTCAAGTACTTTATGCCCCGTGTCTAGCTGACAAGTGTCTCATGTCAAGCTGATATGTCACTCATGTCTGGCTGACATGTGACTTGTGTCAAGCTGATATGTGACTCATGTCAAGCTGACATGTGACTTGTGTCTAGCTGACATGTGTCTCATGTCAAGCTGATATGTGACTCGTGTCAAGCTGATGATGTGCCTCATGTCAAGCTGACATGTGACTTGTGTCAAGCTGACATGTGACTCGTGTCAAGCTGACATGTGACTCGTGTCAAGCTGACATGTGACTCGTGTCTAGCTGACATGTGACTCGTGTCTAGCTGACATGTGACTCGTGTCTAGCTGACATGTGCCTCATGTCAAGCTGACATGTGACTCATCTCAGGCTGACATGTGCCTCATCTCAAGCTGACATGTGACTTGTGCCAAGCTGACTTGTGACTCGTGTCTAGCTGACATGTGTCTCATGTCAAGCTGATATGTGACTCATGTCAAGCTGACATAAGACCTGATGTCAAGCAAACCATGTGCCTCATGTCAAGTGACTTTGTGCCTCATGTCAAGCTGAAATGTGACTCATGTCAAGCTGACCACGTGTCTTAGGTCATTGTGATGCATAACACATCCCACCAAAGACATGAAACAAGTAATGGCAATGACGGATAGGGGACAGAAAATTGCCTTATGTCAAGCTAACATTGTGCGTTATGTCAAGCTCTTTGTTTAACCTTGTGCCTTTTGTCAAATTCCTCCCCCTCAGGGGGATGCAACTATTGTATCTATGGGAATTAGCGCTCCCGGGGGGAAAATGTGTGAGGGCCCAAGCTGAGAGTTACGTGGGCCTTATTTTTGTTTGCATAAAATGTTTTTGTTATGTTTAGGATCACATTTTTTTGATTCACTTCTCTCCTGTTTTTCACCATTTTCTACTTTCTCCTTCAACTTTTATCTTATTTCATAAACTTCTATCTCAACTTACTGTTTCTATGCCTCTTCTGCATAGATTCCGCATTCCCTTATCTCCATACTAAATAGTGCCTCCCTCCTTCCTCTCTTTGGAACACATTTTTAAGCGGTTAGGGAGGCTTAAACTAACATGTAGTCCAATCTAATCATGTCGAATTATTGGGTAATCTTGTGCCTTACATTAACCTCTTCAGGTTTGTTTAATTTTGAGTTGGAGGATTCAATCTTGTGCCGTGAGTCAACCTTGTAGGTCTGGTGAATTTGTAGGCAGGATACTTAAAAAAAAATTATATGGTCAACGTCAATCTCCTTGGTTTTGAAACATTTACTGTTTCTTCTAATGCACATGTGATTTACATCAGATTATATCATGTTATGGTATCCTTAATTTAATCAGACTCGTTCAAAGCTGAGCTGATATACATGAGATCCTGTAGGGGAGAACCCATCATAACACACTCATTTTCTATTCTTGCAATTTCACTGATTTTTTCTTCTTTTGCGTGGACACTCACCAGCGCCCTAACATCAGTTCTTGGCATGCATTTTTATCCATTTTTTTCAAATTTTTGAGATCAGCAAAGACAATTTCAAATTTTTTTTTTTGACCCAAGCTTTCGGCTAGATTAGCTCTAGCCATCATCAGGGGAACGATGTATTTTTAAACAATTTTAATGCTGATTTGCTGATCTCAAAAATTTTGAAAAAAATGGAAACTTCACACCAAGACGTCCTTTATTTTAACAATTGAGATGCATTTTTATGTATATTAAGGTGTATATTTATGTTGTAAGGTTTGTATTGAAGCTGAAATAAATATTCAATATTAAACTTTTTAATAATTATTACACTTCATGAATAACCTACTGTATACCTATTACTGCTTTTTTATCTCTTATGCTATGCATTCATTGTTAACTTTATGATCAAACTTTTATTGTTGGCTACGTAAGACAATTGAGTCTATGTAGATCAGTGTTTCTTATCCTTGGGGGCGCGAGCACCTGGAGCCTGGTTTTTCACGCGAGCCTGATTCTTCCCTGTTATGTTTTTGACAAAAGAGTGAACTTTCACTGTTAAATATGTTTGAGGACCTATTTGCACTATTCTTTGTTGTGAGCTCGTATTTATCAGTCCATCTGCACACAATTTCCCCCGACAATTCTTAGGGGGGCGTGGGCGCAAAAAGGTTTAGAACCGTTGGTCTACATAGATGATGCAGCTTTTACGGAGTGATCCAGTAAACTGGTCTTTATGCCACGTATCTGTGATACGAAATTATTGGCTTCTGGGATTTTTTATAAAGTCATCAAAACCTCCTTTTAGGTGTGTTGCATTTTTTAATTACCTGTCTTTACATCAGTGTCTATGTTTACCACACCCTTTTCATCAGTACCCATACTTGTCCCCATTCTGTGCAAACTACGCGTGTTTACCTAGCTCTATAATTTGTAAACATTTTAACCTCTTGCTATAATAGCTTGCATGTATAATATACCAGATAATAGCACACGTATAAAATTAACCCTGTGATAGTACAATAGTACACGTGGGCATTATTTACCCTATAATAGTACACGTGCGCATAATTTACCGTATAATAGTACGCGCTTATAATTTACTCAACAAAAGCACGCGTATATTATTTACTTTACAAAAGCACCCGCGCATAATCGCCTCTATAATAGCACACATGTTTGCCAGCTTCCATCGTCCGCTGCTGGTGTTGGTGGACCGCACGACAGACCTGGCCACGCCACTGCACCACCCCTGGACCTACCAGGCGCTGTGTCACGACCTGCTCGCCCTCAGCCTCAACAGGGTCATCCTCCGCCTCTCTGACCAGACGGCCACCCAGGTTGGTTTGGGGGGGGGGGACTTGTTGGGCTGGGAGGAGGCCGACATTTAAAGGGCAGTGATGGTTGACAAGTGCAAGGTATTAGAATGAGAGGCTTCAAACGTAGACTATGCATGACAGCAGCACATGTTTTAAGGAAGGTGCAAAGGCAGGATAAGCGAGTTGCAATGTTCGGGGGAGTCTCAAAAAATGTGTGATGATCAGATATTCATCTCTGATTTAGGGGTTGAGCAGAATATTGTGTACTATTATCATATGCAACAATTCTGTTCCTGAGATTAGTGCGGGCTCCATCTTCAGTTACATAAATTCGCAACAATGCTTGCTTTTGACGAAATATAAACATCTGATTTTTCCTCAACAGTGCAATTAATGTAACGTTCACCATCAACACGTCTTTCACTGTGCAGTTATGGCAACTTGTGTAGTATGATTGTAATTAACCTGGTCTATGTAATAGTGCAACAGTAACTGAAGAGTCACTAATAACCCTTGTGTGCTATTGTTCGTAAGTTTTGCTGAACGTGAACATTTATTATATGACCATGAACGAACCACACTTCTCGTTGTTTGCTTGAATTAAATTAAATTTTAATTAAATTTTGCATGAATTCAATTTTGAATTCAATTAAATTTTGCTTGAATTAATACGAATTAAATTTTGCTTGAATTAAATTTGAATTAAATTTTGCTTGAATCGAATAATGTTTTGAGCAGGGTGTGAAACCGAAGCATGGCGGAGCCAAGGAATACGATCTAGGCTCCGAAGACATCTTCTGGAACACGCACAAAGGTTTGTAAGGATTAGACAACGTTACTTTCAATAGTTGACCCACAGGTTATCCATCTTTTGAGGTAAATTCTCTGGGGAAAATTGCCTAATATTGTTTTAGTAGAGATCCCAAAATAAAAGCCAAAGATTAGTGGAACACGCACAAAGGTTGGGATAGAATAAGACAGCATAGCTGACAATAGTTGACCTACATGTTATCCATCTTTTGTGGTAAATTCTCTGAGATAAATTGTCCCAAATTGCGCTAATAAAGCACTGCAATTAACTTGAAATAAAAGCTGAATTCTGTTACTCCGAAACGAAAGGTTAATGCAACTTTCATTTCGTTAACCCAAAGTGAAAGCCGAAGATTATAATTTTTGACTGTCTGTCATCACCTTGTGTTGGAGCGAATGTTGAAGTAACTACTTTCTCGTTGTTTCAGGATTTACCAGGCCTTTAGCTGTCGAATGCTTGTCGTGATCTTGCTCCTGTATGTTGATCTAATACTTCTAAAGTATGTGCGACCTCCTATGGCTGCTGTAAAGAAATCTAGCACGCAAAATTCATTTACTATAACTGGATAACCCACATAGTCATTCTAGTGTGACCATTTGCTATTCGTGATGTAAAAAAATATTTCAATAAACTTGTATCCCAACATGCTCGTACTTCAGATAACTCTGATCACAAAGACATTGAGATGTATCATATAACACGTGCCAACAAAGAGATGAAACAAGTGATGGGATACGATAAGGAAAGATTTAACAATAACAAAGAGACAAAATAAGTTAAGGGAAATGGTGAGGAAAAATTTAACAATAATTAAGAGATAAAATAAGTTGAGGGATACATAAAGGAAAGATTTAACATTAACAATGAGACAAACTAAGTTAAGGAATACAAAAAGGAAAGATTTAACATTAGCAATGAGACAAAATAAGTAATGGGATACGATGAGGAATGAGTTTTGCACTGCAGGCAGCCCGTTCCCGAACGTGGCGGCGGCGGTTGAGCAGGAGCTGGAGGACTACAAGGCTGCGGAGGGCCGCATCAAGGGGCTCAAAAGCGACCTGCCAGAGACGGCAGAGGATGCCGTCGACCTGCTGCTCGCCGACAACACCGCCAAGCTCACCTCGGCCATCACCAGCCTCCCGGACCTGCTCAGGAAGAAGGACAACATCGACAAGCACATGAGCATTGCCATGGGTCTGTGTAGGAATTTTTGTAGCTTTATTTTGTGTTGTGGAATTTTTGTTTTCTTCTGTTAGTTCCTGGAATAAGAAGGCAATGTTGACAAGCACATGAGCATTGCCATGGGTCTGTGTGTGAAGTTCAGTAGCGTCATTCTACGTCTCAGAGATTCTTTTGAATTTTTGTTAGTTTCTCGGGAGGAAAAACAATATCGACAAGCATATGAGCATTGCCATGGGTTTGTGTGTGAATTTTGGGTGCGTCATTTTGTTTTGTGGAATTTTTGTTCAAATTTATTCATTTATTTCTCGGAAAGAAGGACTATGTAGACAAGCACATGAGCGTTGTTATGGGTCTGCGGATGAATTTTTAGCGTCGTTTTATATCTCAGAGATTGATTTTCCTTGTGTTAGTTCCTCAAGAAGAAGGCAATATCGACAAGCTCATAGCATTGTCATGGGTCTGTGTATAAATTCAAATCTTCTTTATGTCGAGGAGGTTTTGTATTCTTCTCATTTCAACTGAGGGAGAAGATGGTTCAAAGTTTTCTTGCTAAGGTACAAACACGTGTTCAGTTGAGTTCATTTTAAAATTTCTTGTGCTGAGCCCCCAATCCATAATTTATGAAATGTCAACACTATAACCCGGAATATTGTAGGACCCACAAAAAATTATTTATAAAATGTCAACACTGTAACCCGGAATATCGTAAGACCCACAAAAAATCATTGTTAAAATATCAACACTGTAACGCAGATTATTGTAGGACCTAGGTGCAAAAATTTGATTACGACGGCAAATTTTCGTGTGTGGATAATTTCTCAGATCATTTGTCTCTCTCTCATTGAGTTGACTTTATTTTGTTGATGGATGCTGCTAGTTTTCTGCCAAACGTTATGAGAAAACGTGCAAGAAGTTGCTGCTCATTCACTTACTAGCTTAAAGTACTATTAACTAATTGATTACTAATTAATTGAATACCTACTAACTATCTACCTAACTACTACCTTATTAATTACTAATAAACTAACTACTTACTAATTTACTACTAACTAACTACCTACCTAATAACTAACAACCCTGCCTGCCAGGCCTCCTGGACCACATCAAGAAACGCAAGCTGGACGTGTTCTTCGAGACCGAGGAGAAGATCATGGGCCGAGCGACTCTTGAGAAACCTCTCGCGGAAGTAAGGGCTTTGCTTCTTGTCATTAATTAAATCTATGTTCAAGTACTTAATTTCAATTTTATATTTTAAAATAAAATTTTATTATAGTCATTAAATACTTGATTGTACAAAAAGAAATGAGTATCAAATTTTAGAGGAGTCAACATTTTCTTTAACACACTCGAACGTTTATATCGAATAATTATTGTTCCCCCGTCATTTAGTGTAATGTTAATATGAAGCTGATGTACTGATGTTGATGTGAAGATGTGGACGTTAATGTGATGCTAATATAAATGTGAAGCAAGCATACTATGAGTTAAATTAGTTTATATTATATATTATATATGTATTAGTTAATGTTTTATTGTTTGTTTCAATCATTGTCTTGGGCATTATATTATTTAACCTTTTGTATAAACCGATTGAAAAAGCATGTTTTATTCATCAACTTTGTTCAGAATATACTGATTGGTTTCCTAGTGTCTTAGTTCATGTTTTGCACCTGTGTATTTAGGAATGTGTGCCTTGCAATTCATATTTTATATTTCCTTTAGCATCTTTTGATTCCGTAGTTTAAGATGGAAACGTAAACTTGGGGTAATTTCTTTGGACAGTTTGGAAAACCTCAATAAAAGGAACATCTTGAAAATTTCGCGGAACATCAGTTTAGGGTAATATTTTAGAGATGCGAGAACATCAATTTTTTTTGGGGGGGGGGGGGATTTTTTCAGAAACATCACTTTGGCAAAATTTCTTGAGGTTTTTTTTGGACGCATAAAATTTAAAGTAATTTTCCAGGGACTTTTTGGAAAGATCAATTCATGGTAATTTTCAGGGTCTTTTACAGACTAATAAATCTAGAGTAGTTTTTCCTTAAGGATAAATTCGTGGTAATTTCCCGGGGACTTTTGCAGCTGCTGTCCGAGGACGGTTGTGGGTCTGCGTCAGACAAGCTCCGTCTGTTCCTCATCCACTACCTCTGCAGCAGCGGCAGCAGCTCTGCCAACTCTGCAGGTGGTTCTTGTCACGGCTGTCCTGTCGAAATATTTTCCCCTGAGGTTATTTCAGCTTCGTGGTAAAGCTGTCGAACTTTAGCAAATAGTTGTCTAACTTCGGCAAAAATTTATTTAATTTAGCAAAAACTTGTTTAACTTAGATAGAAGCTGTCTAACTTTAGCAAAAAGTTATTTAATTCTAGCAAAAAGTAGTCTAAATTTAACATAAAGTTGTCTAACCGTGGCAAAAAGTTGTCTAACTTTGGCAAAGAGTTGTCTGACTTTAACGTTGACGATGATAAAACTTTAGGGGTCAAAAAGATCCCCTCTGATGGCATAGGATATGTAATCGATTTGTTTAAGGTTTGTTCGTTTTGTCTATCGTATACTTCAGGGAGACCGGCGCCCTCAGGAGGATACTGTTGGGTTACTCCAGCTATAGATAGGCCTTCGGGGCTTGTGTCCTTCGTGCCCTCTTTGCTTTTTTCAGTTTTCATGCCTTCTTCACCATTTCTTTCAATTTTCGTTCATTCTTCACTATCCCTCCTTTGTCTTTTCTTCCTCCTCTTTCTTAACTGTTTCTATGTGCAGGGTATCCTGTGTGGAAACACACCTCGTGTGCTGATTCTCCATTTTCGTTGGCCCGTACTGAATAGTCCTACCTCATCTCTTTCTTGAGATCTGATTTTTTGTGGAACGAGAGTCTCGAACTTGCTAATAATCATTTTTGTATAGTTGAAGTTAAAGATCATTTGACTGGAGAAATGAAGTTTGATAAGTAACTCAATTGCATGCATGCAATGAAGAAGTAGAAATGTAATGTTTGTCCTGAATTTTTTTTTTCTCGTAGCTCTTTTGGTGAAAGGACATTTTCGTGAAATTTATTTCAGAAACTTTGACTTCTCAATTTTTCTTAGGCTCGTGTCCTTCTCTACTTGTGTTCTCCTTATTCTCTACTTGTGTTCTCCTTATTCTCTACTTGTGTTCTCCTTATTCTCTACTTGTGTTCTCCTTATTCTCTACTTGTGTTCTCCTTATTCTCTACTTGTGTTCTCCTTATTCTCTACTTGTGTTCTCCTTATTCTCTACTAGTGTTCTACTTATTCTCTATTTGTGTTCTCCTTATTCTCTACTTGTGTTCTCCTTATAGGTTTTATTATAATTTTTTTGGGGAAAGAAACGTAGTAGACATCGATTATAACAAATAATCTCTATCGAGCAGCACTGACTGTTGTTCTAGGATTCTAATTTACTTTTTTTGTGACTCCTGAACGACGCGGGAAGTCCCTAAAAAGAATATTTAGTTATTCATGTCATCTTGTATCAGCAAATTGTAAATATTGGCGGCCGTAATTGCGCAACGAGATTCCCTGTGTTGAGTGTTCCGTACGGCACACCGGCATAATTGATTCTAGTTATGTCATTCATTGAGTTGAAATTCTTGTATTGAATTCATTTATATATAAGTTAATTAACATAGGTTCTTCCAGTAAGGTACCTATGTTAATTCATTGAATATTGGTGAATAGGAGGTAACTCCTATTCATTGAGTCAACTTCAACGCTAAGTTGAAGTTTGCTTAATGAATAGAAGTTAATGAATTTGCTCAATAAATAGGAGTTAATAAATAGAAGTTTTTCAATGAATACAAGTTAATAAATATTAGTTTGCTCAATAAATAGCAGTTAATAAATTGGAGCATGCTCAATGAATAAGAATTACTAAATTGAAGCTCGCTCAATGAATAAGAGTTAAGAAATTTAAGTTTTCTCAATGAATAGGATTCAAAGAAGCTATGTTAGCCCATAGATTCCCCCACGTAAACGAGCAAGTTAGAGAGGCGCTTGTTACCATGGGAACGCGTGTGTTCAGGTGGCGGTGGCGCCAACAGCTGCAGCGACGCCGACATGGCGGCCATGATGGAAGCGCTGCAGGCTGCCGGGGCTGACCTGAATCCTGTGAACTACATGAAGCAGTGGCGCAACATCATGAAGGTATGGCAACTGCATGGCCCAACATCATGAAGATTATATTCCATGCGCAACATCATGAAGGTTATATTCCATGCGCAACATCATGAAGGTTATTTTCCATGCGCAACATCATGAAGGTTATATTCCATGCGCAACATCATGAAGGTTATATTCCATGCGCAACATCATGAAGGTTATATTCCATGCGCAACATCATGAAGGTTATATTACATGCGCAACATCATGAAGGTTATATTACATGCGCAACATCATGAAGGTTATATTACATGCGCAACATCATGAAGGTTATATTCCATGCGCAACATCATGAAGGTATGTCAACTGCATGGTGCAACATCATGGATGTGTCAACTGCATGATGGTATGTCATCCCTATGAAGAGCTGATCAATTAGAGAGCTGCTCTAGAGAGCAGCTTTTTTACGAGGTGCTCTAGAAGAGAGAACAGTGAAGGATTTTGGCTGGAATGTCGACCATGGTCGTGCGTGTGCCAAAATTTACGTTACGTTTAGGAGACTTGAGCCTGTGAACGACAAAAACTGTCGTTCGTTTTAATATACATTTCTTTGAATGAAAATCCCTTTCTTAAATGCGTGGGCTCCAGTGTGCCCATGCTCGTATCGTTGCGCTTGCGACCTTTTTAAAGCTGAGTCGGCTGTAAGGTATATAAGGCGTGGCTTGGCGGGTCACCGCTAGTCGTCGACGTCCCGCTGTCTTGCACAGACGTTACTATAGCCGCTCTGTCTCAAACCTGAGCCTCGTTTACTGGTTGCTAACTGAGCCTGATATTGTGACTTAAATTTTAAAACGTGTCTGGTATGCCGATCGCCGAGAAATTCCTAATAGAAGTGTTTTATCTAAAAAACTTGATTCGTCTTGCCATCGTGGCATTTTTAAAGTGCTTATCTTGAAACGAACAGAAATTTTTAAAGGTGTTCCTTTACCAGGTTTTACTGAAAACACCCGTGATAGACATTTTAATCCTGCAAGAAAATCTGTGGCCTGGAGTCAGTTTTTCCTATCGACCTACGGCTTTGTAGACCTAGTTCTGTTGCTTGTGCCACCTGACAAGACTAAGAGCAAGAACTGAGCAGCTTTGCTGTAGCTGGCGAATAACTGGAAAAGCTTCAGCAGCTGCAGTTGGTTACAGAGGCGCGGTGACAAGCCTAACCCCTAACCTTTAGGGTCTTGATTTCATAAACCCAGTTGTTTTAAAAGCTGTTCCAGCGTCGGGTAATCTAAATTAACCTCAGTATGAGATTCTCCAGCTTTAAATACCGTTGCTCAATTATTGGTTAAGATTCTTCATCTATAAATACTGATGCTTTACAATAGTTCCAGTGTTTGGCAATCTAAATCAACCTCAGTATGAGATTCTCCAGCTTTAAATACCGTTGCTCAATTATTGGTTAAGATTCTTCATCTATAAATACTGATGTACAATAGTTCCAGTGTTTGGAAATCAGAATCAACCTCAGTATGAGATTTTCCAAATAAAAATAAATACTGATGTTTAACAATTGTTCGAATGTCTTGTTATCAAAATCCTGGGAAATGTGCGAGTAACGTGACTTAATGTACTCGACAGCCATGAATCCTGATAACATTTTACATGCTCACGCACGCGTTTCTTGCATAAAGTGGTTCTTTTCACTGTAGCATTCTTGTAATGAAGTTTGATTTAGTACCAGCATTATTGAAAGTCATTTAGTTGAGCTTGTGCAAATTAAAGTATTTTGGTGTGTGTCAACACCATTTATTCACTATGGTATACATGCATATAATTTTTTCAAGCTTGTGTATCCGCCTTATCAATTCAAGTCTGCGTTTGACTTGAGTTGAAATATTTGACACCTGTGGTATTCCAGCTGAGCAGCAGTGTCTCCCCGGACTACGGGGGCGGGGTGGCCAAGACGGTGTCCATGTTCTCCAAGCTGCTCAACCAGGGCTCTGCGCTCGTCGTTGAGGGCGTCAAGAACTTCGTGCTCAAGGAAAATGTGAGTGCGCGAACGCTCGTCTAGTGAGTAGAAGTATGTACTTGTATAATTGAATAAAAAATGTTGCCTGAATGTAAAAACTCTACGAAGAATTCGAAAGGTTAGGTTACATGAAGAGAGTACTCTAGACAAAGTTTAACTTGATTTTTTTTTAAACAGTGCAATAAAGTATCTTGCAAATCGGCATTGTATGCAACTGTCTCTTATTTTAAAATGGTACGTAAGGTGTTACTGTGACCGTACAGCAAACCTGGTTTAGATGTTTTTGAATAACTTTGGCTTTTGAGTTCATGTTCTTCCTGCTATTTCCATGCTACTTCTGTCCTCTTGTCAGCTTTTCTTTTTGCATGCTTAGTCTAACTCCATTCAAATCTGCTAGTGTTATTGATTACTAAAATTAATTTCTCTTTTTTCGAGTGATTTTCATTTTTTAGGCAGCATTTATTATTTTAAAATAAGTCATCCATTATTTTCTGATCAGCAATCGGAGATCAAAGAACCTATACATCCTCTAATGACATCCCACCTTTTCTTCTTTTTTCGAGTGAATTTTGTTTTTCAACCATCATTTATTCCCTTATAACATGAAGTCATCCACTATTTTCTGATGAGCCTCACTCGAAAATCAATATACCGGTATGTCCTCCCGCTTTTTCGTCGGCGTCATCCTACCCAAGTCTCTCGTGCCCGACAGAAGCTGCCCGTGACGCGCATTGTGGACAACCTGATGGAGCTGCGGTCCTGCGAGGAGGAGAAAAACTTCTGCTACCTCGACCCCAAACTGCTGCGCCCCCAGGACGCCAACAGCGCTGCCGCTCGGGCGCGAACTCCCTTCCAGGTGGTGGCGTGCGTCTGCTGAAGTTGTGTGGCTGATGCCTGTAGTGCGAGTGTGGTAGTAAACCGCGGTAGAGGAGACAAAGTAGAGTCATTTCTATGAGGGGAAAATGCACCTCTTGTTTGGCTAGCCAATGGAGCGGCTTTGTATCAAACAAACCTTATGATGTCACTATTGCGACATGTCATTAGGCCAATAGTGGTGTCAGATTTGGGGCTAGCAGTGTTGCCAGATGCATTATGAGCGCTGCTATTGGTTCGCTGCAATGATTTCAAAAGTGCCACTCGGTTGATGAAAAAAGACTGGTTTGTTCCTACCTTGTTTCTTCTACCGTGGTGTAAACTCAGACCAAAGTCAGGTACTGAGGTGGCGGTTCTAGAACTCAAGTATTGATGAAACTCGGTAAAACCTCATTGATCATAAAAATGAAGAAATGCTAATTTTCATGTCAGTATTATGCAACTAAAACCTCATTAATCCTTGATATAAAGTAATGGTAATTGTGATGTGAGAAGTATGAAATGGTGTGAACATGGTGCAGGATTGTATCGTGTTTGTGTTTTAAGCCAACCTTGAACTAACCAAAATGATGAACACGGCGCAGGATTGTATCGTGTTTGTGTATTAAAGCCAACCATAAATTAACCAAAATGATGGTCATGGTGCAGGATTGTATCGTGTTTGTGGTGGGTGGCGGCTGCTACACGGAGTACGCCAACCTTCGCGCGTACGCCGGACGCAAGGCGGCGGCCGCGCCGGTGTCTCGGAGGGTCATCTACGGCTGCTCTGAACTGCTTAGCCCGGAGGGCTTCCTCACGCAGGTCAGAGGCAGACACTTCATAAGAAACCTAAAAAAATCTCACAAAAAATCCCCCGATAATTGGGAGAAACTAAGACTTTTTGCGAAAGTAGCCTTTTTAACACGTTTCCTGTGATGGGTTAAACTGGAGTTCAATGTTCAATTCAAATTCATAGTCAATTTTAGTAAGCAATTTTGAAAGTAGCCAACATTAACTGGATCTTGCCTTCAATCAGCTTTCATTAACCCTTTAACGCCCACATTTTTATACTCATATTACCGTTATGACAACCACTATCACTAAACCAACACTGGCATTAGGTAGTCACTGTTATCAAGATGGGGAAGGAACTGCCACTCGGCAGTGTAGTTCAAAGGACACATTAGTGAACAAATTGAATAAGAAATACGATATATTATTGTTATTTTTGAAAGAGGACGAAATAGTCCAGTTGGGCGGTAAAGGGTTAAGCATTTATATAAATTGAGTTAGTGACTGCAGGTCGGTCAGCAGCATTATGTAAATGCCCTCAGCAACCATCGGCGGGTCTCTTCGCAGGGAACGTGTTGAACCACTTGATTGGTCTTATACTGTACTTAGTCTCAATTGTTAAAATAAAGGACGTCTTGGTAGTGAAGTTTCCATTTCTTACGTTATAGGCTAGACTAGGTTATGGTAGAATACCTTAGGTTATTATTGAATAGGTTTGATAAGGATAGATTCGATTGTATCAATTCACCTCTTCAAGTAACTCCGATTTCAACTGAAGCTATTCTGCGGCTCCTCAACCTATGCCTGGAATCTAATCATTTTTAATGGAATCACAAAATTTATCAACAAGTAGAAGGAACACCGATGGGTTCCCCTATCTCTGTCGCGTTGGCCGAGATAACAATGCAATCAATGGAGGATTAATTCCTATCAACACCCCCGTGCCAGCCCCTGTTTTGGAAACGTTACGTTGACGATATATTGACTGCACTACCAGAAGATATGCCTGATACATTCCTCCAGCATATCAATGGGTTCAACACCAACATATAATTTACTATGGAATTAGAAAGTAATGGATGCATCCCGTACTTGGATATATTAATTAATCGATTAACCAATAATAGATTATAATTCCAGGTCTACCGGAAACCAACAAACACAGGCAGGTACTTAGACTATTTCAGTTATCATCCCTTATCACAGAGGAGGAGTGTAGCGAAATCCCTTTATCAGAGAGCAGTTAATATTTGTAGTGAGCAAAATTTGAAGTAAGAACTTTCAACAGTGGATTAATTATTGAAATGGAATAATTTTCCTCCGTAACTATGTAATAGCAACCTAGTAATGATTGGTGGAAATAATCAAAACCTCCCCATACTTCGATAAAGCAACGAAAATTCCTAACGCCCCCTGAAATATGTTAGCGTCCCGTATATTAAAGGTTGTTCTGAAAGAGTCCAGCGAATCCTAAAACCATTCAATGTTAAATTGGCTTTCAAATCTTCGAATACAATAAAAAACAGCCTAATCAGACTTAAAGATAAAAGATAGAATTGTGAAAAAAAGTAATCTTATATATAAATTATAATGTAAAAATTGTGAAGCATGTTACATTGGGGAAACGGGTAGAAATCTTTAACAACGAATTGATGAGCATGCGAAGAATGTGCAGAGGAAGAATAGGTTATCCTTTGTCTATTAGCATTCGGAAGAAGATAACCATTCTTTTGATTTTGAAAATGTATGTATATTATAAAATGTTAAAAATTAAAACGCTCGAAAAATTGTCGAAGCAATGTACAGTGTTTAGGAACCTAACAAAATTAATCGTCATCTTGATGTCCCCCCGCAGTTTCTTCCTATGCTCATCAGTCGCCCTTGATCAATGATTCTCGGCTTGCATGTAAAAATTTAAAAAAATGTTTTGTATACTAGATACACGCGGATACCATAAGAGGTTTTGTTTAAAAATACATCGTTCCCCTGATGACGGCTAGAGCTAATCTAGCCGAAAGCTTGGGTCAAAAAATTAAATTTGTCTTTGCTGATCCCAAAATTTTGAAAAATGGAAACTGTACTTAGTGTCGATATAGTACTAGTGATAGCGTTGTCTCTTTGTGCTCTGCGCCTTTACTAATTACTTAGGAGAAAATGAGGAGGCTGTTACAGTTTCTAGCAGTGACATAGCTGAGCTGAGGTTGACAGTCGTTAGTTGAATAAGAGATCCATGGCTTCATTCAGATACGTTAGGTTAGCTTAGAATGGTCAGGTAGTCTACTTTATGGCAGAATTTGTTGGGTTATAATTGGATATATTTGATAAGGATAGATTTGGTTTTTTGGAAAAAAAAAACTATATTTCACTGTTCTAAGTAATTATTTCTTACGTTATAGGCTAGGCTAGGTTATGGTAGAATACCTAGTGATAAGGAATAGGTTTGATAAGGATAGATTCGATTGTATTGGAAGAATAACAATTAATCTTTCACTTGTCTAAATAATAATTTCTTACATTACGCAGATCGTAGACGGACATCTTGACTGCGTTTACTTCATCAACTTTTAAAACTGTACAGCTTTACGCAAAGATAATAAGACTGAACAAACGAATAAATAAAAATATACCAGAATAATATCACGGTTTGCCTAGTGCATGTAAGGTTCAGGTTTCAATTCTGAGGTACTAGAGGTAATCCCTCTGTGTGGTGGCTGTGGCAATAAACTTGTAGAGACTTCCATTGGACAGGATTAAATTTCTACCATTGAACAAAGCGGTTGGTATGAGTCCAGTATGGATGAGGGTTGCTGGTAACCATGTGATATTATAAGGGTGCGTTATAGTCGCATCCAGAGCCTCTTCAAGCTCATATCGTGAAGACAGTTAACCAATTCAGCCGTTTTCTTGAATGCGGTTCCGAGAATAAGGTTCCTTGTAAAAGTTAATGTTTAAAAAACAGTACAGCGGAATGAATCTTCTGACTTTAACGTGGGTAACCAACTTTGAGTAGAAACCTTTGTGACGAAACGTAGGTCAATTATTTCTAAATTTTTAATTTGAGCTATCATGTGAAACAATCTACTGCTGTATCGCTTGTGTTAAATAAATTTGTTTAAATTGTTTACCAACGTTGAGGTTGAAGCTTTGCTACGAAACTTAGGGGTTAATCATTTTAAAATTTCAATTTGAACCATCATGAGAAACAATTTAGTGCTATACCACTTGTGATAAATAAATTATTTAAACATTATTTCATGGTAACGATGTCATTTTCTCCCTCAGCTCTCAAAACTTGGAGCAGAGATCCCATCTTGAGGCACTGATGCGATGCGGACGACATCATGAAGACGGATTTTAACTTCTTGACGTTAACTTCTTAACGTTTAACTTCTTAACGTTTAACTTAGTGATTGCCGTGAGGCTTTCAGGTACACATTGATTGGGAAGGTATTTCACGTTATAATTATTTAGCTTTGTCATATTTGTGTTGTTTTCGTTTGAGTATTTCCATTATTCGTTACCTATAAACTTTGGTTAATAAAACAAGATGCTTTAAAATAAAACTTTTCAATTTCATTCAAACCAAAGGCACGGACCTTTTCCCATCCTTACATTTCAGTTCATTGTAAACGCAAGTAAAATTGCGAGTAGAACACTCGGCTTCATTCGAATTAGTACAAATATTTATAAAGAAAACTCGCCCAACACGTTCTTGCGGTTCACATTTCAATAAATAAATAAAAGTGACAGTACTTCCTCAGTTGTCTGAGTGGCCATTAATTTGACAACGTCAATCAATTATCTCAAAAAAATACTGAAACAAAGATTTAAATATTTTGAAAAAAAAAAAAAATATTTGTACTAAAACAGCTAGGATATTTTTAAAAATATACTCACATTTAAACAATCGAGATATCTTTAAGAGAAAATTTCTAAATATGCATGTACTAAGACTTCATGATATTACCTTGATGCAAATGAACACATAAAAATAATAGTAACAGCATGGAGAAACGAAAAATTACCCTCAACTGCAAGGACAAACTGAACAAGTGCAAGAAATTCCAAACTAATACTTGTGTTGCAAAAGCGTGCTATTCCTTCCATTAATTATCAACGTTGCTATTCCATATTTTATCTAACCCTTGGAATCTTGCATTGGCCACTTGAGTAGAAATTTTTAGGGTGTTCTTCCTGAAAGTACCCTGACATCGGAATTACGTTCATCCTTCCTTGGCCATCATGGCGAATTTTGTCTTGCATGTATATATATCTCACTCTGGCACAGACAAGCGCTTAAAACATTTTTGCAGTCGATTCCATATTCGAGTCCCGTACTGAGAATTGTTTTTGTATATTTTGCACCACTCACGACAGAGCCGAAACTTTCAGGTAGGTAATCTCACGAACACAAAAAGTTGCTGGAACACCTCAGCAGGCAAATATACCACATTGACTGCGACAGGCTAAACTGAAGTTAAGTATTCAATTCAAGTATAGATTCGAAAGTTGTTAGCAATTTTATAAAACCCAAACATCAACTGGGTCCAATAAGTACCATAAATTTTAAAAGATTGTTAAAACTTTTTCCAGTGACCCATCGATGAGTCGGTCGCAGCAAGAAAACTTGAACGCGACCCACCGGCGGGTCGCATCGCAGTCTATGGGATACCTTACTGACCTCAAATGCAGCACTAGCGGCAAACTCTAAAGTACATCTTGGAGGAGCTAGACACTAATTAGCATCACGGGATTAACACAATAAATTTGGCGCTTCATTCACCACAACTTTGCCCGTTTCAGCACACATTTAAAACGAAGAAAAATTTCCTCCGAACAGGACACTAATTTGAAATGTACAAGAGCAATATGTCTTTCATTCATCAAGAAATATCACAGCATAAACGTACAGGGTCTGTAATGTATGACAAATGATGCACAAATGAGTCGAAATTTAGAGTTATACTTCCATGGCATATCCGACACTCGGAGTCGTCACGGTTTAAGAAAGAGGGCACAAGTCTTAAGAGTTTCACAACAGAAGAAGGTTAATGCATCTTCAAGCTAACAATACATAGTACTGAGGTCAATAAAATACTAATAATAATACTAATAATAATAATAATAATAATGAGGAATAATGATAGTAATAATAATAATAATAATAACAATAATGAGTAATAATGATGGTGAAACGCACACACCACACAAGGCCATGCAAAACCTGCTTGGCTTGATTATACTCCAGTAAATTTGCATTGCACTGAAAAGAGTTGCCCAAATTCATTGATTTTTAGCAGTTTTGCAAGTATAATTCGAAAACACAGATAATGCAGAGAACCCCTTAGATTGAAAATTTATTTGAACAAGTTGAAGCTTTAGGTTTGGCGCAAGAAAAGAACAACTTTGCTGGCAACCCTGAAAGACTAGAATGGCCAGCGTTTTTCCGGCATTTACGTTACTTCAACTTACAACTTTCAAGCACACAAGTTCTTGTACACCTAATAAATGTAATCAAGGAAATTCAAACCATTCTATTGTTAATAAATCAAAACATCTTGCGTGCTAACAGAAAATACACAAAAATACTGATATCTTAATCGAGACATGATAAAATTTCAGATTTTTCCTAAGAATATTAGGTCTTAGTAGCTCTTTCAGTAGATAGAAACACACAAACCATTTCAATAATTCACTTGATAACAAGAATAGAGTTTTGTATAACATTTTTACCCACGATATACATATTTCATTTTTTTTGTCAAATTTAAATATTCTGGAGCTGTACAAAAGACTACCTTGTTTGAACATTCCTCACTATTAGTAATAGGAATTTTTGACGTGTCTGCCTCCTTAATTATTATATTACTTTAAAACTCACAAGCAAAACAAAGGCGATTTCAATAAAGTGAAAGAAAAGATTATTTAGAATAAACTGTAGAAAAGGGTGAACTTTTGCACAAGGTGCGTTCTCATACTGAATACCCTGCGCATACAAACCTCAAGTTAAGAAGAAGGAAAAGAAAAAAGACAGCGAAAAAGGCATAAAAGCTGAAAGAAGCAAAGTAGGCACGAAAAACTAGGAGTCCCTAAGGCTTTTCATCTAGCAGTACCACCCCTGGGGGTGCCAGTCCCCCCCATAGCATAGGACAGACAAACCTAAGCCCCTAACCTATTGCCTAAGCTGTGCACTTGAGAGAGGCTCCTTGAAGGTGCGATGCCCAAAAACTTGCTTACTAACTGAATCGAAGTTCAGTTAACCCGTGTGTGCGCTATCAAGAAATTGAAGCTCAATAATACTAGGTGGGTGTAGCAATCATTTCCTAATAAGTACATTTTCTTCAACAATACTATTTACGTATTTTTCATCAACATTATTGGTAAAGGTGAAATTTGTCAGTTGTGCACAATGTACTGCACAATCTAATTCATGTCATTGAATCTAATAGTCATGACTTCTATTACTTCATGAATGTTCTAAAACCATGTGGTCTAGTTTTTGTACGATCTTGAAAAAAAAAATCGTGACCTTTACATAGGTATCTAAGTCATTAAAGTGAGTATTCCAAGAACACAGTCGTACAAATGAACTTAAAAAGGGAAATTTCCCTGAAGTGATTTTTCCTTTAAACTGTTTATAAGATTCTGAATCATTGGGATATTTACACAATAAATCTTGAGCAGAGCTTAAATATATATACCAACATTGAAAAATAATGAGTTACCCACAATAATAATCACATTAAGTACCACTTATGCATCACTGAACCAATTTCTTGTTAGTAGAAAAAGTGTACCTCTTGAAATCTAATTTAACTTGAACCATTCTTGCTAGCTTGTCTTCCAAAGATAAGCTCTGCAAGGCATCACTGGCATTCTTCCCTTTTTTCTTACTCCCTCCCTGAGCTTGCAACCTTGTTTTGGTGTCACTCTGTAGCCCTTTAGGAACCAACACTTTAATTTTACCACTAGTACCGAAATGTCCATCAATGACCCCTTCCTCGCCAGTCGAGAGTCGGACCTTCAAGCCAACAAAATTTTGCAAATTTGTGTCTTTTTTAAGCAAATTCTTCACAATAACTTCGGAATCATTGACCATCCTCTCAACAACGCCTTCTTTGCACTTGTTTTTGTAAACCTTAATGTTAGGAAGTTCTGTAGCCATATAATCTTTGGCTGTAAAGGCCTCAAGCACAGTTCCTTTGAACGCAAGTCTGCACATGGTGGTGTGTGCATCCATGTCCAGCTTGGATCCGATGATGAAAGAATTTGGCAAGACCGGTACTTTCCTCTCAAAGTGCAACACTGCAAACTGGGCAAGAGGCTTGTAGCTCTCACTGGCTTCAATGCTCTTTTTATCCATCAGTTCTACCTGGTGCTTGTACTCTCTGGAGAAGTCAAATGAATCCAGAGGACACTCTTCTTCTGAACCAAAGAAACTCCCTTTTGCCATGACGGTGTCATTCCCAACACTGATGTGAAATTTGGCTTTGCTCTCTATAGTTAACTTATAGTACGGTATTTTATCAGCACGCACTAGGAGGGCATACACAGACTTGATAAATCCTGGTGTGCACGCAAATCCCCGCTCCAGAAGCTTAGGGTCAAACTGAGTAACGCAAACGCCCACCCGATCTCCCTGCATGGCTTTTTCAACAGGTTTCCGAAACATCTGCATGCTTTTAACCTTTTTGGTGATTGCTAGGGTTGGTATTTCAATGTTATCATTGACTGCCACTGCTCCCTGTAACACCGTGCCTGTCATGATGGTACCATGACCTCTGATGCCAAAGCAGTGATCAACAGCCAACACCATGGGCCCGCTCATGCTGCGAGCTGGGACATACATCAGGTCTCCGATGGCTGACAACAAATCATCGATGCCGATTGGATCAGATTCTGGACAATTTTCCTCCCCTCCACCAGGCTTGGCTGCCACTGGAATTATCTTCACTTCAGAAAATTTGGTTGTCTGCAGAGCTAGTCTTATCTTTTTGGACATTTTTTCTATCATGGGTTTTCTCTTATCAGGAGGAAGAAGATCTACTTTGTTGAGCACCACAAGCAGGTGACTGCACAGGACCTCTCCAATGACAAGACACTCGGCAGTTTGTGTTTGGATTCCCTTTGTTGCATCCACAACAAGAATCATAGCATCAATTATTTGGGCACCCGCAATGATGGTGCGGATCAGAGAAGCATGGCCTGGACAGTCCACCAAAGTGATCTGAACTTTAGAAGCTGAGCCCTCCAGAGCAGCAGGAGCAGGTAATTCAAAACAGCTGAAGCCAAGGTCCAGAGTTATGCCTCGTGCCTGAAAAGTTATTTGAAAATTAATAAGAAAATATGTTATAAGAAAATGGCAAAAATCTCCCATAAATGGTACATTATATCAATTGTTTGTAAAAAAAATTCTGAGACTATCTCAGCATGATGACAAATAGGATGAACACAATTTCATTCAATGCAATAAATTGTGGCAAATAAACCTTACAAACAAAAAATTAAAAAGGAAACTCTACAGTCTACAATGATACATGACTGATACAATATCTACATTATAAAAATATCTTTCAACTGTTCAGTAAAATATCTTGACACTTTGACTGTGGTAGGTAAAACTGAAGTTCAATATTCAACTCAAATTTGAAGTTAATTTAGTGAGCAATTCTTAAAATAGCAAACATTAACTGGATCGTGACTTCATTTAGCATTAGGTGCTCTTAAAAATTGAGTTTGTGACTACTGGTCAGTCATCAGCATCATCAAAATTCTCTCCGTGTACCACCGGTGGCTCACGTTGCAGTAAAATTGCTATGACCCAGCCAAGCAAAAGTCTGTTGTAAAATGATGCTGTAAAAATTTCCATAGCATTCTTGTTTGATTTATAATATATAACAAAAACTGCTCATTCAAATCAAACATTTACATGGTAGGGAGCAAAAATATAACAAGTGAAGAATTTAAACAGAAGATGAAGTCCAAACAGAGATTGTTGAGAAGGAAAAATAGCAAAATATGAGACTGGATCAAGGAACATGAACCAGGGTAAAAAGAAGTATTTGGCTGTAGGAAATTTGAAAGGAGTAAATGTTGATGGAAGACACAAAAGTTACGAGTGGTAGAAACAAAATCATGGTGAATGCAATAGGATCACAAAGCTTTTCTTTGATAAAAAATTATAAAAGTTTATGTAGTGAAAGCTTGTTTTTAAAAATATGCTGATATCCCTCATGATTAATATAAGATAAAATATTAGTTAAGCTTTATTTCTACAATGCAGTCTAAGCATATATTTGCAAACCTAACTGTATAAAAGCATATTATTTACGTTTCTTAATGATATGAAATAATTTTCATTTTTCTGTTGCTTTTGAAGTACAGTAAAAATAAATGCTGAAAACTATATAAGAATGAACATGAACTATAAAAGAAAAACATAACAGCCAAAGCTCTTACAATATAAATGGATTCATTGAAATGTTTGACACATCACAAACCAGACAGGAAACTTCCACACTACTAATAGTATGTCATAAGATCCAAAGTATATTTTATTAAAATATTTCCCTTACAACAAATGGCTTCAACATTGTTCCTGGAAAATTTTCAGCCAGCCCAATACCCACCTGTGACTCAGGATTCTTGTCAAAGGCGGCAGTGCTGGCGGTGGTGCTGAGACAGCGACTAAGGGTCGTCTTGCCACTGTCCACATGACCAAGCACTCCTATGTTAAAATTAAACATATCTGCCTTCTGTGTCACAACAATTCTTGATGGGGAAACTGTGAATGAAATAAAGCAAAAGCTAAAATATTAGCAAAGCAATATTTTCAACAGGCAGGTATTAAAACAAACTCTTCTTCAAGCTTTCATACAGGATGCACTGGGATTCCCAGCTTTTACAAAAAATGAAGGCTAACTTGGGCAGAAGAAACGGTCTTTAATTCTCTACCTTAATGAAGCACTATTCTGTGGTGTCAAATGAGCCAATAACCAAAATAAGATGACCTTTAAATTTTATATCAGATAGATTTATTTAAATATTTAAACTTGAATCTAAATTGAATGCATTTTCCAATTATAAAAAAATAACAGCTTTGTGATCAGTAGAACTAGTTTTACATAAATAGTGCACAAATGAAGATGAACTGGGTAAATTTGCTTAAGACCTTGACCCATGAAAAGATGCTCAACATGCAAAAAACAAAAAAATTACAGCTAGAAATAAATTACCTCAACATTGCAAGAATTATTCAAGCTTAGAATTGTACATTTTTGGGCATCAATTAATGCAAGAAGATGAAGTACACCATTAGTAAATTAATACTAGTACACCATAAGTAAAGTACTAGTATTAATTTATGTAAAGTAAAGTGATTTAAAGTGTACAATAAGTCAATTAATATTGGTATTCATAACAAAAATTGGTCTAATTCATCATAACACTTCATAGTTATTAGCTGTATTACAATGAATACTTAAATCTCATTTTTAAAAGAAATCAACATAACATACTTCTAAATTTTACTTCACACCAAAGTAATGCTGTTAATACTTTTAGCACCTGCACCCTAAGCTAGAATATAAAATTTTCTATACATTTAACCTAGATAATTGTTACAAAAAAAAAGGATACAATCTTCTAGGCTATCAAACTCAATATGCTTTACACCTAGCAGTATTCCCTTACAGGCATTCTCTCTGCCAGTCATTATAAAATACAGTGTGTAAATCTAAGTAACCTAAATCTTTTGTCTATTCTATAACATTCTGAAGAAAGTCAGAGTCAGATTTGATTGAAGAGAGAACAAGAATAAAACAATTCTAAGTAAATTGTTTTAAAAGATATATTTTTCCATACTCTATATTTTCCTAATATTAATGACATACTCCCCCTCAGGAAGCAAGGGATAGACCAAAGGTTTAGGTTAGTAAGGTTGGTCCATCCTGTGCTATGGGGACTAGTTCTCTCAGGAAAGATATTGTGAGGTTACTTCAACTGTAAATAAACCCTCAGGCTTCCTAATTTATTGTGCATACTGTATTTATTCCATTTTATACTTTATATCTTTCCTTTTGTCTTTTTTGTTAGAACTTGCTTTTTCTACTTGTGGGCATAATGTGTAGGATTGTGTACAACATCTTGTGTAGGAAAAGAAAATAGGCCATTTAGTATGGATTATAGAAAAGAGAGAATATGTGCTGCACATATTTTCTCTTCTATAATCCATATTGAATGGTCTATTTTCTTTCCAACTAGTATATTATGTTACCTAATAATGCACTGTAGTTCTACATCTTGGCATTTACATATTCTTTGAATTATTTTAAATGAGCATTAGCTCTAAAACATGTTGACAAGCTTCAAAATTAGCTAAATACCTTCATATCAAAGAGATTAGAAAAAGTAAAAATGTTTTATCAGTTACACCAAATACATTTTGCATCACAAATGAACATTGGCTCTGCATTGGAGTTTTAGGTTTTTAGGTAAATGTGAAGTTTAATGCAATCACAGAAAATAAGAATTCCGATCTTAGGAATCACTATAGGAACCCATTTAAGAACGTTTTACAAGAATGACATTCTGCTCGCTGATGCGTTATTTTCGAATAATTGAACTTTGAAGTTGGCCTTGGCGCTAAAGGAAGCGAGCGCGTGAAACGGAATTTAATTAATAACGGAAGCTATTACAAGCGTTAAGAGGTTGGGTCGTGAGGGGGAGGCACAGTTCTTCCAGTGAAAATTATAAATAAAGCTTCTAACCCACCCATTAGGGTGACGACCGCAATCTTGTTGACATTGGGTCCAAAATGGCGGCGCCCATGATGGTCGCCATGTTAGACCCGATGTAAACAAGATTGCGGTCGTCACCCTAATGGGTGGGTTAGAAGCTTTATTTATAATTTTCACTAAAAGAACTGTGCCTCCCCCTCACGACCCCAACCTCTTCACGTTTGTAAAAGGGGGTTAGCTTCCGTTTTAATTAAATTACGCTCGCTTCCTTTGGCGCGGGAAGGCCAACTTCAAAGTTCAATAATTCGAAAATAAAGCATCAGCGAGCAGAAGGTCGTTCTTGTAAAACGTTCTTAAATACGTTCCTTTAGCGATTGTTTGGAATATAATTATTAATTTCTGTGATTGCATTAAACTTCACATTGACCGGTTTTTACTCTGATAAAAGTAGGTAGCAACTAAATGACAAGTAGCAACATATATTCAAATTTTTTATGCTTGATTTAATTCAATCAATTATTAAAATGTAATCAACTATTTCAAAATCAAACACTTTAAAATTGCATTGTACATTTGACATAAAAGTTAAGGAGGACTTGTCACAAACAATACTCAATGGCAGAAGCAACAATACTATCAGGCCTTACAAGTGGTGATCCTAGAGGACTGAAAACACTCCAATACATTGAAATTAAACAGTAAATATTAAGGAGAAGCTACTAATCAATTTTCAAAATTTTGTTGCTAGAATCATGGTAATTATATTGAAATAAACAACTTTTCTTCTATACACTTTTTGGGGCAAATGAGTACTTAACTAGTTAAAGCGGTATGTTAATTTTTGTCTTTGATGGCTGGACTGCGCTCAAATAAAGGTTGAGAGGACAGTGATAGAGTCACAAATTTTAATATTTGTATAGCTATTGGTCATTAGATCAAATGAGAACTTTTCTTGTATGCACTTTGTGTTGAAAAATAATATTTACTATGTTATAAGGGTAATCTTAACATAACGCAACCTAACTATCATTCGACCATGTTGGAAAACAGAGTCCATTGTAGTTTCCCCTCAAAACTATTTCTCCCACTTCAAAGACTACCCTTGCGGTAAGTAACCTACCGCTATAACTTGTTAAATACTCATTTTTCCCAAAAGTTCATAGAAGAAAAGTTGTGCATTTCAATCTAATTTACATGGTGATACACATAACAAAAATTCAAAATTGATTAGTAGCTTCTTCTTAACATTAACCTGCTTCTGAAAACTAAGTTAACAATACCCAATGGCTCAATGATTTAGGTGCAGTAAAGTAAAACTTTTCTAAATATATTATCAAAATATTTCATTAAGTTGCTTTAGAGTTTTTCTTCACTTAAATAATCAATGCTAAATCTGATGGAAAGAACAATAGTCGATTTTGTAAATTTTGATGCCTAAGCATAATTAATTAGGGTAATTCATCAAATATCGAACAGAAACCACGTGTGTCTAGAAACAACCTTCATAAATCGGTAACTTTTGCTCTGAATAACTGTTGCGGGCCTCAAGATTATTTTTGAACAGTTGCTTTCTTGTTCTGTGATGTCGCTTTAAAGACAACGTAGATTGTTGGAATTTATTTATTGTTTTAAAAATCGAATTCTTCAATAACATAATTTCATCAATATCGAACATGAATCGAACAAGAATTTTGATTCGAACAGGATGGTTTGTCAATTAGTTCTCCTCGTATGGAACATTTGTTAGACTATTAGCACGCCACGTATGGTTTGTCTATTAGTACGCCTCGTATATTTTGTCCATTAATATGCCTCGTATGGTCTATCTATTTGTACACCTCTGATAGTTTGTCTATTAGTACACCTCGTATAGTTTGTCAATTATTATGCCTCATATGGCTTTTCTATTTGTACACCTCTGATGGTTTGTCAATTAGTACTCCTCATATGGAACTTTTGTTTTAGGACGTCCTATATTAAGAAACTTTTTAAAACCCAATATGTTGACATGTATCTCATGTGACCACTTGGAAAATAAACGTTTTTCTTTCATTCTTTTTTTTCTTTGGTGCACTGGATTTTCTTGGAAATGCTCGCGGTGGCACAGCGGTTAAGGGATCGGACTTGTATGTTGGAGTCGCGGGTTCGTATCCCGGCGCTGGAGCTGCGATTTTCCCCGTTGGGTATAAGGGAAAGCTCAAGCACAATACCCCACTCGACCCAGGTGTCAGAAATGGGTACCGGCTTTACGGGGGAACCGTCATGGTGTCCTATATATAGTGTTAGTTATAAGACATTTGGAAAACCAATGCTTAAGATCATTTGTATCAGGCTTGATTGGAAATAAAGCATCCCAAAGATGCCGATGTTTGTTTTGTTTGTTTGTTTGAAATAACTGTCTCATTACTTATTTTCAAGATGCATTTGAATGGAGAGTTATCAAAATATGAATATGATGTCAATGTTTCATTTGCAGTGTTTGTTGAACCATCATTGTGATCATCAACCTGTGTGACCTTTTTTGGAGTAGAGTGTAAAGCACTCGTCAATGAATTATTATTGATGCTTGCATCAATTTTCTTGGCAAGGGATTGATCATCAGTAAATGTAGCCAGACGAATCATTGATGATCTTGAGGGCCTTGGAACACCAGCAGCTGATTGATAGCCCCTCACCAGAATTCCCATCTTCAACTATTCAATGTTATTATCAAGCGTTAATACAATATTTTAATGAAATAAAACAAGCGTTCAATAGATCGATTCAGTTATTTAAAAGAATTAAGAATCGAAAAGCCTTGTTCGAGGCATAAATTCATGATTTTTAAGGAATTTTGATTCGAACACCTTTGTTCAGTATTTAATACTGACATGAAAAAGGAACTGAATGTCGAACATGGAATAATTATCAAGTTTTTGGCGGAAAAGAAAAAAATACAGTAACAGAACATCATATGACAACACTACTCTCTAGTTATGACGGGAGGTTGACGGTGACCCAACAACAATTAAACCGTCGCAATTTTCCCGAGGTGCGTAAGATTTTTCGAGTGAAAAAATTCGATCAATTTGTAAGGGTCGTACAGAAAATGCGTTCGCAACCGCTGGTAGCAGTTTGCAGCTCACAGAAATGAGTTTTTATCACTAAAATAGGAGTTTTAGATGTAAGATCACTGGCACTGAGCAAGTTTGGATGCTTACTGAATTTATTATGCGCATATTTCCAAAGTTGTTTGATAATCAGTTCAGTTCGATATTTGATGAATTACCCTAGATTGAAATAAACAAGGTTTCTTCTATGCACTTTCCGTCTGAAATGAGTATTTTATTAGTTATAGCGGTAAATGACTTACCGCAACTCCAGTGATTGAAGCAGAAAAAAATTCATGGATCCCGTGGTATGGCAACGATGCAATGGAGTCTTGCTTCCAGTGCGATCGTCATCAAAGATGAAACCAAACCTACCGCTATACCTCGTTAAATACTCAATTGACAAAAAAAGTGTATAGAAGAAAAGTTGCTTATTTCGATGTTATTACCATGATTCAAGCAAGAAAAATTTGAAAATCAACGAGTAGTTGTTTATTTGAGCGCATTTGTCATCAAACACTAAACTAAACCTACCGCTATAATTCGTAAAACAATCATTTACGGCGGAAAGTGCATAGAAGAAAACTTGTTTATTTTGATCTTATTCACTATGTTTACGATTCAAAAAGTGGATAATCCTCAACATTTACCGAAATTAATTATATTTCAGAAACATGAAAGCTTATCTAACTTCTAGCCGTTAACCGTACGTTTTCCTCTTATAAGCGCTAATTTTCGTAGATAAAATACTTGAAGGATCCCCCATAGTCCGAGGGGTTATTTACAAAAAGATTATATTACATTAAAGCAACTAATAAATTATCGAATGACCCAATCAAGCACAACATTGGTTGGTTTCGTAATGAAGGTGTGACAACCAAACTCGATCCAACAAAAACCAACAAAATTTTTACTCTGCAGAAAAGGGCTGTCAGAGCGGTAAAGAACCTAGAATATAATGCTCACACAAATGATTCTTTCAAAAATTTACAAATACTTAAACTTTCGGATCTCTACAAAATCTCCATCTGTAATTTCATTTACAAAACATTAAGAAATGATGGCGACAATAGCCTAAGACAATTATTGACTGCGCAAAATGGTCATCACGACCATTTAACCCGAAATAGAAGTAAATTCATGCTTCCTTATTGTTCAAAGGCCAGGTCGCAACACAGTATTCTCTTCGTTGGAACCAAAACTTGGAACTCTATACCTGCAGAGATCCGTGAATGTAATTCGTACAAAGTATTCAAAAGACATCTTGAGTCTCACTTCCTATCAGAATACTAGTCGTGTAAGATCACCGTGTCGAAATCTTGCCTCCTACATGTAACTAATGATAATGTCATAATGTAACTTGCCTTGTGTACCATAACCAATCTTCTCTCTGCTCTTGAATCGTTTTATCGAACATACTGTTAAATATAGCCGACTTGACCTATATTGTAAAATACAGCATAAAATATCGAGTTAATTATCTCAATGATCAGTCTAATGCGAAACTAGGTTAAGTGAACTAGGTTAAACTTTTGTACACCCTAGAATAGCGTGATGGTAGGATGCCCTAGAAGTCGCTGAACTTATTCGGGCCCACAGGTAGCTATACTCAAATTTGACCATTGTACTAGACTTAAGTAAAATTCTACCTCTGTATCACCTGTGGTAAATAAATTGTTTAAATTGTTTTAAATTGTGTTGCTAGGTACAAACTACAAGCTGAACACCTGCCGAACTCACTCACGGCACTTCGGTTAATGGAACACGCCGCGGTGTTTTCGCTATCAACAGTGCCGTAGAATGCATGTTGGCACTTATCAGATGCAATTGCAGGACTGTCAAACGTACGAAAACTATTGATGATATCATCTGATGAACAGAACATCATTACGGTCAGTGTTTGATATTTTTTTCAAAATTCATGATCATTGTTTAAGAAGAGCATAGTTTCCCTTAAAGGATAAATATATATTCAAGATCCTTAACAAATGTGAAGTTATGTATCTTTACTTTGGATTTAGTAGTAGTTGCTACCTATTGAAGATATATTGAAATTTATTTTACTGCACTTTTAAAATAGAATAAAAATTAAGCTCTACATAATAACTCACATTATTAGAGCTAAAACAATTGAAACATCATAGTCTACACGCTTTCCAGTTATTTGCGGCATCCGTTTTTCTCCACTCATTTACCGAAGCGATTTTTCTTGACGCCGGCTATTAAGCCTCAATTTTTACACTAAAAACACTCTGGTCTGATCTCAGCTCAGCACTCGGGGTATTTCCACCAGACAGCAGGCTCTCTGCTGGTTTCAGCAAACGAAAAAGACGGGTAAAAGAGAATTAGGAAGAACTCTACTACTCATTGAGCTTGCTTTTCACTCACTTACTTCCACACACTAGGTTAAGAAAATAAAGTAATTCATCTAATTCGATTGTTTTAGTGAAGCGATCAATAAGGAAAGAGAGAAAGATGATGTGCCGTTTGATTTTATTTCGCTTAGGTTCTTGTGCGGTAATAGGACAGTGATTAAAACTAAAAAATTTTATCCAGAATATGCTCGGAACATCATTATGGTCTCTGGTTGAAATTCAACGAGGCTCACATTGTTTTTGCATGAGGATTGGAAAATATTCCGTCAACACATACTCTGAAAAACGAAAACTCCACGGATATATAAACCAGCATTTCATTTACAAATTGACGTTTTACGTGGCGTAAAATTACTTATTAACAACTTTAAAATTTTTCTTAGAACAACTATGTTAGGCATAACTGGTTTTAGTAACCTGTAAAATAAATTCAAATAAAAATGGTCCAATTGTCAACTATGAGAATGCCCGGCCCTAAAAGGGGAGATTAAATTCTCATTTAAGCACCTTTTCAGATTTCCTCACTTAAATAGCGCAGAAAATATATTTTTGAAGATTGGCACTACATGCACTGCCGGTTCTCAAGCCCTAAAAATTTTAATCGCAAAATATTCATTATCAATATTTCATACCCTGTACGTGTAATCAATAAATTTGTTAAGCGTACTGCTAAAGTATTCGAAAAAAGAATAGCACAGAAATGCAATAAAGAAATCAAACTCCAGAGACATTCTTTTCGGCAAAGGGTAAACGAATATTCTCAGCTAGTAAACTAAGGCGGCCACCAATAATGTTTGCAACAGTTTTTCTACAACCCATTTTATTTGTAAAATATAGAATTTTTAATTATTCACGTCAAACGCCATTTTTAAACTATACAAATTCTATTTCTATACACATTATTGACGCCTCGGAAGTGCGTCAGCGATGCGTCATTTTGCATTCGCCTGCCGTGCTCACACACTCAGGTGAGACGAGAGCGAGACAAGACAGGTAGGAACCGCGTGTGGGCGGAGCCATTCATGGGTTGCGGTTGGTGCGGCAGGTGGGCTGCGGCTGCTGCACTGGCCGGTGCAAGTGTCAGAGTGTTCATTGGATATGCATTGGATTTCTTTCAAGTAAAAAGACTCTATTTCACTGGATATCCATTCGATTCTTTGTAAGCAGAAGTGTTCTAAATGTGAAACTCCGAGCTGGTTATGCTTCCAGTGTACTGAAATCTTGCGCAGGGCACCTGTGTAGAGAGAACTCAAATGTGAGAGATGATTGAGAGCATACGAAAGTGAAGTTTAGCTGCCATATTTTCAATATTTGATTTTACAGTGCCTTGTGAGCGGTGTATTTATTTTATTGTTCACCAAATACATATATTAACGAGGTTAAAGATTACACATTATTTGTGATTTATGATGATATTTCATCAATATCCGTAGCCTCAGACAACGCCGAGTTATACACCAGTTATATCTGTTATAACTGGTATGGATATCTTTTATATCTGCTGATAATTTTCGTGACCACCTCAAGAAATACCGGCAAAGTATGTGCTGCTGTATCCAAAAGATAGAGCAACATATCTACTGATCAGTTGGAAAGAACGGATACTGATAAGCAAATCCAATTTATTATGTGATGTTCCAGTGATTACCTTGGAATCAACATGCCTCGACCAATATCCATTAAGGTGAGTACCGTGTCAGATCGATGTTATCGTTGATGATGTGAGGGTGTGTGTGCATAGTTCTTGGGTCTGTAAATGAGTTTTTTATTGGGATTTGATCGGCAACTTGTTAGCGTTTACCACTCATTTCCTGCAAGAAGAGTATCACCTGAGTTTCACTATCCTGTTACTTCCTGCGAATAAAATAGCCGTGTTCTTCTATGAGGAGCAAAGAGATTCGAATCCTCCACATCCATCTGAATGAATGTGATTTTAAAATTTCCTTTGTAATGGCATTTATCAATATGGCACCTTTGTTGATAACGCCTCACACACCAACCATCGCTTAACTTTGCAATGATTAAATAGAGTTCAAAATGTTCAGGAAATAAATTAATGTACCCAAACAGAAAATAAATTGAATAAAAATCAAATGAGCATAAACTAAAAATTTTGAAATTCTGTTCTCCAATTTTGAGGCTCCTCTCAAGTTTTTGGTTAGAAAAATGGTAATGTCCCATACAAAGATGTTTCTTCCAGTCTGGGCTTGCACTATTTATTTTTTTTTTGTACATAAATAATGTCACGAAGACTTTTCTTACGATGTCGTTCATCTCAGTTAAAAAATATCGCAAACGGAGTTTTTCACTATACTTTTGAGAAAGTATTTACTGAGTGTAGGTTAAGGTAAATCAATTGTTCAAGATGATAGATTCGTAAGCATCTCTGATAGTCATTATTGTAAACAAGCGAGGTGCGTTGCTTTTTGATGTTATGTTTATGCTCCTCAAGTTAAATATAATTGCGCTAATGATTACTAAACGTGCAATTTGAGGGCTTACCGGAACTCATTTTTGTTGTACTTTTCTATCAATCATTTTGATTCAACATTCTACACGGGTATTACGATACCAATGCGTTATAATCATTCAAGGATGTTCATGTTAAGGTGTTTTAAAAACCAATGTATCGACATTTCATGTTTGTACTTTATTGGAAATAAAATGTTTTTCTTTTCATTTCTTTCTTTCTTTTCAATAATTGCCAAATTGTTCACACACGAGTTTTACGATCAAAATATCTGCTGATTTAAAAAAAATTACAGACAAGCTTCATTTTAAGCAGCAATATCAAAATTTACCGTGTTGCACTGTAAATTAATTAAAGCTGTACCAGAAGCTGAGATATTAGTGCCATGATATTACACGAGAGTTTTACACTCAAATTGTCAGTAGATTTCGAAAAAGAATTTAACATGCTCCATTTTGAACGATAATATCAATATTTAAAGCCCTTAACCACACATTAATTAATGCCGCACCTGTAGCTGGGATACTCCCGTCATGATATCACACAAGAGTTTTACTACCAAATTGTCACTGGATTTAGATAAATAATTAAACATGCTCCATTTTGAACGATAACATCAGTATTTAAAGCCCTTAACCTCATTAATTAATGCCGCACCTGTAGCTGGGATACTCCCGTCATGATATCACACAAGAGTTTTACTGCCAAATTGTCACTGTATTTAGAAAAATAATTAAACATGCTCCATTTTGGACAATAACATCAATATTTAAAGCCCTTAACCGCATTAATTAATGCTGCACCTGTAGCTAGGATACACCAACCATGATATTCGAGCAACAAAAGCTCTGCTACAAAAAGTGAGTCGTGACACGAGCGCATACTCAGGCGTTACCGCGAGGATTTATGCATGCAGGAAATATTCGGTGTTAAATCTTCAGCGCAACTCGGCGATAACGACGCCAGTGCAGGAATGCAAGAAAAGAACGAGTTGCTTCTCATTAATTCCAACGTGCTGGCCTGCGTTCAACACACAGAGTCAGGGACTTTGAACTAAACGATTATGTTGAATATGATCCTCAGTGAAATGTTGGTTGATGTAGCTAGATTTCTCTCATGAACATTCATCAGCTTGACTTCATGCATTATTCTCTCTCATAAGCGAATAAAGATGCTGAATAAAACTTAATGGTTTTTTCCCAGTCTCTTTCTCATAGAAGTATGAACATTCTTCAGCGTAACTCTATGCTTTACGCTTGCTCATAAGCGAATAAAGATGCTGAATAAATCTTTGCGTGTCTCTCTCTTTCTCTGCAACGAAGCGTCTAGCTCTCTAATGCTCTAATGCTCCATATGACTGGCGGCGGCTAAAGAGAAGAGAAATCATCAAGATTGCCGAGGACGGTGGGCAGAAAATTAGACGTTCTAGAGCTGCCAAGTTGGCGCTGCACCAGCGGCGGGCAGGCGACGATCAAGAAGAAGCAGCAGCAGCAAGAACAAAGTGCACGTAAGATATCTTCCTGCGCCTTGCATTCACTGACGCTCTCCCACTCAACGCTCGCGTTATTGTGTGTTCGTCAGAAATTCAAACATCTCCACACGTAACTCGATATTTTCAGTTTGCAACAACATCTAGACACTTAAATCGACATTTGCAGCTTGCTGCAACGCTAACAAGAAAGTGTTATAGAGTTCCGTTTGGCCCGAAGATACATTTCTCCTAAAATTTTGTTGTTTGAAGTTAGAAAATATGAGTATAGTGCCTCACACTTCTGTCTTTATTATACAGGTATCATTGGAGGAGTTGACATTTAGCAAGTTCAAACAGTTGATGATGAGCGGAAAAGTAAATTAAGTTCTTTTTTTTTTGCAACGTGGAGATCACTGAGCTCTGTTGACATACATGGGCTCTGCAGACATACATACATGAGCTCAGTGTGTGAAATTAAGGTATTTAATACACTGAAATTGTTTGAAATTCTCCTCCTCACGCAACGAGAAGCAGCCGTGAACTAAAATAGCCAAAATAAATAAAAAATAAAATAACTTTTGACTGAAATTTCAGCTTCCTCCTGAAATCGACACAGCCGAGGCAGCTAGCTGAGGTAGACGGAGTTGTGATTTAGAGACGGACCTCCGATGAGATCAGTAAACACCTTGGCAAGTAGAGATGGTGCAGGTGCAGGTTTGTAAACACGGGCAGGTTCGGTAATAGGACCTGCTGCTCGACCTGCTATTTGGGCAGGTCGAGTTTTATTTTTTACTAGTCCACCCCCTTTATTTGAAATGAAAAAGAAATGGAAATGAGAGAAAGGCCGTAAGAAATAAAAAATACAATCTCTCGAGAGGTGATGAGGCCGCGTGAACACGGCCCGTCAAAATACATAGGGCTGGAGCTTGTATCACAGATACGCTCATCACACATTTTCGGATGGCTTCGGACAGACAGACCGACCGACCGACGGACGGACGCGGCTCTTATTATAGTATAGATTTATTTATTTATTTAGTTAGGCAGGTCGTCATCGTCTGAGTGTTCTTTGTGAACGCAAGCCTAAGATGTCTCAACTTCCGAGCCCTTCATTTGCATATGTCTGAGCTGGATGCAAGGTTGCATAAAATTCGAAAAATGAACTGCGGAAGCATGTACTAAAAGTATCTAGGATGTGATGAACTTTCTCTCGCAAGGACTATACAATAATTGAAAAATAAAGCTGCGAAGTACCACCTGAAATGCCTGGAATGTGATGAATTCTTCACTCGAGAAAGATTTTAATAATTCTTTTCATAGCGCCAACCTTGACGCTTGCACGAAACTATTACATTCGTGAGGAATTTAAAAACGATAAAAATTCCAAGGAAATTATTCATATATAATAAGGAAACGTTTCGGAGCCCAGCTCCACCGTCAGTTCAAAAAGTACAAATCATTATGTCTGAAATATAAGTCTTCTGTATGATCTTCATACAGCACGTCCCTTACAGTCCCATTAGTCTGCACGTACAAGTGCCTGCGGTTAGCACTCCCTTTAACAAAGTTCGCAAATCCTATTTTGATAGAAATCGGATATCAAGGAGTTCGATGCAAATATACTCGGTAATTGGGTGGTAAGCTACGAGGCGATCAGCGCCCACATGTTACGACATCGCCGCCCCAGCCCCGGCGCTGACGTCAGACCGCACCCTCTGCACCGCTAGAAATAGCCGTGTACAGCCGTTGTTGCTGTTGCAACCGTTGCCGCATCCGTTGGTGTTGCTGTAACCGTTGCCGCAGCCGTAGCTGCTGTTACAACCGTTGCTGTAGCCGTTGCTGCTGTTGTAACCGTTGCCGTAAACATTGCTGCTGTGTCAGCTATTGCAGCTGTTACAACTGATGAAAAAGATACACTGTTGAGACTTTCTTCCTCTCAGACCTTTCTTCATTCGAATTCCGTTTTCAATGTTGGCTGAACACTCTAATGCAGGGCTGGGAGTGAACGTTTGAGCGAACAAGGATGTGAGTGCAGAACTCCACGGTACAGTGTAATACCTGATGAATTCAATGCAATGTGGATTCATATTCTTATTCCAGTCGTGCAGAGTCGTGCTCAGACGATTAGGAGTAGTCGACCGTTACAAAATGGATGCAGTAATGCGGCTCTTGATGTCCATTGTTAGGCAATAGCGTACGTGCGACCCGAACGTGTAGTCAGTCGTAAGATCCCAGAGTGATGACTTTAAAACAATCTAAATAGATTATTTACATCTAGTGATGACTAGGTAGCATGTGAAGGGAATCGACAAAAGTTGTAGAAACTTTGGAACTTTAGAATCTTTGGACTGCATCGAAACTTTGGAACTCGAACGGAAGCTTCAGAAAGGCTTACTAAGATGTGCATTAGGGAGGGGAGAGTGTGCTCTCAGAGTGTACAGTAACTGGCAGTTAGCATTCTAGTGCCATACGAAGAGCGCAGTGGAGTTTAACGAGTGCATCAACTCTTTTTCTGCGCAGGAATTGAGCGCGTTGGCTTCGGCGAGATCTGCTAAAGCGTGGCCACTCCTCTCCTGTGGGTGAAGTGAACTCTTGATTGGAGCAGGACAGGGTGGAGTGTGACTGTCGGTCCCTATTTTGTACAGCACCACCAGCCCAGCGGTGTTCAGTGCTTTTTACGCTCGTTGGTAACATCGAGGTGTCTCTATGCCGTGCAGCAATTCGCAAACGAGTCAAGGTAATAAATGTGGTCTTGCAGGCGAATTTCCAAACAACTTCTTCCGTCGTAACGGCTCATCCGGAATCGAAAGCCCTTCTGTTGTCTTGGCTATGATACATGTGTTTTCTCGAGCCAAAATCTTCAAAATTTAGGATTTCAATCTCTAAAACACACGTAGCACAGCTTAGTCAATACGAGAACTTAATTTCGCTGCCGACAATACCGCTACGAAGCCGTGAACTGCTTCGAAAATCCGTCTCCTGTAGCACGTCGGTCACCAAACGGGTGTTGTGCTGAGGGCGTGCCGGGATTTGCATTGTTTTCCAACAGTAGAACAGGACTAAGCAAACGTTTCTGTTGCATCATTCGGTTTTTGTTACATCATATAGTTTCTGTTACATCATCCGGTTTCTGTTACGTCATCCCGTTTCTGTTGCATCCTCCGGTTTCTCTTGCATCATCTGGTTTTTGCTACATCGTCCGGTTTCTGTTACATCATCCTGTTTCTGTTACATCATCCGGTTTCTGTTACACCATCCGTGGTTTACAAATCATCTTCTGCATGGGTATCGTATGTTACAATTTCATGCATAAACTTTATTGGAAATAAACTGTTTTTACTTCTGTCGCAAAAATCTGCTTCAATATCCTGGAGACTTGCGGTCATTTTCGATCGCTCGTTTACGTCATTGATTGAGTTTCCAGTAGTCGATTTCTTAGAATCATTTACAGTATTTTTTCCGTTTCGTTTTGTCGCTACCAGGCTGATTGATGTAATATAATTAAAGTTCGTGTATATAATTGAAATTTGTATGACGTATGGTTCCCAACTAAAAATTTAAAAAAGAAATGCTCATACAATACGTCAATTAGTCATTTTTATTCACCATTTAACGCACAGGCGTACATCGCACACATATGTGCATTCCTGTGACTGTTGTTGGAGATATTTCAGAGGCTAAACACGTACACATCTGCTGGTGCACACGCCGCAGCTGTTGTAGTCTTTATCGCCTTGAGTTTACTTACTTAGCCTTCGCTGCTTATGTTTGCGACGTATTAAATAGCTGTAAAAATTCGTCAGGAGGGAGAAGCTGGGGAGGCATGAAAGAAGGGATGCTGTTTCTACCCAACAGTACGTATGGAGCAACTGTGAAGAAATAGAAGAAAAGATGTTATTTCTATGAACTTTAGTGTAATGGGACAGACAGGAAAAAAGAAATAGTATTTTGAGCATAACAGTTAATCTTCTAAGTTTTTAGCAAAGGCATGAAAAACGAGAAGTTGTTTGTCTACAATAATGTCATAATGCACTATTTATTAGTGCCATCATAATAAAATGCTGTTGGTGTTGTCAGTTATAGCATTAAAGTTTGAGGTTATGAAATTCCAGCCTCTGGACGACGTCTGTCCCAACCCATCAGTTCATTACCAGCGTTACATTGAGCATAAATTCACATGCGGATCAGTTTGGTTTTGTAATTAAATTACTGACGGAGTTAGGGGCTCAGATGTTACAAAGAGTGTTAGCAAACAAATATCGCTGATGAGAAATTGAGAACATTTATTAGCAGTAAGTTAGACTATAAATTAGCGGTCATTTTGCCTCAAAGTCTGCCTCCTTGAAATCGCATAACATCAACAACCAAACTCAAAAAATGAACTTGTCAACTAATTCTATTTAGTATTTGATACATAATACTTCATAACCATACGTGTGCCGTTAAAATTAAAGTAAGTAAAATATTTTCTTCAAGTTAACCAAAGTAGGTAGGTACACTGAAAATTAATTTTACGCTTCCATGAAACAAATAAAGCAAAATAAACCTCGTGTAAAATAAAGCTACAGATGTAGTTGGTCTGCAGAGGCTGTTGGATGTTCCTTGATGTTGTGTGGGTGCATTCCGTGACCTATGCAGTGTTTGGTACGCGCTGACCCACTCCCGCCACATACCGCCTCAGGTCTATCTATGGACCAGCCTCTCGCGTACCGTGTGCACGCTTTAGGCTGCTCATCGGCTACACCCATCATTTTGTGCAGCTTATTAGTGTTGGCCACAACCGTCAACTTGTGCAGCTAATCAATCTTGGCCACAACCGTCAAATTGTGCAGCTAATCAATCTTGGCCACAACCGTCAACTTGTGCAGCTAATCACTCTTGGCCTCAACCGTCAAACTGTGCAGCTAATCAATTTTGGCCACAACCTTCAACTTGTGCAGCTAATCAGTCTTGGCCACAACCGTCAACTTGTGCAGCTAATCAATCTTGGCCTCAACCGTCAAATTGTGCAGCTAATCAATTTTGGCCACAACCGTCAACTTGTGCAGCTAATCAGTCTTGGCCACAACCGTCAACTTATGCAGCTTATCAGGGTTTGTTCGCTCATGCTCGTGTGATTCAATGTGATTGCTACCTAAATTACAACTCTTACACTCATGGGATTCAATACGATTGCTTCTACGATTATTACGCTTGTATTCTCAGATGTTAATATAGGACTGCTGCTACGATTACTACTCTTATCGTCATGTGATTCAATACGATCGTTGCTACGATTACTTCCCTTATACTCGTCTGATTCAATAGGATTGTTACAACAATTTCTGCCCTTATACGCATGTGATTCAATACGATTGCTACTGCGATTATTACTCTTAAACTCATGGGATTCAATACGATTGCTACCACGATTACTGCCTTTATACTCATGAGATTCAATACGATTGCTACCACGATTACTGCCCTTATACTCATGAGATTTAATACGATTGCTACCACGATTACTGCCCTTATACTCATGAGATTCAATACGATTGCTACCACGAGAACTGCCCCTATACTCATGAGATTCAATACGATTGCTACCACGAGAACTGCCCCTATACTCATGAGATTCAATACGAAGGGAAAAGTGAAGGGGCAGCTTTTTTTACACATTAGATTGCTCTTCAACGACTACCCTCAGTGTGTATTGAGAAGATATGAAATATGTTTTTTTTTGTTGTTGTTTTGTTCCTCAACGGTAACTTCAGTTTTCTTGACATTTCTTAAAATTTCTTTTAGGAAATTAAAAACCATTTCATTTATACGTTTTTCGAAGTCCTTTTCTATTCCTTACCTTTCCTCAGGTTATTTCTTACGATTCATCAGAGCTTTGACTGTCATTTTGAATGTAGAAAGAGCAAGATTATTTTTTATGTTTATTAGCAATTTTCTTATATTAATTTTCAATACGTATGTATATGAATATGTGTATTAGTGTGTGCATGAGTGTGTATGTGTGTGTACGCAAACATGAATGTCTATGTATCAGTGTACACATGCACACGTTTGCACATATATTTTTGCGTAATAAGCAAAACCTCAAGACACATTACATTTTACCTAAAGCTCTGCGACCAGTTAACACTGAACCAAATTCCAGAAATAAACAAATTGATTGCGCTTGCTTAATGATTCATAAATCGATCTATCACGGCCCCGAAGGGCATTCTGTGAATAGAAGAAATTAAAAGTATAAAAGACAAATGAAATAAAGCGCTCGAGCAAAAATTATATCTATATTTGTATGCCGAACAAGCCATGCATTTCATTTTTGAGTTTAAGCTTGTTTACGCATTTCTAGATGTGCGTGCTGTGTTGCGCGATGTTCTTTATAAATTACTTCGTGACTAACCTTTTCTCAATACTTGATTGTCATTTACGATGGTGTTCCAATCTGCTCCGGTATAGCGTTTTTTGTTTTTTTCTTACTTCGATAATCTCAACTAATAACTTGGGAGTTTCGAAGAATACTTTAGTAGTATTCGAATTATTTATAAGTTGTTAGCCATCTCTTGGAATATAAAATATCCAAGAGATAATATTTTTTATTTCTCATTCAACTACCCTTGACAGAGTGGGACTATTTGCACGCCACGTATGGTTTGCCTGTTAGTACGCCTCGTATATTTTGTCTATTAATATGCCTCGTTTGGTGTACCTATTTGTACACCTCTCATAGTTTGTCTATTAGTACACCTCGTATAGTTTGTCTATTATTATGCCTCGTATGGCTTATCTATTTGTACACCTCGGATGGTTTGTCAATTAGTACTCCTCGTATGGAACTTTGCTTTAAGACGTCTTTTATTAAGAAATTTTAAAAGCCAATATGTTGGCATGTATCTCATGTGGCAACTTGGTAAATAAACGTTTTTCTTTTTCTTTCTTTCTTTCTGGACAGTTTCTCTCTCCAACACTTATTCATACTCATGTCGCACACTACGAAGAGAAATTCGAGAGTGAAATGTTAGCTGGTTGGCATTACATGCTCGTACTGTCATCAACATATCCATCTCTGCCTTGACTTTTCACTGACAAGAAGCAGTGTTAAGCCATGTGAGCTAAGCTGTTACATTTCTTGCTGCCTAAAAAACTCACTAGTTCAGGTGTGACATCATTTTCTCCGATATTTTATAATTTAAAACTATTACGTTACATTACTGGATTACTATTTCTGGAAACCTCATTGAGGTATAAAATCTTTTCCCCTTTCGGCCTCCTCAGAATTTGAACGTGAATTACTCGGTCTCTGCGACTCGCCCACCTATCTTCTGATGGAGGAGTGGGGCCGAGCCGACAGTTCTTAAACATGGGTGGCCGACGGGTCAGAAGAGTTACAAACAACCGAGAGTTTTCGGCAGGATTTGTTGTGAGTGTTGCGCTCTTGTTTAATGAGAATCAAACTTCAGGTTTGATCTTCTGCCACTACGTGTGGTGCTGTAAATAAAAAGCTTCCTACTTGGGCAAAAAGTAAGGCAGGACGCATTTGCTGCAGGAGTTGCAAACGACTGTATAAAATTGCTCTTCAGTGGTCATTCAACAGAGCTAGCGTTAAAGAGTCTACTATCTCATCGTTGAAGCTCAATTAACACAAGCTCTGAGATGAGACGTTGTTATTGGTATTGATTTGCATCGTCATTGACACATTTTACACTAGGAGAATAATTAATATCACGTTAGTTATTGACACATTTCACACTAGGAGGGTAATCTCCCGCTCGTTATTAACACATTTCATACTAGAAGGGTAATTTCCCGCTCGTTGTTGACATATTTAACACTAGGAGGGTAATCTCCCCCTCGTTATTGACACATTTCACACTAAGAGGGTAATCTCCCGCTCGTTATTGACACATTTCACACTAGAAGGATAATCTCACGTTCGTTATTGACACATTTCACACTAGGAGGGTAATCTCCCGCTCGTTATTGACACATTTCACACTAGAAGGATAATCTCACGTTCGTTATTGACACATTTCACACTAGAAGGGTAATCTCCCGCTCGTTATTGACACATTTCACACAAGGAGGATAATCTCCCGCTCGTTATTGACACATTTCACACTAGAAGGATAATCTCACGTTCGTTATTGACACATTTCACACTAAGAGGGTAATCTCCCGCTCGTTATTGACACATTTCACACTAGAAGGATAATCTCACGATCGTTATTGACACATTTCACACTAGGAGGGTAATCTCCCGCTCGTTATTGACGCATTTCACACTAGAAGGGTAATCTCACGTTCGTTATTGACACATTTCACACTAGGAGGGTAATCTCCCGCTCGTTATTGACGCATTTCACACTAGAAGGGTAATCTCACGTTCGTTATTGACACATTTCACACTAGGAGGGTAATCTCCCGCTCGTTATTGACACATTTCACACTAGAAGGGTAATCTCACGTTCGTTATTGACACATTTCACACTAGGAGGGTAATCTCCCGCTCGTTATTGACACATTTCACACTAGAAGGATAATCTCACGTTCGTTATTGACACATTTCACACTAGGAGGGTAATCTCCCGCTCGTTATTGACACATTTCACACTAGAAGGGTAATCTCCCGCTCGTTATTGACACATTTCACACTAGAAGGATAATCTCACGTTCGTTATTGACACATTTCACACTAGAAGGGTAATCTCCCGCTCGTTATTGACACATTTCACACTAGAAGGGTAATCTCCCGCTCGTTATTGACACATTTCACACTAGGAGGGTAATCTCCCGCTCGTTATTGACGTATTTCACACTAGAAGGGTAATCTCACGGTCGAAAGGATATCCTCAATTAACTAATGCACTGACATGAAAATTTCAAGAATTTCTTACAGCCAACTGAAGCTTAACTTCTCCAAAAACACAAAAGAAATTCAAGTCTCCTCTAGCATACAAAAGTTGCACTGATGTTCAAATGTGTTCTAAAAGATTGGTAGTTTATTTTTGGTCCTCTTTAAATCATTACTTGCTAACTTCCGATCCTTAAGCCATTACTTGATGACTTCAATAATTGACAACTTATGGACCTCTAACTGATGCGGGGTTAACTTACGGTCTAGTTTGTAGTTAGTAGCTTTCATGGAGATTGTAACTTCAGTTAGTAACTGAAGTCATCATAAATACCCAGAGTTGCAACAAACATTCAAGCTTTCACAAATCTCCGCGGTTATCACAGATATTCAGAGCCTCTACGTAGATTCAGTTCACCTCAAATATTCACGGGCACACAAATATTCAGGGCTACTACAAATATACAAGGTTAACACAAATACCCAGAATTACCACAGATATTTAGAATTGCCAGAAATATCCTGGGTTACCACAAATATTCACGGTTACCACGAGTATTCAGGGCTACTGCACTATACAGTTCTATCCCAAATATCCAGGGTTGCCCCAAATATCCCCTGTTACAACATACAAATCCTGAATTACCACAAATATCTAGGGTCATCATCGAATTGGTATAAGAAATCATTCTATGAAACGGATGATTAAAGCGACTTTTTGGTGACTTAGACGTTATTGTAAGCCCTGTCGAGGAATGACGGCATTGAATATCATGCCCTTAACATTGAGGATTCCAAATCGATGATAACTTTTCTATAACGTGGGTCCCGATGCTATACGCTCATTGTACGCAAGACAAGAATGTCTGCACTGCCCAGCGATATTCTTGGGGTCGTTGCTTCGTTGCTTCCTCGTTACTGAAAAAACATTTCCTCATTTCCTTTAGGTCCAAATTTACTCCACTTGAAGGCAGTACCAGTGAACATCATTTCCCGATCTCGTCACGGACTTCACCTCGCATTATCACGAGACAGATGGTCCTCTGAGTGAGGGTAGATCAGACCTTGCGTCAAACTCATCTTATCCGCTTCAATTAGACCCCCCTTGAGACGCCCCCCTTTTGGCAGGCCTCTTCAGGGACCAGACGGCGGCGCTGGGGCGGCCAAGGGTACTGTTCAGTTGTGCACTTGGTCTCCTTGTGTCCAATGCTCGGATATTCTCTCAATATTCAACAGCTATTGTAAAGGCATCGTGTCAAATGCTCGCATTTTCCCTCAATATTTAACAGCCACTGTAAAGGCCTCGTGTCAAATGCTCGGATTTTCTCTCAATATTTCAATATTTATCAGCCATTGTAAAGGCCTCGTGTCAAATGCTCGGATTTTCTCTCAATATTTCAATATTTATCAGTCATTGTAAAGGCCTCGTGTTAAATGCTCGGATTTTCTCTCAATATTTCAATATTTATCAGTCATTGTGAAGGCCTCGTGTCAAATGCTCGGATTTTCTCTCAATATTTCAATATTTAGCAGCCATTGTAAAGGCCTCGTGTTAAATGCTCGGATTTTCTCTCAATATTTCAATATTTATCAGTCATTGTGAAGGCCTCGTGTCAAATGCTCGGATTTTCTCTCAATATTTCAATATTTAGCAGCCATTGTAAAGGCCTCGTGTCAAATGCTCGGATTTTCTCTCAATATTTCAATATTTAGCAGCCATTGTAAAGGCCTCGTGTTAAATGCTCGGATTTTCTCTCAATATTTCAATATTTAGCAGCCATTGTAAAGGCCTCGTGTCAAATGCTCGGATTTTCTCTCAATATTTCAATATTTAGCAGCCATTGTAAAGGCCTCGTGTTAAATACTCGGATTTTCTCTCAATATTTCAATATTTAGCAGCCATTGTAAAGGCCTCGTTTCGAATGCTCGGATTTTCTCTCAATATTTCAATATTTAGCAGCCATTGTAAAGGCCTCGTGTTAAATGCTCGGATTTTCTCTCAATATTTCAATATTTAGCAGCCATTGTAAAGGCCTCGTGTCAAATGCTCGGATTTTCTCTCAATATTTCAATATTTAGCAGCCATTGTAAAGGCCTCGTGTCAAATGCTCGGATTTTCTCTCAATATTTCAATATTTAGCAGCCATTGTAAAGGCCTCGTGTCAAATGCTCGGATTTTCTCTCAATATTTCAATATTTAGCAGCCATTGTAAAGGCCTCGTGTTAAATGCTCGGATTTTCTCTCAATATTTCAATATTTAGCAGCCATTGTAAAGGCCTCGTGTCAAATGCTCGGATTTTCTCTCAATATTTCAATATTTAGCAGCCATTGTAAAGGCCTCGTGTTAAATACTCGGATTTTCTCTCAATATTTCAATATTTAGCAGCCATTGTAAAGGCCTCGTTTCGAATGCTCGGATTTTCTCTCAATATTTCAATATTTAGCAGCCATTGTAAAGGCCTCGTGTTAAATGCTCGGATTTTCTCTCAATATTTCAATATTTAGCAGCCATTGTAAAGGCCTCGTGTCAAATGCTCGGATTTTCTCTCAATATTTCAATATTTAGCAGCCATTGTAAAGGCCTCGTTTCGAATGCTCGGATTTTCTCTCAATATTTCAATATTTAGCAGCCATTGTAAAGGCCTCGTGTCAAATGCTCGGATTTTCTCTCAATATTTCAATATTTAGCAGCCATTGTAAAGGCCTCGTGTCAAATGCTCGGATTTTCTCTCAATATTTCAATATTTAGCAGCCATTGTGAAGGCCTCGTGTCAAATGCTCGGATTTTCTCTCAATATTTCAATATTTAGCAGCCATTGTGAAGGCCTCGTGTCAAATGCTCGGATTTTCTCTCAATATTTCAATATTTAGCAGCCATTGTAAAGGCCTCGTGTCAAATGCTCGGATTTTCTCTCAATATTTCAATATTTAGCAGCCATTGTAAAGGCCTCGTGTCAAATGCTCGGATTTTCTCTCAATATTTCAATATTTAGCAGCCATTGTAAAGGCCTCGTGTCAAATGCTCGGATTTTCTCTCAAAATTTCAATATTTAGCAGCCATTGTAAAGGCCTCGTGTCAAATGCTCGGATTTTCTCTCAATATTTCAATATTTAGCAGCCATTGTAAAGGCCTCGTGTCAAATGCTCGGATTTTCTCTCAATATTTCAATATTTAGCAGCCTCGTGTCAAATGCTCGGATTTTCTCTCAAAATTTCAATATTTAGCAGCCATTGTAAAGGCCTCGTGTCAAATGCTCGGATTTTCTCTCAATATTTCAACATTTAGCAGCCATTGTAAAGGCCTCGTGTCAAATGCTCGGATTTTCTCTCAATATTTCAACATTTAGCAGCCATTGTAAAGGCCTCGTGTCAAATGCTCGGATTTTCTCTCAAAATTTCAATATTTAGCAGCCATTGTAAAGGCCTCGTGTCAAATGCTCGGATTTTCTCTCAATATTTCAATATTTAGCAGCCATTGTAAAGGCCTCGTGTTAAATGCTCGGATTTTCTCTCAATATTTCAATATTTAGCAGCCATTGTAAAGGCCTCGTGTCAAATGCTCGGATTTTCTCTCAATATTTCAATATTTAGCAGCCATTGTAAAGGCCTCGTGTTAAATGCTCGGATTTTCTCTCAATATTTCAATATTTAGCAGCCATTGTAAAGGCCTCGTGTTAAATGCTCGGATTTTCTCTCAATATTTCAATATTTAGCAGCCATTGTGAAGGCCTCGTGTCAAATGCTCGGATTTTCTCTTAATTCTCCCAGCCAGTGTGCTCAACTCTATCGCAAATTTAAGCTGTACTTCGTGAAAATGAAAATAATGTGTGTACGAATCGTCCGTTCCAAGTGTTTTTCTGGTCAAAAATAAGTCATTTAATCCACAATACTTACTGTTGAGTGACGGTTCGTGTATCGACGATGTTGAACTGCAGCATTTGTTGAAGCTATGACTATACTTTTCCCCCTCGTTATGTATGCCTGTACATAGTGCAATTCTCAAGCATGAAAAAATGAGGCATTTCTTCAATTTACGAGAAAGTTCGGGTGAGGAACTATGCGTTCTTCTGTTCCGGTGCCGTGCAATGGTGTTAAGTGGAGTTAACAAATCCTAGATGAGAAGCGTGACGTTCAGTGGAGAGAGCCTTCCCGTTCTTTGAGTTCCCATATTGTCATTCAAGTGTGAGACAGCGTTTTTTCTCCCAATATGTGCTGAATATATCCTTCATTGCAATGTTGTGTGGAATTAGATTATGTTCATGATTCCAGTTATGATATTCGATGAATATTTTCATCAATCAAAATCGTAAAATTTGTTTAAAAAAATTGTCAAGAAAAAATATTGTCAAAATTTGTCAAAAAATCGCAAATATTTTACTATAGTCTCATTCTGCTTATCTCGAATAATATGTTCTGGGGTTGTTAGTGAAGTTCACGGGTTTAAGTTAGCTCTGAAGTACATGAGAAGATATTTAGTCGTTCAGCATCTTCTTCTCAAATATCACTGTAAGGAGTGAGCGGCAACGATAAATGTTTGAAGCTCTTAATTTGAATGAAAGAAAAAATACCTTCTGCAATTGTGAAATAAAAGAAGCGTTGTAGAGCTAACCAATATGTGTTTGCTTTTTAGAGAAGATATTACATAGAAAACAGACACGTGTATGTACACAAATTTTGGGTAATAAGAAATTAGCATTAAATAGTTTGGCAGCGCAATGGGGACTGAATGATTTGTATTAGTTAGGGAGAGATTGTAATTTTTCTGACATCTTAAACATGATATCGTTCATACATACCAACTGATAGCAGCTCTGCTCCATGAGCTTCTCATGTGCATTTCCAGTGGGAATTACTTCTAGCTGAAATAAAAATTTTATGTTGTAGACAGTAATGTAGAATACTAATTTGTACAATTTGTAAGGTTATGTCGGATACCAACAATATTAAACATGAAGGTAGTTCGAGTGAGGCACATGCAGAGCAAACCCTATCACCGGTTTTCGGAAGAGCGTGGTGCCAAAAAAATTTGAGAGTAACATAGAAAAGTTGTTAATAATTGTTAAATTTGAGTTTCATTTACCTAAATTGAATACGTTAAGTGTGGTCTAGCTCGATCCCGTCAATTTCAGTGCGAATATTTTTTCAAGTGAAAAATTTGTCTCGATCAGTTCACGTGTCTCTACAATGATGTGTCACAAAAACAGTGTCTCATATGAATCTCCCTCTGTAGAGTGTGTCATGGTGTATAAATTCATTTAGTTATCGAATCGAGCTTCTGTGTCGCTGTGCTTCGGCCCAGCAGAGATGCCCCTCAAGTTCATGCGTCGGATTCCGGTGAGTTGTGCGTAATGTGGCTAGTTCATTCAATGTTGTGCGTCACATGCAGAAGTCAGATTATCCCTCGCAAAGTTATGTGTTATATGCAATAGCCAAATTATACTAGGCGACGTCATGTGTTATATGCAGCAGTCAAATTATATCAGGCGAAGTCGTGTGTTATATGGAGCAGTCAAATTATACTTCGCAAAGTCATGTGTTATATGCAGCAGTCAAATTATACTAGGCGAAGTCATGTGTTATATGCAGCAGTCAAATTATACTAGGCGAAGTCATGTGTTATATGCAGCAGTCAAATTATACTAGGCGAAGTCATGTGTTATACGCAGCAGTCAAATTATACTAGGCGAAGTCATGTGTTACATGCAGCAGTCAAATTATACTAGGCGAAGTCATGTGTTATACGCAGCAGTCAAATTATACAATTTAAACAATTTTAAACAATTTAAACAATTTAAACAATTTATTTACCACAGGAGATACAGAGGTAGAATGTTTCTTAAGTCTAGTACAATGGACAAGTTTGAATATAGCTACCTGTGGGCCCGAATAAGTTCAGCGACTTCTGGGGCATCCTACCATCAACATTATTCTAAGGTGTACATTAATGTTTAACCTAAATCACTTAACCTAGTTTCACATTAGACTGATCAGTGAGATAATTCAATCGATATCAGATATTTCATTTTACAATATAGGTTATGTGGATTATATTTAACAGTACATTCGATTAAAGATTTAACAGCAGACTGAAGGCGAATTACATATTAACCATGGCAAATTTCATTATTGGAAACAGTCATGTTGGAGACAAGATTTGACTTGGTGATCTTACATGACTAATATTCCGATAGGAAGTGAGTCTCGAGATTTCTTTTGAATAACTTGTAAGAATTACTATCACGGATCTCCGCAGGTATTGAGTTCCAAGTTTTAGTTCCAACGAAGAGGATACTGTGTTGCGACCGGGCCTTTGAATAATAAGGAAGCATGAATTTGCTTCTATTTCGGGTTAAATGGTCGTGATGACCAGTTTGCGCACTTAATAATAGTTTCAGGCTATTGTCGCCATCATTTTTTAATGTTTTGTAAATGAAATTACAAATGGAGATTTTATAGAGATCTGGAAGTTTAAGTATTTGTAAATTTTTGAATGAATCATTTGTGTGAGCATTATATTCTAGATTCTTTACCGCTCTGATTGCTCTTTTTTGCAGAGTAAAAATTATATTGGTTTTATTTTTATCAGTTCCGTGCCATGCTTCTATTCCGTACTGCAAGTATGGTGAAATGAGCGTTCGGTAGAGCATTCGTAAAGCTGTTTCAGGCAGGTAATTTTTAACTTTATTCAGGATTCCGATGGATTTCGATAATTTAGAACTAATATTAGCGATGTGCTCTTTAAAGGTCAGATGTTTATCTATTATGATGCCCAGAAACTTGCATGAGTTGGTTTCTTCGATTTCACCTTCGCCAATTTTTATGTGTGGGAGAGATATGTTTTTCTTGTATGAGAATGTAATATACTTTGTTTTTTCGATGTTGAGGCTTATTTTATTAGCTTTAAGCCATAATGAAACCTTATGGAGTTCATTATTTATGCTCTCCGCAATCATAGCGGGATTTTGGCTCGGAAGGACCGTAGAAAGCGTGCTGTCATCGGCAAAAAGTATGAATTTGAAAAATGTTGTTGATTTGATAATATCATTTATAAATATCAGAAATAGGAGAGGCCCTAGGACAGACCCTTGTGGAACTCCATGGCTAATTGTCTGTGGGTCCGATTTTGCGTCGTCAACGTCAACGTATTGCTTCCGATTTGTTAGGTATGATTTGAACCAATCATGGGCAATTCCTCGAATGCCATAACAGTGTAGTTTCGAGAGTAATATCTTATGGTCCACACAGTCGAATGCTTTTCGAAAGTCAAGAAAAACGGAGAAAACAAGCTTTCCTTCATCTATATTAGAGTAAAGGTACTGTAAATGATTTAATACAGCTTGTGTCGTTGATTTCTTAGAACGAAAACCGAATTGTCCGTCATAGAGAAAAGATTTTTGTTCAAAATACGAATACACTTTTTTATACACAATTTTTTCAAATATTTTGCTCATAATTGGTAAAACAGAGATAGGTCTATAATTATTAACGCAGTTTTTATCACCATTTTTAAAAACAGGGGTGACTCTGGCAGTTTTGAGAGAGTTGGGGAAGATACCTTGAGAAAGCGAATGGTTGATAATATCAGATATGCACGGTGCTATTATATCAGCAATAGCCTTAAGAACTTTAGCTGAAAATGTATTTAATCCATTTGATTTATTTTTCAAGTTGTTTATGCATGTAATTACATCGGAGGGGTTAGTTGGCGGGAAAAAGAAAGAGTTGTGTTCACGGACATGGTCCATGTATTGCAAGTGGTCTGTAGGTTCACTAACGACACTATCGGCTATATTTTTTCCTATATTTATAAAAAAGTTGTTGAACACTGTTGCAATATCTTGTTTATCATGATATTTTTCATTTTCGTGAACGATGGATTCAATTGTTTTTTTAGCGTTATTATTCGGTCTATAGCATGAATTAAGCAGGCGCCAAGTTTTTTTAATATCAGTTTTGTAGTCAGTGAATTTGCGCGTAAAGTAGTTTTGTTTCGATGTTCGTATTTGATTTGTCACATGATTCCTGAATCTGTTATACGTTAATCTAGAGATTCGTCCTTCGTATAGTAAGGCTAAGTATGCTTGACGTTTCTTTATATTGATCACGATATCTTCAGTAATCCAAGGTTTTTGTCTATTTTTCGGCGTAATTGTGCGGGTGATTATTGGACAACATTGGTTATATGCCGTCGTTATAGTTTCAGTTAGTTTTAGTATTGCTTGGTCAATGTTAATCGCATTATTGTCTAGTTCATAGATGTCCAATGATGGCATTAATTCTTCTAGAACAGTTCGCATTGTCCCCAAGTTATATTCGTTTATACAACGATATGAAAAAGTCTCAGCATGTGGGCTGTTGCAGGGACTATAGACATTCTTCTTGATGAGAAACACCGGAAAATGGTCAGATAAGTCAGAAATTATTATTCCTGTAAGAAAATCAGTCGGATCTAACATAAAAATATTATCGAGCAACGTGGCAGATTCGGATGTAATACGCGTAGGTTTCGTGATGATTGGAAGGAAGGAGTTAGACTGAAAAACATTTATGAAGTTTGAGATTTGTTCACAGCTTTCATATTGAAGAAGATCGTAGTTGAAATCCCCGCAAATTATTATGTCATTGTATAGAGATTTGTTAAACTGAGATATTATGCTTTGAAGCTCGTTCAGGAAAGAAATTTTGCAAGCTGTTGGGGGCCTATATACAGTCCCAAGTACAATCCGTTTACCATTTTTCGTTAGTTCTATAAATAGAGTCTCAATATGTTCACGATTCACGATACTAGGCGAAGTCATGTGTTATATGCAGCAGTCAAATTATACTAGGCGAAGTCATGTGTTATGTGCAGTAGTCAAATCGTGAAGTCAAGTGCGATGGGTAGTGAAATTGCCTCTCACGAAGTCATGTGTTATATGCAGCAATAAAATTATATCTCCCTAAGTCGTGAGCTATGTGCAATTATGCAGTAATAGAATTATGCCTCGAGAAGCCATCTGTTATTTGCAGTACTCCAATTATGCCTCGCGAAGTCACGTGCTGTAAGAAGCAGTCAAGTTATGCCGCGGATTGTTATGTTATGTAAGTAGTAATCAAATTATACCACACCTGTCGTAGGTGCTGATGTAACTAGTCAAAAGTTCTAGAATCAGATAACAAATGTGAAGGGGTTAACTCTGTGGCACGAAAAGGTTTATACAAAGTGCGTAAATGTCTTGCACATAAGTAAAATTATGCAATGTTTTCCACTCTGTGTAACATCTTTCAAATTGAATATAACTTCCCCATTTACAAAAGCTTCCACTCTGTACAGTATAGTAAACACCCCACCTAAAACTAAGAACCGAGTTCGATTGCTTTCACAATAAGACTGTAACTAATAATAGTAAAATAATAAGGTGCGACATCGACTCTAAAAGTCGAATGTTGATGTTCCGTATCATTGGTGAACTTTGCTGATTTTATTCAGTTTGACCTGTTGTTGACCTCAGAGGGTACCGTAGTGATTCGGTCACTCACCCCTACAACAAAACTGAGAGTATTTACTGCGAGTATCACGTATAACTAGCTACGGTGACTCCTGCCCGCAACTTCCTGTGTAGCCCGCTCTAGGACTTGAGAACGAGTTACTCGTACGAATACCGTACGCCAGGCTGACACCTTCAAGCCAGCCAATAGCGGTGCCAGAACTTCCGGAGCGAGGCTAGCATAACAAGCGCTCTCTGCGGAGCAACTCCAGACTCATGGCTTTCCCGAGATACAGTGCAAAGGCCAAAACTCCTCTCACCGCACTTATGGATTCAATGAGTTGGTCTCAACAACGATCTCAGCAAAGCACCAAAGTCTGAGTAACGAATTCTCGCACTCCACTTAGCTACCAACTCGATACCCCACAGCACGGGCAGCTCTTCTAGTGTTATTACAGAATATTTTTTGAAGCGCACGAGGCCTAGTTTCATTGTCCCTACCTTATTCGTCCTGATGTCGTGCCCTAGTCTCTTAGGTACTCAGTTCGGTCCCATGTCCTTCAAAATGTCGACTAAGTATTCGTGGTTGATGCGGTTGGTTAAGTAAGGTTGAAAGTATGTAGCAGAATTGAAAAATTAGTTTTACAGCTCGAATGCATTTCTATCACATCAATGAAATGCGACAAGTACAACGTATTATTTTGCCTCACGTACTAAAATAAATTTCTAAAAAGGTTATGAAATAATTGCAATGCTACTCACGTCGGTACGTACATGAGTAATATATCTAGCGTCAGACTAATGTACAACTACTTAGTCAACGAGTAAAAGACATTCACGTCAAGATATTCATACGCGAAATAAAAGTCCGCGTCAAGGTCTGTACCGAATTTAACATCAGAATACAACTATAGTATCCGTGGGAATAAGCGCTTTCACCGAAATAATATGAGGTCAGGAGAAAAAGGATAAGAAGGCTTTCCTTTGGTAGAAATAGAAAAGGTTGTTCGTTTTTACTGATTAACTTTTTGGTTCACTACTGCCTTTTTTCAACAACCGTTATTTCATCTTCAACTTTCACCTTGTTCTATGAACTTCTTTCAATTTTGGTGTTGTATGCGCAAGGTATGGGGAGACATCTTGCGCATAGATTCCCCTGTTCTCTTTATTACATCCTAAGTAGCCTTTGCCTCTTTCCTCCCTCATGAGCTCCATTGTTGTGGCTAGGAAGGTCCGAACAAATTAATAACGAATCCATTCATGTATGAGTAATTGATTTTAGAAAACAATATGCACGGGTAAAGAGGAAATGTAAGTACAATGTCAGTAGCCATTCTTTCTTACTTCGTGATCCCAAAAGTTTCATCTTCTCAAATTTCATTTATTCAAAGCAATGGGTCAGTCTATATTTGAATGCCACACATATCGAAATTAATGTGTAGTCTTCGTCCAAAAATAAAAATATATGTTTTTCCATGACTGACACAACTGACGACGTAAACTTGCATATCTTACCCAATAATACCATTGGTGTGTTTATTTATTCATACACGAGTGCACACGGCCTGTCAAAAAAATGACTGGATTACACATAGGACCAAATGAGCTTCAACATGGCTTTCCCATGATTTCCCATGCTATTCTATGGCTTTCCAATACTTCCCCAAGTCTCAACCGCTGATATTCTATACAACCTAATCTTACCTACCAATACACGTGATATTCATTCCGACTCCCAATCTGCTGGGTTAAGGCACCGAAAATTGTGGAGTTGATGAAGCTTATATCACAGATACGCTCATCTCACGCTGCAGGCTGGTGGGTGGGACACACGGACGGACGGACGCGGCACCTTTCATAATATAGACTAGTCCACCCCCTTTATTTGACATAAGAATGATGGTGAAATGAAAAAAATGCCGTAAAAATTATAAAAAATCAATCTCTCGAGAGTTGATGAGGCCGCGTGAACACGGCCCGTCAAAATATACAGTGCTGGAGCTTGTATCACAGATACGCTCATCACACACTTTCGGCTGGCTTCGGACAGACGGACGGACGGACGCGGCTCTTATTATAGTATAGATTTGTTTAGTACCCGCTTCCTCCGTCTCTGTCACGGTCATAGAGATGCTTAATGGCCGTATCTGTGCTACGAGTTTCCCCAGTGGATAAGTACAAGAATATTTTAATCGCGGGTACTATAAGGACGGATAAATTTGTTTGTCATCCACATCTGGAAAATTCATTCAAGGAAAACATTAAATCATTTCATTTTTGACGGTCTATGTACACAAGTATATAGTTCACAGCATTGACGAAGCGCTATTCAGATTGAAATTCGTCTTTAGAATGAGTAAACTTAATGGATTCAGCTCAAATAAGTTTACTGTACCGTATCAAGTTTTTTACACGAACCGTGTTTCTGTTAGTGACGTGCCGTTCGTTATCTACGCGGAGTTTGATATTTTTCTCGAACTCTATTGTTCTCGATCAAGGATCTTGAACGAGGAAACCTATAATTATCCATGAAATTAGGAAACTTCTCAAAGAAATTATGCGTAAGATGGCGATGAACTTTGCGGATTCTCTTTGATTTCAAAGGATAGCGTTACGGACGTAATTCTCCGTTTGCAAAACGCGCTCTGCCTTGAACTTGTAAAGAGGAAATCTCCATAGATAAATTTGCACTTCATTTCAGGTCTGTGAAAGACGTCCATTGAACAGAATTCTTTGAATATTTATGCGAGCTTCTGAAATCGAAAACTTTGGAGTATGGAACGGATTTGGTTTATTATTTCATTTGCTTGCACTAGCTTTTTTGTAGGAAATATCGGTTTGTCTATATTGAGAAACAATGCTTTCCACCCACTGGAGTAAATGTTTACCGCGTTAACTGTTGGCCAGTTACACTGAAGTTCAATATTCAACTCAAATTTGAAGTCAGTTGTAGTGAGCCATTTTGAAAATAGCAGACAATAATAAGAATGAGCCTTCATTTATCTTTAAATAAGTATTTATGAAAGCTTAATTTGTGACTATTGGTCGGTCAGCAGCGTTATGAAAATCCCCTCCGAGGCCACCGGGGGGTCACGTCGAAGTTAAAGTGTTAAATTCGTTTGGTGGAAGAGCGAACCAAGTTCAAAATTTTTATTCCTCGATGAGGTGCTGAAGTGAACAACGTCTTCACCCTTTCCCCGACGAATTTGTTCAAATAGAACAATTAATTTTTAGAAGAACGTTTTCATTGTTGTGTAATAGTTGAAAATAGTGAAAGGTGCCCTAAATTGACGTATAAGATTGCCTGTGACTTCTTGGTACAGGTTTTGGACGACTTGACACGTCTTCAAAAAGATAAATTTGATGAAAACGAACAAATTCGTCTCTGCCAACCAACGGGTAACGTAAAAATGAAAATAAAAAATACCAAGAATCAAGGACTTAATGAATTGTGTTAATTGTAGTAAGAATGCAGCCGAGCTCGTGTATGAAATTCACAAGTTATTTTATAGCTTTATATTAGAAGGCTAAACTATGGAAGAGAAGGCACACTGATTTGCCAAAATTTCCCCTCACGTTACAGGCATCATTTTGAGATGCATTTCATTAATGTATTTCCACAGCTTTACTTGCTTTGAATTTGTTTAATTTCAGTCCTTTACAAAACACAAGGTAATAACTCTTCTCCTATATTTAACTTTTGTATGCCCTCTACCGAGAACTTACGCTGCCACCATGACGTAAATTTTCAAAAATTTGCACTCTTTAGCCCCGCTTTATAATTGCATATTTTTAATTTTTCAGCATTTTAAATACATCAAGAATTGCACGTTTTTTTAGCTTTTCATCCTTTTAAATAGATCAAGAATTTCATCCTTTTAACTCTTCATCATTTAAATACGTCAAGAATTTTAGCTTTTTACCGTTTACGCATTGTTCAAAAAAATTTTTGTCCAGGGCTCCGGAGACAACCGGCGGAACAAAGACGATCCTGACTACGAAGAAGTGGGCCCTGTCACCATCCACCTGAAGCACACACCGGGTAAGGCAATGTACAGTAACTGTAACTTTCACAGAAGCTAACTCTTCTCGATGTTGCCATTAGCCATAAAAATTAACTCCCTTCTTTTTTCGGTCTTGTTCCATCGATTTCTGCACGAAATAAGGTTTAGGCAATCCGGTGTTTAAATGAAAATTAAATTGCTGATGCGGCTTTTGATAAATTTTCGGAGATGTAATGAATGTTCCGGTCTGAGATCCGATTGAGATTGCTCGAATGACTACGGTCGGTTGCACTCTACGCGATACCATGAGGATGGGGTACCATGAGGACGCGATACCATGAGGACGGGGTAGCGCGATCATCATTTCTTGAAAATCGTACAAATATAAACTGCGCCTTAGACTAACATATCTTTATATTTTTTCGTAGTTAAAACTTAAGTCATCTCTCTGTTCTCAAAAGGTAACATTTGCTGTATTTTGCCTATCCCCATAAAAATTAGTTCCCAGTTGTTTTTCTAGGAACGAAGTTCCTGAATATGGATCCAGGCTCAATTGATAATTTTTGTTTCACGCACCTAGTCTGAAAATTATTCTTCTTTCAATATTTTTTCTTCTTTTTCTTTGCAAAAAAGCTCTTCCGTTTTAACCAAGAACAAAGTTAACTCTTCATTTAAAATAAAGTATTTATTTCACTTCCTACGTAAGACAACAAATTGAATAGTAAGTGTTTAGTCTCTCACACATGTTTGTGTTGTGCAAACAAAAGACGCAGAGAGAGTTGAGAAGCTAGGCAAGAGATGCTGTGTAAGAGCGGGTGCTTCTCAGACAAGGGTGTTGTGACACACGGGGGCAGAGCGAAAAGTAGAGTCCTTTTGGCAGGCCGCGGATCTGCTTTGTTTTGTGATAAACAAAGCTAATACTGACTTTAAAACACCAACCGGTCTTTGTGTGTGCACTTTGTGATGTGGCCACGCCTTTCGTCTACCATGACAGTGGCACAGCGGGCGAAAGTAACTCATTCCTTCGTTGAAACTTGAATATTTTTATACTCGTCTACGGGGCGATCGGATGTAAGAGTATAGGGAGCTGTGAGATAACTTGGCTTTACTACTACGATTATAGGAAAAAAATTAAGGATCTTTTGCAGATAAGCACAGCCACCAATGCAACACACAAGTTCACCCTCTTGTAACTTGCGAAATAATCCACTAATCGAGTTCAAATTACTCTCAAATGAAAGAATGTTTTAATCTTTCATTTTATAATGAATTGAAGTAGATAGGTGCATTATTTCGAAAGTTACAAGTGGGTGAACTTATCTGTAGCATTAGTGGCGGGGCTAAATCTGGATAAGATACAAAATTTAAATTGTAAATACCGTTTTTATAACAATCAAATATTCTAGAATAGTTTTACTCGTTAACGTTTTAACATTGATAACATATGAGGATGGTGAAACCAAACACGTATCTAGAAACATTTCCTGCAGATAATGCTTTAGCTGAGAAGTTGCACAGCTACGACAATTGACATTATTTGAAAACTCCGTCCCTGAATGTCCTCATGGACGTGTGTCTTGTTAGGCTGATTCTATGAATGTTATGCGTTCGAATTGATATTTTTTTCGCCCACTGCCACTCATCACATATCTATCTTGTGTTTTGTAAAGTATTTACTTATGAAATAAAGTTCTGATTTAATAAAAATCAGTAAATAATTTAAGTAATTACAGTTATTTACTTAAACTTAATTTAATAATTCTGATACATCCTCATACTCCTCAGCATGTTTTTGGCACTCGAAACGTTTCACCGCTTGTACATTAATCCCATGCAGGACCAGTTTCAAGCGTATAATTTTAGAATTACCCTTTTGGAATAATTTAAACCTGAGCTGTTATCAGCAATGAATGTTCCTCCTCGAAGTTTGGAAGATAAAGGAGCAGTGAATTTAACAATTTCTGCTCATTTTAAATATATACAGTACCAAATGCATTCGACTGGTCTAAAACTCTTGAGAATTATTTCTTGGTTAAAAATTTGCGCGTACGTTTGGTTCATCGTGATTAAATTCCACTTATGTTTCACTCGGCAAACTTAAAATAGCTTTTTCTCTTGCAAGAGTATTCCACGGAACTAAAATTTCCCTTGGGTAAAATCTGACAGACAGAGCTAATTATTTGAACCATCTACCGGTGTTCAAAATCACTACACTCGCTTTTAAATATAAAAATATTTCATGGCATCTACGAATTTTTAATAATTCTTATTCATGAATGAGTTTTTTTTGTAAATGATATTTTTTACAAAGGCCAAAGATTTGAACACAAGAATTGTTGCTATAAATTCACATGAGGCAGGTGAATTTCAGTCTGAGGTTCAGGCATCACTACAATATAACTTTTTGGCTGCTTGTAGAAACATTAAAAAGGCTAAAAGGAACCAAAAAGTATGATAGGTCGGGTCGAGTTCATGCTCGCACCGTGAAAACATCAGAACTGGCAAAATCAGTCAGAGAGATTTCAAAGGAACGGAGAGAGATACTCCAGAAATCTGGTCAAAGAGGTTGATGTGTCCATTGGGATTATCTTCGTAATACTTCACGAAGACTTAAAGACTCACCATCAATAAATGAATATAAGGTAATTAATTCCTTGAACTTCATGTGTGCTCACTATTTCAAGCATCACGTGATCACAGTCTCATTTAATTACTGAGGTGGTAACAATCACCGGCTGGCAAGATAGAGCAAGCGCTCATTTTTATATACACATCCTGGGCTGAGGTGGATGTGACCGTCTCTTGCCAACACAACGACAGAGAAACGAAAACTTCATCGAACTCCCCACCATGAGATCCAACGTATCTCTAAGATCTCAACGAATTAATTTTCGTCAGTTTTATTGACAACGTAGTATGATTAGATTAAATCTACCCATCTACTCATCTCACTGCTACTCAATCTACTCAATTAAATCTACCCATCTACTCATCGTAGTTTAGAGTGGGGCTCACGTGTCTGAAGGGACCACCCTACGCAAACGAAATAATCAACTGAAGCTCACCTGAGTAGAATATCAAATACGGTCACTTGAATTAATTTTGAAAAAGACTGATCAATTGTGCCAAGCAAACGCCTGATAAAGGAAAAGGTAGAATCACTGGTGTACCTGAATAAATTGATGCTGCTTGGTGAGAGCATTCGCAAGGGAGTTAAAGTGGAAGAATTGTAAAATTTACACGTTTTCTTCAGTGACTTTCCATATCTCTCCCTAATAGCGGTGGCGTGATCTGACTTAGGCATGCCAGGAGGAAAAGCAACTAAAGGACAGGTTTCCCTTAACGAAGTCATCGCTTTTCCGTAAAGAGAATAGCACCCTTGTTTATAGGAGTTATCATTTTTTCCAGAACGAGGTGTCATTTTTCTTTTAATTACTCATCATTCTTCATTTAAAAGTGATCATCCTCGCTTGAACAAATAACCATCTTTCCTTTACCAATTCATCATTTTTCTTTTATGAATTTATCATTCTTACTTTAAGAATTCATCATTTTTCCTTTAAGAATTTATCATTATTTCTTTAACAAGTTATCATTTTTCCTTTAAGAATTTATCATTATTTCTTGAGGAAAATATTATTTTTACTTTACGAATTTAACATTCTCCCTATAAAAAAATTAGCATTCTTTCTTAAAGAAGTAATCATTAGTTTTATTTACGAATTTATCTCTCTTCCTAAAGACAAAAGAGTTTTCACGTGAAGAATGAGGTGTGGAGCTAAATAACTACCATAGTTTGAGATGGACGTTCCTGCCACGACGTATCCTTACTCAAGTTAGCGATAGAGATCGGTCAAAAACACCAATGTAACCTAAGCGCCCAACGATTTTGCACGACATACATAGTACTATGAATCAATTAATATACGCAACCGTTAACATTTTACAGTAAAAACTCAACATGCATTGAAAATGCTTGCACTTTTGAGGATTTTCGAAGCGTCTGTGGCGAAAAGCAGGTATTTTTTACGCAGGTAATACGACACACATTGTACAGTGCGTCAATTAGTACATGAAACCGTTTACATTTTAGAGTAAAAACCCAACATATTTTGAAAATGCTTACACTTTGAAGAATTTGCGACGCGTCTGTGGCGAACAGCAGGATTTTTTACAAAGGCACGACAGTGTTTTCAAGCGCCTGCTGTGCAGCTTGTGCAGAACTGCATCGCGCCGCGCATGCGCCGAGCGTTGCCCTGCCACCTGCTCGCCGAGGTGGCAACCCGCCAGCCGAGCGGCATCTGTGTTGACGCTGCCTTGGCAAATTCTGCCCACCTGCCGCCCTTCACGTCTTCTAGTGTAGCTGAGCAAAGACCATTAGCTCAAATGCATCGATTAAATCACTCTGAAAAGGGCATCAGCATCGATTAAATCACTCTGAAAAGGGCATCAGCATCGATTAAATCGCTCTGAAAAGGGCATCAGCATCGATTAAATCGCTCTGAAAAGGGCATCAGCATCGATTAAATCGCTCTGAAAAGGGCATCAGCATCGATTAAATCGCTCTGAAAAGGGCATCAGCATCGATTAAATCACTCTGAAAAGGGCATCAGCATCGATTAAATCACTCTGAAAAGGGCATCAGCATCGATTAAATCGCTCTGAAAAGGGCATCAGCATCGATTAAATCGCTCTGAAAAGGGCATCAGCATCGATTAAATCGCTCTGAAAAGGGCATCAGCATCGATTAAATCACTCTGAAAAGGGCATCAGCATCGATTAAATCACTCTGAAAAGGGCATCAACATCGATTAAATCGCTCTGAAAAGGGCATCAGCATCGATTAAATCACTCTGAAAAGGGCATCAGCATCGATTAAATTGCTCTGAAAAGGGCATCATCATCGATTAAATCACTCTGAAAAGGGCATCAGCATCGATTAAATCGCTCTGAAAAGGGCATCAGCATCGATTAAATCACTCTGAAAAGGGCATCAGCATCGATTAAATCGCTCTGAAAAGGGCATCAGCATCGATTAAATCACTCTGAAAAGGGCATCAGCATCGATTAAATTGCTCTGAAAAGGGCATCATCATCGATTAAATCACTCTGAAAAGGGCATCAGCATCGATTAAATTGCTCTGAAAAGGGCATCATCATCGATTAAATCACTCTGAAAAGGGCATCAGCATCGATTAAATCGCTCTGAAAAGGGCATCAGCATCGATTAAATCACTCTGAAAAGGGCATCAGCATCGATTAAACCGCTCTGAAAAGGGCATCAGCATCGATTAAATCACTCTGAAAAGGGCATCAGCATCGATTAAATCGCTCTGAAAAGGGCATCAGCATCGATTAAATCGCTCTGAAAAGGGCATCAGCATCGATTAAATCACTCTGAAAAGGGCATCAGCATCGATTAAACCGCTCTGAAAAGGGCATCAGCATCGATTAAATCACTCTGAAAAGGGCATCAGCATCGATTAAATCGCTCTGAAAAGGGCATCAGCAACGATTAAATCGCTCTGAAAAGGGCATCAGCATCGATTAAATCGCTCTGAAAAGGGCATTAGCATCGATTAAATCGCTCTGAAAAGGGCATCAGCATCGATTAAATCACTCTGAAAAGGGCATCAGCATCGATTAAATCGCTCTGAAAAGGGCATCAGCATCGATTAAATCACTCTGAAAAGGGCATCAGCATCGATTAAATCACTCTGAAAAGGGCATCAGCATCGATTAAATCACTCTGAAAAGGGCATCAGCATCGATTAAATCACTCTGAAAAGGGCATCAGCATCGATTAAATCACTCTGAAAAGGGCATCAGCATCGATTAAATCGCTCAGCAAAGGGCATTAGCATCGATTAAATCGCTCTGAAAAGGGCATCAGCATCGATTAAATCGCTCAGCAAAGGGCATTAGCATCGATTAAATCGCTCTGAAAAGGGCATCAGCATCGATTAAATCACTCTGAAAAGGGCATCAGCATCGATTAAATCGCTCAGAAAAGGGCATCAGCATCGATTAAATCGCTCAAGTTTCAGATTTTATCTCAGATATCAATTGCAAGTAAGAGTAAACATCTTGTGGAGTGTTCAGTCCCAAGATGGAGACTTTATATGTAATTTTCTTATAATGGTTTACGTGAATAACTGCGCAGCAAAAATTAAAAATTTTACATGCTCTCAGTTCTGACCCTTTCATCTCTTCTCTTCCGGGAATGACAGAAGGAAGGCTTTCCGACCCCAATGAGAAATGCTTTCTATTTTCGACGTTTTATGAAGGAAAAAAACTTGAAGCAAATGAGAACTGATGGACACGTTACAGAAAAAAATATTCACGAGAAAGCCGGCCTACTTTAACATGGCCAGCTCACAATAATGATGACGTCACAGCCGTGGTCGGAGATTTCCCACTATTGAGATGAATCAAAATGGCGAAATTAAAAACAGTTCCAATCTATTGTTTAAATCCCATAAAACTGTGCTGACCAGGCGTTGGAAAATCCTATGAGATATGCAGTGGTGCTTCTCCAAAGTGACTGTATGAAATATTCAGTTTCCTAAGTTTATTTTAACACGGTAGTTCTATTGCCCACCTTGTTCTGACCCATCATTAGCCAGCATCATCACATTAAGATATTAAACAAGTAAATAACGACCTCACGCATCTTCTTGCAGTATCTATAAGTAATTAAATAGATTGCATAAGTAATTCCCAGTGGAATGAACACACTTTCAGGGGACGTTAGAATGCATAATTTACTCATTAGGAATCCTACTCATACTCATTAGGAATCCTACTCATGTCTCAAAAAGAGCCGAGTCCGTAAAATACGTTAGAGAACATTTTTCAAAAATTGTTTAAATTGTTTAAAAATGTTCTCTAACGTATTTTACAAATCCAGCTGTTTGAGACATGAGTAGAATTCCTCAACTCTTTTATGGTGAAGTATACTCACTCAGTACATCTAAATAGCGTTATCCATTTTTTTTTCTAGCGATTTATTTTGAGATCAGTAAAGTTCTTGCATTAATCTTGTGTGAGCTTGGTGTTTAGGTTCAATATATTGTTTTTTCTCATCAGCTTCTCTGCCAAGACACGCGACTAGCAGCATCCCTTGAACTCTGTGTGCTCAGGTGATGGATTAGCTTCTGAGCGGGAAAGACACTAATTCTTCTGTGCAGAAAACAGTCAATTCTCGAATTATACAATATCATTGTACGTGAGCTTGCACTCATTCGGTCCAAAATGAGTACTCGATCATAACTTGAAACAAGCATCGGATCAGTTATACAATTTAAACCCTGTAAGCAATTTATTTCCCGAGTATTATTAGTGATTGATTTTTTATATGTTGGTATCATGTAAATTAAGCTTCGTTTACCGTCGAGACGTCTGGAAGATATCGTCTGACTAGAAGATCGATCACTCTATCTTATTGAGACCAGAACGATTAGCTATTAGCTAGCCTATCACGTCACTTTAATTTGTTCAGCCTCTTCCAGTCAGGCCTGCGGAAATTCGATCTCGTAAAAGATTGTTTTCTGCTTTCTTCCTTTCTTCACATTTCATAGTTTTAATTTCTATTTGCATACCCTTTTTATTTTCGTTTTCCTTTTGTAGAGTGATACAACCATTGTATCGATAATAATTTGCACTCCTAGGAGAAGATGCATAGGTTGTTCATTTGCACCGATTGGCGATGGTAAATTTTTTTTCGTTAATTAGGCCTTTCTATTTTTAATAATTTTCGAATAATGCCCAACAACTTGAGGGTTTACGGATACAAAAATTCCGCATTTACACCAGTGAGAATCTGCGTTTATGTTCGTGGTCTTTTCAGACTGTTGCATGCTGGATAGCTAAGTACGAATTTCTATCTCAATCAATTTTAATACATTATATCAGATGTTTTTTTAAGCTTTCAAAAGTTTCGATGGTAATTTCATTGTCAGAAGTCCACTTATTTTTGCGTACGAAAAGTTTTCGGCTGCATAGAATATTCTGAAAGTTGTTCAAGAAAAAATGTTCACTTGTATGCCGAGACACCTTTTAGAAGTAAGTTTACATAATGAAAACGGAAATACCATCCTATTTTGTAGAGACGGGCATCACTGTTTGTACTCTTTATTTAACCGTTTTCACAGAATATAAGAGCATCGCTAAAAACACGCTTAGTGTGTGTGTAAAAATTTCTTAAGGCGAAAAGTCATCACAGACAACAAAACGCTCTGAAGGAGAACACTTTGCCTCCGAAAAAAGACGGCCCCAGCACCTGACAAAGGTTGTGGTTCTGGGAGTGACTCACGCGAAAACTTTCTGTGTCACACTTTCTTTGCTATATTGTTTTGTTTTCTCGTTTGTATTGCAAACTGTAATGTCATAACCGTTCAAGCGTTGAAATTTTTTTGCTATTAAATTCAATCACAGTAAAATGAATTCACGTGTGCTTGAATATTTATGAAAAAGTCAAATGTTTTAAGCATTCCATAAGCACCAATTTTTTTTCTATGATTATATTAACACCGACTCCTTGGAAATATGTTTTGAGAAACTGCTTTTAGTGGCAACACATACTGTTAAAGTTACTGTCATTAAAAACCAATTAATTTTCTATCATCTTCTCAGGAACTTTTATTCATACTCAATTTGAAAAAAAACATTTTCATGTGCTCAGGAGAGATAAAATGTTTACTAATTTTTCGTTTATTATCTGCGATATGTTTTCGGAAATCTCCTATCTTATTTCTGAATATTATGTAGACTACAAAACGGGCTTAAATTCTCATAGCCAGTTTTTGCGTTCATTTCGCTTGGAAATGATCATTTTCTCGCCCGTTCATTCCGCTTGGAAATGGCCCGTTTCTTGCCCGTTCATTTCGCTTCGAAATGACCTGTTTCTTATCCAGTCATGTCACTTAGAAATGCCCCGTATCTTACCTGTTCATGTTTCATAAAAATGATCCATTTCTCGCCCGTTCATGTCGCTTCGAGACTGACCCGTTTCTAACCCGTTTAGTTCACTTGGAAATGTCCCGTTTCTCACCCGTTCATGTCGAGAATTTACAGCGTGCTTGATGGTCATTGCAAAATCCCTATCCTATATAGCGCATTAGTAAAACTAAACTCAATGTGAGAATTTTTATGAATATTAGCTACCTCTGGTTTGTACCGAACATTTTGCGCAGCAGACAACCGAGCTTTGCGTCAGTGAGTCATCGGCAGCGCGCACCGACAGGTGTGATGTGGTCGATCCGAAATACGCAGCCGCGCTGTCGTACCTTCGCCGAAGTAAACAATTTTCAGCGGCTTATTGATACCGTCAGATAGTGCTCTTAAACTATTTTCTTAGATGAGGCCTATTAGTGATACCTTTGAATGAATGCACCTGGATTGGAGAGTACATATATTCTACTCTATCATAGTACGAATTAATCAATTTAAAATTACTCGTCACCGTGGCCTTCGTCTTTCATTCGGAAAGTTGCGAGTTCAGACGTATTTCAAGCTCTGCATTTCTCCACTACTAAAATAGGCTTGTCATAATTACCTTATTCGATTAGGATGTTTATATGGGTACAAGATTGACGTAGAGACGACCAGCATTACATCTTAGTCTTGTTTAAAAGTCATTTAAAAAATTAAGGTTAAATATGATGTGTCTCCAGTTGATTGAAATAAAGCACATTTTTTACTCAGGTAGTTGTGAAGGAACTTAAACAAGCTTTATTAGAATGTTTCTTCCCGGTAGCATGGTGTGAGGTTGTCTGTCATTTTCCGTCGGCAAAAGTTAAAAAATTATTAATCTTCTCGGTGAGCTTTGAGCTAGAATCTGATACGAGGTTTTCTTGACAGAGCGATAGAAACCACGAAAGTGTGTCAAGTGACGGAACGTTTTTCAATTTTCAGACAAAATGTATACTTGGATGTTCCTCCAAGCAATGCACGTTCAAAAACCACTTGGCCAGATTTTTCCTACCTCAGTCTTAGGTGCTACAAAAGTAATGTCTGGTGAGGAAGTGCAATGTGATCACTTCATGGAGAGTGGAGTCATATCAGAGCACATTCAGCAAAGTTAATCCATGATTTTATTTCAGTTGTAAATGCTATAACAATGCGATCTATTTAATTCCCTATGCATATTCTAATAACTAGTGATTTTTTCTCTAAAATTGAGGTCATTCGCATCTCCACACTTTTTTTATGAAATTGAAGCCTTGTGCATCATCACACTATTTCTCTCAAATTGAAGTCCTTAGCGTCTTCACACATTTTCTTTGAAAATATAAAGGGCTAATTTCACAATTTGATACATTTGTACGCAACGATGAATCCTGAACATTTCCCAGCGAGTGAATCAGAAATTTAAGTGACTATCACGATGTGATACATTTGTACACAATGATAAAACACCTGGACATTTGAGGTTGAAACGTTTGGAACTTGGCAGACGGACGCGGCGATGGGAAGCACTGCGAGGTGTGTGGGTCCGCGCAGGCTGTCGTCCGGTGCGCCAACTGCTCCGGCCAGGTCTTCTGTGAGGCGTGTGACGAGGTCTTCCACCGGCACCCACGCCGCACCCAGCACTGCAGGAAGGTGAAATGCAACGGCAAATTCCAAAATTTTTGAGACATTAAACTTTGGAAATTAAATCGCTGGTGTAGTTTATATAATTTTATTCTATTTTCTGAAGTCGGCGCCACCTACTGCAGTGGTAAAACCAGGAATATAATAATAATAATAATAATAATAATAATATAAATAAAAATAATAGCCGGCGCCACCTTTCAGTTGCGACAACTTCAGAAAGATTGTGTGGCGATTGAAATAGATCTAAGAAAATCACATTATAAAATATATTTAAAAAAATAGATTTAGTGACGTTTGACCGATGCGCCATTACAACTTTGATCTCAAGAAAAGACAGCATGCTCATGTTCGTTTGATGAACAGTCGCGTCAGTGAACAGAATACTCGTTTTCACTCGTATCACTCGGTCACGAACAACACGTTAGCTCCTGTTTATATCATTTTATATCACTTTTACGAGTGACTACCAAGCTCAGATTACATAAGTTTTCAGCTTCCGTCTTTTAGTGATCCTACTGTGCCATTGTTAACCCGTCGCATGACTGGACACGATAAAACCTGCCATGTGTTGGCTGGGTCGATGGCGATATTAGATGATCAGAGAAACGCTCTCCCAATGTGTCTGAACCCCTTCAATGCTCATCGAGTTTCATGCGAGTAGTATTTGATATTAGAGTTACATATACGTCATCTTACTCGGACCTCTGTTAATACGATACAAATTGGCACCAGTTGTTGACAATGTCAATCAAGCGTCGAAGTAGTTGTATAACTGGGACTAAATTTTCTTCATTTGGGCTGAAGTTGCCATTAGATGATGTTGTGTAACAAAATTTATCGATACAAGTTGTAACAGAAGTTACCGGTACAAGTTAAAGCAGAAGTTACCGGTAGAAGTTATAACAGAATTTACTTCTACAAGTTAAAACAGAAGTTACCGTTACAAGTCATAACAGAATTTATCGATACAAATTGTAACGGAAGTTACCGGTAGAAGTTATAACAGAATTTACTGTTACTAGTCATTTCCTAGAAAAAAGGAGTTTGTTTACGTTGTCTTCACGACGTAGTGGTGACGATGTATATATTTTCAGGCGATGGAGGGAGTGCGGCCCCCCCTACCTCCCAAGACTGTGGAGGGGAGCAAAGACGTCCCTCCACCGCAGCCCCCTCCTCGGAGGAACAAAAGGAGTTTCTTGGCTGGCACCAACCTAAGGAAAGATCAAGTGAGTGTGCTCTATTTCTTCCAAATCGCTGCGTCACTTCCAGGTTTATTAATTCATTAATTTGTTACGGGTTTTATAAGTTCATTAAGGATAATTTTAGAGTGCTTTAATGGTGCGTAAGTTCCATTTACTGCCTACGTTAAAAATCTAAGGAAAACTGTAAACAATTGGATTTTAATTTGAAGAGTTTTTGTGCACTATTATTTGTATACAGTGACATTGTTTTTTTGATTCTGATGCCCTATTTTGCATGGTGATTTTACCTGTTTTTTGACCGAGCTTATTAATTTTTCCTCTTCAAGTAACAATTTCAATTAAACCCAAATTTTTCTCCTATATTTTACACTTTTGACCTTGATTTGGCCCTTATTTTGAACTCATGGCTTAAATATCATTTCCAAACTTAATGGAACCTAAATTTCATTTTATTTGCCATTTGAACCTTGTTTTTGAGTGAAAATTGTGTTTTTATTCACGATTTCCCCCTGACAGCTGCACTCTGGCAGCCTTTGCTCACTCCGGCAAGATTCAACGGAAAGGCTTGCTCCAAAAAAGGTACCCAAGTTCATACGTTCCCTAAATTTTGGTATAAATTTAGGTACTTCTGGGGTAATTTCAGTTATCTTTTCCCTTTTATGAATCTCAAAAATCCGTCCCTGCAGGAATTTATTCTTCAGTTTCGATTTGAAAATCAGGTCTGCTTTTGTGCAGATATAAGATAATTTTCTTAAAATTAGATACGTCTGATCATAGTTTAGTACGAAATTGAGAATATTAACAGCTCTACTACATATTTTATGCAGGTTTTGACCAATAGTTCAACAAGGAACCTTTTTGTTGTTTCTTTGTTTCAAATCAGGAGTCAAAGTCAAATTTGAAATTGATAAGCAGAGAATTGCTCCCGAGTTGAATAAATATCTAAGCATTCTGTTTGAAAGACTTGGAAGAAATTCATTCTTCCTAAAAGCCTTACGAATTTCTTCTTTTGAAGAATTTAAAAAGAATTACATCATTTATGCGTGGTACAACACCACATCGTAAGTTCACACTGAATGTAAATTTTGCTGACGATTGCGTGAATTTCAATATTACACAATTCCGAGTTGCCTCAGAGACGTAGGTAAAGCATGAAGACAAATGTCTCTTTAAAGACAAATAAACTATTGTTCATCCTTAACACAAGTACAAAGTCTCGTTTAGATGTTCACATCATTTATTGCTAGTGTACCAGTGAAATCGAAAATGATGACCTTATTTCAAACGCATACTGCTTTAATTAGGGGCAAAAAAGTTTTTTAAATGAATAGCTTGAATAATTGTATTTTTTATTACTCAATTGCGTATCAAGATAACTTTTGAATGAAATCCAATCAAATGGAATAAATCAAACTGAAAAAATGAACCTGCAGTCACTATGTAGTATTCAGTATACAGTTCAGTAAACAGCAAACATTCTTTTGACCGTAAATTGATGGGATTAAATTAGATCTCATTTACTCACATCTTGCACGAATGATTTGGCTGCTTAATGCTGGTAGAGACAGCGGCTCCGAGAATAAATGATGTGCATTGCGTTGCGGAGGTCGAGAAGGGCAATATTATTCTCCCTTCAGACTATTTCGAAACTTTGAATCCTTTGTTTTTTCTAAGCTCATTGACTAAAGAAAAATGCTTCAGTAGGGTGTTTAACTTAAACTTTTTTATCACACTTATTTATAGTAAAAATTCATTTTAAAATAGCTTGTTCGCTTCAAATTTTCTGGAAAAACTATCAAGGATTACCAATAAAACGATAATTACAAAAGTATTGGATTTTCTTGAGTTTTGTGTTATAAAATCAAATCAAAATTTAAAATCCCTTTACTTGCATGAGTAAATCCATGAGTAAGTGCACATCACCAGTTCTCTCAATGATACAAGCATCACAACTCGGTGATTTTTATTAGGAAATTTAAAATTTCTGGCAAACTTTATTTCCATTAGCGAAATTTCTGTAATTTCGTCCTGGCACTGTCCCCAAAATGCACTCATAAACGCTTTGCAAATTGAAGTGAAAATTGAATACATGGCCCAACACGAAAAGTTGCGAGGACATGTGCGAATACGTATATCCTCGGCTACGTACAAAGGACAAATATATCGCACTAACATATTACCCTTATTTTTTATACAAGAGGATATATTTCACTTTCAAATTCCGTTACATTGTAAAGGTCGTAGACGAAGAAAGACCGAAGTTTGTGTGTAATCTGTGATGCAACGTTCCCCTCCCTCCAGCCCGCAGCTCCACCGCCGCCAGTCCGGCGTCCAGAACTTCTGTACTCGCATGCTCATAAAAAGTCTACGGTGACTCTACGATTGTTTTCATTGCTTGAAATTTTAAGTATTTTTAACCCTTCAACTGTGTGCTGGTTGACGTCGAACTTCGGAGGCAAACATGAAAAGAAATCTAAACTCATAATCGCGAATATCATGTTCAGCTTTTTCGAAATTTATTCTATTTTTTACTCCATTCAGAAATTATTAAAAAAAAGTAAATCATATATTTCATTGTATGAGATGAGAATGTCACTGAAATCCTCGAGTTCAGACGTCCATCAGCGCAAGAAAATATTAACCTGACCCACCGTGAGTCGATCACATCTGCTGGGTAACATGGGAAGATTTAAATAAGTGACATTCACTCAACTCTCTTATACGAAAAAGTCAATGTACTTTTAACTAAGTCCTGACTTTGTTAAAAACAAACTACGTTTTATAATTGCCTTTGTGTTTACTATTTTGACATCAAACCTCCGTAAACATGTTTATTTATCCAACATTTGTGATCGACATTGAGAATTTTACATCAAGTCGAAAGCTTGCCCACTGCATGTGTCCAACCTAACGCTTAATTTTCGGTGACAACAAACTTGCTGCAGTTCCTCCAACTCGATTCCGACTTTGTTTTCAAGTAACAAATAAAATTATTTGCTAATACAACAGAGACGTCAATGTTTGCTATCGTTACTTTGTTTCTATTGATTAACTTGTTTTATAGTAGTTACTAAACAATAAGATTAGTGTAGTTAATTTAAGCGACCCAGAGTAAAATAAATTATGTTATGTAATTACAGAAGAATTAGCTCGGTCAAGAAAATCAATACGTTTCATGAGCTATATCTATATACTCATGGTATGTTGGTAAGTTCTTAAAGCACCACAGAACGCGCACCCACTCAAGCTTAGTCGTTTTGCGTAGTCAAAACGCTGTGCCTCAGCACTTGTGTAAAAGTTTCACGTGCGGTAATTACTGTGGTAGTTTCACATAGTAATTAATTAAAATTACTGTGGTAATTTTATGAGTAGGTTGAATAACTTTTGGCGTTGATTGCATGCTTACTAGATTCTAAAGGGACGAACTTAATTGCGAGTCTAGGAGATTAGCCAACCTAAGCTGCCATTTTCCTTCTTAGCCTAAAACGAAAATCCAAAACAGCGCACATTTTTGAAGTACAAACATGTATATTCCTGCTATACTGTGCAACTATGGTCATGAGGGGTGATCGATTTTAATATGTGCCCGCAGTCAGTGGGGATGAACGGGAGAGGTTTCAAATCTATTATTATTATCTATTTATATTTATTATTAGCTATTTATTTATTATTATTAGCCCAAAATATTTTGGTTATGGGATTAAAGATTGGTAAAATGTACTGTTTCTCTGCCGGATTATCTGATCTGTGGTAACTTGCTGTTAGCGGGTAAGGGTTTCTTAGCAATTTATATCGTCGTTGCAGTACAGCTGGCAGCGTAACATTTTCTCAATGGACTTGGCTACGCACGTAGCTCTAAGCGTAATTCATTTCACTTTTTTGTTAAGATAGGTGAAGTTTTTTCGAGGAATTTACTTACATACTCTCCATGATTCCTTACTATATCCATAACTAGTCGTGCACTTACATTTCCAATCTACCGTAGCACGACGTCCGAAATTATAGGTTCGTCCTCAGTGATGGCTAGAATAAATCCAGTAAAAATGTTACTGAAAATCTTATATTTTGTTGGTATTCGAAAAGAAAATAATTGAAACAAACATATTGTATGTGGACACTTGTAAAAGAGGGCAAATCCACGGTCATGGCTGTGATATAAATTTGTTTTTCGCTGAGAATTTTTCGACATATGTAGACTTTTGTATATGAGGGTAAATCCACGGCAAAGGTTGTAACATGAATTAGTATCTCGCTCTGAACTTTTCACTGTTTGTGGGCATGTGTACATGAGAGTAAATATACTGCTAAGGTTGTAATAGGAATTGATTTTTTGCTACGAACTTTCGAGTTTATGTGGACACTTGTACGGGAATTATTTTTTCTCACAAATTTTTACTATATGTCCGCACCTGTACATGGGGGCGAATCCACAGTCACGGTTGTAATATGAATTGGGTTTTCGCTGCGAACTTTTGACCTACTGCTGACTGGACGTGTCTGTTGTGGCCAGAGCGGGTCGACGGAAGGGCCGCTGTCGGAGGGCGGCGACACCGCCCGCTCCACCATCATGAGCAGCCTCAAGCGCTTCATGGGCAGCCGTCCCCTGCCTGCCCCGCCCTCAGGAGCTGCGAGAGGTGCTTATCTCTTAGGCTAAACTTCACTTAGAGCTTAACTACACCTTATTGGAACTGAACTAGAACTTATTGGAGCTTAATTAGAACGTACAAGAGCTTAAAGAGAAGTTATTAGAACATTAAGTAGAACTTATTAGGACTTAACTAGAAATTATTAGAGCTTAACTACTACTTATTAGAGCTCAACTAGGCCTTACTGTTGGAACTTAGCTAAACTTATTAGAGCTTAACTAGAAATCATTGGAATTTAACTAGAACTTATTGGAACTTAACTAGACCTTTTTTGGAACTTTCCATGAACTTATTGAAACCTGAATAGAATTTATTAAGCATTAACTAGAACTTATTACAACTTAATAGAACTTACTTGAGGTTAATGAAAAACCACTTGATCTTGAGCCCCTTGAGCCTAATAGAACTGAATTAGAACCCGTTACTGCTTAACTAGAACCTATTAGAACTAAACAAGAGCTTATTAGAACTTAATTAAAACTTATTACGTCTTAACTAGTACCTGTTTGAATTCACGCGAAAGTAACTAGAAGTTAATTTTTCAAGTTAGTTCACCATATTATTTAAGACATACTATAAGCTTAAAGGGGAAGGGCTTGGGAGAATAGAAGGGGATTATGCATAGTGTCTGTCGTCGTCAGTATATCTCAGAAGATCTAGCGCTCCACGTTCTTCTCATGAAATTTCAAAGTCGTTTCATTAACTTGATTAAATATAAAATCTGTCCTAAGTGATCAGAGCCTATCCAATTCTCTCTTTACCTGACCTATTCTACCCAAACACGACCTGAACTTTCCATGAGCTTTCCATAGGTGAAGTTTTTTCGAGGAATTTACTTACATACTCTCCATGATTCCTTACAATATCCATAACTAGTCGTGCACTTACATTTCCAATCTACCGTAGCACGACGTCCGAAATTATAGGTTCGTCCTCAGCGACGGCTAGAATAAATCCAGTAAAAATGTTTATGAGTTGGTTGAATAACTTTTGGCGTTGATTGCATGCCTACTAGATTCTAAAGGGACGAACTTAATTGCGAGTCTAGATTAGTCAACCTAAGCTGCCATTTTCCTTCTTAGCCTAAAACGAAAATCTAAAACAGCGCACATTCCTGAAGTACAAACATGTATATTCCTGCTATACTGTGCAACAATGGTCATGAGGGGTGATCGATTTTAATATGTGCCCGCAGTCAAGGGGGTGAACGGGAGAGGTTTCCAAACTAAATGATGATTTTTTAGCTTAAAATATTTTGGTTATGGGATTAAAGATTGGTAAAATATACTGTTTCTCTGCCGGATTTTCTCTGACTTAAGCTATCTTTATGTACCATAAGGTGTCCCTGCTCAACCATGAAGTTTCTTATGCACCTAAAGTCAGTTGACCCGCTGACGTAACTAAGATACCGCTCAAATTACCTTAAAATTTTCCTCACCGCAGTAATGAAAGCGTAAACAATGAACTGGCAAACGGACGAAACACAAGCAGAACAATAGTGCGAATTGTTTTCAGTATTGATAGTTGAATCTTCTTTTTTATGCCACGCAAATCAAGTTCTGTAAATTATTTGAATGAAAACAGTGTAATTTTCAGTATTTGTCAAGATTTTAATAGTTTTATGGTATTATTTTTGATAATGTAACAGATTTTGGGAATGATAATTAAGATATGTTAATTTGGAGGAAAACAGCGGAATAATAGAACTTGTCCTGATGCTAATAGTTTTATTGAAGTATTTTTGATGATGTGCCAGAATGCTAGTGTATGTCTTCGATGTCAAGTCACTGATATTTTCATGTCACTGATATATTCAGTCACTGGTATTTCCATGTCACTGATATTTTCAGTCACTCGTCTTTCCATGTCACAGATATTTTCATGTCACTTATATTTTCAGTCACTGGTCTTTCCATGTCACTGATATTTTCATGTTACTGATATTTCAGTCACTGGTATTTCCATGTCACTGATATTTCCATGTCCGTGAAATTTTCACGTCCCTGATATTTTCATGCCACTGATATTCTCATGTCACTGATACTTTCATGTCACTTATAATTTCATGTCACTGATATTTTCATGCCACTTATATTCTTCACAGGCGGGCCGGCAGCCGGAGGTGGGACGCTGCACAGCAACCTCATCAGGTCCCTCACATCGCCTGATCTCGCCACCGAAGAGTGAGAGCTGCATCCCAGTCAAACTTTTTCGCGGCCTGCATGCATGTTTTTTGCCGCCCAAGTAATTAAATCGCTTAGGCGGCGAAAAACATGCATGCTCCGGCGAAAAATTTGGACTGGGTTGTATTGTTACAGGTTTCGTTTAGCTTGAATTATAATTATTCACGTGATTAAAGTGACCTTAACACTTCGACCGCAACGTACGCCGCCGGTGGCCACGGAGGGGATTTTCATAACGCTACTGACTGACCAGTTATCACCGACTCTGCTTTTATAAATGCTCAATTTAAGCTTAATGAAAGCTTGATCCAGTTAATGTGCGGAATTTTGAAAATTGCACATTGCAATTGACTTTGAATTCGAGTTGAATATTGAACTTCAGTATAACCAATTGCGGTCAAAGGGTTAAAAAGTTTGTGAAGTGCTGCTGGTTCTAAGGCGCTCACACGACGTGCATCAGAAATGTCCCTTTCAGAACCAATTGCAGTAAAAGTGTTATTTATATTTTTAATGTAAATACTTTATTATTATTATTTTATGTACGACGTGGCACTACCGAAGACGCTACAGTGAAATCAATAATAGTAACTTTAAAGCATAAAAAACACAATAAAGCATAAAAATGATTAATTTTCTCGGAATTTTCTTCGTTTTTAAGTTTCTAAAAACCACTTTCTGCATCCCTCCCCCCAGAAACGAGCCAGCTCTGGCAGTAGCCATCCCCCAGACGGTGGTGGACCTGACTCACGAGGACCAGCGGCGGGGGGAGCGCACCTCCGCGTACCCCCCACTCCCTCGGCCCCCCGCCAGCACCGCGGGGGCAGTGGACGGCCAAAACAAGACCAACAGCGGGCCACACCAGCGCAAGCTGTCTCTCCAACAAGCACCTTTGTCCAGGGACGAAAAAAGGGTGAGTTCTAAAGAGATTCTTGTATAACTTTTTAAAATAAGTTTTAATTTAAATTCAATATGATGACTTTTTTTGAGACCGAAATCTCAGTGTTTGATGAATTTTCTATAAAATCAGAAAGATTCTGGTAACTTTTTTTAAGAAAGTGTTTGTTTAAATCAATGTGTTCATTTTTTGGAAACAGAATTTTTTCACTGCTTGTGGAATTTTGCATACAATCAGACGGAGCTTATTGAAAGCTAAAGATGAGTTTGGTAAAATTTTCGGGATTTCATCGGAAAATTTTGTGTGGGTAAACTCCTTGTTAGTTATTTCAAATTAACTTAACCATTTCATTTTTAGATTCACAAATACGAACTTAGAAATTAAGGTTGTCATTATGGCTTTGATCTTAACAGATGATTTAAAACCTACTGAAGTAAAAGCTAAATACCCTCCACAAAATTGCTTATGTTGGCAAATGTTCCATACACTTTAAAATTATTTCCATTGAATGAGTTTTAATAGTTAACTGAGATGGTGTGCGTGTAAATCTTGACTATCCCCTTAAAAAATTGGGAATTTTTAGTAACTAAACTGTTTTGTAAAGATAACTTTTGTTTTATTCAGGATTTAAAATAAATTTGGTTTTCGGAAAATATATACGCGTGTAAATTTAAGCTCCCATGCTACTTTACAAGTATTTATATGTTAAATAAAGCATAAAATTGTTCTCGTGACTGTAACAATGAGAATTAATTAATAAATAATGTGGAGTTATTCGTTATAAGTCCGTATAATGATAACAATTTACCCTTTTTAAAGCATAATATTGCTCAATACCAGTACCAATGATAAAGTTAGATTTACTCGAAAAATTTCAAAAATAAACCGCATTTATCTTCAAGGAAAACATTTTATTTCGAGAGCGATCAATAGAGGATTAACTTTTTTTTCAAATCAAGTTGTAAAAATTTCGACAAATTTGCACCACTACGGCTCATATCGCACCAATTGTATGAAATTCAAATTGAAATTTTCCTTCAAACCAACAAAGTTATGTCTATTATGTCTAAAAAGTAATGAATGTTTAAAAATTCAAAACTATAATGCATGATGTACAATGATTAAAAAAAAATCTACGGGAATTAAACCGAATATTTAAATAACTCTGGTTGATGGGTTTGCTTAAAACTCTACGGTGATTGCAACACAGATTTAAGTATCTGTTTTGCTTGTTGTCCACCAATGTGTATGACATAGCGGCAGCTTGATGAATAACTCTCAAGTCTTTTAACTGAAAATATTTCGATAAATGCCTATATTTTATATGCGAATGATTTCCTTTTTGAATTTTTAGCTGTATTTGCATTTTGAAATTTGTTCATTTTTTGCGAAGCTCTACATGACGAAATTTAAATTTTGTAGCGATTTTTAATGTAATGAACAATTTTGCCGCAAATGCAATAAAGTCAAATCTTTTGATCATATTAAAATTTCATTTGAGTGTGAGATAAATGAAAAACTTAGTCGCTTTTAGTGTGTTAAAGGAACGTATGGCCTTCTGTTCATTCACGCAGGAATAAAAGCTAACATTATTTAAATTTAATCTTCCAACTTTGCATTTACACGTAGTTTTTGGGAAATTCATTCGCGAGGGGCTTTTCGTATGAATATCACAATGAAATTAAATCATAAATGGAATACAGAGGTCAAGAAATTTTTTCGCAAGTTGTGTTACTGAAGGATTTACCTTTACGGCGTACTTCGCAGCATAACTTACAAGTGAACTTACGCTGCCAGGTGTGTACTTACGACGACGTGAATTATCCGCAAATCTGGCTCCGGTTCAACAACAAACCCTAAAAATGCAGGGATCTTTAAAACATTTCCGATACAGCCACGCATCAACGAACTAAGGCCTCGCGCTGTCACCCAAGAATTCAACCGTAGCGGCTGCAGATATTCTTGCAGGCAATACAGAAAGTTCTTCCGTTCCGGCAGCTATTTCTGTTTCACCAAAAATAGCTTCTTGACACCTGCTGAGGAAGGAGAAGACGTTTTTATGGAGCCTGCTGATGAACAAATGGCCTTGTGGTTATTGCTGCGCTCTTGATAAATTATGAATTGATTGTGGTTATGCTAAAGAAATTGGGCCTTTATGTTAAAGAATCTGTATTTCTTTAAAATAAATCTGTATTTCTGTATTTTTCTTGCTGCACTGCAGGATATTTTGGGTGAATTGGTCTCAATTTAAAAATTATTTGTAACGTTAAACTACTGAGTGTTTTTTTTTTGTTTAGAAGGCCAAACTGAAGTGCAGAATTTCGAAGTAAAAAATACGATTTAGGCTAACCGGTTGAGGATATTTCAATAAGTTAATAATGCAGAAACATAATTTTATGAACAAGTCTTACAATTTTTCTGAATCGGGATGTAGGACTTCGTATTTTCAAGAATCTTTTTCATAATTTTCAAGTTATGTTCGAGAAAAAGCAAACGTTCAAGCCGATTTCGCTGTAAAAATTAGTAAGAAAGTAAGGAAGATATATCTTCTAAAGTAACTTCCATCTGCTGCTTTGTGTTGTGTGCCTAATACATATTAAATATAGGACACGTTTGCAGTATATGAATTCGTTTCGAATAAATTTGATTTTATTTGTTATAATTTCAATATTTTCCGACATTGTGTCCGCCCATTATGCTGAACGTATATTTTGCTTTACTTATGTTTTATTAATGTTTTACTATTGTTTCATTAACGTTTTATAAATGTCTTCACATTTGCCCAATTTTGGTGTCATATTAAGTACTAATGTAATCTGATATCTCAATCAACGTTCTCGCTAAAAAACTAAATCAGCTTCGCCCTACTAACTACCACGTCAATTTCCTTACACAAGCGCATTCCAGAACTGGATATTACGCTGTAATTAAACACATCCATTACTTATGTTTTGTTATAGCACGAGCTAATTCACTTGATCTTCAAATATCCTCTTGCCATGGACCGCAACGTATAAGAATGAAAACCAGTCGTAATTTTTCAGCTAATTCAACGCTTGATTAAGGTTGTAAATAGTGGGGGTAACTTTTATCCGTTCCAAGTTAAGGTTTGCATAAAATAATTTTGTGTAACTCTGGGATCGACTGAACGAGCTTGAAATAATGATTTAATATATCTCTGAAGGTCACACCGAGCACACTGAGTCTGAAGGTCTTCCCCGTCTCTCTTACTTCATTGTGTATAAAATTTATCTACAATGTTTATGTTGAGTTAAAAGGTATGAATTTAACGCCTTCTGCTACCTAGAAAACCTCTGTATCGCTGCCATCAAAGCTTTTGCAGCACGTTACCTCTGCCATTTTTCACGGTTGTTTATTTCTGTCACCTTTCTTTAAAAGTTTATCTTTTAAATTTAAGGTTTAAATTCAAAGGTATTGGAGTACGGTACCTTTGCCATTTCTCACGGCTATTTATTTCTGCCACCTATTTTTTCAAATTAAATCATTTAAACTTAATGTTTAAATTTAAAGCTAACAGAGTACGTTACCTCTGTCATTTCTCTCACCACTACTTTATTTTCGCCCTCATGTCACTGCCTTTTTTTAAAAGTAAAGTTTATCAGCTCATCACCATAAACTTGAACTTGCCCAGGTAGCGCTGCCGCTCCCGAACAAAATGTAGACAACAGGTGCGCGTCACAAGCCTCACATCGCTATTCACATCGCATTTGCTTCGCTGAGGCGCCAGCGTAGCGCAAAGGTTCGGTGACTTAATGGCTACGAATTTCCCCTAAAAACTTTTCGCAAGACAAAATCGTTTTCCTGACGATGATTTTTATAATACGTACTTTATATTTCTTGAATGCATCGTTGCGTGTTCGAGAGCGATGAAATTTAGTCTTTAAAGAAGTATCTCAAGAGGGTCTAGTTGTTAGTGTGTGTGATTTCTATTCACTGAAGTATATTTCAAGACATCACTCATTTAGATATTGATCCTAGAAGTGCTGAAATTTATTTAAGGCTCAATGCCCCCTTGTAAATTTAAACTCCCTAAGCAATTAAAGTTTCTCGAGGTATCGCTAGACCGTCTATTTCTTAGTGCCATTGGTTTCTACGAGAGAAGGTATATATCATGTCACCACTCATAGAGGTATTGATTCTAGCAGCCCTACAGCTTAGACAAGGTTCAAATTCAAAAAGTGAATTCAAACTCTCAAAGCAATTAAAGCTTCTCGTATCCACAGAACTGGAGCAAAGCCACGATGAAAACTATTGAAGGCTTTAAGACAACACATGTTATATAACCTTGAAATATTTATATATTTTGCACTGCAATGCGTGCAGCCTCACGAGGAACATCAAGGCGGGCTCTGTAAGAAGCCGCGGTCAAAACTGTAGTTATTGACTCTTACATGCACGCACCTGCCCACCTGCCTTCTGCATCTGCAGTTGCCAGAGCTGGGGACGGGTCTGCGTGCAGCCTTGGCAGCTGAGAACTGGCAACTGGCGACCCGTGCTCCCGTAGTCGCTTGCCAAAAGCACAGAAGCTCATCACCGTCGCCGGTTTTTTGTTTACTTCTGAATCGTTGAATTGTGCGCCGATATGTGGGCCTCATTTTGTTTACCTATACGCCTCATTTTCCTTGAAGAATACGCAATTTGGTTCTTACATCAAACAAGCCAAATAAGCTTTATAGTTTCTGCACGCCAAATGAGTTTCTGAAATATATATATATATATATATATATATATCATATATATGTAAATATAATTAAATACTTACAAATATATATGAATATATAAATATAATTAAATACTTACAAATATATATGAATATATAAATATGTACGTATATATGTATCTACATGTGAAGCGTAATCTGTTATTCAGCAAAACGTTAGAGTTATGTTAGTGTGCAAGTCATTACGTCAAAATGAAATACACCATTTGTATAATGCTGGATAAGATAAGGGTATAATTCATTCAGTTGCCAGCAATATTACGAAATCGCTGAAGAAGTTACAGCAGTATCAGTTGTCATTGTTCCGAGATAAGCATACTGGAGCGTGCATAGTTCAAGTATATTTACAATGGCTTTCGCAACTCGTCGCTTCAATAGGAGTCTCGTGTACCTATAGACGAGTTGCTCAAATTCTGAAAAATTATTGTATGTACGAATATTAAAAGTTCTTTGTGTAAACATCAATGTAGAAGTGCAATAGAAAGCACGGAATCGAATGATAGCGAAAGAAAATCGTCTCTAAAATAACTGAGCGATTCCACTACGCGATTTTAAAGGAAAACGACATTACTTCACACGGTAGTACGAGCACCCAGAAAAACCAGTATGATCGAGAGAGATAAAATCGGGAGGTCAAAGTCTCAAGAAATTCTGTGGGTGTTGGCAACACCAGCGTGAGTCGAGCAGGTGCAGTGGTAATTACGCTTGCAGTTGTCGTACCGTCTAGCCAAATATCCTGCCGCAAGTTGTTCGGCCTTGTCTGACGCGCTCAGTTGCCAAGCGTTCGTCGTATTGTAAACTTAGTGGTGACGGTTGCCTCCGTTCTCTCAAGTTGCATCTCAAGCCAAAATACGACTACTGATAAATAAATATTCACAATTTTCATCGCAAAATTTTTGTTGCGTCACTAATCCGCCATGAATCCTGATTTTCGTTATTTTTTGGTTGAAGCTTGTTTTTAAGTGACCAAATTTTACGTTGCATCGCCTGTCATGATCATTTTTTGTTGTAACTTTACTAAGTTGAGTTTTAATATTTCTAAACGACTTAAGGCTCACGATTTAGTTTTATGCGAAGGCAAAATTGAAAAGCAGTGTCTTTCTGGAAACTTCGATATCACCTACATCAAAGTTATAACTTTTATTATTTTCCTACCAAACCTGCACTCCTCTAAGTTGTATTTTAGCATAGCACGATATTTTTTCAAAACATCATTCAAACCATCATTACTATTTTATAGCATCTCAGAGTTTTATTTTCTAAAACCACAAGTTATTGTTAAGTCAAATCACAATATATTAAGTTTTAGGCCCACTCATCCATTACCTGAGCTTGGACCCGCAAAATTAGAAACTGCACAAAGCAATGTGGCAACCAAATCATCCGCCATCAAGCGGACGGCACTCAGCCCCTCCGCTCACGGCGAAGCACATCCGACACCAACAAAATATCAGCCACGAGGAAGAAAAATTAGAAGAAGAAGGTTCTAAGGAGCTTTATTTCGACGATGATTCATCTCGTTCTTCAGCGGTGCCTTCGAGCACGAGCCGGGTACTGCAGACCGGACATCATGCACAAGTGTACCACTATTCCTGCTCGGACGGCGGCTACTGTTCCGGGGAGGCAGGATATCCTATGATGTATCACGGATACGCTTCAGCGATGTACCCACAGGCCGGCTTTCATGGGGCAGTGCAAAAATCAGCTTCGTGGTCCTACGTACCTTACCAAAGCGCGTATTATTACTCCTGCTGTAGGTACTCACCGAACCCTGATGACTGCGTTGACGAGTCCGAAGAAGTCAACGAGGAAGATAATGCATCGCTCTCTTCTCCGGTGCCTTTCGATTATAGCCCTGACACTGATCTGTCAGAGCTGTCGATGATTCAGCCGACACCTGAAGCAGAAGCCGTTGCCCTCAGGGGCAAAAAGAAGTATGGAGAAGACTCCTTGACGCCAGACAGCGCTCTACCGCCTGTCATACGCAGGAGGAACAGAAACAGGCGCAAACAACTCGCTGTCAGTTTCCCTATTGCTTATCCAAATTTTGTTCTGTCTTTTGTGATGCTTTCTCTATGATCAATCGCTGTCAGTTCACCTATGGGGTTACTCCAAATTTTGATTTGTGATGTTTGATGCTTTCTCTAAGAACAATTGCTTCTTTTAAATCTCACTATTTCGGCCTGATGTCAGTCATAATTGAATGTTTTTAATGGCATTCATTTTTTTAATATCGTTTTGAAAATGTTATTTACGTTGCCCTCGATACGCTGAAATATTGCAGGGAAAAAACCTTTTTATAACTGCGTAAATACTGTAACATTCAATTAAATTTTAACCTATTTGAGACCATTTTTTACACTGATTATTTATGAAAGGATAATGGTTCAATTGACGAATAGAGCTACCTGTGCATTGGGTGCTTCCAATCATTCATTGTTTCAATTTTTCACAGTCACAATTAATCTGTATTTCATACAAGTGACGATTTTAATAATTCTTGCGAATAATCCTAAGCTTTCCCTTTTTTCTTAACTTGTGATGTTCTCTTCCAATTTCCAGGAGTTTTGTTGCCCCTCTCAATTCACTTCAAATCATCCATTTCAATCACCCAATTCTTCAATCTCTCAACACAATCATTCAACCAATTCTTCAATCTTTCAATCCAATCATTCAACCAATTCTTCAATCTTTCAATCCGATCTTTCAACCAATTCTTTAATCTTTCGAACCAATCATTCAACCAATTCTTCAATCTTCCAATCTCATTGCAGCAATCGATGATCGACGTGGGGGCCGGTTGGGACACGTCTGGCAACCGCCACAGAAGCCAGAGCGTCTCGGAGGAGCAGTGGACACAGCTCATGCAAGCCAAGATCCCGCAATCTGTCCCCTCCACACCGCCCGTCCAAGAACCACCACCAATCCAAGAACCACCTCCCATACACAGAAGCAGGTTCAACAGCGCTGTGTCTGCAGGAGGCAGAACCCCAGGCAACGTGCCAGTGAGGGGCCCCCGTGGTATGACATCTTCCACTTCCGTGTGTGACCTGAACACGCTCTCGCAGCAGCAGATGGTCCCGCCCAACCAGCCTCAGCATCCCCACCAGCTCGTGCCTCGCATGGGCGCTATGCATCCTGTGAGATTTCTCACCATTCATGCTCTTTAATTAATGGAGCATCTTCATTTTTCTGTTGTTACTCAATGGAGCATGATTATTTTTCTGTTCTTCCTATTTAATGAAATATGTTCATTTCATGTTCTTTTTATTTAACGGAACATTGTCATTTTTCTATTCCTGCTATTTAATACAGAGCTTTTTCATTGTTTATTTAAGCACTTACATAGGATGTTCACAAGGGTGTTAATAATTGGCCTAGAAATGAAAGAGACTTCTATGAAAGTCAAATTTTCTATCACACAAATTCATAAATGTGATAAAGGATGCTTGTTAGACTATTCATCTCTGAAATAGTTTTCAGCGCTGTATTCTGCAACCTATTGAACCAGAATAATTGCTAATTTGATTGTATTATTCAAATAAATTAAAATTATAATTTATTATAATGATAACAATTGACCAGGCATAGCCAACGATGTAAATGCTAGAAATCGACTTCACTGAACTCACCTCGATCCGTCTTGTTTTCAGAGCGGTAGTTTCCAGCAACTGAACTTGGTACCGTATTCCGGCGGCATGATATGGACGCCCACGCCATGCGACATGTGCCACGGGCCCGCTCCCATGTACCCACCTCCTCTCCCATCGCAGGGAATGAAGCGAGCTGCGTCCAACTTATCAATGAACATGTCATCAGCCAGCAGCGACGTGACGGGGTACCCGTGGCAGCCGCACATGCACCATCATATGCCTCACCCTATGTATCCTGGCTACTACCCCCCGCCGCCGGGTCCTCATTTCATGCAAGGTTCTATGCAAGGCTCCACTATATCCATTCCGGATTCAATGGCTGTTTTCAGTAAAGTTTCGTCGTCACCAGCGGCGTCCGTTCGATCTTCGTCAAGGCGGTCACACAAGTCCAACAAATCTAGGTCGTTCAGCCAAGCTGACATCAGTCGTCGCACTCGGTCTTCTCATCGTTCTGACAGCGATGAAACGACGTCCACTTCCCCTTCAGGCGATGATGACTTAATGAATAACTCTAGGCCGGGTTACCCTGGTGGTATTTTAGCATGGCAGTGCGATCATTGCACGTTCATTAACCAGGCTGGCTCGAGAGTCTGTGGCATGTGTTCGAAGACTCAAGCCTCGACAGCATACCACAGAAGCTCGAAGAGAGCCACCGAGCGAAGAAGAAGTGAGCAAAGGCGGTTCGGAAGTCGACGGAACGACCAGGATGACGATGACCGTGAGCCATCAGACTTTGAGAACGACGGGAGACACAACAATCACCAGACACACACGAACGGAAGGGAACATAGACGAGACAGAAGCTCGAAGCTTTCCACAGCATGTAGAAGCAATAGCAAAAAGAAACACCGGCGACGAGCTGGCAGTTCAGGCTCTGCTAGTGATGTTGTCGATGAGCTCGAACGCCAACTCTCTGACATTAAAGTATCCAAATCTCGCACAACAGATTTCGATGGCTTACCAACTCGGTACAAAGAGCGTGAACGAGAAAGAGATCGAGAAAGAGGGTCCCGAAGACGAGAAGGTAATCTTCAAAGAAGAGATTGAACTTGGAGTGGTGTGTATCACCCATTCGTAGCTTACATGCGCAGCTTTGACTATCCCTCAGCTCAAAGCTTTCAATATAACTAACAGTCAACTTAATTAAACTAATATTGTATAATCTTTAGTCGTGTGTTTGACTATATTTTGTACGAAAGTGCTGACTTTATTATGACAAATAATAAAACCATTCGTAAAGTAATCTTTCATTCACTTCCTTTATTTCCTGTATTTTACAGGATTGAGTGGCCGAATCAAGTCCCGTAGCAAGAACGCGTCCGAGCGCTCTAGGACTCCTGGACGGCCGTCCCCTGAAAGTCAGTCCACTCACAGTAGTCCCAGAGATCCAAGTCCTGCTGATGACGAAGTTTTCGAAAATGAAGAACAAATTGATTACAGGAAAAAGGAGAACACTAATAACAGCCATTCTAACGAAGGCACCCTTGTCGGTCCTGGTACATCGGACGACACAATACTGGCGACTGAGCAGATAGCTGCCGCTGTTGAAGCAAACCACCACCGTGAGACCCAGTCTGCTCACAGCTCTAGGGCCCCCACACCCGAACCTTTAATTGAAATCCTGCACGCTGAAGTACAAGTTCTCCCTTCAATCGAGGCTGTAGAAGTTTTACCTGAACCTAAAATTTCCGGCCACCTTGACCTACCCAAACGCAAAGAGAAATCTCCGTCGCCCTTCCATCTGGAAGTTGAAGAAATAAGCTTCGCGAACACCTTGGATGATGTAGCCACCATGGGCACTAATGAAGTCGCTGACATCGATCCATCACTAGATGAAAGACCATTTAGTGCTCTTCCTCCCATTGAAGAACCTCAAGTTGAAATTCCTTGCGTTCAATATGTAGAACCGATTTCGAGTCACGAAGAATTAATGGAAACAGCGTTAATATCAGAGCACGAAAACCCTGCCGTAGAAAGGGCAAATTCATCCTCCATAAAGCTTGAGGAAATTGGAGACCAATTTAATAGCAATGAACACATAGACGTCGTTCAGGCTGAACAACACACTGCTGAACCAGATGTTTTTGAGGGGAAGAAACAAGGTGACCAAGAACATAAACGAATAGAATTAAGGGATAATGTAGAGGACGATAGTTTAGTATTTAAAAATACGAAGCGAGTAGACCAGGAGCAGAATAACCGAGACCAAGTCAGTGAGAATAGTGAGCCGGTTGAGGGAGAAACAAAAGACAGTGAAAATTTCGTTAAAAGCAGCCACCAAAGTAATCTACCAAGGCATTCTCAGCAAGAGGCTCGATCACTCTCACACCATCAAGAGCGTAGTCCTTCAAATGGATCTGTTGAAGATGTGTTGGGACGACCTGCATCTTCTTTGGAATCGTCACCAGGTTTCAACCGTTCACTCCGAGATCGGCAGTACACTCCGTTGAGTTTCTCTTCGTCAGATGCTGCTTTCTATTCTCCCGCTGACTCTCAGGATGATTCAGCAGACGAAAGAACCAGAAGTAGACCAGCTGCTCCCCTTCCTCCTCATCAAACTATGCAGGTGACAGAGCACCAAACAATTGAGGAGATCGATAATCAAGCATTCAGTTTTAAAGAAGCCCAAGCGTTGCAGGTAGTGACACATCACAGCTTAGACAAGCTAGAAAGTCAAGTAGTGCAGGTAACTGATGATACAAAAGTCCATATGAGGAAGAACCTAATGACACACATGACAGATAACACAGCTGCACAGTTGACCGAGACACCAGCACCGCGAGTAGATAAATGTAAAACAACTCAAGTCAGCGATGATCCAATAGTGCAGGTGTTAGGGAACCAAATGATGCAAGTGACAGATGTCAACCGACGAGATGAAACTGCCATAGATGTTCGCCCTGTAGTTCGTCTGAACACTCGCGCTCGAATATCGCATGCGCTCATGCGGGGATTTTTGGAACTCTTTGAGTTGTCCTAATCAATTTCTGGCAATTAGGCGCGTGGGTTGCTGGAACTCTTTGAGTAATCTTAGTAAACTTTCGACAGTTAGGGGTTCAAAAACAAAGCTTGTAGGCTTCAAATTACGAAAAAAGTAAAATAGATAAAATTTTTGAAGCCGTTCTGGGTTAGAAATTCCAAACCAAGCGTTCATATTTATGACTGAGCGTACATTGTAACATATCCTTTTAAATTGGAGCACTAATTTTATTATCATTTAGCGTTCCAAAACAATTAATTTCAAGAGATAAATATGGCTCTTGTTTCCGCATAAGGGTTCAAAAAATATTGATCAAATGAAACTTAGATATGTAATGTTATTAATCTCCTAATATTATGCGCATTCTTTTCTCCTGATGAACAACAAACTTCAGTGCCAAAAATTAAACTGAGGAGCCGAACTAAAAATAAAGCAAGTCTCCTCAAAATGTTGCCACTGACATCTCTGTCGGTCTTGGACTTTTGAAGCCTAAATGGAATTCACTGGCGAAAAAATTTCTGCTGATTGGGATTCATTTATTGTACGTTATAAAATAATTAATCAAGAAAATACAAACCGTTTATAACTATACAAAGTTTACATTTTGAAAACGTCACCTCACCTCCTGTTGTAAAGCCCTCGTTAGAGTTTAGAATCAACCATATGTACATAGAAGTTTACTCTCTCGTAGCCCTTTCTAGTAGTGTACATTACCTTACGTGACAAAATGAAATAATCTTGAAAAGATTCGTAGGTCTACTTGCACACGCATGCAGGGAAGCAGGCATTTTAGTTATTTGCCAAGATGCAGTGATATATTTTTTTCACTTCTTTGATTAACGATGGAACACAGCCTGTTTCGCTTTCCGAAAAAGGCATAATTTACCCTGGTTTATTAGGTCAGAAATACTGAACTTTGAAGCACACAGCCAGACTCTCCCTTGTACTGCGAACGAGCAAACTACAATGATAGTAAACACTCACAATACTGAAAAAAGGAGTAGGATAATCCAGTTTTCAATTCTAAACTCCTATAGGGTAAAACTCGTATCTTTCAGGCACCAGATACGAGTAAATACGTTAGCAGGTACGCAAGTACCATATAAACTAACCTTGATCATCTGAAAGCACGTTTGTGAATTACACTTATTATCCTATATTGTCTCTTGACTGTGCAACGGGGAGTCATCAATCGCTTGACAGACATCAAGAAAGAGCGCTTGAGAAGCTGCAGGCCGTTATGTCCGTCACATTCAACAATTCTGATCCGTTATAAAATCCATTGTTCTTCCGCTTACGGTCTGTGACACTGACACTAGCCCTGCTGATCTGGCATCAAATTTGATCGTTCTTCGATACATGAGATCAATTTTAGATCCTTGTAAATCCTACCCCATTTATAGCAATCATCATGCGTTAACAAACATTCATCAGGCGTTAACAATCTTACGTCACGCCCTATCTATATGGTTAGTGCAATGCGAACAAGTTATTATACTGGCAGAAGCGCTTATGTTTTCTCGAAAGCGTTTTACGTAAAATAAAAGCCTGAGTTGAAACGCTGATGATCTCCTTGTATGTGAACTTTACGCAGCAGTATTTCCATGAAGTTCATTTTGAGCTCCAGCATCCAACACTCTACCGGGTCAATTGATGACCAATAAAAAATAAGCAGCTCGCTCCCCGAGCTGATAACGCCGACTGTTGAAATTCAGTAACAGTTAGTTTCAGTTTTAATTTAATATTGATAATATTTAGTTATTTATTTTCTAAATATTGAATTATGAAAGTCGATGCAACGAACGTACGATGTAGTAAATTTCAATGGAAATAATAAGCGGTGTTTAAGAAATGAAAACAAAAGGTGAAGATTTGGGCATCCAGATGTGGAGTCTGTACGACAAAAGTAAGTTTGTGTGCTGAAAATTCTCGACAATTCGAAGATAATTTGAACTTAGAAATTTGATAGTTACGCTTGGATTGTTATAGTCAATGTATCCATAACACCAAGCTTTAATTAGTCAACTAACTTTCTATAAGTAAAAGGCATATCAAGAGTGAGGTTTTAAAAGTGTAGTTTATAGCGCAAAAGGTTCTAAGAACGTGAGAAGTATTAAAATAGCTTGTAAAAAATCTAAACCTATGTAGCAGCCTCACCTACTCACATTGAATGCAAGACTGAATTCAAGTCTCGCGCATGTCAATTATTACCTAATGAATCCAAAGTCCAGAACGCTTAGAAATGTTTCAGACCTCAATTTCAACTTATAAAAATGCAAATTGCTTAATCAGAAGTGCTTTCATAAAAATGCATGTACGTTGAGATACTAACTTCTCAATTTACCTCCCGTCAAACAACGTACCAACTGTTTTAGAAATTCCACTAAACAAGCTAGTTTTGTTTCGTACCGTCTATTTTTATTCAAGTATTGTGCGATGATGTCATAACAGAGTTTATACTGTACAGAGTTTATACTTTATACTGTAGTATAAATTACATTACTTTACGAATGGTTTCATGGATGTATTGTGCAATGATGTTCCAACAAAGTTACTTATTTTATTAGTGAATTTGTAATGCAAGGCAATGAGCGTCTGGAAAGGAGGAACGAACAGCTGTTTTTTTGCCTTAATTAGCTACGGAGCGACTTGATATGGGGATTGTCAACTTGGACGAGCTTGAAAGCCTTTACGTGAACTGCTTTTAAGCCTACTAAATTTTATTCTTAAAAACCATGTTGATGAAACTACTGTCATCTTAGGTGGTTATTCAAAACGATGATTACGAGAGGTAGGATAAGTTCCGCTGCGACAATCAGATTTTGAACATCATCTAAAGCAAGAAATATTCGCCCCAAGAGGCAACCCACGAGTCGAGGTTTGCATTAGATTAAGATTTAGGTAAAGGATAGCGAAGTGATAGGAAAGAATTATTGCTATTAGACACCTAAAACGTTAGGATTGCAAGGATCTAACAGACAAAGACTGAACTGTCGCTATCAAACCGCTAACAACGCTGGGGCTGCAAGGGTCTAACAGAGGTCTAAACTATCACCATTAGCCACCTAAGAACGTTGAGATTGCCAGGGTCCAAAAGATAGAGTTTAGGCATGTCGACATCTAACTTGTAGACCTGTCCTCCTACAGACAGTAGTAGTGGCAGCAGCTGGAGAGGAAGAGTTAGTAACGGCTCTAGAGTCGCTCAAAAGTACCGACGAACGTCGCTCTTCTCGAGACACCATCAAATCTTCCGTTGATGACCTACCTTATTCCACGGAGGATCCTGGCGATGAGGTATTGCCTCAGATTTGTTCAGGGGTTTGGGTCGATCAAAGTAGGAGATGCCAGTTTCTGGAGTTAGACTGCAAAATGGTACAGAATTGAGATTATTTTGGGAGTCAGCTACTCCATGTCGATGGGTTCTGTCAAACGTACGGGATCAAAGTGCAAAGTGGGAGATGCCAATTTCTAGAGTTTGACTGCAAAATGGTACAGAATTCAGATTATCTTGGGAGTGAGCTACTCCATGTCGAAGGGTTCTGTTAAATGGACCCTAGATGGGACTCAAATTTTGATGATACTGACTGAAACCTACGGGCTGAATACTCTCATATACGTTTTTAAGTCGTTGTGCATGCGCGTCATGAAACACGTAACTTTTTGTTCACGCCGTTCTCTTAAGCGGCAAAATCTTGAAATACAATAAAATAATCGAATTTGTGTTGTTAACTCTAAAATAGTCACGCTTTAAAGTACGCATGATTCTGTTCAAAAGAACATCCAAGTATATTTATCCCCTGATTGCCATTCAGATTGAGAAATATTATGAAGCAAAATCTTTCTCAGGCCGGAGATAAACTTTTTACGAATATCGTTGTTCCTTCCCGTCGAGGGACTCAATTTCTGTGTTTCGTACGCTTTTATAGAGTAATTGGTTGGACACGCTTTAACCAATCAGAGCAGTCCTAGGTCCTGCCCTTTTCAGCGTTTTTCATGAAATGAAAAGCAATAGTGGCCGTACCTATAGTTTTAGTCTGATAACACCACCGATATAAATTCAGAATTAAATATAATGTTAACGTTGATTTTTTGTTAAATTACTTTTCAAAACGCTTTCTGTAGACAAGAAGCTGCCTAATAACTTGAATAGAATCAGTGCATGTTCTGAAATTCATAAACCTAGTCGTACTGTGAAATTTCATTTTGTACGAGATGCATACTTTGTTATCAATGTTACTATATATTTTGTACAACATTTAGTTCCAAGCTGCAATGCTGTCGTGGTATGCCATACAGGCGGTCGTGTAATACATTCATTTTATAACTTCTACCTAAATTTTACCAACATTCCTTTATTAAAATTAAATCCCGCTTACAATTTCAAAATAAAGTTGAAACCGAATAAATCAGAACGTTAAAATTATCAGCGTCGTAGAAAATTTGGTCTACAAAAAATTGGATAGTTTCTTTGCCTTTGGCTGTACTGCCACGATGGTGGGTAGTACGATACCCACGTGTGTGTGGGCCTACTATCATCCGTACTTCAAGATATTTTAAAAGCCAATGATGTGTGTTTTGCATCATCTTCATTAGAAATAAATTGTTCTCTTTCTTTTTTTTCCTTTTTTTTTGCAGGCGAGCGACATCAGTCTTGCGTCTCCATTGGACGAGACGCTCAGACTTCCCGAGGACCATGACGAGGGAGAAACGTCATGTCTTCGCCCTACGTCTCCAGAGGGAGGCTACGTCTCATCCGACGTCTACGAAGGGCTGACGTTCCAGGATGCGTTGTCAGGACAGGCTGACGTCCGCCCGCTGCAGAAGTCAGCGTCTGATCAGGTTAGGGTAGTTATTTATTTCTTATTCTTTTGGCTTCTCTATGCATTCGTTTGGGTTTTCTTGGGGCATTGAATTATTTTTGTGCATTTATTTCCGTGTCCATCGGAAAGCCTGAACCACTTTCAGTATTTTTAGTCATTCCTTGTGGTTCGTTAAATGTTGACAACCGATACCGTGAAAGCTCTTAGAGTTATTTGCTATTCCTTTCTTTTTTTATTTGTGTTGGTTACTCTGAGGGATGTTGGTCATTTTTCGGTACCCTTTGGTGGCTATGATATCTTTATTGTTCTGTGACCTTCTTTGACCTGAACATACATTCCTTGATATTTCTAAGAGTTGAGTGATCGATACTTCATAGAGGTTGTGAACATTATTCTGTAGTATCAGTTGCAGTATTAGAAGTAAAAAAGTCTGTCTTGCTTTTTATGGTCTTACTTCATGTATGTCAACTCAAATGTTTTTTATACGTGCTTCAAGACCTGCCCCGCTGAGTCAAAACACAATAAGCGATGCAGAAAATTCGCTAATAGTTGACTTTATTTTCGCTCATCATAATTTTTTATGACACTAAACTCTTGTTTCGTCGGCAGATGCTTCTCAAAGGCCAGCGGAAACCGACTGAAGAACAAAGTCCTAAGGTAAAATATTATTTTATTCATTCCTTATATTCTAGGTAATTGTTATACAGTTGGAGTGAAGCCTTAAATAGTTTCAGTGAAGAAAATGAAATTGGGTTGGCCAGAAAGTTTGTTTGTTTCCTTAAGAGGAAATGAAAACCGAATAAAATTTCAGAAGAATGTATTTAATCAACACAATAGTTACCATTTGTTTCGATTGTCATTCGCCATCTGTTAGACAGGTTCTTGAGTTCCTATTCGAAGAATTTACGCGCTTCCCTACGTACTAATTGTTTTGAAAATTATGGAAAAGTGAAATTTTGAGCTTGAAATCATAAACCATGGACCCTAAGTCATCCTAAGTTCATCCTATTTGCGTCGACGTAGCGCTACATATGGTAGAGTAGCCCCTCTTTGATGAATTACTCAACCAGCTCTGTCACTCCGACGGTGTAAATATTTTGGTTAGGTTAGATTAGTTGAACTTAGGTTAGGTTATGTTAGGTTGGGTTCGGTTATATTAGGTAGTGATAGGTTATATTAGGTTGTGTTAGATTATATTAGCTTAGGTAATGTTAGTTTAAGGTTGAGTTAGGTTAACTCAGGCTGTTTTAGATTGGGTTTTAAGCAGAGTATGCCCACTAGGAAAAAATACTTACTCTGCTGGCTGCGGTGCCACGACGGTGTAAGTTGTTTTACAAATCCGATTTCCGGACACGACGCACACAACTGAAAAGTTAGGTTAGTTTATAATAGGCAGAGTTAGCCCACTAGGATATACTTACTCCGCCGGTTGTGCTGCAACGATAGTGCAAGTTATTTGAAAGTCCTATCTTCAGACGTGCCGCACACAGCTTCCGACGATCCTCACTGTCTTATCTTACGCTCGGTTTGGTTAGGGAGAGTAAGTCCACTTGAGTGAACATACTCTGCCAGCTGTACCGCCACGATGGTAAAGTTGTTTGGTAATCTGATCTTTGGACACGGCGCACCCAACTGCAGACGGTCCTCACTCTGCTCACTCAGGTGGGACGGCGCGTGGTGACGGACATCGACGACCGCTACCTCACAGTGGACGAGATGATCACCAAGCGGCAGCAGGAGGCCATGAAGAGGGACGGCCTCGAGCTGGTCCAGGTCCTCAGGGTACGTAGGAAATTCAACACGTTCTCTACATCTTGGGACATATACGAGGCCTGTCGAAAAAGTATCCGACCTTAATTTTTCCCGCGCAAAGTAGTGATTCTAAGGCGGCGCCACTGTGCACGGTGGAAGGAGGAATCTTAATGCGCATGCTTGACTTTTTTCACCGCATTCACTTGGGCCAGTCACTGGCTGGTGGTCGCCAAGTAAGGTGCTGTTCTAAGTGTTTGTCGGATTTAGTTTTCTTGCAAGATGACTGAACGAATTGAGCAAAGACACTGCATCAAATTTTGTCAAAAGCTTGGTGATTCATCACGAATACGCACCGGAAGGACAAACAGTGACAAAGGAGTACTATCAGGATGTTCTCCGGCGACTTCGTGATGCAGTTCGGCGCAAAAGACCAGACATGTGGACTGCGAACAACTGGCACTTGCATCACGACAACGCGCCCGCACATTCATCCCATTTGATCCGCAATTTCTTGGCCAAACATGGAATTACGACCGTTCGCCAACCTCCCTACTCTCCAGACCTGGCTCCTTGCGACTTCTGGTTGTTTCCAAAATTGAAGACACCACTGAAAGGATCCCGTTTTGAGAGTAGAGAAGAGACAATGCGGAACGCGACGACAGAGCTGAACACCATTCCAAAAGAAGACTTCCAGAGGTGTTTCCGGCAGTGGAAGGATCGGTGGGCTAAGTGTGTGGAAGCACAAGGAGCCTACTTTGAAGGGGATTAGGGTCCCAACCCCGTCAGGTTGTTGAAGTATTTTTTCTGGCCAAAGGTCGGATACTTTTTCGACAGGCCTCGTATGTCCCCTTTGTGCTTCGTTTCTGATTCATTTTTTTAGATACAAAAGTTTCCAATGCTCTCGTAATTCATGCGGTCAATCGGCCATTTTAAGAAAAGTTATTTTGATTTAATTAATGTTATAAATCTGAGAAACTGGTAATTTAATCTTCGGTTGTCAGGACGCGGAGAAGGCGGGGTACAGAGCGGAGGAGGTGTCGGCGGCGCTGCCGGTGTGTGGAGACAAGGGCCCCCTCGCCTGGCTCATGGAGAACTGGTGGCAGATGGTGCACACCGTCATGACTCTCGCCTCCACTTACGGCAGGTGGGTTCCGGTGAGCAGGCAGGTGAACTCAGTTAGGTGATTTCTAGGTAAAGTGAGTTCCTGTAAGGTGAGTTCCAGTAAGGTGGGTTCCAGTAAGGTGGGTTCCAGTAATGTGGGTTCCAGTAAGGTGGGTTCCAGTAAGGTGGGTTCCAGTAAGGTGGTTTGCAGTAAGGTAGGTTCCAGTAAGATGAGTTCCAATGACGTAAGTTTCAGTAAGGTAAGTTCCAGTAAGGTGGATTTCTTAGAGGTAAGTTCCAGTAAGGTAATTTCTAGTGAGGAGAGTTCCAGTGAGTATGCTAGGGAGTTCCATGAACGCATGCAGGTGAGTTCCAATAAGCAGGCAGGCAAATTTAAATAAGTCAAAGCATGTGTGAATTTCATATCAGAGATCTGTAAATCGGGGGTTGAACGCATGTTATGTGCACGTAAAATTATTCTTAATGGAGTAGAGTTTGTGATTAAATAGAACTGAATTTATCTGAACATATTTTTCCGTTTTGATTGCCTCATTCTCACATACGTGTTTGATGGAATGGGTTTTCAGGTTACTTAATTTACGAGAAGGTAGGGAGAGTGGGAAGAAGAGAGAGAAGTGCAGGCTCAATGAGAAGAAGTTTCCCTTTAGCCTCTTCTACCTGTCATCTTCGTTTGCTATGATCACGTGAGGAGCAGCACATACTCTAATGAAAGTACCAAGTATATCGGTCTGGGACCGAACCAGGGCCTGTCATGCCCGAAACGCAGTGCGTAACCCCAGTGCCGCGGGAAACGAAGGATGTTAGGAATTTTCCGTTTCTTGAGCTTTCTATTATTGGCTGACGATTGAAGATAAATAATTTTTTAATACACATGACAGCTTCCTAACATTTACTTCAAGGAAGAACAAGCACTCGCATCAACCATTTAATCAACCACTCAACCACAACCACTTTGCCGCACGCGCATTTAATCTTCATAAATTGTATTGCAGAGAGAAGAAAGAGAACAACTTTGGTCAAATTTCGGAGGAAGAAGCGAGGGCTGCGCTGAGGACGCATAAAGGCGACATTTGGGCGGCCGTCACGGAAAGCGTCGAGCAGAGGCAAAATAAGGTAACTAACATTGGTAACGTAAGGTAACGTAATAAGGTATTAAGGTAACGTAATAATGTATTATGTTAACGTAATAAGGTATTAAGTTAACGTAATAAGGTATTAAGGTAACGTAATAAGGTATTAAGGTAACGTAATAAGGTATGAATAAAACATTAAAAAGGTTACGTTTCTCGGCTCAGCAACGCGACTTCACATCTAGCCATAGAGCCCCACTTTATATTTGCAAATACTAAGAAATATTATCATGTACCCGGAAATTTTGACGACTTTAACATGATCGATGGAAATTACAGTTCAATCAGTGATAAATTTGGGCTGAGCATGAATGGTTTTCACAATCAAGATGAGTAATTTTACTGCGTGTTATCTCCATACAAAGATAAGGCTTCGGAACCTAAATTCCAGTCCCATTATAATACTCTACACAGCAAAATTTCTAAGTGAGGCGCAGACCCTTCAACTTTAAACAAAGGGGCAAAATCTATGTGATTAATTATATTCGGGCGGTGTTTGTTACTGGGAGGAGGAGCGTACCAGTGATACGTTGATAACTGAGTTGATGCCAATCAATAACATCTTATCAGTGATACATTGATTACTGATTTAACGCCAATCAATAACATCGTATCAGTGATTCGTTGATTTCTGCGTATCAGTGATGCGTTTTTTTTTACTACGTGTATCAGTGATCCATTGATTACCGAATTATGCCAATCAACGACATCAAAGTATTGTGATATATCCTGCACACCAATAACTTAAAGCTGCATTTTCCCCCTCAGTTCGCTGAACTGACCGCCAGGGGGAGCTTCCCAGCTTCTCTGGTGGCGGGGGCACTACAGCGCAACGCAGGGGACCTCGAGGCCGCGTACGCTGAGCTGCTGTGCATGCGCGCCGACGCTGTGGCTGCCGCTGGTGCGGGTGAGTGTGCTTGAAGACTGCAAAAATTCCACTGCCCCCGGGCGCAGTGGAATTCAAAACTGATTCACTACCGTCATCAATAACTTGGGTAGATAACACCTTGATAACTGATGTAATTTATTTGGCGAGGTGGTATATTTTGCACAATAGATAATTTATGTTGCAAGTTATTACTTCAAAAAAATCATAAGGGAAAACCACTGTAGTGGAAAATGGCCTGCATACACTTCATTATTTTGCTGAACCTTATAACGAAATTTAATATTTATTCAATTTTATCATAGCACGTCTGAGCAGTCTAAATGTATTTATTCGCGTACGTTGTTTAAAAACACATTCACGCACTCAGGTTCTGTACTATGCAGGACTGTTGCGGTCAAGAAGCACCAGAGCGCCCTAATGGAAGTGATGCAAAAAACAGCAGTAGTTTCTCTGCTGCTTTTGCTACTCTTTAGGTGTTTCCAGGTGTCTGTGACGTCCATTGGCTTCAATGAACTAATACGTAATTCGAACTTTGTTCAATCGGATGTTCTTTTACAATTTTTCTGAATACAAAAAAGAATCCCGTAGAGATGGCGAAATTTAAACTGACGACCTTGTGCTCACATAATCACATTTAAGGATGAAAGATTTTTAAGTGGAAGATTTTAAGTCATCGAATGCCCTTGCAAAATATTAAAGCCGAAATCATTTTTTTAACACGATAAAAACCGCACCGACAACACTTTTGACTAATCTGTTATCACCATCTCATGCTAGAGACAACTCGTTCATGTATAGTATTTCATTTGATGTATACTCATCTTCTGTATCCAACATAGCAATTAGAGATCCTAACTAATATGTTAATTTAACCATGTCCGTAATGTTGTTTTTTGCCTGAATTTCATTTGCCACATGATTCTAATTTGGATTTTGGATATTCTTTCTTGCTTCTTATATTTATTTTCAATTTAACATTTCTTGCGCTTGTCTTGGCCCTGCAGCTGAGCCACATTTCTAAACTCTAAGCCTAACAATTAATTCCTTTGAAGTACTTGTGTGGATTACTCACCAAAGATGAACGTGAGCAAATGCGGGATGGGACTCTCTCACGCACCAACCCGCAAGAACATTCTCAAGAACATTCTCAAGAACATTCTCAAGAACATTCTCAAGAACAACACCGCTTACTACAGCCACATCCAGACGAAGACATCAGCATTTATTCCAACCTTGTCTCGACCAACGCAACGCTCGTCTCCAAGACAGAGGCCCTCATGCAGGAGATAGAGGAAGAGGCACCTATGCTGTCCAAAGAGCTGAAGCTGAAGATCGTTCACGCCATACTGGACGAAGAGCCCGGCCTTGAAGAGGACCGCCCACAGATCGACTCCGATGAGGGTAGGCTGCCATCAAGTCTCCAATGTTTCCATATATGAGCACATAATGTTAATGAGCATAGATATAACATCACCATGTTAATGTATATGAACTTACATATAGTATCACCATATTAAAGTATATGAACCTATATTATCCCCATATTGGCGTAAATGAACATCATGCTATGTAATGCTGAATGAGAACTTCGTTCTCTATAATGCTGAATGTGTATGAACATTAGTTTAATGTTGAAGTTTTTCGTGGAAATATATAAGTGCATTGTAACGTATAAAAAACTGAAAAGTACCGCACAGGACTCGTTTTGTTTGGATAATTTTGTGTAGAGCAAGCTTGATTCCCTCCTTGTGTGTAGACAGGTTATTGATTTGCTGAAAGCATGATCCGAAAATTTTGGGGTAAAAAGAACCTGATATATTAGCGCTCTCTGTCATATTTCACAGTATGAACGAATTATCATCGCAAAAAAGTTATACAATAAAATATATGCATAAGAAAATAACCAGTATTTTATTATCGTAGTAGAATCTCGTCAGGAAATCTCATAATAAATTTACCTTCTGTTAGAACATTTTAATTAAAATTAAGCGGCGAGTACTGGTCTTTTATTTTTGATTGAAATAAAGCTTGAAGATAACGTTCTCTGATTTTGCTCAACCAAGAAATTTGTCACGTTTTCACTAAAAATTATTTCCAACGTTTGAAAATATTTCAATCAAATTTTAAACTTTACCTCGAAGGTTTATTTCTGATACTTACTCTTATCTTTGTTCATTTTTCCCTCCACTTAGAGTCCACCATCGAAGAGCTGTTGGCGAGGGAACAGAACCCTACGTTTTACGAATACTTCACAGCCGTCGGTAGGGACATCAATGCTGTGTTGTGTTGCATACTTAGCTTGGAATAGTATTTTGCAGACATGTTTGCTTGTGAAGTGCTTGTCATCTTCAAAAACATGTTGTAAAACGTTAGTTTGTTATTTACGGTTGCGTTTGTTATGGTGCAATATAGATATATGCATACATGTATGTGAGAGATTTATTGACCACTATACATTTATTTAAATGAAAGGGTTTGAATTATATGAATTTCTTTAAACAGAAAATGTATTTATCGTGAGTTATTGAAACAAAGGAGCGGCTGATTACATTAAATTTGTGTACCTTCAAGTCTTAAAAAAAAGAGTTCAATTTTGGTGCAAAACAATCACGATCGTGGTTGAGTCTAACATTCGAGATTAACGCATCTATGCACTGCTGATATGTTGTGTATATTTTATTTTGTGATAAGGATATTTTTATTATGAGTAAAGTCAACGTAAGACCAAATGATGGAAAGAAAAATGAGTTCTGGATGTTTTTTCCGAATGTCTGTGAAACTAACAACTAAAGAATGTGAGAATAATTCTACCTGAAAATGATGCTGATAAGTGATCTGGTTTTAAACATGACTGCATACGTTTAGTATCGTGTAGATAAAATTGAAGACACTGCATGCGCTCTGAATGATTATTTTCAATATTGAAGATGAAATCTCATGTACCTGCGCAGTATCAAAGAGTTTGACTTTATTGCCTACACAAACTAGAGCACAGTTGTGCGGCCGATAGAGCATGTTAAGGGAAGATAAAAAGCTGCGGAAAAGTTTATACACTTGCTCTGCATAGCACGAGGGAAAATAGTTACAAAAATAGGAGAAATTTTTCATTTGGTATTAATTTTTTTCACGGTTTAATCGAAAGGAGCGCAACTGACAAAATTATAAAACTTTTGGGGAATAATCTGAATATTAATTTATGCTTCAACTCTCGTATTGATCTAATTTTAACCATCAGTTGATATTACTATTATTATCCAATGCAAATTGAAAGTAATATCGTTGAATGTAATGCCTCAGTACGGTGACGGCAGGTCACCATTCACTTTTGATGTTCATTAATTGCCTCTCCGAGACATAAATTGGCAGGTATTTTTAAGAAGACTGAAACGATGTTACGTTATTTTGATGGAATGTTAAAGAGATGAATGCTCTCTTCAGAATGTAGCCTGATGCTATTGTTAACGATAAGCAATGTTAAAGTAAAAGTTTAAATAAGGTTTACAAGTAGATAAGTTTGTAAGTGAACGAATTGGAACAGAGTAGCAGTGAATTCGAACCGTTCATGAATGAGGAGGAATAAAGGCTGTCGTTTGTGTACTCACTAGATCTCGAAGAAGATGGAGAGTCCCGGCGAGCAGAAGACGCAGAAGAAGACACGGGCTCGCATTTCTACAGCGATGACAACGCGTCCGAACAATACTTCGGTGCTCACGCGTGGACCCGTTTACCCCAACTGAAAATTTCACATGAGAAACCGAGCTCGTCCTCCAAAATTAACTTAATCCTGTCGAAATTTTGAGCTTCACGCAAGACACCGAGTTTATTCTTCTAAGCTAACTCTAATCTTGTCAAAATTTTGAGCTTCATGCAAGAGACCGAGTTTATTCTTTTAAACTAACTCCAATCTTGTCAAAATTCTGAGTTTCATGCAAGAGACCGAGTTTTTTCTTCTAAAATAATTCTAATCTTGACAAAATTGTGAAAGTTTCTTGCAAGAAACCGAGTTCATCTTTTTAAACTCACTCCAATCTTGACAAAATTGTAAATGTTTCTTGCAAAAACCGAGTTCTTCTTTCTAAACTAACTCCAATCTTGTGAAAACTCTGAAGTTTTTCTATACTCTATTTTTCGTGTTTAATTTTGATTGGCTCGCCACATTTTTCGCCGATTTGCTTGTCGATGAGTGTTTTTCACTAACGTTTTTGATCAAACTTTCGACGACGAACATAAGTTTTGTATTTTCTTCTTACAATTTTTTTCTGAAATATTGATCGATATTCTAAAGTTGGGGCAAATGAGTGGTGTACGGTAAAAACTGAATGTAAATTTAAGCACGGGTTTAAGCATAAGCCCGTGCTTATTTTTGCTCACTTTAAGCGTAAGCGATGGCAAATGAAGCTTCTTTGAAGTTCTTTGTAGAGCTTTAAAGGCGATTTTCCTTCGCGATATTTTGTTTCCAGAGGCATTTGTGCGACTATCTCTCGAAAGCAAAACTTCATTTTTTTGTTCTTAAACCAAATATAATAATTTTGAACTACTTTGAATTGCTTTGCACGGCGAACGTTGGCGCGAAAAAACATTTCAAACCTTGTTCAGTAATTATGAGTATCGTTTTACGTCTTCCTGACGACGGTGTAGGCGAAGAAACCTGTATGTTCAACACAAATTCAAAGTCTTATTCTCTTGTCAGGGGACTTTTTCCGTCAATCGAAAAATCAGGACCTGAAATGCAGAAGTTTGAGGAGCCTTTTTTGGTGCTAAGTGTTTTCCTGTAATGGAACAGTTTTCCTTATAATTGAAGATGAAAATATCAAATCATTTCATGTCGTGAAATGATTTTCAATTTCTTTAATGTTTTTTACTCATGATTTATGAAATACAATTTTTAAGTTTTAGCACGGCGCTTATGCGTTATGTGGAGTGCAAAAGTTGTTCATCAATGGATATGAAATTCCGTGAAATTATAAAGCTACTCTTAATATTTTGAGTTGGATAAATTTCACCATTAACATATGTCACATTCTTTTAAAAAGTGATTTGAATTCATCAATACGTCTTTCTGTGAACTTCGGAGTAATAGAAATTATTCAGAGAAGTACAGCATCGCTTAGTGTATGTAGACTGTGGAGCGAAGGTCATATTTGGAAATAGAGCAGTATTCTATTGAACGCATGTGTATCGCAATTGATTTAATATTTTTGTCAAGAGTATTTACATATAATATTATTCCTGGCAGCGAAAATTTGTCACAATCTCAATGAACATTATTTGAGCTTAGTGGAACATTTATCCACAAAATATTAGAAAATAGTTTTAAATAAATTTTGGTCTTGAACGAGAAACGCCATCAGTTGAAGAAATTTTCCCTTGAGAAAATATCACTATAAACATCTTTAAAGTACCGAGTAGATAGGCCAACTGTTGAAAGAATACGAGTTATGAGTTGTTTGCTCGTGTTCAGAAACAGGCTCTCCAAGCAACGTCTCTCCGCCAGCTGGTTCAGCCTCTCACCACACAGCTGGTACATCCCATCACACAGCTGGTACAGTCCCTCATCACACAGCTGGTACAGTACCTCATCACACAGCTGGTACAACTACTCACACAGCAGAAGTTAGCTACGACCAGAACGCCGCGACCGATTATGGTCAGACTGCCGAAGAAATGCTCTACGTCAGAAAAGAAGGTGCCTCTTAACACCCGAGATTAGAATAATAACTTATCACGTTTTCTTTGAGATATCCACAATCTTTTTGTTTCATACATGAGCGATCTTCACGATCATTTCTTTTCGATAGATGCGAGATATTCTATTTCAATTAAGTTCGCACATATCGTTTTGAATGTTTTTCAAACTCCATTTAACTTACGCCTAAACGCAATGACGGTTAATCCAGGTCCCGATAATGCCCATTTCAAACACCTAGGTAGAAACTAGGGACGGTATAGTTTCGGAGTTCAGCAACAACCCTCAGGGGTGCTTTTTAGTTCCATTTTTCATGCCTCGGCGAGGGAACAGCGTTTAGTGTCTGAGGGAGTAAGATACGACGCAGGGAAGGATAAGGTAGCGACGTTGAAACAGAAATTCGTGCTCTACAAAATAAATTCTGCTTTCACACAAGAAACGCTGCATTTTGTTTGGACAATTGTAAAGAGAAGTCGCGCTGCTGCTACATTTTTCGCGTTGTATAAACTTATGAACTAGGCTGCTTAGTTCAAGTGCAAAGGGATGTCTTGACGCCGTGGTGTGACTCAACTTAAATTTCAAGTCATTTGCAATAAACAATTTTGAAAATAGCAAACATTAACTGGATCATGCCTTCATTTTGTTTTAAGTAAGTATTTATTTAAATAAAGTTTGGGACCACTGGTTAGTCAGTAGCATTATGAAAATCCTTTCCGCGGCCACTGGTGGCGCTCGTTGGAGTCAATGTGCTTGAGTCCACTTGCCTTGAGTTCTGGGTGCGGCAATTGGTTCGCTTGGGGTGGCGACTCGATATATGGGATATGTACGGACAAGTTGTATTTAAATTGTGGAGCGGAGTCACTACTTGGGAAATACTGGACTGGAGTCTAGTTGGGGGCATTGGTTTGCCTGGGGTGACAGCATGATGTATGATATTTGTACGGGTAGCTTCCTCTTAAGTTGTAGTTCAATGTGTCAGAGGAGAATTGTACCTAATCTCTAAAAATAAACACTTAGTTCACACTGCGGGATTTATGACAATCTATTGCTTCACTCGATGTCCACTAGGCGACGCTGACTACGGCTAGTAGTTAGGAGCGAGTAACTAGTTTACTGTTAACTTAAGACTTACTGTATTTACTGCACTTAACATCTCGTAAGATATTAAGAATGAAGTTAAACGGCCATCATTAAATTAAGCGCTCATATTTTACATCAATAATAATGTTTAAGAAAGTTGCACATCTTCTCTTCATATTCATTTATTTACTTTAAGTTAATGCTTATATTGTAAATAACGGTATTAGTCTCAGTTGATGTCGGTATGAACAACCTAAAGGGACATAAGTTGGGCAATAGGTTTTTGGTTTTGTTCATTGTATGGGGCTGGCACTCCAGAGGAGATACTGTTAGGTTACTTCAGCTATAAATAGGCTTACGAAACTTCCATGTTTCGTACCTACTTGGCTTCTTTCAGTTTTCATGTCTTCTTTCCAATCTATTATTTGTATTTTCTTTCATCTTACTTCTTAACTTGATGTTTCTATGTCCACGGTATCCTGTGCTGGACCACACCTTATGCATAGATTCCCTGTTTCTACAGTTCATACTAAATGGTCTCTTCTCTTCACTGTCTTGAGATTTTTTGGTGCGGTTAAGGCGTCGTAAACCAACCAATGTAAAAAACAATGGCTATATGAACTGCGTTATAGTTTTTTACGTTCATGTTTGTGTCATGCATCAATGTTTTGATCCGTTGACTGTACTGTTTATGTTTTAAATTATTGCATATACGAAGCGTTACGCATGCTCTAAATTATTGCTTCAAAGACACGTTATGCATCGCATCCTTTAAATTATTGTATTATTTACACATGTTACGAGTCTTTTAAATTGTTGAAATTCTGCACGTTATGCATGATTTAATAAATTATTTCATTTATAACACTTTTCAAAAAATTAAATTTCCATATTTATTATATCATCATCATCTCTATTCATGCTCTTAATTAATCTTTTTTCGTTAATGTTTCACTGATTAGCTCAAATTAAAAAAATTTCTCGAGAAACAATTTCAAATTTGTTAAGTTTAATTTAAATTTTCGAGGAACTGATTACCCCTAGCCTATTTCTTGCTTTTTCAATAAGAGGAATTATCTCTTCTTAATTTTCTTTAACTGTATGCATCGCGTCAACTCAGAACCACAGAAGTGCTTTCTCTCCGTATGACAAGAGAGGCCATAGCCAGTAATTAAAAATCATTGTGATTATTTTAAGAGGCTTTCAGCTTCACGTTCATGAATCTAGCTTCTATTACTGAAATTTTCTATAGTGTAAAAAAGAGGAAACTTATTAGATACTGAAATACTGGTAGTATAGTCCGCAGACTTTTTCAATGTTTTTTGTTTCCTAACGATGTAGTTTAAAGTAGCTTCTGTAGTTAGGATTGTGTTCAAAATCTTTTACGTAAAAATACATGAGTAAGCGTTACAGTTTGAAATTTCATGATATTGAAATCCTAACGGTGCATTTATGTTTCCAGACGTGACAATACACCCACTGAAGACTTACCCGAAGTTTGCTAACTTGAGTGGGACGCAGTTCCAAGATGCAGCTGAGACTTCTCCAGCTGCACAAGCTTCCCCTCCATCACCAACAGTGAATAAACTCAACGAAAAACTCGTGAAGCCTGCAAATATTCCTCAGCCTTTCACAAAATCTATCTCAGATAACGAGAAAACTGCAAGTACGTCGGCAGACGCCGCCATATCAGGAGCAATTTTGCGCAAGAAGAACCCGTCTTCCCAGGGACCAGAAGAAAACAAACCTGAGACTCGGTCCTCAGTGACTTATGAAACGTCTTCCAGCGAAGAAGACGCGTCCGTCAGCGTGACGACAGGCAGACTAAGTCTGACTCTGAGCCACGCCTCTGACAAGGACGGTGCCATCGACGCCACAGTAGAGAAAGAGCGAATCCAAACAGATCTCAGCCCGAGGGTCCGGTCGCCTGCGAGTGCAAAGACCGCTGGCAAGCCGAACTTTGCTAGCATACGGCAGACAGGTGAGTTTATTTTCAATGTTAACCCTTCACTGCACAAATTATTTCTGGAAATTTGGAAATGCACTCCTCAGATGACGTTCAAACGGAATTCTACCGCTTGAGGGCTGTACCGAACATGTATCGTACGCGTTCATTTTATACAGTATGTCTCATGAGCGGTACAAACCGTAGAAATGCACTTGTTTCAATCAATTATTTTTATATACAGGAAAATTTGAAATGTGTCTTATGCGGCATACTATGCAGAGAAGTATTAAGTAACTTTTCTGTCCATTTACGCATCGTTAGTTGTCGAAAAGAGTTTCGTATTGTTTGTTTGTGGTCTAGTTTACGTTGATGCAATTATATCTTGAGTTTAGTGACTTACAAATAAATGTTTAGCGATTGTTGTGCACTTCCAAAACTTTTACGTATTTTATTTCAAATTACTTAACCCGTTGCTATCAATGATAGCGTGAGTCATCAAGTTGGGGCAGCGTTCTTCTACTCCGGAGTTGAGCGGCAAAACCTTGCAGTATTGCTACGTATCTGCTCAACATATAATATTATTAATGCACGGTTCATGCACTCTTTCTTGATTTTTTCCATTTTTTATACACGGTATCATGCACTTTTTCTTGATCTCTTCCATTGTTAATGCACGGTTTATGAACTATTTGTAGATCTTTTCCATTGTTTATATACGGTTCATGTACTATTTCTTGACTTTTCCGTTGTTAATGTACGGTTCATGAATTATTTCTTAATCTTTTTCAGACATACGGCATATCGCTCAGTTAGAAGAACAGGAAAACTCGGCAAACGCCGCCACACAGGCACTAAACCAAGTATCGGATGCAACACACTCCCCAGCATCAGGCAGCAATGTCGCTACAGAGGCTCCAACAACCCACACCTCCCAGCTAGATCAGCAAGAGCCTGTGAAGAAGCAAGAGCCTGTGAAGAAGGCCTCTTCCATCATCGGCAAGGCTATCGCTAAAGCAATGGCCAGAGAATCTAGCGTAAGAGACGGCACTCCTCCAGTTCATTCGCCTGAGCCAGAGGAATCTTCCAGAGGTTCGACTCCAGCTTCCTATACACAGGAGTCCACTGCTGCATCTTCCATATTGGACTCGGAGGGCTCAACGCCGGTGTCAACTACTCCCATGTCAGTGACTCCCCGCAGCACGCCGGACCTCCAAGAAGACCAATCACAGGGAGGGAATAGAGGTGAGGAATTTTAGCGGACCAATGGGAACGCATGGTTTCTTGCCGACGCTGTTTTGTGCGCTGTGACAGAAAAATTCATCTTCTGCAGAATGCATGATTTTTTCGGCCGAGAATGTGTCTGTCATGGTCAGAAAAAATAATAATCTTCTCCTGATTTTATTAGAGCATATGCGTGTTTTTTTAAAGACTGGTACAAAAATTCAAGCAGCGCAAGTAATTTTTTGCACTGACGTTTTTTTTTTTTGCTCTAGGGGAAGTTGACTCAGAAGACGACGACCTCCTGAGATCTCTGGACACGATCCCTGAGGAAGGTATGGAAGCAAGCAGGCAGTGTCGTGATAGCCTAAGCTTATGTACAAACTGCTTTCAAACGGACTCTAAATATCCTGTTCAGCTTTGCTTAATGCTGCCATGTCAATTGTATTATTTTCAATAGCAAAGTATCATTCACATAGCTTGTTTTATGCACTTTAATTACTCGTCATTTCATCAATTTACTCGTAAAGGCATCAATTAACTCGATATGACATCAATTTGCTCGTAATGGCATCAATTAGCTTCCTTCTGCTCATCTCTACGATTAAATTTATTTATAGCCTTTAGAAACCCACAAAACTACACCATAAATCTAGCTTTCAGTCGTTCTTAGTGTCTCACAAACAAAGCAAATAATTTACTTGAATTACGAGTTTTCCTTGGATATCGCTGAAGGTTTTGAGTGGTTCTTGGTCTTTCACAAGCAGAGGAGATGAGCGAACGCACCGAGTCGGGGCGCGTTCAATCGAGATCGTCTGCGAGAAGTGAGTTTTCTTTTTGCCAAGAATAACAGATCTTGAAGCAGCATGCATCACCCAGAAGTTTCAATAAGCTAGATAACTTGCATGTAAACTCTACGTCTACATTTTCTAGCTGGCCGCTACATTTCTCAGCACCTATGCTTAGAAATATAGGGTCTGGTTGAAAACGCACTTTGATGTTAGATGTAGAGTTTATGAATATAGGTTTAGAGAACATCAGCTTAGAAATTCCTGGATCAAGTGAGTCACACTGACTAATAACAGCATGCAGAGGTCAACAACTAGCGGGATATCATTTAGTGATTTTTATACCCATTTAGAAAAGTAGAAGGATTTCTAAGAGTGATTTCTATTGTAACTGAACATTAGATAGCGAGTAGTTACTCAAAAGTTTCCATCAAGTACACATAAAATTTAATCGCTCATCCGTTTCATGAAAATTCTTTTACTGGAGATAGTTAGTTATTTTATTCTTTGCTCTCATTAAATGTGTGTTTACAACAGTAGCCGCTTTGTGCTTGAATAACTTGAGACCAAACCGTTAGTTTATTTTAGCTTTATTTCACTCTCCTTTCTTCTCTTATTCATGTTATCTATAACTTTTTAAAGGAATAAACATTCCTTTTTCGATTTTCTTTTCCTGTCATTTTTTTAGTTCTTCTCTCTAATGCAACAATGGTTTTGTTTCACTGTCAGCTAATAATATAAGATCTATCGCTTAACCTAAACATAACTTCACTCCATTATTTCTTTTTGATTTCCTTCGTTCCTTCAACCGACCGACCGACTGCTCCCAAAGATTTCAAGCTTCCCTTCAACCCTACTTCGATCGTCCGCCTCCTCACCCCCACGCTTCTCAGAGGCAAAGACAAGGCCCAAAAATCGCCTCTAAGCCCCGAACCACCTAAGGGCGACCTAACAAATTCTACGAGTCACAGCAATGCCGAAGTTTCGAGTCCACCCACTCCTGCGCAGCCCGCTGACTCCGCAGAAATAAACCCATCTCAGCAGCCAGAGAACTTCCAGCTGGGCTCAGAATCAGACAACTACCAGGAAACCAAACTTTCTGAGAAAAGCGACGGCAGCGACTCATCCACTCCTCGTTTTGCGGAAGACAACGACGAAGACAACAGCCTGTTTCTCATTCCACCGTCATCAACGGACGTGATGCAAGAGGTTGACTGGACTTCATCTGTCACTGAAGACGCCAAGTTGGGTCCAGCGAGCAAATCGAGTCACCATTACTACAATGGCAGCATACAACCGCCAGGAAACATGTACTACAACGACTCAGCCATGCGAACAGCGCCTGAACAGGACAATGATGAAACTATTAAAGTGGATCTTAATGATTATGAGTCCATGTACTCCATCAAAAGAGATCTGGACAGCTTGAGAGAATCTAGTTCTCAAGTGTCGCAGAAGATTGAGTCGCTAGGTACTAGAAAAAGAAGTTACGGTGAGTGTGGCGGCAGTGACAATCATATTTTTTTCATTTTCATTCTATCTGCAAGTATAGTAGTTTGCTATAACGTAGCTTCTGCTTCTAACACTCGAACTAACTTTGATAAATTTTATCGTAATAATTGTAATAGTTGTAGAGTTGTTAACACGCACGTTAACATTTCATGTTACTTTTGTAAACAATGACATTTTGTTTCTTAAATGATGTTTAACAGTTCAGATGTGTCTAAAATATTCGATTGTGGTCATCTCCAGGGCCTTTGAAAGATCCCATCGGGACGAAAGATGCTACACTATCCCCCAACTCGTCGTCTCCGAGAGCTACCCATAAGCAAACAACCTCTGACGCAGCAACCTCGGATGGAAAATTGCATGCACAAGACCAGAAAACTGACGACCAGCCCCTTAGTGGTGCTCAGTTGTTGGCAGAAGAGAACACAAACACAGTAAAACGATCTCCTAAAACAGCCGGCAAGAGAAGTAAAGAAGAAACTGATAAGGAGAAAACTAGCAAAACCGATGCATCTGAGAATGAAGACAAGCCAGTCGAAGCCAAAGGAAGCAACTCACAAAATAAAATGTATGGTCCTGTTTCTACGAAGCCGAAAGTTACTAAAAATTCGAAATTAGTGCACAAAACCAAACAAACTGCGACAGGCAGTGAATCCAATTCTGCGTCTGATGCTACGTCCGCTAATAAGAAAGCATCCACCTCTGCTTCTGTTAAGACCACAACCAAAGGAACGTCTAAGGAATCTTCGGCTTCAGACTCAAATGAAAGTTCTAGCTCGTTGACAGTAAAGCCGAAAGCACCAGGCTCATCTGTGCGCAAAACGCCTGAGCCGAAGAGTATCGGAGGTGGTTCATCAGCGTTTTCCCCTGTAGCGGCCCAAGCTGAAAACTCCACTCAGAGCAAACCCACAAACGATTTCTTTCAGACCAAACCAGCAGACAACTCAGCGCAAAACAAACCAATAGAAGATTCACCTAATGCCAAAGTCCACGACGACTCTCCTCAAGTCAAGTCCGAGGAAGACTCGGGGGATTCCGACGACGACGAAGGTGCAGTCGTTCAAGGGGTGAGCGATGAAAGGCATCTGCTTCTCTCTAATTTGCTCGATAAGGTAAATCCGTTCACGCTTTTTTACGTGCACCTACGCTTTCCGTTCCTTCGTCCGTGAGCATGGCCGTTGTCCGATATCCCAAACATTTCGACACGTATCCCAGATTTCGGATGCCCATGAATTCTTGTGAATGTCTATCAAAGTCATGACGTCCTTTACATTTCCTTCTCCTGAACATTGTTGAAAGTGTTCAACGAATGCAAATTCTGTTTTCAGTGTAAGACTATCAACTACGAAATGGAAGCCTGTAAAACATGGGAAAAAATCAGCAATATGTGAGCGCTGTTTCTAAATTATTCTCGACTAATGCTTCTTCCTTTCTTTGCGTACAATTTCTGTACACTTAGGAATTTTTTTAGCTAGAACAGAGTATACATAAGGCGTGATCTTGGAACTTCCCGTTGCTGTATTCGTATAATTAAATAAAACATGGTGTTAATGCTCACAAATAGGCATTTATACGAGTATTCGAAAAAAATCTATAATTTTCAAGGTTAAAATATTTGGCTGAACTTGACTATTTATCCTAAAACTTTATTCGACAAACTGAAATCAATATGCAAATTACAATATCTTTCGCTAAGACTAAACATTTTTATTGAATATAGGAAGATTACTTATGGTGTAATTTGGCATCAGCCGAAAATGCTTAGATGCAGCAAATTGAAACACAAAAAAAAGACTTCTACAAAAAAATTTAGAACATAAGCACAGAATCGAGGTTTTTTGGGTAACCCAACCTTTTCCCTCCCACCACCGGCCGTTCCTCCTTCTCGTCAGCAGATCCCTCGTCTCGTGAAACAGGTGTGCGTTGTGTGGGTCTACCTCACATACTAATTTTTTTTGTATATTAAGTAGTTATTTTTGCCTTGCATGCAGGTAGCGTTGATAATATTTGAACGCCCTTCAATGTTAAAAACTTTACAATTTTACAGAATTTAAAACTCGTCTCGTGAAACAGGTGTGCGCTGCGTGGGTCTGCTTCACTTACTAATTACTTTTGTATATTAATTGGTTTATTTTTGCCTTACAAGCTGTTAGTGATGATAATATTCGAACGCCCTTTAATTTAAAAACGTTGTCATTTTGCAGGATTTAAGACTCAGAAACACTTTCTATGTTTTTAAATACTTAAAAAGAATATAAATTTTGATTTCCAGAGCGATTGATTTAATATAACTAGTTTCACATGAATATCATGAAAAATAAAACGTGACACAAACGTTCATATTAATTAACACCTTTATTCATGCAGAAATGAAATTCTGTTTGAAGGTATCGATTCATGTAGCAATGCTGAATTATTATTTTTATTTTACGAACAGAACTTTGAAGACTGTCTACTTGTCAGAATATTTTAGAAAGTTCTAATAACGAACGTAAGTGAACGGATAATTTCGTCACTTATTATAAGTACCAAATGCAGTTGGCCTATAGCTTTGTGATCCAGCATTTTCGAGCCTTCCAATTGCTTGAGGACTATACTACCTTAGCCTTTCACGATATACTACCTAAGCCTTTCACGATATACTACCTAAGCCTTTCACGATATACTACCTAAGCCTTTCACGATATTCTACCTAAGCCTTTCACGATATACTACCTAAGCCTTTCACGATATACTACCTAAGCCTTTCACGATATACTACCTAAGCCTTTCACGATATACTACCTAAGCCTTTCACGATATACTACCTAAGCCTTTCACGATATACTACCTAAGCCTTTCACGATATACTACCTAAGCCTTTCACGATATACTACCTAAGCCTTTCACGACTTCGTGTCAGTTTGTTTGGTCCTTTTAACTTTAACTCTGAATTTTTGCTACCACAAAAGGGCTCAAGTGTCATCGAATTTGGCGTTTTATGACTCTGCATACCCACTTTTCTGTGCTTTTTCAAATGCCTAAAGCTGATTCTGTAAATCTTTTTGGAGTTTTGCAGGTGCTTTTTTCCGCTCTATTAGATTTTTTGTAAGCTTCAATGAAGCAAATTTAAAAAAAAAATTTTTTGGTGAAACCTATTCACTGAGTCAGTATTTTTCCCAGGTCTGTTGTATACATACGGTTACAATTCATGACCCAAAAATTTGTCCATTATATAACGTCCAGTTCACGGAATGCCTCTGCTTTGCTCCTGATCTGTTGCAGGTTCGTGACAAAATTGATTAATGTTTGTTGCGAGATCGATCGCCTCCGAGATTAATCTCGGCTGAGAGCGAGATGGAAACTGATTAATCTCTTTCGCTGCCGAAAACCCTGACTTAAAAATTATCTGCAGACTTATGATGACCAGAGGAGGCAATATGATTATTCTAATACAACGTTTTTTTTCTCAAGATGCACAGTATAATACCAGTATGCTCTCGTTAGCTGCAATACAGAGTTCGAAATAATACGTTGAAAATGAGATAAAGGTCACCAAGTTGCCTCCTCGCTTGCAGAGAATGTGAAGGCGTCGCTTACTAAGATCAGAACTCTGTGGGCTCGATATTTTGATACTATGTAGTACGGGGCGATACGAGTTCTCATACCCTCCTACCTTCGTAAATTCACAATTCGTTAAACACAAGTCGTTCAAATAAGGGAAAAAGTTGCCTTTTTTGGGCACAAATCGGAAGAACTGGTATCCTTTTTGTTCTTCTTTTTGTTTTTTAGTTTAGTTTAGTTTCTTTTTGCTCACTCCTGTCATTAAAGTTTGGAGATCGAGTATTTGTTTACATACGGACTTTTTTTATTTCCTCTTGAGGCATTTTATTAATTATTCAGACAGAAAAAGACTGTGTACAGTATAAATAAAACCTGAAATTTTTTAATAAATTATGTACAAAGACAATGTTCGCTTCTGTTCACTAAAAGCATTGACTTCCCATTTTGTGCATCAACTCAACCTTAGTTACTCACAACAGTGGCTTTTGCTCTGGAGTTGTACACAAAATATTTCTTCGCTATAACCAAACAAAAAGTTCATCCACATACAACATTCCGTTGTGATGTGCAAAGCTTCTCATAACACCAACGGTTTTCAGCATACCTGAGAGTTATACAAATGGTTTCCAACTTACCTCAGAGTTATACCAATAGTTTTCAGCTTATCTTAGAGTTAAACCAATAGTTTGCAGCTTATCTTAGAGTTAACCAATGGTTTGCAGCTTATTTTAGAGTTAACCAATGGTTTGCAGCTTATTTTAGAGTTAACCAATGGTTTGCAGCTTATCTCAGAGTAATATCAATAGTTTGCACCTTCTCTCAGAGTAATACTAATAGTTTGCAGCTTATCTCAGAGTAATATCAAAGGTTTGCAACTTATCTCAGAGTAATATCAATAGTTTGCAGCTTATCTCAGAGTAATATCAAAGGTTTGCAACTTATCGCAGAGTAATATCAATAGTTTGCAGCTTATCTCAGAGTAATATCAATAGTTGGTAGCTTACCTCAGAGTTAAACCAATTGTTTTCAGCTTACCTCAGAGTAATATCAATAGTAGGCATCTTATCTCAGAATTATACCAATAGTTTCAGCTCACCTCAGAGTTCTACCAATAGTTTCAGCTTACCATAGATTTGTATGTTGTATTCGTGTTCTTAGACACAATGATGCACTATAACACTTTTTTTGACCAAGTGTTCCTGTTTTTTTATTATATTATAATTTGTCAGTAATATTTCGCCTTGCATGTGAACCTATTTCCGAGTGCTGCACCCACACTTTGTGCCGCACTGCTACATGTTCTGGAGTGTTATGGGATATGTCGGAGTGTTGATTAGAGTTTTATGCTTTGTACACATTTCATCAATGATCGTAATTAGAAATGCATATTGTCCCTTATGTGAATGGCAGGAGCAATTTTTAATGTGCATTTCAATTATTTTTTATACAAATTTAAACATGGATTTCGTATTTTTTTATTTAGTTCATGTACTTCGTAGTAGATAGAATGAGACAACCACTCCCTCCGCCCAGCTATTCTTTGGTATTTTTATACAAGTTTTTTGCCCGGTTTTATTTTTTATTTTAAAGCTTACTTTTATTTGGCTACTTGCTTTGGTAAAAAAATATTACTTTTTGCATAATTAGACTTCAGTCCTCATGATATTCTAATATTCTACAACAATTTCTTATGACTTTTATCTCAAATTTGCCTGTTTTTATGTAAGTCTCTGAAATAATTACCATTATACTAATGGACATTGCGTGGCTAGTATTCGTCTTCAAAAAGTTATCTATGAAGATGAATTGAGTCATTTTTCTTCGGAAAATACGTTCAAAATTTCTGAGGATAAATTCATTTCTTAGACATTCACATTTTCTTGAAAATCACTTCGAAATAAAAATGACAATATTTTACGAAAATATGTACGTTTTTTCTTAAATTAAAAACTTTTCTAGAATTTTCATTTTTCCTTGAAAATGTAAGTTAATTTCTTCTTTTAATCACTAATGAGTGTCATTAATGCAAAAATAGCTTTTGAGATAGAAGTAACGCTCCCTAATGAGTGTCATTAATTAAGGCAAAAATAACTCTTGAGATAGAAGTAACGCTCCCTAATGAGTGGCATTAAGGCAAAAATAGCCCATAAGATGGACCCAACGCTCCCTAATGGGTGTTATTAAATTAAAAATAGCCCATAAAATGTAAGTAAAGGCCCGCTAAGATGGAGTGTGCGGCTGGGCAGCTGGAGGACCTGCGAGGCCGAGAGCCGGACCACAGCGAGGTGCAGGCGCTCAAGCAGCAGGTCTCGGACATCAAGCAAAGCCTGCAGTCCCAGCTGGACGACAGAGACAGTGCAGGCCCTTCTGCAGGCCAGCAGGTCTCTTGGGTGAACGCAAGGAGAGATTTGTTGAGATTTCTTGTCTGTTGTGTGAATGCAAGGAGATTTCTCGTCTGCTGTGTGAACGCTCGAAAAGACTTGTTTACATTTATAGTCTATAGTGTGAACGCAAAGAGAGATTTGTTCAGATTTCTTGTCTGTTATACGAAAGCAAGGAGATTTCTTGTCTGTAGCGTGAGGGCAAGAGGATTTCTTGTGTGTTGTAGTAACGCATGGAGAGATTTCTAGTTTGTTGTGTGAACGCTAGGCGAGATTTGTGAAAATTTCTTGTCTGTTGCGTGAATGAAAGTAAAGATTAAATTATTTAGGTTTATTTCCGAAATGTGAATACAAGAAAATATTTATTCAGATTTTTTCTGTTATATTCTGACACGTAAAAATTCATTTAGGTTTCCTTTCCGCCGGGTAAATGCAAAAAAATATTTATCTGGATTTATTTCTATAACAGACATGCCAAAATGTGAGGCTAATTTTAGGCCTATTCTTTTGGCTAAATATGATCCTCATTTAAGATCGACTGTATAGTTGAGTAAGTGTATGAAATTTGTGTGTAATTAATACACGGAATAGTTACACACAAAGGTCCTTTATGATGCTACTCTCAATTTCACTTGAATGTGGCCTTTTTGTGAGACTGTGTTTTTATCAGTACTATATAATATAATTTTTATGTTTCACTTCCAGCCTTTCTTCAGTCAAACCCAAATGGAGTTGTATTTTGTCTTAGTCATGTTTTTTCATCATTCAAATAGGGTAAACTAGTATTTCATTGCATTTATCCTATAAAGTGATCGAACTTATAGTATTGAAACTCCCCACCGTCAATTGTCGTATAATGCAACTTCAGAAATTGAAAACAAAAATGCTAAATGTGCTGATAACAAAGCAAATGAGATAAAAAAACTGATTAAAACTCATAAAAAACTGATAACAACTGATAACAAACTGATACAAACTGATAGCAACTGATAACAAACTGATACAACTGATGAGAAAACAACTGTTTAAAAAACTGATAACAACCGATAACGGCTTGATAACAAGTGATAACAAAGCAACTGATAACAAAATTACCGATGATCAAGCAACTGATAGCAACCGCTAACAAAGCAACGGATAACACATCCATCAATTTACTTGCGATTTCTTCAGCATAACTCAAATAACACTGCCCCCAGGACCCGGTAGCAGCGCCCAGCATCACCGTAGAGCGGCCGGCGGACGAAGCAGAACCTCCCGTGCCCCCCAAGCCCCGCACCGCTGAGCAGGACACCGAGTACGAGCAGCTCCGCTTTGATGTGAGCGACGCCGGGGTCTACATTTGAATTTGTTCTGAAATATGTAGTTTGGGGGACTGTTATTGGTTCAGAACTATGTGCTTAGGGGGATTGGTTGGTTCAGAACAATGTATTAAGGGAGACTCTGGTTGGTTCAGTACTTTGGGAGACTGATTGGTTCAGAAATATGTACTAAGGGCGACTCGAAAACCGTTTATAGGTGACTTGACCCCGACCCAACCACCCTTGACACTGACCCAACCACAAGTGATACCTCCAATGTGCGAAGCGCATGGTGCGGCGACTGCCTATATTGATATTTCAATAACTGCTTGATATAACTACAGTTGATATTAACACAACCACCCTTGCTATTGACACAACCACCTTTGACATTGACACAACCACAAGTGACACGTCTAGTGTGCGCAGCGCACGGTGCGGCGGCTGCTGGCGGAGGGGCAGGCGGGGAGCTACGAGAAGGCAGAGCTCGCCGCCCACCTGCTCACGCTCAGCTTCGACGAGGAGGACTCGGTGGCCGCGGCGCAGGAGTGCTCCTCCATCTACGGCGCCCTGCACTTCCTGCAGCAGGAGTGCGAGCTCTGCGCTGAGAAGTACCCCATGAGGAAGGTGAGGGGGAAGTGTAAATACCTCGTGAGGAAGGTGACGGGGGTAGTTTCCCCTCTTAAATACCCCGTGAGGAAGGTGAGGGGGTAGTTTCCCCTCTTAAATACCCCGTGAGGAAGGTGAAAGGGTATTGTAAACTCCCTTTGAGGGAAGTGAGAGGGTAGTTTCCTCTCTTAAATACCCCATAAGGGAGGTGAGGGAGTAGTTTCCCCTCTTAAATACCCCGTGAGGAAGGTGAGGGGGTAGTTTCCCCTCTTAAATACCCCGTGAGGAAGGTGAAAAGGTATTGTAAACTCCCTTTGAGGGAAGTGAGAGGGTAGTTTCCTCTCTTAAATACCCCATAAGGGAGGTGAGGGAGTAGTTTCCCCTCTTAAATACCCCGTGAGGAAGGTGAGGGGGTAGTTTCCCCTCTTAAATACCCCATGAGGAAAGTGAGAGTGAAATTTCCCCTCGTAAATACCCCTTGGGGAAGGTGAGGGGGTATGGGGACACTTTTTCCCCACAGAAACTAAACTAAAGTCACTCGTTGAACTAGGATGTTAAAATCGAACTTACGAGTATGTCTTGTAACTAGCAGTTGCAGGAAGCCTATTGCACGCACTTTTGTGCACGCACCGAGCAGCAGGTGGCCTACTGCAGATACTATTGTGCAAGTCCTGAGGTGCAGGTAGCGTATTGCACGCACTGCCGTGCACGCACCGAGTTGCAGGTAGCGAGGTGCAAGAGGCGAGCAGCACACTGACGGTGCAGGAGTGTGTGCAGATGGTGTCGATGCTGCACTGCACGCACCGCTGCTGCACGGACTGCGCTCGCACATACTTCACCTACCAGATCAAGACCAAGAACATCCGGGAGATGCGCTGCCCCTTCTGCAACGAGCCCAACCTCGACGCCGCCGAGGTACGGTCGAGCTACGGCTGGGGTGAGGGTACTGTAGGAGTAGGGCACGGCTGACGTGTGGGTTTAAATACGGCTAGGGTACGGTTGTGGTACCTGGGTGAGGGTGGGGTGCGAATACTGAATGAGTACGGCTGGGGTGAGGGCTGGAATACGGCTGGGGTACGAATACTGTGGGAGTACGACTAGGGTGAGGGTTAGGGTACGGTTGGGGTGATGGCTGTTGTACGGTTGGGGCGAGGATTAGAGTACGGCTGGGGTGAGGGTTGGGAACGGGCACGGCGGAGGGGGGGGGGGGGGAGGGTTGGGGTACGGGCACGGCTGGGGTGAGGGTTGGAAACGGGCACGCTGTTTTTCATTAACTAGGTCGTTGTTGATTTCTCACAGCCTACTCAGTTTCTCCGTTATTTAATCGCGCCTTCGTTTTGATTTCTTTGCCTTATGATCATCCTCAAGAGGCCTAAGACAGGCCATAGGATTAGGTTAGTCAAGTTAGTCTATCCTACGCTGTGGGGACTGGCGCCCCCAGGGGGGAAACTGTCAGGTCCCCTCAGCTATTGATAGGCCTTTCGAGACTTATGCTTTTCGTGCCTACTTTGCTATCTCTTTTTCGTCCTTTCGTCCTCTTTTTTCGCAAGTTGTTGTTTCTAAGCGCAGGGTATCCTGCGTGCAAACACACCTAGTGCATAGATTCCACGTTCCTTAATCCATACATTTTTAATGGTCCTTTCTCTTTCCCCTGTGAAAATATATTTTTGATGAAAATAGAGCGTTAAAATAATTAATATGTTATTATTCCCCACACAATATGTCGTCCATCACATTGAATTGTCTAAAATTCTTGCTTTCTGGAATAATAGATGCAACCATACTCTAAAACAAATTATGGGGAGTGTTTTGAATTCAACCTTATGGAAGTCTACGATAGAATACTTCAAACATCTAAGTATAATTATTTTCTAGCCTTACAATATTTTCCAACCTTACAAGTTTTTCCACCCTACAGTTTTCCCAACTTAAAATATTTTTTCAACCTCATAGGAGTCATCGACATAGTACTCTAACATCAGAGGATAATTACTTCCCGCTTGCACCATTGTTTCAAACCTTACAATTGGTTTAATTACTTCCGGTTTTTACCAGTGTTTTTACCCTTACAATTGGTTTCAACCTAACAATTTTTCCCAACTTTAAATTTTTTTAACTTCTCAGGAGTCTACAACAGAATACTTCAACCACCTGGACATCCTGCTCAAGGGAATCGTGGACGAGGAAACGCACGAGCTGTTCCAGAGGAAGTTGAGAGACCTCACCCTGATGAGTGATCCTAATTTCAGGTGGTGCAACAAGGTGAGTAACTGTAGGTAATCCAACAAGATGAGTGACTTTTCTCAAAGACTGTCATTCAAAGAGAACGGTTGAAAATGAATTGTTATGCCTAAAAAATGGAAGGTGAGCATTGAATGATAATTGAATAAAAAATAATAATACCAATTTTGTGTTATTTTACTTAATTGATAATTTGAAGTTTAGTAGCGCCGATGACTACAAGAAAGAGCTGTAAACAAATAATTGTGTGTTGTCTGGCAGTGCTCCTCAGGCTTCATCGCCAACCCGCGCGCCCGGAAGCTCATCTGTCCGGACTGCCGGGACATCACCTGCGCACACTGCCGGCTGCCGGTGAGGAATCCTCGTTTTCTACCCTCTGTCAACTCGATTGAAGCCTTGAATACACCATGTATTCGTTTCACTATGCAGTTTCAATCTGTCGTGTGTCATTGATACTCGATTGAAGTCTTGATCGACTCATGTAACAATTTCATTGAGAAGTTTGCATCTGTCGTATATCAAGTCGATTGAACGTTGCATACATCGTTTGATAAAGGATCAAATTCTCCCAACCGACTCAATTTCTCTTTACGTTACTAAGATGATCAAAATATGCAAACGACAGAGCGACCAATAGAAATGTTTTCCCCGCCCGCAGTGGGAGATCCAGCACGAAGGTATCAGCTGCGACGCCTTCGCCAAGTGGAAACATGAGAACGACCCTGAGGCGCAGGCGCAGGGTGTTGCTAAGCATCTCGCTGAGAACGGCATCACGTGTCCCAAGTGCAGGTGTGTGCATCACGTGTCCCGAGTGCAGGTGTGTGCATCACGTGTCCCGAATGCAGGTGTGTGCATCACGTGTCCCAAGTGTGTGTGCATCACGTGTCCCGAGTGCAGGTGTGTGCATCACGTGTTCCAAGTGTGTGTGCATCACGTGTCCCGAGTGCAGGTGTGTGCATCACGTGTCCCGAGTGCAGGTGTGTGCATCACGTGTTCCAAGTGTGTGTGCATCACGTGTCCCGAGTGCAGGTGTGTGCATCACGTGTCCCGAGTGCAGGTGTGTGCATCACGTGTCCCGAGTGCAGGTGTGTGCATCACGTATCTCTAGAGCAGGATAGTGATGCTAAACAAAGGATTTTCATTACTTTTTTATCACGCTGACAAAAATCCTTTTTTCTGAAATAATTGTTGACGAAAATATATGCTTAAAGGAGTTGAAGAGCGTTCGCTTAGTTCCAATAAGCGTTTGAGTAAACTGTTCATTAAGAGCATCCCGTGTGTCAAGTATGTAATGAGAGGTATGCAATGAGTACATATATACACATATATACATATATACAACCGCTCAACACACACTCATTACCACACTAAACGTGCACACCTCACCACAACACACGCCCCACACACCACATGCCCCGCACTAACACCCCCACACACCCCCACACTCCACACCTGCACTAACCCCCCCGTACACCCCACACCCCACACACCCCACACCCCACACACCCCACACACCCCACACCCCACACACCCCACACCCCACACACAGCACACCCCACACACAGCACACCCCACACACCCCACACTCCACACCCCACACACAGCACACCCCACACACCCCACACCCCACACACCTCACACCCCACACACCCCACACCCCACACACCCCCCCCACAGCACACCCCACACACAGCACACACCCACACTAACACACCCACACTCCGCAGGTTCCAGTACAGCCTGGCGAAGGGCGGCTGCATGCACTTCACCTGCTCCGAGTGCAAGTACGAGTTCTGCTCCGGGTGTGGCCAGCCCTTCCGGCAGGGGGCGAGGTAAGGCATATCAACGCATACTTTAGCCATTAAAAACTCGAATGAAATTGATAAGTATTTCAAATATAGTCTCATGATTCAAAGACATTGGGATACTGAGTTTCAGAGTTTCGTGAATATGGCGGCAATAAAAATGGAGCACTTGAGATCCCAGCGCACGATACGACTTTTACCAACGGGTTGCACTAAAATAGCGCACGATACGACTTTTACCGACTGGGATGGACTAAAATAGCGTTCGATGTGACTTTTATCAACTGGGTTGGACTGAAATATTTGAGTACTTAGTGCACGATGCGACTTTTATTAACTTGGTTAAACTAAAATATTGGTTTTGGTGCCGCCAGGTGCCCCGTGGGCCCGTACTGCGAGCGTCTAGGCCTGCACGCCCACCACCCCCGCAACTGCCTCTTCTACCTCAGGGATAAGGACCCTCCGCAGCTGCAGCAGCTCCTCAAGGTGGGGGTGTGTCTTATGACACTCCATGGACATCATAACACATCCATAACACATGTGTAACACATCTATAACACGTCTATAATGAATCTGTAACACTCCATGAACATCATAACACATCCATAACACATCTGTAACACATCGATAACAAATCTGCAACACGTCTATAACACATCTATAACACATCTGTTAAGAACCCCTAAATTTACGAAATAGAATTTGATTGGCAAAATGAGATAAGTTCTTAATAAAACCCTAAATTTTCAAAATCGAATTTATTTCCCTACATGTGATAAATAGATTCTGAAAAACACCAAATCCACAAAATAGAATTTATTTCGCAACAAAAGATTAGTTGTTAATAAAAACCCCTAAATTTGCAAAATAGAATTTGATTACCTTAAAATTTACCAAATCGAATTCATTTTCCAACAAGAGATAAGTAGTTACTGAAAAACTCCAAATACACGAACAGAATTTATTCACAACAAAAGATTAGTTGTTCTTAATTAACAACCCCTAAATATACAAAAATGCATTCGAATGTTCACAGGAGAACAACATAGCTTTCGACACGGAGCCCCCCGAGGAAGAAGGCCAGGCAGAGGAGGCAGGCGGGCGCAAACAGTGCCAAGTCCCGGAGCAGAAGGAGACTCCGGACGGACTCGTGGACGACATTTGCGGTCGGGCCGTTCTGCAAGGGAACGCTGGACTTTGCAGGTATTGTTCATTCTCAACACTTTTTTTAAAATGCTGAATTCGAGAACTAATGAATCGGATTTACAATTCGTGAACCAAAGAAATGGATATACAATGCGTGAACCAATGAATTAGATTTACAATTCGTAAAGCGCAAATGTAATTGACTAACTTTTCATGGCTCGTTCCGCTAGGGAACCCAGAAACTTGTAGGTATTGCTGATTTTCAATACTTCTTTATATAAAATACTGTATGCGCTAACTAATGAAGGGTATTTAGAATTCGTGAACAAATGAAGTGAATTTAAAACTTGCGATGCTTGAGTGTAAACGGCTACATTTTCATGGTATGTTCTGCATGGGAACATAAAACTTTGCATGTATTGTTGATTCTCAACACTTTTTGAAAATATTGCCTTTGAAAACTAGTTAAGCGGATTTTAAACTTCAAATACTTTAATGTAATTGACTAAATTTTCATAGAATTGTAATTTGCTTGAGGGTACGCTGCGAATCACGTATGCATTAATTGTTTATTTTCATTTTTTCTGTTGAATAATTGATACTCTTGATCTACTGCTAAATTATGTGAGCACAATTAATAAAATATTGGGCAGATTTTTATGCAACTCAACATTTCTTATGCATTTAGAACAACTCAACTACATAGATTTTGCGTCAATACACACAGAGCGGGTTGGACTATGGTTTTATTTTGATCTATTCATTACATCCCACAATGAGATATTCACAGTACCTCTCTTCAGCTAACCCTTGTCTCAAAACTAACACGACAACATTAAGTTCTCTCTCGCCATTTGTTCATTAACGTAATCAGATGAGGGCGCTCAACCCTTTCACCCCTATCGTAATACATAAAATACACTTCGACTAAATACGTCTGAGTCATACAAACTCCTCAAAACATCGATCATTCAGCGTATCACTATTACAAACTTCAGTTACAAAATTTTGAGTTGCACTTTGCGAGTGCCATTTTGTGCCTCCTAACTTATACGTTTTTCTCAGAAGACCTTTATGTTCAGCAAAACTGAATTTAGAGAGAGAAAAGGTCAGCGATGATAATTATTTCGCGCAAACACATGTTCATGGTTCAAAACTATAATCCGTCCAGGTTGCTTCCCTTCCTATTAACTGAGTGTTTTTTTAAGTTTGACCTATATGGTGTTGTAATATTATTCCAGTGCACTACCTGAGTGAGTTACCCTAACATATATTTGTGTTGTTTTTAACCCCCAACGAAAGTGACAAATCAATATAAATATGAATAACACTCTTAACACTATGCAGTTTGGCTTTTCTACCATCAAAACGGTTTGCCCCTAACCGACATTCATAAAAAAGACAAGTCCATATAAAACTAATGGGTACAAATTACAGTTAAGATGCAGAATCTGGACTTTTGAAGTCCACTGCGTGAGGTAAGTTTAAATCCCCTCGGAAAGCAATGAAGTAAAGAAACAAACTGTTCCACAAACGCTACAAGAAATTGGTTTTTCTTTGAGTGAAGGTTTAACTAAAACTGTTGCATTATTAATATCACAGAAGCACGAAAGGCATTTTTACCAACTTCAATTTTGATAGTAAACAAAAAAGACACTGAGGACGCATTGTACATATTTATTTTGATAAGATAAGAAACTGATGAAGGCATGAATTATTGCTTAGTTCTATGTGTTAGTACATGCTGGAAACTTATCAGGATTGTGCCAATTTAATTTTCAAAACTGAATTTCATAACCAACTAGAAAATGTGACAGCCGATTTCAACCCAGTGTGTCCGTAAGGTCACAAGTGATCGTGAATTTGTCATCGTAAATAAAACTCAGCTAAGTAATTGCGAAGTATGGTCGAGGTATGAAAATCCGTTCAGCTGGATGGCAGTCCTGTATGAGAATATGTTTGCGTCTGTTCAAATACTTCGAAGTTTTATAACTTTGCATCGATTGCTTCCATGATATTTACGCGAGAAATACACGAGGACCTTATCAGCCAACTTGATGATGGTCAAAATGTCCCTAATTCACAAATATTTACAACAAATTTAATGAACGGGAGAAAATTTTTAAAAATTTCTCTTAAGCAGATTTCCGTGCTTTATCATTACAATGAGCTCTTTCGACAGTACTGCACTTCATTTTTAACTGTAAACGTGATTTTGAATACCCAGGAACCATATACTTGTGTTTTTGGAAAATCTGTCGAGATATAAATGAGTGAGTGATGAGAACTTACTTCATGGAAACTCCCTAATTCGATTCCAATCCATGCTCCAGATTATATTTATTCCATTGAACACAACACCAGACACTTCCTAGGTAACCGTCACACAGCAACCTAAGGCGTTATTACAAGGTGCGATAGTCAATCCTGCATTTTAGGCTTTAAAAGCCTCCTCAAAAATGCAAAATTGACTGCTTCACCCTGTACTTGAATACTTTTCGCGCGTGGTTTTACGGACACACTGCAAATTGAACAAGACTCTTTCTAAACTTACTAGGCGCGTCCTCCTTTGCAGACCGCACTACATCGAATACCTGGTGCGTCTTATTGATCTCAACAAAATAGACCCGATCTCATTGCTTGATGAGGAGGATTTGTGGTTTGTGCTTCGAAGAGATAACATCGACAGACCTCGCAAGATCGAGGGCGAAACCAAGACCACTTTCCATGACCGCATACGCCAGGTGAGGCTTGTTGAGCGTGAGCACGTCTATGAGGGTGGCGTCTGAGATGTTTTAAAGATTTTCAAATTCGGGGCATCTCAGATTTTAAAACGAAGTTCTACTCAAATGCACTGCAATGCTGAGATTTTAAAATGTTTTAAAATCTGAGGCATCTCAGACTTTAAAATGAAGTTCTACTCAAATGCACTGCAATGCTGAGATTTTAAAATGTTTTAAAATCTGAGGCATCTCAGACTTAAAAATGAAGTTCTACTCAAATGCACTGCAATGCTGAGATTTTAAAATGATGTTTTAAAATCTGAGGCATCTCAGATTTCAAAACGAATTTCTACTCAAATGCACTGCATTGCTGAGATTTTAAAATGATATTTTAAACTCTGAGGCATCTCAGATTTTAAAATGAAGTTCTACTAAACTGCAATGCATTGCAGTTTTCGTCTGTTTCAACTTCTTTTGATTAAAAGCGTTCGAACCGCTACTCCGTCATTGAGGACGGAGAACATCCAAGGCATCTCGTTCGTTCCAGATGCCCAGGTAGGTGCGAGTGAGTGATGAAGCATGTATCTAAATCCTAACCCAACTTTTATATTGTCCCTGAACGGGGGATGCATTATAGAAAGTCAGAATGGTGATGGTGCGGCTTTTGAACATCAGAAGCTGGCCTTGTCAAACATATACAAATTGAACCATCCAAAACTCAGTAGCCGGTTTCATCAAATGTATGTAAATTGATCGTATTAAAATTGAATTATTCAATGCTGTGTTACACAGCTAACTTGTTTTTATTAATGAGAATTCATGTCAAGATCGTAACGGCTGACCAGTATTACGTTTCAAATTTCCGCAATCGTTTACTGAAGCAGGTTGTGCTAAAAGAGCTGCGGTAAATGATACACAAATGAGGAGCTGGGCAGAGGATTTGTGAACCGAGGGTGGGTCACATGTACTTAAAATGTACTCCAGAGAAACAAAGTCCCAGTTCGTATACTGACAAATTATTATTAACCTAAAACATTTAACTCACAGAAAAATTTCCTTGCTATAGCATGTTTCCAACCGAGTGCATTTTTAACCGAGATCTTTGCGTGTGTCGGTGTGCAAATGATTCAGTGGCGGTGAGACGATCACCATCCCTTAGAACTCACTAGTTTAGTCTTCTCCCTTGTACATATGGTAGTCTGACCACATAAAACTACTTACATCATATGCTGAGCCTAATTTCAATAATAAATTCATTCATCTTTCAAGAAAATATCGCCTGGTGACAACATTCCTACATTCACAAAAAATCGCTCAGTAACGACATTCTTTCATGCAAGAAAATATCGTCCGGTAACAGCATTCTTTCATTCAAGAAAATACCTCCCTGTAACAACATTCAAGAAAATATCCCCGGTAACAATATCCTTCTTTCAACAAAACATCGCCCGGTAACAACATTCCTCAATTCGTCTATAAGATTGGCTTCACTATTCAGGAGGGTCAGAAGAACACGAAGACTTCAAGCCCAAGAAGTTGTAGAGGTAGGAGAAAGCTATACAAGCGCCGCAGGTGGTGCACCCACCTCGCACCTCACACGCCGCAGTCAGGCTAAAGCATTACCCTGTAAAGTTTGATAAAGCTACCTAATAATGTCAGTTTTTGAGACTTTTGAACGTAAGATGCGGAATTCTTGTGAGAGCTAAAATCAAATTCCGATCAAAGTTCTGAAGCAGCACAAGCACCGGAGCTTATTATGTCTGGTAAATTTATCTGCATTCTTTCTCGCTAGATCAAGTGTCATAAACTGTAGTTAATGCTAACATAACATGGTATTCTTAAATTTAAAATATGTAACAAATGAAAGACCATGACTGATGACTATTAAACCAAAAAAAGCATTCGCTTCATAAACTTTCATTAACACGAAGTTTAATTTTTGCTGGACAACAGGTATACCTGAAATTAATTTTTGATCAATCCCAGTATTTCATCAGGGAAACAACTGCCATTCTTGGATTCGTCACATCAATTCCTAAAGCTTTATTTTTGAAAAAAAATCCCATGCAGCCAACGGAAGTCAGATCGAAATAATTCAAATAAATTGTGAACTATTCTTAATTTTACGTTATTTGCTTGTACTCTCAACAAAATATTTTACTGATATCATGTTAGCACACGTACTGCGCGTCTGACCCATCACCTATAACCATGGGTGACAAAGAACAAAAAATATCAGTCGATCACCTAGTGCGCGGGCCAATTTTTATAGCCGGTTTTTTCAGCCAAAGATCATATTAGAGCGGAATATTGCTAACATTGTAAATTTATTGTTCATATCATGATCGTTATAACCAAGTACCAACTTATACGTTCAATTATTAAACTTGTGTGCAAACTAATTAAGGTCTTCAATACGGTAAATCACCCCACCAAACACGAGAATCTACATCTCAATTCTCATCAGGTTGTTGGAAAATATTTCTTACGTCCCTCCAGCTGAAAATAATCATCAAATCTTAATTGTGCTCGACACCAAACCTAAATACGCTCTTTTCCAATGAAAATGATACACATCATCTCGCGCTTAGTATTTTCAAGCATTTACAATTATAATTAACGTTGGGACGGAATGACGGTTACTCTCGGTCGAGCCTGTACCAATTTCAAACGCCTGGGTAAGGTTCGGTGTTGTAGCTCACTTCAATCTCTTACTTTTCCCATCATGAAGAAAGCTCTGCGCTGTTTTCGAACCCTCCACAGGAAGGACGATCCCTCTCAGTTTCTCACAAAATCCAATCCAACCAAATTACCACACACAATTCAAGTTACTCTACGTAGATAACTTCTTTATTCCATCCCTTTACGAATATTTTACGTAACATAATCCTAGGAAAATACCGTGATGTTCATCACTTCTGTGAGTGATCAAAAAATGTGACGCTTATCACCTCTACAAGTGCCTGAAAAGCCCAAAAAACAATAACGTTCATCACTTCTGAAAGTACCTGAGTAGCCCAAAAAACTATGACGTATTTCACTTTTTTAGAAACCTGAGTAGCCCAATACCCAAAAAACTACGACGTTCATCCCCTCTCCAAGCACCTGAGTAGCCCAAAAAACTTTGAAGTATATATCACTACTACAAGCACCTGAATGACCCAAAAAGCATGACTTTCGTCTCAACTATGACATTCATCACCTCTACATAAGTGCCCACTATCCCCCAAACTAACCCCACGCCGTGTACGGCGGGCCCCCGTGCAGGCTGCACTACGTCGAGTACCTCGTCGAGAAGATCAACTCGCACCACCTGGACCCCGTGATCATCTTTGACGAAGCAGACCTCAGGGTCTGTCTGCGCAGGAACGGCAAATCGGTCCCAGTGCGCCGATGGGAGTCCGAAAAGCTGTACAGAGATAAGCTCATTAAGGTGCCCACTGTAACTGGACTGTGTGATGTCGTTAGGCTTGGTTAGTGAATGAAAGCTGTCAGTGATTAGTTTGAGAAGTCCCAATGATTAATTGTAGAAGCCCTACTGATTAACAGTGGAAGTCCTAATGGTTAACTGCAGAAGTCATAATGATTAACAGCAGTAGTCCAAGTGATTAACTGTAAGAGTTCATATGATTAACTGTAGGGTTCTAAATGATTAACAACAGGAGTCCCAATGATTAACTGTACGAGTCCAGTGATTGACTGCAAGAATCCTAATGATTATCTACAGGAGTCCCAAGGATAAACTGTAGGAATCCCATTGATTAACTGAAGGAATTCTAATGATAAACAGCATGAGTCCTAATGATTAACTCTAGGAATCCAAATAATTAGCTTTAGGAGTCCCAATGACTCCTAAGGGGTAGGAGCCCTAATAATTGAGTATAGGAGTCTCGATGATTAAAGAGTCCCAATGATTGGATAAACACGCACATATTACACAAAAACTGGCATATTACTTGACAAGTTATGCAGCATAATGCGAGGTAAGTATTGACGAGAGTCGACCGCGAAAAAGGTACGTACATGGAAAGAGTAACCTAAAAAATCAGTAGTGGTGTGTGTTGGGGGATTTCAGAATGTATGTTATCATACAGAACTCTTGCCTTGAATACTTGAAGAAAGCTAACATGTTTATCTTGCGCACGTGGTAGACGTTGAAATGTCGATTTGACCAGAATAAATAGTGTTTTTTGGCCTCTTGATGTGATACATCCAACTGAAACGGTGCCAATTGTAGGGATACATTTATGTTCTGTTTTCGGTTTTTGGCAACTCGTAATTTGGCTATGGTCTTAACCATGAAACTTGACCATGTAACTTAACTGTGGAACTTGACTATGGAACTTAAGCACTTTACGCGTTGTAAAAACAACGAGAAAGCTCCACTGGGTCCCCTATTATATCTAATTCATTCGTATTAATATGATCGTATCTTATTCATTTAAAGAATACATTTATGAAAACCGATAACCGATGGCAAAATTGTTAAGAATGATTGCAAAAAGAAAAAAGTACATTTTCAATAAAGACAATAGAAAAACCATCACTGGTTTTTAAAAAGTTTTAACATGAAAGTCCAAAGTTGAAAAACAAAAATTGGTATAATGATGCCTATTAAGCCGAACAAATGATTCAGAGAAACAAATGATTCAGAGAAAAACATGAACATGTATTACCTTTGCTAAATTATTCTAAGTTAGGGCTGTAATCTTCCCGTATTACGTGCCACTCTAGTGTCCTTTTTTTACAAAAAAAATTATTGTAGACGAAATGACACTACGAGTGGCAAATAATACGGAAAAAATACCGCCTAACGAGTGCCATTTCTTGTACAAAACAAAGATCTTTCATTGATTTGATTAATATTGACTAAATTTCAACTCTTTGTCCGCAGTTAATAAAGGAGCAGCTACCTCTGTGAGGACCGTCAGACCGCTTCGCTGCACGTCTGGACGGGAGTTCGGGTAAAACAATCATTGATTCCTTCATCCAAAAATATTCTTATTACAGTTTCATGTAACAAATTGTGTCGCGCTTATCGAACGTGTCCTCAACTTATTTAAAAATTTCGTTTAGGAATGCGTCAAATAATTTCACGTTACAAATTGTGTCGTGCTTATCGAAAATGCCCTCAACTTATTTTAAAAATTCGTTTAGAAGTGCGTTGAATAATTTCATCATGAATGTCCGTAACTTTTTTGAGCGATCTCAACTACCTTTTTGTGCGATCTAAAAAGATCAGACTGCAGTTGCCCGATGATAAACAGGCTGTACGAAACAGATGCAGCGTGTTTGTCTGTAAATTGAGGTGTGCCAATATTAAAATTTATATATATTAACCTGTATCAACGCCCTATGTTTGAATCATTCATTATGTTGATCCCTTGCATGCAAAGTTTTATTTTGTGAGATTTAGGCATCAATTTAAAAATAGAATATTTAATAATATTCTGCTCAGCACAAACAGGAATATCCCAAAGGATCTGAAGAATCTCTAGGTATAGTCATAAATATCACAGGGGCCGTATTTTTAGCCACTTTGCGCCACCGTAACGGTACAGATGTTATTAGGCAGCCGTAGCAACCGTAATAAAAATGAAAGAGCAAGATAAGCCACTTAAATCATTTCATCCTATAAGATAATAAATTAATAAAAAAAAAAATAAATCGAATGCAAACTAATTTCAAACGATTCGGCCACAGGCCATCATTTTTTTTTTTGTATAGATGTTAGCGTAAGTCCATTTAGAAGAACTTACGGTGCAAGCTCTACCATTACGACGACGTAAATTGGTTTGAATTATGAGTCCTTAAATGTCCCGCTCCACCTGACCAATATATAAAAGTGTTTAAAAGTTGTTCTAATTTTGTGTAGTTTACTTGAGGAAATTCCAAGTACATGTCTGACTAGGAAATTTTCTGATGAAATTACCTTTAAAGTTAAATGAATAAATGGCATTAATTCAAGCGATGGATCCAGACTTGAGGCGAGTCATTAGGTCTTTGCTAAATTTGATGGAATAGTTTTTCATTAAAAGTTAATAAACGAAGTATAATTTTCAAGAAAGGTAACCTGTGAATTAAATTTCAATTTTTACGAAATAATAACCCACTCAAGTCTAATTACTAAGTGGAGCTCAATTTAAAGAAATAATTCATCCAATGCTTGTATCAACTGCGATATTTTCTGATGGTTCATAAACGGAGAATGGGCTGGAAGGTTCTGAAGAAGACGGAGTCATAACAAAAGAAACGAAAGAAAAAGAAAAACAGTTAATTTCCAATAAAGTTCAAACATGAAACGTTGAAACATTGGTTTTTAAAATACCTTAACATGAGCATCTTTGATTGATAATAACACACCCCCCTCGGGGGGGATACAATTATTGTATCTATGGGAACCATCGTTCCCAGGGGGACAATGTCAGGGCCAGAGCAGAAAGTTAGGTAGGCCTTCTTTTTTGTTGAAATAAAATGTTTTTGTTATGCTAAGGACCACCTTTTTTCGGTTCACTGCTGTCCTGTTTTTCAGCACCTACTACTTTCCTCTTCAACTTTGGTCTTGTTTCATGATCTTCTTTCACAACTTACTGTTTCTATGTCTTTCTGCGTAGATTCCGCGTTCCCCTAACTCCATACTAAATGGTGCTTTCCTCCTTCCTCTCTTTGGATCGCATTTGTTGCTGGGTAGGGAGGCTAAAACTAACGACTAATCTAATCTGATAATAACACATTGGTATCGTAATACATATGTAAAATGTTATTTATGTTTGTTTACAGCTCTTTATACAACAGAAAAGATTAAAACAAAGCTGGTTCATTCGTCAGGACAAAGTGATATCAAACTGGGAATTCCGTATTGTTCTTTTTCTTTTATCATCTCGTCGAAATTTATATTGTCAATGACTGAAACTATTCTGCTCTCTCTGCATTTATCTGAACACACCGTCTTCCCAAAGTTAACCAAAATTTTCAGTAATAATGACATCAAACTAAAAATTATACATTGTTTTGACCTAGTATCATTTTGCTGATGTTTAAATTTTCGGTGACTAAAACTATGTTGCTCTCTATCAATTCAGCTGAACATCAAGTCTTCCCACAGTTAGCCAAAATTTTCAGGAACACCTAAATTTCATCATGAAATATTCTCCTTCAGTGCACGGTCATGAGATTAGCTTTCTTCTATGTTAGCTTTTTTTCTCTTTTATGTGAGTTACTGCTTGATTAAATCCATAAAATAAGAATTTTAAAGCTTTAAAATTGTTTTTTAATATTTTATATGAAGTAATAACTTGCGGTTGACATTGCGCTCGGTGGCGGTATTTTTCATATTATGTACGCATGTGCGGTCACGGTAGAGTAAACAAGGTAGGTTCAAACCAGTCTTTTTTTTTCGTTGACGATGTGGTTTTGCTGACGTCACGGCAACGAACCAATAGCAGCGATCATACTGCATCTGGTAGCACTGTTACCCCTAAATCTGGCGCCACTATTGGCCTAACGACATTGCGTTGGGGTGACGTCATAAAGTTTGTTGGCCTTCAGATTATGAGACTGACGCGCTGCCTACTGCGCTACCGAGGTAGCGTCTTTGTTAAGGTAGCTCCTAAAGTCTTTGTATTGGCTAGCCGAACAAGATGAGGTGTATTTTCCCCCATAGAAATGACCCTACCCTGTTTCGTCTACCGCATGTGCGGTTCATATTTTAACCGCTGCTTTAAAACAGTGTTATCATGCAGGTACGATTTGGTAGCAGCGTACGAAACTATCTTCAAAGTGTCTTAGTATTTTCTTATTGTTGTTGAATGAAAAATCTCGTAAATTACATCGTAGCAAGGAAAACTATGAAGTAAACTAAAAAAACTATCATGAAAACTCAAGAAAAATAATCATGGGAACTCAAGAAGAAAAATTATCATGAGAACTCAATAAAAACTATCATGGGAACTCAACAATAATTATCATGAGTGAGAACTCAAGAAAAACTATCATGGGAACTCAAGAATCGTTGAATAAACTATCATGTGAACTCAAAACAATATTTAGAGTGGTGTCGCGGTAATGTACCATCATGCTCATCATAAAATTTCCCCATTAAATGTCTCGTTATTCTCCTTCTTGATAAGATATGTGATAGCTTTCCACAAGCTTCAGCTGCCACAGAACAGCTCGCGCCTGTGGTGCTGACATCGTTAGATTTTGGGTACATTTTATGTTGGAATAAAATAGCAATTGTTATACTCAAAGCTCCCAGTTTTCTATTTTTACAAGTAGCTCTACCGGATATAAATTTTGTGTGCAAGGTTAGGGAAATAGACGAAACGAAGCACTACATTTCAGTGACGTCAGGAATCAAATACCGAATTATTTATTACAGGAAATCCGATATTCAAAAGTAACTCGACTGCTGTGCTATTTGAGAGCTCAAAAAAAGCAAATTTTCTTTACGTTTTATTGAAGAAGTAAATAAATAAGACGACAATATTTAGTTCATGAATAGGAAAACAATGAATAACTAAAAAAGCTATGAATCAAGTAAAAAACTAGAACATTAAATTGCAAGCATATATAAAATTACTCTGTACGTACTCGTAAGTTGATAAAACGTATGATAAACCTCAACATGAGCAGTTCCTTTTGTATTATTAAAGGGTAAATATGTACCTTGCATGTGAATATAAGATCAACTTAGCGCGTTGAAATACGAATAGAAGGATTTTTACTTGCTAAGATTAAAATTGGATGAATATGTACTTAAAATATTTAATTCGTGGCCATTTATGATTTGCTCACAAAGTTGGTCTAAACAACACTGTAATATATTTAAATACAGAGAAGAACAAAAGAAAAAGAAAGAAAACAGTTTATTTCCAATTTAGATAAACAAAAAACATTATTGGTTTTTAAAGTATATCAACGTAATTATCATTAGTTGATAAACACACATGAGTTTCGTAATACCCATGTCAATAGTCGAAATAGATGATCCAGAGAATTACGCTTTGCTTTACAGTTGAAGATATTCCGTTTCATTTCTACGACCGTGAAGCTCAGCGGCCTTCACGTAAAGCGCTCGTTTGGTAGAGCCCACATACTACTCACAACTAAATTACATAGAAGGAAAGAACAAATGCGCTGTGGTATATCCATCTTGATGGAATGGGCAAACAGTATGCCCGACTGAAATGATGGGAGACGAGTACTCAAGTAAAATTTTCGATGTAGGTATTAAATCTATTTTTTTTAATTGCTTTCATTTGTCTCCAAAGAATGCGACGGACACAATTGACGTGGCTAGCGGCTATCATCAGAAAAAAGGTTTTGCTAAATTTTGTCATTAGGAATGCGAAACAACGTAAGGTTGATGGTAAATATCAGAACACGTGTGAATTAAAGTACATTAACTTCGTAAATCAGAGCGATTATAAGGACTTTTAAATGGACCCGGAAATGTTATTAAGGTGTAAATGTGATTAGTCTTAACTTTCCTTCCAAAAAACTTATGTAAAGAAAAAATTAAGACACAAGCCGGAAATTGATGCTATATCAACGAACATACACCTTCTTTGCTCATAGGTATGATAAAATAAAAAATAAATGTTAATTCTACCTGGCGATGCCCTTCCTACACGTCATTCAGTAGACTATAACGATATAAAAGTAATAGAAAAACTGAGGAAGGTGAACCTGACTACGCTCATAATTATGAACACCCGCAACCTGGTCTATATACACAGTAAGTTAAGACCCTTTAACCTACAGCTAATTTGGCATTCCTTTTCGGGGAAAAGATACATATTTTTAAAATTTCGAAACGCGCTAACAAAACTAATTTGTGATTGCATGAGTTTTTAAATTGCAACTCGTCTCGAAAACTTGAGAGGATATTGGAGAAACTATAGATCTGTAACGATCATGACCTGTTCGGCTTTGAATAACATAATGATAAAATCTGTTGATTGATTTTTTTGACATCCGCACCCGAAGCACACCATTGGCCTGCTAACATATGCAGTTTTATCTGTGTAAGGTAATTTAGATGTCTATAAGATTGAAAGATGCAATTTTTTTGAGGTTATTGACTATAAATCACTAATTCATACCACACAGTACTGAAAATAGCTAATTATACGTGTCATATATGCTACATCATAGGAAATATTCTTCATCCTAAATATTTACTAAACTAGAGAAAGTATTTCCGTATTTATGCCTTAACATACGTTTCCTTGTTGATGTACTACAGGGGTACAAGAGCGCAATGTATAATACAGTTGCTATGTAAATTTAAGGAATTTTTTCCACATGACAAATGAATTACTGTGAAACTCAAGTTTGTTTATGATTCTCCATTTATTCTTGAAACCATAGCTTTGACGTTTGTTTTCTTAGCCAGGCATTTCGCTAACTCTTGGTACTTTTGTGTGAATAGTATAGGAAACTTGGGAAGGCGTTACTATTCTACCATTGATTAAGATTGTAGACATGCGCAAGGCTATGTCGTCTGCTGAGATTTCAACAATTTCTTTTGCTTGCACTTATTATGCGTTACATTCATTTGAGAGGCTAAAATAATTAATGAAACCAATTAATTCTACCTTCATTGGTACTGGTGAATATTTTTACAACTTTTGTCATTTTCCATGGGCAATATTGTGTCATTTTCATTTGTTTACATCCTTTTAAAAGACCTTTGCTAGCTTTAATCCCAAGTAGATCCAAGTTAGGACTCATTCTTCGACTTGAAAGGCGCAGTCATGGAAGGGGCGTATGGAGTCGGTAAAGCTGGTGCAGCATTTGACCCTTTAACTTTTGTACAAAGACCGCAAGTGATTCTGAGGGCAGTATGTTGGGTAAGTGTCATTTATTTAACCCCATATTAATTAATATGAAGGTATGCCTAAATGGTATGATTTTATCGTTTCAGTTATACCTATATTAGAAACGACCCATTATTTCAATAAAAGTGTACATAATTCTTGAAATCACATATTTAATTTCATTAAATCAACCATTTTTTGTGATGCATTGCAAGACTGGATAATTGCCTCCTACGAGAAGCATTGATTTGATGCTTTGGCATGGAGTAATTCTACGTTTATTATTCTGAAACAGCTAAACCGAAAAAGTAATTAACTTAGTGACCGTATTTAGTTCAGGGTTGAGGTTTGATTTCTATTGATTTTATGCAACTTCGAGTCAAAAGACTTAGGCAGAAATAATTTTTTACCAATAAATCTAGCATTGAGGTTTGTTATTTTCATCTTAATTTAAGTTTTTTTCCATATAACTTTATTTTATTCAATGTAATGCAAGGGAAATATTTTGATGATATTGCAATTCACAAACATTTGCAAGATATCCATGTTTCCAAGTATATAATATTCTGCATGTGACTGTGAATGATGTTATATGATCAAATTTTTCAAGTAGGGCCATTTGTAGAAAAGGTAAACCTGAAGGATATGACAGTTATCGATTTTGTAAATTTCGATGCGTAAGCATAGCTAATTAGATCAAAATAAACAGGTTTTCTTCTATGCACTTTCCGTCTGAAATGAGTATTTTATTAGTTATAGCGGTAAATGACTTAGGACTACCGCAACTCCAGTGTTAGAAGCGGCAAGTAATCCAAGGAGCGTGTCGGACAGCGACACTGCAATGCACTCTCCCTTCCAGCGCGGTCGTCATCAAAGACGAAACCAAACCTACCACTATACCTCATTAAATACTCATTTGACGAAAAAAGTGTTCAGATGAAAAGTTGGTTATTGATGAAAAGTTGGTTATTTTGATGTTATTACCATGATTCAAGCAACAAAAGTTCAAAAATCGATGATTAGCTGTTTATTTGAGCGCATTTGTCATAAGAGACGAAACTAAACTTACCGCTATAACTCGTAATATAATCATTTCAGACGGAAAGTGTATAGAAGAAAACTTGTTTATTTTGATTCAATTCATTAGGTTAAGGCACTGAAAAGTGGAAAATCGATAACTGTCATATCCTACAGATTTACCGTAAAAAATACTATTATAAATTGTTTTAATTGAGAATTAGTTAAGGGCACGGTTCGGGTCAACTTCCAAATAATGGTAGGTTTTTTATTTATAAATTCATCTTATAGAAAATTTTCGGTAAATGTAAAGGACTTGACCATAATCGATTTTCCACTTTTTGATCAACAAAGATTGTTGATCAGACCAAAATAAACAATTTTTCTTCAATGCACTTTCCGGCGGAAATGAGTATTTTAAAAGTTATGGCGTTAAATGAGTTACCGGAACTCCAGTGTGCATCACCCTATTACAAACGTAAAGAGGTTGGGTCGTGAGGGGTAGCCACAGTTCTTTTAGTTTTATAGTTTTCACTAAAAGAACTGTGGCTACCCCTCACGACCCAACCTCTTTACGTTTGTAATAGGGGGTTTGCTCTACGTCGGCTTGGTTAGCGCGTGGTAACGCCTATTTACTTTCACGTCGGACCGCGCGGTGTATTTTTCCCCGCCTCAAACACTGGAGTTACGGTAACTCATTTAATGCCATAACTTTTAAAATACTTATTTCCGCCGGAAAGTGCATTGAAGAAAACTTGTTTATTTTGGTCTCGTCAACAATCTTCATTGATCAAAGAGTGGAAAATCGATTATGGTCAAGTCCTTTACATTTACCAAATTTTCTTGCGCATCTAAAGATATAATTAGCTCTCAAGTATGTCTATTGGTTCGTCTCCTATACGGGGTAGGAGATGCTCACTAGCGTGACCTTGGTACTTGCCAATGGATGGGTGACCTCCCTCTTCCCTCCTAATTAATAGTCAGTTTTGAGTGTTCCTCAATGGGAAAGGGAAGAGAGTTCATTCACGGCTTTGCTTGAAATGCTTAGGTACTCAAACGAAACATACTATTACTCAGTGATAATTAATGATGGTGTAACTGAGTGTTTGTTTTGAGTCCGGTAGCTGAGTCATCAGTTAATTAGCTTGTTGTGTAAACATATAATTGCCTCCTGGAGTTTTAAAGCTTGTTGAATAGATTTTTTATTTTGTTACAGACTATTTTTTTGGTTCACTGCAATCCTTTTTTTCTGCTCTAATTTTTTTCAAATTTTGTTTCGTTCCATTAACTTCAGCTTTCTATTTTTATGCACTGGGGATAGGGACAGACCTTGTGCATTTAAGAACTTTTTTTTTAACTGAACTTTCAGGATTTTATTGTGTTTTAAAACAAATGCAACTAGCATCTAGTATTTGTAAATTTGTCCGACATTTTAGTATTTTGTCTGTTATAAAGGTACTAGATGAGGACCTAATGTATTTGTTTCAACAGCTGTTCTCAATCATCATCTTTGGGTGCATCTCCTCACAAGGCTGGGCCATGAATGATAAGGGTGAAGAGTATTGCCTCTACAATGATGACAGCAACGCCTGCAATTATGGCACTGGCATCTCTGTCATTGCATTTTTGGCATCCATCGGATTCCTTGTTGGTGAATTCTTTTTCGAGCAAATGTCTTCCATCAAGACACGGAAGCGCTTCGTGCTAGCTGATCTTGGATTTTCTGGTAAGTGTTGGAGCTTCTACTTGTTAAATTACAGCTTTTATTTATTTTCAAGCCTAATTTTTATTCATTTTAGTCTGCTTCTTACTGCATATTATGAATTTTTCTTGAAAATTATTCAAGAAGTATTCATTTTGTTAAATAATATGATATATCTATGTATGTAATAATTTTGGTAGTAAAAAATTTAAGATAAATTAAATGTTCCTAATTATTCATTGAATCTGATTTGGATCATTACTCATTTATTAGTTGTACATCCATGTCTGCAAATTACTTCCAAAATAGACATGGTTGTAAGTCCTTAGTCCATGTCTGTAATACCTCATCTTTATTATTATCAGAAGAATGTATGCATGGAAAAACAATCAGTGGGTATAATCTATGCATAAGAATGATAGAAAAAATGGGACAAAATTTGTTGCTAGCAACATGTCATAATGTATGACCACAAAAAATTGAAAATTTGCATTGCCTTCTTCTAGTGATCAATACCTGTACAAAATACACTAATTTAAATTAATGTAATCCCATTCTCTTCTCCACTATGCATGTGTGCCAAATAAAAATAGAAAATACCTAGTGTGTGTATGATAGGTTCATGTATGTGATCCTAATAGACGAGATAATTCTGTGTAGTTCAGTTCCATGATCTCAGTGGTATTGAGTGAACCTGATTTTTTAACACAATTGGTGTTTGTTGACAGGCTTCTGGGCGGTGCTGTACTTCATTGCCTTCTGCTACCTGACCAACCAGTGGGGCAAGGCAGACCCTCCTCCTAAGAACATGGGAGTGAACAACGTGCAGGGTGCCATTGCCTTCTGCTTCTTCTCCATCTTCACATGGGTTAGTAGACATGGCAGTTCCTGTTGTTCTTTAATTTTTCTTCATCTGGAGATGAAATTTTAAAATTGAACGTCTTAAGACCCAGGGTGTCCACAAAAAATGTACCCATTGATCAATATATGTATGTAACATTCCAGAACCATATCTATATACTTAATAGCAAAACTCCAAATTTGTGCGAGTCCGTTTGGAAAATTGGCTGAGTCTACATGGTCGAGTGAGGTATTAAATTGAAGCCACTGGTGTCTATATTTGCAGAAAACTATTTATTTAAATTTTTTTTAATTTTTTTTTTTTTTTTGATTTTTTTTTCTTCTTTATTTTTTTTAATTTCTGATTATTTCCTTTTTTTTTAATTTTTATATACTTTTTATTTATTTATTTTTTTTTCCATTTTATTTTTTATATTTTTTTTTATTTTTTTTATTTTTTTTTATTTTTTATTTTTTTTTATTTTTCTTATTTTGTATTTTTATTTTATTTTTTTTATTTTTTCATTTTTAGGCAAGTCGGACAACCCGATACTCGGGTTGAACCGGCTTAAGCTTAGCCGGTTACCGGAGGTAACCGGCTAGTAATAGTTTCATTCTTATACATGGGTCTGGTATCTCATATATATATATATATGTATATGTATACCTTGGTCAGCTAGTACATTTTTTGTGGATGCCCTGTATTTTGACGAGCTTTTAACCCATTTTTTGGGTTTTTATTAGGGTTTCAACTTCCGAACATAAGAACAACTTCCTGGTATCTAGGCTACAACGAACAAAATAAGTTGTAGTGATGCTCTAAATTCTATCTTCATTTTGGAGCATAGACATCCCCTATTTGTTATACAGTATGTCCCACAAAAAAAAAAACTGAACCAAGTATTTATTTTCCCGTGTTAGTAACACCATATAATCAGCAATACCTTTTCTATAGGTTATATTTGAAGGACAATAAAGCTAGAAATTGAATGCTTATGGTATTCTTATGGTGGTATTACCGATAGGGAAAAAATCAATGCTCTGTTCTGGTTTTCGTGGGACATACTGTACTACGGCACCATCTGCTGTTTGTTTCACGTCAGATCATCATAGAGCAAGATAGCTTTTACCTCACACCTTAATTATTTTCAGTGTTTCCAATCCACAGTTAATGGTCAATTTGACTCTCCTGTTTTTTATTGTTACAATGCATAGCCTGTAAAAATTACAGCATTTGATTATGCTCGAAAATGTTCAAAAATAACTTATTAGGATATTTTTTTTATAAAATGCAATTTATTATCTACCAAAATTTCCCTGTGCTAATCGTTTGCCTGCTGATACAAAACCACTTTAGTATTAATGTTAAAACATTTGATGATGAGATTTTTCCTGTTATTTGCCTATGTAACATTGAAAACACAAGGCAATTAATACAACCACACATAGCAGCTATTTTTATGTAATACCGGGCCTCTTTAAGTCACAGTTACTGATTTTCTGTTGTAGATAATGGTTGTACTCTAAGTTTTTGTGGGAGTAAAATAATTTTACTAGAACAAGAATAATTCTACATAAACTGCTGAAGATTCAATGGGAACATTTTTCAACGTTAGTAACTGACTGACCATCTCCACACAGCATGAGGGATTATTTCAAGCTGGACCTTAAAGAGCAGGAATTCATTCTAATAAGTTGAGTTGCCTGCAATATGATGAAATAATTGAATTTTCTCATTATGTATGTTTAGTTGAAGCAGTTCTTTTATCACCTCCTCCAGTAGAATATTGTTGGGTGTTAAATGTTGAGTAAAATATAAATCTTGAAATGCGTTTAAGGATATGGGTTTTAAAAGGTATTTAGTTTGGATTTTGGTGGAGGATGCATGATTTAAAAATAAAAGTTGGGTTGAACTGAAGTTCAGGTCTCAACTCAAATTCATAAGTTGTTAGCAATATTATAAATACCAAACATTATCTGGGTCCATTAAGTAAGTACCATTAATTTTAAAAGATTGTTAGAAAACTTTGAAATAGTCCATCAATGAGTCGTTTTGCAGCAGGAAGAACTTAAGCACGACCCATCAATGGGTCATCTCGCAGTTGACGTGTTGAAAAGATTGTTGGTTTTGGTGTGCTACAGTGTGATAAATAAATGTTTCACAGGCGGCGCTGGGGTACCTGGCGTTCCTGCGCTTCAAGCAGGGCTCTGAGCAGGCCTTCGCACCCAGCTATGAGGTGGACCCGAACGCTGCGGTGGCGGCCGCTGAGGGCGGCTACACCAGCTACCCTGACGCTACCGACCCCCAGGGCGGGTATGCCCAGCCGCCCTTTGGGGGGCAGCAACAAATAGGTGTGTGGTAGCCAAGATACAGAACTTCATGGACTTGTGGGCTTGAGGGGTAGGTCGCAGCCATGTGCAAGTAGGTGTGTGGTTGCTAAAATACAGAACTTTTTACACCAAGATACAGAACTACTTTGAACATACAAAAATTCTTTGATTTACTTGTATGTTCGAGGGGTAGGAGCAGCTACAAATAAACACAGCAAACGTCTTTGATTTACTTGTGGATTTGAAGATGGAGCAGCTGCAAGTAGATTTGTGGTAACAAAGCTACGGAACTTTTCTTGGCTTGTAGGGTTCATGAGGGCAGCAACAAATATATTTGTTGTTACCAAGTTACAGAACTTTTGTCTATTTTTCATGCAAGTTCAATGTTTATTTTTAACCCAAGCTTCTGGTTGTAGCAGCCTAAACCAGTGTTGTAATTTATGCGTCAATTATGACTATGGTTGAATCAAATTCGGTTACAGGAATGGGCTAAAAGAAAAAAATTTTTTGCTATCTCTTACAAAATAGGTTGGAGGTACAGGAAACTGATGCAAACTCTCAATGCTTTCTATTTATGACATATCGTTATTCTTCCATTGTTCCAATTATTCAGCTGTTCAAATCATTTGATGATTTTGATATTCTATTTAGGGAGGTAATTTTTATTTTTGTTATGATGAAATTTTTTTTTTCTGAGCTTGTTTTCTGTTATATTTGGTCTAAGTGGTCATGAGGAGATAATTGTGTAGGTATAAACACCTCTTGGAAGGTTTTGTGCAGCTAAGTTCATGAAGTGAACGTTTTTCATTAAGCGCTCTTTATTCAATGTAATTTTTGTGTTCAATTATGCGACAGATTCTCAACTGCAGAAATCGCACACCTGAGCAGAAGCGGTGGTTAAAAATAGAGTATAATATTATTCTTTGCTTGCATTCTGTCATAAAAAATTGTGTCCTGTGATTCAGGTTGTATTTTGAAATTTAGGTCGTATTGCGAAACTCAAGACTGTGTTGCAAACGTCAGATTATGTTGCAAACGTCAGATTATGTTGCAAACGTCAGATTATATTGCAAACGTCAGATTATGTTGCAAACGTCAGATTATGTTGCAAACGTCAGATTATATTCCAAAGTTCACATTATATCCCAAAGGTTAGATTGTGTAGTGAAATTCGTTTGTGTTGCAAAGGTCAAATCGTTCAGTAAAATTTGTTTGTATTGTAAAGCTTGGATTGGATTGCAAAGGTCAGATCATGCGGTAAAATTCATTCGTGTTGCAGATCCACAGCAGCAGCCGCAGCAGCCTTACTAAGCGAGCTGCGTGGCCCGAGGAGTCGGTGACATACCGAGTCATATCTGGATGGCCCGTTAGTCTGCCACGGCCCCCACGCTCGCTGCAGACGTGGGAGTAACTCATAACTTCGTGTAAAGCTCTAACTTGTTACAATAATATAACCGCCTGTGAACTATAACTCAAGTAAGCCCGCTCGAGTCCAACGTCGTTAGTGATGCTCAAATTTGCATTGTTCCTGGAACGATTCAAGCCATGATCGTCTTGTGTTGTTACCATCGTAATTTCAGAACACATGGCATAATGTTTATCGTTGCTACAAAAAAAGGATTCTCATATAACGGGGAAAATTGCTAAAAAAAATTTATGTCTAGGACTGATGCTAAAGGATTTCAATTGCGTGGAGAAAGAATATCCCCCTGGGCTTTAGAAGGTTACTTGTAATGTCGAGCAGTCTTTGTTCTAGCCTTAATTCCCTGGTTGGTTGGAGTGTGTTTGAGAAGTGGCCGTGCGTGATAAGGTGGGTCGGCTTGAATTGCGTCTCAGGAAGGTGTAGCTTTCAAAGTTCAGGTGACCTGTGCTGATAAATTGCCGTGGGTATCGGGTAGTTCTGCCTGGAAAGTTCAGGTGGCCTGTGCTGATTAATTGATTGTGTATCTGGTAGATCCTGGCCTTCAACGCTCAGGTGACCTGCGCTGATATATTGACGTGGTAGGTCTGGCTTTGGAAGTTCATGCAGACTATGCTGATGGAGTAACTTGAATGCCAAGTAAATCTTGCCTGAGGAGCTGTGCTTTACGGTAAGGTTGCCAGATATACCTTTTTTTGGCCTTAGTTTTCAAATTTGGGGTTTTTCAGAACATAATCGATTTATAAGTATATGTTCAGCATCCATTAACACCACGTCTTGCCAGATACTCAGTGGCCTTCTTGGCCGAATTTAATTTGAAGAAAAACCGCCAAATATAATTTTGGCCAGGAAATGGCCTGCCTGGCAACACTGCCCAGAAGGCCCACCTACACCTTGATCATGACCAATTGCAGGTGTGACCTCTCTATCCAGTCCTCCATAGGTATATTTTTTCTTTAATGCTTGAAGAACATATATTATTTTTATTCTTTTCAAAGGTCATATATCGAGTAATAATTCCATCCCTTCTCCGTTGGTTTCATCTTACAACCAAAGTGTTCTCAACCAAATACCCTGCAGTTAGTATACTAATTTAAGTATTGCATTTGCTCCCAAGATTCTTTTGGGTTAAATTAGTAAAAAATTCCCAAATTACGGTTATTCACTGTACGTATTGCGTATTTTTGTATATATTTTACAGTTTAACTGTAACTGAACGAACGATTTTGTTATTAGAGTATATTTCTGTTAATTAAACAGCCTGTCGTTGAAGGTCTAATTCCTTGGCTTTGTACGAGCGTGGGCTGTTTGTTACCAGTAGTTCACAGTTGCTGAATCTGTACATACTTGTATTGTTGTCTTACTTTCTAGTCATGTAATGCGTTGCTGTTGCGTAGTGTTTGAAAGCTGGCAAACTTCACCACCGCTTGCGTGTTTATAAATGCTTTGTGTCCGATAAATGCTCGTATGGTTGGTCAGACAACTTGAATCCCTTCGATTTCTACGGAGTATCAAGGCTATAGAAGCATCGTTTAAACTTTGCTACAACGCTGTCAAACAATTATGAAAAGTATCAAGGCTACTGATGCATCGTTGAAACTTTGCTGGAATGCAGTCAAACATTTCTGAAAAGTATCAAGGCTACTGACGCATCGTTTAAACTTTGCTGGAATGCAGTCAAACATTTCTGAAAAGTATTAAGGCAACAGAAGCATCGTTTAAACTTTGCTACAACAAGCCAAACATTTGATGTCCGATCTCAAGCACTATTTAGGATGTTCACCCATGTTTAAGCTGTCACTGATAAACCTCAAATGAGTCTCTTGAACAAAATACTAAAGTGTGTTTGGACTGATTTAACTTTCAAAGTTTTTTGTTATTGTTGACTGTGCTGTTGACTTGGACTCGGCTTTGCTTTTGCAATTTGTTCGTTCATTATACGCGTAGAAATGAGATTTCACTTGCTGTTTTTTATGATGTCCAAGCCAGTCATAATCTACTACTACACGCTTCATGTGTTTCATGTTTCACGTACGGGTCTCACTGTTTCTCTGTTGTACTAACTAATATAACGACTTCATTGCTTCGGAAGCAAGTCACACTTTGTGTTCTTGAAAAAAAATTCTAGTCTTGGAGTTATCGGGCTAGATTTTTAAACAGCTTACGTCAGCGTAGTAGTGCAGTTGGAATATTAATTGACAAAAATAACCTTACTCGCACCTCTTCTGTTGGTTGTTGTGTAGGTATTTCTTGAAGCCTCTTATTTAGAGTGGAACAACTTCGCTGAATCTCTTGTTTAATTCTAATGCCATGTTATACAGGGATTGGGTCACTGCATGGAGATGACCAGATATCATTGATTATTATTGGAGATGACCAGATATCGGTATCCCAAATCCAGCTAATTAGGCTAAACTTTGAAATATGTTACTAACGGCTGAATTCCACTTTGCTTATTTGTTGAAGCTCTAAAAGTACCTGCAGTCACTTCACCTTGGTAGTAAATTGTGGCTTTGTGGCTCTTATTCTGAGGTATTTTGTTATTATTTGCGGCACGTGTGTCCCTGTGCCGAGCGCTAACACCTGTATCACGGGCCAACAAATTTCTGTAGGCTATCAATAGAATCTTCAATTTCCTTTCCAGAGCAAAGCTTTGTGTAACAAATATAAATGCTATTTATTCATAAAAGATGGATTTTTATCGATATTGAAGGGTATGACTTGTAGTTTGGCGGCATCTCTCGACTACCTGACAGCATATCATTTGTGTTGAGTTTGTGACCAGCAGCTGAGGCTAAGACACCGGTAGGCGTTCCCGGTAGAGTTGCTAAAATCAACTTTTTATTGCAAAGATTCAAGTTGTGGGGCCAAAATTGTCAATTTTGTGGTAGGGCGCCTAAATTCATCTTTTTTTTGGCATAAATTTAAGTGAGGCAATGTGTGAGACCAAAATTGTTCAACATGGTTCTCTGTTTAGATGAAATACTAGGACCTTTATCTCACCAGGGTTTTCAAATTGGCTCTTTCGATGGCCATGGTTGATTAATTTATCCCTTTTATGGCCCAAAAAAAGTCAATTTTACCTATTTTCAAAGTATGCTTGTCCAAGAAAATCATTTGATGAATTTTTAGCGATTTTTGAAAGCCAAGTTTTTTATAATAAAATCTAAACTCCGAAACACACTTATGCAAGATGCGAGGGGAGCTCCAGAGGTATCCGACCTCGTGTTCTCAGGTGCATTGCAGTTTGCGATTCGAGGATAGAAAACATTTTGTTGTGCCTGGAAAACCAGTGGCTACAAGCGAGCTCACGCCGTAAAATTGTCATTTCTTGTAACTCGTGTCGCACGCTCTTCCCCATCATAGACAAACAATTGCCATGAACGGGAAGATGTACAATTGCTTACAGAACGATTTACAATGGCATGGACGGTGTGTACGCTAGCCATGAACGGGAAGATATACAAATGCTTACAGGACAATATACAAACGCCCTATATGGGATATACAATTGCCAAGAATGAACGTTGATGTGCTTTATCGTCTTTGAACAAAATTGTTTTCTAATTTGTGACTACATAAATCCTGAACCATTATTGCTAATGTTAGATTGCTTTAACTTTATAAAAAGTCATTAGTTTTCAGAGTTTTTGTTAAATGTGATTCTGATTCCGTTTTGCTGTGCATTGGCGCTGCCCGCATGAACTGTCTCAAAACTTCGAACGCTTCTAATGCTCTCCATCCCTGAAGTTTATTTTTATGTTCGTGTGGGCTGCGCGTTTCAATCTATTTGTGCTTTGAATTGTGACAACTCGGCTTGTCTTTGCAGTATAAGATCGGCTCGACGAGGGTAGGTTTTTTTCACTTGAGTTAGACGTACTAAATACGTCTCTTAGACGTTCTAAATGCCCATTTGACGTACCAAATACGTATGTTAGACGTTCTAAATGCCTGTTAGACGTACCAAATACGCGTTTGTGTACCATTACTTACTGACAACTAAATCGCTGTCAACGTACACGAACGCGGATGGAAATTCGTTCTTTGCTGATTCTGTGTGAATAGCAATTAAACCTCAACTTTTGGTTTCACGTAGATCTGATGTACCTAAAAATTTCTAGTTCACCTCCAGGGGAAGGATTTGCACCGTCGTAGGGGTACAGTCCGTCACGTAAGTTCTTCGAAGTCGACTTACGCCACGACGACATAAACTGGTCTAATATGCGGACCCAGACCTCAGCAGCAGCGCTCTGAAGCTTCAGGCACAAGCTAAAGTAGGGCTGAAATTCCATCATTTTGCTGCTAACAGCTCAAGTTAAGCTCTGCGCTAATAATTTCGTTTTTTTTTTTGCTGGAGACAAGCATCTTATTTAAGATCTGCTTTCTTGTAAGTTCTGCATTAATAATTTCATCAAAATGGTATTGTTGCTCGTCGTGGGTGAGTGGTGCAGAACTGAATTGTTATTTCTGCCGTCATTGCTCACCTCGTTGTAAAATTCCGGTGTGGACGCGCGCTGTGATGGGCGGTGTGTGAAAGTACAGTCGCAGTTGACGTCCATGAATGTTCCCTGAAAAATAGTCTTTTGGTGAAAATAAAGTGATTTTCTGCCACGCATATCCTAGTTATGTATTGTAAGCCATAAATAAAGCTTTAAAGAATTGAAAACTAATTATTTATTAATATTTATGCCAGAATTTGACTATATACTCGCAGTTTATTGGTACTCCTTTCGGTTACACCTCTTTCGTGTTTTTATTTAATCAGGAATTAGATTATCGTTATATGTGCGCCAAACTCTGTGTATCCAAAACGCGCACCTACCATTCGTAAACTAATCTATCTGATCTCAAATATTAACATTCGTGTTGAACATCTCTGATATTTCGGGATGGTTCAGTATTGTTAGAGCTTCTAAAAAATGTATCGACAACTTGAACTGAAATTCCCATGACACGCGGTAGGTATCTGTGATACCTGCCTACTGTTGTAAGCAGAATTCTGCACAAAAATGGCGGTGCTTTGAAAATAATTAATGTGATGTTGGAATGTTTTTTGAATTCAGTCGCAAACTTTCTCTTCATGCGTGGTGACAGGCTTGTGTAGTGATGCTTGAATATTTAAGTATATAAACCCTCTTATAAACATTGTATGAGGCAGTAAATAAATTTGCGGTTTGTTGGGCATAGATTCAATATGTTGTGCGTGAATTTGGATTGTTTTAAATTCTCTCTACCTTATTTTTTTCTTGATATGATGAGTCTTTGAAATTTCTTTGGGTTATCACCTTCGTAGATACCGCGTTTGCGTAACGTGGACGATTGCTAAACTTGCGTCATTTTAATGAGCATGTTTTCTCCAACTGCCACCTCTTCTTTATTTTATTATTTCTGTACAACAGCATGATTGGTCAAAGCTTTCAGGTTTCAAGTTTGCCTGAATTATACTGTATTTGGCCGTGTCGCTCAAGGGTTGCGGATAGCTGATCACTGCACCCGAAGTGAAATCTATTCATTTATTTTTGGTTACATTGAATTAAATTTTTGCTGCAGGTTGTTTTCAGTGCAGGTATAGCTTTCTCCCACTGTGATTGTCCTGTATCTTGTTTACGTGATGGGTGAACAAATCTACCCTGCTCAAGCAACTGAATTCATGAAATAAGAGAGGCTCGAAAACTTCCCGTGAGTAATGTTCTTGGCAGTAAATGCCGAGTATTTTGGTTGGAGAGTGAATGCGCTGTAGAGTTTATCGCCTTTTTTGTTTGGTGGAGAAGTGAGGTGTGCCAGTATTTTTATAGAGATCCTTGTTTATTGAAGGAATGCGTTGTTCCATTTGGGCATCTGATAAAGATTTGTCGCTATTCAAGGCTTTTTTGATGTTCAAAGTTATTTCTCACAGGTTAGGCGTGTTGTTCTATCGACATTGATGGTTTTTATTTTTGTATCTCCCTTGCGAATCGTTCTGTTTCTAAACCAAATCATGCTCAGTTTGCGGCTCATCTAGCAACTTTTTTTCAAGTCTGTTGTGAGTTACATACGGAACATTGTGGTGATTTTGAAGTCTGTTGTGGGTCACCGACCAATCATTTTTTTGGTTAACTGCTCGTTCCCATGTGAACTTTTCTCATCTGTTTTTTAAGACCTTTTATCTACTTTATTTTTTCTATGAATGCTGCTCCTAAACTGCGTCTCGGTCGCTTGGTATTCTAAACAATTGAAGTCGATAAATTTGAAACGAAGATTCACAGAGTAGTGGCGTCATCCGTAAAGTTGAACCACTGAACAAAACCAATGGCAATAATTCGAATGAAGTAAAGTTCGTGTGATCAAATTCTTATAGCCTGTTTTGTGCCTATATTGTTCATTGTATATTCTTCATGTGATTGGATCTGCACAATATGGAAACCGATTCGAACTAGCAGGTGCGTTGTCTCAAGTGTACACTCTTGTTGCTCTATTAAATAGGACTCGTGATGTTCTGCGCTCTATACCTTGACACACTTCATTTATTAACATGTACGGGAGACTTGAATTAACCTCTCTATTATCTCTAACCTGATGTGATCTGCGTTGGTCAAAATGGCTCTGATCAAAGCCTTAATTTTCCTATTGTTTCGCTCTTTACCTCGACTTGCGTCGTTTATTAACATGTTCGCATATGCGTAAAATTTGCAGTATTAACCTATCGAATCCGATGTGATCTGCGTTGGTCAAAATGCCCCTGATCAAAGATAGAACTAAAATTTTCGATTGTATTCTGTATTGTATTATTTACGTTATGAATAGGACTCGTTACCTCAATCTTTATTTTACTCTTTATTTTCTCTATGCCATCCTTTATTGAAGAAGAATATTATACAATTATTATTATTATTATAGTTTCATATTACCGTCTCTATAATATCCTCTATTAGAGGATAATATTATATACTTATAATTATACATTTATTATTCTCCTTCAGAAAATAATGTAGTGCTCATAGTTTTCGGAGCTCATCATTCTCTTTATTTGTTTGATAATTTTGTATTCTAATATGGTGGACTAAGCGGACACTTAGTGCAGCATTAGCGGCCAAGTGTTCCTGCTTAGTGTTGAAAGGCAAACTTTGTGTTCAAGTTGGGCCCGAGCTGAGAGTTAGGTAGGCCTTCTTTTTGTTGAAATACAATATTTTTTGCTATGTTATGGACAACCTTTTTCGGTTCACTGCTGTCCTGTTTTCAGCACCTACTACTTTCTTCTTCAACTTTTATCTTGTTTCATGAACTTATTTCCCAACTTACTGTTTCTATCTATGCCTCTTCTGCATAGATTCCGCATTACCTAATATCTATACTAAATGGTGCCTTCCTCTCTTCGACACGCTTTTTTTTGTAGCGGTTAGGGAGGCTTAAACTAACCTATAATCTAATCTTGTGTTCAAGTTGTGTTGTGAGAGGCAGACTAAGCGAGTTGTGTCACTAATCATGTACTAGGAAGCATGGTACGAGTCGTGTGATCATTGTAAACAACCGGAAACACGCAAAGATTAGTTGTGTCCTATTTCTAACTTGATTATAAAATGTCCATCTCTCGACCTGTTGAAACCAATTAAACTCTTGTGTTTATTTACCTCGTTATATACACATAATCTAACCTTATTTTTATTTATTCTTGTATGCTATATTAGTACTGCTGAACTTGCCAGGAACTTTATACTGGAAATATATATTGGATTACTCGGTTCAATTAAGCATTATCTGCTGGGAATATGAGACTTTGACTGGCAGCCGGTGATTAATTGATGAATGAAGTTGATTGATTGAGCCGGCGAGTGATTTTCCAATCTCTATTGATGCGATCTATTCTTCAATTTTTTGAAGGGCTCTAATACAATGTGAAAACCATAACATTATAATTAACATATATTTGCTGTCTGAGTATCGAAAAAGGCGGGAAAACCCAAAAATAATAATGATAATAATATGTATTTGCTTACTATTGATTTGCTGTACAAAATGTATGTACTATTATGTGCACAGTGTCCTGTCTCCTTAACATCTCGTGTGCTTCAAGTGATGGGGAAAATCATACCATGTCCTGCTTTGGTATTTTTTTGGTTGTGGTGTAAACCCCTCAGGGGGATACAGATATTGTATCTATGGGAATTAGCGCTCCCAGGGGAAAAATGTGAGGGCCCGAGCTGAGAGTTAGGTAGGCCTTCTTTTTGTTGAAATAAAATGTTTTTTGTTATGTTAAGGACCACCTTTTTTCGGTTCACTACTGTCCTGTTTTTCAGCACCTCTGACTTTCTTCTTCAAATTTTATCTTATTTCATGAACTTCTTTCCCATCTTACTGTTTCTATGCCCCTTCTGCATAGATTCCTCATTCTCTTATCTCCATACTAAATGGTGCCTTCCTCCTTCCTCTCTTCGATACGCTCTTTTTTGTAGCGGTTAGGGAGGCTTAAACTAACTTATAATCTAATCTGGTTGTGGTGTAATTTCAATTATATTTTTTTTGTGTCACCTTAAATTTTAATTTGCGGGTATCTTGTTTTATATTTTTTTATCTTGTTTTTTCTTTTTTCAGAAAAATTTCCGTGGATGACCGTCTCCAAATTCACTTGACTTTTTTTCATAAATTCACGTGCTGTTATTTGCATACCAATTTTTATCTTCGTCGTTTAATCGCAACGGCTTCAACAGACATCGTTTCGACTCGTTCTACATTTCTACTCATCGTTTTGGACTCTGTTCTGAATTTCCAGACATCGTTTCAACTCTGTTCTGAATTTCCAGACATCGTTTCAACTCTGTTCTGAATTTCCAGACATCGTTTCAACTCTGTTCTGAATTTCTAGACATCGTTTCGACTCTGTTCTGAATTTTCAGATAACGTTTCGACTCAGTTCTCAATTTCCAGACATCGTTTCGACTCTGTTCTGAATTTTCAGATAACGTTTCGACTCAGTTCTCAATTTCCAGACATTGTTTCAACTCAGTTCTCCATTTCCAGACATTTCGACTCTGTTCTCAATTTCCAGACATCGTTTCAACTCTGTTCTGAATTTCTAGACATTGTTTCGATTCTGTTCTGAATTTTCAGATAACGTTTCGACTCAGTTCTCAATTTCCAGACATTGTTTCGACTCTGTTCTCAATTTCCAGACATCGTTTCGACTCAGTTCTCAATTTCCAGACATTGTTTCGACTCAGTTCTCAATTTCCAGACATCGTTTCGACTCAGTTCTCAATTTCCAGACATCGTTTCGACTCAGTTCTCAATTTCCAGACATCGTTTCGACTCAGTTCTCAATTTCCAGACATCGTTTCGACTCTGTTCTGAATTTCCAGACATTGTTTCGACTCAGTTCTCAATTTCCAGACATCGTTTCGACTCTGTTCTGAATTTCCAGACATTGTTTCGACTCAGTTCTCAATTTCCAGACATCGTTTCGACTCTGTTCTGAATTTCCAGACATCGTTTCGACTCAGTTCTCAATTTCCAGACATCGTTTCGACTCTGTTCTGAATTTCCAGACATTGTTTCGACTCAGTTCTCAATTTCCAGACATTGTTTCGACTCAGTTCTCAATTTCCAGACATCGTTTCGACTCTGTTCTGAATTTCCAGACATCGTTTCGACTCAGTTCTCAATTTCCAGACAACGTTTCGACTCAGTTCTCAATTTCCAGACATTGTTTCGACTCAGTTCTCAATTTCCAGACATCGTTTCGACTCAGTTCTCAATTTCCAGACATCGTTTCGACTCAGTTCTCAATTTCCAGACATCGTTTCGACTCAGTTCTCAATTTCCAGACATCGTTTCGACTCGGTTCTCAATTTCCAGACATCGTTTCGACTCAGTTCTCAATTTCCAGACATTTCGACTCTGTTCTCAATTTCCAGACATCGTTTCAACTCTGTTCTGAATTTCTAGACATTGTTTCGACTCTGTTCTGAATTTTCAGATAACGTTTCGACTCAGTTCTCAATTTCCAGACATTGTTTCGACTCTGTTCTGAATTTTCAGATAACGTTTCGACTCAGTTCTCAATTTCCAGACATCGTTTCGACTTTGTTCTGAATTTTCAGATAACGTTTCGACTCAGTTCTCAATTTCCAGACATTGTTTCGACTCTGTTCTGAATTTTCAGATAACGTTTCGACTCAGTTCTCAATTTCCAGACATTGTTTCGACTTTGTTCTGAATTTCTAGACATCGTTTCGACTCTGTTCTGAATTTTCAGATAACGTTTCGACTCGTTCTACATTTCAGAGATGCATGCAGCAGGTTATGCCAGTACGAAAACCTCGTTACTTATTTGAAAACCTAAATTCAAAATATAATCTCGATGCGCTTGCAGTAATGGTTTATTTCTGTCTTGGAGACTACTTAGCATTTGCCAGTCCTACTTAGTTGCCAGATTCTGCGAAGAACTCATGGTCAAATTCTTTTTCAGAAAAGCCAGAACGTGAGGGTTTTGACCATAAAAGGCAAATTCTGCGACCTTGCTTTAAATATGCGGCTAAATTAACTCTGCTTGAATTCGAATAATTTTTTCTATTATTCGTTGTAAATTTATTTCTGATTACCTATATCCGTGTCGACCAAGCATATCAGGTTGTGTTTTTTTAATGAAAATTCACGGCTATTGCGTACATTTTATTTTCCTTTACATCCCTTTGGTTTTATTTCATGTTATTCGCATGTCCATCTTCACATCACGTTTGATTGTTTGGTGAAGTTTCTACTTTTTTCATGAACATTTTATCATGAAAGTCTTTTCAAAGGGAGGTATGTTTCACCATAACTTTGAATTACTTTTATAAAAAAAACGCATTGGGATTCAATTTCACCTCGCTATGGTATTTACCGAGTCGCAGATTTAGTGACAGAGTTACCGTGATTTAATAACCTTTACAGTAGCAGCTCGCCAGAAGTGGACAGCTACGATACCCGCCAGTCAAGTAGGTTGATTCAAGGACGAATTTGTGCTCGAATTTTAGGTTTTTAATCCCTTTACACATGGGCTTTCCAAGTTAAAATTCTTGTGCACCGGTATTATCAAAACCCACGTTTAGCCCTCGAAATTGTACTCTGTCGGTTTGTAGGTGTGGTGGTATCACCGAGACCGAACTTTTAGCCCGTGAACTTGTATTATAGGGAAGCAATTCTACATAAAGCATCTTTGGTGGTTAACTTAAAGCATGGTAATTTTTCTAAATTAAACTAAGTTTCTTCGGCGCTTGTTAACATGACGCAATGACGTTGTTTTTAGTGTTACTCAATGACCATTTTCTCCTCGTACTGATATCGTGAAGTCAGAATTATACCATCGCTTTGTTCCGAGCAAACGTTTGCGAAAGCAGGCCTAGCACATTTCCATTGCTGACTGTAATTAATTCTTATTTCACGTTATAGAATCGCATTTATTTTTTACGAGATTGCGTGCAGGTTTTTCATCCGCTAAGCCTACGCAAACAATTTCTTGACCAACAATAATTATGTTCAACGTCACCCAAAATTATCTTCTTGTCGCATTTGCGTATCAAAAAATCTAAACATGCGGTACTTGATGTTATAAGAGGACAATATTCACTACTGCGAAATGAGATGATGGTGACCACTTCTTCACTCTGGGCCGTGAGAAGTGGTCTTATGGTTTGATAGAGCACTACCGTATTAAGTGAGACTGATTCAGCTTCAGAGACAGGCGAGGGAGAGACGATTTTAACACAGAATGTGCCGGGGAGCGCCTAAAAATGACATTTCTCGCTACAATCCTCGGCAAAAAAAGTTTACAATCGTAAAACTTATTACTGCAAGAACATATTGAAGCTTTGCTCATTGTATGGTGCTAGCAAAGTTTAGTTAGCTTGACATGAAGCAACATAATCACCTTCTGTATCTTGCACTCATCGGCCGAGTTTATCCAGTTTCAGCAGAGCTGTCAAACGCATCGATGATTTCCAGGTTTTGTTTTGACATTGGTCTTGAAGGAAAAATGCAAAACTCTGAATCCATACCGTTATCGTTGAACTATTGCAAGTGGTATTTCACGCCTGACACTTTTACGCTTTTCTGGTTCAATTTCTTAGAAAATTTGCAGATTTATGTGGCATCCGTAGTACAAATTGGATAGAAGAGAGGAAAAATTAAATGCAAATTGATTTTTTCATGTTGCTGCACACATCTAGAGTCGCGCATGCCGGTCTCGCTTATGGTCCAACGTTTAACTAATATAAATTTAAATCCAGTTTATGCCATAAAATTTCCTACGAAAGCAGTTCCACTCAAGGAAAGACCTAGAATTGTCGTTCATCCTTTCATATCAATGAGGTAGGTACGTCTTTTTTTGCCAGCATAGTGAAGTTTGGATTGACTCAATCATTTGTGGCTATGCAGTGCATGCGACTTACTCTGCGCCCAGTAGATGTGGAGCGCATAACCCAAAAATGCTGATGCGCCAGTAAATATTCCCCTCGAAAGTAACCAAGCTAAGGAAATGTCGATGACACGATAAGTGTTACGCAAACTTGCACGCTAAAAGCAAAGTTGTAGTTGTAATCTGTGAGCGAATTTATCGGTGTTACACGACGAAATTGCGCGATTAAGGACTGTGCCATAGCTAAGGTGTTTCGTGAAGTGTTCTTGCATTCCAAGTATACCTTGAACAAATTCCTGTTACTCATGGTTCATTCCTCGTTACTTAAAGATTATGACTTAGTTAGTCGTAATTCGTTAATTTAGTTCTAGCATCGTGTGGATATCTATTAGCTTGGTAACGTCCAGCACGTTGGGCACTCGCCGCGCTGGTAATGTAAGGAGCAAAGTTCTGTGTGAGTGTATCCCTGTCATGCCTCTGATCCCTTGTTGTCAACAATTTACGTCGACGCAGCTGGCAGCGTTACTTCAAAGTCGATTTGGGCTACGCTACGTGCAACAGGACTTAGCCGAGAGCAGCTATACCGCTACAACATACGTCGACGCAGGTGGAAGCGTAACTTCTAAGTTGACTTGGGCTACGCTAATTGCAACAGGACTTAGCCGAGAGCAGCTCTACCGCTCCGACGTCGACGCAGGTGGAAGCGTAACTTCTAAGTCGATTAAGGCTACCCTACGGGCAACAGGACTGAGCGTTACCGACAGCTTACGCTGTCAGCTCTACCGCTGCGACGGCGTAAATTATCTGGCAATCCGACTCATTTTTAATCAAGAAAGTTTGGACGTTCTAGTCCCGGAAACATAGCTCGCATCACTATAGATAAGCTTGATGTGACAACAAGCTCTATTATCATAATTTAAGCATAAAGTATCATACATGCAGTGGCGGGAGCTAATGTCAGGGATGTGTGCTGTATTTTGGGGACATATCTAGCATGCATTATTTAAAATTGTTTGAATGCATTTCGGGGATTTCATGTACGCGACCGAAAATGTGTGCACTGAAACAGTCAAATATTATCGTGCTTGTATAAATGTGAGGCTCGTATCTACTACGTTACACTCAAGTTGTACGAGCGAGTATCACGTGGTTCAGATGCTAGAATATATTGAAATGTCACGTGCATGCTGTGTGTGTGTGTGTGCGTGTATGCGTCTTCGCTCTTCACACCCTTTGCGTGGCCGTGTGTGACGAAGGGTGCCCCAGTTGTAGTGTGAAGTTCAAACCTATAATGTAATGAAGTGCTATACCGTAAATGCAGCAGTGTTGCCGAATTAATTTTATTTCTGGCTAAAATATTCGATTTATGCCTTTACTCAGGTAATTGACGCATTTATATTATTTCTGGACAAATTGTTCGATTTATGCCTTTATTTAGTTAATTGTCACATTTATTCTATTTCTGGAAAAATTGTTCGAATTTTGTCTTTTTTCAGATGAAGTTTGGGAGAATTTGAAAGATTTGGCTCTGATCGGCATGCTTGGCGGAAGACAATACTTATCATTGCTCATTCCAATACATGATATGATAATTTGAAATGTTTTATTATGTATGCCATTGCTTATTTCCTGGCTTAATTATTATGTTCCTCGTGCTTCAAAATCATTCATTGTATGTGTGCATTTTTAAAGTTGATCGAACATGGCGTAACTTTGGCAGCTGTCGCTTTTGGAAGTTTTAAAAAGTTGAAACAAAAATCAACGCATTGGATTTTGAAGACGAGGTTATGCGTTGTTTGTGTTATTGTTGTGTCGTATGTTGAGTTCAGGTGAAAATTAGAAAACACGAGGATATTTATAACTGTTTTTGAGTTCTGCAGACACCGTAATGATGGCTCTATTTATTGAACATGGTCGTGATTTTATTGCCACAGAAATATTTTTTGCGTTTTGCAAACATGGATCACAAGAAAGCTCGGATCTTTGAATGAATGAAATAAAACGAAAAAATGTTTTATTCTTTCATTTGAGAGTAATTTGAAATCGATGGGTTCATTATTTTGAAAGTTACAGGTGGGTGAACTTAAATTATGTGTTGCATTAGTGGCGGGGCTTATCTGGAAAAGATTCGAAGGCTCTACACGGGTGGCACGTTGCTGGTCATACAGCTTCACATATATCATGTTTCAACGTTCCTGTATGAAGCAGTAGCACGGCTAGTTTACCTTAGTGTGCATTGAAAGCTAATTTTCTTGGCAAAAAACACTATAAGCAATTTTTTCCTTGATTTCAGTTGGTGACATTCAGATTTAATGCAGTAACTGTTGACACTTTGTAAAGCTAGGTAACCGTTCATCATAATCCAGCGCGTGGTGATGCGGTATTCCGCAGGGTTACTGCGAACGCCTTCTCATGGGGGTAATGTATTTACACTTGGGTTTCTGCAATCGTACTTAGCTCTACACTGACGATGACTCAGCAACTTCTTTGAAGGTGTGGAGTCGAAGTTTATCGTTTGTTGCTGTGAGATGTTATAATTTTCTGAGCAATCAGGACATTCTTCTAAATTATTTTTGATCTCCACTTGTCGTCGCTGACTGACTTTTTATTTCATGGGAACGTATCCCTGATACCGAGTTCATTTGTGTTGTGTAGTCTTGGCCAACTTTTTTTCTTCTCGGAACGTCTGTAATACATCAAGTGCAAGGTGTAACCTGGTTCTGCATAAACAATCCCTCATATAAATTGCTGAAACGTTTTTTTTTGCATTATTTATTTCTTCAATAAAACCTATGAAACGTTAAGCACGATATGCGAGATGAGCTAGCGTTTAACCCTTTTATAGCGCAGGCAGTGTTGCATGTTATGGAGTGTTGGAATGCTTTGTGGAGCTTTGTCCTTCCAGCGTACGCTGCCAATAAGTTCTCAGGTGTGGCACAGTATAATAGTACGAGTCACGTGACCTCGTTGTGTTTAATTACCCTTCTGTGTTACTCACTCGTATTCTTCGGATCGGTATTGATTCATTTAATTGATTTTCAAACATAAGTTGAAACACGGAATCATTTTCGTCTTTAAAGTTGGAGGTACTTAACTTCTAATTTAACGTAGTTCTTCCATGGTATTTCTCGTACTTTCGGCAGAAAATATATACATATATACGTATAAAATTTTGTGTATCAGATTTCTAGTCTAGTATTTTTACGAGGTGTCAATTCGCAACATCATTTCATTAAACTATCACACTACATTGTCGGCAAATAAACGCCAAGGAAACTAATTTTTATATTTGTATATTTCACTTCAGTAAATTTTACTTCACTGCAAAGATACTTTTCTCTTCAGGAATTTGTTCGGGAGAACTGGCGGGTGATCTGAGGCAAAGGGAAGCGACGATATATGGATTAGTTCTGCTCTATTTAGCCTCCGAAAATAAGTTCATTATAATAATAATAATAATAATAATAATAATAATAATAACAATAATAATGCGTTATAGAGATTTTTCCGTCTCCGGGGAATATGTTTTCGATTGGCGAGTGATCCGACGGAAGAGAGACGACGATATCAGGATTAGTTCTGCTCTATTTAGAATAAGTTATACATAATAATAATTCATTATAAAGATCTTTCCCTTTCTTAGGAATATTTTATTATATTGGCCAGGGCGAACTGGCGAGGGATCCGACGGAAGAGAAGCGATAATATAAGGATTAGCCCTGCTCAATTTAGATCAGGGAATATGTCTGTTACCAACATTTTACGTTATTGACACGAACTCTCGACCCTGCTGTGTTAGGGTCAATAAAATACCATCGTATTTTTCCAAGTGACGATTCACGGGTACATGTTCAGGAGCTCAATTTGTTCATGTTCTTTGTTCTTTAGTTTTAGCACTTTGACCGCAACGTGCGCCACCGGTGGTCACGGAGGGGATTTTCATAATGCTGCTGACTGACCAGAAGTCTTTAACTCAATTTTCATAAAGACTTAAATATTATAGGAAGGCATGATCCAGTTAATGTTTGCTGCTTTCAAAACTGATAACTACAATTTTCTTCAAATTTGAGTTGAATATTAAACTTGAGTGTTGCAGTCAAAGTATTAAATTCGGAGAAACTATGCACCAGAGAGAAAGCTAAGTGTCAGGCTTTCCCAATGACTTTTCGAGCCAAAAGTCCGAAAATTTGTTCTGTCGATTCACCGTTTGTATTTCTCCTCTAACTCATTGACGCTTAAAATTACTCTCAAATTAAATCCGATCAAATCTGACATAAGCATACCAGGTGAAACTAATCTCATCGGACCAATGCCTCGCTTATTATCTGAAAGCATTGACTCACCCACGATAGGTTTTCAAAACTACTCGACAGGGTGTGGTTGGGAAAGTTTCATTTCCTCCCCGACCGCCACCCATTTCAAAGTTCTTTAATTAGGTCTGGTAGACAACCTACAGAGCTCTAATTCTGAAAGCAATTAGAACACTCTACAGAGTGAAGTTCCCAAATGAGAGTCTTTTAAACGTCAGGATTTCTGCACTCACATTACCGTTATTATTACATCCATCGCCATTGTACTGGCACTGTCACCAAGTTGTCCGCGATATCAGAATAATGAGGAAGCTGCCACTTGTCAGTGAACGTATAAGAACACATGAAAAAAATAACTATCTATTGAGGCTATTTTCGAAATAAGACCATATAGTTTTAGGAGCGTTTTTATAGAATTCCCTCAGAAATTCTTTCAATAGGGTATTCAGAGGGAGGGTTGAGAAAATCATTTCAATACCTAGTGATAAACCTGCGGAAAAAAGAGAAAGAAAACATATTGAGTTGATGAATGCATGTATCTACGATGCTTCTCAGACCTTCATTATTTGACTCCTCATTGGAAATAAATTATGATATCATTTTGACGCTTATTTTTAACTTGAGAAGTGAAAATGTTTTGCTTGAAACTCATGCAGCTCAAAGGAAAGAATAAAACTGCTTAATGCTTTAGCTCATGATTAAGTATCTACGACACACAAAAACTGAAATTATTACTTCAATTCATTATCAATTGTGGGAGCAAAGTTTAAGAAATTATTATATAAAAGGCACTGTGAAGGTTCAGAATATTTTAAAAGACTAATTTTAAGGCTTCTAGACACATAGAAACGAACTGCAGAATGTCAGAACTTTACAAATTTTACACGCACATATGTTAGTATTCGCAAAAAATTTATCAGCCCTTGAGTTTAGAAATTAGAAAAAACGAAAATATGGTCATGCTTGTTAATGATTTTTTTTTTTCAATATCATGTTTGACAGCATTTGGCCGAACAATAGCGTTAAATACAAAAAAGAAAAACAGCCAAGATGAGAGACAAGGTAGGAAATTCTTTATCAGATATTATTCTAACTCTTCTAAATGAAATGTATATTTTACAATCTTTGTTACCGAGTGACCTTGGCCGTGAACACACTCTCCTTGTACATAAGCTACACAAATCAATAAATATTTTTGAAAGTGTTCCCGCCCGCCCCAGACAAACCATGTATTGATTTTTTCCAACTGAAGGCCAAGATTAGCGATGTGAAAGAATAATCCTACTCAACAATTGCGGATAAAATTGAAAAGGTAAGATTTAATGGGATAAAATTAAGATTTGCACTTGTCATAGATAAATGTCAAATCTCAAAAGGTTTCAGAAGGAGACACCCAAGGGCATTTGGAGGAGAATATCTTGCGTTATAATTCGAGCCTGCGCACTGGCACCCTTCAGTCAGTGACCAACGCTCGTGGAAAGTGTGTGTGCGCTGCTCTTGCTTTGAAGCCGTCTTCCTTCTATACTCAAACACCGGTGAGTTTAGATATGCTCTGATATTGAATTAATTCAAGTCGGATTCATTATGTGTTTAGATGAACCTAAATCATTAAAGAAGCTGTGTTGATTCGGTGGAGAACAATCGATCCCTCCGCTTGACGGCTTTTGTATCTTCGGTCTTTCGCACTTCCTTTGCGGAGTGTTCCTATCTTCGTACCTCAAGTTATCTTGCTTAGGTAATTTTAATATAATACTAATTTCAAATTTATTACAGGCTAGTTTTTCGAATTCTTACTTACTTTTCGAAGACTATTATGAGAAATTAGTGTCGTAGGTTTACGCCCAATACAAATTTCACGCACTTGTATGCCGGTGCATTAATGCAAATGCAAAATCGTGGAATCCTTTGTTGCAACTACGTTGCCGTGAACATTTTTACTTAGTTTTACAAATTTAAAGGTTTACACCCAATATAGTTCTACGGTATGTTCATTCAGGAACCATAAGTGAACGATGGAGGTCATCATTATGCGCAAATAAACGAATGATAATTGGCAAATCAATTTATTCGAAAAGTACGAACTTTAAAGCTTCAGAACGGAGTGGGGGAGAGGCACCGCCTACATCAGCTGTTCACGTGACCTTGGCGTGACTTTGAGTCGCCGGCAGAGACAGAAGTACGTCACGTACGCCATATTTAAACGTTCTTTTCTACCTGAACGTTGCCTATTTGATCATCTATCGCAGAAAGTGAATTTGTTATATTTTTGCGTGGTGAGTGACAATTGAGTTGTATTAGAGGTAGGCGTACTGGTTCCAACCCCATGATCATTTCAAATTTTACCGGAAAACTGTTGAACGTTGTCAATTTGCTCACGATGAAGCGCAGGAAGTATAAATTTAATTCATTTTTGCATTTTGAGTTGAAAGTCTAGTTAAATTAAAGGTTAGCTGTCTGGCTCCGACCCCTTGATCATTTAAAATTTGACCGGGAAAAATACTAGTATAGAAAATGTCTAGAAAATGAGAACAGACAAAATTAATGCGACAAATTAATCTACAGCTCGCTGAGGGAGCAGGGAGCCACAAACCACGATCTGACCGAATCAGTGTGGACTTCCTTGATAGTTTCGTATCTGGGTTTCATGGTTTCGTATCTGGGTTTCATGGTTTCGTATCTGGGTTTCATGGTTTCGTATCTGGGTTTCATGGTTTCGTATCTGGGTTTCATGGTTTCGTATCTGGGTTTCATGGTTTCGTATCTGGGTTTCATGGTTTCGTATCTGGGTTTCATGGTTTCGTATCTGGGTTTCATGGTTTCGTATCTGGGTTTCATGGTTTCGTATCTGGGTTTCATGGTTTCGTATCTGGGTTTCATGGTTTCGTATCTGGGTTTCATGGTTTCGTATCTGGGTTTCATGGTTTCGTATCTGGGTTTCATGGTTTCGTATCTGGGTTTCATGGTTTCGTATCTGGGTTAATAATATCCACATTGGAAACACTGCCAGTAGTAAACGAATCATGAGGGTAGCAAAGAAATCAACTCGTCTCTGAAGTTGTAGTAAACAGTAGAGCCACTGAGGGAAATTCGCGCCCTTAAAATTTATCGAGTAAATAAATGTCAAGGCTTGGTGAAGAGCATTGTTTTATTTCTGTTGGTAGCGTAGCAACTGCGGTGCAGGCGCCGCCTGGAATGTGAGCCACTCTCTGCAGTGTTCAGTGTTGGCTGGAAGTTGAACTCGCGTGGTGTTCTGTACCGCACAGCATAACGCTGACGAGGGCTTCCGTGTGCTTTCATTTATACCTGAGAGTGATGCTGTCAGCATAGGGGTCACGTGAATAAGATGCTGTTCGCATTGCTTTTGGCCGGGTGATTGAGCCTTTGTCCCGAGGCTGGTGCCATCGCGTAGCCTTTGTCCCGAGGCTGGTGCCATCGCGTAGCCTTTGTCCCGAGGCTGGTGCCATCGCGTAGCCTTTGTCCCGAGGCTGGTGCCATCGCGTAGCCTTTGTCCCGAGGCTGGTGCCATCGCGTAGCCTTTGTCCCGAGGCTGGTGCCATCGCGTAGCCTTTGTCCCGAGGCTGGTGCCATCGCGTAGCCTTTGTCCCGAGGCTGGTGCCATCGCGTAGCCTTTGTCCCGAGGCTGGTGCCATCGCGTAGCCTTTGTCCCGAGGCTGGTGCCATCGCGTAGCCTTTGTCCCGAGGCTGCCGAGGCTGGTGCCATCAGAATTGAATGATTTTAATATTTGTGGATTAAATTAAGAAAAACGGTTAACCTTTGCACTTGTCACATATACGTGTTAAATCTCAGAAGGTTTCCCCTCAGGGGGAGACAACTATTGTGTCTATGGGAATTAGCGCTCACAGGGGAGGTTGTGAGGTTCTGAGCTGAGAGTTAAGTAGGCCTTCTTTTTGATGAAATAAAATGTTTGTTTTGTTAAGGACCACCTTTTTTCGGTTCATTGCTGTCCTCTTTTTCAGCACCTTTGACTTCTTCCAACTTTCATCTTGTTTCATAACCTTTTTTTCTTATCTTTCTGTTTCTATGCGTACGGGATCCCTTGCGGGAACACCCTTTGTGCATAGGTTCCATGTTTCATTAACTCCATACTAAATCGTGCCTTCATCCTTCCTCTCTTTGGACATCTTTGTTTTGGTAAATGAAGGTTAAAACTAATTTATAATCCATCATAATATCAAAAGGCTTCAGAAAGACACCCAAGGGCATTTGGCGGAACATATCTCCAAAATAGTATCGCCAGGACAGCCTGTACCGGCAGTCTTCACTGCCTACAAAAGGCCTGCTTGACTGAAAAAGGGATTTTTATGCTTGGGAGTTTTAGTGCAATAAAATTCTACTGTAGCACTGGCCATCCGTAGCCCTTGGTGGTAAATGTAGCCGCGTGCACCAATTATTTTAGTACTAAATTTTCTTCTCGCTCGACAGTTGCTTTAGCACTGGTGATGACCCGGGAAAGTTAAAAGATTCTCGAGTAAACTTTGGTCCAGTAGAGATTTAAAATTAAACCTTCACGAACAGTGTGTGTTGTATTTCATTGACTAAAATGCAGTGATTCACGCACACCTCTGCTTCACCCTGTAAGCGAGTGAATGGGATATTTAGAACTTGATGCTTCAGGAGTTTATGGACAACAAGATTTGCATCTTCGCGGCATCTAATTTTCAATTGAAATATTCTTGAATTTTGCGACTTGTTCGCTTATGTTGTGAAGAAGTAGAGTTTGCGAACAAGTTACGATTTTTTTTAAACGAGACATTGCACAGTAATTTGAGTTTGTGCAGCAACTTGAGTTTATTGAAGATTTTCAATGTCACATTTTCTGGAGAGTTTTTAGCCTACAACTCTTGCATCAATGGGCAATTGCATTCCGAAGAAGACGAAGTGAGTTCCTTTGCCGAATGTTGGGTGCACGTGCACCATCCTTGTGTTCACACGTTCACTACCGATTTATCACGAGGTAAATTACTCATTTACGTACCTGTGTGAAAGAACAGCATATATATTATTTCAACATCTTTTTTTACCATAGATTTAAGCTTACGAGATAGAATAGCAAGATATTACACTTTCACACTTCTAAGGAAAGATGCCATTTTTATCGAGCAGTGAAGTCGTTTTTTAAACTCATTTTCTAGCAACCTTAAGATGAGGAGCAGAGTTTAAAAACGACTTCACTGTTTGATAAAAGTGGTATCTTTCCTAAGAACTGTGAAAATATAATAGAACGACATTTTACCTCGTATGCTTGAATCTCGTCTAAATAGATGTTGAAATAATTGAAATTCTGTTCATTCACACAGATACGAAAATGAGCAACTTGCCTAATGGCACTCTTGCACCTCAATAGGCAGTCAACGTGTTAATGAAGATGCGCTTCACGAATTCTGGATGTCACTGATTTCTCAATACTCCTCAGTTTCAATTTTATTTCTCAGAGATGTGCTGTGAATGCCTTGTACCACCCAGTAAATAAATTTTTGCCTTATGGGGATCTGATGAACCCGATTTTAGCGAGTTTTGTTGATTCTCTTGTTACTTCAGTCAGCGAGGACGAACTACCTTTGAAGATATTGAGTCTAATTTCGAAACAATTGTATCGTCGTGAAGAACTCGTTACACTATCGTAAAAAACCGCTTACATCGTCGTTAATGTAGTACTTCTGCCGCCAGCTGTCCCTGTAAAACGTGATTTATTTGGAAAGAGATCTGGTTTTTGATTCATTGTCACTGGAGTTCCGGGAACTTACGGAAAGTCCAATAAAGTTGAAATAGTTTTTCTCTCGCAGCAGTCGTGTGTGATCTTGGTTATCAGTTGCGCGATGTAGCGCAATCGCGTTATCTGGCAGATACTACACGTAGTAGATGGGATACGAATTCCTCGACAGAGTTTCTGTTGGAACAAACCTCTACCTTCTCATTATTTACGGCGTGTTCTAAATGAAGTTGGTTAGTTGGTTGAATTAGGAAAGTTGCTAGTTAACCAAGTGAAGCACATTGCCCAAATTTTGAAGTTCGGAAATGGACGCGCCATTCTCTGCTGTAAGGGTTGTTAAAAAGATGTGGAATTGCATCCTAGCTTTCGTTTGAGGTGTTCTGTTTAAAGACGGTGCACGCGTTATACAACCCGTGTCCTACACAAAGTTAGCTTCGGTGATGGAGACCCCTCAGGGGGATACAACTATTGTATCTATGGGAATTCGCTCTCCCAGTGGAAAAATGTGCGAGGATCAGAGCTGAGTTAGTTGCACTTTTTTTTTTGTTGAAAGGAGTTTTTTCGTTTAGGATCACGTTTTTTCACTACTGTTCTGTTTTCAGCGCCTACTACTTTCTTCTTCAACTTTTCTTGTTTCAGAAACCTCTTTCTCTAATTACTGTTTCTACTCACCTTCTGCATAGGTTCCCCGTTCTCTTTTCTCCATAAAAAATGGTGCCTTCATCTCTTGCGCTGTATGTTGCCATCGTGTAGCGGACCTTCGGTGGCCACGGCACTTCAGTTGCCACCGTGTCTCACTCCATTAGTTGCCACCTCGCATACTTAGTGCCGGTGGCAACTGCCCGTGGCTGTACGCCAGCTCACGCGCGTGCCACCGATGTTTGTGTCTGCCGGCTTCCTCTCATCGACCGCTGCGGTCGATTCTCAAGTTATATTTCTAATGGATGTAGACTTATACGGAGTTCTGGGGAACTTTATCGCGTTATACTTCTGAAGAATCTAGACTAGAGTTGAACTTCTAAATGAATCTTGATTTATATACGGATAAAAATTAGTCCCACTTTTTCGCGAGTTGGGTCAAGCATCTTTTTAATAATGAATAATTTGGTTTATTTTTGTTCGTGTAAGATGAGGGTGTGAGACCTGTCTCATAACTCGAGCTCCCCTCATTGGTTAAAACTATTTTACCTTAGGGAATTAACACTCTCAGGAGGAAGATGCGGGGTCGTGAACTCAAGTTTTGAAAGGCCTTTCTTCTGTTGAAATAGAAAATGCTTTTTATTTAGTGACGGATGACTTTTTTCCAGTTCTGTTACTTTTCTATCACATTATCTCAGTTCAACAAATTTCCTTCGATCCTGCCGTTTCTATGCACGTACTATGGAGGACACTCCTTGTGAGCATAGTTCCCTTAATAATACTCTTGATGGTCCCTTCCTCTCTTGGAAACGCCTCTTTTGTGGTTTGGGGGCGTAAACTAACTTTTTCTGATCTAATTTGGTCATTGTACTGTTAGGTTGGTTAGGCCTAGCCATCATGACATAATGCCATAACTAACTATGCAAATAAGTATAATCTTCATGCCATAATTACATAATTGAAACTAGGTGCATATTTCAAATAGAGTTGCAATGGTATTCACTATTAATGAATCGTGGGCGGACACAGAATGATCCTCTAGAGTTGGAGACCGTGGAAAGTCTCCTCTTTCTCTCTCTCTCTCCTCCGTGTACTCGGGCTGCGTACAAATATTTGACTGGCGTCGCGGTCCCGACCTCCAGAAGACATCGTGGTCATCGGCCTTTGAAACAGAAATTTTCAGGCTCGTTGCTCGCTTTACCAATTTATGTTTCTTGAGAAATGCCTAGGGAAAAATTGAGGTTTCTTCAGAAATATCAAGGTTATGGAAGTGCGTAAATTGGCAGCACGATCTGTCATGGTCTTCGAAGCGTTCCAAGAGTAAATGCTTTGTAATGTTGTGAAGCCAAGGATTAACTTAGTTATATGTACTATTCCTTATTAGTATGTAATTTTGCTGGCGTTTTATTTTGTTGTGCCGTTGTTACGTTCTCGTGTACGAGTTGGACCTCATCGGGGTTGTATTGCAGAGCTGAATGCGAACCCAAAGATGGAGTCTAGAAGCACTTGTTATACTTTATCGGTAAATTCTTTCATAATAACAAAAAAAAATTCACTCGCTTTTGTTTATGAATTTTTTCGTATGAACAGTAAAAATTCTAGTAAAAAGTCGTTTATATCCTCACTCACCTCTATCCGCCTCATAACGTTCAACTTTTCAGAACTAAGCCTTGCATTTATCTACCCAGAACCATCACGATGACGGCCTACTTTCCATTTTTCATCACCGTCAAATTTTCCCAATTGTGACTCACGCATTTATGTTTCCAGGACCATCACGATGACGACCTACTTCGAGTACCCCAGCGCCGAGCTGCAGACGGAGCTCCGCCGCATTGCCAACTTCATCACGTCCCCGGGTAAGGGCATCCTCGCTGCTGATGAGTCCGTCGGCACCGTGGGCAAGCGCTTCGCTGACATAGATGTCGAGAACAGCGAGGAGAACAGGAGGAAGTACAGACAGCTTCTCTTCACTGCAGACGACGTGAGTGGCGCTTCATTTTGTAGCTGTGTAGTTTTTACCCGTTACGACTGGAGGAAGTACAGACGGTTTTCACCACAAACGACTCGAGTTGCGCTTTATGTATGTGAGGTAGCTATTTAGTTTGCCTTCTTCGTACATGCTTTAGTTATTCATTTGTCTGTCAGGAACATACAACCATAGTCTCAAAGGAATTAGCTTTTGCGAGGGGAAGATGCGAGGTACCGATCTGAAGGGTAGGTAAGCCTTCCTTCTCATTGAAAATGAATAGGTTTTGTTTAGTTTCAGACCATCTTTTCCGATTCACTGCTGGGCTATTTTTTCAGCACCTGCTACTTTCTTCTCAATTTTTTTCTTATTTCATGAACTTATTTCCTTCCTGCTATACGCAGGGGATCTTGTGCGGAAACACACTTATGCGCAGGATTCCTGTTTCTTGAACTCCATTCTAAATGGTACCTTCATTCTTCCTTTCTTTGGCACACTTTTCTTGTGGTTAGTGAGTTTTAAACTACGTTATGTAATGAACCAAGTTTGTTTATTTAGAATTAAAGGAAAAACGGATAGCTCTTTTTGACAGACGATGCATGTTACCCTTTATGCATTATAGAAAGGCCTTTTCCATGTCTCTACTCTTGAAGAAACTCGCTCGAGGCAGTAGTTGTATTGATGTTCTTAGCATATTTCTGCAGATTTCTTCGTACATGCTGAAAATAGCGCTATTGCTGTCCACTTCGTCTTTTTATCATGAAATTCCTCATATTGAAGTGCTAGAACGCAACTGTTCTGGGCTGCAGTCTTACGTAAGCAATTCATTTTCCAGAGCATCTCGAACTACATCTCTGGTGTGATCCTCTTCCACGAGACCCTGTACCAGAAGGCTGACGATGGCACCCCCTTCTCGGAACTTATCAAGAAGAAGGGCATCCTCTGCGGTATCAAGGTATGCACGCATTCTAAATCTAAAGTCATCCTTCAATTTAATTCATTTCACGCGAATGTATTGAGTTCTAGATCCCTTGTGTCATTGTAATTGTACATGATTGCATTTTTTAGGTCTGACTCGGTCTACTTATTATCTACTATACTTGTTCTGCTTGTAGCTAACATATTTACTGGTGTGTAAACATTTTTGTTCCACCGATTCTGTAGCTTCCACGTTCTCTCATCACTTTGGGTGTTCCGTTCAGGTCGACAAGGGCGTCGTACCGCTGATGGGATCAGAGGGCGAGTCGACGACCCAGGGCCTGGACGATCTGTCTCAGAGGTGCGCCCAGTACAAGAAGGACGGCTGCGACTTCGCCAAGTGGCGCTGTGTCCTCAAGATCGGCACCAACACCCCCAGCTACCAGGGCATGCTCGAGAACGCCAACGTCCTCGCACGATATGCCTCCATTTGCCAAATGAACGGACTCGTACCCATTGTTGAGCCGGAGGCGAGTGCTGCGAAATTTGGCCCTACAAAAGAATATTTGAGCTCTATTTTACAAGTTGGCGAATACCGTTTGTTTGAGCATAGGTATTTTTCCGTGGGATGGGTTAGGGCTCAAGAATTTAAAGTAATAGCCCGGTGTATTTCCCCGTTTGAGAAAGAGCCTACCGTAATTTCTTAACAAGTATTGGCTCGATCGGAAATAATAAGCAGTGCGTGGTGGCATTAATTGTAAAGCGTTTAAAAAACTGTCCTTGACTCTTGGATAGAGCTGGTTCTTTTTAGAGGGGTCTTCAATAGATAATATCCACTTCATAGCTACTGATTGACTTGCTCACAACAGATAAAGCGGTATCAGATATTGCTGTCAATGGGGCAATGTTCGCGTACAGGATCAGGAAGGCGAGCGAGATCACACGCGCACTTTGATGTTTTCTCCTACTTTTAATAAGTTCCTTCCCAATTGTGCCGTTTTGTTCGACGACTTTACGATGCTGTCGTGGGAATTATTCTTTTCTTTTCTGCCTTCTAGTCAAAGGGCAAAATCATACAACGAGCATTACCTTTGTTGTAAATGTTTGTTGATGTAATTTCAAGCAAGACAATTCGTTTGAGTTACGTCGAAACTTAGCGTGCCATGTCGGTGCACAACCATCTAAAAGCTACGTGAGCTAAAAGGATGAATATACTTGGGAAAAGAAGTATCTTTTCCATGTTGTCAGTGATCTTTTTGAATTTGACCCGATATATTTTCATACTTGATATAAGATATTATGACCGCCTTGTCCTGCCCATCAATTTGTCGTTCGGTGTAGAATAATTGGTTCATGTGAAACCGTCGTTCGGAATAGCATTATCAATTGGTAATTGAATTACATGCATAATTCCTGTGAAACCGAGAGGGACCATTGCTGTAAGCGAAACACAATCTTCGTTTGACCGAATGTGTTCCGTGCGCAGGTATTGCCCGACGGTGACCACAACCTGGACCGCGCCCAGAAGGTGACTGAGACCGTGCTGGCCTTCGTGTACAAAGCCCTCAGCGACCACCACGTCTTCCTCGAGGGCACTCTCCTCAAGCCCAACATGGTCACGGCTGGCCAGCAGTGCACCACCAAGTACACTCCCGAGCAGGTCGGTCAAGGTTTGGTTTCACACGCGATGTTGTGGTTCTTGGGTTCGTGTGTGACACGTTGACTGCGATGGGTTTAGCTGAAGTTCAATGTTAAACTCAAATTCAAAGTGAGAAGTTGTTGGCGATTTTATAAATACAAAACCTTATATGGGTCTATTGAATAACGTTAGTTTTAAGATTGTTGAACAAATTTTCAAAGAACCCATGGATGGGTCGTTTCGCAGCGGAAAGAACTTGAGCACGACCCATGGATGGGTCGTATCGCAAGCGACGTGTTAGGGTGCACTGTTCTCATAGCACTGCAGAGTTCTCGAACTTGCGTTGAGGAAAGGTTTTTGAGCTGGAATGTTTGAGGCCAGAAGCCGCTGCTCGCATAAAATTACCTTGGGGCAGTTGTCGCTTCTGTGTAGTATCTCCCACTGCAAATAATGTTAAATGCAGTTTGTTGACAGTGCTATATGACGTTTGGGGTGGCTTCACTTTTATATGCGAAATTTCTTGTGGAGAACTACCATTCATTACACTTCATTTGGAACTGCTAGGCTGCTGCTTGCCTCGACTCAACCTTTTCGATATTTTCTCTCCCTCCTCCAGTTTGTGCTCAAGTGTTTCAACCTCTTCTATGTATTCATGCACCCTGTCAGGAAGCCTAGGATAGGCAAAAGGTTCAGGTTGGTCCATCCTATGCGATTGGGACTGGTACCCCTAGGGGGATACTGTAAGGTTACCTCAGCAGTAGATAGGCCTTAAGAACTTCTATCCTTCGTGCCCATTTCACATTCTTCTGTTTTCATGCCTTTTCTCCATCTCTGCTTTGTCTGTAACTCCTCTTATTTCCTAACATGCTGTGCCTATGCGTAGGGTATATTGTGTGGTAACACGCCTCGTGTGCCGATTCCTAATTTCCTGTAGTCCATGCTCGAGTTACCCTACACAATTCGGCTCTATAAGTAAGAGCGTTAGAGTTCTCAAGTGGCCTGTGGCACAGGGAAATCTATTATTATTCTAATTTCTCGCAGCCTTGCACGGGTCAGCTTGATGGTATTGTCCCTCTTTAACGTTGGTTTCCTCCACAGGTCGCTGATGCGACGGTCACTGCGCTGTCGCGCACAATGCCGGCTGCCGTGCCCGGCGTGACATTCCTATCGGGCGGACAGACGGAGGAGGACGCCTCTGTCCACCTGGACGCCATCAACAGGAGCACAGTGGCCAAGAAGCCCTGGGCCCTGACCTTCAGTTACGGCCGCGCCCTGCAGGCCTCCGTCCTCCGAGCCTGGGGCGGCAAAGACGAGCAGGCCAAGGCTGGCCAGGAGGAGCTCATCAAGCGCGCCAAGGTACGCAAAGACAAACCTTTCTGAAACTCGCGTTAGCTCTACTTTGTGCATAAATGTTTTCAATGGCCAGTTCAACTCTTTACCATAGATGTTTTGTTATCAATGACAATTTCCAATTTTCATGTGACTGAATGTTTTCACTGACCATTTCAAGACTTGATGTGGCTGAACGTTTCCAATGATCATTGCAAGACTTCATGTGGGTGCTGATTTGCAGGCGAACAGCGAGGCTTCCCTGGGCAAGTACGAGCGCGGTTCCTGCACCGGTTTCGCTGCCTCCGCCGACCTGTACGTCAAGAACCACCAGTACTAAACGCTTCGTGACGCCGTGCTGCCTCCGTTGCACTTCTGCAGGCGCGAGTTAACCTGACCGGAATTTGTAAGGGTACATCGGTGGCAATACGCTCGTGAAGTGTGGTGTGGAGTCTGTTATTTGTCCCGGTTTTCGTCGTGGTTGAAAGCTCGGATGTTCAGTGTAGGTTAAATTGTGAAATCAATTCTTCTCGGAGTTTACTGTTTTGATCTTAATCTGAATGTCCGGATTTTCGTTGTTGAATGTGAAATGGATGAGAACTTTTCCGGTGTTGATTAGGGTAGCAGAGTTTCTTCTGACGAAGTCTCGGTTGAGTCGCAAAATTAGTTGGAATTATCCTCAAGACTGCGTGAGCTTATGAGACAGTATGTGCTCTTGTGAAACGAGTCATTCATCTTCGTGTACTGCAATGATGCTACGTGCGTTGTTTGGCTTACCCGGGGATAGGTTTCAGCTACAGGCTTGCTAGTGAAATGCTGAGGTTTTTGTCGTCAACGTCGTAGATGTTGTGTAGTCGTATCAATTGCCTATTGGGTTCTTGAGGCCGTAGCATTTCAAAGCAATGTTTCCGTAACTCAGCGCACGAGTCAAATATTTCAGTGTAGAGTTACTAGAATGGGCTTCGTGTAGTCCGCAGCTGTAGGAACCCATTTCAGTTCTTTCATCCCCATAGCCCTGGTTTAGTTGAACTGTATCTTTTGCCTGTGTGCTGCGTAGTCAGAGCAAGACGCTCTCCCGAGACGAGGTTGGCTCTGCAGGAACTGAATATCTTGAAGATTGAGTGGCCAGTGCCGTGTATTCTATACTCGCTGCGGAGCATCATCTGTTTGGGGCGAATTGGTCTGATTTATTCAGCTTTGATTTATATAAATTGACGCGAAATTTGTGTGCACAGTCTAGTCAGTTGCTTGATGTGGTCCTGGCATGTGTTGGTAAATGTCACGGTTTTTCATCAGATTTTTATCGAGTTTTTGTATAGAGGTAAAGAGAAAATATTCCTTTGCATATGATACTAGAGGTACAATGGGAACTATCCATCTCGATACTCGTGACGTTTTGTATTCACACCACTTGGAGCGTGGTTATTAGTTCGCCTATGTATCAAAGAAGTTTTCAAAACTCCCTCTTCTTAGACGTTCTTGAACAAGTGGAGTCATTTTTAAGATTCAGTTTTAGTTTCTGTAATAAGACGTTTTTTAATGTACAGCCTGTTGGAATCGCGTTAGTGAATTTCATCAGTTGTAAAATTTTATTCTTTTCAATTAGCAAAAAGGAGAATAACGTTCAAGGCCTCCGGCATTGTAGAAAATATTCCTCGGCTGAGGTTTTAAGAATTTCTCGAGTCGGCATTTTCGAGAGCGGGCACAGAACTTTCCAAAACGTACATGGCGACAGACGAATGGGATGCTGAAGTGTGACCTTCACGTTGTGTCGCGTGTGTTGTTAGCTGATCATTTTAGGTGTATCATATTCAGTAATAAATATATAATATCGGAAATAGCGACCCATGTCGGTGTTTAATTTCTTCCTTCATCGAGGATTAAGAGAACCTTACAAATTAAACGTGAAAAGGATGGGCCAATGGATTCTATTTGTGCTTGGTGAACGGCATTGGATAGAAGATCGGAGTTCCGTCGTGCGTGTTTTACGAAGCTGAGATATGACGAATACCTGCAGTCAATAAAAGTGAATATTAGACACAATAAGCAGAAGCGTGATTAATTGTCAGTTTTTCTCGCTTTTAAATTCCGTAATGTTAATTTTTCTTCTAGTCGGCGAAATAACGCCTCTGAAGAAAATGATTCTTATGGTCCAGTACTATTTGATAAACCTTTCACATTCGGAGTGTACCACGTATATAAAGGTTGCGCGTCTCGGTTAGTCATAGTTATTCAAAAATGGGAAAAAAGCTTATTGTATTTTCATTTTTGAGTGAAACCAAAGAGCTTTTTTCCAATTATAAAACGGCAAAGCATTCTTCACGGCATAAAGCCATTAAGATTTTTGTTTCTTCATTATACTCGAATTAACAAGTTTCCTGCTTTAGGATCTACCGGTGGCCACTGAGGGAATTTTCATAATGATGCTGACCGACGTGCAGTCGCCGACTCGATTTTTATGAATACTCGATGAAAGCTCAATAAATGCATGACTTATGTAGTTAATACTTGCTATTATCAAAATTGCATACTATTAAATTTAAATTTGTATAGAGAATATTGAACTTCAGTGTAACCCATCGCTGGAAGCGAGTTGACCGCAACTTGTATAAACCAAACTGGAACTGAATTTCCGGATATTTTACGTCATTGTACCGATACAGCTGGTAGCGAATGCTGCTTCGCCAACTTGGCTTCTCTTGTGTAGTTTTTCTGACTGGGATAATCAAGTTTGAACTTTTTCGAATAAAGTTCGAGCACACAGCATCGTACATTTACCTGAGCTCAAAACTCGGCGAGCTTGTTTGCTTAAAAATCCCGAGCTTGATGCTGTATTGATTAGGAAAAGACACATCAGGTAGCCAAGTTAACAGAAATTTTTTTGATTCCAGTTGTGCCGCAATGATAACCTGAAATATTCGAAAACTAACCACGTGGATCAATGAGAGAAATATAACAACACTGTAATATATTTACTTGTACACCAAAACCCATTTAAAAAAGGGGCAAAACGATAAAAAGTACTAGTCCTCCCCCTTTACTTGAAATAAGATAGAAGGCGAAATGAAAGAAAAGCCGTAAGAAATAAAACAAATCAATTTCTTGAGAGTTGATGAGGCCGAGTGCACACGGCCCGGCAAAAGTGTATAATATTGTGTAATGTTCAAATATGTACAATAATAATAATAATTTGCATAACACGTTCCTACTTCCTAAGAATTCACGCGATATTCATTCCTACTCGAATCTGATGGATTAGTACACTGGAAATTATGGAGTTGATGAAGCTTGTATCACAGATACGCTCATCACACACTGCAGGCTGGCTTCGAACAGACAGACGGACGCGGCTCTTATTATAGTATTGATTAAAAGTCATCTATCAGAGCGGATTCCGAGACACAATCCTAAGGTCATAGATGAGTCGTAATGACGAGGCTCGTATTGCTCAGATGTTACTAGCAGGGAGTAGGTAGTAGTTCAAATAACAAATTAGTTTTTAAAACAACGAGGCAATTCTTTTGCATCAACTCATCGCCCAGCCAAAAATTCGAAGGGCCACATGTTTCTACCCCACTTTCTGGTTTACCCGTGTTCCGTCATAGAAGTCTCGAGAGCATGTACTTCCTCGAACGTCGTTCGTAGTCGATAACATTTGTCACGTTACCATGATTAGATGCGGGTAAATGAATTTAACATGTACATCAAGTTCTCAACGCAGTGATTTACGTGAACGATCGTCACAATTGTATAGAAAGTTGGTTCTAAATGTACTTTTCGATTTGACTTGCAAAATTACCTGAAGATCAAGCATCCTGTATGTGAAAGAATCTCACCCCATCAGTTGAAATCTGAAGAATAAGCACCCCAAAGGCACCCTAATGGGCACCGGAAGGTTTTTTTTTTAATAGTAAAAAACAGGAATTGAAAGAATCAGTTGATGATACTCTTTATATACATGCAAATACAAACAATACAAGATCACGGTTCATAAAAGTACTTTGTATAAAAGTAATTGTCATTGTTTCAAAAAATAAATTTGGCGTGATTATCTAAATTAACAACCAACAGAGGATAATTTTAGCAAGCTTCGTTGATTTTATCATCACCCTTCAACATTATTATTATTATTGTTACGAACAAACAGACCTACAACTGCATCACGGCAACAGCAAACACCGGTCGCAAGATTCCGTGACACAGCTCCATCTCGGCGTAATAGCCGGCAACCGCAAGCCGGACGCAGCAGAACAATTCTCACGATCACAACTGTTGGTTGCAGACAATGAAAAACCTTAATATCAGCAATTAGTAATCCAGTACCTGTGTAATGTTGCCTGTGGTTGAATTAGAACAAGATGGATGGAGATGTACGGGGCAATGAATGGTGACAGTTACAGGGTGTCGATGTGGGTCAGTAGCATCGTGACATGCTACCTTTGCGTGATTCGATTTGCGTCTCCGACGCTTGCTGTTGGATTTGAGGCATCGGAGTTCAAATACTGGAAGATCGCATTTTGCGTTACAGTAGCGATAAAATTGACTTTAATTTCAGACTTGACCCTAGTGTTTAGGCGTCCAAAAGCGTTCAAAATGCTGGAAGATAGTATTTTGAGCTACAGTAGCGACAAAATTGACTTGATTTATGAACATAACCCTAGTATTTAGAATATAAATCGCAATGGTTACCTAAAAGTTCGAGTCGAAAGCTGTGATTGGTCCTTGCAATGAAAACAATGAACAATTATAAGTTTGCTTGGATTCAACATAAAACTCATTTTATGACCTGAACCGTCCAATTTGAGGTAAATTAACTCGATATTTTTGGACGCAGACAGTGAGCTTTAATTTACGAATTGAATTCTAAAGACTGATGGCGATCTTTCTGCTTAATTATCAGTATTTTATAGCTAACATCACTTCAAGTTAGGCGGTCAAAACCTCAAAGGGGTGTCACTTGGGTAGTGCATCGGGCATTGAAAAATTCACGTTGCCTCTCAACTAAGTTGTTTGAACTCGTGCCTCCGTCCGAAGTTCAACATTTCTAAGTTGTTTGAACTCGTACCTCCGTCTGAAGTTGATCAAATTTCGGAGTTGTTTGAACTCGTGCCTCCGTCCGAAGTTCAACATTTCTAAGTTGTTTGAACTCGTCCCTCCGTCCGAAGTTCAACATTTCGAAGTCAAGTGTGCAGCATCAACTGCCTTTCAAGTAAGTAAATGTTTGTTATTCGTACTTGGATAAAACAGATTAGATTAAATTAACAATGTGGACTATTTTGGTTTTTGCCTTTAACTTTTATTGAAGTTGGTTTCTAAGCAAAATCTACCTTCTAGATTAGATTAGATGTTAGTACTATTTCACAAATCAACGAGTGTGATATATAGTGCGTAGTTATTTCCAGGGAATATTTTGTCCCGTGCCATGAAGAAGAGGAAGGGACACTTGCGTATTGTAATAATGCAGTGTCTCAGCACCTTCACTGCTGCGTGAGCCCCCGGTGGACGCAGGGGGTATTTTCATAATGCAGCTGACCAACCAGTAGTCTCAAACTCAGTTTAAACGAACACCTTATCAAAACTAAATGACAGCATTATACATATAACAATTGTTATTTTAAAAATTAATCACTAAATTTAACTTCACTTTGAGATAAATGTTGTGCTTCAGTTGAACATCGTGCACTTATTTAAATATTGCGCATTTCAATTGGTAACACGTTCCTTCATTCTGTCATGAAAATAACTTTTGTCTCACCTTCAAGGTAAGTAAAGCTTTCAAGAAGGTTTCAATGAATTGGTTTCAGAAGTGAGAACAAGAAGTTCATTTGGCGTTTGCAGCGCCAAGGGCTTGTGTTATAAGCCGTGTTCAATCTGATGTGATTGTCTTTAACATCACAACATCTCTAAATTAAACAATGTGTCGCGTCCCTTTACATTATTTTTAAGTAATATTTTACTCTATTACTATTTATGTACCTCTATAATATTACTATTTTTGTAACTCATTGCTATATTTTGTTACTGTATTTTTGTGAACTATGTTAATTTATGCGTGTGAACTACATCAATGTGTACTGTTAAACCAAGTTAGTGAATGTTAGTTTGGATGTTCTTTTGTGATATTGAACTACCTCAAATAATGTTCCCTACGCTATGTTGATGAAAGTTTGATTTAGGTTATTCTCTCATGATACGTGGAGTTAGAACTTCTTAATTCTAGATTAAACAGAATAACATGAGAGTGTGAAATGTAAATGCACTATTACAACACTATAAATTTAGCACTATTTGTTAAATTAGATTCTTGTATTTAATTTTTACTTCCTATAAATTTAGCACTATTTGTTAAATTAAAGTCTTTAATTTCATTTTTACTTCCTATAAATTTAGCACTATTTGTTAAATTAGAGTCTTGTATTTAATTTTTACTACGTGGTGTCCCAGTCCTCGATTTTGAACTTTGTTTCTCTTTAATATTGCAAATAAATATTATAACTGACGCATCAGCGAGCGTGGTCTCACTCATATCTCCCCTCAGGGGATACAACTATTGTATTTAAGAGAATTAGCACTCCCAGGGGAAAAATGTGTGAGGGCCTGAGCTTAGAGTTCGGTTGGCCTTCTTTTTGTTCGAGTAAAATGTTTATTATTTTGTTGAAGAACCGCATTTTTTCAGTCACGCCAAACAACCGCTACTGGCGAAGTCTAAAGCCAAACCGTCGTTGTTTGCAAAGTGTAACTCCAAACAACCGTCGTTAGTTTCAAAGTGTAACTCCAAACAACCGTCGTTAGTTGCAAAGTGTAACTCCAAACAACCGTCGTTAGTTGCAAAGTGTAACTCCAAACAACCGTCGTTAGTTGCAAAGTGTAACTCCAAACAACCGTCGTTACTTGCTAAGTGTAACTCCAAACAACCGTCGTTAGTTGCAAAGTGTAATACCAAAGAACCGTTACCCTCAAATGGTAGCTAAATTTGCGCACTCAGCCGCTGTGACACGAAAGGATTATTGCCCGGATTGATGGCGTCGGTTTCCGGATTGAGGCGGTTGATCACTGACAAGGTCAGTCCACTAACTCTCTTGTGCTCGAATAAGGAAGCCAAAGCCAAAATATCACGCCCGAATCACGCAGCTACTACGTAAAAACTGCAGGACAATTGCATAATTTACCTGAATTCTTTGGCTAGTCGTGAGTAATTAACCTTGAACTTTAACGCAAAGTGGAACGCAGCAAAAATACGCGTAAAATTGAGTGGGAATTGCTTCATTCGCGTTTGTGTCTTGTCCTGCTGTGACCACCAAGTACCGCGGTTGTGGTGTTTAGTTTCACAAAAAAGCATCGAATTCCACTCTGACGTTTCTGACGTCACTCACTGCTTTGCATCTACATATCTTGCTTACTTGTTGAAAGAGCGAGGGGAAAGTTCTCAGCTGTTAAGTTTTTAGTTTGGCTCCGAAGATGTACACTTTCTAGGATAAAAGCACTGAGGGATTTTGAAACAGTATTCTGCTGTAAGCATGTTGTAAAGTGTTCTTCAATGTATGTTGTTCACCTCTCAAATAAGAGGGAAAATACCCATGTTTTGGAAGTGTTAACACGTCATTTTATGTGTGAGTTGAAAATATGTTATCTGTGAGTTAAAAAAGTTATCTGTGAGTTAAAAAAGTTATCTGTGAGTTAAAAAAGTTATCTGTGAGTTAAAAATATGTTATCTGTGAGTTAAAAAAGTTATCTGTGAGGTAAAAAAGTTATCTGTGAGTTAAAAATATGTTATCTGTGAGTTAAAAAAGTTATCTGTGAGTTAAAAATATGTTATCTGTGAGTTAAAAAAGTTATCTGTGAGTTTAAAATATGTTATCTTTGAGTTAAAAAAATTTCTATCAGATGAAAAATGTCAGCTAAAAACATTTATCTAAGAGTTAAAAAAATAATTTTAACGCTATACTCGCCATAAAACCTTGAACAATGTCTAAAATATTACTGTTTTATCGCAAATAATTGATACTATAGAGCAATTTAGGATTTTTTGTTTCGAGCAATTTTTAAAATCCATAGATTGTAATGCATTTTATGAATCAACTTGATTTGTAAATTAGCGGTTTTTCATTTTTTATTCCTCTTGTATGAATATAAAGACTTTGGTTGGCACGTACGTGCAGATGGTATCAACCACTTCTGTTCGAAACACATGCATTTTAAAGAATAATTTTCTTTGCTGGACAAACTCCTACTCGAATAGAATGTGAGATGAATGAGTTTTTTTTATTAGTTTGGCCCTTGGGATATAAAATTACTTATGTGAATCAAAGTTAACTATTAATAGAAACTTCGAAAAAGTAACAGAAACTGAAATTTCCTTCACCCACAAGAGTAAGATGTATTTAAACTTGGGATAGCAGAAATTACGATATTTTTACACGAAAGCCTCATCTTTAGTTACATTTTTATCTCGGGGGGGGGGGGGGGTTGTAGTGGGGGGGATGACACCCTGTTGTGGGGGCCAATATCAGGGTAGCAGGGTGAGAGATTCATATCCTCATCTCTACCATATTTTATGTTACTGAAAACAGCGTACAACATGCAAATGCATGCAACACATACAACATGCACATATGCGTATGAAGTGATCATGCATACCTGACGCAAGAGGTGTAGAGTGCGGCACTTTTTCTCAAGGTTTAGGTAAACAACCAAAGCTAAACAAGCGCGTCGGAATAAAATGTTCACCTGAAGAACCAGAAGTAGTAGAAAAAATAGATGAGCTTAAGAATTTGTCGGCTCATTTTAGCCAAATTAGACAGAGCCATATATGTTTACACTATATTTAAAACTCGGCTCATATTTGCCATAAGTTCAATGAAAAATGCGTAGACATAAGCAAATACGTAAGACATAAGTTCTATAAAAAATTCGTGGACATAAGTTGTCTGAAAAATTCTTAGACACGAGTTATGTGAGAAAAGTATACGTAAATTTTGTGAAAAATTCGTACACCTAAGTTTTATAAAAAATGTAAATTGCATAATTAAAGGCACCCTAATGTTGAAGTGCAGAAGTAAATATGAGCGCAAAGAGTATGCCTCCATATCAACGGCAATAACATGTTTTGAAAGAACAGCTTGATGCGAAACTGTCCCGCCCTAACTTTTTACTCGATATTTAATTCATTCTTAATGCTATGATTTTCATTTTGGTTCATTACTTTATCAAATACTTGAAATTGCACTTATGACCCATAAGATCAAAATGAATGAATATCATAACACTTCATTCTAGCGAGGAACTCTACACACTACAGTTTTATGGGCTTATGGGGTTATTTTTCTATGTTGTTATTGCATCAGTGGTTATTGTTCTATGTTGTTATTGTTCATCAGTGGTTATTGTTCTATTTTGTTATTGTTCATCAGTGGTTATTGTTCTATGTTGTTATTGTTCATCAGTGGTTATTGTTCTATATTATTATTTTCTATGTGGTTATTGTTTTATGTTTCGTATTGAATGGATAACTTTTGAACGTTTTTGCGATTTTTTCCTCAGACTATCAAGCTGATTGAGGCATAAATCAAAATTTAATCTGAACTCGCACGACTTAATCATTTTACGTACACTTTAACCAGTTGAATTTATCATTTTACGTACACTTTAACCAGTTGAATTTATCATTTTACGTACACTTTAACCAGTTGAATTTATCATTTTACGTACACTTTAACCAGTTGAATTTATCATTTTACGTACACTTTAACCAGTTGAATATATCATTTTACGTACACTTTAACCAGTTTAATTTATCATTTTACGTACACTTAAATCAGGTGAATTTATCATTTTACGTACACTTTAACAAGTTGAATTTTTCATTTTACGTACACTTTAACCAGTTGAATTTATCATTTTACGTACACTTTAACAAGTTGAATTTTTCATTTTACGTACACTTTAACCAGTTGAATTTATTATTTTACGTACACTTTAACCAGTTGAACTTTCAGTTCAGGGATTTGATGTTGCTAATATCATGAAAGAGTAAAATGTTGGGTCATAAACGAATAAAAGATTGCGTGGCAATGAGAATTTGAATCACTCTTCTTTACAGAAGCTTCATTTAAAAATTGCAATACACTTGTCATATTTTGTATGAACATTGTCCGTAATGCTAAAACATTTCCTGTATCGCTTTGGCTGCCCAGACGTTTTTCTAAAGTTCGACATTTCAGATCCATTGTTTGAGAAGCAAAAAAAGTTATTTCGTTTGCTTACCGTTCAGTGATGAGGTGAAAAGCAGTATGTTATAAATTTTGTCCAATATATCGATAAATGTAAGGGTAATAAATTTGTTATGATATCAGTAACATTGGACCAAAGTTTTCAGTTTTTTGCATATCAGCATCACCACTAAATTTGGCTGCAAGCGCACACTAGAACACTCCAATTTACGGATAAATATTAGTTTGAAACTTTTTTTACGGAATCCGTAACAGAAGAATGTTTCGAATTTTTGCCAATCAGCATCATGACTTAATCTGGCTGCTAGGCGCATGTTGGGATCGATTCAATGTTCAGATGTGAAAGGCAAATGTCACATGGGAGAAAAAATATTAATACAATGCAGAGTTTCATTTCCCGAGCCGAGAGTTAGATAGGCATATTTCTGTTGTAATAAAATGTTTCCTTGCAATGTTAGCAATGTTACGGGCCGTCTTTTTTGGGTTCAATACTGTTCTGTTTTTCAGCACCTACTGCATTCTTCTTCAACTTTTATCTAGTTTTATAGACTTCTTTCTCAACGTACTGCTTCTATGCCCCTTGTGCTTATGATTCCGCGTTCCTCTGCTTCCATACTAAATGGTGGCTTCCGCCTCCGTCTTTTTGGAACGTCTTAATTGCAGTTAGGGAGGCTTGACCTAACATCTAATCTGATCTGTTGAGTTTCATTAAAAGAACTATACACAGCCGATACCACATGTTCAATAGACGTGCTTTGTAAATCAGGAAGTTGAAGTATCTCTTGTACTCATTTCAAGAGTTTCATTGGCGCCTCAGTGTATGTCAGTTGGCTGAATAATTTTCACTCTGAATTTGCTGTACATTGGGTGAGCATAATGAATTTATTAAAAGAAGTTTTCCGTTCAGGTTGACTTCAGTATTTGAAATTTAACCATTTGAATTGGCCCGAGCCAGCGTATGTATTTAAATTTATTTTCGCAAGTTGAAGTGATCCTTCATTTTACGTGCACTTCAACCAGTTGAATTTATCAATTTACGAACACTTTAACCAGTTGAATTTTTTATATTTTACGTACACTTTAACCAGTTGAATTTATCATTTTACGTGCACTTTAATCAGTTGAATTTATCATTTTACGTACACTTTAACCAGTTGAATTTATCATTTTATGTACACTTTAACCAGTTGAATTTATCATTTTACGTACACTTTAACCAGTTGAATTTATCATTTTACGTGCACTTTAACCAGTTGAATTTATCATTTTACGTACACTTTAACCAGTTGAATTTATCATTTTACGTACACTTTAACCAGTTGAATTTATCATTTTACTCACACTTTAACCAGTTGAATTTATCATTTTACGTACACTTTAACCAGTTGAATTTATCATTTTGCGTGCACTTTAACCAGTTGAATTTATCATTTTACGTACACTTTAACCAGTTGAATTTATCATTTTGCGTGCACTTTAACCAGTTGAATTTATCATTTTGCGTGCACTTTAACCAGTTGAATTTATCATTTTACGTACACTTTAACCAGTTGAATATATCATTTTACGTACACTTTAACCAGTTTAATTTATCATTTTACGTACACTTAAATCAGGTGAATTTATCATTTTACGTACACTTTAACAAGTTGAATTTTTCATTTTACGTACACTTTAACCAGTTGAATTTATCATTTTACGTACACTTTAACCAGTTGAATTTATCATTTTACGTACACTTTAACCAGTTGAATTTATCATTTTACTCACACTTTAACCAGTTGAATTTATCATTTTACGTACACTTTAACCAGTTGAATTTATCATTTTGCGTGCACTTTAACCAGTTGAATTTATCATTTTACGTACACTTTAACCAGTTGAATTTATCATTTTGCGTGCACTTTAACCAGTTGAATATATCATTTTGCGTGCACTTTAACCAGTTGAATTTATCATTTACGTACACTTTAACCAGTTGAATTTATCATTTTGCGTGCACTTTAACCAGTTGAATATATCATTTTGCGTGCACTTTAACCAGTTGAATTTATCATTTACGTACACTTTAACCAGTTGAATTTATCATTTTACGTACACTTTAACCAGTTGAATTTATCATTTTACGTACACTTTAACCAGTTGAATTTATCATTTTACGTACACTTTAACCAGTTGAATTTATCATTTTACGTACACTTTAACCAGTTGAATTTGTCATTTTACATACACTTTAACCAGTTGAATTTTTAATTTTCCGTAAAATTTAACCATTAGAATTTATTACGCCCGTGTGTGTATGTGTAAACGGATAAATATCTCAATCATTTGAACAGATATCTTCGTAATTGTAAGCAAAACATGAGGGCTCTGTTTTTTATGATCACGCTTTCAAAGCCGCAATCCCAACCTGGTCTACTGGCATTGAGACGCATTCAAAGATCGCTTTATCCCAATGGCTTCACTGCTTCACTTTTCCAAGCGTTTACTTATATTCTGCGAGAAAATATTCGGATCATAATAAAAGACGATAACGAAGTAAGAATGCGAAAGCAATATTTGATGCAAAAATTTAAACGAGCAATGATGTTGAAAAGCTGTTAGATATAGGGTTAAAAAAGAAGAATTAGTGGAAATGGGTTGGAATTTTTAAAAATGAAGTATGATATAGGAATGTACCCAAAATAGAAGGGATAACGTTACATGAGAGGGATGGAAGGAACTTTGCAGCTATAGCGCTGTGTTTGGTGTCGTCTGACATTCAACTTCGTCTCTTTTGACTCAAAAATTAAGATGCATTCCACAGAAACGCCTTTGAATCAACCCAAACTTATTATAAAGAATCGGTCGTGCCATGTTTTATATTTGCGGCATTTATGAAGTAAACATCACATCACATTACGTGTGCTATTTTGTGTCTCTAAAATTATATGTTCTTCTCCCATAAGAAATTTTAAGCTCGGTAAAGTTATTTTAAGTTCAACGAAGTTACTTCAAATTTGGAAAACTTGTTTAAAGTTCGACAAAGTTAGTCCAAGTACGTTAAACTTATATTACGATCGGCAAAGTTACTTCTAGTTTGGAAAATGTATTTTAAGATCGTCAGAGTTAATTTAGAAAAGAAAAGATTAGCTTGCAGACGTCTTGCAATTCAGTAAGGAATGCTCTCAAGCCGGCTCCCGTAGGCTGTGAAATTGTCTTTTTTTTCGTCCTACAAAAACAAAATATGCTCCATGTTTCTCCAGCGCTTGAAAGCCACAATGAAAACAACCACAATGAAAACATTGTTCGTTAGTCGATTAATTTTATTTCACAATTAATATTTTTTCGTTAAATAAATATCGCTGCCTGTGTAAATCAAACTAAACGTTGAATAAGTCAACTTCAAAATCGAAGCTGGAACGAGAATGTTTATCAACTAAATTCTAGCATAGATTTTATTAATGTGAATCATTTTACGAAAAATGAGAGCGACTCTTTCTGCTAGTCGTCAACTTATGCGTGGATGCGCTTCTGTGGAGCTGAAGAAAGCTTTTTTTTACACATTCCAAGGTCTTAGCCCACGCTCTGACCTAGTTGTCCCGTGTAATTTTTCAACAGTTGAACATGTAGGTCGCAAGAACTGAAATGCTTCTTTTTGTCCTCTCCATGACGTATAATAAAGACAGGTGTTCCCATTCAGGGTGAGAAGGTCGCCGGTTCGATTCCACATGTACGCGGCGCATTTGTCGGAGCGAGCAGCTCCTCTGGTGAGGTAGAGAGCGGCGATAACGAATTAGAAAGAACGTAGAGGACCCCTCCATCTTATTGAGATATTTCATTTCAACCTCATAAATTTTACCTAAGAAAATAATAGAGAGGAATAAGGCAGTAAAACTTAGCATTTTACATTAAAAGCTTTACTGTTAAAATTAAACGTTTCGACTTGATGAGTCATTCTCAACAAAAGTGCTATAGCTTTCAGTATAAAATGCTAAGTTTCAAAGCCTTGTTCCTCGCTACTATTTTCTTAGTCAAAATTTGTAAAAATACAAACCGACAAGTGCTTCCTAAAGTTTAATATCTGGACAGCCCTATCGTAGTTTTCTAGCCCAGAAAGATAGTAAAATGATGAGACAAATAAATATAATGATTTATTTTTTGTGTAACGTAATGTTTTTACATAGCAGTTACTCGTATAAAATTTTGAAATAATATCAATAAGACGTATATCGTCTGTTATTTCATCATTGGTAGTAACGCTGAAAAATAACCAATTTACTAAAGCAATAAAACTGAGCAAATAAAACTGGCTAAGTGTAGCACATTACTCTAACGACCTGTGTTATGTAAATTAAACCTTCACTACTGCTCAGAATTTTCAATTTCATTACACTGATTCTCGCTACAAAAGCCCTGACAACTGTGGCTGAACGGCCTCACCACAGCTCAATAAGTGTCTGTGTCAGCTATCGAAGAACATGACGTATAAAGTACGGTCGCATTTGCATCTCATCAATGCGCCCTTGTTGATTGCGACCAAAGTATCACTCCATCTTCAGAGCTGAAGACCTTTGGACTTCGTATGCATAGGAACATGCATGCATGAAGTTCACGCGCAAATTGTAGACTATAAAAGATTTAGGGTAATTTATGGCTAAATTAGGGTGCATTCGCAGAAGGCAACCCTCATCTGTGCGGGGCCTGTTCTAGGCGTAGACAGGATACGCCTCCGACTGCACGTGAAGGAAGCTTAGCGCAGCGGGATACATCTGTGTCGTGAGTACTTAAGCCCTCAATTCTAACATCCTTGGTCCGTCTTTACACCTAAAAAATAGCTAGACATGCACATATGTCCTACTATACATACGTATAATCTAGGTAGATAAGCACATATCTCTTACTATACATATAAACAAGCTTGTTATGCTCATAAGTCTTACTATACATATAAACTAGCTAGATTTGTGCATATGTTACTATATATATGCATGTAAGCACGGATTCACAAGAGATGTTCAGGAAGGCAGTAGGAATGTACCGCGATTTCAACATAACTTCAGAATAAAAGCCCGATTCATGCCCTCTGTATGCGAAAGTGGTCGGCTAATTCGAGCTCAAAATTCAAGATTTCTGTCAAGATACCAGTGAAGCTTGTCTGAATTATAGCACCTTTTGCAATAGTCAAGAATAAATTCCAGCATTCTTAAACCATGCAATGGTTTGTTTTGAGGCCTACTTAGCTTAAAAAGACAGTTTGACTAGTACCTTAACGCTGTTCAACCATGAAATATTCAATTAGGTTGGATCAACCTATTAAGATGGGTCAACCTATTAGGTTGACAAACGCTACAGCCTAACGGAAGGTCGCTCACACATTATTAACAAAAAAAGACGTTATGTCACTGGTTTTTCATACAGCCCACCTACTGGAAGCGGCACCTTTCTGCCAGACTCATTCCTTACTTGTAGCGCTTTCAAGTTAATCATACAGGTAAATGTGAGGCAACCACGTCAAAAACATGACTACAACGATGAAGAACTAAATTATATAAAAACTGATGTATAAAAATATTGAGGTAAATAATGAAATTGATTACCCAGCACTGACATAAAATACCAAATCCCACGACAGAACTGCATAGCAATAACTATGTCCAGAATACAGATTAAAAACCCAACACAAATCCAACGCACGATACGAGATTGGGTTTAAACTCAAAACTGGAGCTATATGAGCCTCAGTCAAATGACTGTCGTCAGCGACTATAGTCCAAATAGTAAACTGAGTACGCTGCATGCTGTCGAGCACAGTGGGGCACTAACAACAGTTCACGGACATGCCGTCAGTCACTGTCAGATTTTCACCAAGTGCCAGCCCGTGACAAGGAGGCGGTGTTTATCTTTTCGTAGCAATTCTCACACTTGTTCTGCAGAGTCTCTTCCCAAGGAAATGATTGCTCATTTACAGGGGAAAATTGGTCTAATTTCGCCGTGTCAGGTTTGGTTTTTTGATTATTTTTACGGTTTGTTATTTGATGTTTGCAGTTTGTTGTTCGATGTTTGGGATTTGTTACTCCATATTTAGGATTTGTTACTCCATGCTTAGGATTTGTTACTCCATGTTTGTGATTTGTTACTCCATGTCTGTGATTTGTTACTCCATATTTAGGATTTGTTACTCCATGTTTAGGATTTGTTACTCCATGTTTAGGATTTGTTACTCCATGTTTGCGATTTATCACTTGATGTTTGCAGTTTGTTGCTCGATGAGTGCGGTTCATTGCTCTATATTTCCTCTTGTTGCTCGATGAGTGCGATTCATTGCTCTATATTTCCTCTTGTTGCTCGATGAGTGCGGTTCAATGTTCTATATGTGCTGTTGCTGTGTTAAGTTTGCGTTTCGTCAGGGTGTCTGCAGCGACGACCGATGATCAGCTGCCCAGTCACCGGGTCAGCTCCTATAATGAGCATCACACGCTGCTCCAGTTCAAACTTCTAATGCCCACCACAGTTACGCCCTCGGCCGCGAAAGTCTCGAGGCACAGGCTTGTATCTCAAGCTTCACACGTTCCCAAATGGAGTTGTGCAGCTTCACAGGTTCCGATATGGAGTTGTATGACAATATAAAATTAATTTGTACCCGAATAACATGCGCTAAAAAAATACGTTCGCCAAACGGGGTGATTCGTAATTTAAATTTTTTTTAGTTAAATACTTTGTTTATATAGCCCATTTTGAACTAAAGAAGGAAATTTTTAATAATTATCACAATTTATTTAACACATGTGATACATCAAGAAGATTATTGCTTGTGACTATTGTGATTATTGGTTATTATTTATGATAAATACTTTTGACTATTTTGAGCATCACTTCAAAACATTTTAGTTAGCTATGCAATATTATGTTTAGTTTTTACACTTATGCTAATCACGCGCTAGACTGTTAAAATTACGGGTTGACATCGAATTCGATGTTAAATTAATTTAATTATTTGAAATACGCGAAGAAAAATGTAATTGAGCTGCGACGTATCTAAATCAAAAATAGGAACTGTTTTTATTTTATCGATATTCAACCTCTCAGGAGGATGCGACTAATGTATCTGTAAGAATAAGCCCTCCCAGAGCGAAGATGTGTGGTCCCGAGCTCAATTTTAGGTAGTGATTGTTAGGTAGGGACAGGGCTAGGTTGGGATTGATAGACATAAAAGGTACTGATTTGTCACAGATCTGCCTCTTTCGGGTCACTATACTGTCCTTTATTTCAGCACATATTATTTTTTTTCTTCAACTTTCATCATGTTTCATAAAGTTTAATTTTACTGTTTCTATACTGAGTGAATGAGAACACACCTCGTACAGAGATTCCTCACTCTACTAACTTTATCCTAAATAATACCTGCCTCCTTCCTCTCTCAAGAACATCTACGCTTTGATTATGGAGGCTTACAGTAACTTTTCATTTAAATTATCTTCCTAACCCTCAAGACGATTACAAATTCACTTCTATAAGTAGTCATTTCCCAATCAAAATAGTGATTCTAATTTTTTCTGTCGGATCCAGTTTGTTTTGTCTGCTCGTGCATAATTGGATAAACGCTATTTTTTCCGCACGTTTTATCGTCATTGAATAAATATCGACCGCTGCTTGGACACTTAACGCTTTGAATGCGACGTGAGCCATATTTGGTCACTGAGGGAGTTTTAATTATGCTGCTGACCAACCAGTAGCCACAAACTCAATTCGAAAGAATTCCTAATCAAATCTAAATGAAAACATGATCTAGTTAATGTTGCGGATTTTCAACATTTCTTCCTACTTTTGACGTTAAACTTGAATTGAATTTCAAATCTCGATTTAACCTGCCGCAGTCAAAGTGTTAAATGGTCAGAATAACATCCAGCATAAATTTCCGCCACCCTTTTCTGCCTCTGGACCAAAATCAAGACATGTTCAACATGACAGCATCCGTAATATTAACTGAAGAGCGGCTTGCATTACTCAGGTTAGTACACGTCGTTTGGTAACAAATTCATAAGGAGAAACAGAAGTTGAAATATTTAAAACTCAAATTACCGCAACACAAAAGGTTCCGAAAAACGCAAGTGTTTCTTTCCGCCCCAGGGGCGTCATCAAGCTTCATCTATCTTGCCCGCTCTCAACATACTATTGGAATTACCCAGCTATATTCCTTAGTATTTCTGCTCCATAAATAATTTTCAACCTGCTTTACTGCAAGCACTTTTTACACTCTGCGGCAAACGCCATCTCTCGTTTTAATCTGAGTTATCTAACCAAAATCCAACGCTGCATGTCCAATTATTAGAACACCTTCACTCCTAAAATCAGTTGTGCCAACTCCCCTTTGTGAGACCTTGAAATCCAGAAAAAAGGATGAGGGGCATTTCCTGTGCCAGGACAACTGCCGCAGCATCCAAACATGTCCACAGCTTGAGTAGCTCTTCGTCTATGCAGTGCACACTTCACGTGCGGTGTATTTTAGGGAAGAATTTCTTACAAACGTTTTCCTGCCTACCACAAATTGTGAACTTGCCCTGTGGTTTCGCGCACTCCGATGCAGTCCACCAATCAGCGCCAATACGAAGTACGAGGTTGCGCACACTCTGTCGCAGTCCACCAATCAGCGGCAATAAAACGCGCATTGGCGCATGTTCTGTCGTGTCGATCAGCTGCCAAGGACGCTGCCTAAGCTTTGATGCATCGCAAGCATGGTTTATGGTCACTATCTTACACTCTATGCAATGACTGCGAACAATTTTTCATGATTAGTTTGTATTTTGCTAACTCGCTTCCTGAAATATAATTGAAAATTTTTGAATAAATTATACTTATTTTTATATACGATTTCTATACGTCAGCGTGCGTGGTTAGGAAATGAGACTTTGGGACGAGCTTTTGCAACTCGACCTTCAGGGAAATTCTAAAACTTGGTGATTAAATTGTGTAAGACAGCGCCCATTGAATTCCGCAATAAGATTCTAAAAGAAGTTAGGATAGAGTTTAAAGTAATATATATATTTAATATTATAAAAATAAAATAACAAACGTTTCGACCTGTTAGGCCATTTTCAACTTCTGTTGATAGAAAATCACAAGATCCAATAAAATTTCGAGTAAAATTGCAGACAATGAAGAAAAAAAAATAAATTTATTTATTTATTTAAAATTGCAGACAATGAGGAAACAATATAAATAAATTTATTTTTATTTTTCCCTCATTGTCTGCAATTTTACTTGAAATTTTATTGGATCTTGTGATTTTCTATGAACAGAAGTTGAAAATGACCTGACAGGTCGAAACGTTTGTTATTTTATTTTTATTTTTTCTTCGTTGTCTGCAGTTTTACTTGAAATTTTATTCAATATTATATGTGTGCACGTAGCGTGATTTTAAAATAGTGAAATATAAACCAATCCCAAATAAGGATTTACTGGCTGGAACAACCGTTTCTAATGTCATTCTTTGGAAATATTTTACTTTGACTTTAAAGGGAAAAAGAATTTTTTGGTAAAAGATCAACTTCAGCTAATTCAGTCTAGAGCAAGCGTTCCCTTGCTTCAGTTATGGAGGTCTCCGAGCGAACCCGGACCCTGAGAAAGTGGGCATCTCACATATCGATCCATGTGTAGATATCATGTACTTCTCTTCAACCACTGTTGCCTCCCTTGAAATTATAGTACGCTTACTTTCGTTGACGTTGCCTTCCTTTCTAATCGACATGATTGTCACCATTTTTATTGTGATTGTCAGTTTTTTTATCCATTTTAGTATCCTTTTCATCATTGTGCCCATTATTTTCATCACTGATGCACTCTTTTCAAACCTTGCGATTCTTCGTCATTCGTGACTGTTTTTCATCATTGTTGACTTCCTCTTCATCACAGAATTGCCTTCCCTCCCATCATGGGGTCTTCAATTTCTCTCGATGAATTTCATCGTTTCAAACTGCTGATATTTTTCCTCGTACCACTGTATTATATAAGGTTTCCATCTCCTTAAATCAGCTTTTTTACATAATTCCAAATTTTCATCATTCGACTCAAATTCGAACTGCACACTATATATTTTCAAATGAATCTCAGTATTTGTTGGGACGTCTCAACATCCGGTGATAAAACTTGCAAGTCTCTGCCATTCAATGAGGTATGTTTCTGAATGGCTGACTGATTTCTACCGCTGTAATATTCAAGATAACAATACAACTGAATAAATAACTATATTCACGCACCTAAGCTCATTTGACGCATCGGAAAGCTAAGAAATGCTTTGCATTCGGCGAACCACTGCGCTGTGAAACATAACATGGAAATTCACCTTGGGGCGCTGACGGTACAAGCAGAAGGCGTTTATTTTTTCCTCTACTTTAATGTTCGCTACTTCCCTGGAAGAGTGCCCACTTGCACATACCCAACCTCTTCCCAGAACTCCGCCAGCTCATCACGATCCATGGACCGTCGTCGTGTCCCGGATTAGTTTTGCGGTTGTGCCCTTGCAACGCGACATGCCTGCAGGGTACTTTTGCTGCTCTCAATTATATCTGCGCTTATAATTTTCAGAATGTGATTTTTTTTAGACCTGTAATGCATGCGTTTCTTGTGACGAGAACGCCCCAGTTAGGTAAGCTAATTCTTGGCCAGTCTCCAATCAGAACGCCACCGGAGTGTCACTATGTTATAAATTGGCACAGCGTAACATTCCCATGAATTCTCGCCAAGTCGCGTAGCTTTATTTGTAAGTTAAAAGAAGATTCGAACTTTTTTCTTGACATTGTTTTAGTGGTTCTGACATATAATTATGAAAGCCATGTTCACGCAGAAAAATTGCCTAAATGTGCAACCCAACGCGACGATGGTGTAAATTATCCGCTACTGTGATACAGTTCTGTTCTGTGTGTGTTGAATCGATGTTGTTTAGGAGAATTCTAGTAAATAATAAACCTTTTGTGAAAAAAGTTTACAGCTCACAAGAATCTGATTCAAATTTTAACACGTTAAGCTCCATGTGCGCCACCGGTGGTACACGGAGGAAATTTTCATAATGCTGCTGACCGACCAGTAGTCACAAACGCAATTTTCATAGATACTTACTCAAAACTTCAAGGAACGCACGACACAGTTAATGTTTGCCATTTTCAAAATTGGTTACTCCATTTGACTCTAATTAACAGTTGAATATTGAACTTCATTTTAACCCACGGCAGTTAATGGTTAAATTACGCCTGCGCGAAAGAACCACAGTACGGACGTACATGCGATGGGTGCCATTTTCCAAGATGGAAACGTGCCTCATCTTCAACAAAGTAACAAAGTACATTCGGTGACCTGTATGCAGCCAGGAATGTTGTGCTGCTGACGCTCGGCACACGAATGTTGTAATAACATTGCGTACCGTGCAGGCCGTACCCTCTCGCATGAACGTTGCACAGGGACGGAAAATAGCGTTTCTTGTTGTTGGTTGCGCTATGTTCATCTGCACGGCGGTTAAAATGTTATGAAACGCAATCTTAATTCCTTCTTCCTGTTCTGGAAATCTGCCATGGGCTTCCCGGTTCATAAAGATGCATCCAGCAAAACGTGAAGAGAATTATTGGCCGGACGTTTGTTGCATGCTGGTTGTATAGTCAAGTTTTGTTTATAATTTTTTGAAAATTAGTAGTAACTCCCAGTGGAATTGTAAGTCAAAGCAGGGAGCTGAACGACGAGGCAACAAATCCTCCTCATGAACAACATCATTTTTTTTTTTGACCTTATAACAACTGCTTTCTTTTCCTGCGAAGGGACTCACCGGTAGTCACGGAGGGGATTTTCATAACGCTGCTCACCGATCAGCAGTCTCAAAATCAAATTTCATAATTAATCAAAGCCTAAATGAAAGTACGATCCGGTTATTGTTTGCTATTTTCAAAATGGCTTACCACAATTGACTTTAAATTTGAGTTGAATATTGAACTTCAGTTTAACTCATCGCAGATAATGTGTTACAAATTGCAGACACTGATTGTTGATGCTTTCTTTCTGGAAACGGTAATTAATCTCCTTTTACAGCGCTGAAGTTCCTTAATTATTTTTCAAGTTTACGACGACATTTCCGCTTCTGTTTTGCCTAATTCAACCTGGATTTACTTCGCTACAGGCTCTATGAGAATGTCTCAAAAGCGAACTCTAATTATTGGACGAGTGGCAGTGTTGAGTCTGACAATAATTGTGACGAGACGATGTGGGGGCGTAAAGCCCTGAATAGGATATCTAATGCTGACGCTTAGATATAGTTCTCATTCTAAATCTTAACAGCACTACTACTGTACATATAGCTTTACCTTATTAATGTTACTTACATTTTTCTAAAGTTATGTAGTGTATTTGGAGTGTCAAGTTTAAAGGTAAATTAATGAGTGTAGAGTCCCATATTTTTGCAGGTCAAAGCGAGTTGAACTCTTTGTTATAATTAAGGTCTAATGAACTCGATGACCTAAAAATTAGAGCTGTTCTGGCGTAAACAAATGTGTGATATAATTAGTGCAATTCGGTTGAAAAGAAGGCTACGCTAAACTATGCCGGTTGTATCTTTTGGGAAGCCTTTCGCTGAAATAAAGGATGTGTAGCATTTACCTAGGTGCCCTCGAGGCTGTTGTAGAATTCTTGAAATTCTATGACTGGCTTGCCTCTAATTCGTGGAAGTTCCAATGCCTCGCTCAAGAGGTCTCTTCCTAGTAAGGTGGAGGATTTTGTAACAGCGGAGTTCTTTCTTCGTTAAAAAAAAAGATACGTGTCTTTGCATTAGGTGTATCATGCTTACAAACGTACTTTGTACTAAAGGTCTGTGCACTTATTAGTACTTGGTACTGTCTAATTGTGCGCTTTGCATAATTAATCTACATTGCATAATCATCCCATGGAAAATCGCGATTTAAGCAAAGTTGGCCCGAATCTAGCTTTCGAGCTAAATTCCTTTGCTGTCAGAGATCGCCATCTCCGAGAAATAGAAAGACTGCAGATGTATAAAAGCATCCTGCCTGAAAGTATGGGGTTGACAAGGCGCAAATAAGTCTAGCAGTACCACAGGTTCAATGGACAACGTTACGATATTAGGACCAGAGAGCCAGGGATCTTTTCCAGATTTGCCCCGCCACTAATGCAACACATAAGTTCACCCACGTGTAACTTTCGAAATAATAAACCTATCGACTTTAAATTCCTCTCAAACGAAAGATTAAAACATTTTTTCGTTTGAAAGTAATTTGAAGTCAATAGGTGCATTGTTTTGAAAGTTACAAGTTAGTGAACTTATGTGTTGCGTTGGTGGCGGCCTGGCGGGGCTTATCTGGAAAAGATCCAAAGCAAGGAAGTTATAGTTGGAAAGGTGCTGTTGGAATTAAGTAACGTATGATGTTGGTGTTGCATACATGTTCCCATTAGCTTCATTATGAGATTTTATAAATAGTTATGGCCTTCATATTACCATTGTTTCCAAGCAAAACATCTTTAGGTCACAGAGTGATTAGATCAACGGTACCATTAGCGGGGGCACAATCCAAAACTTGAAGAATAATTCCCCACTAAAGTGAATTAACGTCCAAATATTGCAGAGGTAGAGAGGTCCAGTTGACTTTACGGATGGGTTGTCCTCTGAGACATATGTAGCAATGAAAAAGATAATCGCTTAAGAACAGAAGCCATTTTTTAAGAGGGCAGTACCACGAAAATAAAAGACCAATCCCGATCTCGAATGATTTTTCAAGCTGTCCGGCCATCTTCTTCAGTTCCTGAAAGCAGATAGAAAACGGAAAGAAAAATAAACTCGCCGCTATTATGAGACGACGCTTCTGGTTTTTCGGGGGCCAATATACGATGACGACGCGAAATGAAATGTCGCTAACATCAAGCCTCGGCCCCTTCTTTGGCCGTGCTGACCAGGTCCCAAACCATTTTTGATTGCAAATACATTGCACTTTTCCGCCCCGAAGGAGGACAGAAGAGGGCCGCGTGATGAGGCAAATTTGTGCATAAAAAATCTCGGTTACAGACACTGATGGAATAGATTGGCGAGTTGCGTGTTTTCTTTTTTTGCGCGTGTTTTATTGAGTTCGTGAAGATTGACAAGCTGTTCGACTGCGTTTTTATTATGTCTTTTATTAACTTTAGAAATTAGGCGGAGCGCAATCAATATTTCCTTGCACATGTTTCGGTGAACGATAGCGTCTTTTTTGACAAATTTATTAAATTAGACTTTTGTGAGGAGTAACACCTGGTGCGTGTATTATTTGTGCTACACGCGGAAAAAGTGTGTTTCGTCGGCCGGATATTGTAAGCACATCCGTAGTACAGCTAATGTTAGTGCTTTGCTAAGGGTAGCCATCGAGTGTTGAATGCTGCGCGGTGATTTCTCCCCGTTGGGAAAAGGGAGACCTCAGCCACAATTCCCCACTCTACCCAGGTGTCGGAAATGAGTACCGGCTTGACCGGGGGTAACCGTCATTGCGTCCTGTTGTTAGTTATAAGGCATTTGAAAAAAACAATGTACAAGATGAAATGTATCAGGCTTGATTGATTGGTATAAAGCAAATGCAGTGAAATTTTGTCAATGATCGCAATATCTTATATACCAATTCTGATGTGTCTGCAATTAATACATGCATTACTGTCGGTACAGCCTTGGCGAATATTCCTCTGTAGCCACCTTCAGGGGAATACAACTACTGTATCTCATAAGGGAATAACACTCCGGAGGGAAAGATTTGAGATCCCAAGCCGAAGGTTAGATAGACCTTCCTTATGTTGAAATAGAATACGTTTTTGTTTGGTTACGGACTTTAATTTTTCGGCTCACTGCTGTCCTGTTTCTCAGCACCTGCTACTCTCTTTTTTCAATCTGATCTTTTTTCTCAAACTTTTTTTCAACTTAATATTTCTGTGCGCGAGGGATCTTGTGTAGGAGCTTACATCGTGCATTGATTCCCGTTCCCTTAACTCCTTACGAAATGGTACCTTCCTCCTTCCTCTTTTCGGAACACCTTTTTTTGTGGTTAACACGTTCACTGCGCATTGGGCCACATGTGCACCATTCGGTAAATTGCTCATTCAAGTACCAGTGTTAGTAAACGACATCTTATCTGTTTCACCAACTTTTTAAAATATAACTGTTATCATACATTGGGGGAATGTTATGCATTTGTATTTTCATATTTCTTAGAGGAAGGATGAAATTGTATTCGAGCACTAAAAGTCGATTTCCCAATTGTACTAGTTACAACCTAACCAAACCAACCGTTAACAACAGTGGAAACGCAGCGAATTTGCTAAGAAGGTCAAAAGTAACTTATATAATCTCATTAGATGGTGACTACCTCTTTTCTCTGCTAGAAACACCTTAGTTGGAGTTCGGTAGGTCAAAACTAACTTATCTAATCTAACTAAGCTGTGCCTACCTCTTTTCTCTCTTTGGAACACCTTAGTTGTGGCCATTGGAGCGCAAACTAACATATCTAATGTAATCTATGCTGGACGAAGCAGCGCAGATCACAGCGGTGTGTCTGGTTGTAGTCCTACGGTCAGTTCAGGTTTCCATGCACTCATCGAGACCCAGAAAAGCAGACAACCACCGACTTCTTGGTCGTAATGACGGCCAGATCAACTGATCACTTCTTGGCCAGGCAGACAGGAGCTTCGAACGCATTTTTTTCTCACCTAAACAGGTTGATGGGTTAAACTAAAGTTCAATATTCAACTCAAATTTGAAGTTAATTGTAGTAAGTAATGTTGAAAAAGGCAAACTTTAACTGGATCATTCTTTCATTTAGCAAAGTTTAGGCATTTTTAAAAATTAAGTTTGTGACTACTGTTTGGTGAGCAGCAAAATTAAAACTCCCTCAGTAACCAAATAAGGCTCACGTCGCAGTCAAAGTGTTAAATGCATTCGTTTTAACGAAGTCTCTGCGCCAGATATTGGCTGGAATGTATAAAAATAGAATATTCTATTTTCTTCCAAAAATAGGAAAAAGCAAATCCTTAGTAGAAAATAGAATATTCATTATATGTGGTATGCATAACAATTTGCTATTTGCTTCGTGATAAAAGAGAGCAAAGTGGAATATTCTTCGGGAAAAAGAGAGCGTCATAAGCACTAGCTTGTATTCGTAGGAACATAAAGATCTATAACTGAACACACCATTCTTTTTATTAAAGTACTCTGTATGTTTCAGGTGTCTTAATGTTATACTTCGTTATAATTACTTCATTATAATTTCATGCCAGCGCTTGCATTTCAATAATATTAAATAGCTTTCTTTAGTCATGTTTTGTATAAATAGTAACCAGTAATGATAATTCATACATAAATATATATATTCATAACAGTACCTTTCATGAAAGTTTCAAGGCTAAAAGAAAGTCGTGTGTAATTCCATTAATTATATTATTGTTCTCATAACAATACAATAATTAACAATGCATTCATGTATTATTACCCACATTAGTTAGTAAGATTTTGTAGAATATCAGCGATCTGTTGTCGTTTCATTTGACCAAGTTGTCGTTACACAGCATCTGTTTCCAAACGATGTTCTTCAATTTCTTCATTGACAATAGGCTCAGGATTTCTTTCTTGTGGCAGGTTATCATGTAAATACTTTGAAATGTTGTGTAAAAAAACACATGCTACAATAATTTTTGGAACTTGTTTTGTTGCAACACGAACAACATCTGCCAGCATAGGAAAACGTTTGAGTTGCCCAAAACATCGCTCAATAATTACTCGTTCATTAGCGAAAACTTGGTTGAAATGTTGCTGCGCGGGAGTTTCAGGGTTTCTGAAGGCTACCATAAGCCAAGGTTTTATAGGATATCCAATGTTACCTAATAGCAGAAAGTCACCTCCTGTTAGTTGCATGATATGTGGAATGTCCGAAGATCATAGTATCCTCGAATCATGAACACTGCCAGCCCAACTAGCGCAAACACTTGTAAAACACCCTTTAGAGTCACAAGTGGCTTGCACATTAATTGAATGCACAAATTCGTCAGGGTGGAAGCGACGCACAGGCCTCTTTATCTTTATATGAGTGCAATCAATAGCCACGATAGCTTGCGGAAATGAATATTTTGCAGTCCACATCGAGGAAGCGTTTTCTTTCTCTTGCCGTGTTTGAGGAAATTTGATCCAGTTGTCAGCTATTTTTACGAGTCTCTCACAGATGTAGTGACCGAACGGCAAACTGAAGATCGGTCTATTTCTATGTCTTCACCAACTCCGACTTGAAAACCTGGGTCGGCCACATACCTTAGAAATGATTCAAGCCGCTCGACACCATTATTGTCCAGTAGTGCGTTTTGTACAATCCAATGTACGGTATCCTCGTCAAATCGGAAAAGATGTTTGTAATCATGGACATGACGGCTTGAGCGACGAACGTTATATATTTTAGGTTTTATAATATTCATGAACGTAGCCCTAATGCACGACGACCACCACCGGTAACTGCTCGAAGACACCTGATGGCCTGCCTTTCAAATGTGAAGCAAATTCTTCAGTTTTTAAGAATATTCTATTATTATGCATACATACGCTAAATTTGCTAAGCGTGTGGAGAATATTCTTCGGAGAATATTCTTCGGACGAATTGTCTACTTTTATGCATACCAATAGAGAATTTTCTTCTCAAAAAGAGTAGACAATAGAATATTCTATTTTTATACATTCCAGCCATTGTAACGGGTCATGCGCATGGCATGTAAAGAAGAATGTAATGACTAACAAATACCAAAGTGGTTGTCGAATATTTTTTGTATCTAAAATTAGGCAATGTCTCACGATTGCGATGCACCCGAGTTAACAAATGCGTTCATGCACGTTTTTTGCTTCGTCTAAGCCCATTTCGTTGCTGTCATGCGTTAATTGTTCTATAATTAGGAATTTAAAAACGAAGAATGCACCACGTATTGAAATCATGTTTAATTAAGATGTCACACGAACTATAAATTTAACACCAAGTCAGTTCTATAAAACGTTTCGGAGACCAGCTCCATCTTCAGTTAACAGTCTACAAAGATAAAATAAAGAACAAAATCAGTCTTTCTATACAAAATACATGGGCATATAAAATCTACAAGTAAATTTGCAATGGGTAAGAACTATTTGCGCTATTGAGCTCTGGCTTTTCTTTAGAGATAAAAAGAGATTCTAAAATACGTAAATCTAAATTATTTGATGCTGTGCGTGAAATCGAAAAAATTTCCTCTGCTATTTGGTCACAACACTGCTCGCTGTGAAGGCGGACAGATGAATGAAGTGGTTGGGTCAGAGGTCTTCCGCTACGGTAGCTGACTCCACGGTGGTGGGCAATCCTAAAATAGAATGGCAAAGTCGTCATGCCGACATAGCCAGATGTACACTGTACACAACTAAACTTATACACGATGGATGCCCGCATCCATGTTCTACATGGATGAAGGGAAAAATGAAGGGAAAAAAGGAAATACGATGGGAAGACGAAGTGATTACTCAAAATGCTCTGATAGAACTCTAATGTGCGTTAAATTAGCAAATGGTATAACCTAATAATGATTGTTGCTCCTGTGAGACAATGAAGAAGATATTTCAAAGTATCGAAAGTCGCGCGAATATTATCGTTCAATATTTATGATGAAAACAGCTTTCAGACAATGCAAAGTAGGCGACTCTTCGCCAAAATCAACACAAGTGATGCGGCATCTCGAAAAAGCTCAATGTAATGTCTGATAGCAAACCACTTAACAGATCAAGGCTTCTTCTCTACGGGCGCAAAAACTTTGCGCCAGCAGTTTTCGATGCTGCTGAAAAACCAGCTCTATAAATAAGATCCTAATTTCAAAAGCAGCAGATAATTACTAAAATTTGTTCCTCCATTTTTCAAATTTCTTCATACATGTTGTAAATCCTTCGATTTTGAAATTTTCTGTGGTTAAATGAAGCTAGGTTCTCTGCTTGATTTATTTATACGAAAGTTCTGTCATTAAATGTTGAGGGATTTACTCATTCGCTCCATCTTCAGGATTATCGTCCTATTGTAATTCGAGTCTAAAAATCTTCAGGATTATCTTTCTATTTTAATTCGAGTCTGAAAATTTGCAGGATTATCGTCCTATTTCAATTCGAGTCAAAAAATCTGCAGGATTATCGTCCTATTTTAATTCGAGTCTAAAAATCTACAGGATTTTCGCTCTGGTATTATCCGAGCCTAAAGAGTATGAGGCTTCCAACTAATTGTTTTTAAGCTTCGAAATTAAGAACCTTTACATCAACAGTAATTCTTATGCGAAAAAAGTGTAACTTTGCAAGCATTCCTCGCACTACAGCCCGACGTTGATCTGCCTTCATACAACAGTCACCGTTCATGAAGGGCATTATGAGTGTCCTGCGTAACTTGACTTCTAATGCAACCAAAATTATCTTTGAAAATTTTTCCAAAGGAGATTTTACTGACGAGTGAAGTGTGTACCAATGTTTCCATTCGTTTCGAGCCCAAGTGCTGTAGCTGGTGTGAGATACCCGAGTGTTTCATCAAAAAGGGTGTGAGGTGTTTGACTCGTAGGAGTGCATGGTTGCCAGGGTGAGATGTTCCACTGCCACTGTGGTTCTTTCATCATTTACATGTTTCATGTTCCATTCCCACCTTTCAAAGGGATACAACTATTGCATCTATGTATGGGACTTTGCACCCTTAGGGGGAATATGTGAGGTCTCGAGCTAATGGTTAGGTTGACCTTTTTTTTAAAAAGAATGGGTTTTTATTTTTGTCACGGACCATCTTTTTTCAGTTCACTGCTATCCTGTTTTTCAGCACCTTCAACTTTCTTCTTCAGGCTTAATCTTGTTTCATGAACTTCTTTCTCAACTTCAGTTTCTTTGCACCTTGTGCATATATATTCCACGTTTCTATTACTCCATGTTAAATGGTGTCTTCCTCTCTTTGAAACGCCTATGTTGCTGTTAGGGAGACTTCAAACAACATTTAATCTAACCTGTTTTATTCTCAAAGCATGCAAAGTTCAGCGGTTGCCTGCACCGAGCTGCCGGTCTGAGCAGTTTTAAAAGTTTCTTGAGGTTGTTTTAGCGAGCTCGAGTCGCAAGTTAATTGCCTCGATGAGGGGTTCGCGCCAGAGCGAGTCGCTCTTTAACCTCCCCTGTACAGCCTGAAATCGTCGAGATGTGCTTACACATGAACAGGCACAATTGATCAGTTTAAGTATTGTATTTCATTTCCATGAGAAATGCATAAGTTGCATCATTACTTAGAACTATTTTATGGAACATGATGAGATACAGTAAACTGTTCACATACGATTTAGTTGCTATCTAATTCCACGTTTATAATTTCATGCCTCATAGAGCACTTAACACTGCGTACCATTGACTTTAAATGCCGAATTTGGTATTGAATGTACTCAGATACGTAAATGAGTGACACATTACAATGGTACATAGTTTACCCAACCTCTTCAACCAACAATAATTGACAGTCCCGCGAATAAGTATTCAACACAAGAGTGAGAGATTAAAAGTCATACGAATAAGACGTACTAGACGCGAGCTCAAGAGAATTACAGTTCGTAAAAACAATTAAATGCAGGTATTAAGGAAGCCAATAACTGCAACGAATTTATGCATCTCTAGGCCGGCTCGGCACCGGGGCCGGATGGTGCAGAGATGTCATTTTAGGGGGAGAGGGAACTGTGAGCAAATTTCTGCATAAATTCTCTCCACTCACTTGGCGTGTATTATATCCATTGACTTAGCGTGTATTATATCCACTGACTTAGCGGGTATTATATCCACTGACTTGGTGTGTATAATATCCATTGACTTGGCGTGTATTATATCCACTGACTTAGCGTGTATTATATCCACTGACTTGGCGTGTATTATATCCACTGACGTGGCGTGTAACATTTGCCACATGACCTTTTGTCCATCACTGAACACTGAACAGGGTTACAAAAATCTCTTCTACCTTAACTTCGTTAAATTTTTCATAAATTAACTAACGTAAATGATTTTCAATAACCTTAATACGAACTTCCCCCCGTACATGTTCCTTAACGGTAATCTCACCAATTCAAAAAGACCGTCACACTAAAAGAATGTGACATTCGTTTTCAAGTGCAACAGCGGTAATTTGGCTGTCTTCAGTAACTGATGGTCTGCCCCAACTAACTTCCCTCTTCAAGACGCCTCATTTCCCAGCTTTAAATCTCGTTTGCCACCCCAGAAGTTCTTCCAGCCTGGTGCAGCTCCAGCACACATATGCAGCATTTTATGAGGGTTGTCTTATTGTTCCCTTATTTTTATTATTTATCCCAATAATGTAGAAGTATAAATATGCAGCTTTTTTTGCCAGCTTTTCTTGAATTTTGTTTGTATAGTTACAAAAAATATAACTATGGACAGTCATTTGCTAGGATTATATCTAGTGAATACTTAGCACACTAATAACCTTATGGAACAAAGCTAAATTACTTCTTAACATGTTGCATGCGTTAATTTAAAAAATTCATCCTCAGTAATGGCAGAGAAAATGTTTCACAATTTCTGCGGTAAACATTGTATGCTAACACCACGCCATAAGATTACGAATTGCGTTGCAGACGTATAGTGTATTTAAGAGCGCATGAAAAATAATTATTTGTCATTGCGGTAACTTAAGATGAAAACTATGGCTAGATGAATAAATGTATTTTTTGAATTCCATCACATTAAATGTTCCAAATAGTGAAGCAAACTGTGACATCAGGAATATAATAGAAGCAATATCAATGCTCAGGTTGATGTACACAACTTTGCAGCGTAGATGTTGCTTCGTTGCTCAACGCGGGAAGCGCAGGCGTCACTCGGTACACTCTTTGCGTTGCTTCATCCTTGTCCAAGTCCTAACCTGAGTCTGACTAGCCAATGGCATTTGAAAACATCAAACCTAACTCACACATAGAAAGACTCGTGTTTTCGCAATGTTTTTACCAAAAAGAGTATTCTCCCGAAGATGCACTGTAGAAAAAGTAAACATTAATCAGGCGGGCAGTTTGCTTGATTTTTAAGCTCGCCACTAAAAATTCAAATGTGAAGAAAATGCCCGTAAAATTCGGCATTTTACTCAAAATGGTTCGTATACCAGCTCCATCATCAGTTCTGTAAAACACAAAGTATGATCAATACTATGACGCACCCAAGGAAGAAATGAAATTCTAAGCTTCTTCACGTTGAGCTGAAAAATCCTCTGATGCCTTTATCACAGCAACTCCTAAATTTTATACTGGCATTTGACGACGAGAAACCTAAAGCCTACGCTTGATGTTTTGTTAGCATGCAGTATGTGTTTGGTGACTTGCTGATTGAGCTATCCTGGGCATCACAACTGCGAAGATGCTCTAGAATAGTCGATTGGGGAGACAATTTAGCACGGGGAATCCAAATCTTGCAATGAGGTTGCCAAGGGGATCTTGTTTTTAGTACAAAACCAAAAACTTAGCCGGAGTTCTTATCCTGCCCGGTTTTTCGACATGGACGAGTTTTTGACTCTCACCAAACCCAGAGTTCAATTATCCTCTCGAGGAGATAAGAAACATGCCATTTGCGCAGCAAGTTGATCACAAATTAAGCCAATGAGGAAAAGCATCGTTAAATCTCTCTGATCTCGAAGTTTCGACGCTGGGCGTTGTAACTACAGTAATGATTGAGTTTAACGCCGTAAAGACTTGAAGAAAAATTTCTTGTGTTCTTAGCGAGTTTTTAAATTTTTAACAACCGGAAAACCTGGACAAATTCTTCAATTTAGGGCATGCGTATAACAGAATGAGTATCTTATAGAGTAAGGATAAACTCGGATCACTCAAAGTACATTTGTTTAAACAGGTTATCCCTTCGTTTAAACTTATCTCTTATTGATTTAACTTGCGATGCACTTTTTATTTTCACTTGCAGACTATTGTCCAATGCATGCTATCTACGCGATAGTCATGCTTCAGTCGGAGATTGAGTCTCCTTTTCTTTAATTGAATTGTTTTAATTGAAGAAAGGGGATAGTGCTTCAATTGAATGAAAGTGATCTATCTTTGGCTGAAAAAATTAGGGTGATGAAGCTTTAGCCAAAAAGGAGCCTGTTTCAGTTGAACAAATTTAGGTGATGTGGCTTCAGTTGAGAGGTAATCCAGCTTCAGTTGAAAGCATCAAGGGGACGTAACGTTCACTAGAAAATGGTACTCGGCTTTAGCTATCAAAATGGGGAGCGGTCGCCAATGAGATGGATTCCCTTGGTGCCATCAGGTGAAGAAAGGCGGTGTTGCCGCTGATGCGTGAGTTATTCGCCATACCTGACTCCTTTATCACTTTGCTGGCGAGACAACCAATCGATGTGTCGCTTAAAAAAGTTTTTGAAAATCTTTTTGAAATTAATGGTATTCAAAGAGCTCGGTTAATGTTTGGTATTTATAAAAAATGCTAACAACTTCTGGCTATGAATTTAAGTTGAATATTGAACTTGAGTTGAACCCATCGCAGTCACCGTATTAAACATGTAGTATACGTTATACCTCTCCTATGAAGCGTGGGGAGAAGACCCGGATGTGCACTCCAAGTAACTAACAGGTCACACGATGGGCGCACACGCACAGAAGTTTGCCTTGCCCAGCCTACGACAAGCGGAAAAACTCCAGCTTACGAGTATATTCTGTGGTCTAGCGAGGCATTCCTTGCTTATAGTTTCTGAATGATTGTGGGAACTGAAAAGCGGTGAGGAAATAGGAAGTCTACACATTTTCCCAGTACACTCTGACTACCAAAGTAATTCATAATGCGCATGTGGATAAGCTAAGGGTACATACCCGAGCATGATGAGGGTATTATAAAAGAACTAGAGGCGGAAAAGCATTTTGCACCCCGTAATGGAATGGGTGGGAAATTTGCAGCTCACATGAAGGCCGAAAAAAAATCAGTAGTTTCAAGACGATCTATCTCTTACTCTCGTACCCGCTGTGTGAAGGGTGCAGGGATACATTGAAAGAGGGGGAAAGGGGGCGCGTCTCCCCTTTAAAAATGAACTTTTGCGGTTGGTAAGTGATCAGCCACCGAGGTGACCTTGAAGCGCATCGGCGAGGAGAGTTGATGAGTAAATTTGCTGAGGCTAGAACAAACAGAGACCGAGGAGGGAGAAAGGAAAAAAGTGGGGTCTTCGGAAACGAGATTTAATGTAGGGTTTTGCTACCTAATGTTGCATGCAAGATTATGCGCCCTAATTTTTATCTGCGAGAACGAGAGAAGTCGTATCATAACTTGCAGAAGTATCATAACTTGCAGAAGAAGTTCATTAGCATATTGATTGCTAGGGCTTATCATGACGTAGCGTCTGCTCCTGAGTCCGTCTTCGGCATTAGCATTTGTACGAAAGCGTAAGCAGAGCTGATTGCTATCGAACTCAAATGTTGTCCATGGCTATCAACCCATGAATGCAAGTATTGGCTTACTAAAATGATAAAGTTAAAGTTAGTTAAAGTTAATTAATGAGAATGAAAGTTAATTTAACAATAAAGTGAGCGGAACTTCCGTAACATTACAAAATGACTTGCGAAGATTTCATTGGCAATCGTAACGGATGAAGTAGCAGTCACACGTACCACGCTTTAAAAACCCACGCTCGAAAAAAAAAATTATTGCGTTTTGTCTCAAAACACGACTACGGCTCCATTCTCCCAAGTGCAGAAACGTAATTTTAGTTTACGTTCAGTATGCAAACATTACATAACGAATCCTGCAAGTGAGGTTTGATCGAACACTAGAAACAGCGCTTTGGGAATTACAGCTTTCAGCGTGGGGGTCGCAAAAACGCGCTCGCTCGTTCCCAAAGAGTCCGGGACCAGTTTTGGCTCTAGACTGTTGAGAATGTTCGATCCCGATCACCTATTAACTCTTTCTTTTGAGTGTCTGATGAAGACTGCTCGGGTATGAGTCGACGTGCCTCCAGACATGCTTCGCTCACTACGACATAATGAGGTATTTTATTCGTGTATTTGTATTCATTTTGTATTCTTTTTGTATTTTGTATTGTATTTGTTTTATTCAAATTTCCATTGGTTTGTAATGATATGAGTGTTGTATGCTATTGGTGTGGTTTGTATTGATATGAGCGTGGTATGCTGTTGGTGTGGTTTGTATTGATGTGAGTGTGGTATGCTGTTGGTATGGTTTGCGTTGATGTGGTTTGTGTTGAAGTGAGTGTGGTATGCAATTGGTGTGGTTTGTATTGATATGAGTGGGGTATGCAATTGGTGTGGTTTGTATTGGTTTGCACGTATAATAATATTGCGCATACAATTTCTGCTATGGCGATTAATTCGTGAAATAATGCAGAGTGAATAAATATAATTAATGATTTACATGAAGAAGAGTTGTTTATTTTTACTGTGATATTAGTTATTTTGAATGATGACTAAATTTTATAAAATCGTAATTGATCTAGAGAAAGATTAAATGTATCATAATTCATCAATAGGGTCCTATTCGATAAATAAATAGTTAAGACAGCTCAAAATTAGCGTTGATTATTCAATTATTTTTTGTTAGTATAGCAGGTAATTCAATTATCTAATCAGGCGTCAGAATTTAATTCTTTTGTTTAATTCTAGCCTTTGTTCAACTTCCAAAAAAATTAGACATTTTTCTTCTATGTTCTGCACTCGGTGAGAGCCTCACCTCTGGCTAGAATGAAAGAAAAAGAGAAGGGGGGAAAAAGGAGAGAAAATGAGAGATAAAGAAAAAGAAAGAAGGTAAAAAGGAGAGAGAAAGAAAGGGAAAGAGAAAAAGAGACAAGGGGAAAAGGAGAGAGAAAAAGGGCGATAAGAAGAGAGAAAGAGGAAATGAGGGAAAGAAAAAATGAGGAAAAGAGAAAATGAGGGAAAGATAAAATGAGGGAAAGAGAAAATGAGGGAAAAAGAAACTGAGGGAAAGAGAAAATTGGGGAAAGAGAAAATTAGGGAAAGAGAAAATGAGGGAAAGAGAAAAAGAGACAAGGGGAAAAGGAGAGAGAAAAAGGGAGATAAGAAGAGAGAAAGAGAAAATGAGGGAAAGAGAACATGAGGGAAAGAGAATCGCCCGTCAAAACAACTTCAGTTAATTTTGTACTAGAAAATTACCAAGCTCCTCCAGTACACAGAAAGTATTCGGTGCGTAGGAGAGTGTGCATTGTTGGCGGGCGTGAGTCAGTAGACGGAGGTTGAGAGCATGTCGCTCCTGCGAATTTGAATAACTCCCATTTAATATTTAATTATTCCTTTTATTAATTTAATATTTCGTGCATTAAATATTGAATTTTTCGTATAAAATGTTGAATATTTCGTATAAAATATTCAATATTTCTTATTTAATCCCGAATATTTCCTATTTAATATTGAATATTTTCTTATTAATCTTAAAATAATGCAGAGCATCAAATTTTTACCATAATGAGTAAATAAGACGCTTAGAGTGTAGCAGAGAATTGAAAAAATGTTTAAATATTTCAAACTGTTGATGCATAACATGAATAGACGTACAAAAACTGGTAGGTTTTCCCTACGAAATCGTTTTATTGTTAATTTAAAAGCACAGTTTGAACGAAGGTTCAAATTACGTCTTAGTAAATGTTGAACTTCATTACGGCAGCTTGCTACAGTTAATTTTCATTTAATGAACCCTGATGTCGTTCATTTTTTCTAGATAGTAGCCACAGGAACGTCTACAACTCAGGAAATTGGGTATCGATTTCCCGTTTTGCCACCGAATTATTTTAATTTAAGCCAGGAGAGAGAAGACCTGAAGCAAGAAGATTTCATCATGCATTATTTGCTCGTTTATATTTTATCTATATTATTTTATAATTTACGCATATATATATGGTACTTACAGCATATAGTATTCAGATGTCACAAGTACCGTACTCGGCACTTGCAAGAGAAGTAGCATACAATAGGAAATATGTAAAGACACACACATATATATGAAATTACACCTGTTGAAGAATCTAAAGCGCGCCTAAAACGCAGGTATACGTATAACACATACAAGCATGTACACATCACGCCCACCAATGATGTGTAACTCCAGACACACATGCCGCAATCAAAAGTTACACAGCTGGCATGCAGATCATACAGATTGAGTTAAAAATATTAAATGTGCGCAATATACATACATACATATGTTTTCATAAAGTAAATATGCTAAAAATGCAAAATATGTACATATTTGAAGACAACACACATGTTAAAATATGCAAAATGCTCATGTATTTGCGTAAAATATGCATATGCTTCATAACATGAATGTTAAAACATGCAAAATATGCATATATATATGCCCAAAATAAAAGTTGAAACATGCAAAATATAATTTGAAATTGTGCAACATATCGTATGATTAAAAGGAACATGCGAGGTCCCACCAGCAACATGACCCCCTCCCCCCTCCTTTTCTCAGAACCTCCCTTTGCCTGAAGGGTGGACAAAGGGGAAAGGGGTAGGGGGTTAGGAGGAAGGGGGAGGGGGAGGATGGAGGAGGGGAAGGGGAGGGAGGAGGGGAAGGGGAAGGGGTAGTGGGAGATATTTCTGAAGCCTGCATGGTTATGTTTCCAGCGACGACGTTAGGCGGATATGGCTAATAATAATAATTTTTCGGCGAACTCGAGCTCCCGGCGGTGGGAGTTTGGGGCAGTGCTTTTAATTTTATTTTTGATTTATTCTGTAGTAACTGGTTGCAGTGTAAGGAAATTATGGCTGCCGTGCTCGTGTTGGCGGGGTGACGCCGGTTTTCCTCCATTAAATTTCCTTGCATTTATTATAAGTGTAATTTATTGTAATATTTGTAACTTCCTTGCATTTATTATATGTGTAATTTATTGTAATATTTGTAACTTCCTTGCATTTATTATATGTGTAATTTATTGTAATATTTGTAACTTCCTTGCATTTATTATATGTGTAATTTATTGTAATATTTGTAACTTCCTTGCATTTATTATATGTGTAATTTATTGTAATATTTGTAACTTCCTTGCATTTATTATATGTGTAATTTATTGTAATATTTGTAACTTCCTTGCATTTATTATAAGTGTAATTTATTGTAATATTTGTAACTTCCTTGCATTTATTATAAGTGTAATTTATTGTAATATTTGTAATTTCCTTGCATTTATTATAAGTGTAATTTATTGTAATATTTGTAACTTCCTCGCATTTATTATATGTGTAATTTATTGTAATATTTGTAACTTCCTTGCATTTATTATATGTGTAATTTGTTCTAATATTTGTAACTTCCTTGCATTTATTATATGTGTAATTTGTTCTAATATTTGTAACTTCCTTGCATTTATTATATGTGTAATTTGTTCTAATATTTGTAACTTCCTTGCATTTATTATATGTGTAATTTATTGTAATATTTGTAATTTCCTTGCATTTATTATATGTGTAATTTGTTCTAATATTTGTAACTTCCTTGCATTTATTATATGTGTAATTTGTTCTAATATTTGTAACTTCCTTGCATTTATTATATGTGTAATTTATTGTAATATTTGTAACTTCCTTGCATATATTCTATCTGTAATTTATTTTACTTCATTGTAATATTTGTAATTTCCTTGCATTTATTATATGTGTAATTTATTGTAATATGAAAAGCAAGGCGAAAATCGCTGTACGAATTGCCATTTTATTACTACAAATGGTAAAGTCTAAATGAATAAAATTGAACGTTTCGAACTAAACAGTTCATCTTCAGCAAGGAAAAGAATTCTGCGACAATGGTTATAAAACTGGTTATAAAACTATGGTTATGGTTATAAAACTAAATGAAAGTTGAAGAAGAAAGTCGAAGGTACTATTTACTATTTGTAATAATAAAATGGAAATTCGTACAGCGATTTTCGCCTTGCTTTTCATTTTAAGAATGAGACGCGTCAATGCGGATTCAGTTTTAGATTATTGTAATATTTGTAACTTTCTTGCATTTATTATATATGTAATTTTTTGTAATATTTGCAATTTCCTTGCATATATATTAATTGTAATTCATTGTAATATATGTAATTTATTTTAATAATTGTAATTTCTTATAATACATGTAATATCCTTATATGTGTGGTTGTTATATTATATTATTTAGCTATTTGGATATATTCCTTGCATGTTCGGAAAAAACAGGGCAAATCTGCGACTTTCCAACTTGAAATGAGTTCTGTGACTGCTGGAGTGGTGCCCCTACTGGGGAGCAGACAACCTGACGATCTGCTCAACTAACTCAGGGGTCCGCTTGCTGAATGTCGATTATGATTGATTACAAATTAGTTTTGGCCTCTCATTATCTCAACAAAGATGTTCAAGGAGAGGAAGGATGAAGGCACCATTTGGTATGGAGTTAAGGAAACGGGGAATCTATGCACAAAGGGTGTTCCCGCGAGGGATCCTGTGCGCATAGAAACAGTAAAATACGAAGGAAGGTTATAAAACTAAATGAAAGTTGAAGAAGAAAGTCGAAGGTACTGAATAACAGGACAGCAGTGAACCGAAAAAATATGGTCCTTAACGAAACAAAAAAACATTTTATTTCAATAAAAAGAAGGCCTACCTAACTCTCAGCTCTGGACCTAACATTTTCCCCCAGGGAGCGCTAATTCCCATAGATATAATAGTTGTATCCCCTGAGGGGCTTGCCGAATGTCTCACGTCGTCTAAGCGTTACGGCTGACATCGTAATTTCTTCCACGTGGACTTAGTTTCTCATCGCGCTACAGCTGCTGGTGTAGCTAAGTTGACTTGAAATAACTTACGATGAACACGGTGTCCGATTGATGAACATTTTACGTTGTCGTAACGGTTCGGCTTGCAGCGTAAGTTCTGCCATGTAGACTTGGTTCTTCATCGCGCTACAGCTGTTGGTATAGCTGAGTTGACTTGAAAGAAGTTACGATGAACCCGAGGTCAGATTTTTAAGCATTCGATCAAAGTCGTCGTATAGCAGTTAGGCGAACAGCGTTAGTTCTTCGTTTCTCCATTCGCTACAGCCACTGGAGTAGATAATTCGCCTTCCGGGAACCTAGGCTGCGCACCTAAAACGAGTTGCATATTTGAAAACCCGCCCTCGGATTCAACGTAAGTTCTTTCAAGTCAACTTAGCGACGCCAAAAGCTGTAGAGCGGAGAGGAACCAAGTTCACTTTCAAAATCTTACGCTGCCAACTGTAGCGCTACGACTAGGTAGACGTGAATTGTTAGAAAAATTGGCCTACAATGTGCTCAAGAAATCCGGACGACGTGTTGGAGATATTCTTGTCTTATGTACGAAAGCACTATGACGAGATATATAACTTTTATTTTTTTTTACATTTTAAGAGCATCGTTTTCGTATTATTGCACAGTTTTAACAATATTTAAATTCAAGTGTATTTTCATTTTTATTGCCGTTTATGGTGCCTTCAGATTTATACGCAGTCTCTCAGATAAATATCATATTTTGAACGAGAAAGACCCAAGGTCGAACCCAATTCGGCACCCCCGGTATTTTCAGCGGTGTGCAGCTCTTTTGGTGATTATACATAGATCACAGTGAAGCCGGGTAGCAGAGGTAAGAGAGAAACTCTTCCACTCGTTACACTTGCATTTCAGCCACTCTCTTCTTTCCCTTAGGTCAAAAATTAAAAAAGTTCATTCCTTTTTAACGATTGTAATAATAGAGCGATCAAGCAATCGCTGAAGTGACGTGTTGTGAACTGTGTCGTCGTTAGCAAATATCCATCACCTGAACACATAAAGCTCGAAAAATGTATGTTTTTGGCGATTAAATGCTTCAAAAAGTTCACAAAATCCCATTTGTAATGACGTGTTCAATGAAAGCATTGCAACTGAGGGTTGTTTGCCCGTACTGGAGATTTGAGACCTAATTTCACTACTAGTTTTAAATAGACTGAAAAACATTCAAATTCACTGTGATATAATCATAATATCTTAATGTGGTTCACGTATTCATTGCTGTTTATCTAAATATGACTTCTGATGTATGTACATATAACTCTGGAAACTCATACCCTCATGAATCCCTCAGAGCTCAATGCTCATTTACAGTCACACATAAGTACAGGTAACGATATTTTAGCAACATTATTTACGATTTTGACGTTTGGAGGCCACCACAAAATGGGGCTTCGTAATCCCCAGTCGCCTGAGAGAGCAATAAAAACCACCTCGTCCTGATAACAGCGCGACACCACCAACTCTCAAAAGAAACTAGGGAATTTGTATCGACATGACGCGGTCCTGAGAAAAACTGGCTCCTGCAGACGCGGTGTTGTGCGGCGCTGCGAAGTGCATTGAGGACTGGGCCCTCCTCACGTTCTGGTCTTCAGGGTATCCTTCGTCTCGCGTTATAAACACTAGCCCGCTCCCTTTTATTTGAAATAAGAAAGATTTCGAAATAAAAGAAAGTCCATTAGAAATTAAAAAATCACTCTCTCTTGAGTTGATGAGGCCGAGTGCGCATGGCCCGTCAAAAGTCTTATATATTTATATCTATATCTATATTATAAAAGAAGCCGCGTCCGTCCGTCTGTCTGTCACACCCACCAGCCTGCAGTGTGAGATGAGCGTATCTGTGATACAAGCTTCATTAACTCCACAATTTTCGGTGCCTCAACCCAGCAGATTGGGAGTCGGAATGAATATAATGTGTATTGGTAGGTTAGATTAGGTTGTATAGAATATCAGCGGTTGAGATTTGGGAAAGTATTGGAAAGCCATAGAATAGCATGGGAAATCATGGGGAAGACATGTTGAAGCTCAGTTCGTCCTATATCTAATCCCGTCATTTTTTTGACGGGCCGTGTGCACTCGTGTATAATAATGTTCGATAAATCACATGACACACGCTCCAATTTCCTAAGCTTGTATCACAGATACCCTCATCACACACTTTTGGCTGGCTTCGGACAGCTAGACGAACGCGGCTCTATTATAGTATAGATTTTAGTCTGCTGTTACACATCCTCTCCAGTGTGACAAGGTTGTAACGTAGTGGTGGTGAGAGTATGATAATGATGTTGTGGTAGCAGTCTTGTAACTACCACAACGACATGACTACAGTAGCAAATTATGTAGTTTACTAGTGTACATGGTCCGTCAAAAATGATGGGATTCGACGTTGCCTTAAATGAGTGCCGAGTTTCCTTAAATAGGTCTGCCAGACGTTCATGATAAACAGATATATCCGTTTTGTATAATAGTGCCTGCGATTTAAATATTCTTGTAAAATTGTGCGCTGGAGAAACTCGTATCACAGATACGGTCATTCAGTATCTTTATGAGCGCCGGAGATACACGCACCAACCAACCAAGCAAGCAAGCATGAAAGCATGCAAGCAATAATAATTTGTATTGTTTTTCGTTACTTGTGCAATGCCCGCTTAAAACATTTCTTTTCGCATTTTCAATTAAAAATATCAAAGCATCATGATGAATTTCAAGGGAAAGAAGTGCAAATAAAATTGACATTTGTAAAAATAAACTGATTGTGTATTCTGGATATCATAATGCAAGTGAATGGGAATTGAATTGTCACAGAAAAATAATGCAGTAGAAGGATTTCTTGTATTTCTTAAGCTTTATCCTTGCCTCTATCAAAGCTATCGATTAGAAGAGGAGGTCACACAGACGGACGGACGCAGGTACTTTTAAAATAGGGATTAGCCAATAAGTTATTGAAAATAATTGCTACATCTTTTCCCGGTGATAAGTTACTTTTTCTTGTACAGTAGATTTAATATCCATTGCCGTAACATTTTTTGTCTTGTGAACAAAACTGAGCGGATTTCAGGTATTTATATAACTATATTTTATTTATAACTGTATTTATATATAACTATATATATGTATATATATATATAGTTTGCAAGTCCGTACATACAAAATATGTGTCCTTTGATTTTGAATATTGATAATATTATGTAGCTTTGACAGACACCAAACAACACTAAACTTCAACAATTTATTTTAGACACAGCCAACATTCAGGAATTTCGCTTTCACTTTCCTCTCCTTCTCTTTCAGCAATTTGAGATCATCGTCAGCAATTCAATCATCTTTTCAGAGCAAGTAATTTCTCTACTTTTGTACCACAAGTGATGGACAAGATCTTCTTATTTTAGTGTTTTTATTCATATCTACCAATAAGCCTAACCTAAATAAAGACTGGAGTGCAGTGAAACTGAACATTGCGTCAACCTACCGACATATTTATGTGTGTGTGTATGTAGTGTGTGTCTGCGCGCGTCTGTGTATGTGAGGTTCCTATGTGTAAATGTACGATTGTATGTGCTTGTGGAAAGGGTGTGTAAGTCAGCAAATGTGAGTGTTGAGAGTTTGAGAGTTATACGTTTGAATGATTAGGATCTAAGTTTTACAGATGTTTGTTTATTCATTTTATTGAAATTTTCTGTATTTTCTAAGTTTGACCTTTTTGTACCACTGACGATGGAATTATAACATTCTAAAACTTGTGCTTAAAAATAATAAAATTGTTCAATTTTACGTTGGTTCGCCTTTTTATCTGCCGGGTGAGATTCCCTAAGAATCGACCTATTAGAAATACAGTATGTCCCACAAAAACCCAAACCGAGTATTTATTTTCCCGTATCAGTAATACCATCATAAGAATACCCGTATCAGTAATACCCTCATAATTGTGCTTGAAATTAAATCCTTATGGTATGCTTATGATGGTATTAGTGATGAAGGGAAATAAATCCCCGGTTCGGGTTTTTGTGGGACAAACTGTATTACAAACAACAGTTTGTAATGAAAATTGACCGTTGCACATCGAGCTGCTTGTAGAATAGATCGAAGCCGAAGAAATATATGTATCTTAATTGTACGGTATCATAGACTCAGATAATAATCTGAAATCATCGGGCACATTTTTGATGAATGTATCTGAGGCAACTTAAAATGTATTATTTGCACGGTAATCGAACATTTAGTACGTATGGTATTCAACACACAGTCTATATGGCAGCTAACATATGGTAAATGCGGTATATATCGTACCCAACTAATATGTGAGGTCCCAATACGAACAGTTGATGGTCCCGATCTAGGGTATATAAGGAACCAATCTACGGTGTATGGTATGGGGTATATAAAGAATGAATTTAATAATATCTGCTTAATGGAATATGTGAGAATTTGATATTATTGGTGAAATTTATTACACGAATGTGTTGTAGGAGACATGTAAAGATTTAAAAAATATACTGTGGGAATTTAATCAGAGTTATTGTTTCGTTTTAGTTGTTTGCACTATAATTTATTAGCGTTACGATTATCTAGAATTACCTTTAAATGTTGTGCATCTGGATCAATGATTTCTTATTCTTCTTATATTTCTTGACTCTTTTAAGGTTGATGTTTGACTATTGACGTGTTTTTCGTACCTCGAACGGATAGTGAATTTGTATGCGTTTTTTCTTTTGTAGTCAAATTCTTCGTCGTCGCTGGCATCCGATTTCTCAAACATCAAACCACTACACATGAGTATTAAAAAATTTTCCTCAATCACTCCAAATTAAAACTTTTACAAGTTTCTATTGATTTTTAAAAATATTTGCAACGCACTACACATCAGTTTTTGAAAATTTTCCTCTAACACTCCAAATAAAAATTTTTCAAAGTTCCTATCGATTTTAAAAATATTTGCAACGCACTACACATCAGGTTTTGAAAATTTTCCTCAATCACTCCAAATTAAAACTTTTACAAGTTCCTATCGATTTTTAAAAATATTTTCGAATTTTCTAACAATACACGTGTCAAATCGAGCTCTGTCAAAAAAGTAGTAACCACCAAACCACCACACCCTCATCCTCCCACTCTGCAACTCCAACAGAGGCTTCCAGAAAACCAGACCGGCTTTTTTCGCGCTCGTACTCTATCATTCGCACATCCGGAGTTGCGGAGTTATTTTTCTTTTGTTATTGTTTTTCTCGGCGTCTTTATCAGAGGCACGAAGCATCGGGATCATGCGGTTGACTGCGCACTGCAAGTTTGTGAGTGCGAGGTGTTACGTAACAAAGTTGTTCCCGAAATACGACGTTAACTTAAATCAGGAGTTGATTAGTTCGTGAGGCGTCCAAATGTTACGGGTCGGATGACCGCGTTCTACGAGTTAAGTATGTCCCACAAAAACCTGAACCGAGTATTTATTTTCCCGTCTCAGTAATACCATCAAAGGAATACTATAAGCATTTAATTTGTAGCAAAATTGTCCTTCAAAATTAACGTATAGAAAAGGTATTACTCATTTTGATGGTATTACTGATACGGAAAAATAAATATTCGGTTCGGGTTTTTGAGGGACATACTGTATACAAACCTGAAATCGTAACACTTTATTTTACGAATAGTTCACAGTGCAGCTTAGTTTGAACCCTTTTGTATGAGACGAAAACTCGTGTTCTGGATGTGTTCTGAACGTTTTCTGGCGTTTTGAAGGTATTCTCAAAGTGTTCTGAATGTGTTTGGTTCGATGACCTTTTGATTTTTTTTTGTTTTAGTTCGATGACCTTTTTATTTTTTTTTGTTTTGGTTCGATGACCTTTTTATTTTTTTATTTTGGTTCGATGACCCTTTCATTTTTTCACTTTGATTTTTTTTTTGTTTTGGTTCGATATCACTTTGATTTTTATTTTTTGTTTGAGTTCGATGGCACTTTGATTTTATTTGTTGTTTTAGTTCTAAAACACCTTTTTTTTCCTGTATGATCGAATGGTTACTTACGCCTTTATTTTCGATTTAAATTCTATTTATTTATCAGTTGTGCAAAGGTGTGTTTGGTTAATCAAACTTCAATTTGGTTATTTGATGCTCGATGAGGTTATTTGATCATATGAGACATTTATTAAATTAATGAAGTTTTAATTCCGGTCAGTAAATCTTTATTCGATTATTTCATAATTAAACAAAATATGGTTTGTGGTGTCCTCTGCGTTTAGAAGTAGGGCCTACTAGCACCGTTTTCATAGACTCCTAATTCCACACTTTGAATAGAACAACGTTAACCTGACAAAAAGCAGATTTCCCGCACCAACAAAAACGTATTAAAAAACGCCACAAAAATTTTACCCATAAAATTTAGGTATTGAAGTAATTCAATTTAAGCTTTCTTATGTCAGAACAGCATCCTCTGCATTCGTCAATCAACGAAGTGTTTCATCGCATAACAAAATATAAGACCACAACGACCTCGAAATTTGGCATTTGGAGGAGGAAAACTGACAAAATTTTATTGTAACCACACTGATCCGTCAGCGAATGCGCGTCTGAGCAACGTTGGGAACGTTTTTTCAAACGTATCCGCATGTGCAGACCGCCGTATCGGCACTATATAAACGTGGCGAGTGCCACTTCTGCAGCAGTAGAAGTTTATACGAGGAGGTGGAAGGACGTTGTGTGGTTTGATGTGCGGCCCGGACTAGCGGGTAGTATAATTTTAAGCAGGGTTGTTTAATGACCGCGTCAGCTGTAACTTGTCCACTGCTCCTTCGCAATAATGTTCTAGTAACTTGTTCTGCCTATATTTGACGGAGAATTGTTTCTGGTCAAAATCTTAAAGAGAAACGCTTCGTAGGGCACACCTTTATGAACTTGCTGGTATGGTGTTTATGTGCATATAGCTTTGTGTTTGCATATATCAAAGTGCATTTCTATTAGGAAGGGCTTCAATTTGCTGACAATTTATGTAAGAAATTTTGATTCGAAGCTCATTCATGAATATTTATTTTTGAGTATACGAATTTCCGTATTTTTTGATATGTCATGAAATTTGAACCGTCGATGCCTTGCTGCAGTGTGAGAATTGATGTGTGATTTTTGTTTTAAAAATATTCATCTTATTCAGATAAATAAGGGTGTTTATCGCGCTGTATGGTAAATAAAATTTTCAATGGAGAAACCGCAGCAGTCGATATTTGGAAAAATTATGTATTCGATCAAAATTACAGAAAAATTAAACTTTACGTAGTGGAACTCGGTGCAATTGGAAGAAATTGAACTGAATGAAAATGAATTCAACTAAAAGAATTTCAATAAAAGTATTAAATTCAATTCAACATAATCGATTTCAGCACAATTAAATTAAGTTACAGAAATTACATTAGATGCGGCAATATGAATTTAGTTGAAGAAATAAATTAAACAAAACAAATTTCAGCAAAGAATGAATTAAATTAAACAATGAATTAAAAAAAATTCAACAACATTCATTTCACCATGTATAGAAGTGAATTTGCCCAAATGAATTTCAGCATAAATTAAATTGAATTCAACACAATGAATTTCTGCAAAATAAAATTAAACCAAATGAATGTCTGCAAAATAAAATTAGACAAAAAGAATTTCTGCCAAATAAAATTAAACCAGTGAATTTCTGCAAAATAAAATTAGACAAAATGAATTTCTGCAAAATTAAATTCAACAAAATGAATTTTCGTGATCGCAAAAGTATAATATTTCTTCCCAGCTGGCTAAAGCTTTTTTGAGACGTCCGTGAGAACAGAACACAGCAGGCGCCGCAGCTGAAGTGTGAGGCAGACTGGAACTTGAAACTGCGTACGCTGGTCGAGTGGAATGTTTTAGTTTAATAATAGCTTAAACTTTTGAAGTTCGGTGGAGTTGAGTGATCAAATGCAAATTATTCAAAAAATTTCAGGCTTCGAAATTTTCTTTACCTCTTTTTATTCAGAACAAGTTAAGTTTTAGCACTTCAAAATTATTTTCATTAGTTCTTCTTAAACATTCTCATTACCGTGTTACCTTTTCGGAAGAAACAATTAACTGGAAAAATTTTGTACCTTCTCCTTCCTAGTGTTTTTTTTTTTTTTTTTGAGGCATGCTTCTGACTAAAAAAATTCGCTTAGCATCCCTAACTCATGTGAAAATGACTAAGCTTCTTTCTCTACCATCACTAGCATTGATTAACGTCGTTCTCACTTTTTAGAACCAACGTTTTAAGCGATTTTTGATTTGACTTCCAGATCTGGGAAGATTTTCTCGGTTCACATTACAGTATTCAAGCGAGCTTATTTATAAGTATTATAAGACAATTCATACACTTGGCCTAATTTCACGCAGAAGTTTCCGGTAGTTGTCTACGTGGGCATCATGTCTTTTTCTTAATCTTGTAATTATTCTTATCAATTTTATATCTTCTTATTAATTTCATTTTTATCTTGTTTCGTTTTTATTTCACATCATTCCGAAAGGCCTACAGAGTGGGGAAAATGTTGGTCAATGTGAAGTTTCATGCAATCACGGAAATTGATTATGATATTCCAAACAATCACTAAAGGAACCCATTTAAAAACGTTTTTCATGAACGACATTCTGCTCGCTGATGCGTTATTTTCGAATTATTGAACTTTGAAGTTGGCCGTCGCGCGCCCAAGGAAGCGAGCGTAATTTAATTAAAAACGGAAGCTAACCCCCTATTATAAACGTAAAGAGGTTGGGTCGTGAGGGGTAGCCACAGTTCTTTTAGTGAAAAGTATAAATAAAGTTTCTAAACCACCCCTTAGGGTGACGACCGCAATCTTGTTTACATCGGGTCTAACATGGCGACCACCATGGGCGCCGCCATTTTGGACCCGATGTCAACAAGATTGCGGTCGTCACCCTAATGGGTGGGTTAGAAGCTTTATTTATAATTTTCACTAGAAGAACTGTGCCTCTCCCTCACGACCCAACCTCTTTACGTTTGAAATAGCTTCCGTTATTAATTAAATAACGTTTCACGCGCTCGCTTCCTTTGGCGCCAAGGCCAACTTCAAAGTTCAATTATTCGAAAATAACGCATCAGCGAGCAGAATGTCATTCTTGTAAAACGTTCTGAAATGTGTTCCTTTAGTGATTCCTGGGATCGGCATTATTATTTTCCGTGATTGCATGAAACTTCACATTGACCAAAATGTTTCCGAACTAAGTTAATTAGTAATATTTATTATTTAAATTAGTAATTTCACTCTAGGTAGTCTAATGAAACAAAAATCGTCCTCACATTGATTTACTAACTACCACGAAACCAAACAGTGGTTCATGTTACGTTGTACTAATCTTCAGTTTTGATTAACCTCTGAAGTCTTCCTTTAAAAATTTCAACAAAGACACGCTGTCTTCCTCCTTGCGGTTCAATAATGGTGTGGCGTTTACTCGTTTTAGAATACTACAAAAGGTTTGAGCTACAAAATCTGTCTGAAGCATGAAAACAAGTTATTAGCAATTCACATAGTGTATTTTTTCAGTAAAGACGAATACCAGTAACTTCTATTCCAAATTGAAATAAAGCCCAGGGACTTTTTCCCCACCCTGTAGTTTCTTATACCTGTGGTCGCTTTTTAAAGTATGTCAAATGACCATTATTGTTTTGTTCAACATCATTGAATAATCGTTTCAAGTTTCAAAACAACAAATACAAAATATTTAGTACTTGAGTGAATGTCTGTGCAAAACGCAACGAGTTCTCGAAATCGTCATGAAAGTGTTTGCTTCTACGGTCAAGCGTGGCAAAGTTTGGGTGACGTAAAGTTTGAAGTCACCATTTTCGATTTTCCAGTCTGGTAACGGATCCAGCTTTTGAAATGCGCAATCCCGCTGAAATTCTCACTCCAGTAACATAACACTTGCGCAAGATTAGGCTTGAAAAGTTCCCGGAAATACTGGTAGTATTTGATGAGCTTCACGGCATCTCGTCACGCGTGTAGTTGGGAAACGGTGAAGGGAATGGGGGCGCAAATTCGCCAATGGAGAAATGCGAGTTTTTAACCGTAAAGAATGGTTCGGACTTGAACCAGAATTTATATACGTGGTAGGTTTTTAATCTTTAAATATATATTTTGAAAAAATTTCTGTTATATTTCTCATGCGTGCTCTGAAAAGTTTCTAGTTATGTCTACTAAGTTTTGAGGTAATAATCAAGTTGCGGACCAAATCTTCATTTCCGTGACGAACTTCATAAAATCGAATTTCATAGTCCCGAATATTTTATTTTTGATCTCGTACGCTTTGTCTGGCAAGTAGGACTGTGATCTTCGGTGATAGCATGCGCGCATTGTGGCTCTACTCAGCGCTCTTGTATCTTATATTACTTTGACTGCGACGTGAGCCGTATTTGGTCACTGAGGGCGCTTTCATTATGCTGCTGACCAGCCAGTAGTCACAAACTCAATTTAAAACATACATAATCAAAACCAAATGAGGCCAAAATCCAGTAAATGATTGGTATTTTCAACATTACTTACTACAACTGACTTTAGATTTTAATTGAATAGTTGTACCTGCCGCAGTCAAAGTGTAGAAAAGTAGACAGAAAGGATAAAGCGTGCAAACGGAAATTTTAACTGAAGCCAAATTCAATTTCCACAAGATCAACTTTTTAGCTCTTAAAATCTTATTTAAATTTAAATTATTGACCGTGATAAGCCATGAATGTTTGGTGTTGTGTTAATTACGTAAAAATGTCGAAACCTAATTTACACAGCGTCTTGTATTCATAATGAGGAAGGGAAAACTAATGGCCGTTGCAAAACTAAATAAGTAATCAGGATCGCACTAAAAGCTAAAATGTTAATCTCGAGATTTGTCAATCGATTTATGGCAGCGCTTAAAAACGAAAAATATTTATTTAAATTAAAATAAATATATTTAAAAAAAGAAAATATTTATTTAAACGGAAAATATTTATTCCGCAGATTTAACTGAGCCGCCGGTGTACACGGAGGGAAATTTTCATAATGCTACAAGCCAACAAGTATTCACATGTTGGTTTTCATATATACTCAATCAAAGCTAAATGAAGGCACGATCCAGTTAATTGTTCGCTATTTTCAAAATTTCTCACTACAATTAACTTAAAGTTTAAGTTGAAGTTGAACTTTAGCTTAGTTCATCCATCGCGGTGGCCGCGTTAAGCATCTTTTTTTAGAGATGCTTTTCACTTGAGCGAATAATGCGCTCACCTAAGCGAAGCGCGTCGCTGTTATTATTATAATGTCGTCTTTATAAATATTTTATGGACGCAATTCTGCGAAATGGGGCGCAGGTCAGGCGGTGTTGAAATGAATTTCTCCGTGTCGTCGCTGGAGCCCCTCGACAGCCGGGCGCAAAATGCTAGACACGTTGTCTGCTTCGGGTGACCCACCGGTGGTCACGGAGGGATTTTTTATAATTTATTATGAGGGTGACCTAGCAGTGGTTACTGAGGGATTTTTATAATGAGGGTGACTTACCGGTGGTCACTGAGCGGATTTTTATCTGTATTTACACTCAAACAAACCCAGTTGATGGCTCCTTTCAAGTAATTGCTAGTCGATTTTAATGTTGTATGTTAAGATTCAATTGGATTGGATTTGAAACTTGATTTCAAAGCTGAATGTTAAGATTAAGTTAAATTGGCTTTGAAACTTTAGTTTCACTTCAACTAAACGCAGTTGACGCCTAAACAACTCGCAAGAGAGAGACAACGGAAGGATTTATCCGTGTCCAAAAACTTCCTTCAGAAAGACAGAAGAGAAATTTTAAGCATCTTCGCTGAACGCGTAGTTCCAATGAACTAACCGCGTGCAGCCATCATGTGTTGGAATAAATAAGTGATACTCGGCACTGTAAAGGCCGCTACGGCCGTCTCTCGTCGGTGAAATCTCTCTTCGAGCTGCGGTTTTGCCAAGAAGGCAAAAAACAAAGGTTAAACCTTGAGCAAGTATATTATGATAAAAAAGATGTTAAAGTTTGCCCAATCCAACATCGTCTTTTTGACGAGAGTCTTCGCAATTTCCGGAAATTATTCTACAGGAGACGCGAATTGAGTTGATGAGGCTGAGTGTGAGTGCTTGTACTTAGCAATCGTGTCTTCGATTAGCAGGAAATTACTGATAAATTACAAGGGTAATCATAATAATTATCGAAAGGCATGTTCGCTTGCACCTCGTGTTGCTTGTGTCTTGGTGGTGAAGATGATGGTGATGGTGATTATAGTGATGATGTTGGTGATAATAGTGATGGTGATGATGGTAATGATGATGCGCATAAGAGGGGAAGATGAGAAGGTTAAAGGCTGCGCAAGGTTGAGGTTAAAACACTTGACTCTTTATAAAGCAATCCCTAAATACGCTAAAATGAAACTATGCAGGTGGTTCTTGACGTTACCTAATTTTTGCAGTTTGTTGTAAAGATTTTTTATTTTTTTTTAATTTATGGAATTAATATTCTAAGCTTGCTTTGTTCCGTGCCTTATAAATGAGGTCACAATTTATGTTTTTACGCAATGACGATTTTACGCATGATTACTTGATCAGAGAATTTCATGTTAGCGTTTCTATCTTTCAATGCACCGGGATATTTTATTCCAGTCTATTTTATTTATTCAAGTCTTCATGATATCGCTTCTATCCTTCAATATATAGTGAGATTTTATTCCAGTCCATTTCATTCATACACTTCTTTCAAGTTGGCGCGTTTACCCTTCAATATATAGCGACATTTTGTTCCAACAAAGCCCGACAACACTTGTATCGAGTAGCTTAAATGATGACTGTCGTACGAGCGTAAAGTAAGCAACAATCCCCGAAGCCACTTCACGATAAGTTTCGCAATTGCGGTTGCCGCCACTACCTTTTCACGGCCACGTGACGTCTTTCTGAAGTGTGGTAAGGAACGCCGACGTGCGGGATCGCTTAAAGGGTAATTCCGCGCCAAGTTGTGATGTCTTCCATTGCGCTCAATTGAGTGTGAGATGCATGCTCGCCACGCCCACTTCAGCGCGTTTCATGAGTCCATTTGTAACGCCCCTCAGGGGGATACAACTGTGTTATCTATGGGAAATAGCAGATATTACAGATATTAAATAGATATTAAAATGTTAGGTCCCGAGATGAGAGTTAGATAGACCTTCTTTCTGTTGAAATAAACTGTTTTTGGTTATGTTAAGGACTATCTATTTTTCGGTTCACTGTTGTCCTGTTTTTCAGCATCTACTGTTTTCTTCTTCAACTTTTATTTCTTTCACGAACTTTTTTCTCAAATACTTACTGTTTCTATGCACCTTGTGCCTAGATTCCACTCTCCCTTATCTCCATACCAAATAAGGCCTTCCTCCTCTCTCTCTCTTTAGATCGCCATTATTGCGGATAAGGAGGCTTAAACTAACATCCAATCTCCTGTTTGTGACGCATAGAGTATTTATGATTAGCGTTGGAGTACTTTAATAATTATAACTGGAGTTAATGGGCTGAGCTATGGCGGCGCTAACTCCTTATTTCCAAACCCTGAATATCTGAGCCAGCACGACTACAGTAATGCAAGATCATTAATTCTGGAGTTACTTTAGACACCGAATCTACTACATTATATTCTTGCAATGTCGCGAGCGCTGTAATATCCGACTCTGAAGACGGAAGTCGTGGCGCTTCTCTCCCCCAATTTGAGTGTTAGGCTTGGTGGGAGGAAATTCTGTTGCAGGGATTGCTGAGATTAAATTGTTTTGTTTTCTTGTAGGTTACTTGCGTTAGGAGCAACTAGCATGGCGTTTCGTGATGGCTTGGCACATATGATCACTAGGTCGAATGGCACTTTTTCGTTTGAAGGTTAACTACTCCTAGAACTTTAGTTTTAACTGATGTTACTTCTCAGTTGTTTTGGTTGTTCACTTATCACGTTTACTGCGTTTCCGCAGTTGTTAACGATTTGGTTTGGTTTTAGGCTGTAAGTAACTGAACAGGGAAATCAATTTTACTGCTCGAATACATTTTTATTCATCCTAAGAAATATGATAACATACAATTGCAAGATGACATTTCATCTCGTACGATCACAGTTATTTTTTAAAAAGATTGCGAAACAGATAACATGTTATTTATTCATTCATACTAGTGCGAGAATGAACAATTTACCCATTGGTACACATGTGGTCCTTAAGGCTGACATATGGAATCAGTGCTAAAGTCGTACGTAAGGATTAATTTCGGGAGATGCATCTGGTATACATCCGCGGAGCCACTAAGCTCAAATTAACAATGTCAGCTAATAGTTGTAACTGCTCAACTGTTTCTTGTATTCATGGGAATTAGCATTTCTGGGGTAAAAATGTCAGGTTCCGAGCTGGAGTTAGGTAGGCCTTCTTTGTGTTGAAAAAATTTTTGTTTGTTTTGTAAAGAACCATTTTTTTCTGCTAACTGCTGTCTTGTTTTTCAGCACCTCTTACCTCCTTCTCCAACTTTTACCTCGTTTCATAACCTTCATTCTTGACTTACTGTTTCTATGCGCACAGGATCCTGTGCGGGAACACACCTTGTGTATAGATTCCGCGTTCCCTTAACTCCATATTAAATGGTACCTTCATCTTTCCTCTCTTTGAATATCTTTGTTGTGATCATGGAAGCTAAAACTTATCAATTAATCAAAAAAATGTTTCTTGAATTTATTAAGAAACTTGAATGTTAAAAAAATGTTTCGTAAGAAACATTTTTTCATCAATTAATAAGAAAAATTTCTTTTTTGTAGTTTTCCCACGAGTAATGTTGAAAGCTCTTTTCAGGTGCGACCAAGTTTTTAAGCTTTGAAGCTTCAATGTTTACAAAATTAATAATTTAAGGCGAGATCCAGAAGTTTAATCGATTGGCAAATTTTGGCCCAGCGTGTTTTGTCTGTAATCAAGGTGGCCAAACTGAACTTTTCTGGTCAAAGTTATACAATTTGGCCAATCTAAAGGCAATTTTCGCTAACTTGCATTCGGAAACTTACAGTAATTTCGAATATGTTACAATTCTAAAGACATTACGCGTAGAATAGCTTCATTTCATTGGCTTCTCGAGACAATTTGTGTGGTGTGAAGATAGGACAACTGCATCGATGTGAACTTCACACCTCCATGCCAAGTGCTCGGCGGTCTCTGTGTGTAAATGAAGACCAAGCCTTGACAGTGACCGTCTTTGGCAGCCAGCCTTTGCCTTCAAATACTCTTCGATTCAGTGAATTTCGCTTTTGAAGAAAATTTCCCTAAAAACGTAGAATTTGCCTACTTCTATAGGTATCGGTGCTGCTGACCCAAGCTTGTCCCTGATTGGGGATGATTTTTGAGTTCTATAGGTGTTATATATACTTAAATTGCCATGCTATTAATACTGTATAGGTGTTACATTTCAGTGAATGTTAAAATTGGTACAATGAATTTTATTATAATTTATTTCTAGGAATTTCAAAAAATACATACATTCATTTTATGTATTCTATTTGCAATGAATTCGAATGAATTCCAGTTAATGGTTAGTCTACGCGACTCATTGCTTGTTTTACATTATGAATACGGATGCTGTATGCGCCTGCACACTCGTTGATCGAATCACGTGCTTATTAATAAACGATTTGCTGTCGAAATGTCCAATAGGTTTGTGCGCATTGCATAATTTACAAAAAATCCCTTTGTCTATGAATGTTTATTAAAAGAATTCACGTTTACGAACGTAAACCTGTGAATGAGCTTAATTAATTAAATTGAAATGTGGAGTCACGAAGTGATAAAGTTCGTTTCATTGGTCCTTTTCCGCCAAAAAATATTTTGTTCATGCATAGCAAGGTAGAGCTGAGAGATTGAATCAATTGTATATATTCTTTTAAAAAGATAGAGAGATGAACTCGTGGCGCCGAAACGTCAGACCTGGTGACGTATTGCGGCTCAATAGAGTGATAAGGCGCCTATTGCTTTTATTGCTCCAGTACAGTGCGGGCACTGAAAGCTGTTAAGCATTTATTTTTTTGAAGTGGTTTAGATTATATTATAAGTAGTTAGCTTTTACCATATGTAAGTAGTTTAGCCTTTATTACATGTAAGTAGTTTAGCCTTTATCACATGTAAGTAGTTTAGCCTTTATCACATGTAAGTAGTGTAGCCTTTATCACATGTAAGTAGTTCAGCCTTTATCATATGTAAGTAGTTTAGCCTTTATCACATGTAAGTAGTTTAGCCTTTATCACATGTAAGTAGTTTAGCCTTTATCATATGTAAGTAGTTTAGCCTTTATCACATGTAAGTAGTTTAGCCTTTATCACATGTAAGTAGTTTAGCCTTTATCATATGTAAGTAGTTTAGCCTTTATCACATGTAAGTAGTTCAGCCTTTATCATATGTAAGTAGTTTAGCCTTTATCACATGTAAGTAGTTTAGCCTTTATCATATGTAAGTAGTTTAGCCTTTATCACATGTAAGTAGTGTAGCCTTTATCACATGTAAGTAGTTCAGCCTTTATCATATGTAAGTAGTTTAGCCTTTATCACATGTAAGTAGTTTAGCCTTTATCATATGTAAGTAGTTTAGCCTTTATCACATGTAAGTAGTTTAGCCTTTATCACATGTAAGTAGTTTAGCCTTTATCACATGTAAGTAGTTTAGCCTTTATCATATGTAAGTAGTTTAGCCTTTATCATATGTAAGTAGTTTAGCCTTTATCACATGTAAGTAGTTTAGCCTTTATCATATGTAAGTAGTTTAGCCTTTATCACATGTAAGTAGTTTAGCCTTTATCACATGTAAGTAGTTTAGCCTTTATCACATGTAAGTAGTTTAGCCTTTATCACATGTAAGTAGTTTAGCCTTTATCACATGTAAGTAGTTTAGCCTTTATCACATGTAAGTAGTTTAGCCTTTGCCTTTACTATGTGAAAGTATTTTGGCCTTTGCCTTTACTATGTGAAAGTATTTTGGCCTTTGCCTTTACTATGTGAAAGTATTTTGGCCTTTGCCTTTACTATGTGAAAGTATTTTGGCCTTTGCCTTTACTATGTGAAAGTATTTTGGCATTTGCCTTTACTACGTGAAAGTATTTTGGCCTTGATTATTTGAGAGTAGTTCAGCCTTTATTATACGTAAGTAATTTAGCTTAATAATATCAAGTAGGGCCTAGTTTAATTCAAGCCAACATTTAATTTTGGCCCTTCCGTTCACATGAATGCCTTTTTTTTCAGGCAAGCTTTTCAAGCTCGATTTAGACCGCTAGCTTCAATATAAACTTATTTCACATTCGTAAAGCACCACAGCACTAATTAGTCTTCCGAGAAGTCAGACTGAACATCAACTGATATAGGATAAGATCCTTGTAAAGGTCGCCGGCTTCTTGGCGCCAAAACAAATCCTCTTCTGATCGTATTTTATCTATTTAAGCCTGCATTCAACCCAACAATATCTTCACCCACCCATCCGGGACTTGTAATTTGAACCAATCAGAGTGCCTCGGAGACCGAGACTCGCAGGACTTAGAACCAATCACAGTGCTTGTATCTCGGCGACCGTTACGAGGAAAGTTGACATCCGCAAGAGGGCACAACCGCACGTCTCACCATGACGACCTTCAACGTGCTTGACAAGCTGGGCTCTGTAGCCGTGATACGCAACACCGCTGCGAAAGAGTTCCTTGCTGAAATGATCGGCACCTTCATCCTGGTGGTGAGTACCGTGTGCCTCTTCCTTGCTGAATCTATGTACATGATTTTATCTACGCTTGTAAGACGATTTTGACGCTTTTCTCATTGCGAAATGATATTATTGCTCTACTCATAACGATATACGATGCTGTCGTTTTACTCATCACCATAAGATACTGTCATTTTTCTCATAGCCGTACGATGTCGTCTTTTTTCTCATAGCCACAAGAAAAAAAAGAAAGAAAAACAGTATATTTAATTAAATATCTGTCAGGACAGTGCGCCTGCTTTCACTGTGCCAAAACATTGCTTTCGTTGTGCTTCGGTCACCTTTCTAGGGTGATCGATAGCGCAGTCGATAGCGTGTTGACGCGGTGATCTCTAGTCCTGAGTTCGAGCCCACGAACTCCTCGTACATTTATTTCATTTGAAAAAACCTTGTGGAAGCAGTGTCTTCCCGTTCCAGAATTAACTGTTTCTGGGGGTGACTAGACTTTGAGCTCTCAGTATATTTCCAATATACTGTTTCCACAAGATGCTGTCGTCTTTCTTATAGCCAAAAGATACTGTCGTTCAACTTGTGACGATACGATATTGTCCTTTTTTAATGCGTGTCTATTGGCAATGCGTGATTTTCTAATATTAAGGACATGTTCGAAAGGGATCTCCTATAAAATAACATAGTTCACAATCGTAATTTTTAAATTGACAAAGCTGATGCAGACGAATCCTTTTTATTGCGTTGAGTGTGCTAATGAAGCGATGAAGTGATAACCATGAATAACCCAACACTGGTTCTAAAAATATCGGTAATAAACCGATTCTGATGGTTGCGAGCTGTTCTTGTTAGAGACATCCAGTCGACCAATGCTAACGCTATCTTTCGCACCTTATGTACTTTGAGAGGGATACGCGATATCGGTGAAGTCTGATGTCACTGATAGAATAACCAAACTTGCCATTTTAGTCTGGCCAAACCCTGCTGCTTGCTTAACCCTTCTCTAAGTAATTTTTTCCCATTAAGTGGCTGAGTGCTCTACGCTAAAATTTCACGTGGAAAAAGTCCAGACTTGAAAAACATGGCACGAAAAATGCTACCATCAACATGGCGCAAAATGCTACCATAAAAAAGGCACGAAAAAATGCTACCATGAACACGGCCCAAAAAAGTGCTACTATAAACATGGCACGAAAAATTCTACCATAAACATGGCAAGGAAAATTCTACCATAAACATGGCAAGGAAAATTCTACCATAAACATGGCAAGGAAAATTCTACCATAAACATGACAAGAAAAGTTCTGCTGTAATCATGGCAAGAAAAATTGTGCTGTAAGCATGGCAAGAAATATTCTACTGTAAACATGGCGAGTAGAATGTTACAAAAAGAGCTAGAAAAAGGCCAACACCGATCACTGCACTGCTTTCAGTGTTTCCCAGGAAGGTGTCAAGGTCGTGGAATTCATTGCTGGTGTCTCTCCCTCGTTAGGCCATCGGAGGCATTGTCTCCTAGCGTCACCGCAGCTCTCGAGTCTTCTTTGTTCTAGGCAACATGTCATCTATTTGCTGTCTACCATGTCATCGTCTTGAGCTTAACTAGTCCTGCTAATATTATGGTATACTTGGTGCGTGTGTGGGCTGTGCAAATGCAAACATTTCCTGTTTTGATCGCCATTTTGGCTTAACTTGTTCCTTTGCTTTCATTTAGGCTTTACTTGTTCCTTTGCTTTCATTTAGCTTTACTTTGTTCTTTGCTTTCACTTGGCTTTACTTGTTTCTTTGCTTTCATTTGGCTTTAGTTAATTTCTGTTTTTTCTTATAATATATTACATTTCTATATGAGAGTGGGTCGTCGTTTTGGTCACGGTGCATTTTCTTCACCACGCAACTCTCAAATACCGCGCTTCTGAATCAAAAACTTCCTTGTCAAGTGCAGCGCTCTTGTGTGTGTCCATCTTCACTCAAATTCAGTTTTATCCTCTCATGGTTCAACACTTTTTGCTTTATTAACATATTTTAATAACCATGTCTTTGTTTTTCTAAGTTATTTCCATGAAGTTTTTATCACCAAGATATTGTCCTTTGGAATACGGTATAGTCCTTCGGAATACGATATTATTCCAACTCCAACGGTATAATCTTATGGAATAACAATGTTACTACCAACATCACTATTTTCTTGTGGAATAACAATGTCATTACCAACATCACTATTTTCCTGTGGAATAACAATGTCACTACCAACATCACTATTTTCCTGTGGAATAACAATGTCACTACCAACATCACTATTCTCCTATAGAAGAACAATGTCACTACCAACATCACTATTTTCCTGTGGAATAACAATGTCACTACCAACATCACTATTCTCCTGTGGAATAACAATGTCACTACCAACATCACTATTCTCCTGTGGAATAACCATGTCACTACCAACATCACCATTCTTCTAATGACGACGAAAGAAATACATTTCCATTTCAACCTCACATGTGACTCGGCTAATTGATATAGTAGGTCGTTCATTGTATTTTGATTAATTTACTACGCAGGTGTTTCGTGGCACTTGAACTCGTATGAAGTAAAAACCTTTCTACTTTGGTAGGAAAACCTGGTGTGTCGCGCATGTGCCGCGTGACGGCCGCACGGTAATTGGACTCCAGGGACAAGTGTGTGTACTAGCGTGTTTATGTGTATATACACATAATTGTACATCTATGTATGTATGTGTGTGTGTGGGGGGGAGGGGGACACATGGTGGTGTGTGCATGTATACACATTAATATACATCTATGTTTGTTTGTATTTTGGGTGAACACATGGCGGTGTGTTGTGTGTATTTATGCATATAAATATACATATGCATGTGTGTGTTACGAGGTGTGTTTGCGCCTCTGTAATGTGTATGCGCTAGATTGTGTATGTGTCTCTCAGAACACACCTACGACACATGGTGTTGTGACAGAGGACGTAGTAAAGCTGACGCTTCACTTGCACCTCGTGTAGCTATCGCCGAAAGTGAAGGGCCAGTATATGTGAGCTTTTCATCGAAATAGTTAAAATATTAGAACGATGAATGCCCAGCAAATGTGAACTTTTCATCGAAATAGTTGAAATATTAGAACGATGAATGCCCAGCAAATGTGAACTTTTCATCGAAATAGTTAAAATATTAGAACGATGAATGCCCAGTAAATGTGAACTTTTCATCGAAATAGTTGAAATATTAGAACGATGAATGCCCAGCAAATGTGAACTTTTCATCGAAATAGTTGAAATATTAGACCGATGAATGCCCAGTAAATGTAAGCTTTTCATCGAAATAGTTAAAATATTATAACGATGAATGCTCAGTAAATGTGAACTTTTCATCGAAATAGTTAAAATATTAGAACGATGAATGCCCAGTAAATGTGAAATTTTCATCGAAATAGTTAAAATATTAGAACGATGAATGCCCAGTAAATGTGAACTTTTCATCGAAATAGTTAAAATATTAGAACGATGAATGCCCAGTAAATGTGAATTTTTCATCGAAATAGTTAAAATATTAGAACGATGAATGCCCAGTAAATGTGAACTTTTCATCGAAATAGTTAAAATATTAGAACGATGAATGCCCAGTAAATGTGAACTTTTCATCGAAATAGTTAAAATATTAGAACGATGAATGCCCAGTAAATGTGAACTTTTCATCGAAATAGTTAAAATATTAGAACGATGAATGCCCATTAAATGAGAACTTTTCATCAAAACTTCTAGAATATAAGAACGATATGAGTGAGGTCTTAATGTCCTACAGTAAAAACGTTGGTCAATAAAGAGCTAATGCGTGCTAGGTTCCAAGTCTCCTAGAGCTTTTTAACTCGTTTTCAGGATGTTTTCGCCTTTAAACATGCATTTGTTTGTGATTCACTAATATAACTACAAAAGCTGGATTCAGTGTATTAACTTCAAGTGCGATTCACCTGACGTGACAAATTATGTACGAGAAGTAACATTGATGCGAGAGCTAGCGCGAAGGGGGCTAGCAAAACTACAGCAAACACGTTCCCAAACGACAACACTAGGCAAAGGGTTAACAAAAGTATGCAGCAAACACGTTTCCAAGCATATGCAAGGACTAGCAAAAGTACAGCGAACAGGTCCCCAAACGTCCCAGGCAGGCTCGGCCCAGAGGGAGATGAGCAGCTATTGTGAGCGAGGCTTTGATTGCCTTCCCGTCCACCTCTGACCCCGAAAGACAAAGGCGAAGCTTCTTCAGTGGTCAACTTACTTGTATTCCTGTCACGCGCTGAGGAGTGACATCTTATCTGTCTAACGCAGTAATGTTTTAGTTATCCGTCCGCGGGCAAAGAGGTAATTCGCTTTACTCCACCGCCAAAGTATTCCTTTGGGTATTGTTTTTTCCCCAACTTATTTACCGAAATCCTGCTACACACCAGCTCCTTCAGGCAGTAATAGCATGCCGGTGCTCAAGGTTCTTCTGTTTTTCAAAACTTGGTGAATCGAGTTTAGAAATTTCACTCACAAAACGGTCGCCCAAAAGTCTTTAGTTCACACTGCCATCCAACATGAAATTAGAGCTGCGGTCGTTTGAGCATCCTTCGCTATGTAAAGAAAAAGCACCAGAATAACAAACCTTTCTTTTTCCTTTGGAGTGATAGAGCTCCTATGGTTCGTTCACTTGAAGCATTGCGTTTAAAACGGCAAAAAAAAGAATTACAGAAAGATGTTTGTTTCTATCGAATAAAGGTTTTTATCGCATTCAGCTGCTTGTTTTCATTGTAACTTTGAAATCCCTCAGAAGGCATAGGATAGGCTATTGGGCTAGGTTGGTTACGAGGTTGTGGGGACTGGCGCCTCCAGAGGAGATACTGGCAGGTTACCTCAGCCATCCATAACTGTCATCGGTACTTCTATCTTTTGTGCCACCTTTGCTTCTTTCAGTTTACATGTTTTCTTTGCTATCTCTTTTTTATCGTTTCTTAATAATTTTTTTTTACCGTTTTTTTATAGTTTCTTAAAAATTTTTGTTCCTTTATAGTTTCCTTATCTGTTTTTATCTTTTCGTCATCATTTTTTTATATTTTCTTTGTCTTTTCTTTCTCTGCCTTTCTAGCTCACTGTTTCACTGCGCTCGGTATCCTGTGTGGGAACACACCTTGTGCGTGGATTCTCCGTTTTCTACAGTCCATGCTGAATGCTGTCCATGCTGTCCCTTCTCTTGGCTCTCTTGAAATTACCGTTGCTGGGGCTAAAAAGTTTTAAACTAACCAACCCATAAATGATTCTAAGAACACAATAATGGGGAAACTTATGTAAATTATTAACTGCAGGCTTGTGCGTTGTTGGTTTTCGTGCGACTCATTTTGAAATCATGTTAATCTGTTAATCATGTTAATCTGGTTAATCTCATTTTGAAAACATGTTAATCTGTTAATCATGTTAATCTGGTTAATCTCATTTTGAAGTCATGTTAATCTGTTAATCATGTTAATCTGGTTAATCTCATTTTGAAGTCATGTTAATCTGTTAATATCCGCTTTTTATAATTCCCTTCTTCGTTGCGACAGATTTGTTGCGTTTAATTTCCAGCACATGCTTCATATATATTACCATATCGTTGAAAACATCAGAACCTTCATTTGATATAAAGTTCGGAACGGATGCGCGCGCACACTCGCTGCAGAGAAACATGCGCCCTTTGTCCTTCACGAATAGAAAGAAATGCATGAGTGACGTTTGAAATTTATTCAGACTAGATACACGTACAGTTTTGTGTCTGGCCTACACCTGCACGCACAGGTGTCCACTTAAAACAGAAGGGGCCTCGTGTCACGGGTGACTTATTACACGATCGAAAATTTGTTATTTTTAGGTCGATATTCCTTCCGGTGACGTAGCTTCTACGAATAAAATTCATAACTTATATTTATTTATTTATTTACGTTTTTCTTTATTTCTTTGTTTATTTATTTATTTATTTATTTGTTAACTTATTTTTTTATTTTTTATTTATTTTTTATTTACTAATTTGTTATGTTTATTTGTGAATTTATTTGTTAATTTATTTTTTGTATTCTTCATTCGTTTGTTTTATAATTATTTATTTATTTATTTTATTTGTTCTCGAATTTGATTCCGTTTCGTTATTCTAACTTCAAGGGGTCCCATTGTGAGTAGCTGCTCCTATATACTTATTTAAACTTGAGTGGTCCTCAGAGTTTGGTCTCTTCATTGCAAGTTATGTGATCCTTGAGTCCGACTTTGATTTATTTATTTCGATTTACTTCCTTAGTTTTCGAATTTGAGTTCGACTTATTCATTAAAACTTTCATAGTTCTCGAAATTGAGTCCGAGTTCGATTTATTTATTAGGACTTCCACAGTTTTCAAGTTTGAGTTCAATTCTGAAAGCTGACAGCAGAGGTTCTCAGAGTCCTACTCCGATGTATTTGTTCAGACTTAGTTTTCTCGGAGTCCAAATTTTGCCATTTGAATTCGGTTGGTGCTCGATGTCGACTCCGATTCTTTCACTTCGACTTCTGCGGCTTCCTTGATTTCCTGTCAACGATCTGCGGCTTGCTTTGATAAAATGCGGCTGCGATAAAAATTTCAGCAATGATAATTTCAGGGAGAATAATTCTCACGGTGACGATTCCAGTGGATCGCAACAATCGCTCGTGATGAGTTGCCTTCGGCACAATGTGCGACGGCGACCAACGAATAATGTGGGACGTCTTCGATCGATCGTGTAGTGAAAACTTTCACGTGAGACTGTTGAAATTCTAGCCCCTTGAATCAGTTCCGCGTCTAACAATATGGGGGAAGGAAATTAAAAACCTGGAGCAATATCATCAGCGGTGCCGTCACTGGCACGAAAATCTGAATGGTGCTTCGAGCTTCAACTATTTATGGGTGTGCAGTCTTGAGATTTATTTCACTGATAGCGGTTTTCTCTTCATTGACTCGTGTCGATTAGTTGAAAATTTGTGCACCGTATTTGTTTATTATACGCTAGTGTAAAGACACTTGAACCTCAAGTAGACTCTTGACTTTTGAATCTCAAAAATTTGTAAGCCATATTTGCTTAGAAGACGCTGTATTATTTTCATTGTAGAGACGCTTGAACCTCAGGTAGACACATTGACTTTTTTGTTAGTCATAATTCTCAAATTTGGCATTTTTTAAATAAAATTTGACCTTAGAGAGCAGTCAGCTTCTGTACAGGGATATCAGATGCTCCGTGATATTTATGACCAGGTTTTACTTGAAAAATGGCCCAATATCATAATTTTTAGCCAGAAAATTTTCGATGTAGCTTCCATGGTCGAATTGCGAGGTGCTGGAGAAGCTTTGTTTTAAAACGTACTCAACGTCAATATTTTGGCAAAAATTTGGTTACTCGCATACGATATTTGACGAGTCATATAACTACCTATGTAATGGAAGACATACAAATAAAGAAAATATTCTACATCGACCTCATGACGTATTCAAAAAACTCCAACCCATCCAATGAAGAGAAAAATTATCATTGAAACGAATCATTGTACAAACGAAAACGATGCAAACACTACAGCAAGCCCCGAAACTTGATTCAAACTATCCAGCACTCGTCTTCTCAGTCTGAGATTTTGGACGGTAGTTCATGTTGGGTCAAATTTATGGATTGACGATAGTTTATTTCGGCTTCATATGACATCGCGCGGCTTCGAAACTTTTTAAGACTGTCGTAATACAGGATGGAGAAGCTAAAGTGGCAGCTCCTGAAGTTATCCGCATGAAATAATCGCCTCCAGAATTGCTCGTGTCAAATTGCTTTCGTTACGACCAGTAACGTGCCAATTACGGCATTTTATTCCGTGTAGCGATCGCGTCAGCATGTCTGTAGTCTGCAGCGTTAGTGGTGCTAATCTGCCCGGAGTCTGCAGCGTTAGTGGTGCTAATCTGCCAGTAGTCTGCAGCGTTAGTGGTGCTAATCAGCCAGTAATCTGCAGCGTTAGTGGTGCTAAACTGCCTGTAATTTGTAGCACTAATTATTATTACATTTTCTACGAGCCCAATACGGAGGATGAAGTATGACTGAAACAAGTTGTACGGTGTTGGATTCAAGCAACGAAGTACTGTAATTTTCTATTATAGCATCTTTTTACCACCGATGATTCCAAATGAGCACGGATCATTAAGTATTGTATGACTCCCTATGCACAATGCAGTCGTAAAAAATAGCAATAATCCTTACGCAATCGCGCTGTACACTGATGAATTACTAATGTGGCACGTTACACCACGTTATATCACATCGCATCGAATTACCCGGGCTGATTTATATCACAATCGACTTGATACAATGATGAAGAACCACAGAAAATTATTGCTTGGTTTTTCAAAATAAGAGCAATCAAAATAAAACTCGACACAACCAGACAATTTTCCTTCCGGACTTGAATCGCAATCGACTTGATCCAATGATGACGATGGGCCACCAGTAATTATTGCTCGGTTTTCAAAATAAGATCACCAAAAATACTCGACCCGAGCATGGTGCGTCCAGTGCAGAGTTGATCAGGCGTGCGATGACGGACAGCGTTTGCAGGGGTCAGTTTCATCATGAGCCACGTGCTTCAATTGAAGAGTTTCACTGCGGGGCCTGCAAAAACTGCTGCATGAGGTCGCTTTCTACTCCTCATGCTCTGTCCACTCCTCGCAATCGGCACTCTTTTCGTTTCTCATTCCTAGGTCAAATTCTTCGTCGCTGAAATGCTCCTCAAGAAATAAGCTGCGTTTTTTTGTTCCGTCTTGCCAGTTTGGGTTTAAACGCTGGGGAATTCGGTGATATTTTTGGGTAATTTGTATGGAAGAGTGGCCAGTCACTGAACCATCCAACCACGCCCGTACTTCACGAAGATGGATGTGTTTATAAGCAACAGGTGTGGGAATAAATAGCAAGCGTAAGCCTAAATACACTCGAAACTATACCATAAGATTTTTTTTTAAATAACACGAACGTTTTCAGGTGTTGAAGGCCGGATTTTTTTAGATTTTCACGTATTAATTAACAGGCTGACTACGTATCGGGACTTATGTACGTTTTACCACTATATAGATAAATTTATGATTTGTGTGTCGGTTTAAATGAACATCATTTTAATTGTTTCAGTACCTTTTGCTAGGAAAGATTTTAGCGCACGAGGTAAAATATCATCGTGCGATTGGATTTTTCAAACTTCTTCGGAAAAAAAATGCAAGTTCGTCCGATCAGTAAAGTCGTTTTCTAAACTCTGCTCTTTACAACCTGATTTAAACAACGTATTGATCACGCAAATGCAGTCAACGTTTAATGTAACAAAATATCTATGGTGTTGTGTAATGGACAAAATGCTCTTTGGGAAGATCACAAGTCGAAATTCTTGATTTTTCAGGAGAAAAGATTTTAACTTTGCAAACTGTTTTACGGAATGGGTTTGATCGAAAAAAGGAATCCTTCCTCTCAGTCAATTTTGAAGGTACAGTTATGACAGTTTTACCAAAATACGTAGAACGAAATGGCAAATTTATCAGTATGGATGAGTCAATTTTCCAAAATTTTGAGTAATGACGTTCTTACAATGAGAAAAATGATCATTTTTTATGTACCCAGGTTTTCAATCACATTCTGGCTATTTTCATCGTGTGGTGACGTAGGTGCTGCTGTAACAAAGAAGACAAAAGCGCGTTGGAATTATCGCGAGCACTAATGTCGCTCGAGCTGATGATAGGTGGTGCTGCATCCTGCTGCCTCTCCGTAAACGGTATTTTAGCCTCTCCGTAAACGGTAATTTAGCCTCTCCATAAATGGAGTTTTAGCCTCTCCGTAAATGGCGTTTTAGCCTCTCCGTAAATGGCGTTTTAGCCTCTCCGTAAATGGCGTTTTAGCCTCTCCATAAATGGAATTTTAGCCTCTCCGTAAATGGAGTTTTAGCCTCTCCGTAAATGGAGTTTTAGCCTCTCCGTAAATGGCGTTTTAGCCTCTCCTTAAATGGCGTTTTAGAGGGTAAATTTGTGATCAAACTCGCCGCTTGTACGTGGCCTTGATATGAATTGAATTTTAGATATGTTTGTAGCAAAAAGTAACTGGTTGTAAAAATTTGCTAATTGCTAAAAACTTGCTGCTTGCTAATTTTTTGCCAAAGCAGCGATTGTTCCTTTTTTTGGCGACTATTGCCTTCAAGGGTTTCATTCCTGTTGGGATTCTATCGCCTTTCAGGATTCTGGTATCTTTTCAGTCTAGGGCTGCACACCAACATTTCCCTGGGCAAAACAATGTTCTCTCGATGAACTTTAACTCGAACAACGCCATCTTTTTAACGCGATGAAATTTGAGCAATTAAGTTAGGATACGTTTTTGAAAATTCTGCACATGATACGCCGATGACCGTCAACACTCCTAAAGATTGCTAAAAAAACTCTGCACAACAAGGTTACGATTGTGTACCAAATCTGCACCACAAGGTTACGCGTGTGTACCAAATCTGCACCACAAGGTTACGCGTGTGTACCAAATCTGCACCACAAGGTTACGCGCGTGTACCAAATCTGCACCACAAGGTTATGCCTGTGTACCAAACCTGCACCACAATGTTACGCGCGTGTACCAAATCTGCACCTGCAGATTACGTGCGTGTACCAAATCAGCACCTGCAGATTACGGGGTTGACATTGTAAAAGTTTCCGTACTCATCACGGTCCGCCTTTTGCGCTGAATTTTATAAAATTACCATCATTCTCGACCGCCCTCTGGCGCCTCGCACGTCCGTGTGACCTGTGCCTCGCCTCCTGCATGACGGTGGACGCTCCGGCATTCCCGACACGAGTTCCTCCTCCAAAAGCGGCCTTGAGTTCCCTCATTTTCCCTTGATTTGTGCTTTCATTTTCAGCGCTCTCTTTCCCTAGCTGTTAAAGTGGTCGCACGCTGCTGTGTAATTCGACGGTGGGAGCTCTCCCTGTGGGATAGGGCCTCGGAAGTTACAATTATTTTGGTGATAAAGATACACTCAGGCTCCTGTAAAGGAGGTACTATATGGCCACTGTTGTGTGTTATTTCGATGGCATGATTTTCTTGGTGTTTGAACAGGAGCTTCGATCTTTTAGGTTTTTGGGGTTTGCCCGCTGTCGTGAGCTGTTTTTTTATAGCGCTCTTCACCGACCAGTAGTCACAAACTTGCATCAAAACCAAACGAAGACATGATCCAGTTGATGTTTGCTTCTTTCCAACATCGCATACCACAATTGGCTTTGAAAATGAGCTGGATATTAAACTTCAATTTTACCTACCGTAATTGAGGCGTTAAGCATCCCTGCTTATCACGCTAAATGCTCTTGCTTCAGCTCAGTTTTCAAGGATTCTAATATCTCTGAACTGCTCAACGTCCGCCTTTTTTTTAGGAAACGCACGCCCGCTCCCACGATTTGCTGCACATTTCCTGCCTTTGTGCAGTGCAGTATGTAGTTCGCAGTGGCTTCTTACGTGCTTCCAGTATCGCAATTGCTTCCGCTACCCTATCTCGGACGCCCGGTCACAGCTCGCCAAATGCGGGGTGCTTATTGTCCACACAGTCCAGCCACTGGCTTGCTCCGATGGAACCAAAAACTGATTGTGTCACTGGCATTGCGGGCAGTTGTTGCCTTTTTAGGTGACTGTTTGGTCTAGTACGCTGTACCTAGAGGCAGGCTTGGCTATCTCGGTGCCTGTACCCAGAGGCAAATTTTCCGGTGCTCCTAAAGCGTGAGGGCTACCACACTGTCGCATGAGTTCTACCGCTAGCTAGTACTATAGCAGGAGGTTAGGTTACTAATGAATATTACCAAGTTCCATACTTTTCATTCAGCGATAAACACTTGATTTGTAAATCTCAGAAGCCCGAGCTGAGAGTTAGGTAGGCCTTCTTTTTGTTGAAATAAAATGCTTTTGTTATGGTAAGGACCACCTTTTTTCGGTTCACTGCTGTCCTGTTCTTCAGCTCCTACTACTTTCTTCTTCAACTTTGATCTTGTTTCATAATCTTCTTTCACAACTTACTGTTTCTATGCCCTTTCTGCGTAGATTCCGCTTTTTCGTAACTCCATACTAAATGGTGCCTTCCTCCTTCCTCTCTTTGGATCGCATATGTTGCTGGGTAGGGAGGCTAAAACTAACGACTAATCTAATCTGCACATCTCAAATTGCACCTGGGTAGGCAATATATGGCGGTAGACCTCACGCTATAGTTGCAACAGTTTGCATGTGCTTGTACCTGTACCTAGAGGCAAGCTTGCCAGTGTCTGTACCTAGAGGCAAGCTTGCCAGTGTCTGTACCTAGAGGCAAGCTTGCCAGTGTCTGTACCTAGAGGCAAGCTTGCCAGTGTCTGTACCTAGAGGCAAGCTTGCCAGTGTCTGTACCTAGAGGCAAGCTTGCCAGTGTCTGTACCTAGAGGCAAGCTTGCCAGTGTCCGTACCTAGAGGCAAGCTTGCCAGTGTCTGTACCTAGAGGCAAGCTTGCCAGTGTCTGTACCTAGAGGCAAGCCTGCCAGTGTCTGTACCTAGAGGCAAGCCTGCCAGTGTCTGTACCTAGAGGCAAGCCTGCCAGTGTCTGTACCTAGAGGCAAGCCTGCCAGTGTCTGTACCTAGAGGCAAGCCTGCCAGTGTCTGTACCTAGAGGCAAGCCTGCCAGTGTCTGTACCTAGAGGCAAGCCTGCCAGTGTCTGTACCTAGAGGCAAGCCTGCCAGTGTCTGTACCTAGAGGCAAGCCTGCCAGTGTCTGTACCTAGAGGCAAGCCTGCCTTTGCCTTTACGCTGCGTCAGCGGTCGCAACGCTCGCCGCGCGCAAGAACTTGCTTTTGCTGAAGAAAAACACCCCATTCCTCTCGAGCAAAAAAGTCGCACTCGTGCTTATGAATGTGAGGCCAAGTTCTAGTATGAACTCGTTAGCAAATGACACGAGATGCTGGCGTACTTCTTTGACATGTTCCAGACGCTTGGTGGAGATGTGGTCTTCGGGGACTGTTGTAGTGTGGTCTGTAGAGCAATGCACTTCCTGATGCCGTGTTTCCAAAGACCTGTTCGCCTAGCTCGTGAATGCAACTTATATGCGAACTCGGTGGTGGTCCGCGCATACCCTTACCCAATAACAAACTGGAGGGTTCATCATTGTGCGTGGTCCAAAGACCTGTTTGCGTAGGTCACAGTTGTGGTGCTGTGAGTGTAGCTTGTATGCGAACACGATGGTGGGCCACATATATTCGCATCCAGTAACAAACGGGAGTGTTTAGCATTGTGCATGGCACTTGACGTCGGTGTCTCTCATAACATTTATGGTCTTCGGTGAAAATCTTGGCTGCTTCTGCGTTTGTTAGTCCTGTTGTAAGTTGCCGTTTTCATTTCCTCGCTGGTCTGCATCGTTTTATTCATTTTTTAAGTAGAAGTATGCGAGAACGGTAGCCGGAGTGACTGTAAAGGACGACACCCGTGCTTGAAAATCGTCTGCCTGCATCTCGTTGGACTAAAATCGTCCAGTGAAAGAATTTGCATTGTCTTCACGAGAGAATCAAAACACTGTCGCGTCAGAACGCGCTCTTTGGAGGCGTCAGCATGTTTTTGAAATCCTTTCATTCATATAAGTCACGGCGGTTGTCAAAGTTTTAATGCATCAAGTAAGTGTTTCTGCGTTCAACAATTCGCTGAGGTGGCGATATTAGAATGTGATCAGTCTAGCTCTTCTTGTTGCTGTGCCGAGGGAATTCGAAGCAAGCCGTGACATACCTTATCTTATTTCATGAACTTCTTTCTCATCTTACTGTTTCTATGTTCCTTCAACATAGATTCTTCATTTTCTTATCTCCATACTAAATGGTGCCTTCCTTCTTCCTCTCTTCGATACGCTCTATTTTTGTAGCGGATAGGGAGGCTTAAACTAACATATCTTATAATCTTAACATACGCAGGTCGTCTTGGTTGAGTTAAAGTTTTGTGACAGTTTTGCGTTGAAAATCGAGAATAGACAACTGTTGCCTTATTGAAGCCAAAGAAATTGTATCAGTGGAGTGATAAATGAATTATTTTCATTGGGTGATTGCATATGAGAGCAATCTAATCGGATACTATCAACGTTGTTTCTTGGAGGGTGTGATACATTGAAAGAAACAAAGGAACGCTATTTTAATTCATTATGATAGGGCCTAATATTTTCTCTCATATTAAGCATGTAGCATAAGAAAAATTCTTTATCAGAGAGAGAAGCAAGCAACTCCTCCTGTTCATCTCTCGTGACACGAAAAACTACGTGCGTGCGTCAGTAGAGTTACAAAAATCGGTGTTCAGATTTTGTGGCCTAAACCTCTGCTTAATAATTGCTGAGTAATTGCAGGCAAAACGAATCAATTAATCAATTTATGGAGACACAACGAATCAATTAATCAATTTATGGAGGCACAACGAATCAATTAATCAATTTATGGAGACACAACGAATCAATTAATCAATTTATGGAGACACAACGAATCAATTAATCAATTTATGGAGACACAACGAATCAATTAATCAATTTATGGAGACACAACGAATCAATTAATCAATTTATGGAGACACAACGAATCAATTGATCAATTTATGGAGACACAACGAATCAATTGATCAATTTATGGAGACACAACGAATCAATTAATCAGTTTATGGAGGCACAACGAATCAATTAATCAATTTATGGAGACACAACGAATGTTGTTTAGGACAAGAAAAATCCAGTTCTCCTCAGAGGGATGCAACTGTTGTATTTATAGGTATTAGAGCTCTCAGAGCGAAGATGTGAGGTCCAAAGCTGAAGGTTAAGTAGAGTTTCATTTAATTAAGAAAGAGTAGGTTTTTTGTTTCGTTACGAATAATTTTTTTCTGTTCTTTACTGTTCTGTTTTTTAGCGCTTCTGTTTTCTAGAAGTCTATTAAATTAGGTAAAAAAATAATAAACGCTGAACACTAGAGAAAATAACTGAATGAAATATCCTATCAATTACATTTGTAAAAAATTTTTACATGTTGGAGACTTTATGGACACCCTGTATAAATTGCGGTTGTTCAAGGTAGTAGATCTTTCCATCATCCCTCGGCACGGAAAGGGTTAAACTTGATTATTGAGCTGTCCATCTTGTAGAGTGTGTTTTGTCGAATTTATGCAGCAGTGCATGCGCTAAACTCACATTAATATGCAGTATTTTTCTGTTTTCATTGTCTGGTTATCTGCTGGACATTCTGATAACGCCTTCCCCCTTTATCAATGATGTAGGCTGATTTGTATGAGGAGTTTCATGAACCATGCTCGCAATCGTTCTGGTTTGTCTATCAAGCAACGTAATTGCTGCTTCAGATTACAGCCCTTCAGCTAGTGTTACATTATATTTACTACCAATGTACACGGGGCGTCAAAATTGACGAGATTCGATATTTTGCTTGAATAAATCCTCCAGATGTGGATGGCAAACAAATTTACATACATACATATACCGGGCTTATCCTCCCTATGAGAGGGTAGCCGACAGCAGGCCACAATCACCACACTTAGTCACTAGGAGGCGAGAGAGGCAGCACTGGCCGCACCTGAACTGCCAGGATCAGCAGCAGCCCAGCACAATCACCTTCCACAGTCAGGCCCGACAGCCACAGCTGGTTTACCCCGACCGCTTCATTGAGTGCAGCAAACAAATTTATCGACCATAATTGTACCAGCCATTAAAATATTCTTGTACTTGTGCACTGGCGAAACTCGTATCGCAGATACGGTCATTGAGCATCCTTAATGTGTTCAATGAAAGTTCGATGTAATAACATAAGAGAAATTACGCACGAAAATACACATGAATTTATTTATTTAGAAATTTATGGAGACACGTGGCGTTTTATTACATAAAGGATACTACAAACGGCTTTGGCTTCTGCATATTGATTTAACAACCGCTATTGTAAATTACGTCATAAGGAAATCGTTAGTCCGCATTAATATGTTCATATTTGTTGAGTTGCATTGGTTTATGCGTGTAACTTAACTTGGCTTAGCAGGTAGCATTATAATTATCAGTAAGATACTGTTGCGTTACGGAAAATAACGGATCAGAGGCAGTTGTGTAGCACGGATGCAAAGATTTACGTAGATTTAGGCTTTTAAACCAGCTCATTAAACCTTCACTAACGCACACATAAGTATATTAGCATATTATAGAATTAAATGGGCGATTTTGGGGAAATTTAATACGTAAAATGAAAAGAAGAACCAATATAAAAGGGAACATTCTTTTAATCGCAAACGTTTCGGAATCTCTGATTCCATCATCATTTTTTTATATATTAGCATATGTCACAGTAATCACAGTACATAGGTTCCATCTGTCGTACTCTAATGTCCAGAGTAGCCGAGCACGCTGGGCGCAGCTGTAGAACCGGTCGTCCACTTGGTTCTCCTCCACTGTCCTCTGTTCGATCCCATGCGGAAAACTGTAACGTCCCTGTTTCCGTAAATCATTTTAAAATCCTTGCAGGTGCCCCTCATACGATTGATTTACGCATCCTCGAGTCGCTATACATTTTTAAGCTCAGACCCCCTCTAAATGATACTCAAAGTGCTTTTCCTCTTCTCGTTGCAAATACATGATCATTAGTTTAGGTTTTTTAATTTTTGTTTTGTTGTATATTTTAGTTGTAGATCTACGACTATTTTTCTGTATATGTTGTAGTATTCTTTTGCATAGCGTAGTTTCAATTTTCTCATTTTCGTTTTGTTTTGTTTTGTTGCAGAATTCTTTTCTTTGCTGAAGATGAACTGTTTAGTTCGAAACGTTCAATTTTATTCATTTAGACTTTACTATTTGTAATAATAAAATGGCAATTCGTACAGAGATTTTCGCCTTGCTTTTCATTTTAAGAATGAGACGCGTCAATGCGGATTCAGTTTTAGATTAGTATATGTCCATGTGTGTGTGCGTGTGTGTTTGGGTGTGTCTGTTTGGGTGTGTCTGTGTGTGGGTGAAATGCGAGAACAAATACACATCTTCATATTGGATTCTTCATACGCATACTGGATTTTCATACGCATACTGGATTCTTTATACGCATACTGGATTCTTTATACGCATACTGGATTCTTTATACGCATACTGGATTCTTTATACGCATACTGGATTCTTTATACGCATACTGGATTCTTCATACGCATACTGGATTCTTCATACGCATACTGGATTCTTCATTTGCATACTGGATTCTTCATTTGCATACTTGATTCTTCATACGCATACTGGATTCTTCATTTGCATACTGGATTCTTCATTTGCATACTGGATTCTTCATTTGCATACTTGATTCTTCATTTGCATACTGGATTCTTCATACGCATACTGGATTCTTCATACGCATACTGGATTCTTCATACGCATACTGGATTCTTCATACGCATACTGGATTCTTCATACGCATACTGGATTCTTCATACGCATACTGGATTCTTCATACGCATACTGGATTCTTCATACGCATACTGGATTCAAGCGCAATAGCACTAGAAACACACTATCTGGTCCTATCTCCCTCAACATCTAGGACGTGTGCGGGTAACCAAGCGATATACACAGTACAATTTCAGGTTCGATCTGCAAATTCAGTGTCTCATACCAACTTAATCTCGCGGTGACACAAAGACTCGGCCGTATCGGCGTCACCTGGCGATAGCAAGCTGATTGATAATTTTATAATCTAATTTTCTGCTCATTTATATAACACACGTTGGTGGCCTCGGGCTATTTCCTTGTTTTGGAGTCGAGCGACTGATATTTCTTTCATTTGACTTTTTCTGGTTTGTTTAAATCTCGGGACCGTAGAAATTAACGTGTTCCTAACTCCTCTGCACTTTTATCTAGAGGTCACTACACTCACCTGTTTTTTTTCGTTCGAGCCTTGCCGGGATACGAAATTACAGGATACGAAATTATAGATTACGAAATTACAGAATACGAAATTACAGAATACAGAATTACCAAATACAAAATTGCAGAATACGAAATTGAAGAATATGAAATTACAGAATATGAAATTACAGAATATGAAATTACAGATTACGAAATTACAATACAAATAAACCATTAAAACGTAATTACAACAATGAAATGATCGATTAAGGTGTCCTGTATGTCATTCGCCAAGCTCCAACACCAGCTACCACGTAGGTGTGTCACAATGCTTGTAGTTGTGATGGGCCGTTGTACCCTGGATGGCGTGGCTCGCACCCGACCGAGAGCTAATCACACTCACAATGGACGATGCTGATGGTTTGGAAAAGCGACTCTCGACTCAACAACCTCTAGCCCAGGGCTCCTCAACCATTCTATTGTCGCGTTCTCCCTTAGCTCAATGATGTATCTTCATGTACCCCCAGCACGGGTAAAGGTTTAAGAAACTATAAAAATACACTTAATGATTATTATTATATATACTTATACGGTTGTATGTGAATATATATTGTACATTTTAACATATGAAGTATGTTAAATGTACTCCTAGGGGTGCATGTACCCCCGGTTGAGAAGCCCTGCTCTATAACCCATTACGTCTAAAAGTTTCATGACAATCACGGGCAACATTGAGGCTATGAAAGTCACTCTGGCGGTCGCTGAAGCAGACCTGAAAACTTCAATTTCCTTCCATTAGTTGCTGTTCAATTTTCTCATTAAGGGTTTTTGTCCTGCTCAAATAGTGCTCTTATCTAACCACCGTCGATTTATTTTATTCTTCATGTTAATGGTTTTCTTTACGAACTCTTCCCTTCTAATGTTCCTCACTTCTCTGCTTGCTCAGTTTTACCAGCTATCTTTTGATTTAGAATGTAGAATCTTGTTTACGGAAAAGCGACGTAACAAGTGTAAATTTTCGCTTGATGTTGTGACAAGTATACTGCGTGGAATCATTGTGGGTCAGTGCGGGAATATACCTGTGACATTTAAGATGAAAATGCTGCCAAATTGCTTACTGGCGTGCCTGTTCTAGAAAGCGAAATAATGACTGCATTGAACGCCCTCCTCAGCGCTCTCGTACCACGCAACTCGGTGTATCGTTGTGCAGTGGCCGGCAAGAGTTAGTTATATTGCCGTACATATTCAAGTAGAAAACATTAATTAACATTGCATGCTGCTATACAGCCTTTTTTTCGTCACAACAGCTCTTGTAATGCCCTAAATTTAAGACTATATTAATTCTATTTGATTTATTTGTATTAACAAATGCGATTAGGCTAGTTTTTAGTAAAGTTGTGGGAAAATGACTGTGTTGGCCGTTAATAAGAACAAAAAGACCAGACTCAAACTATACCTCAATAAGGTTGGTATGTGAGGCTTCTGTAAGGCCATCTGACGAGTACTGCCCAACCATGTCAACCCCGTATTCTCGTATACCCCTGAATTATACCCCTCAAATGTGATACCCCTCTTATACCCTCAAATGTGATACCCCTCACCACACCTCTCAAATGTGATACCCCTCTTATACCCTCAAATATCAAACCAGCATCTAATCTAATGTAAATACCCACGTCTTACAATCTCCGGCATATTGAAATGAATAATGATAAACCCCAATTGTGTCTTGAAATTATGAATAATAACCACCAGGAAAAAATATTTTTATCGACCCTAAAACTCGATGGCTGTGATGTTGAAACAATCTTGAAAGTAGAATGCTGCCAGTTGTGCTTCGGGTCAGTCGCCTGTCTCAGCACAGTGATAATTTAAACAACTTACTTGTCGCAAGTGATACAGCAATAGATTAGATCTTAGGTCTAGTATTGTCTAGTATAATGAGTGACATCAGGCATTATGATTAGAAAGCGTGGGAGCTAATTTTGCAGCACATGCCTCCGGAGGCGCTCTCGTTGTATAGTTTGTAGGGTGAGCCAGTATTGCCTTACGACTTGCCAACTTCCCAAATGCGTGTAGTGTACATCGAAAATTATACCGAACTCCGTACGTTTTTCTTCATATTTCCTACCAGAATAAATGCCTTTTTCACGGGCTTCAGCTGAAATTTCGAGTACTTGTAGAATAAGATAATGAAATTTATTTATAATTGGTCGATTCTTAGGGATAACAAAATATTAGTGTTCATGCAGTTGTTCATTTACTTACTTAACGTTTCTTTAATTTATCCTCATCTCAACACCCGCATTCGCACTCAACGCACATTGCCGTACGGAACTGATAACCTGCAACTAATTTTTAATTCAATTTCAAGGTATCTTAACTATCTTGAATTTACTTTTGAATTCTCTATTGCCTTCACCGTCCTTCTGTTTTTGCTCATCTGTTTGACCCTCCATGCACACCTCGCTGCGTACCCAAGCGTCCATTATTTTTGCATTCAGTTTCTGTCGCAAAGTTTCGGAGGCTTGTTACCGTGTGTGCGTGTGTGCACTTCTCTAGTTTTTGCAGCGAATTTTTTACCTTTTAACTTACTTAGATGGGAACGCGACTCCATTTGACAAGTCCACACAAGTTCACAAAAAGCGAGTCCCCCAAAGGAAAAACTCTGCTCTGATCGATTCCTGGATGGCGTTAACGCGTTTCCTCCTTGTAACTTCGGGCCACAAAAGTTACGGGATAACCTCAACGATTACGGAAAGACTAAACGATTTCACGTCCATGTCCGAAAAATTGTGACGATGATTTAACAATTTTGTGACATTCTTAGATCTGGGGTTTTAAGATACTTTTTGTTTGTGCGAATTTGTTGTTTGCTGCTGTTAGCACGCTGGCGGCTGGTACAAGTAAGTTTAAATTATTCGGCAGTTTTGTGCACTGCACCCTGTATTCGCGGGCAGTTATGGGCTATTCTTTGTCCTTTGAGTGATGCAGTAGGAACATGCGGGAAAATTACTGTTTTGGTTGTTAATGGCAAAAAGATCGAAGTCAAGTCATACCATAAAGAGGTGAGCGTGCGAGGTTTCTGTGAGCCCATTTCACGAGTACCGTCCCACCAAGTAAATGCCTGATTCTCTTTGACCATTCTAATGTGATACCCCTCCTATGCCGCTCAGATGCCATGTTTTCTACTGCTTTGAATAAGTAATCGAAAGCAATATTTCGTTTTTTAGTCGTCTCTATTTTGGATGGTTTTTTCATTAAAGAAATATCTGACGAAGATGCGAGTTTTCAGGTCACTTGAGAGCTTTAGCGCTGACCGTAAAATTTCTCATATACACTCAAATTAAAAGATGATCTAAACGGGAATCTTTTCCCTAGAATATTTGAGAAAACCCGACCTGTCGACATTTTGAGTCAACTTTTTGGTATTATTCTGTTATACTTGTCATTGTTCTAGAGTAACCTGCTGTCCACTGAAGCAGAAGCAGCAGCAGCAGCAGCGACAATTGCCGAGAAATCTTTCAGGGAAGCGCAGTTCAGTTTGCTTTTTCCCACCGCTTATCTACTTCTCTCGTGTGAGCGGTCAACACTTCTTGCTGCGTGATACTGAATTTGCAGGAAAACTTGTTAGTTGGTCTGACACATATTTCGTTCTCTTGAGCATGTGTCTTAGTTCGAATCCCGGCAGTGCTGCTGGCTGATCTCCCCGTCGGGAAAAGGGAGAACTCAGCCACAACTCCCCACTCCATCCAGGTGTCGGAAATGGGTACCGGCTTGACCGGGGGTAACCATCATTGCGTCCTGTTGTTAGTCATTAGGCATTTGAAAAACTAATATACAAGATGATGTGTATCAGGCTTGATTGGAATAAAACATCCTTTCATCCGCTGAGAGGATCTTCTATAGCAGCCTCGCCTGGGCATTTCAACTCCACTCATTTCAATGCGAATTTTATCTGGTCTTCTGAAGTCACCCTCGTTCATTTGTGGTCATGTTAGCATGTTAACTGCGGCAGGTTAAACTCTTGTTCAATATTCAACTCAAATTTAAAGTCAATTAAAGTATAATGACTGACATCAAGCGTTATGGTTAGAAAGCGTGGGAGCTAATTTTGCAGCACATGCCTCCGGAGGCGCTCTCGTTGTAAAGTTTGTAGAGTGAGCCAGTATTGCCTTACGACTTTATGTGACGTTTTGAAAATAGCAAACATGAACTGGATCGTGCCTTCATTTAGCTTTAATCGAGTATTTATGAAAATTGAGTTTGTGACTACTGGTCGGTCAGCAGCATTATGAAAATCCCCTCTCAGTGGCCACCGGTGAGTCACGTCACAGAAAACATGTTAACCCAGAATCTGAAGTGATCAATATAGTCTTCAGAATTAGGAACCAGGTGCGTCCAAATCGTGTTTTTTCTCATATTCTATTGTTTTCTTCCATTCGTATGAATGTTTTCGAAGTGAAGTAATATTCAGGCGGTGATTTGCCATTCTTCCGTTTTGAATTCCATTTTGGTTTGCTCACTGAATTGCACGTTAATATTTCGGATCTTCGTGTGGCCTCGGTATTCTCAATTCAAAGTAATTTATTGAAGCCAAGCTGCCGACATCTCGTGTGGCCTTGTCCGAAAAATCGTATACGTGCCGCGTGAAAAATGTGCCTGACATAAATTCCCTGTACTTATATTGTTTTGTGTATGAATTCTTTGCCAAATATCAGCTTAATCTTGCCACTTCACTTCATAGGAGAGATCCTTGGAGGGATTCATTCCTGTTCTCCTTACCTTGGAATGACCCCCCTCAGGGGGATACAACTATTGTATCAATGGGAATTAGCGCTCCCAGGGGAACCATGTTAGGGCCTGAGCTAAAGGTTAGGTAGGCTTCCTTTTTGTTGTAATAAATTAGGTTTTTGTTTTGTTACGGACCATCTTTTTTCGGTTCACTGCTCTCCTGTTTTTTCAGCCCCTACTACTTTCTTCTTCAACTTTTTTCTCATTTCATGAACTTCTTTCCTAGCTTACTGTTTTGTGCACCTTGTGCATTGATTCTGCGTTCCCTCAACTCCATACTAAATGGTGCCTTCCTCTTTCCTCTCTTGGAACATCTTTGTCGTGGTTAAGGGAGGCTAAAACTTTCTTATATAATAATAATAATAACCTTGGAATGACCCTTAGGGTTACAGCTCCCTCCATTTACCTTGGAATGACCCTAGGAGTGATAGCTTCCCCTCGCTCTACCTTGGAGTGACCCTTAGAAGAGGGGGGAAATTCTCATTTGCTGGAGTCATTACTCGTTTTTACGCCCTCCTGCTGAAGGTCTTCGTGCCGGGGACCGAGGATGAAGGCATTAGTGTTCGCTTCTCACGTAGTTTCAATGGACTTTTTGTGCCATCTAGTCCTCCAAAATAACGAGTTTCTGATTGTTCTTGCGATTTGATTCTCCTGATAGAACAAGATGTATTTTCGTTGGTATTGAATCGAATATTTTTGTGTCAATGAACAGCGAATTGAGCTGGTGGTCTGTATAAATGCTTTAGGGCTAATGACTGTGTATTTTTGGATGCTTGAAGAAGTATCCGCTTTGCAGCAGTAGACCCCATGAGCGTTCAGGACTTCGTAATCTATATTTATTTAAAGATATCCCAACAACGTGAAGTAATCGTTGCTCGATGAAATACTTAATTTACGAAGTAACTCGATTACGTCAAACAAGTTTTAAGATTTGTTAATTTTTGAAAATCGCATCCCTTTGGGAAGTGTGCTAAACAGGGTTGTTTTTCAACGGACCTTGGGACCTGTGCGCTCCGGGAATGGGTAGGATTCCCGAGCTGCGTCCTGAGGATTAAAGCCCCTGCAGCTCCATTTAACATTTTTACCGCAACGTGACCCACCGGTGGTACACGGAGGAAATTTTCAAAATGCCGCTGACCGACCAACAGTTCCAAACTCAATTTCATTAAATACTTAATCAAACTTAATTTAAACAATTTAAACAATTTATTTACCACAGGTGATACAGAGGTAGAATTTTACTTAAGTCTAGTACAATGGTCAAATTTGAGTATAGCTACCTGTGGGCCCGAATAAGTTCAGCGACTTCTAGGGCATCCTACCATCACGTTATTCTAGGGTGTACAAAAGTTTAACCTAGTTCACTTAACCTAGTTTCGCATTAGACTGATCATTGAGATAATTAACTCGATATTTTATGCTGTATTTTACAATATAGGTCAAGTCGGCTATATTTAACAGTATGTTCGATAAAACGATTCAAGAGCAGAGAGAAGATTGGTTATGGTACACAAGGCAAGTTACATTATGACATTATCATTAGTTACATGTAGGAGGCAAGATTTCGACACGGTGATCTTACACGACTAGTATTCTGATAGGAAGTGAGACTCAAGATGTCTTTTGAATACTGTGTACGAATTACATTCACGGATCTCTGCAGGTATAGAGTTCCAAGTTTTGGTTCCAACGAAGAGAATACTGTGTTGCGACCTGGCCTTTGAATTATAAGGAAGCATGAATTTACTTCTATTTCGGGTTAAATGGTCGTGATGACCAGTTTGCGCAGTCAATAATTGTCTTAGGCTATTGTCGCCATCATTTCTTAATGTTTTGTAAATGAAATTACAGATGGAGATTTTGTAGAGATCCGAAAGTTTAAGTATTTGTAAATTTTTGAAAGAATCATTTGTGTGAGCATTATATTCTAGGTTCTTTACCGCTCTGACAGCCCTTTTCTGCAGAGTAAAAATTTTGTTGGTTTTATTTTTATCAGTTCCGTGCCATGCTTCTATTCCGTATTGCAAGTATGGAGAAATGAGCGTTCGGTAGAGCATTTGTAAAGCTGTTACAGGCAGAAAATTTTTAACTTTATTTAGGATTCCGATGGATTTTGATAATTTAGAACTAATATGAGTGATGTGCTCTTTGAAGGTCAGATGTTTATCTATTATGATGCCCAGAAACTTACATGAGTTGGTTTCTTCGATTTCACCTTCGCCAATTTTAATGCATGGGAGAGATACATCTTTCTTGTATGAGAAAGTAATATAATTTGTTTTATCGATATTTAGGCTTATTTTATTAGCTTTGAGCCACGATGAAACCTTGTGAAGTTCAGTATTTATACTCTCCACAATCATAGCAGGATTTTGGTTCGGAAGGACCGCAGAAAGCGTACTGTCATCGGCAAAAAGTATGAATTTGAAGAATGATGTAGATTTTACAATATCATTGATAAAAATCAGAAACAAGAGAGGCCCGAGAACAGATCCTTGTGGAACTCCATGGCTAATTGTCTGTGGGTCTGATTTTGCGTCGTCAATGACAACGTATTGCTTCCGATTTGTTAGGTATGATCTGAACCAATCATGGGCAATCCCTCGAATGCCATAAAAGTGTAGTTTCGATAATAGCATTTTATGGTCCACACAATCAAATGCTTTTCGGAAGTCAAGAAATACAGAGAAGACAGGCTTTCCTTCATCTATATTAGAATAGAATAATGAATAATATCATCTATATTAGAATAATGAAGGCACGATCCAGCTAACGTTTGCTATTTTCAACGTTGTAGACCATCACACAATTGCTTTTGAATTTGAGTTGAATACTGAACTTCAGTTTTACCCGCCGCAGTGAAAGCGTAAATATTCACAGCTCCATTTTACGGGGGTGAAAAAAAAATTTCATGAGTGGTCGAACACAATTGATGATGTCAAACCCAATATAAGTCAACACATGCGAGACTTGGACGGTAATTTTGTCTGTCTTCGTCAGCGTCCTTCAGAGAGCTATCTTCACAGTCTGGTTGCCTCCCTTAGCTAAACACCATAAAATGAGCAGCACTTCTCGCAGGAAGCCGTCGATCGTGGGCTCAGGTTTGTATCCAAATGCAGGCCTTATTCTTTTTCTTACCCATACTCCAACCTCGAGCAGCCGGTGTCCCGTGCAATTAACAGACCTCATTGCATTCATTGTTTATTCTTTTGTATTCTCAATTTGTAAATATCTTAATCTTGTCGAGTTGCTCACGCCTGCTTTTGCCAGTAGCCTAGCAAGACGCGGAAATTTTGCCCCCTCTAGTGCCGCTCAAACTCATTCTTTACAGTTTCTCTGGATAATTTTGCCTCCTGCCAGTACCACTCAAATTTATATATTTTACTCGGAGTTTCTCTGTGGATGATCTCAGTAACTGAATGGGAGTCGACTTCAAGCCTTGAATAAATAGCTAAATAAATAATTTGAAAATCGTCAACAAATACCACCTTTTATCAAGGTTTTCAGAGAACCGAATACATTTATTTGGTATCTATCCTTGGAATCAACAATCATATATTTACAGAATAAAAGTTTCAAATTTGCATATTATTCTCAGCGTTGAAATATCACGTGATGAAAATTCATTTTATACTCTTCACGATTACTGTTTCTCGAGAAAGATAAAATGTTTGAAAAAATGAGCACAAGATATGGGAAATATCAAGCAATGTTTTTAAAGTATCGCAACGCAGGGCTGCGGAATGACATTTCGTCGTCAGATCCATAAATTTTTTATGGAGTGTGAGGGATGTTCTGTACCTTCAGGGTTCCGACACTCAATGTTCTAGCATTGCGTCAGAAACGGAATTTTTCACCAACTTTAGACTTTTCCACAGAAAATTCTTGTCCTAGAGGTTGACGACTTGACACAGGAAGCCCTTTCTTATGTTGAAATAAAATAAGTTTTTGTTTCGTTGCGGATTATCTTGTTTTTCGGTTCACTGCGGTCTTGTTTTCAGCACCTACTACGTTCTCCTTCAACGTTTATCTCGTTCCATAAACTTATTTCTCAATTTACTGTTTCCAGCCCCTTGTGCATAGATTCTGCGTTTCCTTAAGTTCATATACATGGTGTCTTCCGCCTTCCTCTCTTTGAAACTCCTTTGTTGCAGTTAGGAAGGCTTAAACTAACATCTAATCTGATCATTAAGGTATGAACTCATTAATTTGATCATCTCACTCGACTTAGATCGTTTTGTATTACCCCCAGCGCTAGTAAACTCAACCTTGCTTGCACCGGCTGATATAACATTAAAAATACAGTGAAATATGTCCAGAACGCGCTGTTATATTCTGCTGTGTGACTGGAAAGTGTACCATCCTGATGGTTAACAGCAGAGGCAGTCCGGTGAAGCCCCAAGATCAGGCTTCTCACCAAGAATTTCACACGTACTTCGTTTCTCTGCCTTTTCGTGTAAGTATTTGCAGACATTCGCTCCGAGTACCCAGAATTCGAGTTAATAGCTTCTCGAGAACTCACACCGAGAATTTGACGGACAAATTGCTAGCGGAAGACCAAAAAGACTAATTGTAGTTGTCGGAATTTTGGGGCATCGCTCTGTCTGCCCCTTCCAGCCATAACCAGTTGGGCGGACGAAGTCGAGTTCAACTACTTCTTGCTCGAAGAGACTCGTTCATATTTCCTTCGCACATTGCTGAACAAATAATTTTATATTATTTCCATTCGTTTCACGAGGGTGAAAGAAAATATATTGATGTGTACGAATGCAACTGCTCAAGCTCGGTTAGTGAAAACTCTTGTGCAAGAAATAGATGCAAGGAATCGTGTGTGCTGACTGATGACCAACGGTGTGTGTGTGTTTGGAAAGTCAAGTTTGCTGGAGAACGACTTTTTCGCCTGTTGATGGTTGTACTCGTCACCGTGCCTGCCTCTCTTGACTTGAATTAAAATAACATTTTATAAGCACTCTTGGTTTTATGTGCAGGTCTTTGATTGGCGTTGCAACGCTAGCCAATTAAATATAAATTTATGAGTAGCTGTGCAACGCTGGCCAATTTATTATACATTTATGAGTGGCTGTGCAAAGCTAGCCAATTAATTATAATTTATGAGTAGCTGTGCAACGCTGGCCAATTAATTATAAATTTATGAGTGGCTGTGCAACGCTGGCTAATTAGTTTTAAATTTATGAGTGGCTGTGCAACGCTAGCCAATTAATTATACATTTATGAGTGGCTGTGCAACGCTAGCCAATTAATTATATATTTATGAGTGGCTGTGTCTAATATTGCCTATGCCTAATATCAATATCACTAATATTGATATTAGTGACACATTCATGATTAAAAATTTCCTCCCATCGAAATTATGCAAAATGCATCGAGTTCTTACAGGAACTTCAGACAGGAATTTCTTTTTGCCCATCATGATGGTTTATCAATTTACTCTTGAACAAAATACACACTGTACGCCAGTATTTTGAGTAGTAAGTATGAACAGTGTTTTTCCTCCAAATTTTGGAGGCAGCATTTCTAAGCGATTATTACGTCAATTTTATTTTCAACATTGTCGTTCCTTCAATTTTCGTAAGACTATGCTGCCTCTGTCACTGTGAAAATGCCTTCACTGCATCAACTCGAGTGAGCTATACCCTTCCTTCCTTGATACCTTCAACTTGACGAGCCTCATGCCCGTGTCCGTATACTTCTCTCGTGTGGCGCACTCGACACCCTCTCGTGCGCGGTCAGTCGCTCTATTGACTTTGCTGCAGAGAAAGTAGCCTATTCTTGACCGACCGCTAACGTCAGAGGAATTATGCCCTGCGCCAGTAGTCTGGATACCATTCGCCATGACTCGCTGTGAAAAAGTGGAGTCGCCTTTCTTATTCGCTAATTATATTCCTGTACAACAGCCAGCTATGCTTTCTGCACTCAACAGGATTTTATACCCGTATAGTATGTTCTAAAGGCTACGTTCTCTTGCTTATAATTTTCTCTTCAGATTTTTGCGAAAACTGCATTTGAATATGTACAACCCTGTAGAGGATACAACTATTTTACCTACAGAAATTAGCAGTCCTAGGAAGAAGAAGTGAGGTCCCGAGATGAGGGTTAGGTAAACTTTTCTTTTGTTGAAAGATAATAAGTCTTTTGTTTTATTACGGACCTTTTTCGATTGACGTCTGTTTTTTTCAACACCTCTGACTTTCTCCAACTTGAATCAAGTTTCATAAACTTCTTTCTAAACTTTCTGCTTCTAAGACCAATGGGTATTGTGTGGGAACTCATCTCGTACTTAGATTGCACGCTCCCTCAACTCCATGTTAAATGTTGCCTTTATCCTTTCTCTCTTTGGAATACATTCGTTATCGTTAGGGATGCTCAAACTAACTTATGGAATGCATTTCAATATTCATTGCGGTATGTGATCTATTTTGACAAGTTCTCTCCTGATCAATTTCTGTATTTGTGCATCCGTGGTTGTCGACTTAAATTGTTGATGGATTAACATCGTAAATTAATCTGTATGTCAATGTTTTTTCAACACTGAATTGTGTATAAATTCAAGCGTATCCTAATTACACTTAACTCGACTCCATAGACGAGACAATTTTTTCAGCTAAATGTCGATGTCATTTTGGGGTAAACGTTCACTTTTAAAATAAATTCAAGTAACTGTGTTTTTCTGCTCCCACCCGACTATCCTGGCATTTTGATACATGCTAGTTTTATACCTTTGAGTACAAGAAGTAGTTTAATCATCACCATTGCGAGCATATAATTATATGCTCGCAATGGTGATTACGTACAACAATGATTACATATAATTATTATTATTACGTATTGTGTTTCATATAAACCTTAACCGAATGCCCTGAAGAGTTTTGCTCATTCTTGACTAGATCCAATTTTGCGAGTAAAAACGAAGCTAACTGCTCTTCACAAGTCGAATATGACATGCAATTAACACAAAAGTTGAGGTCCGCTGAGCTCAGTAGTTAGAGAGAGAAGCCGTAAATTCACGTGGTCAGGTTCGAATCCTGGACGGGACTCAGTTTTTCAATTGCGCGCCCGTAAGCTCTTCCAAGAAAAGGCCCCCTGGCTGTCTGTAGCTGTTGGCGCTTAATTGGTGTCTCCTGTGCACTGCAGCGAGAGTGGGTTCGCAAGTAGCCGTTACGCTGTGCTTGGGTGAACTGAGTCTTGTGCACTTCTAGAAGGGATTGATGAACGTATCAGTAATCATATAGAGGTTATTTCAATGAATGGATTAATTGTATAAATGGATAGTTTAATAAGTGAAAACATGTATAAATTAACACATTAATAAATCAAAACTAAATAAACTTACAACTAGGTCATATGAAATTGGTGGGGAGTGTTATTTAAACTTCACGCTGCCGTTTCCAGTGAGAATTTTAGGACTGAACTTCAGAGTTGTGGACGAGAATTTTTCCACTGCACTATGCTAGGCAGGTGCAGACATTGCCTGAAATAGCTCCATAACGATACCGTAATAGCTCCCCATGCGCCGAGACCAAAATAGCTTTTGTGTTGACGGTGCCGGGATGCTCTTGTATCAGGCCACACAAGATGCAGACTTGTATGTATTCTGACGCACCAGTAACGCAGGAATTCGCATTCAATTTCTTAATGATGCCTTCCGTGTCCTGTGTGGCACTTTTGCCTCTGCCGAAGGCATCTCGTAAAACTAATAGCTATCACTGATGAGACATGTAATTATTTTATAACTGAACGCTGACTTTTCCACAGCACAACTTTAAGAAATTCGCATTTAACTGAAGTTTCAATCACAATCATTCGTAGCTCATTCAACAGCCACGAAGTATCTGAACATTAGTTTATTTGGGTTCGACCGAACTGAAAAATTTTCTTTGTATTGAGAGTCGTCAAACTAAAATTCCACGTATTGAAAGGAGGCATCAGCTCGTTGGAATCTCGCGATCCTCGTTTTTTTAATAAATTTGTAGTTGATGTTCGATGAAGGCTTGAATTTATGCCTTGGTAATCTGAAAGTGTTGTGTGGTTAATGCTTGGAACGAGTTGAAGATATGACCGTAAGGTTGACTTTCAATCTCAAGGTTTACATGCGCACGCGGCTGAGATTGTCTCATAAGGCAAAGTCTTACTAGGATACCGACACGAAACTAAGACAGTGGCATTATGTTAGGGTACCAATATGAAACGAAGATAATGGCATAATGTTTAAAGCTAAGGCAGTGTCAACTTTAAACATCGACATGAAGCTAAGGCAGTGACAACTTTAAACATCGACATGAAGCTAAGGCAGTGTCAACTTTAAACATCGACATGAAGCTAAGGCAGTGTCAACTTTAAACATCGACATGAAGCTAAGGCAGTGACAACTTTAAACATCGACATGAAGCTAAGGCAGTGTCAACTTTAAACATCGACATGAAGCTAAGGCAGTGACAACTTTAAACATCGACATGAAGCTAAGGCAGTGCCAACTTTAAACATCGACATGAATCTAAGGCAGTGCCAACTTTAAACATCGACATGAATCTAAGGCAGTGACAACTTTAAACACAAACATGAAACTAAGACAATGGCAAATTTGAACACAAACATTTAAGCTAAGCCAATGACCTAATATTAAGACACAGGCAATTACGACAGGATTGCAGGCATGCGAGGGCTGTTGTGACACCGCCATGACGCAGCGCCGTCGCCGTGCCACGACACACCGGCACCAGTGCCACCTGTATGTGTGCCGCTGTCGTGTCAGGTGCCAAGTCCGACGGAGTGCCGGCTGATACGGGCAAGATATTGCGCTGTGTCGGCCGGGCATTGGTGATGAATTATTGGTGATCAGGAATTGAGCCATATCAGTCTCAAAACGAACTGTCGGAGCATGTGAGGAAAAAAGTATACAACATTTATCCATAGAAATTACGTGAGATTGTCTAGAAAATTTAATATTATCTAATATAATTTTTATGAATAAGTGTTGTATACTCATTCCCCACATGCTCCTACAGTTCATTTTAAGGCTTGTAGGATGGTGAGTGTGTACATCTTCTGTGATCGACATCGGGATATTGATACCAAAACCGTGAAAATCCACTTATTTTGAAATCAAACTCATGTTGGAGGCCGAGGATTCAAGCGTATCTATCTTGCATATTTGACGGCAGCAACATATCGAGGTTAAATCGATTTCGTGGGTCTCGAAAACATCGAGGTAGGCTCGATTTCGTGGGTCTCGAAAACATCGAGGTAGGCTCGATTTCGTGGGTCTCGAAAACATCGAGGTAGGCTCGATTTCGTGGGTCTCGAAAACATCGAGGTAGGCTCGATTTCGTGGGTCTCGAAAACATCGAGGTAGGCTCGATTTCGTGGGTCTCGAAAACATCGAGGTAGGCTCGATTTCGTGGGTCTCGAAAACATCGAGGTAGGCTCGATTTCGTGGGTCTCGAAAACGCCGAGGTAGGCTCGATTTCGTGGGTCTCGAAAACGCCGAGGTAAACTCGACCTCGTAGGTCTCGAAAACATCGAGATAAACTCGATTTCGTGGGTCTTGAAAACATCGAGGTAGGCTCGATTTCGTGGGTCTTGAAAACATCGAGGTAGGCTCGATTTCGTGGGTCTCGAAAACATCCAGGTAGACACGATTTCGTGGGTCTCTAAAATTACAAGCCTACTATAGCCTATAGCTTGTAGGCTGTTGTAGAACGACGGCAGGGGCCGGCGGTGTGGTCGTATATTTTACGTAATCTTCCGTCGTTCTGAGAAAGTGCCGGATGAGATTTGGAAGTTGATATTTTTTAGTCTATTTAACACATTTCCCGCGAAGTGACCCACCGGTGGTCACTAGGGGATTTTCATGGTGCTGCTGACCCACCTGCAGTCACTAACTTATTTTTTATTAATACTTAAAGAAAGCTAAATAAAGGCCCAATCCAGTTAATGTTTGCAATTTTGAAAGTTGATTAACACAATTGACTTCAAATTTGAATTGAATATTGAACTTCAGTTTAACCCATCGCAGTTAACGTGTTAAGCCAAGTTCCGTAATTTTTAATAGTATGTAAATGAACCTATCGTAAATCGTGACGAGTATTATACGCTCAGATAATAATTTTTCTGCAAGGTACCTTAGAGAATTAGCGTACCTTGGGAGTTTGAGTTTGGTATACATGAAAATGGGGTATAGTCGTTGTGTCTTCTCTCGTCGACGTACCTAAAAGACTGATGTTTTTCTTAGTTTGTTCACCGTCGAATCAAAAAGCTCACATGAGAAGACATTTTTAAGTTGAGTTGTGCAACTGGCATTTTAATTTTCTCCCCTTCCCCACTGACGAGAACACAGCTGCTTTATATATGGAAATAAGAGTTTCCAGGAGACGATGTAAGATCCCAAAATAAAAGTTAGCCTTCTTTTTTTATTGGAATAGAATGTTATTTATGTTTTGGCTTTGCTCAAGATCAACTTTTTTCGGTTCGCTGCAGTTCTGTTTTTCAGCACCTACGACTTTCTTCTCCAACTTTGATCTTGTTTCATGAACTTCTTTCTCATCTTACTGTTTCTATGCCTTTTCTGCATAGATTCCACGTTCTCTTAACTCCATACTAAATGGTGCTTTCTTCCTTCCTCTCTTTGGATCTCATTTGTTGAGGATAGGGAGGCTTAAACTAACTAATAATCTAATAATCTAATAATCTAATAATCTAATATTTCAGCACCCACTCCTTTGTTTTCCAACTTCTGCCTTATTTCATAAAGTACATTCGTAATTTACGGTTTCTATGCACAGATCTTGTGTGTAACACACGTTGTGCCTATATTCCCCGTTTCCTTAACTGCATACTAAATGGTGCCTTCGTCCTTTCTCTCTTTAGAACACCTCTGTTGTGGTTAAGAAGCGTAAGTAGAAGGGAACGTAAAGTAGACTGGTGCACTTTTAAATTGTGACCAAGTATTTATAGAGTTTTTTCGATATTGTGTTCGTCTACAATACTTCATTTTTGGTTCTGATATTTTGAATTGCTCAGCACTCATGTTGAAAAATCCTTCGATTGTTTGAGGTAGCGAAATCCTAATTTAAACATCGTCATAAGTTGTTTGGCAGCTTCTTTACTCGGGCGCTCTCCATGCATTAGACCTGTGCTATCTGCCTGCGATGTTCATCGACAAGCTGCCGCTTAGGGAATACGCTTTGATTCCTAAGGAATCGATCATCCAAGCCCACAGCTCTGTCTATGTAAGTGTCCCCGTGATACTGATGGATGCCACAGCCCACAAACCACGACAAATATTCGATGAAAACCTTCTGGAAAAACCTGCCTCTCTCTAGCACCCCCGGAGAAAACCTCCCTCCATCTTCGCAGCCGTCGAGATCTGACCTGGAAATTTCCTGTGAAGGTGACCCGAGGAGCACAAAAATGAAGGCTCGCTTCACTCACAAAAGGCCGATACGAAGTTCAATTAACGGTTAAATTGGACGACCAACTGTAAGGAAGAGGGCAAGTCATCCATCGGCCTGGAGTTTCTCCCTCCGGAGACCATTTGATCGAAGGCGACTTTCATGCCATCAGTCCGTGGAGAAGAAAGAGGACGGAGATGTTGACTGCATAACCTCCAGACAGGATGGGGAGATGTGCTCGTCCGCCAGAAGGTGTCGTGTGGAAACTGGACTGATCTTACGACGTGAACCTTAATTTATTTACACCTGGTGCTTGTCTCATCTGGCCTGCATTGCCTTTGGGGCTGCTTTCAAAAACTAAAACGTAGACACGAAGAAGAAGAAGAAGAAGAAGAAGAAGGCGCGCTAGCTCTTTATCTTCCACCTCCCAAATTACGTCTAGGGCTCAAGTTCAAGATACCTCAAGGAAATCGGACTGGTTATTTTTATGAGTTCGTTGCCCGCCAAAAAATAACTTCAGAGTCGTTACCGTGATTTGGGTACCCAGATCTGCATGGAGTGTGCACATACAGAGTCGCGTCTATTCACTAGAATGCATGCGAGGTGTGTCACACCTCATCTTGAGGGCAAGCTCATGCCTGGAGATAGAGGAGAGGTTCCCAATTCCATGGCATGAGGAAATAATGCTGAAAAAGTTAGCATCTTTCGAGGTTATCCTGTACCCTCTGAACATCAAATCTGTGGAGGTTTGGGGTTATCCTATAACCTATATTAAATCTTACATCCATGTCGCTGGAATTTTCAGTTGAAAAGTTTAACTAAGCCCTCGTGGTATCTCCATTTACTCGCTTTTCTTCCTAGCTTGTGAAATGGTGGTCACTTGTCATTTTTGTAAACGCTTGCTCGAGAAGAGTGACTTTTGTATCTTCGTTTTTTTCGATTTTCTTGGGTACGAGATTGGTTTTTATTCGAGCGAGTATTGCCACTTTTATGGGACTACTTTTAAGGTCAACGACAAGAAACTTATTAAGTTTCTGACGAATTGTTAACGAAATTGTTCACCAAATCATGGGCAAGTATCACTTTAGATTGCTTTAGTGTTGGTCGCTTGAAGTTGTGGAGGCAGCGAATTTTACACTCAAGCCCGTCATGATCATAGGAATAGAAATTCATTCTTCCCTCGTCATAATGGAGATGTTTTTGCAAGAGAAGACTCGCGTGGCTGAACTTCAGTCGATGTCATGGGAGCAGAAAATTAGAGTAAACAACTAGGATATAATAGGTATAATTTAGATGCACTCGCTGCTTAAACGCTCGTAAAGAGATGAGTGCTTCTGCACTTTTTACTCCTTCGCGACCCCGTGATTAGATGTCTCCTGTTTTCTATCGTGTCTCGTACACCTAAACAGACGTCTTCTGATGCGTCATCGAGATTTCACTTGTCGTTCTCTTTTATTGCTATTTCACCATTTTCACCTAACCACCTGGTTCAACCTAAGCTTGCAATTTAGCTCCTTGCAACACCGCCTATTTGATTTACAATCCTTGCCAGTCCCCATTATAGTCTGATCCGTCGACAGCGTCACGTCTTGCTACAATTCCCCATTAACCTTTCCTGGAGCAACCATTTAGAAGATCTTGACGAGTTTTTACGGGAGACTACTCGGTCATTGCCTGGTTTTAATCTGAGCAACGTGTTATTGTGGTTCATCTCATTTTCGCAACTGGAAAATGTGCAGTTTGTTTCCAGTGCATCATGCCCGCAGAGTAATTGCTCCTGATGTCGCTCGTCTATAGCCTGGAGTCCGCAGTGTGCATGGGCTCGTGAGAGCACCGTATCTCAGGCAAGTGCTTTGAACAAAACTGTGTTGTCTTAGAAGGTATTCACAGATGTAAGCCTAATGGTTCGCGTGCTTATTTTATATCCTCAGGACCAGACCATAGCTCAGGAAATTATTTTAAGCAAAAGTGTGAAGCCATTGAAGATATTCACAGACTGAGGGACCAGATCATACCTCAGAAAAATACTTGAAACAAAACTGTGAGGCCTTAAAAGATATTCACTGACGTAAAACTCAAGGCTTGCGTATGTTTTATATCTTGAGGAACAGACGATGCATACCTCAGGATAATAATTTAATCAAAACGGTTGTGAAATATATTCATGGACGCAAACCTAAGAGTTCGTTTCTATGTTTCATCTCCTCAGGAGCAGGCCATGCTTCAAGAAATATTTCAATCAAAACTGTGAGACTATGGAAGATATTCATAAACGTAAGAACATGCATGTACGTATGTTTTATATCATGAGGTTAGTTGATTCCTACCAGGAAAAATCCATACTTCAGTGGACCAGGGCTGGATTAAAATTAAAAATACATCGTCGTAACAGTGCTAAGTTCTTCCCAGTCATCTTGGTTACGCTACGCTTAGCGTTGCACTTAGCGTAGTGCCCTTCCATATGTTATATTTAAACGATACGTCTTGTCTAGTATCTTCTTTCTAGGCTTACTCAAGTTGCAAATTGTGCCAGAATTATAGAAAACACGTGTGGGACACACGCCGATTTGAGAAGTAAACTGCGGAGCAGCCTTAAAATGAAAAAGTGGTTGATTAATTGGATCGATTCTTTGTCTGATTTTTATCAAGTGCACATAAATATTCAGTTTGTGACCACCGGTGGATCACCCACATTATGGGACCCAGGATATTGGTCACTAATTTGGCGTCAGAATCTGCGCCATGCAGCCCAGTCTAACTTTTTCGCCGCCTTTTCGCCGCCTGAGCGAGTTAATTGCTTAAATAGTCAACGAGTTGATGTGAACGCGCGTTTTTGCAATTGCTGGGGTTGATATACCGGCATTTCCGCCTTGTGCTACAGTGCTCGTTTTTTTATACTAAAATCTTTCCGTGCCCCTGGACAACCAACAGCTAAGACCTTAAGTTATAACATCCACGTTAGTGGGTGCGAACTTATTCTTCCAGTGTTTGGTGTGCATGAACAGTCGTTTGCCTTTTGCCGCAATGCTTCATTTCTTTATACAAAGATCTTTCCGTGCCCCTGGGCAGCCAAAAGCTAAGACCTTAATTCATTACATCCACGTAACTGGGTACAAACTTGTTCTTCCAGTGTTTGGTGTGCATGAACAGTCGTTTGGTCCTCGAACGCTCGTTCTTTAAATGTTGCGTTTTTGACACCAGTGAGTCTTCAAAGCACGCGTTGAAACATATCAGTACATTTATATCGATGGCATTTATTTGTTCTACTCTACTGTTTACATATCAGAAATTTTGCGGTTTCATACTTAGCTATAGGCGTGTGCTTCCAAGACCATTCACTTACGCTTACGAACGATTCGTTTTTCACCAGTGAAATTGATGACTGGTAAGCATACTTTCGTTGCGTAGTAAGAATATAATAAAAATTTACAGATCCCCATTGCATGCAGGTATTCTGTACTCCTTCATCAGCCAGAAATCTTGCGACATTAATTTAGACTCAGCTGCTAGAAAACTGGTATTTACAGTTGATTAAGTAAGATGACATCCGAATCAGACAGCGACTTCAACTGGATGCTTTAATCCTTCTTTTTACTGCGATGAATTACATTACGAAGCAGACGTGAGCCGTAGAACCTGCAGTGCTGTCATCACCATCCGTTAGTTTTGTTGGGCTTTGGAAAAGTCAATCTCGACGTGTTTGTCGTAGTGCTGGTATTTTCATCTCCTTTTATCGGATAATGACTTCAGATAGATGAATCAGATAGTGGAAGGGTCACGTGATGGTCTAAGTTAGGTCAGTCTTTCATTATTTCGCCACCACACACCAGCCACTCCACTGCCACCTGCTTAACTCTGTAACGACGAAATTTATAGGATCTTGAACGAAAACTTGCACTAATTTCTCTGAAATTATTTTCCAAGAAGCTCAGTAAATGTGACCATTTCATCGAAACGTTCAGAATATAAGAACAACGTTAGTCATTTCCTTATGTCCTTCAGTAAGGACGAAGGGCAATAGAGGGTTAATTGTGCCTCTTACCGGATCGTACATTCTATTTAGCGGCCTCTCAATTCCATCCAAGCGCTCGCCACCCACTCTTCATGCTCTTGCCTGTCACTCATCATTGCTAATGGGGCACTGGAGTGCATGAGGCCCGCTGAAGAAGCTTTCTCCTGCAGGAGGGCAACTCGCTCGTTTTTGTCCCCCCGTTGCATGGGAGGAGGTATGGCGGCACTATACGGCCTACGATACCCCTACACCTCCTGCAATTTCCTTCTTTCTTCGCTGTGTGGTATGAACTAGAATTTAGAATTGAGAGTTTTCAAAACCAGAATTTAGAATTTTTAAAACTAGAATTTATGGACCTTGTGCATAGATGCCGCGTTCCCTTAACTCCACACTAAATGGTGCCTTCATCCTTATTCTCATTGGAAAGTCTTCGTTGCAGTAAGAAGGCTTAAACTAGCATCCAATCTGTCTGTCTGGCATTTGTGAGTGCACATAAATACTCAATTTGCCAGAAGTAGTGGCGGTGCTACAGTGAAACGTCAACATCACTTTCACTGTAGCTCATGGTTGTTTTCTCTATTTCTAGCTATTTCTTCGCCAAGAATAAGCTATTTTGTGTTTTTTTTTCTGCGGGTGGGTACGTGAGAGGCATTGCTCTTCTGGTTATTTTAGAAAACTTGGCACTTCTCGAGCTGGCATTTGATGACGCCTCACAACTGAACTCAATCAAGAGTTTGTCATGATGGGCTGATCTTTGTACAGGTGCCATCTTGATTTTTCCAATACGAAAATGATTGTGGGAATAGGAGAATTTTACGGTTGCGACTTTTTTTATCAGGATTAGCTGAAACTCAGCGGTGTACCTAAGGAAAAGGCTGTTAGCAACACATTACTTAGTGAGTGATTGAAAAGAATAGGTCATTCCTCCCGACGAGCGATGGTGTCGCTGTGTCCGTATCAGATCAAATAAAGGCAGTGAGTTACTCAACTTTTTGACCTCAATTGGTTAAACTGAAGTTCAATTTTCAATTCAAAATGAAAGTCAATTGTAGTGAGCAATTTTGAAAGTAGCTAACATTACCTGGATCATGCCTTCATTTTGCTTTAATTCAGTATTCCTGAAAATTGGTTTTGTGGCTACTGGTCGGTTAGCAACTTTATGAAATTCTCTCCGTGGCCACCGATGGCTCACGTTGCGGTCAAAGTGTTAAGCCTGCCTGGTGAAGAAGAATCCAACTCAGAACATCTGTACACCCTGACTGACGAGAATGCACTTAATTAATAAGAGATGAAGTGACTGACGGGCTGCTATGACCACGGCTCTCCAGAGTGCACTTATGTTGGTCTTAGTTTGCAGCTATCTATCCTGAAGGATCGTTTCCAGTCACTCATTTACCAGTTGTATGAAGGCCTGCTTTTGGATAGATGTTTCTTGCACTTAATGGCAAGTCCCATCTGGCTGTAAATTAGGTTCCGTAATAGTACACTGTATTTGAGATACGGGCGCATACAAGTTCCATAATCTTTTACCACTTACGAGTGCTCTGTTACCTTCTACATGACACAATGCTATGGGAAAGAGGATAGCTTTCAAAAGTTACACACTCGTGCTCAAGCGAGCATATTGCTAAATATCAATTACGAATCGATGTTGCTTTCCCTTAGTCTCGATGACGAGCAAATTTGCTGGATGACTGTCTCCCGATGTTATTTATTAGTTCAAAGAAGATTTTTGTCGTGACTTCCTTGCTTGATAGAGTTCTGCTTCAGTCGACACTCGATTTGTTTACGTTTGAAAGCTGTCAGCGAAAATAATTAATCTGAGCTATCCTATGAAAACAATCCCTCCAGGTGATATCAACAATTGTATCTACGGAATAAGCTCTTCCTAAAAAAGGGTCTGAGATCTCGCGCTGAAAGTTAGGTTGGCGTTCCTTGTGTTGCGATATAATAAGTTTCTTTGGTTTTGTTACGAACCGTGTTTTTCAGTTTACTGCTGTGCTTTTTTCAGCACCTATCACTTTCATCTCCAACATTTATTTGTTGTGCACACATTTCAATTTTGTCGTTTCTATCCTCAGGGTGAGGGGACACACCTAATGCAGAGATTTCCTGTTGTTCTAGTTTCATACTAAATGTTACCTTCCTACTTCTTTTCTCGGGAACAACTTTCTTGTGGTTAGGAAAATTCTAACTTATAAACTAATGTAACTCACAGAAACATAACCGTTCAACGCCACATGTCCGTCATGGAGCAAGCTTTAGATAGTAGCAATACGAACCTGTATTAAATTGCCCGACTTTGGTCCTGTAGAGCTAGCTGTGAGTCTGTAGCAGTGTTTCACTTCAACCGTTCAGTAGGCTAAGTGCCTTCTTTGCTGCCTTGTGTGGGGGATATATTTATACATTTATATTATATCCCGTATAGAACGTGAACAAGACGCCATGCTCCGGTACCCACGATGTCTTTTTAGGGTTGGATTCAGTTGTTCATTTTTAATTGCTTTGTCCCCTCAGGGGGATACAACTATTGTATCTATGGGAATTAGCGCTCCCAGGGGAATCATGTGAGGGCCCGAGCTAAAGGTTAGGTAGGCTTCCTTTTTGTTGTAATAAAGTAGGTTTTTGTTTCGTTACGAACCATCTTTTTTCGGTTCACTGCTGTCCTGTTTTTCAGCACCTACTACTTTCTTCTTCAACTTTTTTCTTGTTTCATGAACTTCTTTCCTAGCTTACTGTTTCTGTGCACCTTGTGCATAGATTCCGCGTTCCCTCAACTCCATACTAAATCGTGCCTTCCTCTTTCCTCTCTTGGAACATCTTTGTCGTGGTTAAGGGAGGCTAAAACTTTCTTATATAATAATAATAATAATAATAATAATAATTTTAATTGCTTGGTTTATTTAGGTTCCCTCAGCCATCGATAGGACATGGCACTTCTATCTTTGGAATCCACTTCGCTTCTTTCAGTATTCGTACCTTCTTCTCTATCTCTTCTCCAGTGTGCAGAATATCCTTAGAAGGGCCCCACCTTGTGCACACAATCCTCGTTTTTTGCAGCACCTATGCAGAAAAATGAAATTCATTAATAAAAAAATCATTTTCGTTAGTGTGTGGCTTAGTCATAGGTCTTTCCCGTAGTGCAATAGGTGGGGCGTTACAATTTGAAACAGAACGTCGCAGGTTCAATACCCTCTTGATAGCGCTTAGTGTTTATCAGAGTTATCAGCTCTTCTGGTTTCAGAACTGCCGATGCAAAAATGAGAGGCTACAAGATTTCCAATTCTTTCTTTGAAGCCCTCCAATTCAGCGACCTTTCTCCATCATTCGCCTTCATTTGACATGTAAAACCATCTTAATTACCAACACGATTGTGTGAAAAAGTGATCTATAAAACGATCTTATGTACCAACTCGACTGCATAACGAAGTCATCCACAAAACCATCTTAATTACCAACACGATTGTATTAAGAAGTGATCTATAAAGGTATGGGCACTGCCGCATACTTGAAGAGACTGTTGCGGTAACACCTGCATAGACACTATCAAACCGCGCGACGTCTCTGTCTCGCCCGAGATGAAAGCTCCTGTGTGTACGCTGGGGCGGGCTCTGCGATGTCAACAAACTGCGAGGGGAGAACTTCTTGGAAAATTTGTTGGCTTTTCAGCAGTTCCACGAAGTCCACTTCGTCATTCTGCAAAGCAGTTTACTTTGTATTTCGCAATTTGTGCTGACGATGGTGTGTTGATGAACTGTAATTGCGTTATTTTTTTGCATTATTTTGCATTAGATGCATTATTTTTTCGGGATATAGAGACGAGTTTTTCTAATTTTGTTTTTAATGTATGTTTCGCGTGTTTTCGGTGTTTCAGTCTACTTGTGTGGGTGCGTACTAACCGAGGTGGTTATCGTGGTGTTATCGTACGGGTCTCTAGATAAATGTTGACTTCATGTTGTTCGAGATGTCACTTATTGCATCTGCACCGTGTATGGTTCAGGTGAATGGAGAGCTGCGCTGAAAGTTTTTTTTTTCATACTTGCGTTGTTGCGCCATAGAAAGAGGAAAATTGTGGTCTAACTTTCGGTGAAAATTTGCTTCGCTCTTTGCGCATTGCTGTCATTTTCACGCACGTCATCCACAGGTATTTCAGGTATCAAATTTGATGGAATGAAAAGTAGTGAATCTCTATGAAATTTGTGGAATGGAAAGTAGTAAATTTTCAAATATTTTTAAAAATGAACGTACAACAACGACTCATCCTACGGGTGATGTACCAAGAAAAGAATTGTGGACTATTCTTTGAATTTATTATTCTTTCCAATAATTATTCAAAAATATTGACTGTTCTATAGATTGACTTTTATTTCCTTTGGTCACACCCAATCCGGCTCACGTACAGTTACGAGACCTAAAGCTGACAGGTTCCTTATTTCCTGGCCAAAATTCTCTGGTAACCTTGCTGGGTTACGAAATGCCAAATATTTTTGCGGTAAAATTCCAATTATAATAATTCGAGAGTGGAAAATTTTGGTCAATAAACGAATCTGGAAGACTAGTGAAGACCAAGAGCTGTACAATTGTTTTTCTGGTCTAAATTCTTCTAGCACGCCTCAGGTCTGCCGGATGCTAAATGTAATTTATGGCGAAATTGTAACACGGTGCTTGCGACACGACCCATCGATGGGGCGTTTGAAAAATTTTAACAATCTTCTAAAATTGATAGTATTTATTGGACCTAGTTAATGTTTGGTGTTTATAAAATTACTAACAACTTTTGATTTCAAATTTGAGTTGAATATTGAACTTCAGTTTAACCCATCGCAGTCAAAGTGTTTACTAATAGGGGCCAAATTAAGTCATTGTGGCCAAAAGATGCCTAGCTAGCATCCTTGATCGTCCAGAGGGCTGCGCAACTCGGCGAGCGTTACGGACCCTCGCTTCCAGTCAGAGAAAGTGGCGCACATTCACTTTCGTTCTCAAGGTCGTCCTACCTCCGTGTAGGGAGGCGACACTACCGCTAGTGAGGTGGTTGCTTGATTTCTTGCTTGAAGTGGTTTTTGAAAAGTGCCAACTAGGAGTGATTCAGAAAATGTGGTTGCTTGCTCGCATTTTTTTTTTTTTTTTTTTTTTGAAAAGTGCTAACAATGAATGGCTTAGGAAAAGGGGTTGCTTGCTTGCAGATGTTTTCTAAAAGTGCAAATTAGCAGTGCTTAATTAAGGAAAAGGGATTTCTGAGAGTTCATTTGAGAAATTATACACTTGAGAGTTCATTTGGAAGCGTCTAAACTTGAGAATTGTTTTAGAAAAGTGTGTGCTTGAGTAAGTATAAGCCGGAAGTTGTTGCGGGAAAGTGGAATACTTGAGGTAGTTCTGGAAAAGCCATAAGCTGTTCATGGTTTTTGAGCGGTGCAATCTTGGCAGTAGTTATGCAAAAGCGTGAACTTGGGAATAGTTATGCAAAAGCGTGAACTTGGGAATAGTTATGCAAAAGCGTGAACTTGGGAATAGTTATGCCAAAGCGTGAACTTGGGAATAGTTATGCTAAAGCGTGAACTTGGGAATAGTTATGCCAAAGCGTGAACTTGGGAATAGTTATGCCAAAGCGTGAACTTGGGAATAGTTATGCCAAAGCGTGAACTTGGGAATAGTTATGCCAAAGCGTGAACTTGGAAGTCGTTGTGCAAAAGCGTACGCTGGGAGGTGACTGTGTTGACTGGTTCCCGCGAGATGCTGCCATGGAGGTTATGAGGCACCTTCTGAGAAGTGGCTGCAGGAGCTGGAGGGTTCCTAGGTAACTTTACTGCTGGGATTTGTTACCAGAGTTAGTTAGATATGGTTCCGGGAGGCGGTTGCTGGTCTGTTGCTGGGATGACGGTGTTTGTTAGAAAGTTAATTCATGAAATTGTTATGAATAGATTTAGTAGAAGAGATTTAGTTATGAATAGGTTCATTTATGAATAGGTTCATTTATGAATAGGTTTAGTTATGAATAGGTTTAGTTATGAATAGGTTTAGTGGAACAGATTTAGAGCCACGAACACATGCGCTGGAGACTGAAATGACATGGGAGTGGCTGTTCCTCGCGTAATGTTGCTCAAAAGACTTACAACCAAAAATTGTCAGTAAAAGTAATTGATTGTCTTTCTTTGTTATTTTATAATGAAAAGATTTTATCAGCCTCAGATAATCCCACCTTGAATGTTGCAGCTAGCCGGTTTCTGCCGCCATAGATCTAACTGATCTTACACAGGTCGCTGCGTAGAGATCTTTTCGATCTATTTTGCAATAGTTTTAATAAATGCCTTAATCTCATGAAATTACTTCCTCTTTTCTATATATAGGCCTGGTGAGTGACGTTTATGATAGTAACTCATGAAATTACTTTCTCTTTTTGTAAATTTAATTTTGTAGTATAATTATAGGCCTGTGAGCGATGTTTATGATAGTGATGAAAATTTTGAGTCTCGCACAAACTGCTGGCGCTCGCTCATATTTGTTCGTGCTGTATGACGAAGGCTAAAGAACTGGAAGCGCTTTTGTTTGAGTTTTCCTATCATTTCCTACATCCTGATTACGGAAAAAATTAGATCAATGCGCGGGCAGGCCGTTAAAAATTGAAATATCAATTTTTTAATATCTACGTGATATATCGACTTTTCAATACCTACGTGAAACATCGACTTCATTTTTTAGAAATTTTGCACAGCCAATGTTTATTTTTAGAAGATCAAATTTTTAAATATTGAACAAATATTGTTTCGTGTGTGAAATTTGCAGCCTTAATTTAACGAGACGCAGTTCAGCATCGTATGATCCATTTAGTCCTCCCGGGAATGGCCATTAGACGGGTTTGATAGAAGATTTTGGTTCATTTTTAAATATTTATAACGAAAACTTCCGGTACAGCGACCGGTTATTGATTGTATCCAATATCGCAGTTTACGAGTGAAGAAATACGCATTTATGATGCACAAAATATCATTTAATCTATCGTAAAATATTTCTGTAAAGTTTAAACTTGTATTTAATTATGAAAAAATATTTGCACTTGTGCATTATATATGGTTACATGTTACATCTTTCCCTAAGGTTCTCTGTTCAGCAAATTAGATTGGAGATCTCCAGGACACGTATCTTACGTTTGATGTTTCTTCCTTGAGATATTTGTAAATATACGAACTGTAAAAATTATATGGATTAAGCACTGAATATGTTAGATATGTTTTTCATTGGCGATCTTCATGGCTTAAAAATTTATATTGTAAAAAATCTGGACAAAATAAATTGAATTCTACTTGATGCGAACTTGGTTAGATATATGTAAAAAAATTCTCATTGTAACTACAATACTATAGATGTACGCTTCAATTTCAACGGTTATGCCCCTCAGGGGGATACAACTATTGTATCTATGGGAATTAGCGCTCCCAGGGCGACTATGTAAGGGCCTGAGTTAAAGGTTAGGTAGGCTTTATTTTTGTTGAAATAGAATAGGTTTTTATTTTGTTACTGACCCTCTTTTTTCGGTTCACTGCTGTCCAGTTTTTCAGCACCTACTACTTTCTTCTTCAACTTTGATCTTGTTTCATGAACTTCTTTCTCATCTTACTGTTTCTGTGCCCTTTCTGCATGGATTCCACGTTCCCTTAACTCCATACTAAATGGTGCCTTCTTCTTTCCTCTCTTTGGATCGCCTTTGTTGCGGATAGGGAGGCTTAAACTAACTAATAATCTAATCTAATCAATCTTCAACGGTTATGTATGATTAATTTCACATCAGAGAGGCCTAATTTCCAATTCTTTCGTTGCCTTCTAAGCCACTAGCTTCCAACACTCTAATATACACGCGGAACCAAAATCCTCTTAAGCAATTATATAAAAACTCATCCAAAGGAATTCAATACAAAAGGCAGACATACGTCGACAAGCCCAACACATTCTTACTGTTTTCTTACCTTAATTTTGGCAACTCATTTTATAAAAAATAAAACAAGGTGCACTGTGGGCCCACAAACGATATGTCATTCCTACGCGCACACCCACCTGACCTCCTGCAAGAAAGTGCCGAATATTATTTCCGCCGTTCCGAGAACCACTTTCCTGCCCTGGAGCCTCCTGTGCACTTCAGTTCATGACATTGACGGCACCGTCTCGATCTGTCGCGCTGGCAGCGTTCTGTGTGTGACCCGTCACACAGGGGGTGCTATTTGTGGGGCCCGTCACACAGCGTTCCGTAAGTGAACCGTCACACAGGGGGCGCTATTTGTTTGGCCCGTCTCATGAAGAGTTCTTAGGCCCGTCACACAGGGAATGTTTTTTTTTTGTTGCTTAGCCCGTCACACAAGGAGTGCTTTTGTTTAGCCCGTCACACAAGGAGTGTTTTTTGTTTAGCCCGTCACACAAGGAGTGTTTTTTGTTTAGCCCGTCACACAAGGAGTGTTTTTTGTTTAGCCCGTCACACAAGGAGTGTTTTTTGTTTAGCCCGTCACACAAGGAGTGTTTTTTGTTTAGCCCGTCACACAAGGAGTGTTTTTTGTTTAGCCCGTCACACAAGGAGTGTTTTTTGTTTAGCCCGTCACACAAGGAGTGTTTTTTGTTTAGCCCGTCACACAAGGAGTGTTTTTTGTTTAGCCCGTCACACAAGGAGTGTTTTTTGTTTAGCCCGTCACACAAGGAGTGTTTTTTGTTTAGCCCGTCACACAAGGAGTGTTTTTTGTTTAGCCCGTCACAGAAGGAGTGTTTTTTGTTTAGCCCGTTACACAAAGAGTGTTTTTTGTTTAGCCCGTTCTACGGAGTGTTTTTTGTTTAGCCCGTTCTACGGAGTGTTTTTTGTTTAGCCCGTTCTACGGAGTGTTTTTTGTTTAGCCCGTTCTACGGAGTGTTTTTTGTTTAGCCCGTTCTACGGAGTGTTTTTTGTTTAGCCCGTTATACGGAGTGTTTTTTGTTTAACCCGTTCTACGGAGTGTTTTTTGTTTAGCCCGTTCTACGGAGTGTTTTTTGTTTAACCCGTTCTACGGAGTGTTTTTTGTTTAACCCGTTCTACGGAGTGTTTTTTGTTTAACCCGTTCTACGGAGTGTTTTTGTTTAACCCGTTCTACGGAGTGTTTTTTGTTTAACCTGTTATACGGAGTGTTTTTTGTTTAGCCCGTTATACGGAGTGTTTTTTGTTTAACCCGTTCTACGGAGTGTTTTTTGTTTAGCCCGTTCTACGGAGTGTTTTTTGTTTAGCCCGTTATACGGAGTGTTTTTTGTTTAACCAGTTCTACGGAGTGTTTTTTGTTTAACCCGTTTTACGGAGTGTTTTTTGTTTAACCCGTTTTACGGAGTGTTTTTTGTTTAACCCGTTTTACGGAGTGCTTTTTGTTTAACCCGTTTTACGGAGTGTTTTTTGTTTAACCCGTTTTACGGAGTGTTTTTTGTTTAACCCGTTCTACGGAGTGTTTTTTGTTTAGCCCGTTCTACGGAGTGTTTTTTGTTTAGCCCGTTCTACGGAGTGTTTTTTGTTTAGCCCGTTCTACGGAGTGTTCCTTAATTGGCCCGCCCCACGGAATGTTCCTTGGCCCGTCCCATAGCGATTCACTGCTTGTCCGGAAAATGCCGAGCTGCTTTCCAATCGCCCATACAAGGCTTCCAGCAACTCAACAGTTTCTCTTTCAGACATATACTACAGGACGCAAGTTAGTAGGGATGCGCAAATGGCTCATTTAAAAAGTACCGTGCAGTAGCATTTTATGGTATTTTTTCATTTATTTATTTATTTATTCATTCATTCATTCTTTATTTAATTATTCAAGCTCGACCTACATTTTCCCTCAATCTAGAGCGAAGAGTACATCTATCAGCTTTGAATTTTTCTTTGGCATTGTTCCAGTCTTGCATGTATACGGATGTCTGAATTGTTAAAGAAAAGGCAGTAGTAAGAGAATTTTACATGCTTATCCTGTACATTTGTATAACAGTTTTGATTATCACGGAAACTCAAGGAAATTAAGTTCACCACTGGCGAGCAAAACTTGGTTGTCTCAACTGGCGCAGCTTGATCGGTGACAAAAAAGTGCAGGCACCTCAATGAGGCGAAATTTGGGACGGGAGTAAAAAAAAACGAAGGTAAGAGATCGAATGCACGGTGCGACGGCCACTCCCAAGCACGAGTGCCATCTTAATAGCTCAATTCCCTTCAGAGAAATATAAAAAATTTCAAGTGCTCTACTTCTGAAAGTTGCGCCTCTGTTACAGTATGTAACACCGAGTGTGTGTGTGTGTGCGGCAATATGCGTCAGGAAATATGTGCGTAACGGAAAATTAAAAACCCTGCCTGCTTACCCATGTGCTTCATGACGTAGCAACTACAGGTAAACTCGTATTGTCAACGAGACATAAACCTTCACCCAATGAGTTTTTTCTGCAGTCCCTAGACCAAGATAGAGATCTCGGCGTTATGTTATTGAGCAGCCGTACTGACGGAATGAAGTAGCCGTAGTCAGCAATACTGTGTTTCATGTTTCTGTTCCGCGCTGAGCTACTTGCAGAAGTGCTTCAGTGAACCCTGGCATTTTCCCACAAAAAATTTGAATCGAAAACACTAAAGGATTAATTGAACTGCTTTCTTAATCCTTCAATATCGGCATTTTCGTATTCATAATGCCGTTATCAAAACCACCGTCACTCGACTGGCGCTGGCATCAGGTTGTCACCAACAGCAAAGTGAAGAAGGAGCTGCCACTTGGCAGTGAACTTCAAAGAAAAGATGCGAGAAAAAATTGAACGAGAAGTACGATATATTAAAAGTATTTTCGAAAAAGAATCCCGTGGTCCTCTAGGGCATTGAAAAGTTAATCGATTAATTGATCCATTTTCTCGATTAATTGTTTCGTCTATTTTCTCAACAGATGTATTAATCAAATTTTTCGATTGATCATTTGATACATTTTCCCAATGATTGCTTCATCCATTTTTTTCAATTGATGTATTAATCCATTATCTAGATTAATTAATTGATCCATTTTCTCAATGGATGAATTTCAGCCATTTTCTAGATTGATTAATTGATCCATTTTCTAGATTGATTATTTGATCCATTTTCTCGACTGATCAATTGATCCATTAAATTTGAGTGCATGAAAGACCTCTGGAGGAAAAAGTTGTGATTCCCACTCTCCCCTCACTAAGTGCGGCGCTCAATGCCACGTAAGACCAGTTAATTTTGAGTAGCAGCGTCTGCGAAACCACGCAACCTTGACGGAGCGTCCGCACTGTCGGAAGGTCAGCTATTTCGCACGTTTGCCGGGAAAGTGGATCTCTTGTATAGCTGCTCCCCTCCCTGGAGCGCAGAATGCGTCTAGCAGCGTCGAATTTTTCCCTAGCGATTTTCCAGGGTTGAATTTACCCGGACCCCAAGGTAATACAACTATTGTATCTATGGGAATTTTTCCTTAGCATTATTCCGGTGTTGAATTTACCCGGACCCCCAAGAGGATACAACTATTGCATTCCTTGAATCCAGAATACATCTATGAGCGTCTTATTTTTCCTTGGCAATGTTCTTCGTTGCATCTACCCGGACCCCTCAGGGGGATACAGCTATTGTCTCGACGGGAATTTTTCCTGAGCTTTATTCCAGGGTTGCATCTACCCGGACCCCTCAAGGGGATACAATTATTGTAAATAGGGGAATTAGCACTCCCATGGGTAGTATGTGACGTCCTGTTTTAAAGGCTTAGTAGGCCTTCTTTTTTTTAATAGAATAGGTTTTTTTGTTTTATTATGGACCATCTTTTCTCGGTTCAGTGCAGTCCTGTTTTTCAGCACCCACTTTCTTCACCAATTTTTATCTTGTTTCATTAACTTCTTTCTCAACTTACTGTTCCTATTTACCTCATGCATAGATTCCGCATTCCCTCAACTTTATACCAAATGGTGTTTTCTTTCTTTCTCTCTTTGGAACGCCTTTGTTACGGTAAGGGAAGCTCAAACTAACACCTAATCTAATCTTCATATTGCACAGGCAACGGAAGGTAATTTATGTTCAATATATAATAATAATCATTGTGCCATGTACAGAAAAAATAAAGAATCATTGTTTCATGTCAAACAGCCGTGTAATTTTCTTAGATAAGTCTCAAGTGAATACTTTTTACAATCCCACGACTCGGTCAAGTAAGAGGGATTTATTGCATGTATCCTACATTACTCTGAATGAACAGAAAAATACCCATATGGAACTCTAAGCCCAGCATCATAAATATTGCTAAAACACATACGAGTGCGTATAACTGTTACAAAATAAAGTTAAAAATATATATATATACCAGTGCATGATATACCCATGAAGTGTATTCAGTATTTTTGATACATATTTGATGGCACGTATGTGGCTGCAACCATGTGGCCGAGACCCAGCACGCATGACACAGCTCATGTGAAGGAAGACCCGGTTTTTGTTTGCTTTTTTCACGCGCGGTAAAACCTTGCGCCGAGATACAGGGCGAGAGGGGGACCCCTGGACCGTCGTCATAAGGACGCGTTATTGCGCTGAGCACAACAATGCATCGCGTTGCCAAGCTGCACCACGTCAGTGATGGGAAACGAAAAAATATCCATTGTCATTCGGCATTATTAAATCAAAATGGGCATAAGAGTAGGAATTTTACTCGAGGGAGTTTTTGTTTTTGGTATTCACATGGCTTTAGAGTAGATATTTTACTGATGTTTTACTCGGGAGTTTGTTTTTAATGTTCACATGGCTTTAGAGTAGATATTTACTTATATTTTACTCGGGAGTTCGTTTTCGACGTTCACGTTATAGCCTCTCACAGGCAGAGTCATTCTGGGACCGCAGTTTTGCTTCTACATGCAGAACCCGTCGTGCGAATGAGACCATTTCAAAACAGACGCTTCATTGTCCACCGTTCCTTAATTCTGTGTGATTCGGACTTCCCATACAAGATCTACCGCCACATTTCTTTGCATTTAGCTCAAAGCAGACCAGTTCTGTCTGTTTAGGAATTAAAGTCACGTTTTAATTGACTTTGAACTTGTCTCGGCTGTGCATCGTGGTCGCTTATCACGGCTAAATGACGGGGTTTTCTTTTGACGAATTTTGCAGTCGAAACAGTGATCAGGATGTAAGTAAAACAAAAGACTGCTGAATGTATAATTAAACTCGTTACTATTGCGGTTCATTTTCCATTCATGATGTGTTTTCTTAAGTTTTTGGTACGTGTTCCATTTGTTGATATTCATATCTTATTAAACTCGCATATAAAATTAACGAAAGAACCTTTTTTTATCAAAATACGGCTTCAAGGATAGAAAAGAACAGATATCACATCTTGATAAGTAATTCCATTTTCATGTACGTATATAACTTTTTTTTTGCAAGAGAACAAGTTTCACTCTGCCCATATACTTGTAATATTATGGTATGACTCGTTTTGCCACCGCTGGCTTTTTTACTATATTATTCACGTAAAACGTGTTTCGAATTCTGTAGAACCTTTATATGTCTGATGAATTTTGAGGCCGCTAATTTTTCCCTGATGTGATCCGCGACAGAAGCAGCTCTGGAGACACCCATAGTGTGTCCGCAAGAAGGATCACGATGCGCCGTCGTGAATTCATACTACAAAATTTACACCTCGCTGAATTTCGGCTAAGAAATCTTTACCCTGAGATGGAGCGAGACCAAACAAGTGCTGGAGACACCATAGTGTGTCCGAAAGAAAGATCACGATGCGCCGTCATGGCAACTCATGAGATACTTCCGCATAGCGGGGGCAGTGTACCCTCCAGGTCAGTGTGCTGCTGCGCGCGTAGAAGGGTCACTTGCCTCCGCCATCGCCCTCTGCTGACTCACTTTCCCTCAGATCCCTCGTTTTTTCTGCATCCCCGAGAAATTCTGCCGTGGCTTCTGCTGTACATTCGCGTTGTCGCCTGCTGTTCATTTTGCGTAGTCGCTACAGTAGGATTTACATTTTTAAGCATGTCTTCGAATCATTTGTGGCAGCATAAATTTTGGTACAGATTTTCGTGTTTTGAAGACATGTGGAAATCATTGCTCTTTGGAGTTGTACTATTCTTCTCTTCATTCTCATCAGTTACTCCCGCATCTTTTCGATTCGAGCTTTTTCTAGCTTTTCTCTTAACTTTGTTATAATGATACGCCAAACTTGGAATCAGGTAACAGACATTGTGTGATCCTGTTCGAATGATTTAAAATTTGATTTAAAACCATCTTAAATTTTGTGGTTCGTGTAAGTTCGAACGTGTTGACTGAAAACAGAGAAACATAATTTCATAAAACACTCAATCCGTACTCAGAAATAATTTTTGAATACCTACAGGGGTCCTAAATCTCATCGCTACATTAATGAGCAGAAATTTGCGTACTGAATACTAGTCGAGCGACTTGAAAAGGTTCGTTAAAACAACCGAGTAAAGCAAAAGGTGTACCAGGTAAAACGAGCAGTCTTCAATATTTGCGTCATTTTCATGTATCGCATTCTCTTGCACATCTCGGTGTCTCACGTACTCTTGTAAGTTTTGATGTCACACACAATTGTGGGTCTTAAGGTCTGATGCAAAATTATAAATCTCGGTGTCTCGCTTACTCCTGAAAATTTCGGTGTCTTACGTACTCGTGTAAGTTTTAATTTTTCACGCAAAATGCATTTGTTTCTGCGGGTAGGGAGGCTAAAACTAACGACTAATCTGATCTTTTCACGCACAATTGCGAGTTTCAGTGTCTGGCACACAATTATAAATCTGGATGTGTTCCGTACAAACGTGAGTCTCAGTGTCTGACGTACTCTTTCAAGTTTCGGTGTTTCGTTGACTCTCGTAAGCTTCAGTCTCGCGTTCTCCTGTCAGTCTGTGCACTGCAACACGGAAGTGATCACACTGTTGCAATTTCTGCGCAGCTAGGCCGGCTTATACCGTCTGGCAGATCTGCCTTGCTCAACTGACATCTCTTACTTAGTGGTGTTGAAAAGAAATGCTGATTCCTAATCTGCTTCCTTTTCACGAGCGCGAGACAGGTTTATATCTTGGTGGTCAGTAACATTGCATTGAAAAAAATTAAATGTATGTTAAGTCGATAGCTGAGTGATGGTGGTCAGTAAATGGTGTATGCTATTGATCAGCACCGCGACTAAATTCGTACAATCGTAATTATAATAAACTTGCGATGCGTACGAATAATATCAATATCCTTGTTGTTCTTTCTTCGTCTTGAACGCTATCGTCTCCAGGAATGCATAAAAAAATATCAGAGTAATGTTTCGGTATTTTTAGTCCTACGCTCGCCAAATATTCAAGAAAAATGTTACATAATTGTCACTACTCCCAGACCTGCTTCTTACCGCAATCAATATTCATGTTTCGATTAAAATTTGAAGCGTCTTATTTTACTGGTTGGTTGAAATTTTGTTTTTTCTGTGCATACTTTCCTTTTTTCCCCATTGACCTTTATATGATACGCAAGAGTTTATAAGAATGGCTTTAGTGACAGTAGTCGTCAGAGGGGCTTGATCAAATTTCAATTCCAGGATATTTTCTTCCGATTCGAAAAAATCTTTGCTAAATCAATTGAAAAGAAAAACTTGGATAAAATTTTCCCAGAGCAAGTTTATGGATATCTTATTGAGGACGAAGTAAGATGAAGGAAATATGGTTTATTGTCTTGGCTGAAACATCCCCATTTGCGCCATAGCTGATATAGATAGATGATGAAGGATAATGTAGTTATGATCTCTCTCTATAGCGTTGCCTTGGTTATGTAGTTATGATCTCTCTATATAGTTTTGCCTTGCTAATGTAGTTATGATCTCTCTCTATAGCGTTGCCTTGGTTATGTAGTTATGATCTCTCTATATAGTTTTGCCTTGCTAATGTAGTTATGATCTCTCTATATAGTTTTGCCTTGCTAATGTAGTTATGATCTCTCTATATAGTTTTGCCTTGCTAATGTAGTTATGATCTCTCTCTATAGCGTTGCCTTGGTTATGTAGTTATGATCTCTCTATATAGTTTTGCCTTGCTAATGTAGTTATGATCTCTCTCTATTGTTTTGCCTTGCTAATGTAGTTATGATCTCTCTCTATAGCGTTGCCTTGGTTATGTAGTTATGATCTCTCTCTATAGCGTTGCCTTGGTTATGTAGTTATGATCTCTCTCTATAGCGTTGCCTTGGTTATGTAGTTATGATCTCTCTCTATAGCGTTGCCTTGGTTATTTAGTTATGATCTCTCTCTATAGCGTTGCCTTGGTTATGTAGTTATGATCTCTCTCTATAGCGTTGCCTTGGTTATGTAGTTATGATCTCTCTATATAGTTTTGCCTTGCTAATGTAGTTATGATCTCTCTCTATTGTTTTGCCTTGCTAATGTAGTTATGATTTCTCTCTATAGCGTTGCCTTGGTTATGTAGTTATGATCTCTCTATATAGTTTTGCCTTGCTAATGTAGTTATGATCTCTCTCTATAGCGTTGCCTTGGTTATGTAGTTATGATCTCTCTCTATAGCGTTGCCTTGGTTATGTAGTTATGATCTCTCTATATAGTTTTGCCTTGCTAATGTAGTTATGATCTCTCTCTATAGCGTTGCCTTGGTTATGTAGTTATGATCTCTCTATATAGTTTTGCCTTGCTAATGTAGTTATGATCTCTCTCTATTGTTTTGCCTTGCTAATGTAGTTATGATCTCTCTCTATAGCGTTGCCTTGGTTATGTAGTTATGATCTCTCTCTATAGCGTTGCCTTGGTTATGTAGTTATGATCTCTCTCTATAGCGTTGCCTTGGTTATGTAGTTATGATCTCTCTATATAGTTTTGCCTTGCTAATGTAGTTATGATCTCTCTCTATAGCGTTGCCTTGGTTATGTAGTTATGATCTCTCTATATAGTTTTGCCTTGCTAATGTAGTTATGATCTCTCTCTATAGCGTTGCCTTGGTTATGTAGTTATGATCTCTCTATATAGTTTTGCCTTGCTAATGTAGTTATGATCTCTCTAGCGTTGCCTTGTTTATGTAGTTGTTTTTCCTACTGCGTTACTTTATTACAGGTGTGACTGACACACAGCTTGTGATATTGTTGGTCATATCTGAGTTAGGTGTGCGTTATCTTTAACCCAATTCCGAAGACTGATGATGTCTTGAAGTCCAAGTTCTCGTCGATGTTTAGATGATACGCAATTTGGTCGCCTATAAATGGGAGAAGCGAGGCACCTGTTCTTGCAGTTCCACGACACAACTGCAATGGATTTTAATTTCTTTATCTTTATTTTCACTGAAAAAACACGGGTATTTCATTCCATCAGAATGAAAAAAGAAAGAAAAACTGTTTATTTCCTATTAATATGATATAAAATGCATCATTGATGTTAAAGCAATCTCAACTACAATTCCTTTCACTTTGTAAGCAGACTTTATGAATACACCATGCTGTCGATTTAACACGGAATTGTTTTCGTCAAGTTCTAGCGTTTGAAAATGTCCATGAAGCTTACAATTTTATTGGCGTTCTAAGACTATTTATTAATCGATGTTGCTTCAAAAGATGTGTACATCATTTAGTAAAACGTATTCTTACTATTAAAAAATTCTATACCTAAACGAAGGTAGAAATATTTAGCAACATGTGATCTCCATTCTTTTCCATCCTCCGATTATACACTACATAGATAGGTTTTTTACACATTTTATTTTTATGTAATGAATTTCTTACTTTAACTGAACTTTCTCTTGTTTTTACTCTCACGAACACGTCAGCCGTCACTCTGCATATATGCGCTGGCAAAGGGAACCCTGAGGCCAAATGTATGAACTGCATTGGAAATTATGAAACAAAAGTAATGAAATTTTCTATAGCGAGTCATTTTCGCTGAACATATTCTCCGTGCTTCAAATTTTTCGCTTTAAATGTGTATTAAATTTCATAATTTAGTTTGCTTGATATTACTCGCGGACTGAAGAAAGTGATTTTCTAATTATTGGTTTTGATAAAATTTTAGACTAATTCGGGAAATTTTTTTAAATGTGAGAAAATTTGTACCTTTCGAGCAATAACCATTCAAATTAATCATTATTTTTGAGAAAGCAATTGTATACTTTACAGAACTGTTTACCAAATGAGCAACAATTTTTACTTGGAATGAGACCCCAAAAAATCTTCTTAGGAAAAAGCGTTTCCAAAAATTCTTTAAGCGTTACATAAATGTTCCAGGATCACTTCGCCTCCCTTTCCTACGAGGAAGGGAATCCTAGATCGACCGCTAATGTTTATAATATTTCGAGGAAATTCAGCATGGTCCCAAGCTCCACTGGATTAATTTTTTCGCTTGCAAAGCGCTTGTTTCCCTCCAGCGGAGCGTAACAGGGAAGTCACAACAGAGCCACTCGGTTCACAGCCCAACACGTGTTGATCTTGGCGCAGATTTGCGCGAGTAAACCTACCGTTGTGCGCAGCCGGCGCTTTCCTCTCACCTAACAATGAAATAAGCAGTTCTTCCGTCCGTTTTCCTTCACTGAAAACTGGTAGGCATCATCCCTTTCACCGCGGCCGTCACGCTTCTGGAGGGGTTTATAAGAAGGGTTGTGACGATGGATCTTAATCCTTAATTACATTACAAGAACTCGCGTATACATGATACAAATGTTGCGTCATAGAAGAGAAAGTATTTTGGAGTCGAAACTGAGATCATAATTTGGTTGTATTGGAGAAGTTCATCTCGAGAGCACGGTGTTTCTTCTTTGGATATATAAATCCCATGGTGTGCATTAAGCAGAAATATTTGGATATTGGTGCATTTGGATATATTTGGATATATTTGGTGCATTTGGATATATCCCATTACATCCATTAAATGGATGTAATGTTCACTGTGAAAGTTCTCAAGTCAGAGAGCCGTGGAAAAAGATGCCGACTTTGGATGGCAGTGGAGCCAAACATTGAAATTCAAAGTTTTTAGTTCTTAAATGTCGTGCTCTGAAATCTAATATCTCTACGATAGCTTTCCTCGGACTTATCGTTATATATGTAGAAGACCTCGAACTGTTACGATAATTGCGTCTTGCGAAACCTAAGCCCCCTTGCATCAATCAGTTTGCTGCCTTTGCTAATACGTCGCTAATAAACAAGACAATGGATGTTCAAATAATGCTTATTATTTATAATAAGATAATGATAAACTATGCCACTTTCCCGACATAGGAGTGACTTATTAGATCATGCAGGATCATTTGTGGGATCATCTATGTACGTACACCGCTACATCAGTTTAAAATAAGACTCATCAATTGGTAGGCTGCAGGGGTTCCCAACCTTTTTTTTTTGCCAACCACCCGTAAAGAGGTTGCATTCCAACCTCGCACCCGCTGAGATAAAAATTCCAACATATAGCCAATATCCTATTATTTATCTAGACTTTTCTCGCACCCCTGGAGTATCGTCTCGCACCCAAAACTGGGATCCCCTGTGGTAGAGTTACTAGAAAACTCCGACACTATTTGTCTTTTCTCTTTTAACGTTCTGTTATGTTCCATCCTACACCTCGACTCACCGGCGACCGCAAGTGCTAAATACGACACCATGCAGACCTAATCGAACAGTCGAAAGTCTATAAATATCTACAGTCGTCGCTATCCTTATCCTAATATTGAAACATCACCATATTGATCCGCTGCTCAAGAGCCTCAGCCATCATCTGCTTCTGCGTATTTTTGATGTCCCTGTAGATTGTACGAATAAGAAGCGTGTATCCCAGACGCAGTACTCTCAAAAGTGCTATACATTTTCTAGCTCGTTAAGGAATTTCTCAAGAGTGCACGTAGGATATCTTTACAAATCACAGTTTGTGAAAGTATAATTCAGCTCTATTGCATATGTATTATTTGTTTTCTTCCTAAGAATAAAGCACGTACGCGACCAAAGAAGAAGTATTTGCTTGCGTGTGCTTTCACGTGAGGTCACTGAGTGTAGCCGCTGTGTGTTGTGGTCCTGCGTCTGTGTAGGTGTTCCTGCAGTGTGCCTCGTGCAGCACACCTCCTGCAGCACGCCTCCTGCAGCACGCCTCCTGCAGCACGCCTCCTGCAGTACGCCTCCTGCAGCACGCCTCCTGCAGCACACCTCCCGCAGCACACCTCCCGCAGCACACCTCCCGCAGCACACCTCCCGCAGCACACCTCCCGCAGCACACCTCCCGCAGCACACCTCCCGCAGCACACCTCCCGCAGCACACCTCCCGCAGCACACCTCCCGCAGCACACCTCCCGCAGCACACCTCCCGCAGCACACCTCCCGCAGCACACCTCCCGCAGCACACCTCCCGCAGCACACCTCCCGCAGCACACCTCCCGCAGCACACCTCCCGCAGCACACCTCCCGCAGCACACCTCCCGCAGCACACCTTCTGCAGCAAATCTGCAACTCACGGCAGCGCTGCAGCGCAAGGAGGATGCCAGGAGGTTTGCCTTTCATTGCCCCCGGCCAAATCGAAAGAAAATTGCACAATATGATTTAGATGCCCCCGAGCTCCGAGTCATTCCCTGGACAGAGATCGTACTGCTTGTTTTTTTCCAGTGGTGTCAACTCGAAATTTCTTCTAAAATATACCGCTCCTTTTTTAAATTATTTGTATGTGTTTTTTTTAGCGTCGTTTTTGTTCACTCGTTCTGTGGATTTCAGGGGTGTGCTCAACGTTAAGGCTGTTCTGGAGTTTTGTTTTGTTTATTAATTCATTTATTTATAATTTGGGGAGACTTCCTGTCTCGTCTCAGTGACCTCATGATGTTGGGAAATTCGTTTGAATCATTTCGTATTTTTCGCTCCTGGCATCTCTTTGTTATATTCATTTTTTTAAGCTTTTCCCCTACCTCTACCTCTCTCCGCCGCTGGACTTTGCCCGGAATGAACGTCGATTCCAAGTGTGTCATGGTTTAGGATTTACTTTCATCCATCTACCTCGCATCTTTCTTGCTTTTTAGCATCTCACAAGGTTTAGCACCCCGTAAGGCATTTCAGTAATTATAGCAATCTTATTAATCATTCCTTTACTTAAACAGCGACTGAAGCAGGCCCCAGCTCAACATTTCGGGGGGTGGGGCCATAGCCTCAGTGGCCCCTCCCCCCTCCTGGCTGCGCTACTGGACACATCGTTGTATAACGTGGAATGTTCGCTAATGTCTCTATACTACTTCCTATCTTTCGCGTCAGTGGGCATTTTTTGAAGTTTCGTCGAGGCCGTCTTACTCACCGAGTGCATTTTTGCACTCGTGTACAACATGATTTCTATACTGTATTTATTTATTTATATACTGTACGCGCGCTAACAGTATCCGTAGTTTTCATAATGGGCAAGTCGGATTAGCGAGCACAGTAGATGTACTCCCACATATGGGAAGGAGGACGTCTGAAAAAAGGTTTCCTAATGTCTTGAAATGTTGATGACAATCCTGTATTCTAGTTTTCAAATGAAACATTGACCCAATCAACATTCGTCATCCCAATTCCTCAATAATAGTGTAAAGTAATGCTTAATAATCGTTTCGTGCACCGGACGCAGTAGCTAGCATGACTTGCGGTTCCCATGGCAGTGTTGCGCCACGTAGAACTAACGCGCAACTTTTTCTCATATTGCCTCCAGAATTTGAAAATTTTGAGAATGCATCGCTTCACACCGACGGTCGTTTTCTTGAACTTGGTGCGATGCTGTCGCAATGTGCTCTAACTGCTGCTCTACTCTCACGGCCTGCTCTTCTTTCTCCTGTGTTGCTGCTCTACACTCACGGCCTGCTCTTCTTTCTCCTGTGTTGCTGCTCTACACTCACGGCCTGCTCTTCTTTCTCCTGTGTTGCTGCTCTACACTCACGGCCTGCTCTTCTTTCTCCTGTGTTGCTGCTCTACACTCACGGCCTGCTCTTCTTTCTCCCGTGTTGCTGCTCTACACTGACGGCCTGCTCTTCTTTCTCCTGTGTTGCTGCTCTACACTCACGGCCTGCTCTTCTTTCTCCTGTGTTGCTGCTCTACACTCACGGCCTGCTCTTCTTTCTCCTGTGTTGCTGCTCTACACTCACGGCCTGCTCTTCTTTCTCCTGTGTTGCTGCTCTACACTCACGGCCTGCTCTTCTTTCTCCTGTGTTGCTGCTCTACACTCACGGCCTGCTCTTCTTTCTCCTGTGTTGCTGCTCTACACTCACGGCCTGCTCTTCTTTCTCCTGTGTTGCTGCTCTACACTCACGGCCTGCTCTTCTTTCTCCTGTGTTGCTGCTCTACACTCACGGCCTGCTCTTCTTTCTCCTGTGTTGCCGCTCTACACTCACGGCCTGCTCTTCTTTCTCCTGTGTTGCTGCTCTACACTCACGGCCTGCTCTTCTTTCTCCTGTGTTGCTGCTCTACACTCACGGCCTGCTCTTCTTTCTCCTGTGTTGCTGCTCTACACTCACGGCCTGCTCTTCTTTCTCCTGTGTTGCTGCTCTACACTCACGGCCTGCTCTTCTTTCTCCTGTGTTGCTGCTCTACACTCACGGCCTGCTCTTCTTTCTCCTGTGTTGCTGCTCTACACTCACGGCCTGCTCTTCTTTCTCCTGTGTTGCTGCTCTACACTCACGGCCTGCTCTTCTTTCTCCTGTGTTGCTGCTCTACACTCACGGCCTGCTCTTCTTTCTCCTGTGTTGCTGCTCTACACTCACGGCCTGCTCTTCTTTCTCCTGTGTTGCTGCTCTACACTCACGGCCTGCTCTTCTTTCTCCTGTGTTGCTGCTCTACACTCACGGCCTGCTCTTCTTTCTCCTGTGTTGCTGCTCTACACTCACGGCCTGCTCTTCTTTCTCCTGTGTTGCTGCTTTACACTCACGGCCTGCTCTTCTTTCTCCTGTGTTGCTGCTCTACACTCACGGCCTGCTCTTCTTTCTCCTGTGTTACTCAAGTGTTTCCTGTGTTCTTTTGACTGGCGTTGAATTCTTCTAAAGCAATTTACTGCAAAATGCTCGTGCCCACTCTCTTCGCTGTCCTTAATTATTTTCAATTATTTTAATGATGTTTCCTCAAGTTTTTGCATCTTTTCCCTCATTCATTTCTTCCAGAAACAATTTTTCGACCTGATACTTCTCAATTCATTCATCATTACGTTATCCTCCCAAATTTCTCTAAGCAATTTTCCACAGCTCATCTTCCCCAACTTGGCATCCGTAAGTCATTTTCTTTTAATCATCTTCACCAACCCTTCTTCCCCGACTCTCTTCCCCAACTTAGCATCCGTAAATCCTTTTCTTTTGATCATCTTCCCCAACTCTCTTCCCCAAACTTAGCATCCGTGTATCATTTTCACGAATGCTTCTTCTCCAAGCGTTCTTGAAGTCCATCACTCTTAAATTGTTTTCTCCAAGGAACCTTTATACGCGCATATCTTCTTCGGTAATGCCGCTTCTACGTTTCCCTTTGGACTCACACTCCCCTTCTCTCCCCAGCTGCTGGGCAACTGCTCGGTGGCGCAGGTGGTGATGGCTGAAGGCGGCAGCTTCCTCTCCATCAACATCGGCTACGCCGTCGGGGTGACGCTCGGCGTGATGGTGTCAGGCGGCATTAGTGGGGGGCACATCAATCCTGCAGTCAGGTGAGCACTTTTGAGCCCGCTCATGGTACATACCACTTGGTAAATTACTCATTTACGTACCAGTAACACTGGCAACAATTTCACTACCTTCATTTAAATTAGACTATGGCGTGTAAGGTAAAATGTTGTTGTGTTCCCGTTCACGGTACATATGTGTAACGCTTGGTAAATTGCTCATTTACGCACCAGTAACACTGGCAACAATTTCACTACCTTCATTTAAATTAGACTATGGCGTGTAAGGTAAAATGTTGTTGTGTTCCCGTTCACGGTACATATGTGTAACGCTTGGTAAATTGCTCATTTACGCACCAGTAACACTGGCTACCATTTCACTGACTTCGCTAATTTTATTTAAATTAGACTATGGCGTGTAAGGTAAACAGCTATCGTGCAATTATATTTTTCCGGCTTGTTAGAACGGATGAGAATGTAATCAAGCAGTAAAGATGGCTTTTCTATTTTGGTTCTCAAAACCTAACCAAATAACCTTTGCAACCACGGAAACGTAGTAAACGTGTTAACCCATTAATGTCAGAATTTTGTACTCATATTACCGTTATCACCACTGCTATCATTTAAATTGCACCGGCATCAAGTAGTCACCGATATCAGAACGAGGTAGAAACTGCCACTCGACAATGAACTTCGAAGAACGTATTAAGGCACAAATTCACATGCAATAAAATGTATTAGAGCTGCTTATGAAAGTGGATTTTATATTCCACTTTGACGGTAAAGACTTAAAATATGGAATTGTTTCACCGTAACAAGTAAAGCAGTTAGTTGACTGCAGGTGTACCGTTTAAGCGAGGAGTTTACGATTGAATTGAATTCCTCGAAACCAGATTTAAGGGAATATTATGCTTTGGAAGTAAATAAATAAATTTGACAACTCTAGGCCCTCACTGCAGTTTGAATTTAAAAATAAGAAGCGAAGAAATGCGTGATTTTTACGTAAAAATTGCGAGGTATTAAAAAAGGGTGCGCTGTTTCATCTGGCGAGCTAGACTGGAGCAGCAGCGTTGTGACGATTCTTCAGTCGGCTGCCTTAGTTTTTCTTGACTTTAGGAGTTGTATGTACTAAGGCATGTGGTAGGAATCTAGGTATTCGGTACATACACCGCATACTATACTAGCAAGCGGTTAAACATGTGTTTTCCCACTCCCCCTACACAATTGAAGCATATTTCAAAATAATAGCTGAGTAAATCATATTCATTTCATTTTATTGCTTTCAGTTTCTCGCACGTTGAAAAAAATAACCGAGCAAGATTTTAAACCTAAAGTGACGTGAGGCAAGATGGTTTTCATCATTCTGACTTGAGTTCAAATACACGTCGTTGCTCCAGTGCTCCCACACTCACTCCAAGCTCTAGACACTCCGGTGCCTTGAAACGCTTTTTTAAGGCAATAGTTGCGTAAACATGATAAAGAGTGGACTCGCTCACGCGCTCTGTAGCGCGTGTAGATGCTGTAGCTACGTGTGTTTCGTAACTACGTGAGTCGACAACAAGCCGTGCATGCGCGGAAACGACCACCAATGTCGTTACTGATGGCAGGTCGTAAAACGTAGAGCAAGCGCCAATGTCGTTACTGATGACAGGTCGTAAGCCGCTCGTGTACGATACTTTCTCCGCGATTCCTACTTTGCCCAAGTGCCTCCCTTGCGTATTCTGCACTCGTAACCTTGTTCTTGCATCCCTTGTGTGCTCACAGCCTTGCACTTGCATCTGGTACTCTGGATTGTTTTATGGCTCACAAATTTCGTACTCTATTTTCATAGCACTTTCCTTCATATTTTATACTCTAATGTTTAATTTCGAATTTATACAGTCACTGGGCTTTGAAATTTCCGTACTTTTTTATTTAATTTGTTGCTGCATGTTTATTATATAAAATAGGTTTTCATTATAACTCATTGCGGTTATTTTGAGACTTGAACTATTGTAAATCCGCTGGTCAAAAATTTGTAGAGATTTAAACCTAAAAACGATCTTGGAGTTCGTACCATCTAGCAAGAAATTACCACTTTTTAATACGCAACACCTCATTAATTAAATGGTGTCAAAAAACTCCTCTCTTCATTTATGAATAAGCCAAAATTGTAGGCGTAAATTTGTTATAACTGAGCCAAATCACTCGTATGAACAATATCTTTGGTCTCGTAACAATTGTGCATGTGAAGTCTCGCTGATTTTAGTGCCTAATTTAAGGGATGCGACGGTAACGTTGGTCGATATATTTCAAAGTTAAACTATGTTCAGAAGTGCGTGAACTCGTGAGAGTGCAGTACTTCATGTTATTTAAACACAGTGTTGTTTGTGTGATGTGTTCTCAATTAATGTGTGTCGTCTTTATATTAATTGATGGACCTCATTTTACAATATATAATAGGTGTGATGGGCTTGCTTTCATTGATAAATTTTGTTCACAAACATTTTAACCCCTGAGGTTGTAATGTTTAAGGCTTACATGAGCGCTTTCTTCATATAATTTTTCAATGCAGTATTCAATAACTGAATGATTGGATATTTAACGAGCCCCACTTTAAAGCGGGGCTAGGATCTAATGTTTGAAGCTTACACGAGCGTTTTCTTCATATTAATTTTCCATCGAATATCTAATAATTTCTTAATTGGAATAGGTAATTAATGCGCCCCATTTTACAGCGTGGCGTTGGCTGTGTTCGGCAAGTTCTCATGGGCCAAAGTGCCGGTGTACATCGTCGCGCAGTACACCGGCGCCTTCGCTGGTGCCCTCATGGTCTTCCTCGTGTACAAAAGTGAGTGATGGACGTCTGCTACCTTGAACTTTTTAAAATAATTTTTTTCAAAAATCTTTCAGAAAAACTTTCTAAAAATAACTTTCTGAAATAATTTTCTTAAAATAAATACCTAAAATAACTTCCTATAATAACTTCCTATAATAACTTCCTAAAATAACTTCCTTAAATAACTTCCTAAAATAACTTCCTAAAATAATTTCCTAAAATAATTTTCTAAAATAATTTTCTAAAATAAATTCCTAAAATAAATTCCTAAAATAAATTCCTAAAATAAATTCCTAAAATAAATTCCTAAAATAAATTCCTAAAATAAATTCCTAAATTAAATTCCTAAAATAAATTCCTAAAATAAATTCCTAAAATAAATTCCTGAAATAAATTCCTGAAATAAATTCCTGAAATAAATTCCTGAAATAAATTCCTGAAATAAATTCCTGAAATAAATTCCTGAAATAAATCCCTGAAATAAATTCCTGAATTAAATTCCTAAAATAAATTCCTAAAATAAATTCCTAAAATAAATTCCTAAAATAACTTACTAAAATAACTTACTAAAATAACTTACTAAAATAACTTACTAAAATAACTTACTAAAATAACTTACTAAAATAACCTACTAAAATAACCTACTAAAATAACTTACTAAAATAACTTACTAAAATAACTTACTAAAATAACTTACTAAAATAACTTACTAAAATAACTTACTAAAATAACTTACTAAAATAACTTACTAAAATAACTTACTAAAATAACTTACTAAAATAACTTACTAAAATAACTTACTAAAATAACTTACTAAAATAACTTACTAAAATAACTTACTAAAATAACTTACTAAAATAACTTACTAAAATAACTTACTAAAATAACTTACTAAAATAACTTACTAAAATAACTTACTAAAATAACTTACTATAATAACTTTGTAAAATAACTTACTAAAATAACATTGTAAAATAACTTTGTAAAATAACTTTGTAAAAATAACTTTGTAAAATAACTTTGTAAAATAACTTTGTAAAATAACTTTGTAAAATAACTTTGTAAAATAACTTTGTAAAATAACTTTGTAAAATAACTTTGTAAAATAACTTTCTATAATATCTAAAACGTTCTTGAAATATCGTCTAAAAAATTCTGAAATATCGCTTCATTACTCCAATCGCGTTGCACAGTGATTTTTCAGCTTTTTAACCTCGATGGTTGGAAGGAAGTGTACATAAAGTGAGTAAAAGAACTATTCTAACTATAACTCTTCTGCCTTTCATTCTTTTTGTTTAATAACCAGTGATGCTGTGGTGAGAATACCGTACTTGTATGAAAGGGATTGAACCTGGAGCTTTTTTGTCGAACAAGTGATCTTTCATGTTCTGGAAGACATATAATGAACTATATTCCGTTTTGAAAAGTCTTCTACAGGTTCTCTATTGAATCTTGAAATCGTGACTTTCAAATAGAGTCCGCATTGACGACGTAACTTTTGTGTCCTACAGTCAGTACTTTTACCTTACTACCACAGGAGAAAGTTTATAATACGAGGTTCAATAGCCCTTCATTTCACTTAATTAAGATCGTTTGCCATAGGCTCATTGGACTTTTAATACACAGACGCCCTTGACGCCTTTGACCCCGAGAGAACACTGTCCAGCGCCGGTATCTTTGCAACGTACCCCGGCTCTGTAGTCAACTCCACCGGCGACGTGGTGGACAACTTCCTGTACAGCGGCAACGGCATGGCTGACCAGGTGGGTTTTATCATAGCTGGCCAAGTAACAATTATGGGGTAGGTTTTATTATGGCTGACCAGGTGGGTTTTATCATAGCTGGCCAGGTAACTATTATTGGGTAGGTTTTATTACGGCTGACCAGGTGGGTTTTATTACGGCTGACCAGGTGGGTTTTATTACGGCTGACCAGGTGGGCTTTATTACGGCTGACCAGGTTGGCTTTATTACGGCTGACCAGGTGGGTTTTATCATAGCTGACCAAGTAACAATTATGGGGTAGGTTTTATTATGGCTAACCAGGTGGGTTTTGTTGTGACTGATCAGGTGGGTTTTATTATGGCGCTGACCAGGTGGGTTTTATTACGGCTGATCAGGTGGGTTTTATCATAGCTTTTCAGGTAACTATTATGGGGTAGGTTTTATTATGGCTGACCAGGTGGGTTTTATTACGGCTGACCAGGTAACTATTATGGGGTAGGCTTTATTATGGCTGACCAGGTGGGTTTTAACATAGCTGACCAAGTAACAATTATGGGGTAGTTTTTATTATGGGTGACCAGGTGGGTTTTGTTGTGACTGATCAGGTGGGTTTTATTATGGCTGACTATGTAGGTTTTACTTCCATTACTGGCTTGCGTCCCACCGTATTTTGGCTGCGTTTATTTTTGTGGCTGAGTCTGTAGTGGTCATTGACGTGACAACATTCAAAACGTTATTTTACAGTGACTAGAGTTCAGAATTAGACCTTGTTTTCTCGTTATTTTAATTTTGTCGTGGGGTATCACTACATAATATGTTAAATAGGATTTGGCAGAATTGACGCATAAATAGAAATCTGCTGTATGCAGTTTTCATGCATCTTTTAAGCCGTGACTGGCCGTTATTAACGTGGTATTGCTCGACACGGGCAAGATAACTCGTCTTTATCTCATTTTTCTTTTTCAAAATACGACGTATAAACTCGTTTAAAACAAAATTTATCAAAAAAAATATAGTGAAGTTCATCATCTGTCAATTTATCCCCCATTTCAATTAAATTGCTCAACCTTAAAGATACAGTGAACCAAAAACCGTAAGAAATTCGTATGGAAAAGAAACCTACGCACCAAATAAAGTCAACAGGCGAGAGCTTAAAAATACAAGCCGTGTGACTCGAATTTTGACCACCATCACTCGATCAGGTACTTGGTACGGCGGTGCTGCTGATGTGCGTGTGCGCCATCACGGACCCGCGCAACATGGGGATCACCAAACCCATGATCCCCGCCGCTGTGGGCACCGTCGTGCTCGGCATTGGGCTAAGCCTGGGGCTCAACTGTGGCTACGCCATCAACCCTGCCAGAGACCTGGGACCGCGCCTCTTTACCCTCGTTGCCGGCTGGGGAGCTGAGCCCTTCACGTGAGTGGAAGTATTGATAGCAACTCCGCGTTCTGAAAACGCTGCATTCTGGATTTGAAATGCAACGTTCTAAATTTGAAACTCTGTATTCTAAATTAGAAGCGCTGCATTCTAGTTTTCAAATGAAACATTGACTCGATCAACATTCGTCATCCCAATTCCTCAATAATAGTGTGAAGTAATGCTTAATAATCGTTTCGTGCCCCGGACGCAGTAGCTAGGCAGGACTTGCGATTCTGGTAGTATTGCGCCAGGTAGAACTAACGCGCGACTTTTTCTCATATTGCCTCCAGAATTTGAAAATCTCGAGGACGGCTCTAGTGTGTCTCGGGCGTGTTATTGTCATTTCTGAGTTTTGAATTCTGTGTTTTTTTTGTTTTCTTATGATTGTATATAAATCCATAGAAATTGCAAAAAAAATGTTTTAATACCTGAAATTGCATGGAATGTTGTACATTTCCCATAGTTGATGCAAATTTCGTTCTAATAAGTTCGCTAAGGTCAATCCACGCCTAAAAAATCTGAAAAATTCGTATAAGCAAGCAGTTTGATGAAATAAAGGCTGAAAGCATTCTGTGGTTCGTTCTGATAAATTTACTGAGGTGAATTCACCCCTAAAAAATCAAGAAAATTCGTATGTGATAACAATTTAATGCAATAGAATAGAAGCAGAACGCGTTTTGTGTTTCGCAGATCGAGCACGGCCGACGGTGTGGCGTGGTGGTGGATCCCAGTCGTGGGCCCGCATTTGGGTGCCATCTTGGGTGTCTTCTTCTACTCGGTCCTCGTCGAGCTGCACCACGGGTCTGAAACCCCCGACGGAAAAGTTGATCCCGAAGCCGCAACAAGTGAGTCTTACTTTTCTTAGCCCGCCATACCCCAGCTTTTCAGCGCTATACTGCTACTACTTCTACTACTACGTTTCTTAGCCCGCCATACTATGCCACTTTTTTGGCCCCGCGTACTACGGCTTTGGTTCGATTGATTGATCGTTCCATCTGTCTTCTATTCATTTCGAGCCTTAGGTTTTGGAAAATTTGCGGGTCACATCAGCTACAGCTCTTCGTGTCTATGATGAGTATTGGTGTCGTTATTAAATGTATTTTTTTCTAATTTAGTTACCTGTGGTAAAAGCATTTGTGCCTCAATAAATTCGTGCGTTTTTAATCGGGCCACAATTTAAATTTTCATGTACACGTTCATGATGTTCTGATTTTATCGCACGTGATACGTTTTTGTTTAATCAGTTTTTCTCAATTAGTTTGAAATTTTTTGGCTTTCAGCAACGTTGGAAGAATACTTACGAAGATGATGATGAGATTAAATTTCCACACAAGTGTTATGTTAAGCTTTTCTGTTTTAATGTCCTAAGTTAATGACTAAATGCTTACAAAAAGCGTGGCAAAATTTGCTACGGTGTTGACAAAATGCATTGGGTTTTGATAGGGAATCTAACAGATATTAAATATCTTATTCTTTTCATTGTATTTGTAATTAAGAATTTGTCCAGGTGCTTTTTCCATGATACTGTTGGGGCGGAGGAACACGTTCTCATTGCTCATACAAAACCAAATCGTTTTTCTTCCAGCGTTGATGAAAACCTTAAAATTTATTATTCAAATGGACGTTTATATTAATGTTTGCAAAATAATGTGACTATTCTGTTGCTTGTTTTGTGTGCATCGTGCTTTTGCTTATTTGTTTATTATTCATTGTTTTTTGTGTTGTATTTCATTAACATTTGTTGTTTTTACGGCATTTTGATATCGGAGCTTGTGCAATGTGCTATTAAACATGTTCAAATTTCTACCTTGTAAGAAATTAAGTCGTACTGCAGGCTTTCGCTCATCAAAAGCAAAGCGAAGTCCATTAGAGTTCAATTCTCACAGAACAGTAGAAATTTATCTAAATTTTTCTTTAAATGTGATTTATTGCGTTCTTACAGCCATGCCCTGCTGTTTTAAGACAATAGATCTCACTAGAGATCTCAAGTTTTTCAAGATCTGAAGACGATTGTGCAGTAAATTTCCACACTAAATACTTAATTCTTTAGTATTTCTTTCGAAGATCGAAGATTGAAGATTGAATATTCAGCATGTTGTCTGAAAATGATAAAAAAGGCTTCACATTTTTCTTTATTTCTTCAAAGAATTACTGGTCTCTTTGACGTTTTCAAGTCAGCATGAATGTGATGTTAGAAAGTAATTTAAATGTATCGTAATTCCTTGTATTCTTTTTAAACATCTGCATCGCCTCGTTCTTGTTCCCCCAGATGAAGCTTTTTTGTATTTATTTCGTGAAAATAAATTCCTTTCCTCCCTTTATCCCCGCTGTGGCCCGCGCTCGTGCTCCCCCCCCCTTGCGTGTTTCCGTCATTCTTTTGCCCTCAAGGTTTTTCACAACACCGCAATTAAGCTTTATGGTTGTTTTATTTATTTACTTTTGAAACCTATTTTTTCCCATCCTCTTATTTCGCACGCGTTGTAAGTTGTTTTTCTGTGTCTTCTTTGTTCATCGTTTCTCCGCGTTTTCTTTGTTCGTCATTTTTCATCGTTTTTTATTCATCGTTTTTCTGCGTTCATCGTTTTTTTACGTTTTCTTTGTTTGTCATTTTTCTTCGTTTCTGATCATCGTTTTCCTGCGTTTCTTATCATTTCCTTCGTTTCTTATCATCGTTTTACTGCGTTTTCTTTGTTCATCGTTTACCTGCGTTTTATTTGTTCATCGTTTTACTGCGTTTTCTTAGTCCAAGCATTTCCTACGGTCATGGCCATTTTATTGTCCCCTGGTTGGATGTTTTGGCTCACGTGATTTCCTGGTAAAAATCACACTGTCCCCGGAGGTTGTGTTCGTGTCTGTTTTATGTTGACTGGCGTTGGGTGCGTGGACAGCCTCCTGGTGGGGTACAGCGGTGGCTAAATGCTTATCTTTGTCGTTTGAGCAGGCAATGGCAGACAAGGCACTTATACTCCCAGGAAAGATCCTAACGGGGTGAGTGTCCAATGTTATGAAGCTTCTACGAAAACTTCTACAAATGTATCGTTACTGAGTTGATTTCTCATGAATTCCATGCATTTAATTTTGAAAAAAGGAATAAGTAAATTTATTTAACTTCATAATGGGGTGAGTATACTATTAATATTGTGAAACTTCTACGAAAACTTCTGCAAATGTATGGTTGATTTCTCAGATATTTATCAGGTGGATTTCTGTGTTCACGAAACCATAAGAACGTGAGATATTTATTTTTCGAGCTTACCTATGTTGGTTTCAATTTTCTGTCTTGGTACAGTGTCTTTCTCATATATTTATGAAGCAACTAAATTCATCTTTACGGAACGCTTCGGGGCTGAGGGTTTTCACTCTCTCGTGTAATTGAGTCGCACAAAGATTGATTTTTTATATCGCGTATGTAATGCTAGAACACAAGGGGAATATTTCCAGAAACTTCAGCAAGTACTTTTGAGTACTTGAACAACCTCTGCTACTTATATACTTTGAGCAGCAGACCACTTCAACGACTAAAATTTATGGAAACTTTGACGGGTTTTTTAACGGAGTACCAAAATATACTTTCTGAAAATCTTAATTGCAATAGATTGGTACGACCCGAGGATTCAGAATTTATTACTTTCTGAAAGATATTCTCCGTCATAGGTCACTTTAGGGACTTTCACTGAACTCCCATTATAAATCCATGTTATTTCTTTTTAATTGCTTCGCGAAAGCGGAGGGGTCCACATTTGCTATTAGCTGACAACCCCTGTGGAAAAACGACCTTAAACAACAACAATAATAATAATAATAATAATAATAATAATAATAATAATAATATTAATAATAATAGGGACTTTCATTTAGTCTGAAAAGTCGTTAGGATTGATATTTTTACAATATTTGGAGCATGTGGAGTTACGTGATTTAACGTTACCAATAATTGCAAGCAAGCTTGTTATTTTGCCTTCCCTTGTAGTCTTGCAAGAGAACTAATCGTATTAAGCCTTTTGTGATTGTGACACGTCGGTGAGCGAACTTCGATGTGGAACAAGCGCAGAGTTTGCATTCTGATCAGTCTCTTTTGTTTCCACAATCAGAATATTACAGTGTTTCCAATGTAAAAATGCTTCCAATATTAGGAACCTTCCGATAGTGGAAGGTTTACAATAGTGGAAGGTTTACAATAGTGGGAGGTTTCCAATAGTGGGAGGTTTCCAATAGTGGAAGGTTTCCAATAGTGGAAGGTTTCCAATAGTGGAAGGTTTCCAATAGTGGAAGGCTTCCAATAGTGGAAGGCTTCCAATAGTGGAAGGCTTCCAATATAAGGATGGGTCGCAAGCTGCATGGTCTTTTTGCTCAATGAAGTCGATTGTTCAAGGAGCGAAGTCGGTTGTCTTGAACAAATTTTATTATTAATTTATTCAGATGCATTTTGTACATGTGTTATTTTCGTTGAACTTCTTCCTTGTTCTGTAAAACATTTGATTCTAATTTCATACCATTCTCGATAAATTAATCTTGATAATTTAATTATCCAAAGAATAAAAACCGTAATTTCTAACTTACTTTTCTTTTAAAGATTAAGTTTGTAGGATAACGTCAGAAGTTAATAATTTGTAAAATCCTGAATTTATAACAAAGCAAATTTTCTATCATCTGGTTTTTATGATATTTCACCTGACAATGTAGTATTAATGGACCACATTTTTTCGATATTAATGGACCACATTTTTCCGATTCATTTTCGAAACATGTTTCAAATTTATCAGGCTTAATACAAAATACATATTTCAACGGTGCAAAAGAAGATTAGCTCGATAAAACTGTAAAATAAATATCAAAAAATAACAAACTTTAATTCAGATTTTTCATACATCTGCTGCCGAAGGAATGTAATAATGCTTATTCTGTTATTGGTCCTCGCATTAGTTATATTGCAAAATTTGCTACGCGCTTAACTCTTTGCATTTGATCATTTGTTACATGATCAAATTTTGTTACCTGGTAAATTTATTACAGTGGCCCGAAAGTTTTTTATGTTTTGAAACCTAATTTAATTCTCTAAAACACACACAAAACGAAAACGATATCTAAACATTTATTTATTTTTTATTTATTTATTTATTTATTTATCTATCTATTTATTCATCCATTTTTTGTTTACTTATTTATCTAGCCTTTTTTATAGAGTGATTTATTTGTTCATTAAAATCCCTGCTTATGTTGGCAGGTATGCTCGACGAGCATGGAGGCCCCTCACCGCCAGCAGCTGCCGATGGCGCTGCAGCACAAGAGCTGAAGACTTTAATGCACGAGGTCGCGTAGGGTAGCGGCAGCAGCAGCAACAGCAACAGCAACAGCAAGCAACAGCAGCTGCAGCTGGAAGAGAGTGTTGTGTTCCCAGGAATTTTAGCGTCATTCATGAGCTTTTGGAACTTTTTCTGACTCGTATAAGTTCTGGAACTTCTTCTGACCTTTAAAAGTTTCGGAAATTTTTCTGACTCGTATGAGTTTCGGAATTTTTTCTGACCCATTTGAGCGTTTGGAACTTCTTCTGGCCCATATAAGTTTCGGAACTTATTCCAACCCGTATAAGTTTCGGAACTTATTCCAACCCGTATAAGTTTTGGAACTTCTTCTGGCCCATATAAGTTTCGGAACTTATTCCAACCCGTATAAGTTTCGGAACTTATTCCAACCCGTATAAGTTTTGGAACTTCTTCTGGCCCATATAAGTTTCGGAACTTATTCCAACCCGTATAAGTTTCGGAACTTATTCCAACCCGTATAAGTTTTGGAACTTTTTCTGACCCATATAAGTTTCGGAACTTATTCCAACCCGTATAAGTTTCGGAACTTATTCCAACCCGTATAAGTTTCGGAACTTATTCCAACCCGTATAAGTTTTGGAACTTTTTCTGACCCATATAAGTTTCGGAACTTATTCCAACCCGTATAAGTTTCGGAACTTATTCCAACCCGTATAAGTTTCGGAACTTATTCCAACCCGTATAAGTTTCGGAACTTATTCCAACCCGTATATGTTTCGGAACTTTTTCTGACCCATATAAGTTTCGGAATTACTCTGAAGAGTGCTTGAATTTTTTGAAGTGCATTTTTTTAGAAATAGGCTTTCTTAATCGAAAACCCACTTTTCTCCAATGTGTACTCAACGGAAAAAGTTTCATCTGAGTTTGTCCTTGAAGGACTTGGTTCTGCATTCATCTTGTTGGGCTTCTTACGTTTCGAGAATTTGTCACGGACGACTTAACGAGTTAAGTATTTGAAGTCTAAATTAGTTCTAGAACTACCGTGTGAGTTCTTCACTTTGATGTTCACTCCTAGAAACTAAATTCTTCAGTTCAAGACCAAAAAGAAAACAATGACGGTTGTTCCTTGTAAATAAATTTTTTATTGAATATTGGTAAAGTATAATCTTACGGTTTGGTATTGGCTTTGAAGAAAGTTTCATTTTACTTCATTATCAGTTTTGCAACTGCTCAGTGGCAACAAGAACTTGTTTTAACGCTTATTTGTCCCAATTGGACAACAGCTCTCCAATTTTTGCGTCAGTAGGTGGCAAGATCGCCGTCTTTTTTATTCTCTTCCAAAGAGTAATTTCTATACATTTTAATTCGTTATATTTTTATTTTTTTATTTTTTAAGAATCTGACAAGTAACAGATATACGTTCGATAGTTTCGATTTTAAACTTTTTGGAAGACAACCAGTTAGCAACCACATTTTTTGTTTTTGTTCGTCAAACTTACTCTGAACGCTCTAGCGATAAGTTTCCAAATGAATTTTATACAAACGTCATCTATGATAAGTAATTATTGTGAAATGTTTTGATATTTATAAAACGTAATATTTCTATTTTATGGAACAAGGTGAGTTATTACTCAGTCAGTGAAAAAAAGACAATTTTCTCAAGAACTGCGAGTCTTGTGGTGTGATACGACGCTCATTTTGTAAACGACACTGGAACGTGCAGCAGCTGATATAATGTACTGTCAATGTGGGGTTCAATTGTGCAGGCTTTAATTTAAATATTAAACTTTATTAACTCCTTCTTGCCCGTTCGAAAGTTAATCTTGCGAATCCTCAGGCTATGAGGATTGATCGGTTTAAATAAGTGCACAATTTTTCATTTGCAACTTAGGTGAAAACACGAAGAATTCTGTGGACGTATTCAAACGTTTCATTTGAAAATGAATAGAATCAAAATGCATTCCTGCAAAGTTTTCATCACAAATCACAGCAGCTAAAGAGACTATCTTTGCGGTAAACATGTCCGCAGCCCAGCCTTGTTTACTCTTTATTATTGAATATATGGCGTTTCACCACCGAAGACGCTACAGAGGCGTTTCGTCGGTGAAACTGCCTTGTCGGATGCTATTAATACCGTGCATTCGAGTGGGTGCGCTCAGCGGTGTCCGAGCTGCGTTGCCAGTGTGCCGGCCAAATTGTTTCAGTATTTGTACCAGAAAACCAATTTATCGCCGAAAATAATTCATCATGAACCAATATTGAGTTCCTAAATTTGTTAGCTTGAACTTGAATACAAAATGGGAGCTCGCTAACAGTTGCTGAAATGTGTGAGTTTATTAGACACCATAAGACTATTTCTAGATGTACTGAAAAATGGTTTGCAGCTCTAGAGTCAACTGATGTATTTGTTTTTTAAAATGGTATTTTTTCAAATTGTCAAATATTCTTAAATTCAGGAGGCTCTCATAGGTTGGGACGAAATGAAAAACAAGCAATTTCTGTGTTTTTTTATGATACTTTCGAGTGCAACATTCCAAACGTACTAAGATGAGATTGACAACATGTCAAGAACTGCTACCTTCAAAGCAGGATAAATATATGAGGGAGTTTAAGCTTGACCTTAACACTGTTTAGGAGCGACAATAATTCGCGAAGAGTGATTTTACGTAATGAAAAGTATATTGGATTGTTTGTTTTGACAGTTAATTATTTTTGATTTTTAACCAAGCGTGTGTAATGTATAAAATTAAGAATGGTAAGGATTGTAATATTGTAAATTTGAAACAAATGACATTAGCGTAACAAGTATACCGGAATGACTACGAGGTGTAAATAGAAATCAGTTCAGCGTGACTGCCTTGATTTTTGTGAGAGCTTAAAATGATGTACATTGCACTATGAAAGAAACTAAGAGCGGCAAGTTAGAACCTGGAATTTTTCTATAATAAAACTCGATGGGGTTTTGATCGGAACTCGAGAATATTTTTTCATGCAAAGTTAGTGTGCATAGAAACTGGGTTTTGGAATTTTTACTCATGAAGCTCAACTTATGTTGAATTATATTAATTTCATTCCCTGCCTCAAATCGTAACTGCCTTAACACTTTGACCGCAACGTGAGCCACCGGTGGCCACGGAGGGGATTTTCACAATGCTGCTGACCGACCAGTAATCACAAACTCAATTTTCATAAATACTTAATTAAATCTAAATCCAGTTAATCTAGTTGATCGTGTCCAGAAGACACGATCCAGTTAATGTTTACTATTTTAAAAATTGCTTGCCACAATAGAATTAATTTTGAATTGAATTTCAGTTAACCAATTGCGGTCAAAGTGTCAAAAAAAATTGTGGAGGGCTGCTGGTCGTAAAGCGCTCACACGACGTACATCAAAAATGTTCCTTTCCGTAAATAACCTCGTACAACACTGCCTTTTTCTTTCTTAATTACACCTTAGTCGTAAATAACCAGTGTATTTATTTTAACTTGCTTAAAATTGTTTTATTGCACATAGTAAAATTCTATACCTCTCAGAGGAAAACAACTATTGTATCTAGGGGTATTAGCGCTCCCAGGGGGAGTATGCGACGTCTCGAGCTGAAGGTTATAGGCATTCCTTCTGTTAAAATGGAATAGAGTTTTCGTTTATTCGATGCGGAGCATCTTTTTTTCAGTTCACTGCTGTCCAGTTTTTCAGCACCTACTATTTTCTTCAACTTTTATTTTGTTTCATGAACTTCTTTCACAACTTACTGTTTCTATGCATCTTCTGCATAGATTCCACGTTCCCTTGAGTCCATACTATATGGTGCCTTCCTTCTCCTCCTCTTTAGAATGCCTTTGTGGCGGTTGGGAAAACTCAAACTAACATTTAATCTAATTTGTACAATTTTTTGTATATTTCTATTCAGCATTTATTCAACTAATGTTATGACCGACAGCTATTTAAATTTAAATGAATGCAATTTCTAATTTTTTTGTTGTATTTTGCTGGACGAATTTTTAAGATTCTTTCCAATAGATATATTTTCTTTTCATTGTAAAAAATTTACAAAAATACCTTTTAGCACTGTTCTAAGAACGTCACATTAGAGTTGCCCGGAACTTCCTCTTCACCGAACCGAATGGTCAGCAAGTCGCACTCGAGCTTAAATTTAGTTAGACATCGCTTTTTATGTGTATAGAGCACTGACCGCGAGGTAATTGTTTATATTTTTAGTAATTATAATAATGACTACTGTAGGTTGAACTTATGAGGCTTCTTAGTGTTCTTGAGAACTTTATTCATTTTATTTCGATTACGACTTTGTGATCAATGCTGTTTCGAGTGGACTTGTTCGATGGAAGCGATTCCACCCGCGCTTCAAGTGAAAACGTATAATTTCTAGAACAACCAAGGTGAGAGAATCCTATACTTAATACATCTAAATGCTCTTATTGTTCGCCCATAACTTGAATTGTGCTATCCTCTGAATCGATTCTATTTCACTGTAATGAGGTTGTTAACCCGCCATGCAGCAGGACACTGCATGTTTGCAATTATTTCATGCATTATCAAGACCTGCAAAACCAGTGGCCTTCGCCCATCGTAGAGAAATGCAGTCCTGGAGATACTTGAACTCATGACTACTTTCTGGACTGAGAATGATTTTATCGCATCTACATATTTGGCTAAATAGAAAATTCAAGTTACTGTATGGGTTTCCGAAGACTCTGAATATCTAAAAAGGACTTGTATGAAACCCAGCGTTACATATATATACAACCATAAAACTAGGTATTATTTTTGCAACTATTCTCTCCAATTGTCAAGAATTTTATACTCTACTTGTTCGCATTGATGTATCTACCTAAGTGACGTCTGCACCTCGTCTAACTTGTTCGATGGTAAAGCGTTCCTTTTATGGTCTGATAGCGAGACCGTAGAATAGTATATTAGGCCATTAGACGTTATCATGATTATAATATACCGATAGTTAGAGTACATCTTTATGGATCTTTGATGGCCGTTTCGCAAATAGTTTTATGAACGAGTTTTTTGTGTACTTCACGCGTCTGTAGACATCGTTGTCCTTGTTTTCACCTTCGTTCACATCTTTACAAAGTACTATTTATTTCAATAATTCATTTTTTATTAACCTACATTCTACCATGATATAATTCAAAGCCGATAAATTAATATTATAGCGTACAGAATGACGCAGAAATTCAAAAGGACCTTTCAAAAAATGACTCGTAAAATTTCAAATGTGTCAGAACAACAAAGATATTCTCTATGATGCTGGACGTCATTATTTCCATACGAATTCGTGTCTTTGACAAACATGAGTATACTTAAGCAGAATACCATGAACATCAGACAGTTCTTGTCGGAACACTTGAGTGCACAAGATTAGATTAGTCGTTAGTTTTAGCCTCCCTACCCAGCAACAATTGCGATCCAAAGAGAGGAAGGAGGAAGGCACCATTTAGTATGGAGTTAAGGAAACGCGGAATCTACGCAGAAAGGCATAGAAACAGTTAGTTGTGAAAGAAGATTATGAAACAAGACCAAAGTTGAAGAAGACAGTAGTAGGTGCTGAAAAACAGGACAGCAGTGAACCGAAAAAAGGTGGTCTTTAACATAACAAAAACATTTTATTTCAACAAAAAGAAGGCCTACCTAACTCTCAGCTCAGGCCCTCACATTGTCCCCCTGGGAGCGCTAGTTCCCATAGCTTGAGTGCACAAAGATTTAATGATATTTCTACTACAATACCACTATCTCATAAAACCGAGAGCGGGAAGGAAGAGTAAATTAATATAGGAAATGAAACCGGCGAGTATGGCTCCATTTAATAAAGTTCAGCAGCAAAATACAGGGCTAGTAAGACTACAGCTCATAAGGACCGGAATGTCGTCCACATTACCCATCAAGTTACTCAGGTTGCAGGGTCGGCTCTTAACTTAGCATTTTCTTTGGAATTCTCGGTACAAGTAGATGACATCTATTTTCTCTGTGTCATTCATTGGGCAACATTAAATTTTACAAATTAAATTTTACGTAGATTTTACTTCGTTAAAGCGAGATGGAACGAGAGACCAAACGTAGAGTAAGACAGCGCTAGATAGACATCTAAGAACTAAGAAGCACTTCTTATAGGATTTCTGATTATGAAATAATGACTAAACGCACGTGAAGGCCTACAGCTTCAAGAATATAACTACAGAATTTTCCAAACTACAACACAAGTACATACATGTATATATAGAGCGAAGAGTCAAAAATGTGGTCAAATACGTAAGTCATTTGATCGTTCCGAGTTATGCGCTAACAGTAGCCAGCAACATACATTTCGTACAAATATACCACAAATATTTTACATATTCCATTCACGTATTCATAAAGCAACCTAATTCCACAAACGGGCAATTAAGCAATATATATTCATTTCCCGCTAGCATCAATCACACTGAAATGAGAATGGAACTGCTTACAACTATGACCTAAATTCTATATTACCTGCTCTTCAAACAGGAGCTTATGATGACTGCAAGTAGGCCAAAAAAACTATTTCCTGCCCTAGTTTAGATAACGCAATTTACTTCCCTGGTTTGGAAATGCGGGGATTCACCGAAAGCAGAGACCAGGGAGATGATCATGTAGAAATTTCAAGGGTCCTCGAGCAGCTGAGACACCAAGTTTGGTTGATCGGAAGAACACATTTTAGAACAAAAATCCTGGCTGAGCTCAAACAAAAACAGAGGTTAGACTTTTTATAATCCCCGGTATAAGTACAAGTTTTTTATTTAGGGCTTAACAGCCGATTCTGTGAAATCATGTATGCGATCGTTTTGGTGAAAATCAGTGAAGACTTTATGCGATATGCGAAGGTGCCAAATTAACGTAGTGAGCGTATGCGTCCTTAACACTTCGACTGCGGCAGGTAAAATTAAAGTTGAATATCCAATTCAAATATAAAGTCAATTATAGTAATCAATGTTGAGAAAAAAAACATAAATTGGATCGTGTTTTCATTTAGTTATGATTAGGTCTTTTTAAAAATTGAGTTTGAGAATACTGGATGGTCAGCAATATAATGATAACTCCCTCAGTGACCAAACATGGCTCGCGTCGCAGTCTAAGTGTTAAGAGATGGAAAAGAAGGAAGGACCAAAACGCAACTAGTGAGAGAGGTCAGTTGCACGGTACCCCGACCGACCCACTATAGGCAGAAAAGCAGCAAAGATAAAGCCTACGAAGTATAAAATGAACCCACAACAACTTTCAGCACCAATGTTCGTAGATAAGTTATACAGAAAGAAAACCTCTGCATCTCGAATTTTCAAAATGAAACCGAGTTATTTTTACCGAACGTAAACCAGATATGTTGAAGGTCAAGAAAGACAGAAAAACAAGACACCATCAGTGTTGATTGCGTACTAAAATTTTGAAAAGCGCAAAGGCTCACACGGCCAAAACTGCATAAGAAAGCAAGGAGATACTGCACGAAACGAATATGCATGACACCACAAGCTCTATCTCTCCGGGACAAATACGCTCTCATACTAACGCCTCATTATTGCAAATCTTCTGCAACAATCAAACTCGTCAGCTTAGGCTGAGAAACATGAATGAAAAGAACGGGAAAACAAGACCCCACACAAAAACAAGACGAAATGAGCCTCACGGGCAGCATAGCAAAAATTGAAAAAGAAGAACAAAACTAACGATAGTTTTTTATTTGCTAGGGCTGCTAGCTAACTCTGTAACATTAAATATATAGAATAGTAAGAAATAAGCAGTGCTTTCAACAAAATTGTGTCAACTGCAGTTTGCAAAGAGCTGTTAATATAGAGCGACAAGATGTCCAGCATCCGAGTAGGCGAAAAAACTTTTCAAACTCTAATTTATCATTTCTACTAAATAGTAACTCAATCCAAAGACGACCTGAAAACTTTTCAAGACTTTTGAAATTTCAGAATAAATTTCTCAAGAGATCATAAAATTTCAACACGGTAAAAAATTAACCTTATTGGGTGGAAAAGACACATCTGGCAACATACCTGAGCGTGCAGACAATGTAGCTATACACATTCTCGACCAATGACAGCTTCAAGATCGCTGGTTCTCTGGCACGTTTTCATATGAGCCACATAATGTTCCAGGAGTAAATCGCGCATCACTGCAGGTTGGACCGGTTAGGTTGCGTAAGCTAGGATGACCAGGACAGGTGGGGAGAAAGTACAGCACTTCAGCTTGAAGTAATTGTAAAGATTGCATCAATGTTTGCATTAAACAACACAAGACTTGATAGCAATAAATTCTTCGCAAATAAACAACGAGCAGTGAAAAAGACACTCCAGTTGCTTTGACTCTCAGCTGAGCAGTGATTACAATTATCATTGTTATAATTTTCACATAACTCGCTTTATCTGAGGCCACAGAAACACTAGGAGTTGAACACTAAAAATAGGGCGCAACAAATTCAATAATGCCTCATTAAAATATTTTAAATTATAACACACAACACCTTAATATTATCTCTCTCTACGTATCCAATCTACGGACACAACTTAAAACTGAATACAACCAACAAAAAAATATATAGATATAATATGTACACCGAAAGCAAAAAAAGGAGAAATCACAAGATAACGAACAACTGAAAAGGCTAACCAATACAAAGCCCGTTGTAATCTCCAGCGCGATAATGGAATTTATGGAAAATTAGAGAAAAATGCGCACTGTTGAAAGCAAAATAAATATCAAAGTCAAAATAGGATAGTACAGTAAAGGAACATAGCATACATTATTGCATGTGGGTCACAAGCATGCTTGCGAAACTGTATTTAGTTCACTCCTATACGTCAGAGAAAACGAAATACTTTGCTCGACATAATCGAGCTCAATTTGCGACTCCAAATACTTTGACCTGAAGCTCAGTATTCAACTCAGTTTGCAATATGATATAACATGAAAAGAACACAGGTAGTAGTTCTTTTCATGGTAGTTATAATTACATAAAGTCAATATTACTAGCTTGAAATCCATGCATTCTTTTCGCGCCACTCTGTACGACGAAGCTTTGAATTGAATTCTACAAAGTAATTTCGAATCTGACGAAGAGCTTTTGAATCCTACAGCGGGACTCAGAACTCTGCAGAGGGACTCTCAGTCAGCCACTGCAATGCAGCCTTTTCTTAACCCCACCTACTTGAAAAAAATAATAAAATTATTATTTACAAATGCTTACCCTAAAGTTTTTAACCCCAATCATTACCCTATATAAAGTTCGTGACTTACTTGATTTGTGTCGATCGCAACGCCCACTCAGTAAACTGGATACTACAATTAATTCTTTTAGTCACAATACATTTAGGTTAATTAATATTTACTACGATGTTAAACTATCACAAAAATAAATGAGAAGTAAAACAAGCATTCAAAATGTTCATTCAAAAAGATTCCATCAATGAATTATAACCTTTACTCAAAATGAAATTTCTTTCCGATAACCTGCATGCACTGTAATTCTTATATACTGTATAATAACATAGAAGCTGTCACAGCGCATAGACGAAATTAATGAAGGAACGAAATTAATTAAGGAACGAAATTAATGGAAGAACGAAATTAATGAAGGAACGAAATTAATGAAGGAACGAAATTAATGAAGGAACGAAATTAATGAAGGAACGAAATTAATGAAGGAACGAAATTAATGAAGGAACAAAATTAATGAAGGAACGAAATTAATGAATTAAATAATGACCGCAAGACAAGCAAGACACAGACCACAACAACATACTACTGTAACAAACGTGACTGATCGAAGAAAATGCCTACAACAACAGCACAACGGGCTTCAACAAAAAACGGGTCAGCATGGTCGAAGAGCATTATTTTGAATCATGGGTACCCGGAAAATCTTTTGAATGAATGAAATAAATTAAACATGGAACTCGTAAACGGATTCATGTTTTTTCAATCATTTTAACAAATTTTTCAATTATTTCTTTTTCAACTTTATCCCTGTGCAAGCAATCAGCACGAAATTAACGAGAGCACAAACCAATAGCGTAGCCAAACTCTCAAGCGTCGGGACATCGGAGTCGTCACACATTACCGAGCAGCGATGGACATAAATTAAAGTGATGACAAAATCCATATGGACTGATGAAACATACCACCAGCAACTCATGCCAAGCATCATTAGAAAAAGGAGACATTGCCTTCATGGTAACAGGATTCGGGAGATCATTATACGCAGTCTCCGCTTATTTCACTATCAATCGCTGGCAACGAAACTCAAAAAAGACTAGATTGAATACAATAAATTTTAAGTAACCGCGCAGCACTGAAACAAAAAGTAGGCGTGTTTTTATTGGAAATTCAAAATTTCATTATCAAGTTCTTCTACTGGTGCTCGCTTTAGAGCCGATTTCACAGCAAGCAGGGTGAAATAATGGGGTGTTTTGACAAAAGTTAAAATAATGAAATAGGACTATCGCTACAGACAAAATACTTTTGGTACCACGATTGCACTGCCGTAAGAAAGAAGCAGGACCAGTGCGCGCTGCAGACAGAAGAATTCTGGTATCACGAATACACTTCCGCAAGAAAGAAAAAACAGCACGTGCTGCAGATTAAAAAACAAAGACTTTTGTATCACGAATGACTTTTGAAAGAAGAAAAAAACAGCCTGCGCTGCGGATCAAAAAAACGACTTTTGGTATCACGAATACACTTCTGCAAGAAAAAAACAGCACGTGCTGCAGATTAAAAAAACAACTTTTGGTATCACGAATGAACTGCCGCAAGACGGAAGAACCAGCGTGCTGCAGAGAGAAGACGTTTGGTATCAGGAGCACACTGCCGCAAAAAAAAAGAACCAGCGAGCGCTGCAGACGGAAGACTTTTGGTACCACGAGTGCACTGCCGCAAGAGTGAGAGGGCAAGCATGTTGACAGCACGGCACAGCTGCGTTACAGTAAAGACTGCATCAGCTCATTGTACATCTCCTTAAGAATTAAAACTAAAATACAACTAAAACTCTACACGAACTCAAAAGTATTCTCCATATCGGAATGTCGTGACTGAAAGTCGAAAGAACACAAAACTTGGAAGAATAATAATTATTTTTATGTTGTTTTGCATTTATGCAAGGTTAGCAACGAAATGGAAAATAAATTATAGTCCAAAAATCACAACATGTTTAGCCGAGTTACGCTAGAAACGTAAATTGAAAAAAGTGTAAACATATGAAAATTATCTAAATGTTTGAATCATCTTTAAAACGAATATGAGAATGAACACAACCTAGTTGAGGTTAAATCTACCCGTTAGGATTTTTTACAATTCAAGCCGAAATACAGAACTAATCGTAGCACAGTAACAAAGAATGGATAACATTTCACGAGTGGTGCGTACACCTTCAATTCATCATGAAAGGCTAAAATGATGGAAGCAATAGCATACACAGAAATGCCTGGGTTATTTGAACAAACAAGCAACAACAAAATGTTTCATTCCATACGATGCAAATGCTGCGGGTGCACATCAGTGAGGCATTAACAACACGAAAGAAAAACAGAGGTGAAATTAGGTATAAGCAAATGCTACACAGGTACCTCACACACATATTACTGATGATATGACAAAAACAGGGTCAAAAAATTTGCAACGAAAATAAACTCGTTTTTAGAAATTTGCCGTATCCATACTTTCCGACTCCACCGAGAGGCAGGAATGGCAGCAAAATTTATAAACCTACAGCCATCTGCAGTAGGATTTATAATCCTACAGCTCTCTGCAGCAGGATTTAAAATCCTACGGCTATCTACAGCAAAATTATCAATCCTGCTTGGCATTTTTGCAATCTCTGCAGCAGCAGAAAAGTGCCAAGCAGCCTTGGTACAAACAAAGCTGTCCCGTAGAGCAGGTTTTGGTTCAACTATTACACGAAATAATCAGTGACATGATAAATGGTTTAAAACCCACAGAGATGGTAGCCTAAGGTATCATTAAATAGCGCATTTACTGTAACTAACTGCTCCTTTTGTAGCCTTTTCTGACCAATAGTGCAGAAGTTACGGAAAGGTGAGAAGATTCCAACTCCTTTCGTACCTAAAATCTACCACATTTCGTACCATTATTATTATTATTATATAAGAAAGTTTTAGCCTCCCTTAACCACGACAAAGCTGTTCCAAGAGAGGAAAGAGGAAGGCACCATTTAGTATGGAGTTGAGGGAACGCGGAATGCACAAGGTGCACAGAAACAGTAAGCTAGGAAAGAAGTTCATGAAACAAGAAAAAAGTTGAAGAAGAAAGTAGTAGGTGCTGAAAAACAGGACAGCAGTGGACCGAAAAAAGATGGTCCGTAACAAAACAAAAACCTATTTTATTACAACAAAAGGAAGCCTACCTAACCTTTAGCTCGGGCCCTCACATAGTCCCCCTGGGAGCGCTAATTCCCATAGATACAATACCTGTATCCCCCTGAGGGGACATTTCGTACCACAGCAGTGAGGAGTAGAGAATAGCTAAGGGGCCAATGCAAGCTAAAATCAAAACCGTGAATTCACTGAGCACGGTGAAGGCATTAAAAAGCTGGACGCATCGCAGTTAGAATAAAAGCAAAAAAATTACCGGACGTGCCGCCAGAGAACACAATTTGCATGTCGTGTCGTGACCACGGGTGCACCGACCTACTACAGCTCGCCGTGGGATCCCGTAAAACTAACCTGGAAATGCAGGATTCTGAGAGAATACGAGCAGGCATGCGATGTAGCACCATCTTTTTGGAACCCTTCAACACACAAACTGACCGCACAGCAACAACCGTATACGAGCGTTATTGATTTTACAAAATGAAAATTGCTCTATTCAGTACAAGAATTGGCAACTCCTAGCTTGCTAGTTTTAATTATAATAATAATATTATAGATATTATCTACAGCTGATCACTAGCCATCTAACAGCTCCACTCACTTCTTCAAGTGAACTCGAGGATGTATTATTTTCTGCCTCATCTGGAGTGTGTAAGATGTGAAAGACGTAAGAAAAGAGACGTAAACTCAATAAAAAGAGATGAGAACTCACTAAAAAGAGATGAGAACTCACTAAAAAGAGATGAGAACTCACTAAAAAGAGATGAGAACTCACTAAAAAGAGATGAGAACTCACTAAAAAGAGATGAGAACTCAATAAAAAGATATGAGAACTCAATGAAAAGAGATGAGAACTCAATGAAAAGAGATGAGAACTCAATAAACCTTGACAAGAACTCAATAAACGTCGACAAGAACTCAATAAATAGAAACGAGAACTCAATAAATAGAGACTAGAACTCAATAAAAAAAGACGAGAACTCAATAAAAATAGATGAGAACTCATAAATATAGACGAGAACTCAATTTAAAGAGATGAGAACAGATAAAAAGAGATGAGAACTCAATAAAAAGAGACGTGAACTCAATGACAGCAGACGTGAACTCAATAAGAAGTAGAGAAAAAATAGTACGACAATGCACATCTCTGGTTGCAGATGTGTATTTCGTGAAGAAGATGCACAAATTGTGAAGAATTTGCGAAAAAATTTGAAGAACATTCAACAAAACTATGCCAGTCCATCACGGTAAATAGCAAGAAAAAGTTAATCCTGGCAACAATAATAACAATCATTGAATAGCAAATTCAGTGGAATAAAAAACATAAAACTATCAGTCTATTTGCTTATTTAATACTAACCATAAATCCACTTCCAAAACTAACAATAAATCGTTAACCTAATTGTTCAAGAAATATTGCGAATTGTTGGTTACGTCATTCACTCATTAATAAACATTAATAAACATAACTCGGTTGTTAAAGCAACATTGAAATATTGAGTGTGCTGCATAGCACTTTTTTTTCAAAGAAAACGCACGCTCCTATCGTTGCAAAGAAAACCGTATTCCTTCGATTGGTTGAGCTCAAAACTGTGTTACTTCACTCCAGAATAAATACCTAAAGATAAAATCTAGTATTGCATGAAATAAATATTTAAAGTAGATAATTTAGTCCTAAGACGTTGCATGTTTTTATGCAGTGAGAGACCATGAAAATAGCGGCCCAAAACGAGAGATAAATTTAAAAAACCTCGCCTGAATCCTGAACCTAAAATTGGCGCCTTTCTTTTCCCAAGGCATATTGTATACATCCACCAACCCATAAGGATTTCTTACAATTCAAGCCAAAATACAGAACTAAAAACTAGCAAAAGCTCCGATGGAAATACATAGCACGCCGCTAAACACCACAGGTTAAGGTACCCATCGATTCCTATTTTCCAAGCCCACGACGTTCTTAAAGCAATTCTTCAACAAATTTTAAAGAAATTTTTTCATGCCCATCCCACCACGACTGGAATGCCCAAATCGCCACACAAAAGAGAGGGATCTCGGCTCAGCGTTAAGTGCATCTCGACGTTAACAGTCTATTTGCAGCATTGTGCGAAGGAGAAATTTACGCAGAGCTTCTCGCTGGAAAACTGCTCTCCATAAAAAATACGATGAAACCAAGTTTAGCATCACGATGCGAAAATGAGAATAGAATTCGATCCTCAGTTTAATTGAAGGGCGCAAGAATAAAAGAGGAATTCGGTACTCAGTTACATCCAAGAGCACAGGTATAAAAATGGGGAATTTTGATACTCCGTTTCATTGACGGGCACAATGATAAAATGGGAATTTGTTACTCAATTTCAATGAAGGGTATGACGATGGAGAGGATATATGGTGATGCCCACACCACTGTAAATAAATCCGTTGCTTTGCTCACTCCACTGCAAGCCACTCCTTTCAATTATGAGATGACTTTGCACAAATTAAATTTTTTCTCAGTACAAGGCCATCAGAAGGCATTTTGCAGAACTGCAATGAAAATCCCATGAAATTTTGAGGCATCCTATTAAATCAGTGGAACCCTTCCTCTAAAACAGAAAGATCGGAAGAGCTCACGAAGGGATGGTCTCGACAGACACGAGCAAATGCAGTCTACACGAGCACAAAACAAAGCCCGTGTCCCGAGCTTTATAAGACATTGCGTCTTACATGGACGAGGAAAGTTCAGGATAACACGGGGGCCAATGTCATCAATAACCGCAAGCATGGAGGGCCTAGGGTACACGGTATTGAAATTTCTCCGCATACTAAACTAATTAGGTACACATTCGCTGAGAATCCTCTCAACTATCAACACATTTGACATGGTAGGAGGCAACACACACTCGCAGAGGTTATCAAGTCTCTCAACCAGCTACAATACATAGACTAGTCAAAAACATTCAATATTATCAGTGTACACTCAAACAACAAATCAGCGTTAAGAATAGTTATCATTACTGTCCTCAAGCGGTCCCAAGCCTTTTAAAAACTATTCCATCCAAGCAAAGAAGCAATTTCGCTGAGAGTATTGCGATCTAACACATTTGCTGAACAGAACGTGAAGTGGATGCTGAAGAACCAGTCGTCACACAGGAAAACCAGATCGGCTTACGTTGAGGAAGTCGAGTTGGGCTTGGAGTATTGAGAGTGAAAGGAAAGTGTGAAGAGATGACATCCTTGGTGTGTACCAAGAAGTTGTAACAGGACAAGTTGTAACAGGACATGTTTCAACAAGGCATGTTTCAACAAGACATGTTTCAACAAGACATGTTTCAACAAGACATGTTTCAACAAGACATGTTTCAACAGGACAAGTTGCAACGTAAACAAGTTGCATCAACAAGTTGCAACGTCAGCAAGTTGCAACATCGTCAAGCTGCAACAGGATGCAGTAGCTGCTTCTGGGAGGCGAAGCAGAGCTATGAAAGATCGCGGTTTTTACGGCTGTAAAATACCGCGGGTAAGGAGAGACTCTTGCAGCAGATTGTACATCTGCAGTTGCTGATCAGGCTTCATCATGTACACCTGCTCAAAAAACACATTTTAAACCCTTCACACCTTATTGAGTTGCGTATACCACACGTTAAATTGAAGACATAACACCTGTATACAGTGAATAACTATAACAGAACTAGTGACAGTTTGAGTATCCTACCTACACGCGAATTTGGTAGTAAGTACAAGTTCACAAATTCACCAAACATATAAACTTTAAAACAAGAGAACGCAGAATGACGTCGCTCTAGTGACGTCGTTGAGCTTCTTCCTCCAATCGCATTGCAAGATTTATTCCATTCAGATTAGATTAGATGTTGGCTAAGGCTCCCTATCCACAACGAAGGCTTCTTTCTTTCAATTTTGCAGGCTAAGCCATGAACAAGTGTATGGAAGGGAAGATACTGAAGCGGGAATTGAAGGACGACTGATAAGAAGTATTCGACATAAGTATTCCCAGTTTTTATGTCAAAAAAAAGTTGAAAACTATTACAAAACAGCTATAACCAGAAACAGCACAATCGTAGTTGATCTTCCTTCAATTGTCTGCCAGGAGGCAGTGCTGGCACCATCAATAGAGGTTAGCGTCCCAGAAATGAGTCACTTGTTTAACTATGTACCACATTTTACGGAACACAGCGGCCAAATTGCGTAATATCGGCGCACGCCACGATTGTTTCGTTCAGGGATACTTCTGGCCTCCAGTGACAAATGTCTAGTGATTTATACAAAGTCATCTGAATCCAGGGATCTGAATCCAGAGATCTACATCCACGGATCTACATCCCCAGATCTACATCCAGGGACCTACATCCAGGGATCTACATCCAGGGATCTACATCCAGGGACCTACATCCAGGGACCTACATCCAGGGACCTACATCCAAGGATCTACATCCAGGGATCTACATCCAGGGATCTACATCAAGGGATCTACATCCATGGATCTAAATCCAGTTAACTAAACCCGTTATTTAAATTCCATAATCAAAATCCAGTCATCCAAATCCATTAACCAAAATTTAACACACTAAATTAAATATCAGATCTGCATAAAAAAGTTCACAGTGTCCTAATGAAGTCCTTAATGATAACAAATTTGAAGTTATTGATTAAATACCCCTTCAGATATTCACAGTAGACAAATACCATTCTGAAGGTTCTAATTCTAGCTCTGTAATTAGTGCTGTTTAATAAGACAATTCTACTAACACCTAAACTCTCCATGCATCAAATCAATGCAATTGTGCTCAATAGTGATGCAGCGCTACTTATTAGTACTTGATGAAAACACAAGGGCAGGCAAACGCACACCCTATCAGGCAAACCTTGCTTCAAGTGAAGTCATAAAGGCACCTCCGGTAAGGTGAGCCTAATTGTAAAGTCGCAGACACCTCCAGTAAGGGGAGCCTAATTGTAAAGTTGCAAATACACCTCTGGAAAGTTTAGCCAAAAACGAAGCTCACATAGACACTCTCAAAAACTAAGAAAACATGCCAGAAGAGTAGAACATGAGCAAACGCTGGAATGCAAGAGCGCAGGAAAAGTTCACCTTTTGGAGGAGTTTCTGCGGCGACACCTCCGAGATGAAGGACCAGATGTAGACGTTCACGAACGTCGCCATCAGGAACTGGCAGTCGAATCTATCCATCATGCCGCCGTGGCCAGGGATCACGTCTCCGAAATCCTGACGATTCAAGGACATCGGTTTTTATTTCATTCTTGAACTTCTTTATTCATCACTCCCTAAGCTTTCGTCATCCATTTCACCATTGAATTAGTTCGATTTGCGTCTCCAAAATTTTGACGATTGAACGATACAAGTTTTTATTTCATTCCTAAACTTCGTTATTCTTCACTCTATTTTAACATTCTAAGTTTTTACTTCATTACTTAAAGAGGATTGAAATGCAAGCACACTGAGAAGCTAAGTTTACAAAAATACAAGAAAAAACTACATTCAATAGCCCTTGGCAACCAGTAAGTACAGCAACGAATTACAAAGCAAGTGTGATGAGCTCCTACACAGAATATTTTCAAGGAAATCTCAAACAAACAAAGGATAAAAGCTTCATCTGTGTACTACGTGAAGAGTACTAAAGAAAAAGCTGGTACAAGAAAAAATAACGATACTTTACAAAATGCTTCTGACTAGACAGGTTTCAGTTCCTCTTCACTTTGAAGTGCTGGAAAGTAATACAGCCCGCACTAAAACGAAATATATTCTGAATAAAGCACTCCCTAATGCCGAATATTGCAGAGACCAAGTCTGCAAAAATTCTAGCAAAGAACATTCTGGACACATTTAATAAGAATCTATAGAACAGGTGCACTAGAATGGGGCTAAAATCCCCAAGTTTGATTCTGTTCCTTGCAAAATTTGAGCAAATAGAGAGCACCCAGTGAACAATAACTCAGAAAAACGCCTTTTAAGCTCTAATTTTCATTGAAATAAAACCAAAGCTCGGAGACTTTGACAAGGAGATAAAGGCCAAGGAAATTCCGTTGAAGACACAGCTACCTTAATTTTGAAAGCCCGCTTGAAGCCGCTGGCGAAGAAGCCTCCGAACGGCCCGATGACGCTGCTGAAGAGAGACAGGGCCACCGAGTGGAACACGAAGGGGTACATCATGAAGCTCTCGCCCCCACCCACCTGTGCAGTGACCACACTCAATGTGCTGTTGCCACCGATGGGCATTGCATCATCCAGCCACTAGAATTACATCATCTAGAAACAGGAATTACATTATACAGCCTCTGGAATTATATCATCCAGCCACTGGGATTACATTACCCAGCACAGGAAATACATCATCCAGCAACAGGAAATACATCATCTAGCCTAGAGATGTGACTCAAAAAAAAAACCATGCCGTTTTTTTTTTAAAAAACACGTTTTTTTTACAAAAAAAAACCATGGCCAAAAAACATGGATATATTTTTTTTTTTTTAAATATTTTGTCTGAAAGTAACTCAGCAAGAAAAAGAACCACATTACATTATTTGTTTTCATGTCATATCATAAAATAAAATAGCAAACTTCTTAATTGATGGTTTTCTATGGTTTTATGAAATTTTTCAGTTTCTGCGGTTTCATGTTTTGATATCTCATTTATTTTACAAGACATGTGAATGACCTTCAACTTCCGAAATGGTGTGTTATAATAACATATATTTACTTATGGTTTTTGATAGAGATGTGACCATAAAACCATGCTATTTTTTTAAAAAAACATGTTATTTCTACAAAAATTATGAACAAAAACCATGGATATTAATATATTTACGTGACCTTGAAAGTCCAATGCTGTTTGTTTTAAAATATTGTTTTTTAACAGAAAAATCTTGACTAAAAAAACATGGCTATTATTATATTTTATGGGACCGAAAAAATAGTTTTTTTCAAACATTAAAAAAAATCATGATTAAAAAATCACGTATGTAAATATCAGGAAAGACATTTTTCTTTAATCGAATTGTCTTTAGAAACTTATAAACAAAGAACGCTGTTAATATTGAAATCATATTTATTAGAACTCTATTAGGTCTTAGAATAAAATATCTGCAAAGAATCTATTCACACTATAAACCTTTCGGAGACCAGCTCCATCCTCAGTAAGTCATTCAGTAAACGTGGTAAAATGGACAGTGAATTTTCACTTTTCCTTTAAAAAACATTTTACTGTATGACTTATTGAGAATGGAGCTAGTCTCCAAAAGGTTTTATAGAGTGAATAGATTCTTTGTAGATATTTTATTCTAAGACCTGGTACGATTCTAATAGATATTAATATATTTTATGTGACCAAAAAATCCATGCTGTTTTTTGAATATGTTTTTGTTACAAAAAAGTCATGATTAAAATACACGGATATTAATATACTTTATTTGACCATAAACAAACATGCTGTTTTTTTGAAAAACATCTTTTTTACAGAAAAATCATGACTAAAAAAACGTGGATATTAATATATTCTATGTTCCAAAAAAAACATGCTGGTTTTTTAAATCATGTTATCTTTACCAAAAAGATCATGACTAAAAAACATAGATAATAATGACTTTTTGTGAAAAAAACATTTTTTTTGGTCAGATAAAATATAACACTCATGTTTTTTGTCATGATTTTTGGTAAAAAACCTTTTTATCAAAAAGCATGGTTTTTGGTCACATAAAATAAATTAATACCCATGTTTTTTTACAAAGAAGTCATGACCTAAAAATAAATAATAATGACATTTTGCCAAAAAAACATGTTTTTAAAAAAACAATGATTTTTTTGGTGACATAAAATATGTTGATATCCATGATTTTAAGACACGATTTTTTATGAAAAACACAAAATAAAACTGCATGGTTTTATTGGTCAGGTAAAATATATTCATACCCAGGATTTCTTACACACAATTGTTTGTAAAAAAAACATGTTTTTTAAAAAAACAACATGGGGTTTTATAGGTTTCATAAATATATTCATGTTTTTTTAGTCATGATTTTTTAGCAAAAAAACATTTTTTGGGGCTCATAAATATATTATTCATATTTTTTTAGTCATGATTTTTTAGTAAAAAACATGTGTTTAAAAAAAACTGCATGGGGTTTTTTAGGTCACATAAATAGATTATATTTTTTAATCATGATTTTTTCGTGAAAAAAAACAGCGTGATTATATTTGGTATCAAAAAATATGGTCAATGTGAAGCGTGATGTGATCGAAGGAAATGGGAATTTTATTCCCAAGAATCACTAAAGGAACCCATTTAAGAACGTTTTACAGGAATGACATTCTGCTCGCTGAAGCGTTATTTTAGAATTATTCAACTTTGAACTTGGCTTTTGCGTGCCAAGGAAGCGATTAAATTGCCAAGCGCAATTTAATTAATAATGGAAGCTAATTAAATTGATAATGGAAGCTAACCCCCTATTACAAACGTAAAGAGGGTTAGGTCGTGAGGGGAAGCCACAGTTCTTCTAGTGAAAATTATGAATAAAGGTTGAGAGCAACCCATTAAGGTCACGTCAACAATTGTGTTTACATCTGCTCCATGATGGCAGCGGCCGTACCGGGTGGCGCCATCTATGAGCTGACTGTAAAGGTGACGACGTAATAATGACTAAAAAAGTCAAAAGCACCAAGTACGAGAAGTAGTACGTTAACTTTTTTGTGTTATTGACTGATAACAATATTTCTTCTTATTTTATTAACAATTTCTATCATTCTTTCATTTCTAGAAAGTTCTGGCAAAAACTTTAACACCACATGATCCGAACTTTGCCTTTCCCGACCCAACCTGGTCGTACTCTGTGTTGCACATTTTGCGCGGGAAAGCGATTTCACCTATAACTTTAAAGCTGAATAATTCTAAAATGACGCATCAGCGAGCAGAATGTCATTCATATAAAACGTTCTTAAATGGGTTTCTTTAGTGATTCTTGGGAATACAATTCCCATTTCCTTTGATCATATCATGCTTCACATTGACCAAAAATATATTAATATTCATTTTTATTAGTCAGAATTTTTGGTAAAAATCATGTTTTAAAAAAAAACAGCATGTTTTTTTGGTCATCTAAAATATATTAAATCTATATTTTTTAGTCATTTTTTTGTAATGAAAACATGAAAAAAACACAGTAAATGTGGTGGCAGATAACCCACAATTACCTAGAGGAGTTCAAGAGGAGCAGCAGGAGCCACAGAACTCACCACAGAACTTATATTGATGGAGTCAAAATTCAGAGCTTATTATCTCTACTATGTCTGTTTTTTTTGTTCACATAAAAAGAAAATCAGACATAGTAGAGATAGTAAGCTCTGAATTTTGACTCCATCAATATAAGTTCTGTGGCTCCTGCTGTTCCTCTTAGACTCCTCTAGGTAATTGTGGGTTATCTGCCACAACTTTTACTGTATGGTTTCTTTTTGATGTTTTTATTACAAAAAAATGGTTAAAAGACATGGATATTAATACATTTTAGGTGTCCAAAAGAAAAAAAGACATACCTAACAAAATTTAGGTGTGTAAAAAAAAACAAATAAAACAAAAAAACACATGAAAAACGTGTTTTTTTTGCAAAAAAAAACGCCATCAAATAAAACCGTTTTTTTTTGCATCACTAATCTAGCCACAGGATTTCATTATATAGCACAGGAAATACATTAAGTACCCAGAAGAACATCATCCAGACACTAGAGTCACATCATCTAGAAACAGGAACTACATCATCCAGCAACAGGGATAACAAAATTAAAAATAAAGAGAGCGATTGAAGTCCTGGCGGCAGCGACTCTACCTCTGTAGAGGCAGAAAGCTCTGGTATATAACAATAAAGATAATTTACTTCAACAAACAACATTAGTTATGATTTTTACTTTTCTGATGACTACAATATAGGATTACAAATTAATGAGAGCTTCAGTGCTGACAATCCTGAAGTGAAAGATAACCATAAATCACAACAGATTGGATAATAGAAGCAATTACATGATCATTTGAGCTTTCCTAATCATAACCAACAAAGGTGTTCCTCAAAGAGGTAGGAGGAAGGCACAATGCAGCGTGGAAATGAGGGTACGGGGAATCCACGTACAACGCCTGTCCACACGCCCTGCGCTTATAAACAGTAAGGTTGAAAAATATTTGGAGCAAGATAAAAGTTAAAGAGAAAGAAGTCTGTGCCCAAAAGAATAGCACTGAACCAAAAACAATGATGGTCAATAACAAAACAAAAAGGTATTCTATTCAAAGAATAGAATAAGTGGCAAAACAAAAACCTATTTTTCTGAAGATGATGGCCAGTAACAAAACAAAAACCTATTTTATTTAAAGATGACAGTCAGTGCCAAAAAAACCTATTCTATTTAAAGGTGATAGTCTGTGCCAAAACAACAACTAGTTCTATTTGAAGATGATGCTTAGTAATAAAACAAAACCAATTATATTTAACCCTTTAACGCCCCAGAGGACACCAGTGTCCTCTTTCAAAATTCCCCTTCAATATATTTTATTTCTTATTCAATTAGTTCCCTAATGTGTTCTTTGAAGTTCTCTGCCGAGTGGCAGTTCTTATCCCATCCTGATATCGGTGACTGCCAGATGCCAGCGCCAGTTTAGTGACGGTGGTTGTGTTAACGGTAATATGAGTACAAAAATTCGGACGTTAAAGGGTTAAAGATGATGGTCAGTACCAAAACAGAAACTTATTCTATTTAAAGATGAAGGTCAGTAGCAAAATAAAAACCTATTTTAATCATAACGTGGCACACAAAATGTAGTACAGGCACTCAAAGACCAGAAGAGGTTAAGTCAATTCTGTAAGGAGGTGCAGGAATATCACTACGGCAGCAATAGCGCAGTGCTTCAGCTTTGTTAGATTACAATTGAGGGAGAAATGTCATTGCAATAGAATTATCATTTCTGCAGAACTATCAATCTAATAGATATATCATTACGGTAGAATTATCGTAGAAGTAGAAATAGCATTTCGATATAAGTATCCTTGCATTAGAAATACCATTGCAATATAGGTATCCCTGAATTAGAAATACAATAAGATGGACCTATCATTGGAGTACAAATATCAGTGCAATAGGAATGTACCAGAGCATTAGAAAGCACAAATGTCCTAACTTGTTTTGATATTCCAAAACGTGTGTAACAAGCAGCGGGCATTTTAACATTGGTTTTTCTTTTCATCTTCCGCGTGAGATTCCCCAAGAACCAACTAATTTTACTTAATAATACCCTTGATGTGTTCATTTATATTTTTATATATTTGTTAGGTGTCCGCTTCTTCCGTTTCTGTCACGCTCATAAGAATGCTTAATGACTGTCTCAGTGATACGAGCTTCAACAGTGCACAAGTACAAGAATATTTTTGGATGGATATAACTTCTTGTACCTGTGCAACATATATTTTGGGCGGATATATTTGTTTGCCATCCACACCTAGAAAGTTTATTCAAGGAAAACAATTAATACCGTCAATTTTGATGGGCTGTGTACACTGGTTGGAAATATAACACTAATGTCATACCACAGAACACAAACTTCCATAGCAACACAACGTGCTGCGACCTATGAGCTACAGTAACAGCAGCACTAGCACTAACAGCACCAGCACCGCCACCACCATTACTAACAGCTACAGCAACACCACCAACACCACAGCAGCACTAACACCAACTAACACCACCACAGCAGCACCAGCACCAATACCACCACTAGCAACAGCAGCAGCAACACCAGCAGCACGAGCCTCACCAGAGCCAGCAGCCTGGCGAGGGAAGGCGGCAGGGAGTACTCAGTAAGCACGAAGGCAGGGGGCGGCGGGTCGCAGGAGTAGTTGAGGCTGTCGGAGGCCTCGCTGTACTCTACAGGGCATGTGAAGAAGCTCAGCTGGCACATGAAGTACGACATCTGCAATGGAACACTGCACGTCAGCTGTGAGTTGTACTGCTGTGAACACTTTAACTGCAACTAATAAATATTACGTTCAATGCCAAACTCAAATTCAAAGTCAATTGTATTGAACTATATTGAAAATGCCAAACATCAACTGAATTGGGTCTTCATTTAGCTTTGATTAAGTACTTATGAAAATTTAATTTGTGACTACTGGTTGGTCAGCAGCATTCTGAAAATTACCTCTATGTACCACTGGTGGCGCACGTCGCAGTCAAAGTGTTAACACGTGAATTATTTTGAAATCAAGGTCTCGGACACTGAAATAACAAGTTGATAAATAAGTTTTCATACTAGGTTAAAAGAATATGAAGAAAGTTGCCTTGATTAATAACATTTTATACTAGGTTAGAAAAATAAAATGATAATCATAATTTACAAACATACATAAAGAAGATATGCAGTGAGTAAAAATGCTTCAAATATAATATTCCTACGTGTTCAAAACTTAGAAATTTAGATTGCCTAAAATTCCTGATACGGCAAATATCAACTGCAGTTGGAGTAGATAAAATAAATTTTGCCATTACATTCGTAGATCAGATGCAAATAAACGAGAATAAGATACACGCAAACAAGGCAACATAATGCAAAAAAAACATCCAAAATGAAAATAGTTTTGGGCGAACTTCAGATACACGATTTACTTGCCAAAAATAGCACCGTGCAGTGCTAACATTGACTCAATCTTTCCAGAAAATAGTGGAGCGCTACAGATTAAAACTGATGCAGTATTTTACTATTAGCAAAGCTCAGAAGAAATTCGTGAGAGGTACTTTCAGAGATAAAACCAATGCATCCAAAGACCTCCAGTATATAACGGTAAAAACTTGAAAATCTTTTACTTTTGCTGCGTGCCGTTAAAGGTTCATATTTCAAAGTAGAAACCTATATTCCACTGTAATATCTGAATAATTTTAATTGGAAACAGGATACAATCACTAAAAACTTTCTGCACACACAACTCTAATTGTGATATCAAAAAATAAAATCATGAAGAAGTAAACAGCTTATGTGCTCTTAAGCTCTGAACGCAGTGTGCGACACTGAGCTGCTGATACGTTGCTGCCAACTCTGCTCACTGCTCCCAACTCCACACACAGCGCGCACAACGCACACTGCCCTCAGCTCCACACACTACTCCCAACTCCACATACAGTGTGCACAACGCACACTGACTTCAGCTCCACACACTGCTGCCAGCTCAACACACAGTGCGCAGATTGCACCACTCACAATCATGCCAAGTACTACAGTAGAGATGCCACCCCCGATGAAGCCCTCCCAGGTCTTCTTAGGGCTGAGCTGGATGAGCGGCGTCTTGCCGAAGAAGAAGCCAAACATGTACGCCATGACGTCGTTGATGATGATCATTGACACTGGCACAATGAACCAAATCATGCCCTGAAACAGGGGATATTGTTATTATGTGTCAAGCTTCTCCCATAAAGGCCTCTTTAGACGACGCATCATAGATACTCAGAGGAGTCGCAAATGCTGCATATGAGTTTGCTTATCTGTGCTGCATGGGCTTGTAAACGGTATTCTGCAGCCGAGCAAGTGAGAGAAGCACGAATGGCGGTCAGTTACTGCTCAGACTCGTCGAGTGATGGATGTACGACGCCCGGGCGTCGTCATTCATTTTAGAGATGCCAAAGCATCCCGATCGGGAAGCATATCGAGATACTGCCCAACACTGCATAATTTAATTGAATTGATAATGAATACACTTACCGCCATTCTTCGATCAAAGTTTGTACAGAATCGCGAGGAAACGAGTCGGCCATAATCAGTGGGAGATGCAATAACGCACAACCTCGCTCAATCATTGCTTGCTGAACACTAGATCTCTGTGCTCCTCGCGTGCTGCATGGGAGTATGCATCACGGATCCATCTTTGCCGGGTCGGTGTTTTGCTGCAGCAGCATGCTCCTTTGTGAGTACTTGTGATGCTTGATGCATCAATGAGTCGCTTGTGCTGCATCGTCTAAAGAGGCCTTTAGTCTTTTGAAATTGTAAATGCTTGTTACAATAAGTGAGTCACTCATATAAACTTGTCTGTTATAATAAAGGAGTTTGTTATGATAAAGGCTTCTTTTTATTGTAAAGACTTCTACTGTTCTGACGGTTAATGCTCGTCGTCAACTAAAAAACTTCTGAGCTACAAACAATTGATGCTCTCCATCAACCAAAACACTTCTGAGCTATAGACAGTTGGTGTTCACCATCAACTAAAAACTTCTGAGCTACAAACAATTAATGCTCACCATCAACCAAAACACTTCTGAGCTATAGACAGTTGGTGTTCACCATCAACTAAAAACTTCCGAGCTCCTGACAGTTGCTGCCCACCTGGAAGATGTTGATGATGATGAGGTAGCTCTGAGTGACCACAATGAGCAGGGCCACGTGGGTCCAGGCAAAGAGGGAGAACTGACGCATGTAGTAGCGCTTCTTGAGGGACAACACAAACCACACAAAGCCGATGATGTACATGAAGAAGGAGATGAAGCGGTGGTAGGAGATGGTCCCGCGCAGGATGGCCTGTGAGCGACACAAGTGAAGTGTTACGCTGCATCTCGATGTGGGGCACAAATTTAATCAGATTAGCTCGTGAGAGGAACTCGCAGTCTACTGTGACAAGGACACCGTCACTCAAGTCTGAAACTGAGACTGCAAGTCCAGTCTGAAACTGAGACTGCAAGTCCAGTCTGAAACCGAGACTGCAAGTCCAGTCTGAAACCGAGACTGCAAGTCCAGTCTGAAACCGAGACTGCAAGTCCAGTCTGAAACTGAGACTGCAAGTTCAGTCTAAACCTAAAATTCCAGTCTGAAACAAAAATCAACAGTCCAGTCTGAATTAGAAATCCAATCAAATCTGAAAAACTCCTGTCAGGTCAGAAATGATCAGCAAGTTTATGTACCGGGTCCTACGCAAGCAAGTCAGCAGATAAGAGTGGCAAAACTGCCACCAATAATTCATGCCACATTAGACAAACACACATTGAATGAAGGAAGTGCTTGCATTGTGACTGACTCACAATGCAAGCACTTCAGAGGAGTCTATTCTGAGTTCCTGCACCAGACACAACTCTCCAGTTGATCCCCTACACATATTTATTACCCAAAATTCTGCTCTCAAAAATCACTTACGGCGCTTATTCATCTAATGACCGAAGAAATAAACTTTGGTCCAATAAAAACTGCATAGTTTGCCTTGTGATTGGAAGAGTAAACTTCTTTTCAACAAGCAATACACACAACAAAAACAACACCAGAAAGCAGCACCTGCGGAATAACTACCGTCCACACAGGTGAAATTGCAAATCAAACACATGCTATCTCACATCACCACTCATGAAAGTGAGAAACCAGTTCCACCATATTTGTAAATGCAGGAACAGCAGCGAAGCTCTCACACTTTTGGAGATTACCTCAAAATGACTACTGTTCACACAGCTAAAATTAGAATTCAATCACATTTAACCCAACACTACCACCACCACTTATGAAAGCAAGAAACCCCCGTTCCATCAGATAAGATCCAAGAACAGCAGTGGAGCTCTCACACGTATGGAGAAGGGGACCCCAAAATGACTACTATTCACACAGATGAATTGCAAAACTATCATATGTTAACTTAGAAAGTGAGAATTATATGTAAATACAGAAACAGGAGCCAAGCCCTCACACTTTTGGAGAAGATGACCCCGAAATAATCAGCGACGAGACTCTCCCCATAGAAGAAGTAGTTGCTGGTGATGAGGAACCACCAGGAGAGGGAGCGGAACCAGGGCAGGCCGTGCATCCTGTACACTGTGTAGCCGATGTTGATGATCTCTTTGAAGCACCACACTTGCACCACCAGCGTCTGCACACACAACACTCATTACTGATATTTTCATTTATCATACTATCCAGTCTATCTTTTTCGCCGCCTGCATGCATGTTTTTTGCCGCCCAATCAATTTAATTGCTTAAATCGCTTAGGCAGCAAAAAAATGCAAAAAAGTTAGACGGGGTATCATTATTAGCTTGAAGCACCATACCTGCACTGCTAATATTATTAGTTCAAGCCTCCCTAGCCCCATCAAACGCTATTGCAAAAGAACAAAGAGAAGGAACCATTAAGTATTAACTACAGGAAATGGAGAATCTCTGCCCAACGTGTGTACCCACACAGGATCCCCACTGAATTTTTTATTATTGAAATCAAACTGATCTTATTTAAAGCAATTATTTTGATATAAGATCTGAAATACATTTTTGCTAAGATAAAGCCCTTAGCTCTGCAATTAAATTGCACTCTAGAAAAAAAAATCAGCAAGCACTGTTAAAAATGATGGCATGAGAACCAACAACTCCAGCCCAAGTTCCCACTCACAGTAGCCATGAGAGCAAGAGGTCCCACCCAGATAATGAGACAGAAGAAACCAATCATCAACCAGGTGAAGACGCCACGGATCACCCAATTGCGCCACCTGAAAAAGAAAATTCCTCTCACTATCCTAGAATAAATGAAACTGTGCAAAGTGTGCATACATGTCATGTCATGTGTCAATCAGTGTTTGAAATGCAATAGCCAGTCTAACTTTGTTTCAGCATTTATGATTTTAGTTGCCAAGATATAACCTCTATATTGGGCTGCTTATTTTCTAGACCCTCAGGTAAAAAAGGCTGGGTTCACTATGCTGACCAGACGTTCTGAGAGTTCAATGTTTGGTTTTGGCAAGTGAGACTTGGCTGGGAGTCTACAGTTTATAAATTACACATGGAATGATGTCCAAGTTGTACTTATTTGTTAACACAGGTGTTGTATCAAATTGCATAGATAATACAAACCAAGATAAAAATATGCCAAATCGCCTACATCAGAATTATTCATTCCAAAATCAAGATATATTTACCAGTCAATCAGGGAATATATATATATCAATCAATCAGAATATACTTATCTACAATCAGGACATATTAAGAAGTCAATTATCAAATATTTAGAAGTCAGTTAACAAATATTTAGCCGTCAATTAGAAAATATTTATCATCCAATTCATAAATATTCAGCATTCAATCAGCAAATATTTACCATCCAACCAGCAAATATTTACCATCCAATCAGCAAACCTTCATCATCCAATCAGCAAATTTTTATCATCCAACCACCAAACATTTACCATCCAATTAGCAAATGTTCAGCAGTCATTTCAGGAATCAGGAAGTTTTCAATATATTGCACCAATAGGAATCCAGGAAGACTTGACACTTTAACCACAACGTGCTCCACCAGTGGCCACGATTAATGCGGGGGGTGGGGGGCATTTTCACAATGCCACTGACTGACCAGTAGTTGCAAACTCAATTTTCATAAATACTTAATTAAAAGCCAAATAAGAGTATGATCCCATTCATGTTTGCTATTTTCAAAATTGCCTACTACAATTGACTTTAAAATTTAATGTTGGATATTGAACTTTAGTTCAACCCATTGCAGTCAAGTGTTAACTAGGAGGTGCACCTGGGAGGCAGGTCGGGCAGGAGGCAGGCGAGCACATGGGGAGTGTGGTCAGTGCCCTGAGGGAGGCTGCTCAGCCCCTCTAGCTTCGGCTCCAAGAGGCTGCTGCGGTCGTCGTCAGAGTCAGGCTCAGAACTTGGGCCGTCAACTGCCTCCTGAAAATAATGCATATAACACTCTTCATTTATCTATACAAGGCATTTAATAAAATTACTCATTCTCTCAACATGACAGCAGCAGGAAATGAGCGAGTTGCTCACTCGAGCCTTTCTATTGCACCTGCGCACTGTAAATTAAGTGGAATTGACAGAGCTTGAATATTTAAACAAAAACAAAGCTTACTGACAGCTGATGACGCAAGCATAAATGTTGTTTAGATAGCATCCTCACTGACACCCGTGTCCCCATTAGCACAAAAACTAAGTACAGTACTGTATGCTGCTTTGAATGAGAACTAGGGATTTTCTAAAACAAAAATTTTGATTTCATAATAACTATCAATGAAGGCCAGGAATATGTAAATGATGAATACTAAGTATTTATAAAATGAGGACACACATATGAAAAAAAGCAACATCAACAGAAATTTATTTTTTGTGATCTCACATTTTTCAATCTGAATTTACCAGTGCTTTGATAAGTAAAAACTTTGTCATAAAATAACTGCAGCAGCTTGGAATTTTGTTGACTTATATCCAAGTCTGATGATGTTAAAGAGCTCAAAGATGAAATCCAACCTCAGATCCCAACAAACCAACAAGAGTCTCATGTTTATAATGAAACTTCAGAAATAAGCATTTAGTTTCCTTCTCAGTCCAAGCAACCTGAAGTTGAACAAACATGCTCATGGCTGGAAAATTTCGATATTTAGTTCCACTACTTCTTAAATGCATGAAAAATTTACGAACATATCGAATCAATTCTCAACATATTCCTTGAACAATGTAGGAATACATCATAATGAAAAAACTTAATGCTGAACAATATTGATCTATAATTCTGGAATATCAAAAACCTTTCACATAATACTCTGGTGCTATTTACTCTCAAACACTTACGAGTATGAATTTTTCCGCAATGATATTGACCTGCAGCACGCCATAATGTGGGGTACAGTACGGTAAGTGTTGTGAGCGTATGGTGCCTCCCACTACAGTACCATAATTACAACCACCATTATTAGACCTAAACTGGCATCAGGTTGTCACTAGCATGAGAATCAGGAAGAAACTTCACTGAGCAATGAAGTTCAGAGACAACCTATTAGTGAAAAATTTCAACTGAAAATAAAACACATTAGAGCTATTTATAATAATGAATATTTGAGCCCCAGATAGAACCAAATAGCAAGTTTCCCTTAACACAGTCATTGCGGTATGACCCACCGGTGGGTCATGCTCAAGTTTTTTCCAGCTGCAAAACAACCCATCAACAAGTTCTTTTTAAAAATTTCAACAATCTTTTTAAATTAATGGTATTTATTTTACCTAGTGAATGTTTGCTATTTCTAAAATTTTCAACAACTTTGAGTTGGATATTGAAGTTCAGTTTAACCCATCAAAGTCAATGTGTAAACAAAGAGATCACAACATCACCTGTTCACGAGCCTCCTGAGCTGCAGCCGCAGTAGCATCCTCAGCAGTGCCCGTAACACGCTTTCTTAGCCCCTCCTGCTCATCAGCCTGTACCAAATTTTCTTCTTGGGCAGCCATTGATGTTTATTAACTCAAAAATTTTAAGATGTGCAAAAGCCTTTTACCAGCAGCCTGGCAATGTCTACACCAACACGTTCTGTAGCATCACACTTCAAAAGTACATTCACAAGGCCTGGTAAGAGAAACATGAAAGGTTAGATTAGATTATTTGTTAGTTTTAGCCTCCCTAACCACACAAAAAAACAGAGCACATTGAAGAGAGGAAAGAGGAAGGCATCATTTAGTATGGACATAAGAGAATGAGGAATCTATGCAGAAGGCGCATTGAAACAGTAAGTTGGAAAAGAAGTTCATGAAACAAGATAAAAGGTAAAGAAGAAAGTGATAGGTGCTGAAAAACAGTACAGTGAGCCAAAAAAAGTGGTCCTTAACATAGCAAAAGTATTTCATTTTAACAAAAAGATGGCCTACCTATCAGCTTGGGCCTTCACACATTTTTCCCCTGGGAGTGCTAATTTCCATAGATACAATAGTTGTATCCCCCTGAGAGGCTGAGAAGCATGAAAAGGAATTCAACTCATAACCAGTAACCTGCTAACATCACACAAGTATTAACTACCAGATCTATTTAAAAAAGTTCACAGTCCCCTAAATGAGTTAATGACAAAAAATTAAGGTGATTGGTTAAAAACCCTTTTAATCAATTACAATAGAGAAAAATCATTCTAAAGCTTCTAGCTCTGGTTCTGCCATCTGTGCTGTTTAATTAAGCAATCCCAACAACAAGTAAATCCTCATGTATAAAAGCAATGCTGTTATGCTTGAAAGTGATGCTGTACTGTTTATTAGCTGGGCTGTTGGACTTCTAAGTAATGCTGCTGTGCTTGATACTGATGTTGTGGTGCTTATTAGCAGAGCTGTTGTGGTTATTAGCAGTGCTGTTGTGATTATTAGCAGTGCTGTTGTGCTTGATACTGATGTTGTGGTGCTTATTAGCAGTGCTGCTGTGCTTGATACTGATGTTGTAGTGCTTTTAGCAGTGCTGCTGTGCTTGATACTGATGTTGTGGTGCTTATTAGCAGTGCTGCTGTGCTTGATACTGATGTTGTGGTGCTTTTAGCAGTGCTGCTGTGCTTGATACTGATGTTGTGGTGCTTATTAGCAGTGCTGCTGTGCTTGATACTGATGTTGTGGTGCTTTTAGCAGTGCTGCTGTGCTTGATACTGATGTTGTGGTGCTTATTAGCAGTGCTGCTGTGCTTGATACTGATGTTGTGGTGCTTATTAGCAGTGCTGCTGTGCTTGATACTGATGTTGTGGTGCTTTTAGCAGTGCTGCTGTGCTTGATACTGATGTTGTGGTGCTTATTAGCAGTGCTGCTGCGCTGGATAGATGTTGTGGTGCTTTTAGCAGTGCTGCTGTGCTTGATACTGATGTTGTGGTGCTTATTAGCAGTGCTGCTGTGCTTGATACTGATGTTGTGGTGCTTTTAGCAGTGCTGCTGTGCTTGATACTGATGTTGTGGTGCTTATTAGCAGTGCTGCTGTGCTTGATACTGATGTTGTGGTGCTTTTAGCAGTGCTGCTGTGCTTGATACTGATGTTGTGGTGCTTATTAGCAGTGCTGCTGCGCTGGATAGATGTTGTAGTGCTTTTAGCAGTGCTGCTGTGCTTGATACTGATGTTGTGGTGCTTTTTAGCAGTGCTGCTGTGCTTGATACTGATGTTGTGGTGCTTTTAGCAGTGCTGCTGTGCTTGATACTGATGTAGTGCTTATAAACAGTGCTGCTGTGCTTGATACTGATGTAGTGCTTATTAGCAGTGCTGCTGTGCTTGATACTGATGTTGTAGTGCTTATTAGCAGTGCTGTTGTGCTTGATACTAATGTTGTAGTGCTTATTAGCAGTGCTGCTGTGCTTGATACTGATGTTGTGGTGCTTATTAGCAGTGATGCTGTGCTTCTTAAGCAGTGCTGTAGTGCTTCTTAGCAGTGCTGTAGTGCTTCTTTAGCAGTGCTGTAGTGCTTCTTAGCAGTGCTGTAGTGCTTTTTAGCAGTGCTATGGTGCTTTTTAGCAGTGCTGTAGTGCATCTTAGCAGTGCTGTAGTGCTTCTTTAGCAGTGCTGTAGTGCTTCTTAGCAGTGCTGTAGTGCTTCTTTAGCAGTGCTGTAGTGCTTCTTAGCAGTGCTGTAGTGCTTTTTAGCAGTGCTATGGTGCTTTTTAGCAGTTGCTGTGGTGCTTCTTTAGCAGTGCTGTAGTGCATCTTAGCAGTGCTGTAGTGCTTCTTTAGCAGTGCTGTAGTGCTTCTTTAGCAGTGCTGTAGTGCTTCTTAGCAGTGCTGTAGTGCTTTTTAGCAGTGCTATGGTGCTTTTTAGCAGTTGCTGTGGTGCTTCTTTAGCAGTGCTGTAGTGCATCTTAGCAGTGCTGTAGTGCTTCTTTAGCAGTGCTGTAGTGCTTCTTAGCAGTGCTGTAGTGCTTCTTAGCAGTGCTGTAGTGCTTCTTAGCAGTGCTGTAGTGCTTCTTAGCAGTGCTGTAGTGCTTCTTAGCAGTGCTGTAGTGCTTCTTAGCAGTGCTGTAGTGCTTTTTAGCAGTGCTATGGTGCTTTTTAGCAGTTGCTGTGGTGCTTCTTAGCAGTGCTGCAGTGCTTCTTAGCAGTGCTGCAGTGCTTCTTAGCAGTGCTGCAGTGCTTCTTAGCAGTGCTGCAGTGCTTCTTAGCAGTGCTGCAGTGCTTCTTAGCAGTGCTGCAGTGCTTCTTAGCAGTGCTGTAGTGCTTCTAAGACACAAAATCTTATTATAAGACACAAAATCTTATTCTTTTCTACTTCAAGGATCCGGAGGGATCTTGAAAGTTTTTGGACTTCTCCAGCAGAAATCTGTGTAACCTGACAGCTTGTATTTAGGTATCAGCAGGGTTAGGTAAATCCCCACACTATGGCAGCACTTTTCTGTTGAGTCCGCAGTATTGCTGGACTTCTCAAACTGCCGTACATAGAAGCTGACAGCTTATTGTTTTGAGATAACTTTATTAGAGACAGACATATGACAAAGTCAAATTCAGGATATTGATAGAAACTTACATCTATTAGTATAAAACACAAAAAATTCTTTCAACATTTATTTGCTCAATTTATTTTAGCCAGTTTTATTTCTATGCTTGTATGAAACAATTCAAATCAGATATTATAGATTAATAGTAAATTAATTAGTAGATTAATTATAAATTACAAGGTGTTATTTTAAAATGAGAGAAGACAACATCATTAAATATGCCACAAAAGGAATGTAAGTTTATCCACAACTTATGTCTTCATATCATGTAGATAGAAGCAAGATTGAAAATAGTTTACAAAACAAGGTTAAAATTAAGAGAAAATGTAATAAATGCTAAAAAAATACAGCATCACACTGAAAAAGCGGTAAATCTGAAGGATATGACAGTTATTGATTTTGTAAATTTTGATGTCTAAACATAGTTAATTAGATTGAAATAAACAAGTTTTCTTCTATGCACTTTCCGTCTGAAATGAGTATTTTATTAGTTAAAGTGGTAAATGACTCACAGCAACTCCATTGTTTGAAGCAGCAAGTAATTCAAGGAGCTGGTCGGACAGCAACACTGCAATGCACTCTCGCTTGCAGCGCGATCGTCACCGAAGACGAAACCAAACCTACCGCTATACCTCATTAAATACTCATTTGACAAAAAAGTGTATAGATGAAACAATTTTTATTTTGATGTTATTACCATGATTCGAGCAACAAAAATTTGAAAATCGATGAGTAGCTGTTTATTCCAGCGCATTCGTCATGAGAGACGAAACTAAACCTACCGCTATAACTCGTAATATAATCATTTCAGACAGAAAATACATGGAAAAAACTTGTTTATTTTGATTCAATTCATTAGGTTTAGGCACCGAAAAGTGGAAAATCGATGACTGTCATATCCTTCAGATTTACCGAAAAAGCTTCAAAGCAATGAAATATCATTCTACTATTTTATTTTGACAAAAAAACTTGACTTTCAACATGATTACTTGTATTTCCATATAGCAATTGTTAATTCCCATAAAAATAAAGCTGTAAAACCCTAAAGGAGGCAAATAGCAGTAGTTGCAGTTGCAATTTACCTTAAACATGAAGATTATTTAAGATAAAATAAAAATTATATCAACTTTGATAACCATTGACAAATCATCACTTATACCCTGCACATTAGAATCAAAGTTCAAGCTAGCCTATGCAAAAAGTTGAGGCTTATGGTTTGGAAAAAATTACTTTTTTCATCAAGTGCGCCTAATTAAAATACTACAAATGAAACTAATATTTCCACTACCTTCATTATTTTATTGTTATATTAGTATAAAACTTTTCTACGTACAAAACAGGCAATCACAATGGAGAAAAAAAAGGAAATATTTCTTATGGGGTAAAGAAAATGCCATAGCTATGAAGCTAGAGGGTTCTGCCACCGTGCGGGAGACCCGGGATCGAATCTCGGCGCTGGCGGTGGCGAGTTTCTCTGTTGGGTATAGGAGAAAGATTCCAAGCACAATACCCCACTCTACCCAGGTGTCTGAAATCGGTACCGGTCTTGACCGGGGGAAAGCGTCATGGCGTCCTGGCGTTAGTTATAAGGCATTTGAAAATCCAATGTACAAGGTGATATGTATCAGGCTTGATTCGAAATAAAGCATCCTTAGATGCCTTCATTATTATTATTATTAAAATTGGATAATATTGAGTTTAGGTGATTCACCAAAATGAAACATTCCGTTTCCAACAATAACTAAACAAGCTCATTTAAAAATGTTTTACATGAATGACATTTTAGGCGCTGATGCGTTATTTTTGAGTTATAGCGGTAAATTAGTTACTGCAACTCAAGTATTTGAAGCGGGAAGTAATCCAGCCAGTACGCGTATAACATTAATAACAATACTGTTTGCTTTCTCGAATAATTGAGCATGTTCGCCCTATCTAAGACAAAAGTTAATATACTGCTATAACTTGTTATTTTTTTGTGATAATTTCTATTGTGTCTTTAACTAAAAGATCCCAGAAGTGGTTTCAGGCTCCGCAGGGCCGGCAAATAATAAATTACCAAGTACTTTAACGCACTTTAACATCACGCAAAAAATAAAACTTAACATAAATAATGCATCAGCGCCCAGAATTTCATTCTTGTAAAACGTTTTAGAATGGGCTCCTCAGCTCCTTTAGTGATTCTTGAAAACGGAATGTTTAATTTCGGTGGATCACCTAAACTCAAGATTGTCCAAAAATTGAAACTTTATTTGCAAAATATGTTCCCATTCTAGATACACTGCATATAGAAACAGCAAATTGAGAGGAAAAAGAAAACAAAGACAGAAAAAGGCAAAATTTATATAAAAACTTGAAGAAGTGGGCACAAAACACTCAAGTCCCCAAGGCTTATCTGTAACTGAAGTACCTTAACAATCTCCTCTTGGAGTGCCAGTAAGCCCAGTACCCACAACATGAAGTAACAAACCTCACAAACCTAAACCTGTTTGATATCTGAAGTCTCTATTATACGTGCATTAAATGCTGTGGCATGTAACTTAATTAAAAACCTTTTTACATAATTTAAACTCAGAAGAAATCACAATCAAATTTTCACAACTTTAGACCTACTCAGAGACAACACTGAGAATCTTTCTATTTCATTTGAGTTGTTGTTCTAAGTTTACCTAATCATCGAGTTTTCTTATTTTTCATACAACTGGTCACAAATTTTAATGTGCCATTATTTCCTTCTTTTATGATTGAGAAACCTGTTATCGTACCTGTATGCCTTACATGCACACATAGGCCTAGTATCAAGTGTAAATAAACTGCCAACTTAATGTAAACAAAACACAAAAAAAAAGCCCTTCAAAGAGCAATTTCGATGTAAGCTAAAATATTTGCAATTACGAATAGTTTCAAAATACTGATGAATTGAATCGATTTTTACAGTTTATTATGTCTCAAACATAGCTATCAAATGAGACACCGTAAAATATTCGAACGGAGCCACAGCAGCAGCAGCTGATGAAAAATTTTAAGGAAACCTTACAAATGCAAAAAACGGAAAGAAATATTTTTGCACCCACTGCGATATAAGCAACCCTTTTCACATATAGTAAAAACTGTAAAAAACAAACGTTGCAAAAATAACAATGTTGGTTTTTCAAGCATACGTGACCTTTGAACTAACACCTCTCAATACTGTTACGTTGAATGAAATAAATGGTCACGAGCTTCTTCGTACGCAATACCGAAGTTTACGGCAACGCTTTTTACTCAGAAAGGCGTTTATTGCCCATAAACTTGAAAAAAATCTTAGTCAAGTGTCTATCAACATTATGGTTGTTTGAAATACTTTCACGTGAATGTCCGATTTTGCGATGCGAAGCAGAGTTCATGTGGTTCATGAAACTAAGCTCGAAACGGGAAAATGTGATTGTACGAATTAGTGGAACTTGAAAATTTTGGCATAAAAACTAGGTTTCAATCTTTGACGCCTGACACCTTCCATCTAACTATTTTTAGTGTCATGAATTCAAAACGTAAAAAATCTACTACGCGGATGTATTTTCGCTTTAGCGTCTGGTTAAATTTAAAAAATTTTTGGTAGAAATATAAAAGTTATGTTAACGGTAAAATGAGTTCACGCTAGCGCAGTAGAAAATCTGACTCTCTCAAACGAAAGCCCCCACATTACAGGCTTTAGTTGGGACCTACCGTTCAGTGAAGAACAGTTTACAAATAAAAATCACCCTCCTTGAAAACTTAGCTCGCGTGCCAGTTGCAGAGAATATTTTGTATCAAAGTAAAAATCCAAACATAACCGGTCCGCAATCAAAGTACCGTTTCCTCGAAGGTTGTATACTATGAGTTTCGATTGTTTTAGCAAGTGACAACAGATTACAAGCAATGCTTGAAATTAACTGCGCAAGCAACTGATTTCTTTCTTCAATACAGTCAACGGAATGGGAAATAAATACGCAGCATGTCAGAATATTTTATTAATAAAGATGAATGCTTAAACTCTTTACGTGGTAAGGACTCCAGGAGTGGAAAACTGAACAGAATATTTACAATTGAAGCATATAAATAATTATAACATCAAAAGCCCAGCAGTTTTATCATTGAATGTAACACCTGAAAAATTAATACAATTTAGGCCAACGCTAATCTTCACGGAGAAGCACAACAATTCTCCAACGAAGAATACGTGCATACTTTTTCAGCGACGCCCACAAAATACTCTGTCTCGACCCACCACCAGCTTTGAATGAACATCAATCGCTCATTAACTTATCCTTGGAACGAGGCGACGAAATCTTGGACAACCTTCTTGAGTTTAGCATCAGTGTCGGGAGTGATGAGACCCTCCTTGGCAATGCTGGTCAAGATGTCGGAGTGGCTAGCCTTGATGTGCTGGGTGAACTCCTTCTCGAACTTCGTGATCTTGTTGGGGTCCACCTTGTCGATGTGGCCGCGCACGCCGCAGTAGATGATGGGCACCTGCTCTTCAATGGCCATGGGCACTGCAACATGAACACAAGCACTTCAAACTATGCTGTCTCAAAAGTTACGACTTGATATGAACCAATTTTGAGCTCTCCAACACTCTGACTCCGGCAGGTAAAACCGAAGTTTAACGTTCAATTCAAATTTAAAGTCAATTATAGTTAGCAATGTTGAAAACTGGAATCATGTTTTAGTTTTGCTTTGATGAAGTATTTTTAAAAATAGAGTTTGTAACTACCGGTTGGTCACTAGCATAATGAAAACCCTTATTGACCCAATATGGCTCACGTCACAGTGCAAGTGTTAAAAATACAATTTCCACATTATCTATAGTAGATACGTCCTTGAAAAACGACTCATAACTACTCACTCATGCATAGTACAGTAGGATTTAAGCGTGAAAACAGAGCATAACTACACTCTTAATACGCTACTTACACTAATGAGTACAAAGCCAAATTTCCAAACTAATTTATACTAATTCCGATCAATTTTAAATACAATTTCGCCCATAACCACAGTGAAGAATGTCCTTCGTAAACGGCTACACAACTAGACCTAGACCACCAGCTTCTTTTCTCCTCTACGCAAACTTCAACCACCAAGTTGAGCACTGCATACCGTACTGTCCCTGCTTGAGAAGCTCGGTGAGGCGCACACCACGGCTCAGCAGCTGCTGGGTGGAGGCGTCCAAGTCAGAGCCGAACTGGGCGAAGGCGGCCACTTCACGGTACTGGGCCAACTCCAACTTCATGGAGCCTGCCACCTGTGGACAATGAGGCTTCCTCAGTTACAGCTTATGGAAGCTTCTCAAAATCACAGCCATAGAAAAATCAAGAGGTACAGCCCGTTTCAAAACAAGAGGCACATACAAGTAAAGCCATGAATTGTACCAAAAGGATTTACTTCATCAGTTTCCTTAGTATAAAAAATAATTTGTGCAATGACTTATTGCTAAACTAACCTCTTATGATTTATAAGACGAGTTTGAGATGGACTTGTAACTAAATGATATGTCAGCACAGTAAGTAATGACAACCTACAATACCACCATGAAATGAAAACAGACGCAAATTGAAATAGAACGTTGTGTTCTAGGCACTCCTATTATGCAAAACATGACCTCTAAATTGGGAAAAATAACATTGCATTAACCTCACAAGCATACCAAGAAAAGGACACAATGAATACCATCTAAAGCATAAGCCCAAACCCTGTGTACCTGCTTCATGGCCTTGGTCTGGGCAGCAGAACCGACACGGGACACGGAGAGACCGACGTTAATGGCAGGTCGGATACCCTTGTAGAAGAGCTCAGTCTCCAAGAAGATCTGTCCGTCAGTGATGGAGATGACGTTGGTGGGGATGTAGGCAGACACATCACCGGCCTGGGTCTCAATGACAGGCAAGGCAGTCAGGGAGCCACCACCGTTAGCTTCGTTCATCTTGGCAGCTCGCTCAAGCAGACGGGAGTGAAGGTAGAACACATCACCAGGGTAGGCCTCACGACCTGGCGTGTTGAGGTTATTACTCAATGTGGACAGAAGGCACACGAGGCACGTAGACGAAAGATAAACAACCAACTTCACTTGATGAACAATTGATGTGGAGCTTCAGTATGATTCATGAAATATTCCTTCAGCATGAAATGTGAAATTCACGGGAGATTTGGGTCAAATAAAGCCGAGGTTCACGTTGGGTCACTTCCAAGAATGCTGTCCATGAAACTTATAATAAAACCGTTTTCATATTGATATGCAGAATCTAAACCACTGAAACGGAAAAATTCAAGTTCATATGACAACCGTTCTGCTTCTCAAAGACATGAAGGCGACGCCTGTCGAAATCATGAATACACAAGTTCCAGAAATCCCCATACCACTTCGATAAAGAGCGAACTCCAACCAGAACAATTTTTCAATGTTACAGCCAAACTTTTTGAAAACACAGCACTATAAACCGGATTTGAACATGTTTCAGGACCACACGACAACCAATCAGCCATCTCAATTACCGGGAGGACGACGCAGCAGCAGAGACATCTGCCTGTAGGCGACAGCCTGCTTGGACAGATCGTCGTAGATGATGAGGGCGTGCTTGCCGTTGTCACGGAAGAACTCTCCCATGGCGCAGCCTGAGTAGGGGGCCAGGTACTGCAGGGGAGCAGCGTCAGAGGCAGTGGCAGACACGATGATCGTATACTTGATCGCATCTGTAAGAGTCAAACAAAATGTTACACTCACAGAAAACTTTGTGTACTTACGGCATCTGAAAGTGTGAGAACCAGACAACCTGATACTCAATTCCATTATAAAGGACATAGCAATAATAATTCCATTATAAGGAGATACCAATACCAGAAACAAACGAGGACACACCAATATCAATTACAATCTCATTATAAGGACCAACTTACAGCCTTTTCATGAAGAGTTACGCCCACTAGCAGACATCATTAAGTAACTTGCTGTCAGCACGTGATCAAGCAACATTCTTTTGTCCCTACTGCGATAAAAGCCATCTTTTTCACATACGAGAGCTTAAAAAAAAAGTCTACACAGCAGGGACAGAACCACAGTCAGACCACGCGTCAGCACCCAACTGACTCACCAGCATCAGTGAGCCTCTTCACGATCTGGGCGACAGTGGAGCGCTTCTGTCCCACGGCCACGTAGATGCAGTACAGCTTCTTCTTTTCGTCCTGAGCGTCGTTGAAGCGCTTCTGGTTGATGATGGTGTCGATGGCAATGGCGGTCTTGCCGGTCTGCCTGTTGAAGCGGTCGACGGAAATGTGTACTCTAAACAAGTGATTTTTACCTCAGGGTAACTAACACGATATCCTCCCCATTAACACATCTGAATTGAACCTAATTCGTAAAAAAACATCGATCGTCATATGTGTTATATTAATGAAATAAATATCTAATATCCGTCTCGCGCGTGCTATTTTCTATAACATAAATCAAAACTTTTTCTACGTCATCGCCCATTAAAAACGAAAATGGCTTCATATTAACTAAAACACTCGTTTTGGTTAACATGATGACCAATTTTCTTCGTCTTTCAACGTGTGCCAGTTGAACTTTAATAAAAATAGGAACCTAATACTGCTAAAGCTATGCAAGTTTTAATCGAGCTACTGACATTTGAATCCATCATCAGAGTTAAAGCATGAAAGCTACATTCAATGGCTGGTGCTGCCAAACTAGGATAAGAGCCTAATGCTAAAGCTAGGGCAGGTGGCCAAGGAAAGCACCCTTCACAACGCACCTGTCACCGATGATGAGCTCACGCTGGCCACGACCAATGGGCACGAGGGAGTCCACAGCCTTGATGCCAGTCTGCATGGGCTCACGCACCGAAATGCGAGGGATGATACCAGGGGCCTTGGTGCCCACACGAGCCCTGGTCACGAGGTAATAAATTAATTAATTATTATGCAGCAAGTTAGAATCTATGATCTTTCAGCAAGCAGAATGTGTGCAGTTGATCCTCAAGTTATATGACATCATCTTCTGTAAGCCTCAAATTATAAGAATTAAACTTGTTTTACTAAACTAATGCAATGCTCTCGACAAATTATAAATAACTAGGCTAATTTATACCGGAACAAGTTGAGATTTATGCAAGTCCCGTAACATACGGACAGAGCAAAATTTTACTTCACATTCCAGTAGTATTTCGAATCATCTATTTCAGACGACGAAAATGTTCAGCGATAAAGATGAGCGTAACTTTCAGTACTATAACAATACTACACATGCTGATCCAACAGACCAGTGTTTAAACAAATATGAAGTCATTGTCTTGCATACTCCTATTATTAACCATGGGGACATCTTAGCGCTACAGTTACTCTATAGGCGCTTCTACCTTTCCTGCTCTTCTTTTGAGGCTGCTCTTTTGTACTGCAAAATCAATCAAGTTTTAGCATCAACCATTAGAGGTTTTGTTGTCTGTTTACACATGCGTTCAGTTCACAGTTAAATATGGTATTTATGATTTCTTCATGTGCTCCTACGATGAGCCCAGTACGCGATCGATCACAGACATCCTAGAACTTAGGTAACACTCCATGAAAAAGACCCCTGTTACTTTTATCACATATCGCATTCAAATGATGAAAGGAACCCCTCTTTATCTCCTGTCACATATTCTAGTCCATATTTGACATGCACTGACAAAACCCATTCACATGAACATGTGGGTGACCCACCTCTTGCCCTCGACAGGGCCCTTGCCGTCGATGGGATTGCCGAGGGCATCCACAACGCGCCCCAGGATCTGCTCGCCCACGGGCACGTCGACAATGGCGCCAGTACGCTTCACGATGTCGCCCTCACGGATGAGCTTGTCATTACCGAACACGACCACACCAACGTTGTCTGGCTCCAAGTTGAGCGCCATGCCTGACACACACAAAGTTCACTCGAGAGAAAGACAAGCACAGAGTGACCAGCACGGATGCAAATGTAAGGATTCAACAAATGTAGGATTCCAATAGGTTGATTGATTGAAATTAAAAGATTAGACTATGAGTTAGTTTGAGGTTCTCAACTCCAACAAAAGTATTCCAAAGTGTATTGATCAAGACATCATTCAGTTTGTGAAGTCCAGGGGATGGGAAATCAATGCACGAAAGTTGGTCATCCCTGCACAGGGAAATAGTAACTTAAGAGTTGTGATATGGTCTGTAATCTAAGAAAAGCCAAACAAATTTCAACAAGAAAGAAATCTAACTACTCCTCTGCCTGGGAAAATTAAAAAATGTTAGAGAGAATGAGAACGTGAAGGAAAAATGATACTAAAGCGCCTAGAAGCATTAACCCTTTAACGCCCAAGTGGACTGTACGGTCCTCTTTCAAAAATAACAATATATTGTATTTCTTATTCAATTTGTTCATTAATGTGTCCTTTGAATTTCACTGCCGAGTGGCAGTTCCTTCCCCATCTTGATAACAGTGACTACCTAATGCCAGTGTCGGTTTAGTGATAGTGGTTGTCATAACGGTAATATGAGTATAAAAATGTGGGCGTTAAAGGGGCAAGAATGAACCCTAATTAATCATGAGCCACCACATTGTATTCATAGAAGGGACTCTTAAAAGAAAAGGAATTTCAACTCAATTTTCTGTATCTATCGAGTGCTAAGTCTACACAGCACGACGTAAAAATTCAACTTACATTTCAATGACATGGCAAGCCAATATTGGTTCAATGCTCAGCTGTTTAATTGTTCATCTATAAAATTATAAATATTCAATAGAACCAAGAAACAAACAAAAAGAAATAACATAAACAAGAAGAATTCAAAAGTTAGTACACCTTATGAATGTTGGAAACTTTAATGACGTCATAGAAACATTTGCTTCCTTCAAGTCTTCCCCCAAGGTACGAAATTATCAATAAGAGTATGGGAATATTAGCTCCCCTTTGAATCCTGCAATCTTGTAGAAAATTGAGGAACAACACTACTGGATAAATATATGCTCAATCTAGAGAGACATCCAGTCTAGTTTAAAATTAAGTAACAACTGAAGGAATGCCTGCTCACCCTCGATTTCTGAACAACACTAAGTTAACAATATAATTGAAATAAATAGTTGCTCACCCTCAAGTTCTGATTGACACTAACAATACTACTGGAGAAACGTGTGCTCACCCTTGAGACCCGAGGAGAACTCCACCATCTCCTCAGCCTGGATGTTCTTGAGCCCATAGACGCGAGCAATACCGTCACCGATGCTCAGCACGCGGCCTGTCTCCTCCAGGTCAGTCTTGGGGGCAGCTCCTGCAACACACCAACATGTGAGCACGCAATTAGGCGTGAAAATTGAGTTTACCAATGAAATTCGAGAGGCACCACAAGCCAAAATGACCTGCTGTAATGCCCAAGACAAGACCCCAAGTTTTAGCCAGGCAATAAAGCCCCTGCAACTGTTATGGGCAGGAGGAGTGATGTAAGGCCAAGCATGAAATCTGAGAATCAAATGTAAATAATGTAAAGTAATAGAACACCAATATTCTAGGTTGCTCAAGACTGATGAAACCATTTTAAGAGTTGCTCAGCAAATATCAAAACATTCTAGAAGCTAAGAATGATATTTAGCTAAGCTAAGTATAAGTTTGAATTGAACTAATATTAATTATTTTCCTCCTACGGGATAGATACTTTGTTTCTAGACCTCATATTATGTGATTTAAAAAACAAAAGGTAAAAATATTCAAGGTTTTTCATTCTAGCAATAAAATTACCAAAACCTCACACAAAACCCGAACAATACTACTGCATCATTAAATTAATGTTATAACATAACAGTCATTCAATTGGCAGAAGACTGGTCACAATACAATTGATCTCCTGTATGGGACTATCAAGCATTGACTGTAAAAATGGGGAATTAGTGCACAAAGTTGTTTCCACAAAAAATACCCTGCATATAGGAAAAGCAAGTTGAGACGCCCAAAAACAAAAAAATGATACTAAAAAGCATAAAAACTGAAAGAAGCAAAGTGGCTTCAGAAGATTAGAAGTCCTGAATGCCCCTTTGAGCTGATGCTATGTACCAGTACCCTCCTGTTAGAACACAATCTCCATGTTGTAGAATACACTAAATTAACACGTTTGCTGCCGCTGGACGCCCATGTGCGCCCAGCAGCCTCAGTTAAGTTAGGTTGAAAATAGCAGTTTAAAAAACAACTAAACTGTTCAAAAAAATTGTATCTTTCAAGAAGTGTATAAATGTAATAGCATATTTTAAACTGTGTGCTTAAATCTTTTTTAAAAAGATGTTGAAATAATTTAAATGCTGTTCATTCACAAACATACATAAACGAGCAATTTGCCTAGTCGTGAATCTAGCAGTGAACGTGTTCAGCTAGATCTATCTCATGCCTCTTAGAACTGTACGAAACAAATTTTCTACTCTAACGATCAGTATGTGTAAAACTATTACACCTGATTTTCAAAAAAGTTGTAACAAAAACTCAACTTTACTCAAAATGTGATCAGTTTTTAAAGACACTCAAGAATTAATTGGAAATTTTTTGGAAACTTTGATTTTTAGCTGCTATAGGAAGTGTTAGATGTCAGGTACATCGTGTGAACAAATGAGGTTCATACGTTCGCTCGCTACGAGGGTTTTAAGTAAGGAGGGGGTGGATAGGTGGGAATTCATCATGATACATATCACCTTTGCTGTTTCTTCACAGCACAACGTTGCTATGTAATCTCCTATGTCTCTATTACTGTGTAATGATTGCAAGGGGCCTAGCTGACCCCCATATAAAAAATTAAATTTTTTTTCCTTTGAGAAGTTTGGATTTTGGGGTTCCAAAATGCATCTCATCCTAAAGACTTAGGGATTACCTTAATCAATATGGCGATTCAAAATTTGTTGATCAAAACTTGTAAAATCACAAGTATGAAATTGCATGAAAAAAATTTGTTTTATATTCCAAAATGGGAATTTGGAAAATGCCATATAAGTTATGGTAATGTCTGAGTCTATCCACCGAAAATGATACCCATATCATCACTGTAGCTCAAAAACTGTAGGAGATGCATTTCTAAACCTCCTCCCAAAATTTAGTTTTCTTTACATATCTCGTTTTATTTGAAAAAATTGCATTTTTAACATGAATGAAAAAGTTTTCTCTTTGCATTTTTTATTGTATACCAAATTTCATTGTTCTAGGTTCAATAACAAAAAAGTTTTGCCGTATGGGGGATGCTTCTCTTAACTCAACACTTGCCAATCCAAAAACATTTGGCAAACAAACTTTATCTAATGAGGTTGCAGTGTTGCAATCCAGCCACAGGCAAATAACAGCTAATGACGCCAGCCTGCCACTGTTTCTACGCTAATTTCAACGGAAAAAATATTTCCCAGTTTGAACATTGGAAATGGAAACAACTCAACATTTAAAATAGAAGACAGAACCTTGGCAATCTTGAGGTTTTGAGCAAATGAAAATGATGCAGCAGCAAATCATCCCTAGCATTTACCCAGGATGCGTTCCTCAAGGATGGTAGAGGTTTCAGCAGATGTGGAGGAGGCAGCTTTGGCAACACGGCCAGTGGAGATCCAGCGAGGAGCAACACCAACTGCAGGCAGCACCTTGGACACCTGGAATGAACAAATAGGGGAATAAATTACACAGCCATTTGCATGATTTCTTTTTACATTTTGTAGGTCTTAAGATTACCTGTCGAGCATCAAAAAAACAGTCCGAATGCAAAATATTTACCAGATACATACAAAATAAACAAAGTGAAATTTACCAACAACATAGTAAAAATAAGGTTTACAGAATCCAATGATATTCTAATAAATTATTAGTTTTAAACGTTCTCAACCTGGATGGACTTCTAAGTTGCAAAAAAAAGCTAAAAAACCACCTAAATGAGTTGCATAAACAGCATCAGGCCCCTAGGTAAGTAAAAGATACTCTACCTTAGCCCACAATATTTTGATTCAGACTATGCAAGTAGCTGGTACATTTGCTGATGCACATCATAGCAGTTAATCTAGCCTATAGAGAGCAAGAACAATCAAAGCCAAGCTATGCTCTTTAATCCCTAGCAGCACACAGCGCTTTATAACCTTGCCTAAATCCCACACATTGTACCAAACTGAAAAACTGAAATCTGAGATAAGAATAAATGATCTAGGTTACCAATATGTCATTGCATAATGTTTTAATGGCTTATTTCTTAATACTTTAGAGATGGCTTAGATCCAAAATTTGCAATACAGATTCAAGTTGGAAATAAAAACTTGAAAATAAAGATGAACAACAAATTCATAAACAATAAGTGGGCAACAAAATTTAAACTAAAGAAAGCAACATGATCAAAATGACTGAGTGAATAACAGGTTTTTTACATACTGGGTATTAATATTTTTAATTGTGTCCCTATAATATAATATGATCACAATATAATAGTAATGCTTTATATAACATGATCACAATATAATAGTAATGCTTTATATAACACTTCACAAAATGTTACAAGAGTTTTACATTTTCATCCAATCATAACAATTTTCCATTAAAAACATTTTTTCATAGCAATTTAAAACTTTTCTTCATCATCAATAAGTCTACTAGGGTAACTCATCAAATATCAAACAGAACCCACGTGTGTCTAGAAACGACCTTCATAAATCACTTTTGCTCTGAATAACTGTTGCGGGCCTCAAAGATTATTCTTAACAGTTGCTTTCTTGTTCTGTGATGTTGCTTTAAAGACAACGTAGATTGTTGGAATTTATTTATTGTTCTAAAAATCGACCACTTTAATAACATAATTTCATCAATATCGAACATGAATCGAACAAGAATTTTGATCCGAATAGGTTTTTTGTTCGAATTTTGAATCCGAACACAACATACTAAAAACTATATATGGCAATATATACGGGCATGGTTAACATTACAAAGTGTATTATACGGGTCAAAGGTCAATAAAATGTCAATTTAATTACTGAAGAGTTTATTTGTTACAAAAATAGGTAAAATAAAATATCTCCGTCTTGACTGTATACAAGCTCGGTCTACCTTCCCAGACAATATACGTTGCAGTACTTAGCCATAATCGCAAATCTAAGATCTCATAAATGTATTGTAGTATAAAGAAGAAGGCACTCCTTAAATATATTGATATATCTCACAGCCTTTTTTCCCTAATCCTGGATAATCGACACAAAATAAATTTCTTTTTAACTCAATGGACTTCCGCACAACTAGACATGTCTCAAGACTAGAGCCAATTATACTTAAAGTAAACCCCCTGCAAAACGGACTTCCGCACAACAGAGAAAACTGATGAAAGTTTGTTGTGCAGAGGGGATTATCAAATGTGTTGAGGGGGAATTTTTCCCCCCCACCTGCACAACGGACCCTCTGCACAACAAACAAGGCGTTCCTCCCAAGAGGTCCTTGTGCGGGGGTTTGCTGCAAGCTCCAACTTAGTTCTTCCGTTTAATACAAATCGTTTGCCTCTCACACGCTACACAAACAAAATTGAAATGTTCGATTTCTTCTTCGGTCATGTTCCCAACTTCTTCAGAAACACAATCCCTGTGCAACCACGCATCACAGGTGTTGCATCCAATCCATGCCGTGTTGTCTTCCCACCTGTCTTTCCCACCACAGGCTTTGCAAGCAGCTCTAGATTCTTCATCTTCACTCTCGCTGGAACTTTCCTTACGAATCCTTGTAGACTTTCCTTTAGCTTGTCTCAGTGCCTTCTTTTTTGCTCTCTCTTCCTTCCTTTGATTCTTTTCAGCTATTGCATCAGCTTTCTTTTTCTTAGCTAGTTTTAATGTTTCATTATACATCTTCCCTGGATCCATTTTTAACCTCTGCAATAGCACGTAATAGGTTCTCATTGCTGTATTTCTTGCGAGTTGGAGCCACCTCTGTATATACTTGTTTTTCTCATCTAAAGGTTAGTTTGTACTAGCAATTGCCTGAAATAAACATAGAACAATATATAGATGAATGTAGAACACACAATTGCTATGTATATACAATATTTTAAGGAAATGAAACAGGCGTTCAATAGATTGATTCAATTATTTAAAAGAATTAAAAATCAAACAGCCTTGTTTGAGGCATAAATTCATGATTTATAAGGAATTTTGATTCCAACACCTTTGTTCACTATTTAATACTGACATGAAATAGGAACCGAGTATCAAACATGGAATAATTATCGAGGTTTTAGCGGGAAAGAAAAAAATGCAGCAACAGATCATATGGCAACACTACTCTCTAGTTATGACGGGAGGTTGACGGTGGCACAACAACAGTTGAACAGACGCAATTTTACCAAGGTGCGAAAAAATTTTCAAGTAAAAAATATGATCAATTTGTAAGGGTCGTACAGAAAATGCGTTTGCAACAGCTGGTAGCAGTTTGCAGCTCATAGAAATGAGTTTTAATCACTAAAATAGGAGTTTTAGATGTAAGATCACTGGCACTGAGCAAGTTTGGATGTTTCCTAAATTCATTACGCGCATATTTTCAAAGTTGTTTGATAATCATTTCAGTTCGATATTTGATGAATTACCCTAGTATAGACAGTCTTTATTTTTCTTGGATCCCAATGCTCAACTTTAAAAATTAAATTCCAGGAATAGAAAATACCATTTACTCTACATCTTTTGGTCTACGGCCTATCAAAAATTTCCAAATTATAATAAAAGCCAATTTTTGTAATACAAGTGAGAATTATAATCAGTGGGAATTAATGGCATCAAAATGCAGTGACTACTTACTAACGTCAACAACGGGTATTTCGCCCTACTGGTGTTTCGCCCCTTCTTTTTAAAAATTAGTAATAAACAAACCAGGACGTTTTAATTAGAAAGAAAAAAAAGAATTCAAAAGATAAAACTGTTTTCTTTCGATTGTTTTATTCCCCTTTTCTAAAATCGAATGTAGGAATAATTTTAAAAATTGTTCTTTCACTCACTACTAAAACTACAAAAGATCCAACAAGGGCGACATGAGATTAACACAAATAAAGGTTTCGACACGTTCACGCGAATCCTTTTTATTCTGTTGTCTATTGTTTCCCGCCAAATTCGTGAGATTTTTTCGAAAGAGTGCACACGGGATAACATTTCACCACGGCAAGAAGGAATTAAATAGCATAATTAATATTTTATAGCAGATTAATTGCTTTGGGCGAAATAGTAAACGCTAATCAGCTGCAATTGGCGAAAAAGTAGACAATATTATGTAATATTTCTTGAAAAACAAGGATGATGTTGGGATCTGTCTGCTCTTTTCAGTTGCTCTTTACTAATTTACCGTATTTTTCCTTTATATTCAATTCTTGTTTTTCAATTTCTTGAAGGCCTCAATGGACGAAGAAAATATTTTTAATGAAGTCTAGTTAATATAGAGCAAATTAAATATGATTTAAACCACCGGCATGGAATCTGTGCACTTTTATTTTCCATTATAGTTTTATGTTTGTTAGTTATCAAACTATTAACCTGATCTCTATTATGATGACTGATACCAAATAAAAATTCATAGTTAACCAATGATATTAAGGATCTTTTTATGTTTCTTTTCAGTTTCCTATAGGTAAGAGCTTTTTGAATGAGTTTTGTTGAGAAAATTATCGCTATAGTTAGGAGTTGCGAAGTATTTCAAATAAAAATTCCCCGATTTGTGTTTCATTACATTCAACTTTAGCATCTACAATTCAGTTATTTACATGGCGATACTGTATAACAACGTTTATTCATAGAAATAAATATTTCCTTCAAAACGCATTTTCTTCATCCAGCCCAGTGTAAAATTTTTCAAAAGTTGGATTTAACTGTATAAAGTTATTGTACTTTGAGATATATTATTCGCTAACAAACTCGAACGATTGGGAAGCAACATTTGTGAGTAACTATATCATTACAAGGGCGAAATTTTATGAGAATAGTTTTTCGCCCGGCGAAACAATGCACTTATATATAATCGTTTAGTTTTTCGCCCAAAGACAGGCGAAACAAAGTACAGTAGGTAGATACACTAGGGCGAAACAATCTGTGCGTATATGTTTCGCCCTAAATTTGAACTTCCCGCTTGAAAACACTTGTTCTTTTTAGGGTAAGGTCATTCAGGTGTTGAGGTATTTTTGTCTGAGGGCGAAACATTATTCACTACAATAAGAAACAAACCTCCAGTTGTCACGTGCATTGTATAAGAGGTGATCGTCGGTTAAAGGTTGCTCTTTTGAAGGAGGGCGAAATCGTGTAACCTGACGTTACAGGGTTGCAGTAGTGATAAAGTTTTCCATCTCTTGACAAAAATTTTATTACAATGCCAGATAAACTGTTATCTCAATACAAATCATTGAATTTCAACAGTCGCTTATTAATACGCTTCTACAGTAGATTACGGTAATGTTTTACTTCAGTGCAATTTACTCGTCAAACTTTGTTCGCATTTCTTCTTACCGAGTAAAGTAGTATTTAAAGTAACTGATCTAAAATTCCAACATTATATTGTTACCAATTATATTTTGAACACTTGATAAGCTCCAGGAATACTTATTTTCTTCGCAGAAAAGCAAACAAGAACGGACTGGCGAGAGGTTCCACATCACTCCCGGCTAATTTCATGGACGATAAGTGTCAAGAATAGCAGAAAATAGAGTCAATCCTAGATAAAAATAACCTCTATAGAAGAAATATTTTCATGATTAATTATTTCACCTGAACAGATGTCCTCGGCAGCTGCCTTGCAACCGATGAGGCAATACGAGCGTAGGGAAGAGCCATGTTTATAATTTAGTGATTGCGATGCCCACCTCCCGAACCGTCTGTCGAGCAGTGACTGCATCGATGCCAAAAGCCGGAAGGTTTATCAGCCTTTATGTTACAAGTGAGGGTAAATTATTATAGAGGGAGTAATAAATCTTCTTATAAACAGTTTCATAGTGCTTAATGACAGAATTTTACTAACAATTTTTTGTCCATTTTTTACTTAAATACTATTTTATAAAGGTTTTCTGTCATTAAACATTGCTTAGTTGATGTAACCAAAATGCCGACACAGGTAAAATAAAAAATTTTAATTAACGTTAGCTTTACGAACTAGGCTCGGTCCTTTCAGTCCTCTTCGTTGGGTGAAAGATCCTCGTGAATAGATTTTTATTGTTTCCCCTAAAAACTTAATCAACCCTTGACACAGCTATTGTCCACCTCGAAAGGTTTGTCAATCAATTAATGACTCTAATACCTATTAAGAAACTTTCAGAGGTGAAAAATATTGCACTGAATAGCAATACAAAAAAATAGGATAGACGTGGGTCAAAAAACACGATAGAAATCGAACTTCACCCACGATAGACCCTTGAAGTATTTAGGCAACATTTCGTTAGCACATCATCTTATAAAGTTCTAGTTTTGGTTGTTGTTTGTGAACTTCAAGTTTGGTGGCTTTACTCAAGTTAAGTTTACTTTAGGCAGGTTTGAATTTTTGGCTGAAGGCGGGTCACCAGTTGGCATTGAACGCCAACACTTAATTAATAAACTAAAGACTTAATCTGACTCAGAAGGAGTTCGGTGTATTCGGACGCACTTTTTCAAGCGTCAAATAATCCATGAAACAACAAAAATTACCACAAGCCAACACCGGGGGAAAATGAGAGAATAGTTTCACTCGCCGGTATGGGGAATTTATTGAGGAGAAGGTTGCACTCCGAAGTGCGATGTTTGACTCTTGTTCGCGAGACTTCTTGGGGAGAGTCCGAGGAGGTTGCTGGACTTCAGACGATTCGTTCAGCTCAGGCTGGTGGAAGCCTGTGCTGGAGCGTGAAGTCGAGGATGGTGTAGGTGTGGGAGGTTCCGACACCAAGTGAGTAGTGAGTTGAATGATGAGTTTGGGAATAGTTACCGGTTGGGAAAACTCGGTAATAATGGTGAGGACTCTCGACCCAATGGTCTCAACTGGAGATTTTAGCGGCTTAACTGCAGGGATGCAGGCCTTTCCAGTATAGTGAAATTTGAATATGAGGAGAAACTTGGAGGAGAACTCGGAGGAGGTAAGCTCCTTAAATTAAGAGGTTAGGGTTTGGTTTCATAAGTGTTTGTGAGTGCTTGAATGTGGGGTCCCGTCGATCCTGTGAGGGTAATTCGTGCTGGATTACTTTGAACATATAAATTGAGTCCATTCATAACACATGTGCAAGGCTGCGCAAACTGTAACATTCACAGGAGGAACAGTGGCAGGAGTCCGGTGCTAAAAAGTCAGTCCGCAACTCTAGCGCCCGAGTCGCAGCCTGAATCATCTTAACACCAGAATCAGTGCTCCAGACCAACTGGTCACAAGCTCTATCCTGACATTACAAGCAGCAGCACAACTGAGTTTAAATAAACTACAGCCAAAAATAATAGCTAGAGCACTGAGGTAATTCTATAATTAATGTACTAAGATATAAGTATGAGAAAAGGTGAAGTCTCTATACTCTATTATTCCGATGAGCAAGAAAGAATGATTATTTAAGTGACTTGACTTGAGTGAGTGCCTACAGAAGATACAATCTCTACTGGTTTAAATAACCTAATATAGCTTCATTTCTCAAGATATGAATTCAAAACATTGACTAAAAATTCAAGGGAATTCCACAAATTAAATAGATCTGACTTAATAAACATACAAAACTTGAGAGCACAATTAATTACAACTGAAACACACAAGAGATGGCAAAAAAAACCTAATGAAACCATGGCGATCAATATTATTCCAATTCAATTGATTAGAGGCTTGAACACAACAGCAACTTTGCCTGGACAAACTAAGGTGGCATAAGCAGTAACACTTGAGCCTGGGTCTCAATTAATTAATCAATTGTGGTAAAAAATCTACAGCATTTGCTAAATGCAATTGAACTAGAAAACTCATGTTTCCAGTTTTTCCTAACTGAAATAATCAATGTACAATGACTATTTAATTAAATTTTACTTACTATCTATTCTTCAGAACCAAGAATTACTTGAGTTTTTTCTCTTGATTATCTACCTAATTTAATTTAGAAATACAGTTGTGGCAATGATTGGTAATTGATGCAGGACTAGATGCATTCAGAAGGATACATCTGTGACTAAAAGTAATTGGTGCTAGCCTAACTTGATAACAAATAACCACATATTGACATCACATTGAAATAAAATTATTTAAACCTGACTTAGTCAAAATACAAAAGTTGAGAACACAATTAATTAGAGCTGGAACATACAAAAGATGAGCAAACCAAAAATGATCTCTGTGGGCAGCAAGGTGTCTTAACACTCTGCTCAGCACTAAAATAACTAAGGAGCAAATGCCAACATCGTCTAATACTGACAGCACAATACGGTATCATCGGGGGATAGTAAGCACGAAACAGTGACAAAGATGGGGCAGTGAGCTGGAGGCTGGTGACTAGCTAACACTGGCACAGAGACAACATAGTGAATATTTCTACGACACAATAACGAGAGCTCCCTAACACGGAACAAGTTAAGACACAACACAGGAAAGTTAAGACATAATACACACTTATCGTTGCACTTGATACTTACAATTGCCCGCTCTGGGCCCAAGCGCTAGGGGGATCTATAAGAGAATGACCACTCGGCCTGTGACGCCGGCCTTATATGCGCTTTGAGCGGACGAGCGTTTCCGGAATTTTCCGGATGTGGATGAACTTGCGATATGGTTCTAGGTAAAAAAGCCGCTCTTTCTTGTCTAAGTATTTCTTTGGTCAAATTTTAATAGATTTAAGGGTAATGTTGAATGAAAATAGTGATCTAAAATTTTAAGAATGATTACGTTAACTTTATTTAATTTTTAGAAGATGGTTTTAATAATTTATGAAATTTAGACTGAAGTACGGCTGAGGGCGATCACTACAGCTACCCTTCCCCCAAAGGAGACCGAAAGGTCTGGTAACAGTGAAGCTGTTACTTGTAAAGTGCAAGTCAGAAATACGAAGGAGAGATTCCAAAAGATGCTTTGACAGAAGAAAATAGATGAAAATAGTGGAAGGTTAACTGTGGAACTATGAAAGTGTCAGCTCGGATCCCGAACTGGGACCATAAAAGAATCTGTGAGGTTAGCATCACTGAGCATACGGTGCCAGAGTATCCGCCGAAATGGAGGCGCCCGAATTCCTGATTCCGACTGCGTTCTTTGAACGGTCTAACGTGGAATCTAGGATTGGTCGACTTCCATCATTTTAGAATATTCAAAGCGAACTAAGACGTACGAATTCGTTGGCTCGACAGGTGTTGACCTGATGCGAAGCCGCAGTCTAGGTTTTTTATAGTATGCCATAGTACAAAAATCAGTTCCTTCCCTCCCAAAACACCTATGCCGGTTACAGCGGCAATTGTGCGACGTGAGTCGTTTGTACAGCCTCCCTAGGCAACGTGCGTGCTCCTCAGGCGTCCCCAAGGCTACAGCACACCGGCCAGGCAGCCATACAAAAAATGGGATATCAGGAAAGACTTAGTCAAGTGAAGGTGAAATATTTGCGCTGAGCATTTCGTACCCGTATGGGATACGGATAACTATTAAAGGACAACCGGTCTGCAGACGGCCGTTCTTTTATATCCGTAAGTTGCTCAGGATGGCAAGGTAGTTTTTCACACACAGACATTTTGTTTACTTTTGTGCTTCAGTAGCAATGGTGCTGCAGTAGCAATGGAAATTGCGAAGGTAATTAGTTAGGAGCTTCAGTAGCAATGGAAGTTATCCTAAAAGGTCTCCTGTTGTGTTGCTTCAGTAGCAATGGAAATGCATGAAGAGTTTTTTAAAAAGGTGGCTTCAGTAGCAATTGAAAAACATGAAGAATTTGTTAGTATAGGCTGCAGTAGCAATAACTTATTATTAGGGAAGAGTTTAGGGAGGAAATGCTATGTTTTACTACTGAATAATGAGGAGCAGAGTACTACCTCCTTCAAAGCAACCATCAACAGAAGTCGACAGCACTGGCATGCGCTCATCAACCCACAAAGGACAACTGTGCAAGTGAAAAACACTCTGGTATTAATGCTATGCTATTAATAGTCACCAATATGAACTTCGAACTTCTCCCAAATTGGGGAACTAATCGAGTTTGAATTCTTCAAGGTGGAATAGCGAGGAATTTCTCGAGTAACTAGGAGGGTGATATTATTACTTTAAGGGCCACCAGTGCTCGGTGTAGAGCACACTTAATTGATAACAAATGAAGGAATGAATCTGACTCAGAAGGGGTTTCTGTTAGGGTAATTCGAGTTGCCTTCCTGGCATCTATTTTTCCACTTGCACTATTGCCTCTGCAGGATAATGACGGAACTGATAATCTCGCCTGGTTTATTTATGTGGACTCTGAGTGCCGTGACTACGGCAGCAGTATGGGGATCCACTGCTTGAGGAAGGAGATCCGGGTCCAGTGAGTAGCCGCACTTCAGCAGGTGCCGCGGCTCGAGGGAATCCGGGGTGGATCCCGGCGAGAGTTGGATTTGTTAGTGTAATATCCCGCAGGTGCGGTAACCGTTTGATTATATGAGTAGTTAAAGGGGTGTCCCGAAGGAGGCAGTAATTTCTGCTAGTGCCTTGTGATTTTGAGTTGTTGATTGATCTTTTGATTTGATAGCCGTGTGGCTTGGTTTTGAATGACAGCCGTGTGGCTGATAGAGTATGGGAATTGTTAATTGAATGTTGGTGGTGATTGTTTGTGCGTCGGCTTCCCAGGATCTTCAGAGAAAACACGCGGTGCACACACTTTCAATGACTTGGTACGAGTCAATTGCCCGCTCTGGGCCCAAGCGCTAGGGGGATCTATAAGAGAATGACCACTCGGCCTGTGACGCCGGCCTTATATGCGCTTTGAGCGGACGAGCGTTTCCGGAATTTTCCGGATGTGGATGAACTTGCGATATGGTTCTAGGTAAAAAAGCCGCTCTTTCTTGTCTAAGTATTTCTTTGGTCAAATTTTAATAGATTTAAGGGTAATGTTGAATGAAAATAGTGATCTAAAATTTTAAGAATGATTACGTTAACTTTATTTAATTTTTAGAAGATGGTTTTATTAATTTATGAAATTTAGACTGAAGTACGGCTGAGGGCGATCACTACAATCTTAGCTATATGTTAGGGTTGGTGGTGATGAGTTAAATTTAAGATAGTTATTAACATCCAACCTTAAACGTTTTCTCAAACAGTGTTTTTCGAAATTGCAAGAGAGGGATAATAAAGACAGTTCATGGGATAACTCAGCTCGAAATTTTATTGGAGGAAGCCGTGATGACCGATGGCGTGCTTGACTTCGGACGATCATCTCTTAGATGGATACTCCGTGCAATCGAGGTCCGGCGAGCGATGACGTTGGCCAGGTGTAAGTGAGTGTGTTTGTGGAGGTTCACAGTCTGTGTAATTTAAGCGACTGACAGAATATCAATTCCACCCGTGACGTGGGGATGAGTCACTATTTATGGGTTCAGACTTTAGAATAATTCCACGATGTGAAAAGCAAGTTGTCGTGGTTGAGCGGGTAGATTAGTAGCCATTTGTAGTAACATACTAGGCTCTACTAGCTCCGAACCAAATGATTGCAAAATGATATATGACCAAAGGTCAGACCGTCTCACGTCACAAATAGGCAATTTACGTGGTGTAACTCGATGGCTTAGTGAGATAATATGCCACGTGAATTTAACTTGTAAAGCTCAAACCCAAGGAATGTGTGTTGTGGCGTTTGGTGCCGTCGAGGATCTGCAATAATCGAAGACGCTGAATGAGAAGATTCTCGAAGAGGCATCAAGGAAAAATTCCACAACTGACAATCCCTACACTGCAATGGTAAATTTCCCATCACGGAGAAAACCCTGAACTTCTTCCATAGATTTACCTCAAAGCTATTAGTTTCTTTACAGGCTCAGGAAGAAAATAGAAAGGTTACAAGCCAGCAATGGCTGTTCCTTTATGTTTGAATTACAGTATAAGCATGGCAGTACAAGACTTGTGATTTTTAGAGCAGTAATAAGCTGTTATTTAATTTTGTGGAATTATGGAAAATACATGTGATTTAAGCACCATGATTCGTGGAATATGAATGAAATACGAATCAGCTAAAAAATGCAAGAACATGAATGAATAAATTTCGTACTTTATAATATCTCTATAACCGTACGAGAAATAAAAGAAAGCAGTCCTAATTTCATTAAGATGTCAATCATACTGAAAAACACTGCAAGTATATCTTGTAGTAAAAAAGAATAATATCTACACTGAGAAAAGAAACACTAAACGTACCTCTTGCAGCAAAAGAAAAATATTCAAAACATAATACAGTGAACATAAAAAAAATGACATGATACGGCAGTTTACGTTCCGCCATTTTTCACAAAAACGCCGGCAAATCCACCGTACGCTCTCACGAAGTAATCCAATGAGCGAATTGCAATATCATAATGACAGCTGCAAGTAGATAATTTTTGTAGTATGGAAATGACATAGTTGAGCATCTTACTATAATCTTGACACAAGAAATGCACATGACACGCAAAATTTACGCTACGTCATGTTGAGGTAGCACTTGGAATGAGCCATGCTATGTTACGACTTCTACGACTATTTACATGTTTATATCTAGCACGACACTGACCAGATCCTTAAACTTAAACACAATGCACACTAAAAACTGAACACAATATACTTTACCAGATTTGCTCTATTTGAACACTTAATTTCTTTCACTTACAAGAACGGTGTAACGCACAAGCTAAAAAGGCACGAGAGAGTGACGCGGAAAACCAAGCGTCCCGCGCGATGTTGCCCTTTTCGGAGGCTTTAAACTCAAAAATGTCGATCGTTATTTTATATGTTATGCATTTACACAAAAACTTCAAGGATTACTAATTATAAGTAGTAAATTATTGATAATAATTTAGAGTAAGATTTTTAATGCCAATAATTATGCTATTTAAGTGCGAATAAGAAATTTTATAATTTTACACTTTGTAGCTAATGCTACATATAGTAAGAAAACCTTAAAATCATCATCATTTATAATTATTGGAACAGACATTTATCAACATTCAATACATTGGTTAAGAGTAAAATGGTGCTCTCCGTGGCACAGCGGTTAAGGGATCGGACTTGTATGCTGGAAGTCGCGGGTTCGTTCCCAGCGCTGGGGCGGAGATTTTCCCCGTTGGGTATAAGGGAAAGCTCAAGCACAATACCCCACTCAACCCAGGTGTCGGAAATGGGTACCGGCTTTCGGGGGAATCGTCATGGTGTCCTATATATATAGGGTTAGTTATAAGACATTTGAAAAACCAATGCTAAGATCATATGTATCAGGCTTGATTGGAAATAAAGCATCCCAAAGATGCTGATGTTAACCTATGGAATCAAAAGTTTTACGTTTCGATGGATCGGAGTAGACTTTACGATAATACCCAACCACCGAAACGTAAATAATCTCAAGAAGCACGTTTAAGAGCACGATAAAGAGAAGGGGAATGACGACAATTTTTGGACTCAGCTTATAGATCTTTATTGGAAGAAGCCGGGAGAACCGACGCGTTCTTGATTAACTGAAGAACTTGACGGAGGTGGTGCAGTCCGTGCAGGCAAAGGCTCCGGCGAGTGATGACGTTGACAGGGTGTGCGTGAGTGTGTTTTGTGGAGGTCACTTTCAGAGTGCGGGCAAATTAACAAGCCCGAGAAATCAGTGGAATTTTAGGATAAGCTCCAAATCTGTTTAATTCTGAGCAGGTGAATGACAATCAATTTGAACCGTGATTGATGTTGGTAAATCGATCTTAATGGGTTTTGAAATTTAAGATCATTACACGCTGAAGACAAATGTCCGTGGTTGGAGCAGTTTAATATTTAGCCAGTAATTTGATAATATACCAGGCTGAAAAACAGCTCGAAACCGAGGTGAATGCAAAGTAAATAAAGCCCGGGTAAAAGTCCGGCTCACTTCAGAGCGAAAGGCAAGGTAAATTGTAAAACTCAAGGCTGAGTTAGAGTAAGGCTCCAGGTGACTTAAGGCTCAGTTGAATGTAAAGCTCGAGGCCCAAGGATAATGTGTTGTGGCGTTTGTTGACGTCGAAGAAATCTGGAATATTTGAAGACGCTGAATGATACATTCCCGGAGAGGCATCAAGGAAAATCCACACAACTGTCATCCCTAGCATTGCAACGGTAAATTTCCATCACGGAGAAACCCTGAGCTTTCATACAGATTTAACTCGAGCTATTTATTGCTCTTTTTGTTAAGCTCATGAAGAATAAGGATAGATTTAACAGCTGGCAATAGCTCTTTCTCTACTGCTCTTGATTTAAAAATATAAGCATGACATTTACAAGAATTTGATAAGGTCATAATTGTTATTCATATTATGAAAACTACATGTGATTTAAGCGCACGATCGGCGATCCAATTTAAGCACACGATCAATAATAATACGAATGAATATTAATGAATCCCGTAATTTATAATATGCCCGTACGAAAACCAACAGGCAGTGCTACACTGTCCACATGCCAATTATACTGAAAACACTGTAAGTATAGGCTTGCAGTGGAAAGAAAGTATTTGAATATATATATAGTGTAATATTGAACATAAAAATGAACATGACAAACACCATTCACGCTACGCCATCTTTGAGATCACTTCAGAATATGCCATGCAATTCGCACGAAATATCTACGAACTATTTGCACATCTTAAAATAACACAGCACTGGTAAAAATCACTTAGCTTAAGCACGATGACAAAACACCTAATTTTGTAAGCAAGATTTACTAAATTCAGAACACTTATTTTCACTTACGAGGCGCTAAACCACACAAGCTAACACGCGAGTAAGAAATGACAGTCCGACAATGGCGTCAGCTGCGATGTTGCCATCACAACGACTTAAAACTCGAACACTGTCGATGGTATTATCATTTTTGTGCTTTTGCACAAAAACTTCTAAGATTACTAATTATAAGTAGAAAACTACTAATAATAATTTAAAGTAATATTTTTAATGCCAATAATTATGCTATTTAAATGTTAATGAGAATTTCACTGGATTTATACATTTTGTAGCCAATGCTACAAAAGGATATTAATTTACTTCTAGGTTACATGAACAGTAGACACTGTTCAATTAAATTTACACATGAAAATGAATTTAATGACAAACTTTATATATTTGAAATGAGTATTTCATAAACTAACGATTAGCTCAAGACTTAAATGTTCCTCAAAAAAGTAATACTCCGGGTTGACAACGAAACGTTATCTAACCTAATAATACCCGTTGTGTGTTTATTTATATATTTGTTTGGCGTCCTCTTCTTAAGAAACATAGGTTATCTGAGTTTGCGGTATCATGGATACCGAATTCCTCAGAGTAACACTAAAAAATGGCTTTTTCACGCATTGAAATATTTGTCACTATCAGGATACGTTCGGTTAGGATAGGATAGGTTATGTTAGATTAGAATAGGCTAGGATTGAATATGTTAGAATAGGTTAGGAAACGTTGACAGAATTTTTTCACGGTCCACCTAGCTTAACGATGACATTGTCCATGGAATTTCCACGGGTCCTGCTACTAAATAATAATACTCTCCGTCTATTTTTTGGAGTCCGATTCTTCCATTTCTCTGTCACGCTCATAAGGATAGTTATAATGACCGTATCTGTGATGCATTTCACCAGTGCGCATGGACAATAATATTTTTTATCACGGGTACTGTTAGGATCGATAAATTTGTTTGACATTCACATCTGGCAAATTTGTTCAAAACAGGTATTGAATCCTGTCCTTTTTGACGGGCCGTGCACACTAGTAATATAATAAATTTTAACGTAAAGCAATTTTTTACTATATCTGACAGACAGCTTCCCTGTCACAGCACCCTTTATTCGCTTGATAATAAATACATCTATAGTCACAAACAAGTTTCCCGATCAATGGAAACTATCCATAATTAAGCCATTACATAAATCTGGTGATATCGACATAGCGTCAAACTACAGACCAATCAGTCTCCTGCCTGTTATGTCCAAAATATTAGAAAAAGTAATAACAAACCAGCTCTCGTCTCACATAGACGAGTCACATCTACTGCATCGCAATCAATATGCTTACAGGAGGAATACCAGTACTCAGGACGCCCTGTTAAACATAACAGAAAAAATTTACAAAGATATTGACCAAAAAAAATTAACTCTCTTACTATTGCTTGATCTCTCCAAAGCTTTCGACAGTGTTGAGCATAAGAAACTTCTACAAAAAATTTCAAACCTCAGAATAGACACTCAGTGGTTTGAAAGCTACCTACGAAACCGCTCTCATGCAGTGTGCTTGAATAACAAAATGTCATCATTCATACCAAATAACTTTGGCGTTCCTCAAGGTTCAATCATCGGCCCACTCCTATTTTCAATTTTCATCAACGATTTCCCCACCATGCCGGCAAACACAAAAATCTCAATGTATGCTGATGACGTACAAATTGCCATGACAAGCTCAACAGCGGATTTAACAGAAACACAAGCCAACGCTGAAAACCTTCTGAGAAATCTGAAATTGTGGTATGACCATAATGGCCTCAAACTTAACGCAAGTAAAACGCAATGCATTATTTTTGGATCACAGAATGCGACTGAAAATTTACCACCATTCAAGCTAACATTTGGAGACGATACAATTAAACCAGTCGATAAGGTTAAAAATCTGGGTGTTTGGTTTGACAAAAATATGACTTTCAATTCACACGTCGAAACAATGTGCAACAAAATTAACGGAACCTTAATGTTCTTTCATCGTATAAAGAACACACTTGACGAAAAATCTAGATTATTAGTGATTCAGTCTTTAGTTTTATCGCGTCTGGACTACTGCAGTCTTGTGTGGGGAGACTTACCTAAATGTCGTCAGGAAGAGTTGCAAAAATGTGTAAACTTCGCCGCCAAAGTGGTATGCAAAGGAAATTTTAATAAATACGATCATGTCACCCCTCTTTTAAGAAAACTCGACTGGATCCCAATACCGAACAGATTCATGATCCAGAAAGCTCGACGAGTATTCTCCTCTCTGTACCTCCCCCAAAGTAATGCAGAGGTGGTAAAATTTTTTCCATCTAATATCCCAAACGAAAGACCAAACCGGAGGAACGATGTTTTAGTCAGTTACCGTTCATCTAACGTGGGACAAAAAGCTCTCTCAGTTTCTGGAGCTTTTTTGTGGAACAAGCTTCCCCAGCATATCAAAAACTCTAAAACTGGAAAAGAATTTAGAGTAAATGTGTCACGTCATTTTGCATCTCTGTCATAGGGCCTGCAGCATCTCGGTGTGAACTTCCCATCTATCAGAAATTTTAATTTTTCCTGAAATTTCTGTTAGAAATTTAGAAACTATTTCATTTTACGTTTGCTTAGCGATTCGTATATTCATCTTACTTATTTCTGTCGACAACAATGAGCACCACAGCCGTCAGTTCAGTGCAGCAGAACGAACGTTCTTTCCATAATTAGGAGTATTTCCTCATCTTTATTTTGTTATTTCTTTCTCTTTTCTGTATTAATATTTAACGTCTGTATGACAAATATGCCATGAAATACATTTTGTGTGCACACCAATAAACAGGTTTATAGACGTGAGGGTTGTGCAAAGTTTATAATGAATTAAATTTTTGGCTAACGTTGTCTCGCTATTTCAAAATCATTCTCGAAGATGTTTCAATCGATTTTCGGCTGAGCTTGAGGGAAAGGGGTAATTTAAGCATTGCATTTAGTCTTTTTATTTTTATTTTTATTTTTTATTTTTATTTTTTTTTCGTGCGTTCAGCGCACACTAGCACTGAACTTTCAAATCGGAAAAAACTCTAAATTTCTGTAATCAAAATTATCATTTTGGATCAAGGCCTAATCTTCCTATATGTGCCAATTTTGTGAATATTCTCCCCTCAGATGTGATATCCGGCCACAATGTTACTCCATTTTATCCCACGTACACATGTCCCTATAATGCTGAAGAGTTGTGTTGCTTCTTGACTATAACCTGATTTTTCTTAAAAATTTCTGGGAAGAAACTAAAAAACAGCTCATTTTTATGTTTTTCGAAGTCTTCTCTTCCTTTTAGTTATTTTTTCGCGAAAAATTTCTTAGGATTACAGTGAGCTCAGCTGTCATTTTCTGTGTAGTAGATGGTAGGTTGCTTCTATTTTTTATCTTATATATGTATTTTTTTTCTAATATTTTATTTTCAATAAGTATATAAATTAATATGTGTGTGTACGTGTGTAGGTATATATATGTATCTACATAAATAGATATACATGTTTCTATTTCATTTCTTTACGCAAAAACCATTCGGTTAATAAATTTTATTGCAATAGCGAAATGATTCAAAAATAGATCTAGCACTTCCCCAGAGGGCGTTTCTGTGAATCGGATTAATGTCATATATAATTAATGAAATAAAGTGCAATTTGACCATATGAATCGTAGTAAAATTATCTTTCTGTCCGTATGTTGTACAAGCTATGAATTTTGATATTGAATGTATGTTTGTTTACCCATTTCTACCAATATTTTGTAGATATTTGTCAATCATGAGTGGTAACCGGCTTACACTGTATCTCTATTTTATCCCATGTACCCATGTCCGCATGATGTGGTGAATATCGAGAAGATACGAAATATGTTTTTGGTGGTGATAGGGCTTTGCATATTTTTAGGGCATATTTTTCATTTCTCATTCAACTACCCTTGACAGAGATAGACTATTGGCAAGCCACGTGTGGTTTGTCTATTAGTACGCCTCGTATATTTTGTCTATTAATATGCCTCGTATGGTCTATCTATTTTGTACACCTCTGATAGCTTGTCTATTAGTACACCTCGTATAGTTTGCCTATTGTTATTATGCCTCGTATGGCTTATCTATTTGTACACCTCGGATGGTTTGTCAATTAGTACTCCTTGTATAGAACTTTTGTTAGACTACTAGCACACCACGAATGGTTTGTCTATTAGTACGCCTCGTATATTTTGTCAATTAATATGCCTCGTATGGTCTATCTACTTGTACACCTCTGACAGTTTGTCTGTTAGTACACCTCGTATAGTTTGTGTATTATTATGCCTCGTATGGCTCATCTACTTGTACACCTCGGATGGTTTGTCAATTAGTACTCCTCGTATGGAACATTTGTTTTAGGATGCCCTATATTTAAGAAACTTTTAAAAGCCAACATGTTGGCATGTATCTCATGTGACAATTTGGAAATAAACATTTTTTCTTTTCTTTTTTCTTTTTCTTTTAGGTAAAGCTTTTAATACTTGTTCGACGTATGATGCTCTTACAAATCAACATGAACGTTTACGTTCACATTTCTTGTACTGGTTCTTTTCTATTTAGCCAATTCAAAAATATTCTCAGTTGGCAAATTGATTTAAACCGATTCTAAAGTACTCTGAATTACTATGTCTTTTACAAAACTCTGCGCTCATCTCTGCCATAAGAGTCAAACTTTCAAAATCGGTATCTCTAACAAAAATAAAAATTTCCTAGTCAAAATACAACCCGTTAATAAATCGTAAAATTATTTTCCGCTGTAACATAAATGTTGGTAGTGTTTCTGCTTTACTTACAGGTTTCACGTACTTTCCCATGGGTGCTTCATTTATAAATCTGCGTGTAGCCAGTATAATATGAATTACAGTGGACGGATTACTCGCCACTTTGTGATGCGGATAGCGGTGTAAAGAGAGACTTCTGGCCGTACCGGCAGAGTGTCTACCCTATAATTCACAAAGCAATATTCGAGATCACTTCTTCGGAACTGGTCACCTAATTTGTGAGACTAATTTTAAAATCATAATTTACAGCAATAGGCAGTATGTGAGACTAATAAGAAGTGTATTAGAAAGACTATTGAGACTATTAGAAAGTGAGTTTGTTTTATTGTGTGTTTTCTTTTCTAATTGTAGTTACTTATATTATCAAATCTAGATTAAACAGCATTAGGAATACATTGTCCTCAATTATTTGTTTCGACTAGTGACGTTGTTATTACGACATTCATGTCTGTATCGTATAAGGATCCTTAGGGTAGCTGCACACCAAAAGACGGCAAGCGACAAAGCAAGCGAGAGAGAAAGATGTTTGGCGAGATCTACAGCACACCAAAAGACAGCTAGTCTGCTCCTAAATGCCATGGAGAGAGGTTTATACCAAAAACAAGCATTACAAACATGTGTTTGTAACGTTGAGTTTCATTTCTACATCGTCCCATGGCATTGACAAATATAATCTGTCACTTTGCTTTGGATCTTTTGACTTCTAAAGGCACAGTACAGCATAAACTTTGGATATAAGGAGTTCAGTCTATCCTGGAAGAATTGAGCAGCGCACCTTCCTTGTCGACATCTAACCACGCACTGCCAGACGTTTCCTGCTGCAGCTTTCAAGCGTGAAACCATCTTCGAGTCGCTTTCTCGCTTCAGCCAATCTTCAATCTTTCTCACTCGCTCGCTAGCTTGCTTGTGGTGTGCGCACTCCCATAGGAATACATGTATATCGATTCAAGCTTGCTCGCTTTCTCGCCTCAAATCGTTTGGTGTGCAGGCACCCTTACTTTAAGATATTTTAAAATCAATGAGGAAGTTTTTGTTTCATTTTATTGGAGTAAAACTGGTTTTTCTTTCTTTCGAAATTAACCCAACGTCGAATGAAACAGACTAATCCATGCCTCTGAATGTTCTAGGTAAGGACGTTTTCAGGTTTCAATAATATTACTATTATTCGAAAATTGTTTAAAATATCAGTTGAAATATGTACCCACTTTTATTCACTCTAAATACTGCAGATGAGTCGAGTTGCACTCGAAAGCTTTACTTCTATGATAAACTGCTCCCCGCAAGATTCTTTTACCTACCATGATGATACTTCTTTCTGTGGTAATTAAAACAGATCATCTGCAGTTAAAATGGAGCTAAAATGTCTAAAAGAAGTCACACGGATTAGGATAAGTGAAGTTATCAAATACCGTGGCACACTCGTAACTTACGGAACAGTAACTTTCAAAATAATCTGAAATGTGACAACACAATTCACAAGTACACCAACCAAACTTTCGCTTGCATGTCTACAGGGTCGGCTCATCATCGATGAATGAACTTTGTCAAGTAAAACAAACTTTAATGCCTTCGTAATTGAAAGTTAAGCCAAATAGCTGTATTAGTGACACAATTTAAAACTCATACACTTCAAAAAATGCTTCTCAACCGCATATTCGTTATTTTGAATTCAAAGACAATAATGGAGGGAAATTCTATCACACACGTCCGCCGTGAATAGATCATTTTTCCTAGTTCAAGGACTTTCCCAGACTGCTAAACTTCGGTGCTCGCGTGCTGTGTTTGCAACCAACCAGCTGCCATGTAATAAGTTTATCAGGAGTTATAAATAACCCTACTTGGTGCTGACTTACATTCTTGTCACGTGTCTCTATTTCGCGCGTGTGTGTGTTTCCCTCAGAAAGCAAGCACAACGTTTAATTGGGATGGGACCGTTGGATACCGAGACCATTGGGCACGTCATCAAGCAATGAAATGACTCGGTCCATGTTAGCTAACACGTTCGCGTTCGTCGCGATCGGTAAATTTCTAGTTCACGTTCTGATATAAATGAATGACATTTCAACTGTTTCGGGACTTTTTTAAAGAATAACTGTTATCATACGTGATAAAATGTTATCATACAATTGTATTTTCCATATTTCTTAGGAAGGATAAAACTGTATTCGAGCAGCAAAATTGATCTCCCAATTTTGTTACTTACAACCTAACTAAACGCGATGAGGTCGAACGTCGTTTATTGCCAGGTACACACACAGACAACCTAACCTACACATACCGTCGAGTAGCACCTACCATCTACCCTGTATGTCACTTCGCTTTATAGCAATGGTTTGATAAAACCCGTTACGTCTTTCCATTCTTGCAAGAGGAACATCTAAAGCCGTATAATCTTATCTGTAGTAGCCTTTAGAAATCTGAACTCGAAGACGATATTATTATGAGTGCCCGCAACAACCAAGCACTTGTGCACATTTTCTCATTGCAAAATAGACTTATTGATATTACTTTAACTTTCGTGTAATCATTTTGTTTCCAGAGGTATTTTCTTACATATTTCCGATTTTTATCAAAAGCATTGAAGAAAAAGGATTTATTTGCGCGCTGCGCAAGCCGCTTCATGTCTATCTACGACACTACGGTAAATCCTCTTTCATTGTAGAACTCGGCAGAAGCAGGAGATGTTGAAGCAGGGGATATAATGATGTACGAATGTTGAACAAATAATGTTGGAGTAGGTACGAAGATGTGTTGGGAAATCTTCATAAATAAATGGGCAGAAGTCAAAACGAGATTCCTGCTGACTTATGAGGAGTGTTTTCATAACGCACAGGAATTTCTGTTGTCACAATTCATACTCAGTTACGCCGTGTTATTTATTAATAGTTCAGGTTAAATGCATTTTGAAATTGTGCAGCAAATCGACACGTAGAAGCTGAAAAGAACCATATACGCGAAACAACTGTAGAAGATGAAATGAAAAAGAATGCAAACACACCAAACGATAAAAATAATATCGCAATAAATTTATTCCTTTCTCAAGGCCATTTTCTAGATAGGGGAAAAATATTTTCTGGCCTCAGGGAGATAAGAGACTGATGAGTGCGTTACCCTAGAGCACCATGCCCTACAGTCAGTCGTGCGCTGTTGGGTCTGCGTGTCGCATTCTCGTAAGTGGGGCAAAGTAACGGTGCAATAAAGGGTTGGTTGGACTTCGACAACATGTAATTGGCCAATAGCCGGTTTGTTCCGTTCTAAACTTGATTCGTATATTGAAATTGACTTTTTTTCAAGCCCGACTTACTTGATTTAAAATAAGGAAGTTTGACTCATTTTCTCAGTTGAACTGGAGGTGGAAACAGGTGCTAAAAATGATAGTTCGCGATGCATTGGTGTCTTGAGATATACACGTGATACTAGCCTCTCACATCGCTTAGTTCAAAAGCATTTAAATTATGGCGATTATTAAAAGGCGTTCTGTTCATGAGCGAATCACAACTGTGTTACTAGTGCTCAAATGACGCAAATTTCAAGTGAATGAAAATAAGATAACCATTAACAAAATAAAAGCTGGGAGAACCGGCAACAAGAGGCTAGTCACCCTGCGGTCTGGCAGGCGCGTGTTATACTTTCTGAAAGCAAGGTGGACAATTCAAGCAGATTACGAGTGGATGCTAACGTTTAAGATATCGTTTAAGAAACACTTGGCTTTAATTAATGACTTAGTTATTTCGATACCTATAAAAGAACAAATTTCAATCAATTAAGGATCGCAAATTTAGGAAATATTAGACAATTAAGCAATCCAATCCCTTTTATGTGTAAACATTTTAGGAGTTAAACTGTTTTCCTTTTTCTGCATCATACTCGTACAGGGCCAATGACTTAGCTGTATGGCCCTGTATGAAAACAGTTTAACTCCTAAAATGTTAACACATAAAATGGATTGGATTGGTTGTTTAATATTCCCTGAATTTGCAATCCTTAATTGATTGACGTTTGTTCTTTTATAGGTATCGAAATAGCTAAGTCATTGATTGAATGAATTAGTTAGAAAAAATTTGGAAAAGTGTTTTCCTAGGGTTAGGTCATTCCAAGTCCGAATAAATTTACAAATACAGCAGCGAAATGTTACACCTCAATTTTCTGAACTACCTCCATGCAGAGAAATGAAATTTCTGCATCATTTATTCATTGTGGAAACACAGAGCTTTGCTATGCTCGAGGAAAAATGCGTGAAGTCACACTGACTTCAAAATTCGATGGGATCACTTGACGAACATGACTAAGGGTTGAGTTCTCGTTTCGCCCATAGAATTAATACGCTCGTTACCGAGGGCGTTTAAATTATAAAGGATTTTAAATTTCAAGGAAGTTTGCACATATCATCTTGTATTTTGTTTCCAAATACCGTTTGACTAACACCAGGACGCGATGGCGGTTACCTCCGGTCGATTTGGTACTCGTTTCCGACACTTGGGTTGTGATGAAAATCTATACTATAATAGGAGCCGCGTCCGTCCGTCTCTCTGTCTGTCCGAAGCCAACCGAAAGTGCAGGATGAGCGTATCTGTGATACGGGCCGTGTGCACTCGGCCTCATCAACTCTCGAGAGATTGAATTTTTCTATTTTACGGCCTTTCTTCGTTTTGCCTTCTTTCTAATTTCAAATAATAGTGGTGGACTAGTAATGGATAATTTCCCCTTCCGCCGACGGGGAGGTTCAGTGGACTGGCTTTGCCCGGTATCGAACTGGCGACTTTTCCTGGGAAATGCGCGCGTTCTCAATTACTATAGAGCAAGGCGACGCTATTGTCGAACCACTCAGCTGCTGTTAGTCAAAAGAAGTTTGCCCTTTCTTTATCAAATTTTAACAAATAATAGTTATTTAAATTAGCATTAATAATGCATATAGCTTAGTAAAGGATCATTTAAGTTTTTATCTTCGAGATAATTCGCTGTCAGCAGTGATCATATTCACAACCATCTCTTATTTCCCTGCTTGTAGTCCCTGTACTCTCTGCAGCGTCTCATTGCTACCATCCTGTTACAGAGACCACTACGTCCAGCACCATGTGGCCCATGGTCATGGTATTCTTGACGGTCCTGGTCCCCTCTATGGCTCTGCCTCAAAGGTTCGGGTCTCGAGCTATCGACAACGAGACCTACGCACAACAACGAGCGGCATTTGTGGAGCAAGACTACGCAAATTTACTCGGTGATTACTGTCGTCAGTGCTGAGGACCTTTAAAGAGAGCCAATTCCACGTTCTAATAGATACACAAACGAAAGTTATTCAACACGTTGCAATGTGAGGGCCTGAGCTATAGGTTAGGTAGGTTTTTTTTTGTTACAATAACATAGGTTTTGTTTTGTTACGGACCATATTTTTTCGGTTCACTGCTGTCCTATTTTTTCAGCACCTACTACTTTCTTCTCCAACTTTGAACTTGTTTCATGAACTTCTTTCTCATCTTACTGTTTCTGTGCCCTTTCTGCATAGATTCTACGTTCCCTCAACTCCATACTAAATGATGCCTTCTTCCTTCCTCTCTTTGGATCTCATTTGTTGAGGATAGGGAGGTTTAAACTAACTAATAATCTAATCTAATCTAATCTAATCTAATCTAATCTTCAACACGTTGCCTGCGTACTGAAACACAGGTTCCAAGTAAATTAGGTAAATTTCTCGTATACGTTTTGATGAAAATGAATTGCAGTTTAGTTTTTGAATACCTTTCATATACAAAAATTTTTAGCATGCGAAGAAAAATGTCATCGCGCTATTATTTTTTTCACTCTTCTTTGGAAAGATACAAGTTTTTTCGAGCGGTAGAGTTGTTTCTTATACTCTGCTATGCACAATCTAACTAAAACAACCATAGCGACACGACAAACGACGGAGTCACCGTGTTAATAAGGTAATCCCGTTTGTGGCATAGTAGTTACTATTTCAACACCGATTCACGAAAAAAAAACTTAATCAAACCTTTTACGCTAAAGCCAATGAAATACAGCGATTTGTCAAGTAATGTGCGGTGCTGTTGGTTGGCATAATGATGCGCGATGCTATTTATTGGTTGGCATAATCGCTAGGGACACCGTGAAGTCCTAAAGACTGCGACAATATTCTTTATGACCATGAAGACAGTATAACTCGTTTCCTGCGAACGGAGCCATCGGTGCTGACTGAGGGGATTGTTCCTTATGCTGCTGACCGACCAGTAGCCTCAAACTCAATTTTTGGTATACCCATTCGATTTTTACCCCGCTGAGAATTAAAATTAAACGAAGCCCCAAGCCATTTTAATGTTTGTTCTTTTCAAAAATTGATTCCTAAAATTTACTTTTTTATTGATGAAAGTTATTTACTACAATGTGTTACTAAAAGTGATTACTGAAGTTGACTTGGTTACTAATTTGCGTTGAATACTGCTCTTCAGTTCAGCATGCCGCAGTCCAAATGTTGGATCAACTCATGCGAACCTGCCACAGTCCATAAGATGAATTAGCTCACGCCAGTTTGAATGAATTATCAAAACGGATCTCTGTTGCTACGCCCACACTCCGACAGGCTGGGAACTGACTCTGACGGCCGAGGAGGAGCAGGTCAACACACTTCTCAAGTCTCTGAAGGACGCAGAAATCGACAACGCCAAAGCGACTGACAATTTCTTGCCTTCCGTTAACTTCATGGTCTCCAAGCCCGAAATTGAGCAGTCCGAAGTGTTCGCCTTCATCAGGAGCATGCCCAAAGGTGGGCACTGGAACTTCAGATGTTGAAATGAGAACTTCGATGAGATTTAACCCTTTAACGTCAGCATTTTTCTATTGATATTACCGTTATTTTAACCACCCTCAGTAGACTCACTCCAGCGACAGGTAGTGACCGACATTAGAACGAGGAAGGAGTCGCCACTCGCTAGTGAGCTCCAAAGAACGCACTAGGGAACAAATTTGACAAGAAATGTAATTTATTGAGGCTATTTTCAAAAGTGGGCCGAAAAGTTCACTTCTTGAAACCAGGGTTGAAATTTTTTCGCGCCCTCATCGGCTTGGGGTTTTATTGGACCGAAAAGTTAAAGGGTTGAAGCTGTTCCGTCCTCATCGGCTTGGGATTTTGTTGGACCGAAAAGTTAAAGGGTTGAAGCTGTTCCGTCCTCATCGGCTTGGGATTTTGTTGGACCGAAAAGTTAAAGGGTTGAAGCTGTTCCGTCCTCATCGGCTTGGGATTTTGTTGGACCGAAAAGTTAATAGGTTGAAGCTGTTCCGTCCTCATCGGCTTGGGATTTTGTTGGACCGAAAAGTTAAAGGGTTGAAGCTGTTCCGTCCTCATCGGCTTGGGATTTTGTTGGACCGAAAAGTTAAAGGGTTGAAGCTGTTCCGTCCTCATCGGCTTGGGATTTTGTTGGACCGAAAAGTTAAAGGGTTGAAGCTGTTCCGTCCTCATCGGCTTGGGATTTTGTTGGACCGAAAAGTTAAAGGGTTGAAGCTGTTCCGTCCTCATCGGCTTGGGATTTTGTTGGACCGAAAAGTTAAAGGGTTGAAGCTGTTCCGTCCTCATCGGCTTGGGATTTTGTTGGACCGAAAAGTTAATAGGTTGAAGCTGTTCCGTCCTCATCGGCTTGGGATTTTGTTGGACCGAAAAGTTAAAGGGTTGAAGCTGTTCCGTCCTCATCGGCTTGGGATTTTGTTGGACCGAAAAGTTAAAGGGTTGAAGCTGTTCCGTCCTCATCGGCTTGGGATTTTGTTGGACCGAAAAGTTAAAGGGTTGAAGCTGTTCCGTCCTCATCGGCTTGGGATTTTGTTGGACCGAAAAGTTAAAGGGTTGAAGCTGTTCCGTCCTCATCGGCTTGGGGTTTTATTGGACCGAAAAGTTAAAGGGTTGAAGCTGTTCCGTCCTCATCGGCTTGGGATTTTGTTGGACCGAAAAGTTAAAGGGTTAAAGCTGTTCCGTCCTCATCGGCTTGGGATTTTGTTGGACCGAAAAGTTAAAGGGTTGAAGCTGTTCCGTCCTCATCGGCTTGGGGTTTTATTGGACCGAAAAGTTAAAGGGTTGAAGCTGTTCCGTCCTCATCGGCTTGGGATTTTGTTGGACCGAAAAGTTAAAGGGTTGAAGCTGTTCCGTCCTCATCGGCTTGGGATTTTGTTGGACCGAAAAGTTAAAGGGTTGAAGCTGTTCCGCCCTCATCGGCTTGGGGTTTTATTGGACCGAAAAGTTAAAGGGTTGAAGCTGTTCCGTCCTCATCGGCTTGGGATTTTGTTGGACCGAAAAGTTAAAGGGTTAAAGCTGTTCCGTCCTCCTCGGCTAGGGATTTTGTATAATTTCTACCTGTCTCAGGCAAGTGCTCCTTTTCCAGGTGCAATACTGCATGGTCACGACACTGGACTGACATCCATTGACTTCGTGGTACAAGAGTTAACTTACTGGGACAACCTCTACATTTGCTACGAAGACTTTGGTCCCACCTTCAGGTGAGTTTTAACTAAAAGTGACGCCCGTCAGACCTGCAATAAGTCTGAAAAAATAATGTATTTTGTATTACCTTCATCGGAAATAAACTGTTTTTCTTCCTTTCTTGACTCTCCCGGACTATCCTTTTAGGTGTCTTTATTTCTGTGAATGTTCAAATGGTTTTGACGATATGTTTAAATGTTCTCGACCCGTAACACCTGGATTATTAGAAGAATCGCTAGACTTTGGTATTCGTTTTGATCCCATTTCTATGTCGTCAGTCTCGCACTGATAAGAACAACGCGTTTACAAGCTTTGCTTTTCTTTTCAATCAACTTTGCTTTTCAATCAAGATACACGAGTACTTCACTTTTATCTAGATACCGTTCCTTTTGGGGTAGGATAAAATAAGTTTATTGAACCTTAGTTTCTTTGTCATCATCAAAATTCCGAAGCTTGAGTGAGTTGAGCAGTTGAAGTAGTCAGTAAAGCAATTACTGAATGATATTGTTTTGTGTATGCAATGGGAATGTTTCGTGTCTCCCAGGTGTGGAGCAATCAACCTTGAATAGAGGGGTAAATTTAGATAATAATTTTCACAACAGAGCAGCTGAACTTGAATCTGATTCAAAGTGATATAAGCAAAACAGTCAAAACCATACGGATAATGGTTATTATAAACGCTTTTGACAATTTCAACCGTGTTTGACGAGCTCTTGCTTAAAACGTTAACTGCAAAACTACCATCGATGGGTCGATTGAAAAAGTTTTAACAATCTTTTAACGTTAATGTTATTTAATGGACCTAGTTAATGTTTGGTTGTGGTTAAGAACGCGTCCTTCGCGGGAAGTTGTCGGTAGTTCGAATGCCGTCAGTGCCGCCCGGTGATTCTCCCCGCTGGGAAAGGGAGAACTCAGCCGCAATTCCCCACTCAACCCAGGTGTCAGAAATGGGTACCGGCTTGATCAGAGATAACCGTCATTTCATCCTGGTGTTAGTTATAAGGCATTTGAAAAAAAGACAATTTATAAGATTATACAGGCATGATTGGGATAAAACATCCTTTATTCAGGTTCTCGTCGACCGTTCCGGGCACCGTGCCCTGTTCAAGTGGGTGGCTGCTGCTGGCGGAAGAGCGAGCGGCAGCAGCGTCTTCAGAAGACTTTGACTCAATGCTCTACAAGAACCTCACCATTGTGGTGGACAACCCTCTTGGTGAGGAGCAGTAGCGCAGCCAGGGGGAGGGCCACAGAGGTCATGCCCCCCCCCCCCCCGCAAAAATTAAATGTATAGAAATGCGACATATCCATTAGTAACCTAACCTAACCTGACGATTTAGTGCTAGCTAGAGGTAGATCGCATGCTATAGTGTGGTAGACCTCACGCCGCTACAACAGCACAACTTAACAGTAGACTAACCGTTCACCATAACTAAACCGTTCACCATAACTCAACCGTTCACCATAACTAAACCGTTCACCATAACTCAACCGTTCACCATAACTCAACCGTTCACCATAACTCAACCGTTCACCATGACTCAACCGTTCACCATGACTCAACCGTTCACCATGACTCAACCGTTCACCATGACTCAACCGTTCACCATGACTCAACCGTTCACCATGACTCAACCGTTCACCATGACTCAACCGTTCACCATGACTCAACCGTTCACCATGACTCAACCGTTCACCATGACTCAACCGTTCACCATGACTGAACCGTTCACCATGACTCAACCGTTCACCATGACTCAACCGTTCACCATGACTCAACCGTTCACCATGACTCAACCGTTCACCATGACTCAACCGTTCACCATGACTCAACCGTTCACCATGACTCAACCGTTCACCATGACTCAATCGGTAACCATGACTCAATCGGTAACCATGACTCAATCGGTAACCATGACTCAATCGGTAACCATGACTCAATCGGTAACCATGACTCAATCGGTAACCATGACTCAATCGGTAACCATGACTCAATCGGTAACCATGACTCAATCGGTAACCATGACTCAATCGGTAACCATGACTCAATCGGTAACCATAACTCATCAGTACATTAACGACTCACCCCCACAGAGGCGTACCCCACGGTGGACTCAGCCTGGCGGAGGTTCGACGAGTATTTCGACTCCATCGCAGGTCTCGTGGCCTACAGACCTGCCTTTGAGGCGTACCACACGCAGACCCTGCGCGAGCTGGTGCAGGACGGTGTGCAGTACCTCGAGTTCCGTGGCGTCCTGCCTCTGGTTTGTTCTGGACTTCAATTGATAGTGTTCTTATCTGTGGGTCCTGCCTCTCGTTCGTTCCGAGTTTTAAATGATAGTTCTTCTTATCTGTGGGTCCTGTCCCTGGTTTGTTTTGAGTTTTAAATGATAGTTCTTCTTATCTGTGTGTCCTGCTCTTGGTTTGTTCTCGTTTTCAATTGATAGTGTTCTTATCTGTGGGTCCTGCCTCTCGTTTGTTCCGAGTTTTAAATGATAGTTCTTCTTATCTGTGTGTCCTGCTCTTGGTTTGTTCTCGTTTTCAATTGATAGTGTTCTTATCTGAGGGTCTTGCCTCTCGTTTGTTCCGAGTTTTAAATGATAGTTCTTCTTATCTGTGTGTCCTGCTCTTGGTTTGTTCTCGTTTTCAATTGATAGTGTTTTTATCTGTGGGTCCTGCCTCTCGTTTGTTCCGAGTTTTAAATGATAGTTCTTCTTATCTGTGTGCCCTGCTCTTGGTTTGTTCTCGTTTTCAATTGATAGTGTTCTTATCTGAGGGTCCTGCCTCTCGTTTGTTCTTAGTTTCAATTGTTAGTTCTCTTATGGTTTGAATGATATTTCTCCTATAGTATTGGTTCTCCTATAGTTGAGGACCATCATATTAATTCATTTTTAAAACCCAATGTGTTGTAACACATTTCAGGTATAAACTGTTTTGGGGATAAATGGGTTTTCTTTCTTATCTGATGGAGTTAGCGCTCCTAAAAGGAATGAGTGTGGGCGTAAACAAAGAGTTAGGTAGGCGTTCTTTTTGTTGAGATGATGTTTTTTTTGTTTTGTTAATAACCATCTTTTTTTCTTTCTTTCTTTTTTTTCGGTTCACTGCTGTCATGTTTTTCAGCACCTCTAACTTTATTCTTCAACTTTTATTTTTTTCATGAACTTCTTTCATAACATATTGGGTCTATGCACCTTGCATATAAATTCCAAGTGACCCTTAATGAATCAGTTAGACTGTGCAGTCAGTAAACATAGTCTAGAATCATGGATACCACATTAGACTGAGTAGTCAGTAGAAATAGGCTGAAATCATCAATGCCTCAATGACAAAGTTAGACTTGGTAGTCAGTAGAAATGGGCTAAAATCATAGCTACCACAATGAAAAGTTAGGCCACAATGAAAAGTTACATAGATACCACAATACTGGGTAGTCAGTAGACACGGCTAAAATCCAAGACGCCCAATAAAAAAGTTCGACAGGGTAGTCAGTAGACACACGAGAGTGAGCATAAGATGGCTTTCCCCACACCAGCTGCACGAGCTGGACGGCTCAGAGCTGACGCCGCTGGAGACGGTCGCCGTCTACCTGAACATCAGCGACAGCTTCGTGGCAGGCAACGCCGGGGACTTCTGGGGAGTGCGGTTCATCTACGGCCCTCCTCGGGGGTGAGCTACGAACCACTAGAAAGAGATTATCGATTCTTTATATTTCTGTTAATTCCGATTCAGGTTGATTTTTACAAGGTTGATTAAATTTCCTAATATAGGAACCAGAAGTGTCTGAAAATCTTGAAACAGTGGCCAGAAGTGTCTGAATATCTTGAAATAGGGGTCAGAAGTGTCTGAATACCTTAATAAAAGGGTCAAAAGTGTCCGAAAATCTTTAAAAAAATGTCTGAATATCTTCAAAAAATGTCTGAACATCTTAATATAAGAGCCGGAAGTGTCTAAATCTCTTGAAACAGGGGTCGGAACTCGGAAGTATGTGAAGGCGCATACGTAAGAGTCCGACAGGATGAAGATGACATTGAAGTGCCTACCGTTTTGAAACAAGTAGTACTCGACAACCGAGTGCCGTCGATCAGGTGGTTCTCAACTTACGAGCCCAGCGAAATCTCCAGTATTCCTGGCTTCACGAGTTCAGTAAACAAAAAAGTAGGCTTGAGCAACAGGCGTCGAATACTTGGTGAGCTCGGGTGAAGACTTTCAAGCGGGTAGAGAATTAAGAGTTAGCAGAAGATCAGATGTCACTGATTGTTTCAAGTAAATACGTTCCGCGTGCGTTTCCAATCAGCCTCATTCCTCTTCAGTCCCTGGTCCGAACTGGGATTCTTTCTAAGTTGAAGCTCGTAAAAGTTGGTATTCATCTTGAGGGTCGTCTGTAGATGAATGAATAATAAAGATTCATCACTATTATTGGCGGCAGGGTGTCTGTGGAGGGGATGTACGACTACATCGACCAGGTCAAGTCCCTGGTGAGTACGTACCCCGACTACGTGGCTGGGTTTGACCTGGTGGGGCAAGAGGACCCAGGGCCTCCTCTCAAAACCTTCATTGAGCCACTGCTCTCCCTCCAGGACCACGAACCACCCATCAAAGTTTTCTTCCACGCAGCAGAGACAGGTGATATGGCTAGGTTAGAATGAGAGTTCGATTTTCGCTTCCATTTTCAAAAAACATTTTGATGATTCTTCGGCCATTCTTTCATGCAGCAGAGGCGGGTGAACTGCTCCACCAAAGTGAGAGTGCGGTTTGTGCTTCGATTTTCAAAAATCATTTTTGTTCCCTCGTGGATTTCCCTGCTGATAGTCAGCCTTGTATAGTGAATGGAACATGGTTGACCAACGCTGTCAGTGAGAATTATTATCAACTTTGCTGAATTGAAAATACATTTACGCCAAAAAATGCGTAGACTATTGCTGTTGCAGTCCAACCTATGGTATGTGTACCAGACTGCCTCCGTCAAATGTTTTTCTATGATAATGGATTACCTTCTTTGAATTAGGAAGCTATCGTGAGACTTCATAAATCCATAGAAATTTGATGGCTAGTTTCGACATTGGAATTAGTTTGCTCATTTCATCATCCACTGTAAATCACAAAATTCTGAATGAAGATGGTTAATCACAGGAATAAAGCGACAATATTTAAATCGGATATATCCAGGTGACACACCACATCACTCGATGTCGTGCAGTTTTACTTGCCTGAGACTCGAATTAATGCACAACAAGTTTTATTGCTTGAGGAGTGTTGCCATAATTTCTCGTTTAACAATAAACATTGTTTGAGGAGTGTTGCCACAATTTCTCGTTTAACAGTAAACATTGTTTGAGGAGTGTTGCCACAATTTCTCGTTTAACAGTAAACATTGTTTGGGGAGTGTTGCCACAACATTGCGAATCAATAAACAAAGCTAGAGGCAATTTTTAAACAAGATATTGCACACCAATAAACAAAGCTTGAGGAAAGTTACCACAACATATCGCACAACGAAAATAGCTTGAGGACAGTTAACACCACAAATGCTCACTACAACCTTCACTTAGCTGAGTCTCAACAAACAAGATAAAATAAAGCTCAATTTGTGATGTGATTCTGTACAGATTGGTACGGGGAAGACGTGGACGAGAACCTGTTCGATGCTCTTTTGCTGAACACGACGCGGATCGGACACGGCTACGGAGCAATCAAGCACCCAGCTGTGCTGCAGCGGGCTCGCGATACCAACACACCTCTGGAGGTCTGCCCTGTGTCCAACCAGGTGCGCCCATTGTCTCAGACCTCTCTTTTTTGTGCCAATTACATCAGTCCTCGCTTTTTTGTGAGCCGATCGCCTCAACCCTCGTTTTCTTGGCGATCGCTGTGTCCCTCGCTTTTTATGGGGCCAATTGACGCAGCTCTCGCCTTTAGACTTTTCGGATTTTCTGGCTGTGAAAACGACAGGTAGGCCAATCGCTCCAGCCCTCGCTTTTATATCATCTGGGTTTTCTGGGCGTGAAATTTTATGACGAGTTCATTGCTCTGTCGGACGTAAAATAAATAATTTATAAAATACAATGGCAGTAGTGATTAAGTTTAAATGCACCTGACTTTCAGTCGGAAAAGCAAGAAACAATGAAAAGTCATGAATAAATTCTAAATTTGATGGTTCAATAAAGAAATTTATTACCTGACACAATTCATAGTTTTCTACTTTTATCGTATCAAATTCGAAATCCAACGGAAAGTTACGGCCTACAAAACAAAAAACAAAACCGTTTATTTCCAAGTTGTCACATGAGATACATATGCCAACATATTGGCTTTTAAAAGTTCCTTAATATAAGACGTCCTAAAACAAAAGATCCATACGAGGAGTATTAATTGACAAACCATCCGAGGTGTAAAAATAGATAAGCTCTACGAGGCATAATAATCGACAAACTATACGAGGTGTACTAATAGATAAACTATCAGAGGTGTACAAATAGATAGACCATACGAGGCATATTAATAGACATAATATACGAGGCGTACTATAATAGACAAACCACACGTGGTGTGCTAATAGTCTAACAAAGTTCCATACGAGGAATACTAATTGACAAACCATACGAGGTGTACAAATAGTTAAGCCGTACGAGGCATAATAATAGACAAACTATACGAGATGTAATATTAGACAATACTATCATAGGTGTACAGATAGATAGACCATACGAGGCATATTAATAGAAAAAATATACGAGGCGTACTAATAGACAAACCATACGGGTCGTGCTAATAGTTTAACTCTGTCAAGGGTAGTTGAATGAGAAATGAGAAATATTATCTCTTGGATATTTTATATTCCAAGAGATTCCGGTACAGCGCTTCTTGCCTTTTTTTTCCCACTTCGATAATTTCAACTAAGAACTTGGCAGTTTCGAAGAATTCTTTAGTAGTTTTCGAATTATTTATAAGATCATCGAAGTAGGAAAAATACACACAAAAAAAAAAAAGCTACACCGTACTAGATTGAAACACCACCGTAAATGACAATCAAGTATTGAGAAAAAAAGATAGTCTCGAAATAATTTGTAAAGAACATCGCGCAACACAGCACGCACATCTAGAAATGCGTAAACAAACTTACACTCAAAATTGAAATGCATGGCTTGTTCGGCATACAAATATAGAGATAATTTTTGCACGAGTGCTTTATTTCCTTTGTCTGTTTATACTTTTTAATTTCTTCTGTTCACAGAAATGCCCTTCGGGGTCGTGATAGATCGATTTATGAATCATTAAGCAAGCGCAATCAATTTGTTTATTTCTGAAATTTGGTGCAGTGTTAACTGATCGCAGAGCTGTAGGTAAAATGTAATGTGTCTTGAGGTTTTGCTTTTTATGCAAAAAGTAGAAATAGAAACAGATATATGTACATGTGCGCATATATGTGTGCGAAACGTGTGCATGTTTACACTGATACATAAACATTTATGTTTGCGTGCGCACACGCACATACTCACGCACACACCAACACACATATTCATATATATACGTATTGAAAATGAATATAAGAAAAATGCTAATAGACATGAAAAATAATCTTACTCTTTCAATATTAAAAATGACAGCCCAAGCTCTGATGAATCGTAAGAAATAACCTGAGGAAAGATAAGGAATAGACAAGGACTTCGAAAAACGTATAAATGGAATGGTTTTTTAATTTCCTAAAGGAAATTTTAAGAAAACTCAAGTTACCGCTGAGGAACAACAACAACAAAAAAAAAAAAAAAAAAAAACACATATCTTCAATATATCATATCATGTATCATATCTTCTCGATATTCTCTGCAACATCATGCGGACATGGGTACATGGGATAAAATGGAGATACAGTGTAGGCCAGTTACCACTCATGATTGAGAAATATCTACAAAATTTTGGCAGAAATGCGCAAACAAACATATACTCAACATCAAAATTTGCTTGTACAACATACGGACAGAAAGATAATTTTACCACGATTCATACGCTCAAATTACGATTAATTTCATTAATTGTATTTGTCATTAATCCGATTCACAGAGACGTCCTCTGGTGTAAGTGGGAGATCTATTTTTGAATCATTTCGCTAGTGCAATAAAATTTATTAACCGGATGGTTTTTGTGTAAAGAAATGAAATAGAAACATGTATATCTATTTATGTAGATATATATATATATACCTACATACGTACACACACATATTAATATATGTACTTAAGTTAAGGTTCCATGTGAGTTTCGTTGTGTGTTGATGGGTATTTATGACGGGTTTGTGACATTCTCCTGAGTTGGTCATAGTATTATTATCTGCCTCCTGCAGGTGCTGAGTTAGTCACTGTATTATACTTTGCATCTTACAGGTGCTGAAACTTGTGGATGATCTCAGGAATCACCCAGGGGTACAGCTCGCCTCCACCAGCTTCCCTATGGTGAGATCTTATGACAATAGTTTCCCTATGGTGAGATTTTTTGACAATAGTTTCCCTATGATTTCTTATGACAAAAGTTTCCCTGTGGTGAGATTTTTTCACAATAGTTTCCCTCTGTGCCCCCTCTGGTGAGATTTTTTGACAATAGTTTCCCTATGGTGAGATTTCTTGACAATAGTTTCCCTGCGGTGAAATTTCATGACAATAGTAAGCGGTTTACGATGGACTCCTTGGCAAATTGCTAAGATCATCAATTACGTACTAGAAACTTCAAATTAAAGAATTATCACATCCAATGTGTTGGCTTTCGGAATCAACTTTTAGGAAATTTTGTTTTTCTTTCTTTTTTCATTGTGTGGCAAGAGTGCAGCATAGGTTTATGTTAACTTGAGTGACTGTTTTCTATCAAGAAAATACGTACGAGTATTAGTTTCAGCCAAAATAATAATCTCGAAAAAAATGTAACGCATAAGTTGTGAGCATAAAAATTGGATAGGGAACTAAGAACCCTCTTGTCTCAAAAGTTTTTACCATAATTGTTTAGCACTGTATGTATAAGAAAATTATTTATTATTTAACTCTTAAATAATCGAATCTACTATTAGAAACCACGTTAAAAATCTGTGATTATAGTCAGGGGAGGTCCAGGCAGACCGTCCACTAAACGGTACCCTGTTAAAATCTGTGGTCAGACTAGGGTCCAGGCAGACCGTCCAGTAAACAGTACCCTGTTAAAATCTGTGGTTAGGGTAAGGTCTAGTCAGACAGTTCAGTAAACAGTACTCTGTTGAAATCTGTGGTTAGAGTAGGGTCCAGGCAGACCGTCCAGTAAACAGTACCCTGTTAAAATCTGTGGTCAGGGTAGGGTCTAGTCAGACAGTTCAGTAAACAGAACCCTGTTAAAATCTATGGCCATGGCAGGTCCAGGTGTACTGTCCAGTGAATGGAACCCTATTAAAATTTGCGATAACGGTGCTCCATAATACAGTCACCATCCTCTTTTCCCTCTAGGTTGTGTCCTCGGACGACCCAGCGCCGTGGACTGCCCTGCCTCTCTCCCACGACCTGTACGAGGCCTTCCTCGCCTTCGGGGGCCGTCGTGCTGATCTCAAGTTCCTCAAGCAACTCGCCATCAACTCTATCGAGTGAGTTAAATACTCCCAGTGTAGGACAACATCCCTTCAATGTTGACTGCGATGGGCTAAACTGAAGTTCAGTATTCAACTCAAATTTAAATTAAAAGGTAGGTATTTTATAATTACCAAACATTAACTGGGTCCATCGAGTGCCATTAGTTTTTACAATATTGTGAAATCAATGGTATTAATGGACCCAGTTAATATTTGGTAGTGTATAACAACATCCCTTTAACACGTGGCTTGCGATGCGACCCATCGATGGGTCATGCGTAAGTCCTTCCTGCTGTGAAGAGACCCATCGATGGGTCATTTGAGTAATTTTAACTAACTTTTAGAAATAATGACATTTTATGGACACAATCAATGCATGGTATTTATAAAATTGTCAACAGCTTTTTTTTTTAAAATCGAGTTGAAGATTGAACTTCAGCTTAATCCATCGCAGTGAACGTGTTAAAATGAAATGAAATGTTAACTTCGTATGAGGTTATACTGGCCCCAATATCCCACGTGAACTTTCCGGTGACAGTCATCGTCGGCACGGTATAAATAAGTTCAACCTTATCAGAAGTTAGAAAATGGAGTAAGTACTGAGGAACTTATTTGTTCCTAATTGAAACGTTTTGGAGAAGAACAACTTCACCCAAAATTGTGAACCGAAGTAAATACTATAAATTTTGTACATTTTCAATTGAGAATGTTTTTGAGTGCTGCTACATAATCAGTTCATAAGTGAAATCTGTTTAAAAATATAAGAAGGAACATAGCTAAAATTTACACGTAATGCAACTTTGGTTGTACTTGAATTTTTCAAGAGAATTTGCAATTTTACTTTGTGAAAATTTTTGATGATGTGCAAGACTTTTCTTTATTTTTGTGTGCGATGCAGAATTTCAAAAACAAGTAATTGAAATAATTCCGTCGTAACTAAGAAATTCATTTAGTAATTCGTGTTCTGTTACTATTTGGGTCTTGCGTCATACTCGTCTTTGCGTTTAGCAAATCCCCGATTCCTCAGGTACAGCAGCTTGCCTGCAGACCAAAAAGCTGGCCTTTACCAACTGTGGTCAAGCAAATGGGACACGTTCATCACCAACACCATCAACAGATTAAGGGCCATCTCGACCAACCTTCTCCCAGTTCAGCTCTGATTGATTCAAGAAAGAAGAAAAGAAAACTGTTTATTTCTAGTAAAGATGATACATGCAAAAAACCTCATTGGATTTTAAAATATCTTAACGTAATACACACACATATCGGTATCGCAATACCAAGAGGGTTCTTGTCCTTTCTCATCGACCCGCATTCTTATTGCCCTGGACTTGTATTAGACTGGGGGCATGCAAGTCATCGTTTTGATATTTTGATATGTTGACGCTAAAGTTAGCCAAGACAGTGCTAAGCACTCTGGAGGCTCATGACAATTTGATTGGTTTACTTTAGAGTTAGTCAAGACAGTGCTAAACACTGAGGACGCTCATGAAACAATTTAAACAATTTAAACAATTTATTTACCACAGGAGATACAGAGGTAGAATGTTTCTTAAGTCTAATACAATGGTCAGAGTTGAGTATAGCTACCTGTGGGCCCGAATAAGTTCAGCGACTTCTAGGGCATCCTACCATTACATTATTCTAGGGCGTACAATAATGTTTAACCTAATTCACTTAGCCTAGTTTCGCATTAGACTGATCAACAGGATAATGAACTCGATATTGATGTTTAATTTTACAATATAGGTCATATGGACAATATTTAACAGTATATTCGATAACGATTTGGGAGCAGACTGAAAATCGGCGATACTACTCATGGCAAATTGCATTATTAGGACCAGACATGTAGGAGGCAGGATTTGACTTGGTGATCTTACACGACTAGTATTCTGATAAGAAGTGAGACTCGAGATTTCTTTTAAATACCTTGTAAGAATTACTTTCACGGATCTCCGCAGGTATTGAGTTTCAGGTTTTAGTTCCAACGAATAGTATACTATGTTGCGAGCGGGCCTTTGAATAATAAGGAAGCATGAATTTACTTTTATTTCGTGTTAAATGGTCGTGATGACTAGTTTGCGCAGTTAATAACTGTTGAAGGCTATTGTCGCCATCATTAGCTAATGTTTTGTAGATGAAATTGCAGATGGAGATTTTGTAGAGATCCGAGAGTTTAAGTATTTGTAAATTTTTGAATGAATCATTTGTGTGAGCATTATATTCCAGGTTCATTACCGCTCTGATGGCTCTTTTTTGCAGAGTAAAAATTATATTGGTTTTATTTTTATCAGTTCCATGCCATGCTTCTATTCCGTATTGCAGGTATGGTGAAATGAGCGTTCGATAAAGCATTAGTAAGGCTGTTTCAGGCAGGAAATTTTTAACTTTATTCAGGATTCCGATGGATTTTGATAATTTAGAACTAATATGAGTGATGTGCTCTTTGAAGGTCAGATGTTTATCTAATATGATGCCCAGAAATTTACATAAGTTGGTTTCTTTGATTTCACCTTCGCCAATTTTAATGGATGGTAGAGATATATTTTTCTTGTATGAGAACGTAATATAATTTGTTTTATCGATGTTGAGGCTTATTTTATTAGCTTTAAGCCACAGTGAAACCTTATGGAGTTCATTATTTATACTCTCCGCAATCGTAGTGGGATATTCGTTCGGAAGGACCGCAGAAAGCGTACTGTCATCGGCAAAAAGTATGAATTTAAAAAATGATGTAGATTTAATAATATCATTGATAAAAATCAGAAAAAGGAGAGGCCCAAGAACAGATCCTTGTGGAACTCCATGGCTAATTTTCTGTGGGTCCGATTTTGCGTCGTCAATGACAACGTATTGCTTCCGATTTGTTAGGTATGATCTGAACCAATCATGGGCAACCCCACGAATGCCATAACAATGAAGTTTCGAGAGTAATATGTTATGGTCCACACAATCGAATGCCTTTCGAAAGTCAAGAAATACAGAGAAGACAGTCTTTCCGTTATCTATATTAGAATAAAGGAATTGTAAATGATTTAATATTGCCTGTGTTGTTGATTTTTTACAGCGAAAGCCGTATTGTTTATCATAGAGAAATGATTTTTGTTCAAAATAAGAGTACACTTTTTTATACACAATTTTCTCGAATACCTTGCTAATAATTGGTAACATGGAGATAGGTCGATAATTGTTTACACAGGTTTTTTCACCATTTTTAAAGATAGGCGTTACTCTAGCAACTTTGAGGGAGTTCGGGAAAGTGCCTAGTAAGAGAGACTGGTTAATAATATTGGATATCAGCTGGGCCACGATATCAGCAATTATTTTAAGTATTTTAGTTGGAAACGTTTGTAACCCACTCGATTTATTTTTCATGTTGTTTATGCACGCAATTACATCGGAGGAGTTTGTAGGCGTAAAGAAAAAGGAGTTGTGTTCTCGAATATGATCCATAAATTCCAGGTGATCAGTAGGTTCACTTGGAATACCATTGGCTATAGTTTTCCCTACGTTTACAAAGAAGTTGTTGAAGAGATTAGCAATTTCATTCTTCTCATGGTATTTTACATTATCTTGAGTGATATATCCAATTTTCTTTTTTTCGGCATTATTCGGTTTATAACAAGAGTTAAGGAGGCGCCAAGTCTTTTTAACGTCAGCTTTGAATTGAGTAAACTTGAGGTTTTGATGTTCTTAGTAGCTCTTTTTTGATGTTCTTATCTGGTTTGTCACATAGTTTCTGAATCGGTTATATGTTTCTCTAGATATTCGCCCTTCGCAAAGGAGGGCTAGGTACGCTTGGCGTTTCTTTATATTTATCACGATGTCTCCAGTAATCCAGGGCTTTTGTTTATTTTTCGGGGTAACTGTACGAGTTACAATTGGGCAACACTGATTGTATGCGTTCATTATAGTTTCAGTCAACTTTACTACTGATTCATCAATGCTCCTTGCATTATTGTTTTGTTGGGTGATGTGCAATGTTGGCATTAAATCTTCTAGAACGGTGCGCATTTCTTCTAAATTTGATTCGTTTATTTTACGATATGAGTAAGTTAAAGCCCGTGCTTTGGTGCACGCAAGATAGACATTTTTCTTAATAAGAAAAACTGGAAAATGATCTGATAAGTCAGAAGTAATTATTCCAGCAAGAAAATCACTTGGGTCTGTCATAAAGATATTGTCAAGCAGCGTGGCACATTCTGAGGTTATTCGTGTTGGCTTTGTGATGATCGGAAGGAAAGATTTAGAATGAAATGCATTTAAGAAATTAGAGATTGGTTCATAGCTTTCATGTTTCAGCAAATCATAGTTGAAGTCACCGCATATTATTATGTCATTGTAGAAGGACCTGTTGAACTGAGAAATAATTCGATTAAGCTCATTAAGGAAGGATATAGGACAAGCTGTAGGCGGCCTATACACCGTTCCAAGCACAATTCGTTTGCCATCTCTAGACAGTTCTACGAATAATGATTCTATATGATCCTGATTCAGTGTTGCACTTGCTATGATTCTCGAATCCATGTGCTTAGAAATGTATGTACTGATGCCCCCGCCTCGCTTGTTTTTTCGTAGCGAATGGTAACTATGATAATTTTCAAATTTAATCATGTCTTTGGTCGAGTCATCTAGCCAGCTTTCGGTGAAGCTAATCACATCTAAGGTATACTTAAGTTCAGTAATAGTGCATTGTATCTCTTCCAATTTTGGATAGAGTGACTTACAGTTCCAACACAGTAGCGAAAAATCCTGCCGGGTTATTTGTATAGATTCGTTGAATTTTGATATATTAGTATATCTGCAGTTTTCAGAGTCGTTTAGGTTTGGAAATATTCTGTTCAAATGATTGAGATCCGGGTCGATTTCATCTAATATATCAGCGTGATCAGTCATTCAAAATTAGTAAACAGTAGGCAGTAAGTACTATTGTACAACTTAAAACGAAATACAGAGTCAAGATTAAAAGGATATATCTATCTAAAAACTAGCTTAGAAAGTATAGAAAAGAGTAAGAAATCTAGCGTGATTTCGTGGGTACACTCAATACTCAGCCAAGAGCGATTAATATTGGAGTTCAATATACAAAATTGATGCGTACAAATTGCTGAAGGCGTTGTTACAAAGTTCACATACAACAGGTAATAAGTTAAAAAAAAATAAAAATAAATAGAAAAAATTTAGCGACGATGATAACCTAATCAGCTAATATGTTTTACACATAATAATAGTTTGTTGGTTAAAAATTACATACAATTTACGAGGAAATGTAAACAAGGTGGATATCAATATTCCATCATAATATTGGTAGGTACAAATTGCTGATGGTGTTGTTGCAATTTCCAATACAGTTGTCATAAATGTTCATATATATCTGTCATAAGATTGTAAAAATTGAGGTAAAACTGTCGTATGTATCTTTAGAGGTTGGAACTGATTCATGACATGAAGTTATGCAGTTTGAAGATCTAGTGTAAAGTTATAGAATTCTAGGCGTTATTGTTTGATATGTTCGCGATAGAGTAAGTCAAGACAGTGCTAAACACTCAGGAGGCTCATGACAATTTGATATGTCCACGATAGAGTTAGCCAAGACGGTGCAAAATAATAAATAATAATGAAGGCATCTACGGATGCTTTATTTCCAATCAAGCCTGATACATATCACCTTGTACATTGGATTTTCAAATGCCTTATAACTAACGCCAGGACGCCATTACGCTTTCCCCCGGTCGAGACCGGTACCCATTTCAGACACCTGGGTAGAGTGGGGTATTGTGCTTGGAATTTTTCTCCTATACCCAACAGAGAAAATCGCCACTGCCAGCGCCGAGATTCGATCCCGGGTCTCCCGAACGGCGGCAGAACCCTCTAGCACATGGCTATGGCGGAACACTTGGAGGCTCACGATGATTTCATAGGTTCACGATTGTGTTAGTCAAGAGTGCTAAACACTAAAGCTGGGTTTACACGGAGGGTGACTTACCCAGGGTGACGCCCCCACCCTACCCCTCTCACCTGCTCAAGCTTCCCCACTTGCGTTTAGACGGAGGGTGAGATGCCCAGGGTGCCGAAATTGGTGCGTTCAGAAAGTGTACAAGTTCCCCTTACAAAAAATGAATTTTAATTTTTCTGGAGTGAGAATTTTACTATGGGCAACTTCATAAAAGGGATCTATTGATTTCGAATGACAATAATTGCAAAATAAATGTAGGCAACCCCACAAACTATGTCAATATAAATGAGATTTATTTTGGTGCTGCTGCAGAAAGCATTCTCCTGGGAAATGTCAACAAAATATGTACCAAAAAACTAGAAGAGTTTGGATTGAAAGATCTTAATAAATGTAATTCAATAATACCATATTCAATGCATTTTTCCAATTTTGCAAAAAAGGAGCAGCATGAAAATATCAATATGAAGTGGCGAGAACTGTTTGGTCAAGATGCTCCTTTCAAGACAAAAATTGTGTCTGAAAAATTCTGGTACGCAGCTTTGTTACTCGCAGCTTCCCGGGTTCATGATGCAGCATTTGTCAATACCGCAATATTTTGCCGCAGCTATAAAAATTTTTTGACCCTAACTACATAATAGCAAAAAACAGGATTTCGTTAAAAAGAGCAAGACTAACTGCATGAATGAGATCAAAATCTACGTTAGAGAACACAGACTGCAAAAATTGGAAGCACCACGGTAGCTTAGTCAACAAATTAAATAAAAAACATTAGCAGATGAAGGTAGAAGAGGAGGAAAAAGTTTCATTCTAGCAGGAAAAGTAGGTAAAACCTTAAAATTTTCGTTTTATTGCTAGTTAAATAGATTTGGTACGCTCTAACAATTTTTGGTACGTTTTCATGAAGGTTTTGTACGATCATCAGAAAAAAATCGGCAACCCTGGAGATAACAGTGACCGAGTGAAAATGTCGAAATGTAATTCAAGGTACGTGCAGAAAAGAAGATACTATTTTCAATCTGTAAACTATTTCACAGAGGCCGGCATAAGATCAATGTATTCGTGAAGAATTCAAGAATTACTTCTTAAACGAAGGCCAAGTGCCTTGGCAGAAACGAATGTGTCAATTAGATTAATAAGGGATGGAGGCGAATTAATAAAACTTAGCGCGTATATAGCTTCTTATATGAACTTAATGCCCAAACTAAGGAATAATAAAATATAGCTTGCCCAGCAAATGTATATAGAGATAAAAATGAATGAAACATGCGCGATAGTCTGATTACAGGATATAGAAATAAGTAACAAAAATTATATCAGTCCAAGTCCTATCACGAGCTATCTTGTGTTAATAATAGCATGATAGCGAACAATTTGGGCTACTATTGTTAGAGGTAATTACTTTTGAATTAGATCGAAAATCATGTCGGTGATAGTTCATGATAAAAAAATATTTTTACAGACGCAATAAATACAATCAGACTGACGCTATGCTCTCAACAAATCTATCAATGTGAAAACTTTAGCCTTCAGCCACTTTTCCAGATCAGGAGAGACTTTTTGCATTAAGATTACGCATAAGAACATGACGACAGAGCAGTTAAGACATACATCCTGCCTTCAAGACTGCCTAGAGCGCACTGTCGCTCTGGCGTTCTGAGGCAGTCCCAGCATGTGGGGCAGCAGCGTCGACACGCATGGGGTAGTAGTGGGAGGCGTTAGACAGGGGGATTGGGGGTTTTTTGAAGAGGCGGGGAGGGAGAGAGGGCGTTGCCCCGGGGAAGTCACCCTCCGTGTAAACCCAGCTTAAGGAGGCTCATGACAATTCACAAGAAGGAATGACGATTATTTTCACCAATGTATCAAGAAGACCAGTTGATAATTTCATTTCTATTTTTATCATACTTTATCAAAAAAGCCTGAAATTTTATCACCTAGAGAAATCATTTTCGGTCATATTCTCTTTTACTTCACAATGAAATTAATGTATTCGTTAAAGTACAATTTGCATAGCATTTAACGGTTAATTATTCAAATATTGACAAATTTTGACCTCAATTTGACTTACAATTACGTAAAATAGTTCTTTTTTTCAAAAACGCAAGCTGAAGTCGAATGATACACTATTCCGAGATTTCAAATTGAGCGTGTATCTGACCGGCTAGCCATTTCAGAGAACCCATCTAAGATCCTTCGCGAATTACCCTGACAAAAAGGGTAATTTCTAAACTATAAGACGTACAATCTTGAAATTAGTACCAAATTAATGGGCGTGACGAGTACAACATATTTACGTAATTAATAAATTTTTTACGCCCCTGTGGGGGGCCGGAAGAGAGCCTCTCGTGGCCCCTCAATACTCGGCCGATATTCTCTATAACGCTCATTTTGTACGAGTCATAATTTCTAAAGTATTGCACCTAAAAACTTGAAAATAGTTTCATTATAAAGATCGATTTATTCTCCAACTCTGAGTGTATAATAAAACTGTCATACGCTCCCTTTAGGAAGATGAAGAGCAAGTTTCTCCTAGCCTCTGAATGGTCGACCGATTTTTCAAAAGGCTCATTTTGTACGAGTCATAATTTCTAAAGTATTGCACCTAAAAACTTGAAATTAGTCTCATTATAAAGATCGATTTATTCTCCAACTCTGAGCGTATGATAAAACTCTCATACGCTCCCTGGGGGATGACAGAGAGCAAGGTTTCTCCGCCTTCTCCTAGCCTCGTAATCCGCGCTGCCGAAGGCCGCGCTCACGTAAGTTATGACGTGCTGTTGAAATGCTGGTCGTTCGCTGGTCGTTTTGCATTGTCGTTTAGGCTCTATCTCACTTATATCGTGGGTCTTCGAATCCCGGAGGTGACGAACTTTTTCTTAGCGATCACTTTCATGTTTTTCTTACTGATGTAGACTTTTGTGAGGCAATATTATAATTAGAGCTGTCCCAATGCATAACTTGCATATATGCACTCAGAGAGATAGATATGCACAACGTTTTATGAAATGCAAAAAATTGTCTTGTGCATATGCAAAATCACATATGCAATTACGCATATACACTAAACAGACGTCATGAATTTTTTCCTTTTATACATCCATTCGATCGCGATAATACTTCAATTAGTGAGATAGGCATACTGACATAGAAGCGCGATAAAGTGATGTTATACAAGAAAGTATGTTTCTACTACTTTGAAATAAAACAACTTTTTTTGTGAGTGTGTGATGTTGAAAGTAACGATGACCAGCAGGTAGTTTTTCTCGTATGGTTGTCAGTGTTATTGAGCTTTGAAGTTGATTGTTTTCTTTCATGTAAATTATAAAATTCACCTTATCAGAAGGCCTGTTGCTCATATAGGCATGCAGCGCTACCCAATTTTTGGTTTCGTAATTCGCGGGCTTCTGAGTAAATCAATTATGAATCTATATATAAAAAATTTTCAAATTCTGTCTTCTAAATACAATTTGTGTTTCAAATTTTTAAATAAACCATTTTACTTTGTTTTTTTTTTTATAGAATAGATGAAGAGGCAATGCCAAATGGACGGATCATCGAGTCTTGATCCGACATCACTTAGTTTGATGTGCACACGATACGAATAGCTTTAGTTGACTTTAGTAGACATGTGGCCCTGATAAGATACCATATGAGTTCTATAAATGTGGAGGAGAGAGTGTAGTCAGTATGTTGAAATGTTTATTTGATGAGATATGGAAGAGTGAAAGAGTACCGGATGACTGGAACAAGTGTAATGTAGTTCTGTTGCATAAGGGTGGACATAAGAGTATGAAAGAACTTAAAAATTACAGACCAATTGCACTGGGTGACACCGTATGTAAGATCTTTTGTGGTATTTTGAATGAGAGAATGAAAAACTTAGTTGAGGAATTAGGAGTCCTGGGAGAAGAACAGAATGGTTTTAGGCAAGATAGACGTGGAGAGGATAATTTGTTTGTAGTGAGTGAAATAATTGAGCGAATGAAGAAGGATAATAAGAAGGTATATTTAGCATTCCTGGATCTTGAAAAGGCGTATGACAGAGTGGATCGGGTTAGGCTGTTTGAAATTTTGAGAAAAGTTGGTTTTAGCAGAAAAATAGTGAACATTGTACAGAGTCTGTATGAGAACACAAGTGCTATCTACAGGTTAGGAAATTTGGAAACAGGGCAAGTGAGGAGTGTTAAAGGAGTGAGACAGGGCTGTACTCTGTCCCCCCTGTTGTTTGGATTGTACACAGAAGAATTAGCAGTTCGACTGAGAGGGAGTGGTTTAGGACTGAAAGTTGGTAATGAGAGACTGAGCTGTTTGTTGTATGCTGATGATGTGGTTGTGGTTAGTGAATGTAGTCATGAACTACAAAGGATGCTTGACATTGTGAATGGATATAGTACAGATTTCAAGATGAACTTTGGTGCAGATAAAAGTAAGGTCATGGTTATAAATAGTGATGAGACTGATAGAGACAGACTGTGGAATATTGGAGAAATCAGAATAGGTAGAACAAAAGAATACAAATATCTAGGTTGTATGATAAGTGAAGATGGATGTACTAGAACTAAAGGTGAGAAAGTGGCTAAAGCAATGCAGTGGAGTGGATGGTTAGGTAGTGTGGCCAGATACAGAGCAAACAAGTACAAATGTGTGAGAGGAATGTGGAAGTATGTTGCTGTACCTAGTGTCATGTATGGTATGAGTGCTCTTGCTTGGAATGGTAGTGATCTTGAAAAGCTGGATATGATACAAAATAAGGTAGGACGTGTAGCATTGGGTGCTCCAAAATGGACAGCTATAGAAGCCATTAGAGGTGACCTAGGGTGGAGCCTATTTTCAGAAAGAATGATGAAAGCTGTGCTGAATTATAAGGTGAGAATTGAAAGAATGCAGAATAGCAGGTGGGTAAGGCGAATCTTTGAATGGAATCTGAGTGTAAGCTATTGGGAGAAAGTATGTTGGGGGCATGGAAGGAAACTCAGTATGCAAAAGATAATTCATGTTAGAATTGGGAGACCTGTGGATGACTGGAGTTTAATAAATGTTGGAGGTGTAGGGCCTGAGTGGGACTGCAAGAGGTGGAAGAAAGAGATTGAGAGACAAACAAAAGAGTATGGATTGAATAAGTGGAAGCTTAGCATGATGCGGAAGCCTACACTTAAGAAAAGAAAAGAAAAAATGTTTATTTCCAAATTGTCACATGAGATACATGCCAACATATTGGCTTTTAAAAGTTTCTTAAATATAGGGCATCCTAAAACAAATGTTCCATACGAGGAGTACTAATTGACAAACCATCCGAGGTGTACAAGTAGATGAGCCGTACGAGGCATAATAATAGACTAACTATACGAGGTGTACTAATAGACAAACTGTCAGAGGTGTACAAGTAGATAGACCATACGAGGCATATTAATTGACAAAATATACGAGGCGTACTAATAGACAGACCCATTCGTGGTGTGCTAGTAGTCTAACAAAAGTTCTATACAAGGAGTACTAATTGACAAACCATCCGAGGTGTACAAATAGATAAGCCATACGAGGCATAATAATAATAGGCAAACTATACGAGGTGTACTAATAGACAAGCTATCAGAGGTGTACAAAATAGATAGACCATACGAGGCATATTAATAGACAAAATATACGAGGCGTACTAATAGACAAACCACACGTGGCTTGCCAATAGTCTGGTATATGAAAAAGAAAGCACCTAAGTTTGAGCTGTTCTATGATGGTAGTTTTGGAAGTCAACTCTTGTTTGCTGTGAGATGTAAGTCATTGAGTGTGAACAGACGTACATGGAGATGGAATGAGAATAATAACAGATTATGTCAGCAGTGTAATGGTGGAGTAGAGGAAACAATTGAGCATTTTGTGCTGGAATGTAGTAAGTATGAGCAAGAGAGAGAGAGTTTAATGAATGTGGTGTCTGAGCAGTATGGAGAGAATGAATGGAATGCCAGATGTGCTGAAGATGATTGCGGTATGAGCTGTCTTGCTGGATTGGATCAGGAGTGTAATGCGAGTATCACTGAGGCTATGAAAGTGTTTCTTGTGCGTGCCTGGAGTAAGAGACAGTGACTGGAATGAGCCAGTCTGGCAGAATGGGCTGTAATGACCCAATGTGCCGGGGGATGGTGTTTTGACACACTGGTTGTCCCGGTGATGCCTTCCAATGGAGGCTTGTGACAAGGATCGTAGATCCTGAGTAGTTTAGTGGACAAGTCTGGTACCAGGCGCTGAACTCTGTGTGAAAATTGTGGAGGGAATTGTAGGCCGTTACAAAGGCCCCGACACTGTCGGCCCTCAAGTTCAAGTTCAAGTTCAAGTGACAAGCACAAGTATAGGATTAATGCCATAATTTTGTATTGTTTAGGATAAAATTCAATTTTACTCCTAGGTTTATATTATATCGTCTATAATTTTCTTTCAGCAGATGGTTTCAGCTATCCATCTTTAATTGCTGGAGTGAATGAGAGAGATAATACACTGTACTCCATTTCATCGCTCATGCCAAAGGATTTTAACTAAGACTACGTTATAAAAATATAAAAGTTCTGTTGGACTAGTGATGTTGAAAAAGGTTGCAAGCAATGAATCGATACTTGATGTTGACAGGTAAAAGAGGAGCATGGCAACAAAGAAGTTCATTCGACTCTAACTAGCAAACCGTGGTGTCACCTTTGTTTACAAACTTTGCTTTGAAAGACAACCAGAAAATAATTTATAATTATTTAATATTTATTATTCATATTATTAACCCTTTAACGTCCAAATTTTTGTACTCATATTACCGTTAACACAACCACCGTCACTAAACTGACCCTGGCATCAGGCCGTCACCGATACCAGGATGGGATAGGAACTGCCACTCGGCAGAGAACTTCAAAGAACACATTAGGGAACTAATTGAACAAGAAATACAATATATTGAGGGTATTTTTGAAAGAGGACACTAGTGTCCTCTGGGGCGTTAAAGGGTTAAATTACATTGTTCATCAATGATGCACATTGATAATTGGTTAAATTTATTAATAAGACTCGGCACAAATTGCCTAATTTTTCTACTTAGGTTTTTGATGACTAGCCGACAGAGTAGTTGCAACTCAACTTACAAGTAAATTATAAATTTCATTGATCACTCAAAAACCAATCCTACCATGATCCTATCTACCTAACATCATTAAATAGGTATGTAGTGTGTACATATATTTTGCTTCCTTTTAGAACATGAGTGGTAATTTTGGTCATTGTGAAGTTTTATACGCTCACAGAAATTAAAAATTCTGTTCCAATGAATCACTAAAGGAACAGATTCAAAAATGTTTCACGAAAATGACATTCTGCTTGCTAATGCGTAATTTTAAAATTGTTCAACTCTGAAGTTATAGGAACGTTGTACGTGAAAGTGAAAGAACGGACACATTAATATGCTGGAATACGGTATTGGCGTAGCAATGGGGGAGGTTAGGTTAGGTAAAAAAAAGTAATAAAATAACAAATCAACCTGTGACCTGAAGTAGCTTATGCAAACCAATGCTGTTTTTCTCCTGCCATAAAAGTGGGCGTGACCCAATAATGTGGCAACAACTAAGCTACCGACTAGGCCCTATATAATGTTATTATCTAAACGTAATTATTGTTATTTCTCAAAAATAACGCATCAGCGAGCAGAATGTCATTTGTCTAAAACTTTTTTAAAAGCATTCCTTTAGTGATTTGTTGGAACAGAATTTCTAATTTCTGTGAGTGCATTAAATTAAACCATAATGATAATAATTTCATATGCATTTGAGTAATATTCATGCATTTTACATGAATGCTTTCATCCAGAATGTTCTCAAAACTTTGTATTTCTCTATTTTGCATGATTAAGGAGATAAATCGTGTTGACAACTTGCCACATTAGAGAGTTTAATCAGGAAAACTTAAGCTTTAGTCATTGTAATGCTGTGAATTTTTTCTTTTTTTCTAATCCAATATTTATAATTTTTTCAATTTTAAAGATAAGCACAAATTTTAGGTAAAGCATAACTTGAGTTTTATTTTAATAAAAATTTATTTTGTATTTAGGTATGTCAGAGAAAGCAAATGGGACCCTATGAGAAGTTGAGTTAAACTTTAGGGTAATGTTCGAATGGCCGGACGGTTTGAAACGTCGGTCATTCTTAGTTAATTTCAAATTTTTGCGCTCGGTTGCTATCTAAAATCTCAACCCGCAATGCCTGTAGTGGTGTAATCTGCTACGCCTCTTACAGGGGGTGGCTTTTGAATTGCTACCGATCATCAAAATTGAAAATTGACTTAGAATGACCGACGATTCGAACCGTCCGGCCATTCGAACATTACCCTAGAACATTTCAAGATATTTTTGCTGTAACGGAATTGCTTTGCTGTCTAGCAGAGGTCATGAGTTGCAGCCATATCTAGAAAATAGGATAGAATGTTAGGTTAGCATTAATTTTTATCCTGGATTGTCAGAGTAGTTTTTTTCTCATATTAATACTGTAACACCTACTATTATTAGATTGGCAGAACTTAGACTTGTTGTTTAGGTTAAAAAAATACACTATGGTGCTGATTAGACAAGAAATAAATTATGTATTCAAATAGAGAATGGCATGAAGTAAGAGGAGGGGTGGGGCTGGGCAATAGATGTTGGTTAGTTAGGTTTTTCCAATCTATGCTATAGGGACTTGTGCCCCCAGGGTTATTTTACTTCTTTTCATTCTTAATGTCTTATCTTCCTCCTTTTTCCCAAATTCCAGTTTCTATGCTCAGGGTGGGAACATACTTCATAAGTTGAGTTCCCATTCTCAGCTCTTCATCCTAAATGATTCTTTCATTTTGCTCTCATGAAATTTCTTTTGTCAGGGCTAGGAATTCATAGGCTAATTACTACAGTAATAATAGGTTAATTGATTATATTATTTACCTTCTTATATAAGTGGTTTTTCTTTTTCCAGGTCTTGTGAATGTGTTGGAAAAATGACAGATAATTGTGACAGAAGGACGCAGGGATCAAGAGAGAATGCTTTTACCTTACTTGAGCTGTTGTCTCACCATGAGGCTGTGCATGCTTCCAAAGACACACTTCTTTGTAAGTATTAAAGAAGTGAATTGAGCAATATTTCAATATGCTCACTGCACTTGTTAATGGTTGGCTTGGTTAGGTTGTAAGTAGCAGAATTGGAAAATTGACTTTAATGCTTGAATACATTTTTGTCATTCATAAGAAATGTAGAAATACAATTGTGCTATTAATTTTCATCTCTTATGATAAGTTATTTCATTAAGAGGCCCCAAAACAGATGAAAAATGTCATTCATTTATACCAGCACTTGAAAGAGCAATTTACCTAGTTGGACGCATGTGGCCCAAGATGTGAAGATGTGAGAAATGTGTTAATTATATCACCTTCAGTAGCTGTGACTGGAGATCAAGGATTTCAACTTTAGCAGTATTAGAATGACTCCAAATGATTTCCATGACTATCTGTTAATATATCAGTTGTGTTATATGTGCAGTAGCTTAGCAGCTGTGCCATCTCAGTTGTACTATATCAGCAGTAGCTTAGCAGCTGTGCCATCTCAGTTGTGTTATATCAGCAGTAGCTTAGCAGCTGGGCCATCTCAGTTGTCTGATGTCTGTTGCATTATACTAATTGTGTTTTATCGCTTCTACTGATTTTGTTTTTTCTTACTGTTTTACTCTGCATCAAAACTTTGATGGCATATATGGACAGTAGCTTCCAAACTAAAAACACCACAGTTAGTGAAATACCAATGTTATTTCTCTGATGGTAGAGCCCCATTTATGAAAATAGTATCTCAAAACACCAGACAATTTTCATATGTTCTGCAGTGCTTCTATCCTGACTGGTGTTGGACCAGTTTCAGTTGTGAAAATGATGCCTTTCTCTCTTTGGAGCACTTTTGTTATGTTTAGGGAGGGAAATTTCACTGTTCCCTTTACCAATTTTACTGGTACCAAGTGTATTTGTTTATATGTGTGAAGGGAACATTGCTGAATATTGACAAGGATTTGATAGAAGGTACATTCTTACTAGAGTGTATCTAGTCGACCTGCACCTTTACGTGGTGGTACTATTAGTATACCTACTTGGCTTTGATATACATTAGATAATTAATGTAAAATAACAGGCTGACCTCATTTAATTATTCTTGATAGCTTGTTGTAGGTAGAACCAACGCAGGCGGCCCCCCCTACATCGGGGTTTTGTATTATTTTGTTCTTTTATGTAGATTATTAAACCAATATCATCTGAGGAGCTTGTAAGCAGTTACAAGGTGCCCCCTAGCGATTGTGCTAGGGGGAGCCAACCGGGGTCTCCCCAGTACGCGATGGAAACCCATCAATCCCTACCTGCCGCTGACGACCTGGACACTCAAATGGATACTGCTAGTTCTGCTCTAATGCAGACTAACGATTTGCCTCCTCTAAGTGTGGACCCCACACAAGGAGCGAGTGCCGAGACTGAATTAAATAATGGAAAAGATCAGACGAATGAGAGAAACTTATGTAGCGAAGACGCTTCGAGGGCCAAAACAGTGGAAGCTGAGACAACCCGAGAGCCTAACAATGATGAGGAAGCTGCGACCGGAGATGAACAGAGCATCTGGAAAACAATGAACCGACGACAGGTGAAGAGGAGACGACGAGATGACCGGCGAGCGCGTCAGATGCTGAGACTGGAAGGAATGTTCGAGAACTCCATACCATACTATATCAAATATTATACCGTACGATTCCCTGGGGTCAATATCTCCAGAGATTTGAACGTGTTGCTGGCAGAACGCGACATTACTAAGACAATTGGTACTCCAAAGAAAATCGTAAAATCTGGGTATAACAGTCTCCTCATTGAGACAAATAGTACAACCCAATCAGATAAGCTGATGAAACTGGACCGCATTGGCGGAAAGGGAGTAGTAATAGAGCCCCACCGATCACTCAACACTGTTCGTGGTGTAGTCCGAAGCAAGACTTTCGGACAGTGTTCTATGGAAGAACTGAAGGACCACCTAGCTGACCAGGGAGTGATTGACCTGCGGCGAATAGAGCTGAGGAGAGATGGCGAGAAAGTTGTTACCGACACATACATCCTGACATTCCAAAAGCACACGGTGCCAAGAGCTGTGAAATTGTCATCTTGGCACAGTGAGCTTGTAGAAGAATATAAAGAAAGACCGCAACAATGCTTTAAATGCCAACGCTATAGCCACGTTGCAAAATACTGCCGCAGAGAAGCAGACACGTGCTCCCGATGTGGGCAGGAAGGGCACCAAAAAAGCTCCTGTCCTAATGCCGTCCGATGCTACCATTGCGGGCAGCCTCATTACTCAAATGATAAACAATGCCCAAAATATCAAATTGAAAGTGAAATTTTAGCCACTCAACAGAGATTGAAGACCTCGCGCTCAGAAGCCATGGACCTCGTTTTGGAGAAACATCCGGAGCATGAGCGGATGTATAGCGCGGTAGTTAGGGGAGATACAAGTACCCCTGCGGAAGAACCCAACTCTGCTGCTCCTCAGGAATATATGCCACAACAGCCGACTCACACTGAACAAGAACCTGCAAAACCAGAAATAAGGCCAGTTCAGGCAAAAAACAACAATGAACAACCTCCTAACCAAATCACTGCGTGCACTGATTCTACTCCTCGCAACGCTAAATCCGCTCCAGCTACAGCTGATGTAAAATCGAAGGCCACCGATTCAATTAGTACAAGCTCAGGAACTCCAACAGTTGCCGTCTCCCAACCCATCATTTCACCGAAAAGGACGACGCAAAAAGAAATAAATAACGCCACACTCTCTAAGCCCAAGGTGCCTACAGTCTACAACCGACAACGAAAACAACTGGAGCCAAACGGAGAACCCCCTAAAACAGTGAAAGGCCAAAAACCTACGCCGGCTTCTCTCACCAAATACTCTTTCAAGCGGAGGGAGGCAACTTCCAGCCTTACAAACCTCCAAGGCTATGGAAGCGACGATGATGATGGCAACTCCAGTAGAAACTCAATGACCTACAAACCGAAGCCTACTGCACCAACCAAGAAACAGCGGACGACATCGCCACCATCAAGAAGCCGAGACCGAGCATCGAGATCAGCAGAAAGCCAAAAAATTCAAGTGATCGGAACCTGAAGGAAAACAAACCAGTACCTCTATTTGTAAATGAATTTTGATTCATTTATTCAATGGAATTTAGAATCGTACCGAACCAAATTCTGTGAACTTAAACAACTCCTCAATCTATACCACCCTGCATGTGTCTGCCTTCAAGAGACCATGCTCCGGGACAGAACGGTGACACCACCCACTCAGTACTCTCTCTATACCTCTGGTGTGACCCGCGCTGATGATCACGAGCGGGGCGCTGCAATATTGATCCACAGGACAATACCGCATCACCGGATTGACTTGCGTACCACGTTGCAAGCAGTAGCACTACGTATTAATCTGCACCGGACATACACCATATGCTCGGTCTACTTGCCGCACATCAATATACAACACCAAGAAGTTGAAAATTTGATTTCCCAGCTGCCTACCCCGTATATTATAATGGGGGACTTCAATGCTCGAAACCAACTATGGAATGACAACGTGGTAAATGATAAAGGACAACTCATGGAAAGAATAGTAAGAGAAAATAACATCTGTATCATGAACGACGGACAACCTACACATTTTCACAGGCAGACGGGATCCCTCTCTGTCATCGATTTAACACTATGCTCTCCTGACTGCTATATGGATTTTAAATACCATGTTAATGCAAACCTTTATGACAGCGATCACTACCCTATCCATCTCGATCCTGTCCATCCTCAAAATATGCAAGCCAGATATGAACGGTATGACCTAAACAAAGGAAATTGGACGCTGTTTAGCAGACTGACCCAGTTGTCAAGTGAGGATATCGACCAGCTGAATGGAAAGAATGTTGAGGATCACACAGCTACTTTGACCAACATCTTACAGCAAGCTGCTGATACATCCATACCTCGCAAGAGCGGCTCTCTACCGCGACCTCCGGTACCGTGGTGGAACTCTGAGTGCGAAATGGCAAAGCGCGAGCGTACGCGAGCTGAAAGAGCCTTGGAAAGATGTAACAATGCGTATAACAGGATCCGATACAATAGAGCAAAGGCAATCTGCCGGAAGACCTTCCTGACAAGTAAACAATCATCCTGGAAAGCTTTCATCAGTAGTATAAATATCAAAACCAGCTTAAACTTAGTATGGAAAAAAGTCCTAAAGCTGTCCGGAAAATTTAAATTGACTCCTACCCCAAAGTTGAGAGATCCCCGTACGAACAACCTGACTGAAACATTGCTGGAAGCTGCGGAGATGCTGGCGGAACACTTCTCATCAGTGAGTGATAACGCAACCGTCGACGCATCCTTCACGCGATATAAGGAAAGGTGGGAAGGAAGACCTCTGCGGTTGGGGGGAGACAATGAAGCATACAATAGCCCCTTAACCATGTCAGAACTTAAAACTGCCTTACGCACAGCCAGCGATAGCGCTCCCGGCCATGATGACATCTCGTACAGCATGATTAAAAAAGCCCACGAAACCTTCCTCCCTGCAGTACTCTCTCTCTTCAACAAAATATGGTCCCAGCAGGAATTCCCAGCAACTTGGTCACTAACAATAATAATAGCAATTTTAAAAGCTGGTAAAGATCCGACATCTCCAAATAGTTACCGTCCAATTGCTCTCACCTCATGCTTAAGCAAACTGCTTGAAAAAATTGTTAACAGGAGACTAGTCTGGTTTTTGGAATCGACTAGGAAAATAGTAAATATCCAATCTGGCTTCCGGAAGAACCGAAGTACCACCGACCATTTGGTGACGCTGTCATCACACATCGCTTCGAGTATTACTTCAAAGAATCACCTTGTTGCCGTCTTCTTTGACCTACAGAAAGCATATGACACCGCATGGACATACGGAATCCTACTGAAACTTCAGAAATATGGTATACATGGGCACCTTCTTGCTTTCCTACACAATTTCATGAATAATAGAAAAATTAGAGTCCGTCTCCAGAATGTCCACTCGTCAACCAAGAGCCTCCGAGGAGGAGTCCCTCAGGGAAGTATCCTCAGCTGCGTGTGTTTCCTTGTTGCCATAAATGATATCGCTGATGAAATTCCGCAGAGTGTCCATCGGCTTCTATACGTAGATGACTTCGTCATCTATGTGTCGGGCAAAAAACCGGAGTTCCTAAAACGACAATTGCAGATCGCTATTAACCACCTCACGCAATGGACAGCAACCACTGGATTTCAATTCTCCCCATCCAAAACAGTGACTATGCATTTCTGCCGTACTCGTGGCTGTCTGAAAGCCTCCCCCGAACTTCATCTAAACAATGCAGTGCTACCACATGTTGAGCAATTCAAGTATCTGGGATTAATCTTCGACTCGAGCCTTACCTGGCGGCCTCACATCCAATCCCTCAAACGATCATGTTCACAACACATAAACTTAATGAAAGTCATATCCCATACCCAGTATGGAGCAGATCGGCAAACCTTGCTCCGTCTTTATATGGGTCTACTAAAGCCAAAATTGGACTATGGCTCAGAAGCTTATAGCTCTGCATGTGCTACCCTAATGAAATCATTGCACACTGTGCAGAATTCTGCCCTTCGGGTAGCTACTGGTGCGTTCAAAAGTTCACCTATCTTATCTCTCCATGCAGAAACCGGAATAAAACCTTTAGCGTATTACCTGGAAATAAAGATCGTAAACTATTACCTTAGACTGCTCTCTGATCCTGCTCAACAAATTCTCTCAAAAATTCGCTATGCTTCGGGACGCCTGCATGCAAACGAAAGAAGCCCCAAACCATTTTATCTTCGCCTGCAAACGATACTAAGAAACTATGACATCTCACTGGAGTGCGTGGCTCCGGAAAGCGTCTCCCCCATTGCGCCGTGGGTCTCTCCCCCGATAGCTGTGTGCAGTGAACTGGCTGACCTGCATAAACGACTGCTTGGTGCAGCCCCATCCAGAGCCCTATTCCTCGATCACTTCGTACGTCACTCTGAAACAGCTGTCTTCTTTACCGATGGATCTAGAACTGAACATGGCACGGCATATGCAGCCGTCCATGGGTTAAACATACTAGCGGTCAAACTCCCTTCAGTGGCTTCGGTGTTCACAGCTGAGTTGTGTGCAATACTGTCCGCGGTGCGCGCATCTCGAGCGGTGGATACGAGTATGATCACAATCGTCTCAGACTGTCGTAGCGCCCTACAAAGTATGATAAAACCCTGCAACACCCATCCTATAATAACGCAGATCCTAACGCTGATGACTGAGGTCGGAAAACATTATACATTGTGCTGGGTGCCTAGCCATGTGGGTGTGGCGGGGAACGAGAGAGCTGACGAGGCTGCACAGTCTGCCACCCAACGAGAGCGCCAGATACGCAAAGGAATGCCTCGCGGAGACTTCGCATGTGCCTTTAAAAGACTCGTCCATCAAAATTGGAATCATGACTGGCGTGAAGTGACTGAGAACAAACTCCGAGAAATTAAGGACACGACGCAACCCCTCCGAACAAGCTGCTGGACCAACCGGGAGTGGGAGATAAAGCTGTGTCGCCTCCGTATTGGACATACACTTCTAACGCATGAGTATTTGATGAACGGGACTGCGCCGCCGCAATGTCTCCAGTGTCAAGTTACTGTGAGTGTAAAACACATTCTCACCGAGTGCCAACGATATGCTGCACTAAGACGCCGTTACTTCGGTCAGAGCGAGGTGGTGATGAGCGAGTTGCTGGGAGACTCGGGCCCGGTTGAATTGGGGGGAGGCCTCTATAGGTTTCTCCAAGAAGCTGACTTATTCTATGTAATCTAATTTCCCATGAGTTCTAAATTATAAAGACAGGCAAATAGATAGTGATGCCATTTATAATTTTAGTTTGAATTGTGCTTGAAATGTAATATGTTACTGCGACTCACTGTGCGGATCACTTGTTAGTGGTAACGGTGGTTAAACAATTACAATAATAATAATAATAATATGTTTAGGGAGACTTGTACTAACCTACCTAATCTAATGGTCTCCAAACAAGAGCTGTGACTCCCTACATTCTATCTCAAGCACACCAGACAGCAGTTAGGTACTAGATTCCATAATAAATGGAGCCTTCCTCTCTTTGGATCACCTTTGTTTTGTTTAGGGAGACTTATACTCTCTTAAATAACCTGATGGCAAATGTGATTCCCTAAATCCTGCCTCAGGCATGCCAGACAGCAGCACAACACCTTTGTTGTAGTTGGGGTTACTTGTGTTAACCTACCAAACCTAATGGCCACCAAACAACAGCTGTGACTCTATAGCCTGCCTCAAGCATGCCAGATACCAGCAAGATAATAGATTACATTCTAAATATTTGATGTATTTAGGGAAACATGTACTAACTTGCATAATCAGATGGCAGGTGTGTATTAACTTACCTAACCTGATGGCAGGTGTGTATTAACTTACCTAACCTGATGGCAGATGTGTATTAACTTACCTAACCTGATGGCAGATGTGTGTTAACTTACCTAACCTGATGGGAGATGTGTGTTAACTTACCTAACCTGATGGGAGATGTGTATTAACTTGCCTAAACTGATGGGAGATGTGTATTAACTTACCTAACCTGATGGGAGATGTGTATTAACTTACCTAACCTGATGGCAGATGTGTGTTAACTAACCTAACCTGATGGAAGATGTGTATTAACTTGCCTAACCTGATGGGAGATGTGTATTAACTTACCTAACCTGATGGCAGATGTGTATTAACTTACCTAACCTGATGGGAGATGTGTGTTGACTTACCTAACCTGATGGGAGATGTGTGTTGACTTACCTAACCTGATGGGAGATGTGTGTTAACTTACCTAACCTGATGGGAGATGTTTGTTAACTTACCTAACCTGATGGGAGATGTGTGTTAACTTACCTAACCTGATGGGAGATGTGTGTTAACTTACCTAACCTGATGGGAGATGTGTGTTAACTTACCTAACCTGATGACAGCTGTGACTCCCACTTTCTGCCTCAGGCACACCTGATGGCAGCAAGGTAGCCTGGCGCAACACTCCAGATGTAGTTAACTCAGATGACGTTGGGGAGGATGTTGATGGAGGGGAAGATCACCTCGGCCAGTATGGTGACGGCATGCTGCTGGGGGGCGAGAGTGACGCGGAGAGTGGTGGGGACAGCGACACTGAAGCTCTACAGTCAGCAGGAGTGTGGACTGATGTGGAGACTGTCAGGGTCCACCTCTTGCATCTCAACAAACTGAAGGTGAGGGACCCCTGAGGCATATGCAATTATTTTATCTGTGGGTTAGCACTCCCATGGGGAAAATATGAGGTCTCTTACTGAGAGTTTGGTAGGCCTTATTTCAGTTGAAATAGGATGTTTTTTGTTTTGTGCAGGATCACCTTTTTTTGGGTTTACTTCTGCTATTCTTTTCAACATCTTGCACTTTCTTCAACTTCCATCTTATTTCCTAACCTTCCTTCTCAATTTGCCATTACTATGCGTGATGGTTCTGATGCAAGAACTCACCTTGTGCATAGATTCTGAATATCCTTAACTCCATACTAAATGGTGCTTTTATCCTCCCTCTGTTTGAACATCTTTGTTGTTGTAAGGGAGGCTAAAATGATCTTATAACCAATAAATCTAAAAGTAAGGGATCTAATTTCCAGTATGGCATATCACTGTTTCTTGTGTCCTCAGTTATGTAGGGTAACCTTTGTGGGGTTGAAATCTTGTTTCATAAAAGCTACTCCTGTAAAAGAGTAGGGTGTTTTGTGGGGACTGTCATTGTGAACATCAGTCACATTAGGCTTCTTTTAGAATGCCTGGAATGGAATTTTTCAAATAGAGTTCATTTAAAATGTACTTTTAAATAAATGCATTCACTTGGCAGAGTGCTTACATGGAGGAATTCGAGAGCCTGCGCCGCGAAATGAGAGAGAACAGACGACGCTACCTGGAGGAGGTAGCAGCAGAGCACCAACACCTCACCAGCATACACCAGCAGCCCAAAGACACTGTGGAGGAGCGACTGTCTTACACCAAACTAAAAGCTTTGCGTCGGTACCGGCAACACCACGGCAGGCAAGCTCTGCTGCACGCTGCCTGCGTTGAGAAGCGTTCCAGCGTCCCCGATGCCCCAATCCGGCCAGGGATGACTAGTGCTAAGGAGCGTCCCAAGTCCAAGCACTGCTGTCTGTACAACCAAGGCTCTTGGAAGTGCGGCGAGCCTGCTGTGCCTCTTGCAAAGTACTGCATCAAGCATATCCTTGAAGACCCTCACCAGCAGCTGTACAGGGCGTGTGGTGTCGTGGAGGGAGGGAGTGAGCCATGTTCGTGTCCCATAATCCCACTGCCACACCTGCCCACTTGCGTCTACCACACCCCAGTTCCTCGGCCTCAGCAATGGGTGAGCCTTGATTTGCCTCTAAGGTAATTTTTTTTACTTCTTGAGTCCTATCAGTTTGTTTTCTGTGATTTTGGTTCAAGTCTAGAGATGAGTAGCCAGCATCTCTCCTGTGTTGCCACTGCTTTGGTATCAGTGTTGCAAGTACTAGTGCTTCAAGTGGCAATTCTACCTTGCTGATGCACCTCTTGACCAGTGTTGTATCAGTTCTACACTACTGGTACACGCCTGGACCAGTACTTTATCAGTTCTACACTGCTGTTGCACACTCGACCAGTACTGTATCAGTTATACACTACTGATACACACCTGGACCAGTACTGTATCAGTTCTACACTACTATATAGTACACATCTGGACCAGTACTGTATCAGTTCTACACTGCTGTTGCACACTCGACCAGTACAGACTCAAATGTAAGCACTTTTTGGCTACCCTTGAAGTTGCTTAGAGACATTTATCCAAGATGATTTTAATTATTATTTACATTTTTCAAAGCTTAACCTTGAAAATTTTAGGCAGAAGAGGCCATTCTGCTGTTATGTGATTAGCCTTAGCTATTGTCTTTAGGTCTTTTAAAAACACTGTCTTCATCCTAAGACAGTGGTGGATTGCTGCTGTTTATGGATAGATAGAATTCGTGTGTTTGGGGTGCGGCTAGGCGCTAGTAAATGAATTTTTAACAATACTTAGTATTGTCTTTTTGTTCTAGGTAGTTATTTCTTAGGCATCACTTTACAGGAATGTTCTTTGTTATTACAAACAGTCCTCTAGTGCTGGTGACTCTTGCCTGATTTTTGGAGATGACGATTTTCGTGTAGGGGTGTTCAATAACTTCCTGGTTTCATTAGTTTTGCATCCTGTTGACAACATATCCCCTGCTGGTGTGAATGCTCAAAAACCATTTTATGATCAAGAAATGCTTGAATTTAATGATGACACAATTTCAATAAAGCAACCATGGTCCAATATAATGGTTTTGATTAACCTTAGTTTGAGCAATTTCTGGTAGAATAAGTATTTTCCTCTTAGCTCAGGTTTACATGTCTGCTAAAGCTAGGTCCGCAGTCGTTAGAAAATTAATGAAAGATGTTCTGGTTTTATTCTTGCTTGTATTGCCCGCGCCTTGCGATTGTGCTTTTCCAAACTCCATACTGACTAGTGCCTTCATCTTTTCTTCCTTTGGAACACCTTTGTTGTGGTCAGGGAGGGCCCAGCAGCGCAGCTAGGGGGGGGGGGGAGGGGGCCGAGGGCCATACCCCCCCGAAATTTTGAGCTCGAGGCCAGTTTCAGTCGCCGTTTTAAGAAAAAGAATACAAATTTTTTGATAATTTATGTCAGGCCCCCCGAAATTTTTGGTTGGCTGCACCACTGTGGGGGGCTTAAACCAACTTATCTAATTTTATAATCGTGCCAAAGCGTGGATGGTCGATTTGAATGGGAAATTTGAAAATTATATTTGGACAATAAAAACTCCTATTTAGAATTGCTTTAACTTGCGGGAACCGTGTTGAAAACTTTTTAGTAAGTCCGTACTGTGGAAGTAGTTGCCCCTTACAATGTGTTTGCTTCTTTAAAAGGATGAACTTTGCTGTACTCACGACATAAAGTGAGTGTTACAATCTGTTCATGTCTCAACGTGCGTAGTTTGCAAAATGTAACACAATAGAAGACAGATAAATAAGATGAATACTGTATATATAATAGAATAGAGTACACAATACGGAAATGTAGTATTGAATAGAATAGAATTCCACAATATAATTTGGCTACAGGAACGAGTCGAGCGACCCTTTCTCAGGTTACTACCCAAGTCCCATGCACACAAATCACTCCCATGCAACATAGTTGAAGTGGATGAGAGATGAGTCATCTTCACTGTCAAAATCATCTTGCACATGTGCCGATGCATTTGTTAAACAAAAGAGGGCAGTCGCATATTCACTACGATAATCATCATGCACCAGTGCATATATTTAACGAGAGAGGGTGCTCATTTCACAGTATGGTGGTCCCACGATTTTACACTACGCTTGCATGATCAGTTTCATTTGAATTGTTTTGCTATCTTTAATGGTTTGGTCATCATCCTTTGATAATTCTTTAGAGCTGTTAATGTGAGTACAGTTGTAGGCATACCAGACAATTCTTGATCTGTTGGTTCACCTTCATTATTGATATCATTGGTTGTTTATAAGTCTTGATAAAATTTGTAAATTTGAACGGATTGTATCCACAATACGACGTGAGGAAATCTAAAACTGTTTCCTGTATAATTTCTGGACGCGGGGCATTGAATTTTGCCATTTGTTAGTACGTAAAAACCGAATGTGGACCGGATTATGCGCTGCAATTTATCAGTTTAACTCTGGGATAATTGTCAGAGTTTTACTAGTGAGTAAATTTACCCACATTGGGTGGATACAAGTGCTCGCATCCATGTTAGTAAAATTACTCACACATGAGTAAATAGGATTACTCAAAAATGAGTAAACATGTGCTCAGATGTGAGTAAAAACATTTACTCACACATATTAGTAAATATATTTACACACAAATGACTACATAGACAATACTCACGCATGAATAAATAAATGTAGCGCACAGGAGTGTGTGGCTGACTGTACCGTGTGCCAGGGCGGAGCGTCAGCTGAGCCAGACGCATCAGCACCGTCAGCAGACCCACCAGTGCTGACGCTGACGGACAGCGCGTCAGTGTTGGTGCTGCCTGACACCGCCAGCAGCCCTGCGTCAGCGCCTCCTCTCGGCTCTTCATGAGCTCTGTTACTTCTGTGTACATATTGTAAACATTTTTATTTATTTCTCTGTCAGGATGTTTATTATCTGTCCTTGATTTTGATTTTATGTTATGTTCAATTCTATATGTTACCTGTCCATCCTGATATTAATCTTCTGTGTGAAACCACTCAGGGGGATGCAACTATTGTATCTATGAGAACTAGCGCTCCCAGGGGGACAATGTGAGGGCCCGAGCTGAGAGTTAGGTAGGCCTTCTTGTTGTTTAAATAATTTTTTTTGTCTTGTTAAAGACTACCTTTTTCGGTTCACTGCTGTCTTGTTCTTCAGCTCCTACTACTTTCTTCTTCAATTTTGGTCTTGTTTCATAATCTTCTTGCACAACTTACTGTTTCTATGCCCTTTCTGCGTAGATTCCGCGTTTCCTTAACTCCATACTAAATTATGCCTTCCTCTTTTCTCTCTTAGGATCTCATTTGTTGCTGGGTAGGGACGCTAAAACCAACGACTAATCAATCTGACAATGAAAAATATCCCACTAAATTAACGCTCCTTATCGTTTTAATTAGGAGAAATATCCCGCAAAAATTAATGCTCCATTCTCTTTTACCGGTGCAAAATATCCCACAAAAATTAATGCTCTGTTCTCTTATAACGGTGAGAAATACCCAGCAGAAATTGAGATGAAATATCGGCCGCTGGTGAGAAATATAACGGTGAGAAATATCCAGCAGAAATTGAGATGAAATATCTTCCGCTGGTGAGAAATATAACGGTGAGAAATATCCAGCAGAAATTGAGATGAAATATCTTCCGCTGGTGAGAAATATAACGGTGAGAAATATCCAGCAGAAATTGAGATGAAATATCTTCCGCTGGTGAGAAATATCCGTTCTGTGTTAACAATAAGCAATGCCTTGCAATGTGGCCTGGTCACCATGTAAGGAACTCTCCTGCTTCTGATGACGTGCTCGCCATAGCCATGTGGCTAGAGGGTTCTGCCGCCGTGCGGGAGACCCGGGATCGAATCCCGGCGCTGGCGGTGGCGATTTTCTCTGTTGGGTATAGGAGAAAAATTCCAAGCACAATACCCCACTCTACCCAGGTGTCTGAAATGGGTACCGGTCTTGACCGGGGGAAAGCGTCCTGGCGTTAGTTATAAGGCATTTGAAAATCCAATGTACAAGGTGATATGTATCAGGCTTGATTGGAAATAAAGCATCCGTAGATGCCTTCATCATTGATGAAGGCATCTGCCGCTTCTGCCACGACACCTGAATGACTGCAAGGTTTTTTTTTTGATTTGCCATTTATTTACTTCAAGTTCATTTCGATGTTATCCTAGCAAATAATGAGAGGACACGAAGAAAGAAAGGATTGCATCTGAATTGTTCCTTAAGAACAGTATTTGTGAATGTGTTAGTTTTATCTCGGCAAAAACATGAAAGATTGTGACACAGGAACCATATTGTTGCATTTTTGTAAATACGAGTGTATTGTAAAAATAGCTGTGGATATTTTGTCGGTTTGTGAAGAAATAAGTTAAGTGTTCCTTTGAGCCAAAATCGAGTTTACTTGAAAGGTCTATGCGTTTGTTGTTGATTTACGTGTTAGAAAAGTAGTTATATATTGCAGAGGATGTCCCACAAATACCGAGTATTTATTTTCCCGTATCAGTTATGCAATCATAAAAATACCATAAGCATTTAATTTCTAGCAAAATTATCCTTCAATTTTAACCTATAGAAAAGGTATTACTGATTATGATGGAGCTACTAATACGGGAAAATAAATACTCGATTTGGGTGTTTGTGGGACATGCTGTATATGAGATTAAATGTGAACTGTCATGCACACACGCTGCAGGAATATTGATGATTCAAATTAAATCATGAACAACCGGTACTTCATATCCTTTTTCATTACCATGTCCGGGTGTCGTGACCATTTCTACATTTTTCATTTACTGGTTCAACGTTCTTAAGGCAACACCAGTCGTTGTTCAACGGTCCATGATGTTCTTGCTGGAAGGGAATTGACCGCGAGTTTTCTACATTTACTATATCGTGTATGCGGCCTGTCAAAAATGAGATTTGATAGTTTCCTTCGAATAAGTCGAGATATGGATGACAAGCGAATAGGTCCATCCTAATAGTACACGCGACTAAAATATTCTTTTGAAACTCGTATCACAGATACGGTCATTAATCATCAGTCACAGACACGGGCACCAACCAAGCAAGCAACAACTGTGTAATATTACGAATATATTCTTACCCAAGAAGTCTTCAAAAAAAATTTGCTGTATCTTTTTCATCGCGATTCGCTGTATTTTCTCAACAATATTTCAAATTTGCATGCAAAATTTTTTTGACTCCTAATCAAAAGCGAGCGGATGCCAGGATTTTTATATCATTTGGATGGTATTCTATGATACCAACCAAGCAAGAAGATTCCCACTGTAATAACATAGGAGAAATTATGCATAAAAAATATATTTATAAATTGATGGAGACACCTGGGCGTTTTATTATACAGTGTGCACGGCCCGTCGTAAATGACGGGATTCTACATTTTCCTTGAGTACATTTCCAGATGTGCATGACAAATAAAGATATCCATCCTGACAGTACCTGTAATAAAAATATTCTTGTACTTGTGCACTGGTGAAACTCTTATCACAGATACGGTCATTAAGCATCTTTATGAGCGTCACAGAGAGACGGAAGAAGCGGACACCAAACAAATGAATAAATAAATTAACACAGCAAGGGTATTATTAGGTAAGATATCAACGAAGCAAAGTTAAGTAATGCTGGGAACCGGCTACTTGGCCGCGAACGTTGGGTTTGTAGGCGTAAACTTTCTCCGGCAAGTTCACATAATAACTTGACTGTTAACTGTCGAAGAGAAAAGTAATGAGCTCCAAAAAAATAGCAGAGAACAGAATAAAGATGGCCCTTTGAAAAATATCTTATATATAGGATTTCAACAAAAAGGAGGCCTACTTAACTTTCAGCACAACCTAGCCTCTCCCCCTTGGGAGTGCTTAAACAATCCCAGCTTTCAAAAATATACAATCGGCGTCGGCCTGTTCCCTGCATAAGTTAGCGTAGTTCGAGCCACCGTAGCGACAGGTGTCTATTATATCTTAACACATTGACCGTGATGAGTTAAACTGAAGTTCGATATTCAACTCAAATTTAAAGTCAAATGTTGTTAATTTCTTAAATACCAAACATTGGCTGGGTCCATTGAATACCAATAATTTTAAAAGATAGCTAGAATTCCTCAAATGACCCATCGATAGATCGTATCGCAAGCAACGCCGTCTGTCTGTCTGAAGGAAGCACAAGGTGAATGGTGCTCCGTGACGCCACGCAAAGCTTCCCACCTAGTGCAAGAGAAAGCCCAGTTCGAGTCCAGCTACTGCGGACATTTTACCAGAGCAGGCAGCTCTTCTGGTGATTAGAAAACGAAGAAATGGTTATAGGTGACAAACTTCTATCCGATGAATTGGCGCTTCACACCCTTCATGTTAGGCTAGTATGTCCAAGAAGTATTTCTATTGCGATGCGATCGCAATGGTGGACGATTCGATGCAGAAATGTAGGATAAATACATTATATTGTCATATTTTGATTACACGATTGTAGTCAGAACGCATAAATGGGTGGTGATTGACTAGACGAGACACCTGAGAAGGAGTAAAGAGTTCCTGCAGCGGTGTATACCCCGTCAGCGCAAATAAAGACCTAAAGATGAGGTATGTGATAATTTCACCGATGATAAATGATGATAATACTGGATATACAGCAGGTGTCCGGTGCAGATTTTGGAGGAGAAGATGGATTTTGCTTTTAAATTAGCTTGTTTTCCTTCATTTTGTTGCTTGTTTGTGTGACGATGTGGCATCTAGCTGCTGAGTTTATGTAAAATAAAGTTAAAATTTAATTGCTTATGACTTAACCCGGTATTTTCTAGCGTATGAGAGTGCGCGATACGCCTCTTGGTTTGTCTATCGAAAAGAGCGACCTTTGCGTCTATCAAGTGGAAATACACAGTTTTTCTTTCTTTTTCTTCTGTTTGTGTCATCTGATCAGCCGAATGATATCACTACGGTTTGTGCTGTTGACGAGCTGAATATTTCTTTCTCTTCTTTCCAAACTTGCTTCTGAGGAAAACCTTGTGCATAGATTCCCCGTTTTCTTCAGTCCATACTAGCTGGTCTTTTCTTTTCGCTCCCTTGAGACTGCCTATGATGGAACTTTTGTTGCTGGTACGATACGGCGCAATATTGGATCTCATGTGCAAATATATTTAGGCAGGTACAAAAGTATCACAAACGCATGGATTTTCGTTTCCTAATTTACAATAAAGCTTACAAAAATTCTATTTGAAAATCTGATTTACTTGAGAAAATTTTGTCAAATTGTGTCGCTGCCTCAAAGAATCTTAATTATGAAGAGAATTTTCGTACTTGAATTCTTTTTTTAATTTGCGAAGAACGAATTTCTTTTTGTTATAAAACTCCAGATGATTTAGACGTAAAAATTTCATAAAAATAACATGAGCACGAAATCGAGGCTCGGTTTGGGACAGTACAGACTCCGCCTCAACGGAGGCAGGAAGCCTCACAACTGCCCCAACACTCGTAGGGCTTCTCCTCCCCACGGCCTTATTCTCGCTCCAGCCTTCCAGTTGTGCTGCAGTTGTGTCCTCAGTTGTACCCACGTAGTTTTTTATTAACATAATATTTATAGACACTTTTGTGCATTGAACAATGACTTTTTGATTGAAAATATAACTTTATAACATAATTTGTTATGAATCTTTTACGATGCTTCGAAAAATTATTTACATGTGTTAAATCAACGTGTAAATTGAGTGCAGTGAACATCCCTAACGCAGCATGACCGATCAGTTTCTACCCTCTGTCGTTTACTGTCATTAAATGCGGTCGGTAACAAAAATTTAATGATAATAACCCTGTATTACCTCCAATTTTACCCTCTTGAGTAATAATATTAGCCATTAAAATAACCGCATATATTTTGCAGTTGTTACCCAGAAATGTATTATTATCATAGTATTAGCCCTTAAAATACCCATCTTCAATTCATTCACAAATGACCGCCTGAAATACAGCCAGCTAGACCCCCAGCAACAGACCCCGGCAGCAGACCCCCAGCAACAGACCCCCGCAGCAGACCCCCATGGAGTACGACGGCCTGAGCGACGTGCTGGAGCTGAGCGCGCTGCCAGACCCGGCAGAGAAGTACGTCCTCGAGGGCCTCATTGCTGAGGGCGCCTACGGGGCCGTCTATGAGGCCTCCGACCGCTGGAAGTGTGAGTTGGGTTATGTTGTGCTGCACGTTGTAGTGGTGTTGTGTTGTGCTGTGCGCTGTAGTGGTGTTGTGTTGTATGTTTTGTTGTGCTGTGCGTTGTAGTGGTGTTGTGTTGTATGTTGTGTTGTGCTGTGCGTTGCAGTGGTGTTGTGTTGTATGTTGTGTTATGCTGCGCGTGTGTGTTGTGTGGTAGTGGCGTTGTGTTGTGAGTTGGGGGGGGGGGTGCTGTGGGTTGGGAGTGTTGTAGTGGTGTGTTGTGTTGTTTACTGTGTCTGCTGCGCGTGTTCGTGTATTTTAAATTAACTTGGTCCGTATCTCTTGTTGAGTATGACTTGAACATACAATGCATGGCTCGAGCGTACAATTCTCTTCGAGAAAAGCGAGCTCTCTCACGCGGTTGAAAAATCATAGCGTTTACAAGCAGTTGCCACGCCACAGCAAGCAAATCGTTGGCCGTGGTCTGTTCGAACAGATAGCTGTCTTTTGTTTCCACGTCCACTTCTTTCTTGCTGTTAAAAAACGGTCAAGTAATTCTTAAATTCACATTGGAATAAAACAACAATTACTGCTTCCCGCGGCTCCATACTGCCTACCTGTTACGTAGGCCTTCCTTTTGTTGAAATAGAATAGGTTTTTGTTTTGTTTTGGACCATCTTTATTCTGTTCTCTGCTCTTCTGTTTTTTCAGCACCTACTACTTTCTTACTCAACTTTTATCTTATTTCATCAACTTCTTTCTCAACTAACTTTTTTATGCACATTGTGCATAGATTCCACGCTTCCTCAAGTCCATACTCAATGATGCCTTCCTCCGGCCTTTTTTGGAACGCCTTTGTTGCGGTTAGGGAGGCTTAAACCAACATCTATACTCTAATCTGAAAATATAGGACATCATCTTAGTCTCCCCTTTTCAATTAAGTGGAGGATTCGAAGGCTTACAACCCCCCCTGTGCGAGCCCAGTGTTTCTTCTCTTTGGGAAAAGGAGGTAAGTTTAGCCATAATTCTCCTCTCTATTCGGGGGTAAGAAATGGGCACAGGTTCGACCGGGGGTAGCCGTCATTGCGTCCTGACTTTAGTGACAAAATAAGTTAAGAAGACGTGTTTCAACTTGGCTGCAATGAAACACCCGTTTTAAAAAATGTCATTTGAACTGTGCGGTGGTTTTCGAAAGGTGAGTCTTTTGAGAGTAGTGTAATCATGAGAGTAGTGTATCAATTTTATTGAAATAAGCCATCAATTAAAAAAGGCATTGTTTTATGAAGAGGTAAAAGCTCAGTTCTAAAGCCGGAGCGTATCAACCAATCCCATTGAAATAAAGTTTCAATTTCGAAAACCATCCTTATTATTATGATGTATTTGAAAAGACTAGTGTTAAGAATATAGCGTACTTATAAAGGAATAAGAAACATAATTTGCAGCTCCTATGAGATATTTTTAACGACCAGTGTTAAGAGTGTCGTATATCAGCATTAGAATGACAAAACGTCATTTAACAATAATAGGAATAACAAAGCATCATTTAATAATAATAATGGTAAAAATAAAACATCATTCATTAGTAATAATAATAAAACATAACTTTCTTGACATGCCGCAGCGTCGGTGCGCGTGGCTGTGAAAGTGGTCACCCACATCAGCCGTCACGTGGCCGAGATAGAGCAGGAGTACCGCACGCTAGCCGAGCTCTCAGGCCACGCCCACTTCCCTGAGTTCTACGGCGTCTTCCTCAGCAAACCCAGTCCCGACCCCGGCTCGCATGAGATATGGTTTGCCATGGAGGTGGGCAAGGGGCTTGGGCCGTTTGGGGACGTGTAGAAATGAAAGAAAATAATTCCTTTCACGATTTCAGGGACGCATAGATCGAAAAGAAAACAATTTATTGGAAACCGTTCACGACTCCGGCACTCACGAGGTATGGTTTGCCATGGAGGTGGGCAAGGGGAAGGGGTTCTGTCATTTGGGGATGCATCGAAAGAAAAGAAAACAATACCTTTCACGATTTAATAGACGCATAGATCGGAAAAAAGAAAACAGTTTATTGTGCGCCGTTCACGACTCCGGCACTCACGAGATCTGGTTTGCCATGGAGGTGGATTAGGGGCTTGTGCCATTTGTGGACGCATAGAAAGAACGAAATAAATAAATAAGCGAAAACAATTCCTTTTACGACCCCGGCACGCATGAGATATGGTTGCCATGGAGGTGGGCAGGGGGTGAACAGGATTTGTGCCATTTGGGGACGCATAGAAAAAAAGAAAACAATTCATTTCAAGCCCAGTTCCGACCACGGCCCCCACGAGGTACGGTTTGCTATGGAGGTTGGCCATTGTGCCATTTTGGGACGCATAGAAAAAAAGAAAACAATTCATTTCAAGCCCAGTTCCGACCACGGCCCTCACGAGGTACGGTTTGCTATGGAGGTGGGCCATTGTGCCATTTTGGGACGCATAGAAAGAATAGAAAAGTAGTTCGTTTCAATGATTTCACTTCCCCAGAATTTACAAGATATGGGGGTATGGTTCGTCATGGAGGCGGGTAAAGGGGTTGTGTCATTTGGGGACGCAAAGATAGAGAAGAAAACAATTCCTTTTAAGCCTAGTCCAGACCTCGGCACTCATGAGATATGGTTTGGTTATGGTTGTGGTTCCTATATATATATATTCCGAAATATATGGTTTCCTCTTAGTGACAAAAAGACAAAAAAAACAGCTTATTTCCAATAAAGATAAAACAAAACACATCATCTATTTTTGAAGTGGCTTAACATAAAGATCCTTAGGTGATAAACACTCATAGCAATGAGTTTGGTACGTGATGTGCCGGATGTAGAGTTATGAGGTCGGCTTTTTTACTCGGTTAAATCTTTAAGTTTGGTCTTCTTAAAACAAACTTAGAGAATAAAAGAGGAATGGGCTTTGCTGTCAAGGCGTTAATTTATAAAAAATTCCAGACTTATGAAATTTTATCAAAAAATCATTCTAGAGGCCCTGGTCCATAAAAGCAGCGCAGAAAGTTATTTTTGCACGATCATTATACACAGATATTCATTGCTCGACTATTATAGATATTCACTAAGAAAGAGTCGTCAGAGTGTAATGAGTTGAAAGACGGATCCACCCGAAGTGTAGCGAGAAAGTCATAAGAGAGAACATTCGTTATCAGTCAATGGAATCTTTCGAGATTTGTTTATACGGAGCCACTTTAGAGAAAATTCTAGACACCTGTACTAGGTTTGCATCACACCATGTGTGCATCGAACAATATCTAAAAAATGCAAGATTTGCTCAATAAAATTCAGGTGTCGTCAAAGAATATAATTCCACTTACCTCATCATGGGTGAGTTACCAAGCTAAACTTTATAAATAGATATTCAGTGTTAGTTGTCTTCTGTGTTTCTATGTCTCCAGGGTATAGACATTGCGTTCATGTAGTTACAGTTTAGAAAAAGTTGGGCATTACCATCTGTTGCACCAGCTGAACATAACCACCTGTTTTCAGCTGGCGCAGCTGGGCAGCGTGGGGGAGTTGAGTCGCCGATGTCAGCGGCGGTGTCAGAACATCGCAGAGGACATCATTGCTTACGTGCTGACGTCAGCTATAAAGGTGGGCTCTGTGCTGATAACATGTGTTGTGTGCTGACTGCCGCCATTTTGGGCAGTTTTATTTCACCGAATTTTGTGCTGTGGTTTGAATTTTTTTGTTATCAGTATCTTCCTGGTACTTTTGTTCGCCTACACACTGGCCTAATTTTATTTCAAATGAGGTTTTAATTTAAAACAGTCCCGGGAATTGGTGGTCTTAACGATAGCTTCATTTGCTTTATGTGGTCACCGCGGCCGAGTGGTTAAAAACGCGTCCTTCATGGGGAGAGGTAGGGGTCGACAGTTCAAATCCCGGCAGTGCTGCCCGGTTTTTCTCCCCGTTGGGAAAAGGGAGAACTCACTCACAATTCACCACTCTACCCAGGTGTCGGAAATGGGTACCAACTTGACCGAGAGCAACCGTCATTGCATTTTGGTGTTCTAAGGCATTTGAAAAACCAATGTACAAGATGATGTGTATCAGGCTTGATTGGAATAAAACATCCATTATATAGAACCTCCTCTTTATTACTGGTATATTCATCAGCCATGCACCGGACTATGCAAATTCCTTGACTAAATACCGAACTTGATGAATATTTTGACTGAGAACCAAACTTAATAAATTTCTTCACTTGGTATCGAAGTTCATGAATTTCTTGGAAACTCAATGAAACTTTTGAGGAAGAACCAAACTTAATGAAACTTTCAAGTAAGGACTGAACTTAATGAAACTTTTGAGTAAGGACCGAACTTAATGAAACTTTTGAGTAAGGACCGAACATAATAAAACTTTTGAGTAAGGACTAAACTTAATGAAACTTTTGAGTAAGGACTGAACTCAATGAAACTTTTGAGTAAGGACCGAACTTAATAAAACTTTTGAGTAAGGACCGAACTTAATAAAACTTTTGAGTAAGGACCGAACTTAATAAAACTATTGAGTAAGTAGGTACCGAACTCACTAAATTTTTCGATGACTTACTGCTAAGGAATCCCTATATATAGTTACCCCATGACGAGCTTGCCGTGCCCCGCAGGGCCTGGCCCACATGTGCAGCCAACACAGCCTCCACCGCGACGTGAAGTGTGACAACCTCCTCATCACACTCGCCGGGGTGGTGCAGCTCTGTGACTTCGGTGGGGGTGTGGTGATGTATCTGTGTGGTGTGTGTGTGTGACTTAGGTGTGTGGCGTGGTGTGTGTGGTGTAGCTGTGTGACTTCGGTGGGTGGTGTGGTGTGTGTGTGTGTGTGTGTGACTTAGGTCAGTGGCGTGGTGTGTGTGGTGTAGCTGTGTGACTTCGGTGGGGGTGTGGTGATGTATCTGTGTGGTGTGTGTGTGTGTGTGACTTAGGTTTGTGGCGTGGTGTGTGGGGTGTAGCTGTGTGACTTCGGTGGGGGTGTGGTGTGTGTGGTGTAGCTGTGTGACTTCGGTGAGTGGCGTGGTGGTGATAGTGTATGGTGTGGTAATGTATTTGTGTGGTTTTAGTTTGTGTGACGTCGGTGAGTGGTGTGGCGTGTGTGTGGTGGTGCATCTATGTGGTGTCATAGGTTACAGTGTGGTGTGGGGGCAATGTGTCTGTGTGGAGTGGGGGTGGCATTTCAGTGTGGAATAAAGATGATGTGTCGATGTGGTATGGAGGTAGTGTGTTCATGTCTTAATCAATTAAGTTTCGCTGGTCTTCCCTATTTCCTACGATAAGCCCTCGTGTTCTGTGGAGTAAGAATGTCTATAAGTACAGAAGGAATGTTAAGGACCTATTATATATATTATCGTACCTGCTAATAACATATGTTAACATTTAATGCAAAAATTTTTATCAGAGTCTCGTTACAATACAGATCAAGTTGCGATAATCTTCCCATATTGATGATAATTATAATGACGCAGTCTCACCATCATGCTATGAGTATTATTCCGCTGTTTCGTCCTAATGCTCATGCTTGTCACGCCGGAAAATTCAGCATAAACTTATTTTCCCATTGTCGCAGTGGATAGAGCTACACGCTGTAGTAGGGAACGTCGTAGGTTCAAAACCCGGCGAGAGCGCGATGCGTTTTTTTCGACCAGGCAGCTTCTTTGGTGATTGTTAGTAAGCGAAGCAGGTGAGCAAGTGAGATGACCGGAAATCCCTCTATTTGATGCTCGTGTACTTTCTCTCCTCTCAGGTTAAAAGCTGAAAAATCAATGTAATAGCATAAATAGATCGGTCAGTTGATGAAATAGATCAATAAATTATAAGGATGGATCGATCAGTAACCAGAGTGGATTGATCAATAACTAGAATGGATCGATCAGCTACTACAATAGATCAATTACTTAAATGGATCGATCAATATGACTGCAATAGACTGATCAATCACACAAATTGACAGATCGGCCCATTTTATGATTAGGATGCAGGATTGAAAACTCCCCTCTCTAGCCCAACACAGATACTCCCCCTGACCCCCCCCCCCCCCGGCCAGGTGGGGTACCCTCCCCATCCAAACCAACACGAAGACCCCCTGACCCCCCAGGCCAGGTGGGGTATCTGGAGAGCACGCTGTCCCGCCGCAGCACGTGCGTGGGGTCGCTGTGCTGGGTGGCGCCTGAGGTCATCGCCTGCCGGAGTGAGGGCCGTGCTGACTACGACCGCCGCTGTGATGTGTGGAGCCTGGGTGGGTGGTGTAGTGTGTGGTGTGGTGTTGTGGTGGGGTGTTGCGGTGCCTGGTGCCGTGTTGTCTGTATCACATGTTAGTGCTACGTCACCGTGGATGCGTCAGACATTGATCACCCTCGTACCCTCGCGCAACTCACAGAAACCTCGTAAGTTCAAAAAACCAAAGCAACTTTACAAGAGTGTATCGTTATTATAAAAAATGTGGGCATTTCCGTAAGAATTTATCGTTGAAGACTTCCAGTACCTCCGTTTTTTTCATCCGCAGGCATCACAGCGCTGGAGCTGTGTGAGGGTGCCCCCCCGCTGTCCTCGCTGCCCCCCGTGCGGGCGCTGTTCCACATCGCCCACAACCCGCCCCCCACACACCGGCGCCCCTCCGACTGGTCCCCTGAGCTGCGCGACTTCGTGGCTGAGTGCGTGCTTATGTGCATCGGGTTGTGGGGTCATCTTTGACTGCGGCTGGTAGAACTGAAGTTTAACATCCAACTCAAGTTTACAGTCCACTGTACTAAGCAATGTTGAAAATAGCAAACATGAACTGGGTCGTGCCTTCATTTAGCTTCGAGTATTTATGAAAATTGAGCTTGTGATTACTGGTCGGTCAGCAGCATTATTTCTCTCCGTGTGCCACTGGTGGCTCAAGTCCCATTCAAGTGTTAAGCTTCTCGTGGTCACCGTGGCCGAGTGGTTAAGAGCGCACCCTTCACGAGAAGGTGTCGACGGTTCGAATCCCAACAGTGCCGCCCGGTTTTTCTCCCTGTTCGGAAAAGAGAGAACTCAGATACAGTACTCCACTCTACCCAGGTGTCGGAAATGGGTACCGGCTTGACCGGGGGTAACCGTCATTGCGTCGTGGTGTTAGTTATTTATAAGGCATTTGAAAAACATTGTACAAGATGATATGTTTCAGGCTTGATTGGAATAAAACATCCATTCTCTAAACCTGAACAAAGGGGCTTCAAAGAGAGTGGGGTCAAAGATGCTGTTTAGTGTGGGGTCCATGGAACGGGGAATTTATGCACAACGTATGTTTCCCACGCAAAACCTCCCGTGCATTGAAACAGCGAGTTATATATAGGAAATATATTTATGTTCCATAACATAGATCCAGCACCGCATTTGAAATGAATAGCTGGGACGGAAGTTTCCCTTAGTTGAGGTTTGCATAACATGTATAATTTGGGGAGATGCACCACTTCTAGTGCAATAATAGCCACTAATCTGAATCGGGTTCATGGCTTGAATATTTCCTGACTTGTTATTCCACTGTTCCGAATATCAGACTCATATCAGACGCTCATGAGCTATGAGGGACGGGACTAGTGATCGCAGGCCCTCTTGTGGACATTGCTTCCTCTCTGGAGAATAGTGGCTCGCCTTTTGTGGAGTCAGACTAGTGGTGAGACTAGTGAGACTAGTGGTGAGACTAGTGAGACTAGTGGTGAGACTAGTGAGACTAGTGGTGAGAGCCACAATTTTGGAAACCCCGTAGTGTCCATGATTTGAGGCTTGCATGTGATGTATTGTAAGTCGAGGATTTACATTACATCTAATGGAAAAATAGCAGGGAACGTGACAAGGCTTTAGGGCGAAATTCAAAGTCTAAGTTGAAATAACAGGAACTTCAATATGTATAAGTTGACACTCGCTTTAAGGTGTGTAACTCAAGGATTACGCATCCCGTGTATAAGTGATAGGAAATAATATTCATAAATTGACAATATTACACATCTTGTGTGCGCTGTCTACGGCCATACTTGTGAATCAATAAAAGAAAATAAGATAATATTCATTAATCGAGGGTAATAATATGAGTACAGTGAGTGGCGCCTACGGCCGCACTCATTTATTACTAAAAGAAGATAATAACAAGATAATTTTGATAATGTTAATAAATCGAGGGTAATAATACAAATCCCGTAAGCGGTACCCGGTGCCGCAGGTGTCTGGTGAAGAACCCTGACCACCGCCCCCACATGGAGGAGCTGCTGGAGCACCGATTCCTCTCCCCTGCGATGGGGGACGACACTTCTGCTGTGAGTCTCCACCTCCCCACTGGCTGGGGCACATTTAGTTGCATTCTATTAGTTTCATTTAATTTAGTTTCGTTCCATTAGTTTCATTTAATTTTGTTTCATTCCATTAGTTGCATTCTATTAAGCATAACATTCATTTAGTTTCATGATACATCTAGTTCCATTCTATTAGTTTCATTTCATTTAGTTTCATTCTATTTATTATAACAGTAATTTAGTTTCATTATACATTTAGTTTCGTTCGATTTAGTATAACATTAATTTAGTTCCATGATACATTTAGTTTCGTTCTATGTCAGAAGTGCAAGAATTTTTGTAGAAAACAAAGTCGTTGTATTGCAAACGAATGCTTCAAACATAGGTCCCCTCACCAGCACCAAAAAAGGAAGGTTGTACGAGAAATTACGAACAGTTTTGATTTTATTTTCTTGAGCAATTTATTTTGTGTTTTACAATCCTCATCATCATGCTCGTGCTGAAAATAATCCTGGAACGTTCGTTTCCACCCGGTGTTTTTTCCATTGGGAAAAGGGAGAACTCAGCCACAATTCCCCTCTCTACCCAGGTGTCAAAAATGGGTACCGGCTTAACTGGGGGTAACCATCATTGCGTCCTGGTGTTAGTTGTAAGGCATTTGAAAAATCAATGTACAAGATGATATATATCAGGCTTGATTGGAATAAAACACCCTTTCCTTTCATAACAATAACCCACCGCAGTTTAGGTGTTAACTAAAGGGTCTGGTTGAAACAGTTGGCCACCCGCCTAGTGGACCTGTGCATGGTGACATCTGGCAGCTCCATGGAGGCCACGCCCACTCCCACAGGCCCCTCTCACGTGCCCCAGGCCATCACCAGGCGGGGATTTATTAAAGTGAGTTCTTTTAACTTACTGGATTGTTTAACCCATTCGCGGCTGACTGAATGTGGAAGGCGGGTATTTCTTAAAGGGAGTTTTTTTTACGGCCATGGTCATTTAACTCATCAATGGCTGACTGAATTTTTAAATGAAATATGATTTTAGGTACTGTACCTACTATAATTATAAGTTAAGTTTTTATTTGTTCAACTCTTAGCAAAGTTTTCAACTTAAATTATTGATGCCCAGCTGAAATAACTATGAGCCTTGGAGGCAGAATCAACATAGAAGAAATTGAGTTTTTATTCATGAGCTTGATTGATGGGTTATAGAATTAATAACTGCTTGAAACGTAGAGAGATGGCGTTAATCATTGACCTTTACAACGACTACTACAATCTCTACTATGACCACTACAATCTCTACTAGGACTCCTACAGTCTCTACTAGGACCACTGCAATCTCTACTCTACTGTGACCACTGCAACGACCACTAACTATGCCATTGACCCCCCAGAGAGAGCGGCTGGCCCGTAGTGAGCAGCTGGTGGTAGAAGATCTCGCGTCACTTGATGACTACAACGAGAGGGTGAGGAGCTTTTAGTGAGCTCTTAACCACTTGGCCACGGTCACCGCGGCTAAGTAGTGAGAGCGCGCGCCCTTCACAGGAAAGTGTCGGCGGTTCGAATCCCGGCAGCATCACCCGGGGTTTTTCCCAATTGGGGAAAGGGAGAACTCAGTCACAATTCCCCACTCTACCCAGGTATCGGAAATGGGTACCGGCTTGACCGGTGGTAACCGTCATTGCGTCCTGGTGTTAGTTATAAGGAATTTTAAAAACCAATGTACAAGTGGTGTGTATCAGGCTTGTTTGGAATATAACATCCTTTTAGTGGCTGCTTGGGGCTGTTGGGAACTGTGGGTGGCTGTCGATGGTTTTTGGAGGCTGTTGGGGACTGTTATACACACACGAGGCCCAGCTTGTCAAAATTCATTTCTAACGTTTATGAATGTTAGCCGCACTAACTTTTAATTCTGTCGACCACCTGACACTTGTTCACTAGACCATCAGACACCTCTTCAGTTTTGGTTTGGATGACCATGAATGAATTCTCGCACACGGCCCGTCAAAAATGACAGCATGCGTTGATTGTTGTCATAGCACGGGTGTATATCAATTTGTCGGGTTAGTAATTACACAAAACTAAAGCGCATTTGCTGTCGAAAATGACGGCGTTTAAAAGGTGGAACTGTAACTCGTCGGTGAACTCAGGCTTTGCATGAGATAAATGAATGTGTGTACGTTTTGTCTTTCAAGTCTGCAATTTTTTACTGGGATAACGTCGGCATGAATTTTCAATCACTTCAAATAAATTGCAATTAAAGAAACACTGAAACAATCAGAGAGTCAGGTGGTGATTCCACGTGGTGGGAGTAGTACAGACAAGCTGAAAAAGCCTTAACGTCTTTTTCTTGTAAATGTTGTAAAGATTTATTATGGGAGGGATTGTACAGATAATACGTATTTTATGTGTAATGTTCCACCCATGCTCTCTGTGCCATCCTGCACGGCGACTATTGTGCTGTATTTTCTGTATTTCACATTGTGTTGCTGTCGTACGTGGGGGGTTAATTGTGGTGAGCTCTGTGTGTAACACATGTTAAACACATAATGCAGATGGTGCTGTATGCTGTTTGTAACACATAGGTGTATGCTGTATACAACACGAATTGTGCCACATGGTGCAGGTGGTGCTGTATGCTGTTTGTAACACAGGTGGTATATGTAACGCAGGTGGTGGTGGAGGCACTGGAGGAGCGGTGGCGGAGGGGGCACCTCTACACCTGGCTGGCTGACGTACTCGTGGCGCTCAACACCAACACCACGAAGCATGCGTACGACGAGCAGGTGATGTGCTTCCAGTCCGTCTGTTATTTTACCTTTGTGATCATACGTGTGAATTTTTTGTGCAAGTCGTGGAGGTGCGTTACGATTTGGACTGTTGAAGTTATGTTGGAAATGTTGGTGTCATTTGTACCGGTTCACCCGAAACTCTCACGACCAGATGTTCCCTAATACCAGAAAATCTCATCCCCAGATACACGCTCATACCAGGAAATTTCATCCCAGATTCTCCCTCATGCAAGGAAATTTCATCCCCAGATTCTCCCTCATGCAAGGAAATCTCCTCAATCCAGGAAATCTCATCCCCAAGTAATCCCTAATACCAGGAAATTTCATCCCCAGATTCACCCTCATGCCAGGTACTCCCATCCCCAGATACTCCCACCAGCCCACAATCATTCCCGCACCCCCTGGCCTACATCAGAAAACCTTACATAACTTATACCCCGTGTCTAATATGAGCTCCGTGCGTGCAGACACACAAGCAGTACAGCAGGAAGGCGCGGTGTGACAACGCGCCTCACATTTTCGCTGTGGCCGACAAGGCGCACCAGGACCTTATGCACCACAGGTACAGGGCACACACACCACATGTACAGGGTACACCACAGGTACAGGGCCCACCAGTAACTCCCCGCAAAAATTCACAATATTATCCTACTATATCGCTGCCCACTCCGTACATCGTGTTTTTTTCTAGTGACGATAAAATACATCCTCTGATTGAGTTAACAAGGAACCGCAAAATAGGAAAACTGCGATGCTTGTCGTATTTGCAATACTTTGGCTTTGTGCTGTTTTCTGCGTAAATTGCTGTCAGTCTCTTTCTTACCCCGAGGGTAGAGAGCAAGGGAAAGATGTGTGAGAGTGCGAGCAGGGCTTATTAAGGAGTGAAAGATAGCGCTGATGTTTAGTTCTAAAACAATTTCTATTGAGCATTCTAAACCATGTTAGCACTCAGTTATCGAACAACTCTCAGAAGATCAGTAACTCCTATCGTAACGTGATGTATATTTAGTCCATCATATTTATGCGTGTGTAAATACCGTGTAAGGGTGTAAATATCGAGTAGGGGATCTGAGATAATCGAGTACCCAACTCTGCTATACAGTACATAACAAACTACATACAGAACTAACTTGAATTTGTGAGCGAGAACGGTCTATCTTATTACATTCTATTTCTTCACGGTCTAGTTCATCATAGTCTATTTCATTAAAATCTATTTCATTAAAATCTATTTCATTAAAATCTATTTCATTAAAATCTATTTCATTAAAATCTATTTCATTAAAATCTATTTCATCACGGTCTAGTTCATCATAGTCTATTTCATTAAAATCTATTTCATCACTGTGTATTTTACCTCGTTCTAATATTAGGTGTAATACACACGCAACAGAATGGCATCTTTGATGTGCTCGTCGTGTCGTGAGACTAGCGAACTTGCCTCCGTCCAGGCAGACCCTGGTTCGAGTCCCGGCGCTGGTGGCGATTTTCTCTGTTGGGTATAGGGGAAAAATTCCAAGCACAATACCCCACTCTACCCAGGTGTCTGAAATGGGTACCGGTCTTGACCGGGGGAAAGCGTAATGGCGTCCTGGCGTTAGTTATAAGGCATTTGAAAATCCAATGCCTAAGGTGATATGTATCAGGCTTGAAATTGGAAATAAAGCATCCGTAGATGCCTTCATTATTATTATTTGAGCTTTTTGCCTGAGTACCAAACTCTTCTAAGCCTGAAAATTTTTGCTGGAGTGAAAGCAGCTTCTCTGTTGATTATAGAAAATAGACAAAATACGATACAGGGGACACTCTTCTACTCGCTAGACTTGCGCTTCTCGTAGCTCTCTTTGGCTTAAACAGGCTTGCAAAACATTGATGGGGCATATGAAAAGTGTTAACAATTTTTTTGAAGTAAATTGTATTTAATGGACCCAGTTTGTGTTTGGTATTGATAAAATTGCAAACAACTTTTGACTCTGAAGTGTGTGTATGGATATATACACACATGCATACGTATATGTACATATGTGTGTATGTGGGTATATATTTATATATATTTTTCTTTTTTTTTATGCTTCCTCAAAATGACATTTGTAAACATTGACCGAAACAAGCGATTTCATATATTATTTCCTGGCGTCAAGAATTGCGAAGTCTTATGTCATGTACATGTAAACTGTCAAAAGTGTTTTCACCCCGCAATGAAAATGCATCGTCCATGAAATTGTGTTATCTCTTACAATTTTCATTACATGTATTATCAGATGTAGATTAAGCTAGATTAGGAGTTCATTGCCCTCAATCATTTCTTTTGACTAGTGACACGAGTTTTTCAATACTCGTGTGTGTGTATCATCTAAGTGTATTAATTTTAAGATATTTTAAAAACCAATGATGGTACTTTTGTACCATCTCTATTGGAAATAAACCATTTTTTTTTCTTTTTTATGTGTACATATATGTGTATATATTTACATGTATGTGTGCACATATGTGTGTACTAAACTGACAACTAGCATTTTACTAGAGATAATGGTCATTTTCTGTTCACTCTCAACTTGTAACATTACCTAACTCGTCATCTCTTTATTATTGCAAAGCATTCATGTACCAACTATACATTTGTTGTACGATCATCCATTTATATTTAAATAAAATGCTTATTAACTAACGACCGTTATGTTAAAATTGTTGAATTAGAAATACAAAACTTATAATCTTCTTGGTCCTCATGCTTATGCGTACATATATATATATATATATGTCTGTATGTGTGTGTGTATGTATGTATGTATATATGTATGTACGTATATATATGTATATGGATTTGTATTTATATATATATATATTTTTTTTTCATGCTTCCTTAAAATGACACTTTTGAACATTTGCCGAAACAAGCGATTCATATATTATTTCCTGGCATCAATAATTGCGAAGTTTTATGTCATGTACATGTAAACTGTCAAAAGTTTTTTCACCCCACAATGAAAATGCATCGTCCATGAATTTGCGTTATCTCTTATAATTATCATTACATGTATTGTCAAATGTAGATTAAGCAAGATTAGGAGTACATTGCCCTCAATCATTTATTTTCGACTAGTGACACGAGTTTTTCAATACTCGTGTGTGTGTATCATCTAAGTGTATTAATTTTAAGATATTTAAAAACCAATGATTGTAATATTGTACAATCTCTATTGGAAATAAAGTTTTTTCTTTCTTTCTTTTCTTTCTTTCTGAATTTAAGTTGCATAGTGAACTTACGTTAGACCTATCGCAGTCAACGTGTTAAGACTTGAAAATGCAAAACTATTATGATAATACTAATGCTAGTGGAGCGATCAATGAAGAAGTGTCCTTTGACATGAATGCCTCCCCACAGGGAGAGTCAGACGGTCGTGCTGACGGGGGAGTCAGGGTCCGGCAAGTCGTTCTCCTTCGTCAAGGTGGTGGAGCATCTCTGCTACATCGGCGCTGTGAGATCATTTCACACATTTGTTTACCATAAGTTATGCATCTAGTTGATTGTTCCTCAAAACTATTACAATGGACTAGTTTTTAGCAACCCCAATCTAACTTTTTCGCCACCTGCATGCATGTTCTTCGCTGCCCAAGTAATAAAATCGCTTTGGCGGCAAAAAACATGCATACTCCGGTGAAAAAGTTGGACTGGGATGTATTCACCACAAGTGATGCATCAAGTTGGTTGTTTTTGGAAGCTATTACAATGGATGCGTTCGCGACCATTTTAGATACTGTATTTATTTACTTCAAGCGATGGTTCATGAATATAGATTGTTTCTTAAGGCTGTTACAATGAACGCGTTTGAGACCATTTTAGCAATGTATTTACCACAAGTGTTGCATAAAGTAGGTTCTTTCTTAACGCTAGTACAAAGCATATATTTGAATATAGCTGTTTGTGGGCCCGATTAGGTTCAGTGACTTCTAAAACATCCAATCATAAAGTGTACAATTGCTTTTAACCTAAAGCATTCATCATAAAGGCACACTAGTCTGCGTTGCAGTAACACACTCAGCAGTAACCCCCGCGTTGCAGCAACACAAAAGTACCGCAACCCGTGATGCAGCAACGCCAGTCAACACTGACCAACACCCACGTGTTGCAGCAACACATCAGAGTAACCCCCGCGTTGCAGCAACACGAGACAACACTGGCGACAACACCCCCAAGTAACACACCCACGTGGTAACACCTCTCGTGTTGCAACAATACAAAAGTAACACACCCCGCGTTGCAGCAACACTTGAGTAACACACCACGCGTTGCAGTAACACAGAAGTAACACACCCCGTGTGCAGCAACACAAAAGTAACACATCTCCGTGTTGCAACAACACAAATTAACACACCCCGCGTTGCAGCAACACGAGACAACACTGGCGACAACACCCCCAAGTAACACACCCACGTGGTAACACACCCCGCGTTGCAGCAACACAAAAGTAACACACCGCGCGTTGCAGCAACACTTGAGTAACACACCACGCGTTGCAGTAACACAAAAGTAACACACCCCGTGTGCAGCAACACAAAAGTAACTCATCTCCGTGTTGCAACAACACAAATTAACACACCCCGCGTTGCAGCAACACAAAAGTAACACACCCCGCGTTGCAGCAACACTTGAGTAACACACCACGCGTTGCAGTAACACAGAAGTAACACACACCGCGTTGCAGCAACACTTGAGTAACACACCACGCGTTGCAGTAACACAGAAGTAACACACCACGCGTTGCAGTAACACAAAAGTAACACACCCCGCGTTGCAGCAACACTTGAGTAACACACCACGCGTTGCAGTAACACAGAAGTAACACACCCCGCGTTGCAGCAACACTTGAGTAACACACCACGCGTTGCAGTAACACAGAAGTAACACACCACGCGTTGCAGTAACAAAAAAGTAACACACCCCGCGTTGCAGTAACACAAAAGTAACACACCACGCGTTGCAGTAACACAGAAGTAACACACCCCGCGTTGCAGCAACACTTGAGTAACACACCACGCGTTGCAGTAACACAGAAGTAACACACCACGCGTTGCAGTAACACAAAAGTAACACACCCCGCGTTGCAGCAACACAAAAGTAACACCCCCGCGTTGCAGCAACACTTGAGTAACACACCCCGCGTTGCAGCAACACTTGAGTAACACACCACGCGTTGCAGCAACACAAGACAACACTGGCGACAACACCCACAAGTAACACACCAACGTGGTAACACCCCCCGTGTTGCAACAACACAAAAGTAACACACCCCGCGTTACAGCAACACACAAAAGTAACACACCACGCGTTGCAGCAACACAAGACAACACTGGCGACAACACCCACAAGTAACACACCAACGTGGTAACACCCCCCGTGTTGCAACAACACAAAAGTAACACACCCCGCGTTACAGCAACACACAAAAGTAACACACCACGCGTTGCAGCAACACAAGACAACACTGGCGACAACACCCACAAGTAACACACCAACGTGGTAACACCCCCCGTGTTGCAACAACACAAAAGTAACACACCCCGCGTTACAGCAACACACAAAAGTAACACACCACGCGTTGCAGCAACACAAGACAACACTGGCGACAACACCCACAAGTAACACACCAACGTGGTAACACCCCCCGTGTTGCAACAACACAAAAGTAACACACCCCGCGTAACAGCAACACACAAAAGTAACACACCACGCGTTGCAGCAACACAAGACAACACTGGCGACAACACCCACAAGTAACACACCAACGTGGTAACACCCCCCGTGTTGCAACAACACAAAAGTAACACACCCCGCGCTACAGCAACACACAAAAGTAACACCCCCGCGTTGCACCAACACTTGAGTAACACACCACGCGTTGCAGCAACACAAAAGTAACACACCCCGCGTTGCAGCAACACTTGAGTAACACACCACGCGTTGCAGCAACACAAGACAACACTGGCGACAACACCCACAAGTAACACACCAACGTGGTAACACCCCCCGTGTTGCAACAACACAAAAGTAACACACCCCGCGTTACAGCAACACTTGAGTAACACACCACGCGTTGCAGCAACACAAGACAACACTGGCGACAACACCCACAAGTAACACACCAACGTGGTAACACCCCCCGTGTTGCAACAACACAAAAGTAACACACCCCGCGTTACAGCAACACACAAAAGTAACACCCCCCGCGTTGCAGCAACACGAGACAACACTAGCGAGGAAGACGGCGGCGGTGCAGACGGTGCTGGACGCGCTGGGCGACGCTGCAACGGAGCTCAACGCGAGCGCCACGCGCCACGTGCGTCACGTGGACGTCTTGTTCAGCCCCACGGGCCGTGCGTGCGGCCTGCGCGTCGCCCTCACGTGCCTCGACGTGCTCAGGCTCACCAACGTGCCCAGGTGGGGTCTCGTGTGTGTGTCTCGCGTGTGTGTGTGTCTCGTATGTGTCTCACGTGTGTCTCGCGTGTGTGCGTGTCGAGTTGGTGTCTTGTGTGTGTGTGTCTCGTGTGTGTCTCGCGTGTGTGTGTGTCGCGTGTGTGTGTCTCTTGTGCATTGCTTGCGTGCGTGTACATCACGTGACATGTGTGCGTATCACGTGTGCATCCTGCAGTTAGATGGTTCCCTCGCTTTACTCTTTTAAACTCAGAGATTACGCTTCATGCGTCCTGCCTCAGAGCAAATTGACCTGAGTGGAGCTATGGAAATTTGCTGCTGATCCTCTTGCACTCCAACCTCTCTCCTCTTCCACATCCACTCCCCCCCACCATTCCTCCCCCACTCCACCCCTCTCCACCACACCACCACTCCAACACCACCACCACTCCACCACTCTTCTACCACTCCCCCCACCACTTCACCACCACTCCACCACCCGCAGAGGCGAGGGCAACTTCCACCTGCTGTACCAGCTGTACGACGGGCTGTCGCAGACGTGCCGCCTGCCCACGTACGGCCTGACGGTCGGCCGCCGCTACGCCCTGCTGGCGCCGCACGACCACGACAGCGAGGTGTTCAACGCCGCCTGCCTCGCGCGGCTGGAGGAGGCCTTGACGGTGTGTTCCGCCTCACGGGGTGCTCTGCCTCACGGTTAGGTCACCCGCCTCACGGTTAGGTCACCCGCCTCACCGTTAGGTCACCCGCCTCACCGTTAGGTCACCCGCCTCACGGTTAGGTCACCCGCCTCACGGTTAGGTTGCCCGCCTCACCGTTAGGTCATTCGCCTCACCGTTAGGTCACCCGCCTCACTGTTAAGTCACCCGCCTCACGGTTAGGTCACCCGCCTCACGGTTAGGTCACCCGCCTCACTGTTAGGTTGCCCGCCTCACCGTTAGGTCGCTCGCCTCACTGTTAAGTCACCCGCCTCACGGTTAGGTCACCCGCCTCACGGTTAGGTCACCCGCCTCACGGTTAGGTTGCCCGCCTCACCGTTAGGTCGCTCGCCTCACTGTCACACATCAACTAATCTGAGGGAATAGGTAGGATTCTTGAGCTCGTACAAACGAGGTGTATAAGAATATAAATTCAAGTTGGACTCAATAGTTTGAAAAGTATGGAAGTATGGAAGTACGTCCCATCCTCGGTACAGTTGTGCGTCATTTTATGCCAACCTTAACTTATACGAATACAAATTAGCTCTACTTATTTATGCGTAAAGAAATCGGTTCTGGTGTAATTAGTTCTAGTCATTGCATAAAATGCAAATCGCTGTAGGCTTGAACTTAGGAAAGTTCGGTGTTTCTTGATTCTGAAAAAAATAATACATCAACAGTTTTTTCTCTCAACTCATGGATGTGATTGGAGACTACACCATGATCGGATGTAACCCATACATAGGATCCTTGTGTTGTGTGTTTGTTGTAGTAAATGAGATAGATCATATTGATGCGCTTTACGAAATATTTCACGATAGTCTTCGTAAATTCCTTCTTGCTTCCGACTTGCGTATCATTGCGTGTTTTTTCATCGTAGTTAATCCTAATTCATCTATATTCAGATTATAAACTGAAATAAATATGTGAATTTTCCTGGACATTAAATTGATTATATAAATTTGGTTTATTCAGCTTAACGGTGTATTTTCTGCTCCTCTGGTAATTATAGAAAATGGGAAAGGCGAATTCTGCTCATTGGCGTGCACTTTCATTTCCTTTTAGGATATGAACCGAAAAGCCTTTGCGATTCCGCATGTGAACGTAAAACACATCAATTAACTAGGGTAGCATTTTAATTATTCGATCAATTCCATTTATAAAATTCCCGTGTAGAAATGATTTCCTGCTTTTTAACTTGGAGTAAAGGAAGGGTTGAGTGAAGTGTTAACTCAATGAGTCAACCTCCTCTAACCTCTTCAACCAATTATCTCCATTTTCTACAATCACCAGAGGAGCCGCGCATACTCTAGCGAAAACACCACTTGTGATGGTCAGGAATCGAACCCTGTATGGATCTTTTTTGTTTGAAGTCTGATGCTTTGCCTAGCTAGCAGGAGAAGACAAAAACATTTCTGTTCTCTCGACAGCTGATTGGTTTCTCAGACGACGAAGTAAAGACGGCATATCACATCCTGGCCGCCATCTTGCATCTTGGCAACATGACATTCAGTGACGGCCCCGCAGCCCGCGTTCTCGACCAGGCGCCTGTTAGGGAGGGTGAGTTGAGGGTTGTTCTGGGAGTTGTTGGGTGCTGGGAGTGAGTGAGGGACGTTGGGTTGAGTGAGGGAACGTTGGGTTGAGTTAGGGAACGTTGGGTTGAGTGAGGGAACGTTGAATTGAATGAGGGAACGTTGGGTTGAGTGAGGGAACATTGGGTTGAGTGAGGGTTGTTCCGGGTGTGAGTGAGGGAGCGATGAGTTGAGTGAAGGAACGTTGGGTTGAGTGAGGGAACGTTGGGTTGAGTGTTGGAAGGTTGGGTTGAGTGAGGAAACGTTGAGGTGAGTGAGTGAACGTTGGATTGAGTGAAGGAACGTTGGGTTGAGTGAGGGAACGTTGGGTTGGGTTGAGTGTTGGAAGGTTGGGTTGTGTGAGGAAACGTTGAGGTGAGTTAGTGAACGTTGGGTTGAGTGTTGGAAGGTTGGGTTGTGTGAGGAAACGTTGAGGTGAGTTAGTGAACGTTGGGTTGAGTGTTGGAAGGTTGGGTTGAGTGAGGAAACGTTGAGGTGAGTTAGTGAACGTTGGGTTGAGAGACCGAAGGTTGAGTCGAGTGAGAAACGACTTCTTCAATCGAAATTTCACTCCCACGTCGGGTCTGTCAAATTTTAGGAGTTTCATATCTCTTGTTAACGTCTTCTCTCCAAGTTACCAAAGCGCAACTTTGCTGCGAGTTCCGCTGTTTTGTGCAGTTTTCGCCGTTTTTCAGAGCCCAGTGCGGTCATTATCCAGTGTTCAGGTATCCAGTTTACAGCTTGAGATTAGGGACCCTCACACGAGCCATAGAAAAAATAAAAGCACGATAGAGAAAAAGAAAAGCCGTTCATTTCCAATAAAAATGATGCTATAACCCCCTTTGCAATGTAGCCATGAAACAAGCAACCAACCAAGCAAATAACTATCATGTAAGGGTACAGTTTGCATTGAGGCTGCTTTATTCCAACTGGTATTTTTATCACTGGACGACTAACTGTGTCTCCACCACAGCTGCCCGCCAGCTGGGCGTGGACGACCGCAAACTGTCGTGGGCGCTGTGCCATCGCTGCGAGGTGACCCAATGTGGTGATGTGGTGCCCTGCCCTCTCTCTGGTGGGTTGTTGCCCCTCTGGTGGGTTGTTGTCCCCTCTGGTGGGTTGTTGTCCCCTCTGGTTGATGTTGTTGTCTCTCCTCCTCTACTCATCTCCCTTCTAGGGCTTCTCTCTATTTACGATGTCGCTTTGCCTTTAATACGTCGACTGCGATGGGTTAAACTGAGGTTCAAAATTCAACTCAAAATAAAGGTAATTTTAGAAATCAATTTTGAAAATACCGAACATTAAATAGATGGCGCCTTCATTTATGTTTCATTAGGTATACATAGAAATTGAGTTTGACTGCTGGTCGGTCAACAGCGTTATGAAAATACTCTCAGTGACCGCTGGTGGATAGCATTTTGAAGTATAAAGTTACTTTAAGATAAAATCTAATGTATAAAATATCAAAGCTATTTCCAATATTTTAGCATTCATTTTTTAAAGTTCCTTATATAATACATAACATATCTAAGCTATTTCCAATATTTTTAAAAGATAAATTTAAAAATATCGAAGCTATTTCCAATTTTTAAATGTATTTTTTAAAGTTCTCTAACACGTGACCATCTCACAGCCGCGCCCTTTGCCCCCAGGGCGCCAAGCATCCTCCGCCAGGGACGCCCTCATACAGGCGCTCTACTCACGCCTGGTCGACACCGTCGTCGAGCTCGTCAATGTCAAGATGGCGCCCAAGGCTGCCTACAAGTCAGGGCTGATGGCTTGCCTGTGTCTTATTTTGGTTAATTAATTGTTCCTGTATCGTAATCAAACGATTGAATTCGTTATAGTTATATCTGACAGGGAAATAACGACGAGTAAAGGAATGATCTAGCATGAGATTTATTCAAGTTCAAGACTGAGGATTGGGATATTGGTAGTACGGCAAGAGAGCTCAGAGATTCTGCGTTGCACATTATGCTGAACCACGAAAGCCTAGAGATCATGTTCTTCAGAACTAACGCATTGGCATAGCTGGTTGCGAGGCTTACGCTAAGTGGCTGTCATGTTAAGCGAACTCGAAGTGGTGACTACGCCGGCTTCGTTGCCGGTCAGGATCTTGTGGGTGAGCGGGCATTGGCCGCAGCGTGGGTAATGGGAGTATGCTACAGCACACATCACGTAGTGGGAGGGTGCGGTAGAGCATTTAGTAAGGAAGCTCTTGTATAAATTCGGTGAGGTTTTCTCCCTAGGCCTTGCTTTATGTAATTGAATCAGGGTTGCGAGGCAAAAGGTGGTGAAGAAGTTGATTTTAGCTAGGCCAACACGAGCCGTTGGTTTACAGTGGACTCTGGCTATATCAGAGAGCTTTGCTCCGCTCCCTAGAGCAGGGCAAGCCGTTGGTGTTCATGTTGGTTCATAACCGTTGGTGCCGTGGGTGTTCGTGTTGGTTCATAACCGTTGGTGCCGTGGGTGTTCATAAGTAACATGTTCTCTCGTGTTTTAAGCCCTAGGTTATGACTATTGAACCGAACTGTAAAATGAGACTGAGTGTAGACTGTAGAGAGTTCACTGAAGACTGTTGCTGCACAACAGAGCGTACTTCTTACATAAGCTCCGGAAGTGGCTGCAGAACAGTCTGTCCTACCGTTGGTTAGTTTGGGGTGGAGTTTCGGTGCACGACATTTGCTCAAGTTGCTCACACTTCGTGCTGTATAGGAAGTAGCGGCTGGAGTACAGCTTCAAGTACATTGGTCAGCGCGAGGTGGCGAGTCAATACGTGGTCTCCGTACGTATAGATAAGGTCTGGTTGTAGTGGCGAGAGGGCGTCACTTTGCCTGCTCGTAATAATTCTATTTAGTATTGGCGCTGATGATAATATAAACTGTACAGTGTTCCTGCTGAAACTTTTTCTCTTTAGCTTTCCTGCCTCAACTAAATCTACTGAGTATTTCTTTTGCTACTAATAACACTAAGTACTTCTCCCGTTACAAATTCAACTTCGTATTCATGTTGATACTTATTTTATATTATTCCTGCTTAGCTGATGTACGAGGCCTGTCGAAAAAGTATCCGACCTTAATTTTTCCCGCGCAAAGTAGTGATTCTAAGGCGGCGCCACTGTGCACGGTGGAAGGAGGAATCTTAATGCGCATGCTTGACTTTTTTCACCGCATTCACTTGGGCCAGTCACCAGGGTTGCCATATTGGCCTTTTTAAGGCCAAATATCACAAATCTGGCTTTTTTTGCAAGCGTTTGGCTTTGTGATTATGAGTTTGGCCTTTTTCTTAAATTTGGCTTTTTTCTGGCTTTTTTAGTCATTTTCCGGTTTTTTTGCCGTACAAGGCGTAAAACTTCAACGTGACAGTTGAACGCAGAGCAACAGGATCAGCTAGTCTCCAACAGGATTAGCTAGATCTTGCTTAATATTATAAAATCCTTTGCGAATATCAAATCAAGTAATTGAAGGAGAATTTGCAGATTTGCACAGGCTGTATTTAGCTCAGGATTGTATCAACATTAGTGAGCCGCAGTACCGAAAAATACCGGAAGCAGGAGGGCATTTTGACGGTGTTGAGATTCCTAAAGACACCATGCAGTTTTGACTTGGTTAAAGAACTCTCAGGTTATGCGCTCATTGCCTGGTGACTCCCGCTAGCAATGCTATTGTTGGAAGAATGGTTTCTATGGTTATAGCAGTCAAAACAAAGCCCAACATTAGATTACGAACTTGAAAGCTAGATGAGAAAGTTCAAATCCGAGCACATCTCAACAATATTTCTTATGTTGTAAGGACTTTAAAGTGGCCTCAAGAATGCAACCTTATATCAAATCAAGCATCTTTTATCAAACAGAAATCAAGAAACTAGCTCTCTGGCTGCTTCTACCTCTCAAACTTCTGCTGAGGATGAAAAGTCAAAGTAATTTATGTTATTCCTTGAAGAAAAGTGCAAGTTAGGTCTATTTTTTCTTTGTATGTAGATTTTTTAATGGCTAGTACAATTATGATACTCTGAGGCACGGGTCTCCAAACTACGGCCCGCGGGCCAAATCTGGCCCGCCAGTGTGATCAATCCGGCCCGCGACACTTAAGCCAATCGCGTACTCGGCGAGTACTCTAGAAATTATAGATAATGGCAGGAAAATCAAAACTTTTTTGGCCCTTGGAACTTACTGGAGCAATCAATATGGCCCTAAGTCTAGCAAATTTGGAGACCCCTGTGCCTATGGGCATCTACCTGCTATATTAGTTTACATATAAATAAATTTGGCCTTTTTTGGCCTTTTTCTTGGTAAAATTTGGCCTAAAATTCATGTAGCCATCTGGCAACCCTGCCAGTCACTGGCTGGTGGTCGCCAAGTAAGGTGCTGTTCTAAGTGTTTGTCGGATTTAGTTTTCTTGCAAGATGACTGAACGAATTGAGCAAAGACACTGCATCAAATTTTGTCAAAAGCTTGGTGATTCTCAAATTGAAACAATTCGTAAGATTCAGCAGGTGTTTGGGGAAGATGCTATGGGTGTAACACAAATTAAGGAGTGGTTCAACCGATTCAAAGATGGCCGCACATCAGCGGAGAGTGAGCAGCGTTGTGGCAGGCGTTGTGGCAGGCCGCACATTCATCCCATTTGATCCGCAATTTCTTGGCCAAACATGGAATTACGACCGTTCGCCAACCTCCCTACTCTCCAGACCTGGCTCCTTGCGACTTCTGGTTGTTTCCAAAATTGAAGACACCACTGAAAGGATCCCGTTTTGAAAGTAGAGAAGAGATAATGCGGAACGCGACGACAGAGCTGAACACCATTCCAAAAGAAGACTTCCAGAGGTGTTTCCGGCAGTGGAAGGATCGGTGGGCTAAGTGTGTGGAAGCACAAGGAGCCTACTTTGAAGGGGATTAGGGTCCCAACCCCGTCAGGTTGTTGAAGTATTTTTTCTGGGCAAAGGTCGGATACTTTTTCGACAGGCCTCGTATATTTAATGAGAATTTACTCCAATTGAAGTCTTCAATGGAACTTCTTGTTGTTGAATTTACGCGGATGTTAACCGCCTAATTTTTTTTAATTTTTCCTTATCAGCTTCACTGAAATAAAAGAAATCTCTGTGTGGTGATCTTAGACTTGTAGATAAGGTTACAGGGGAAACTTCTCCGTTTTAAGACTTGCACTTCACTTTCACCCTTATGTATAAACGCTGGAAACCCTTCTGCAATGCAACTGTAATGATACAACGTACTGTAACAACGTTTAAATAATATAAATCCAAAGCCTCGTTACAGAAGGACGTTTGAACAAATTAAAATTTATCTCACCATTGCTGCCGGAAATAAGAATTTTTATTTATCTCCTTTGCTGCAGGAAGTTCAAAAAATTGAAATCTTCTCGTTGATACAGGAAGTTTGAAAAATTGAAATTGATCCCCTCGCTGCTACAGGACGTTTGCAAAACACGACATTTATCTCCTGGTTACTGCAGGAAGTTTGAAAAAATATAATTTGATCTTATTTCTGTAGGAAGTTCGAAAAAATATAAATCGATCTTCTTATTTCTGCAAGAAGTTTGAAAAAATATAAATCGATCTTCTTATTTCTGCAGAAGTTTGAAAAAATATAAATCGATCCTCTTATTTTTATAGGAGTTTGAAAATGTAATTTGATCTTCTTGTTGCAGCAGGAAGGGCCCCCGCCTGGCGGTGGGGGTGCTGGACATGGCGGGCTTTGAGGCGACGGATCACAACGGCCTAGAGCAACTCATGGTGAACGTGCTGAACGAGCAGCTCCAGTTCTATTACAACCAAGTCATGTTCACCTGGGAGATGGTGAGGTGGGGGTGGTGAGGTAGGGGTTGGTGAGGGGGGGGGTGGTGAGGTGGAGGGTGGTGAGGTGGGGGATGGTGAGGTGGGGGATGGTGAAATGGGGGATGGTGAGGTGGGGAATGGTGAGGTGGGGGGTGGTGAGGTGGAGGGTGGTGAGGTGGGGGGTGGTGAGGTGGAGGGTGGTGAGGTGGGGGATGGTGAGGTGGGGGATGGTGAAATGGGGGATGGTGAGGTGGGGAATGGTGAGGTGGGGGGGTGGTGAGGTGGAGGGTGGTGAGGTGGGGGATGGTGAGGTGGGGGATGGTGAAATGGGGGATGGTGAGGTGGGGAATGGTGAGGTGGGGGGTGGTGAGGTGGGGGATGATGAGGTGGGGGGTGGTGAGGTGGGGGATGGTAAGGTGGGGGATGGTAAGGTGGGAAATGGTGAGGTGGGAAATGGTGAGGTGGGAGATGGTGAGGTGGGGGGGTGGTGAGGTGGGGGATGGTGAGGTGGGGGGTGGTGAGGTGGGGGATGGTGAGGTGGGGGATGGTGAGGGGGGGGATGGTGAGGTGGGGGATGGTGAGGTGGGGGATGGTGAGGTGGGGGATGGTGAGGTGGGGGGGGGGGTAAGGTGGGGGATGGTGAGGTGTGGGATGGTGAGGTGGGGGATGGTGGTAAGGTGGGGGATGGTGAGGTGTGGGATGGTGAGGTGGGGGATGGTGAGGTGGGGGATGGTGAGGTGGGGGATGGTGAGGTGGGGGATGGTGAGGTGGGGGATGGTGAGGTGCGAGATGGTGAGGTGGGGGATAGTGAGGTGGGGGGTGGTGAGGTGGGGGATGGTGAGGTAGGGGATGGTGAGGTAGGGGATAGTGAGGTAGGGGATGGTGATGGGAGATGGTGAGGTGGGGGATGGTGAGGTGGGGGATGGTGAGGCGGGGGGTGGTGAGGTGGGGGATGGTGAGGTGGGGAGTGGTCAGGTGGGGGATGGTACGGTGGGGGATGGTACGGTGGGGGATGGTGCGGTGGGGGATGGTGCGGTGGGGGATAGTGAGGCGGGGGATGGTGAGGTGGGGGGATAGTGGGGCGGGGGATGGTGGAGGAAGAAGGTGATATAGAACACACAGGCAGGACACTGAGGACAGGCTTTAGTGTTAATCCTCCTAGTCAGGAAGCGCGAACTTGAGTCTCTTTACAGGTTAAGAACTCAAAATCATTTTTAATATAAACGAGGCTGTAGAATGGAGCAGTCAATTGAGAGATTAAAGGCAGCCTACAACACTTATACTATGAGCAGTTGTGGCAGGAAATTATATTTTTTGATATGTGAACTAAGGAAAGGCTGTGGTGTCTGTCGCGTCGGTGACAAGGTTGTCGGTTGAACTGTGCATTGTGCATTGCGTTGTGTTCTGTCTTAATTGAATATTTTTGTCGTAGGTAGGGAGGTTTCAACTAACATATCTAATTTAATTCCATACAACATTTGAATTATATCTTTATCGTGATTATGGAGGCTTTAACTTACATATCTCACCCAGTCCCACACACACAACACACACGCTTGTGCCGTTTTTGAGGTTAGGTAGACTTCAACTAACATATCTCCCTTGATCCCACTGAAAATACGAGTTTTCTCCAAATATAATCATAATCCCCGGCCATGCAGACTGACTACGAGAGCGAGGGCGTATCAGAGACCCAAAACTTCAGTTTCCCCGACAACCGGCACCTGCTGGAGCTGTTCCTCGCCAAGCGCACCGGCCTCTTCGACCTGCTGGAGGAGTGCGCCAAGAACGGGGCCGATGATTCCACCCTCGACGGTGGGTGCCACCGTAGAAAAACCAGGTAGCGTCAAACCAGTTGACCGTGTCACAATTCTGACGTCATGGCATCGAACCAATAGCAGCGCTCAGACTGCGTCTGGCAACACTGCTAGCACCAAATCTGGGATCACTCTTTAGCTAACGACATGTCGCAATGGTGATGTCATCCACTGTGCCTGAAATACCACGGTAGAAAAAACCAGGTAGCGTCAACCAGTCTTTTTCCGTCGAATGCGTCACAATGCTGACGTCATGGCATCGAACCAATAGCTAAGCTCAGATTGCGTCTGGCAATACCGCTAGCTTCAAATGAGGCGCCACTATTGGCCTAATGACATGTTGCAATGGTGACGTCATAGTATCGAACCAATAGTAGCTCTCGGATTGCGTCTGGCAACACTGCTTACCCCATATCTGGCATCACTCTTTGCCTAACGACGTGTCGCAATGGTGACGTCATCCAGTGTTTTGAAATGGAGCCTTTCTATTGGCTAGACGAACATGAGGAAGTGTATTTTTTCCTATATTAATGACTTTACCTTGTTTCCTCTGCTAGGTTGGGTGCTCTGTGGGAACTCACTTTAGGGCCCACTTCTGTGCGTGGGGGTCGGTGTCAGGGATTTCTTTCTACGCAAATAATTCAATTTGCGTTGATTGTGATTGATTTTATCATATCCGCATTGGCCTTTTTTCTAACCTACGTATGTACTGTAATTGATTTGTGTTCATAGTGGTTGAAAATTTTGAATTGTTTCTTGTATTTTATTACCATCTCTAGCCTTTGTGTTTATTTATTTGGGCTCATTCCGATTGTAAATTTCACAAATTGATCTTTCTCTACGACCGAAACTATCATGACAAACCAAAGTTTGTCTTCTACTTAGGCTGCTATGATTCAATTTATTTAAACTCTAGCCATAAAGATCCAATTATTTTGTTTTTGCTAATGAAATTTGGTTGCTGATCTGATAGATTTAGCGTACTCGTGTGTCTGGGCTCACTGATTGTTTTATAAATTATAATAATAGATTTGAAAGGAGCACTGTTTTACTGCATTGTATTACACTGTATTGTAATACTGTATTTTCGTATGAAATATTTACACCCTATTGTATTACTGTTTTTTGTATGAAATATTCACTCTGTATTGTATTACTGTTTCAGTGCTACTGTTTTATTTGTGACGTGTGGAATACGCATCACACTTTTCACGAAAAGACCCTGGTTCGATACCAGTCTGGCACCCGTTATATTTTCACCAGAGAGTACGCAGTTCTTACGGTGATTATAGAAAACGGAGAAAGCAGGCAGAAGAGGTTAACTCGTCTACTGATAGAGCTTGCACTTCACTCCCTTACATTGAGAAACTGAGAAACCGTTTTCACCACTTCAGTGTGATAATAAAGCGATGAAAATTGTTCTCTACATCGTAGGTTTAATAATGAAGGGATCGCTACTGTTTTCTACATCAGAGACTTAAAAATGAAGTGATCAATATTGTTTTATACATCGCAGGTTTAATAATGCAGGGATTAATACTGTTTTCTACATCGTAAGTTGAATAACGAAGTATTAACCATCGTTTTTTCCATCCTAGGTTTGATAGCTATAGTAAAGCGATTCATATTGTCAACTGCCTTCAATAAAGAAGCGATTAAATGTTGGCCACGACAGGGAAGCTGAGCAGCCGCGCAGACGGCCGGCTGGTGACGCGCATGGCCCCGAACACGTTCGCGGTGGCGCACTACGTCGGGCGCGTCAAGTACGACATCACCAACATGGTCGAGCGCAACAAGGATCACATCACAACCGGTCAGAGCCCGATGCTTCTCGAATTCATTTCGGATACGTTTCGTGTTTAAAACGGTTTTTCGCATTCATTTCGGATACGTTCCAGCTTTAGAGCAGTGTGTTTTTCCACAAGGGGTTATTTGTTCTCCTTGACCGTTTTTTTTATGCTGAACTACGGCATTCAGTTAGGATACGTTAATCTGCTCAAAGCCGTGTGCATTTTCACAAGGTGATATGTTTGCCCTAAAAATTTATGCTAAGCTGCGGCATTCGCTTGGGATACGGGAGACTCTAGTCTCAGCTGTCATGGTGGATTTCATGATTCACTTATACAAACATCTCTTAGATATTTTATTTCACATTGAATTTGTAGATTCTGCTTCATGCTGTATGGATTAGAGTCTTGGGGTTTGAGAGCAGCTGAGAGAAAGAAGCTAGATGTGTTCGAGTTTAAGTGTTTAAGGAGCATGTTTGGAGTAACAAGAAGATATAGGGTTAGGAATGAGTTGGTTAGGGGGCAAACGGGTGTTGTCAAAAAGATGAGTAGGCGGATGGATGAAAAAGTGCTTGAACGGTTTGGGCATGTTGAAAGAATGAATGTTGAGCGGCGGGTAAAAAAGATTTATACGCCGAAGGTGAGTGGTAGTAGAGCGCGAGGAAGGCCACGGATGAGTTGGATAGATGGGTGAAACGCGCATTGTATGAGAGGGGTTTGACTGTGGGCGTGGCGAGAAGGATGACCGCGGACAGAAGTGAGTGGAAGCAGTGTATAGGGATGTAATTATTGACGCGGTCACTGGAAGCCTGCCCACATGTGATGGGGTATATGGTGTGTCCTGTTATGTGCGGGGGGAGGCTGCACACAAATGAAGCGATCGGGATAAACCAGCTATGGCTGTCGGGCCTGACTGTGGAAAAGGATTGTGCTGGGCTACTATTGATCCGGGTAGTTCTGGTGCGGCCTGTGCTGCCTCTGCGGCTCCTAGTGACTAAGGATGAAAAACTCCCCTAACTCCATGCTAAAAGATGCCTTCCTTTTTTTGGAATCATTTGTTGCGGTTAGGGAGCTTAACTTAGCATCTAATCTAAGCTAATTTAATGTAATTCAATGTAATCCAATGTAATCTAATGCAATCTAATCTAATGTAATTAAATGTAAATTTATGTAATCTAATCTGATGTAATTTAATGCAATCTAATGTAATCAATAGCAATCTAATCTAATGTAATCTAATCTAGTCTAATTAAATCTAATGTAATGTAATCTTATCTAGTCTAATCAAATCTAATGTAATGTAATCTAATCAAGTCTAATCAAATCTAATGTAATGTAAAATAATCTAATCTAATGTAATCTTATCCCCCGTGGGCCAGAGCTGGTGCACACCCTGCGGGGGTCGACGCTGCCGCTGGTGTCGGCCATGTTTTCAGCTCAGCTGACCCGCACGGGGCAGCTGCCCCCCAACGCCATTGCCTCCCGCTTCCCCAGAGCTGCCAACCTCGACGCTGTTGGTGTTTGGGGGTGTTTGTTGGTGTAGAGTTCGTGCATGTGTGTGAATTACTGAAAGTATTTCAGTACAGTTTAGTTCGTGTATGTGTACGTAATATGTATGTATTACCATTGAGTATTTATTGGAATAGCGTTCGTGCATGTGTATGTATTGTATATTACTGTGGGTATTTATTGCAATATAGTTCGTGAATATCATATATTAGGCTTATGTATTACTGAAGGGTATTTATTGCAATATATTTCATGTATATCGTACAATAGGTTTATATATCCCTTACATATGATGAGGATTTGATAAGCTTGGGCTGAGGTAGAATTTTTGATTAGTTGTCCTTTTCCTATCAGGAAGAAACACCTGGCCGACAGTGTGAGGTGACGAATCTTAGATCTTTCGCATGAAACGTCAACGCTCTTCACGATAGCGCCATGATGACCGAACTGAATTCATTTGCCTATCGTTCGTGAGGTCTCCCATGTCAACAATTCATTAGCCTATCGTTCGTGAGGTCTCCCATGTCAACAATTCATTAGCCTATCGTTCGTGAGGTCTCCCATGTCAACAATTCAGTTGCCTATCGTTCGTGAGGTCTCCCATGTCAACAATTCATTAGCCTATCGTTCGTGAGGTCTCCCATGTCAACAATTCAGTTGCCTATCGTTCGTGAGGTCTCCCATGTCAACAATTCATTTGCCTATCGTTCGTGAGGTCTCCCATGTCAACAATTCATTTGCCTATCGTTCGTGAGGTCTCCCATGTCAACAATTCATTTGCCTATCGTTCGTGAGGTCTCCCATGTCAACAATTCATTTGCCTATCGTTCGTGAGGTCTCCCATGTCAACAATTCATTTGCCTATCGTTCATGAGGTCTCCCATGTCAACAATTCATTTGCCTATCGTTCGTGAGGTCTCCCATGTCAACAATTCATTTACCTATCGTTCGTGAGGTCTCCCATGTCAACAATTCATTTGCCTATCGTTCGTGAGGTCTCCCGTGTCAACAATTCATTTGCCTATCGTTCGTGAGGTCTCCCATGTCAACAATTCATTTGCCTATCGTTCGTGAGGTCTCCCATGTCAACAATTCATTTGCCTATCGTTCGTGAGGTCTCCCATGTCAACAATTCATTTGCCTATCGTTCGTGAGGTCTCCCGTGTCAACAATTCATTTGCCTATCGTTCGTGAGGTCTCCCGTGTCAACAATTCATTTGCCTATCGTTCGTGAGGTCTCCCATGTCAACAATTCATTTGCCTATCGTTCGTGAGGTCTCCCATGTCAACAATTCATTTGCCTATCGTTCGTGAGGTCTCCCATGTCAACAATTCATTTGCCTATCGTTCGTGAGGTCTCCCATGTCAACAATTCATTTGCCTATCGTTCGTGAGGTCTCCCATGTCAACAATTCATTTGCCTATCGTTCGTGAGGTCTCCCATGTCAACAATTCATTTGCCTATCATTCGTGAGGTCTGTCGTGACCCTCTTTATTTTGTCTCGCTGAGGTCACGGTCTTCATTTTCTTCTGCCGTCATTCTTTGTTGCGATGCATGATATTTTTCCATGTGATATTATTAGTCGTGACATTAAGATTATTCGTCACATTTCTTTTATTTTCTACTTGTTAATATCAAGGTAGCTGCCACCAACTCAGAGTAAGTCTGAGTAAATATTTAATTCAATCTTCGGTAAGCGTTGCGAACGGCTTAAGGCCATAAATTAATCGTGCATTCTAGCCGTGTTTCCTGGCTTCAAACATTATCTTTTCTTTCCAAATCAATCTATCTCATCTCTTCCTATCTATCTGAAGGATATGAAGAACACAAGGACATTAAAGAAATTCTCTATTGGACAAGAGAAATTATTGATACATTAATCATCGAAATTACGCATTAATTGAATAAATGTGACTTCCGCACTCGCAATCCTAACATACTTAGAAGCTTGAGCGGGGACTCGGATCGACATAATATCAGAGAGGGACTTAACTGAGATTTGGAGATCAGGGCTCGCAGTTTGAATGTCGCCTGGCTGGCGCGCTGGAGCAAGGCCGCCATGTTTTGTTGAGGGCAGAGAGACCAGGTTGATGGCTCCGACAGTTAGCAGTCTAGATTGGCAATCTCTAATTTACGTTAAATTGGCACTGCGGTTGAGTATTCTTGAAGTAAATCACTTTCGAGCGAATGAGGGCACAGATGTTCTAGGATGACTTGAAATAGTGGATTTAAGAGGCAAGCCTCGACCCATCTGGGCCGGGGTTGATAATTTGAGCTCGTACGTGACCGTTCTCGTTCGTCTTCCTCGCCCGACTGACGCTCTCTCCCTCTGAGTCCCTCAGGCAACCCGCCTCTGGCGTCACCTTGAGGTGCCAACTTTGAATAACATCCTAACAAGGTTACCAATAAGAACGTGATATATCCCTACTATCGAATAGAAAACATACATCATTAACCTTACCCTCATTACTATATAAAAATCCCCACAAACAATGTTATACATATTAATTAAAGCAAATGAAGACATCCGTTGAGGTTCTTGGCATCTTCGGCTGGCGTGATCGTTCGCTACTTGTATCGGCGACGTTCGAACGTTGTTCCTGAAGAGTCGATTGTTCTAGAATTCAACGATGTGATGCTTTCTCGCAGAAATCAGGCTTAATATTCGGTCTTTTGAATCATTTATGAATAAGTCGTTGGCCGGACGATTATTCAGATCCTTAGCGATGTTCCGTACACAGTTATGCGGAGAAGCATAACAGGTCTCCCATGTCAACAATTCATTTGCCTATCGTTCGTGAGGTCTCCCATGTCAACAATTCATTTGCCTATCGTTCGTGAGGTCTCCCATGTCAACAATTCATTTGCCTATCGTTCGTGAGGTCTCCCATGTCAACAATTCATTTGCCTATCGTTCATGAGGTCTCCCATGTCAACAATTCATTTGCCTATCGTTCGTGAGGTCTCCCGTGTCAACAATTCATTTGCCTATCGTTCGTGAGGTCTCCCATGTCAACAATTCATTTGCCTATCGTTCGTGAGGTCTCCCATGTCAACAATTCATTTGCCTATCGTTCGTGAGGTCTCCCGTGTCAACAATTCATTTGCCTATCGTTCGTGAGGTCTCCCATGTCAACAATTCATTTGCCTATCGTTCGTGAGGTCTCCCATGTCAACAATTCATTTGCCTATCGTTCGTGAGGTCTCCCATGTCAACAATTCATTTGCCTATCGTTCGTGAGGTCTCCCGTGTCAACAATTCATTTGCCTATCGTTCGTGAGGTCTCCCATGTCAACAATTCATTTGCCTATCGTTCGTGAGGTCTCCCGTGTCAACAATTCATTTGCCTATCGTTCGTGAGGTCTCCCATGTCAACAATTCATTTGCCTATCGTTCGTGAGGTCTCCCATGTCAACAATTCATTTGCCTATCGTTCGTGAGGTCTCCAATGTCAACAATTCATTTGCCCATCGTTCGTGAGGTCTCCCATGTCAACAATTCATTTGCCTATCGTTCGTGAGGTCTCCCATGTCAACAATTCATTTGCCTATCATTCGTGAGGTCTCCCATGTCAACAATTCATTTGCCTATCGTTCGTGAGGTCTCCCATGTCAACAATTCATTTGCCTATCGTTCGTGAGGTCTCCCATGTCAACAATTCATTTGCCTATCGTTCGTGAGGTCTCCCGTGTCAACAATTCATTTGCCTATCGTTCGTGAGGTCTCCCATGTCAACAATTCATTTGCCTATCGTTCGTGAGGTCTCCCATGTCAACAATTCATTTGCCTATCGTTCGTGAGGTCTCCCGTGTCAACAATTCATTTGCCTATCGTTCGTGAGGTCTCCCATGTCAACAATTCATTTGCCTATCGTTCGTGAGGTCTCCCATGTCAACAATTCATTTGCCTATCGTTCGTGAGGTCTCCCGTGTCAACAATTCATTTGCCTATCGTTCGTGAGGTCTCCCGTGTCAACAATTCATTTGCCTATCGTTCGTGAGGTCTCCCATGTCAACAATTCATTTGCCTATCGTTCGTGAGGTCTCCCATGTCAACAATTCATTTGCCTATCGTTCGTGAGGTCTCCCATGTCAACAATTCATTTGCCTATCGTTCGTGAGGTCTCCCATGTCAACAATTCATTTGCCTATCGTTCGTGAGGTCTCCAATGTCAACAATTCATTTGCCCATCGTTCGTGAGGTCTCCCATGTCAACAATTCATTTGCCTATCGTTCGTGAGGTCTCCCATGTCAACAATTCATTTGCCTATCATTCGTGAGGTCTCCCATGTCAACAATTCATTTGCCTATCGTTCGTGAGGGCTTCCATGTCAACAATTCATTTGCCTATCGTTCGTGAGGTCTCCCATGTCAACAATTCATTTGCCTATCGTTCGTGAGGTCTCCCATGTCAACAATTCATTTGCCTATCATTCGTGAGGTCTCCCATGTCAACAATTCATTTGCCTATCGTTCGTGAGGTCTCCCATGTCAACAATTCATTTGCCTATCGTTCGTGAGGTCTCCCATGTCAACAATTTATTTGCCTATCGTTCGTGAGGTCTCCCATGTCAACAATTCATTTGCCTATCGTTCGTGAGGTCTCCCATGTCAACAATTCATTTGCCTATCGTTCGTGAGGTCTCCCATGTCAACAATTCATTTGCCTATCGTTCGTGAGGTCTCCCATGTCAACAATTCATTTGCCTATCATTCGTGAGGTCTCCCATGTCAACAATTCATTTGCCTATCGTTCGTGAGGTCTCCCATGTCAACAATTCATTAGCCTATCGTTCGTGAGGTCTCCCATGTCAACAATTCATTTGCCTATCGTTCGTGAGGTCTCCCATGTCAACAATTCATTAGCCTATCGTTCGTGAGGTCTCCCATGTCAACAATTCATTTGCCTATCGTTCGTGAGGTCTCCTATGTCAACAATTCATTTGCCTATCGTTCGTGAGGTCTCCCATGTCAACTTCTGGCGTGATTTATCCTCTTGAACTTCAAATTTCAAATTTCCTATGGAACTTCTTGACCTGATGAAATTCTGCGAAAATTACACATTATTTTGTTAAATTACAGAATGTTGACTGTTTGGTTGTTTTTTGTACCGGAGTGTTGGATGTTTGATTGTTTTTTGTACCAGAGTGTTGGATGTTTGACTGTTTTTTAGACCAGCGTATTGTATGTTTGACTGTTTTTTTTACCGGAGTGTTGACTGATTGATTATTTTTGACGAGAGCATTTGCTATCTGTTTGTTTTTGAATGAAGTGATGATTTCTTGATTATTTTTTAACCTGCGTGTTGTCTATTCGACTGTCCGAAGTGATGACTGTTTAACTGATTTTTGACCGGAGAACTGTCTATTGACTGTTTTTTACCCTAGTTTTGTCGACTTGATTATTTATTTACCCTAGTTTTGTCTCTTTGACTATTTTTGACCTCTTTGTTGACAGTTGGATTTCTTTAACTATTTTCCTCACTCCATTCCCCCAGAAAAACATCCCTAAGGAGAGCAGCAACGCAGGGAAGCTCTCGCAGTCCCGCCACCTGCAGACGCAGGGCCTGGCATTCCGGCACTCCCTCATCACACTCCTCTACCGCCTCACTCACTCCACTCCCCACTTTGTGAGGTGAGACGTGCCTCCTCTACCGCCTCACTCACTCCACTCCCCACTTTGTGAGGTGAGGCGTGCCTCCTCTACCGCCTCACTCACTCCACTCCCCACTTTGTGAGGTGAGGCGTGCCTCCTCTACCACCTAACCCACTCCGCTCCCCATTTTGTGAGGTGAGGCGTGCCTCCTCTACCGCCTCACTCACTCCACTCCCCACTTTGTGAGGTGAGACGTGCCTCCTCTACCGCCTCACTCACTCCACTCCCCACTTTGTGAGGTGAGACGTGCCTCCTCTACCGCCTCACTCACTCCACTCCCCACTTTGTGAGGTGAGGCGTGCCTCCTCTACCGCCTCACCCACTCCACTCCCCACTTTGTGAGGTGAGGCGTGCCTCCTCTACCACCTAACCCACTCCGCTCCCCATTTTGTGAGGTGAGGCGTGCCTCCTCTACCGCTTCACCCACTCCACTCCCCACTTTGTGAGGTGAGGCGTGCCTCCTCTACCACCTCACCCACTCCACTCCCCACTTTGTGAGGTGAGGCGTGCCTCCTCTACCGCCTCACTCACTCCACTCCCCACTTTGTGATGTGAGGCGTGCCTCCTCTACCGCCTAACCCACTCCGCTCCCCGTTTTGTGAGGTGAGGCGTGCCTCCTCTACCGCTTCACCCACTCCACTCCCCACTTTGTGAGGTGAGGCGTGCCTCCTCTACCGCCTCACCCACTCCACTCCCCACTTTGTGAGGTGAGGCGTGCCTCCTCTACCACCTAACCCACTCCGCTCCCCATTTTGTGAGGTGAGGCGTGCCTCCTCTACCGCTTCACCACTCCACTCCCCACTTTGTGAGGTGAGGCGTGCCTCCTCTACCGCCTCACCCACTCCACTCCCCACTTTGTGAGGTGTGGCGTGCCTCCTCTACCGCCTTACTCACTCCACTCCCCACTTTGTGAGGTGAGGCGTGCCTCCTCTACCGCTTCACCCACTCCACTCCCCACTTTGTGAGGTGAGGCGTGCCTCCTCTACCGCTTCACCCACTCCACTCCCCACTTTGTGAGGTGAGGCGTGCCTCCTCTACCGCTTCACCCACTCCACTCCCCACTTTGTGAGGTGAGGCGTGCCTCCTCTACCGCCTTACTCACTCCACTCCCCACTTTGTGAGGTGAGGCGTGCCTCCTCTACCGCTTCACCCACTCCACTCCCCACTTTGTGAGGTGAGGCGTGCCTTCTCTACCGCCTCACTCACTCCACTCCCCACTTTGTGAGGTGAGGCGTGCCTCTACCGCCTCACCCACTCCACTCCCCACTTTGTGAGGTGAGGCGTGCCTCCTCTACCGCTTCACCCACTCCACTCCCCACTTTGTGAGGTGTGGCGTGCCTCCTCTACCGCCTCACCCACTCCACTCCCCACTTTGTGAGGTGAGGCGTGCCTCCTCTACCGCTTCACCCACTCCACTCCCCACTTTGTGAGGTGAGGCGTGCCTCCTCTACCGCCTCACTCACTCCACTCCCCACTTTGTGAGGTGAGGCGTGCCTCCTCTACCGCCTCACTCACTCTACTCCCCACTTTGTGAGGTGAGGCGTGCCTCCTCTACCGCCTCACTCACTCCACTCCACACTTTGTGAGGTAAGGCGTGCCTCCTCTACCGCCTCACTCACTCCATTCCCCACTTTGTGAGGTGAGGCGTGCCTCCTCTACCGCCTCACCCACTCCACTCCCCACTTTGTGAGGTGAGGCGTGCCTCCTCTACCGCCTCAACCACTCCACTCCCCACTTTGTGAGGTGAGGCGTGCCTCCTCTACCGCCTCGCCCACACCACTCCCCACTTTGTGAAGTGAGGCGTGCCTCCTCTACCGCCTCACTCACTCCAATCCCCACTTTGTGAGGTGAGGCGTGCCTCCTCTACCGCCTAACCCACTCCGCTCCCCATTTTGTGAGGTGAGGCGTGCCTCCTCTACCGCCTCACTCACTCCACTCCACACTTTGTGAGGTGAGGCGTGCCTCCTCTACCGCCTCACTCACTCCTCTCCCCACTTTGTGAGGTGAGGCGTGCCTCTACCGCCTCACCCACTCCACTCCCCACTTTGTGAGGTGAGGCGTGCCTCCTCTACCGCCTCACTCACTCTACTCCCCACTTTGTGAGGTGAGGCGTGCCTCCTCTACCGCCTCACCCACTCCACTCCCCACTTTGTGAGGTGAGGCGTGCCTCCTCTACCGCCTCAACCACTCCACTCCCCACTTTGTGAGGTGAGGCGTGCCTCCTCTACCGCCTCGCCCACACCACTCCCCACTTTGTGAAGTGAGGCGTGCCTCCTCTACCGCCTCACTCACTCCAATCCCCACTTTGTGAGGTGAGGCGTGCCTCCTCTACCGCCTAACCCACTCCGCTCCCCATTTTGTGAGGTGAGGCGTGCCTCCTCTACCGCCTCACTCACTCCACTCCACACTTTGTGAGGTGAGGCGTGCCTCCTCTACCGCCTCACTCACTCCTCTCCCCACTTTGTGAGGTGAGGCGTGCCTCTACCGCCTCACCCACTCCACTCCCCACTTTGTGAGGTGAGGCGTGCCTCCTCTACCGCCTCACTCACTCTACTCCCCACTTTGTGAGGTGAGGCGTGCCTCCTCTACCGCCTCACCCACTCCACTCCCCACTTTGTGAGGTGAGGCGTGCCTCCTCTACCGCCTCAACCACTCCACTCCCCACTTTGTGAGGTGAGGCGTGCCTCCTCTACCGCCTCGCCCGTTCCACTCCCCATTGTGAGGTGAGGCGTGCCTCCGCTACCGCCTCACTCACTCCTCTCCCCACTTTGTGAGGTGAGGCGTGCCTCTACCGCCTCACCCACTCCACTCCCCACTTTGTGAGGTGAGGCGTGCCTCCTCTACCGCCTCGCCCACTCCACTCCCCATTGTGAAGTGAGGTGTGCCTCCCCTACCGCCTCACTCACTCCATTCTCCACTTTGTGAGGTGAGGCGTGCCTCCCCTACCACCTCACCCACTCCACACCCCACTTTGTGAGGTGAGGCGTGCCTCTGCCTCATTTCACTGCCTCACTGCCGGTTTACAACTTGCCCCAAACTTGTATCTATAAAAAACAGTCCTAATTTTTCAGAATCCAAATCAAGCGCCGCATTCGTTGAACATAAGGAACTAATTTTTCTCCGTATGAGTCGAGGTTTGTCAGTGCGAGTTGATATCGTATAGGTCGTGGATGTTTCATGCAATATGCATTTTTGGCTGTGCACATTTCACGCTGCATACATTTCACGCAATACACACTTCACGCAGCACATATTTTGCACAATACAAATTTCACGGAACACACATTTCACGCGGTGCTCATTCCGTACAGCATGCATTTCACGCAGTGCACACTTCATGCAGCACACAGTTTACGCAGTACATGTGCGCACGCAGGTGCATCCGCGGCAGCATGGAGGATGCGGACGCATTTGACGCAGCGATGGTGAAGCACCAGGTCAAGTACCTCGCGCTCTGCGACACCGTCACCATTCGCCAGCAGGGCTTCTCCTGCCGCATACCCTTCGATACCTTCCTCAAAAGGTCGCCTTCTTCATGTCTTGCTTCCAGTTGATGCGTTATTTGCTGTTGATAAATAATTTTCAGTTGAAACATGTTTGTTAACATATTACTCTCAGTTGATATATTACTTTCAGGTCATAAATGTTGATAAATTACTCCAAGTTGATGCATGTTGATATATTACTTTCACTTGATCCATGTTGATATATTACTTTCACTTGATACATGTTAATAAATTTCCAAGTGTCTCTTCACCAATTACCAATTTGATGAATTACCAACCGCGTATTATTTCCGATTAACTACTTTCTACCAGCGGAACCATTACTTATGTAGATTGTGAAGGAGCATTTCTGAGTCACTGTTATGGTATACAAGCTACCAATGTACGTAGGTGCCTTTCGTTTCACATGGAGCCAAGCAGAAAATTATCATCTGACTAAGTCCTTTTGTCAATTGGATGCGAGTTGAAACAATACTTTCATCAATTTCACATAACTTTAAAAGAAATCTATACTATAATCAGAGCCGCGTCCGTCGGTTTGTCCGAACCAGCCGAAAGTGTGTTATGAGCGTATCTGTGATACGGGCTTCATCAACTCCAAAATTCTTTCATTTCGCCATCTTACCACCCTCAAACTACTTACAAAAAACCCTCCAACACTAGCATTACATGTGCAAAGCGCATCTTTTCCAGTTAGGCCTATCTATCATTTTCCGTTTCACGTCTTCTCTTCCCGACACACTTTGTGTCAAACTCTCTTTCCGACTTTCCTATAAGCATCGTTCGTTCGCCCGCCTTCTTTCTCATTTCAATTAAGGGGGTGGACTAGTAGATATAAGTTATCACATTCCTTCTAACAGCTGGACTTGCCACAGATACCAGTGCCTGGCGTTCGACTTCGACGAGTCGGTGGACCTGAACGCCAGCAACGCGCGGCTGCTGCTGCTGCGCCTCAAGATGGAGGGCTGGGCCATAGGCTCCTCTCGCGTGTTCCTAAAGTACTACATGGAGGAGTACCTCAGCAGGCTCTACGAGGAGCACGTGCGCAAGGTCGTCAAGATCCAGGCAATGATCCGCACTTTCGTGCAGCTCCGCAGAATTCGCGCCGGCAGGATCGGCCCGCGCAGCCGGCCGTGTTCTGCTGAGCCGCGTGAGGCCTTGGTTGTGTGGTCTGTGTGTGTCTTGTTGTTTGTGTGTGTCTTGTTGTTGTCTGTGTGTGTGTTTGTGTGTCTTGTTGTTTGTGTGTCTTGTTGTTGTCTGTGTCTTGTTGTTTGTGTGTTTGTGAGTGTTGTTTGTTGTTGTGTGTGTGTATGTGATTGTGTGTCTTGTTGTTGTCTGCGTGTTTGTGTGTCGTTTTGTTGTTGCCTGTGTGTTTGTGGGTCTTGTTGTAGTTGGTTTGTGTGTCATGTTATTGTCTGTGTGTTTGTGTGCCTTGTTTTCTCTGTGTTTGTGTGTCTCGTTGTGCCTGAGTGTTTTGTTGTTGTTCTCCTCTCTATGTGATTCTGTGTCTTTTCTCATTACTTGGAAGTTGTCAGCTACAGTATCTCTTTGTGTATAAAATATCTAAGAGATGTTTCAACTGTTTTTATCAACAACATGGTATGGTAGGATGCCCTAGAATTCGCTGAACTTGTTCGGGCCCACAGGAAGCTATACTTGAATTTCACCATTGTACTAAGAAACATTCTACCTCTGTATCACGTGTGGTAAATAAATTATTCAAGTTAAAATTAAGATAAAAAACATAATTAGCCCCCAATACGGCTATAGCACGCCTCGTATGACTGTCTACCAATTCAGGACCTTATTATTAAGAAAACTTCAAAATCCAATGTGTTATGCATCCCATGTATTAAATTTCTTTAAATAAACGTTTATTTCTATTGTGCAGCGATTGTGCGTGAGGTGAACCAGGCTGCAGCGAACTCCATCGCCAGCAAGGTGCGCTTCCACGAAGGTGAGAACCAGAAAAACGAAAAAAATCATCCACTCTTTTTTCCCATTTTTATTTTTGTTCTCTTGTGAATGTGTGTAGAATTATTGTTTCACAATGTGTATTACATCAAGTTCGATTGTAGACTTTTTTGATATTTCTTCTGAAAGAATCGCCATCTTCACACAGAAGAATGACCCGAAGAAAGGAAGAATAGGGAAGTTAAAAATAGTTTTTTATTATTGTTGATGGGAACGAGAGTTTTGCATTTTTACGTTTTGATATTTTGCGCTGTAAAATTTGAACAACGTGTTCAATAAAAGCATGCACTGAGTTACGAGTAAGACTTAAGAAAATCCTTCATATCTAACACCAATATTTAGCAATATTTTCTTTGTGAAGTAATAAGCTATGAGGCTTCTTTGGTAGCTTGTCAGGGCTGGAACGAATTCTAAATCAACCCATCAGTGTAGGGACGAATTTTAAATCAACCCATCAGGGTAGGGACGAATTTAAAATCAACCCATCAGGGTAGGGACGAATTTTAAATCAACCCATCAGGGTAGGGACGAATTTTAAATCAACCCATCAGGGTAGGGACGAATTTTAAATCACCCCATCAGGGTAGGGACGAATTTAAAATCAACCCATCAGGGTAGGGACGAATTTTAAATCAACCCATCAGGGTAGGGACGAATTTAAAATCAACCCATCAGGGTAGGGACGAATTTTAAATCAACCCATCAGGGTAGGGACGAATTTTAAATCAACCTATCAGGGTAGGGACGAATTCTAAACAACCTCGGTGTTCCTTCTCATTGGGAAAAACAAGAAACGCTCGATTTCCTTCTCTGCCCAAGTGCTTGAAATGCGCACGATCCGTTATTGGGTTTTTGCGCTAGTTAAGAGATTTCTAAAAATCTCTTCATAAAAATTACCGTGTCTGTGACATGAGTTTCACCAGTGCACAAGTACAAGAATATTTTAATGGTAGGTACTATTAGGATGGATTTATTTGTTTTTCATCCACATCTGACCGACTTATTTAAGGAGAATATCAAATCCCATCATTTGTGACGGACTGTATACACTAGGAACACACATTTTTCAGCATCGGTGGAGGGGGAAGCGGCACGCATCGTTCAACTCTACTTCCGCCGCTGGAAAATGCGCACGCTGTTCCAGACCCTGCAGCTGTACAGGGCAGACAAGATGAAGCAGCTCGTCTACTTCTGCCAGCAGGTCTGTAGGTCTGCTCTTCAGGTCTCAACCTTCACAGCTGCACTTGTCTTCACGACTTGCTGTGAATCCAAAGATTGTGCTTTTTCGTGGCGTTGGCGGCCTTTGAAAGAACAATATTTTTTTGTAACCAATGTTTATGATTTCGTTTATGTCTACCATCAATTTTTAAGATTTTTTATTTTTTGGAAATGACCAATTTTTTCCCATCTTTCGCCTCCCTCGCGCTGCAGGTGCACCTGTTCAACCAAGAGTGCCAGTCGCGGGTCTGCAACGTGAGCCCCCAGGTGCTACTTGCTAAGGTCATCCCTCAGAAGCCCTTGTCGCACCGCAGCCTCCTCAAGGAGCACTCCAAGGGCCGGCCCCTTAAGTTGCCCCTTGACCACACCCTCGCTGTCTACTTCGATACAAGCTACCTCTGCCATCCTTCTCGGTGCGTGTGTTCATGTGTTTGTGTGTCTGTTTGTTCAAGCTTAAAGCTCGTAACAAATGATGAAATTTCTGATAAATGAGACATATGTCATTTCCCAACGGTTGATGATTAATGAGCTATTGAAATACTAAAAAATTGCACACCCTGTGTAAAGGTGTTGGTTAAAGCATACATCAATATCGACGACCTGTAATTCGTGGGGGAATCGCAGTTTGCCAAATAATTTCACCAGTAAGAAATCCTCAATAGAATCGCAGTTTGCCAAATAATTTCGCACCATTTCAACAGAGACTTCAAACAGCAAGACGACGACTGGGAAGGACCATTCAAGAGCCGCCTGGCAGTTCAGCGCGCCTCCAACATGGGGTCGGATCACCCTCTCCCCAGCACGTCTCCCGTGCCCCCCATCTCCAACAAGCTCCTTTTGAACCAAACCCTGCAGACCAGCACCGAAACCAAGTACCCTCTGAGCCAACTGCCTCCGTCAGACAACGCATGCGCCAAAACGACCAGCGGAGGGCAGCAGCAACAGCAGCGGCAAAGCAGCGAAGATGAAGACCAGTTCAAAGACCTCAAAGAGCAGATCAAACTGGAGGACGGGCGTCAGAAACTGCGTCGGGACTACGTGATGACGTCCATGGACAGTGTGAACAGCGACGGTGAAGTGCCGCCTGGCTTGGGATCCCAAATAGTCGGTCGGGCCAACAAGGAGCTTCAAACGAGCTTTGATTGTGACCATAACTCCAACTCCAACGTCTCTGGTGGGTACTACCGCCCCAACTACATCGACAACAACAAAAACAACGGCCTCAGCAACAAAAACAATGGCCTCAGCAACAAAAACAACGGCACCAACAACAGCAACAGAGAGCTTGTTTACAAGAGCAAGCGGTCCGAGTCGCGAGAAGGACTCCCCACGAGTAACATCTTCAACGGTGAGTGCTTGAATGGAAGTACTTTTGCGCTTAACTCAGTACTGTTGGAATCCTTCAACGGGAAAATTTATCGTTTACTGTACTGATATTACACGTCGAAATGCTGACTAAAAATTAGCGCTCTCAGTAGAAAAATGTGAGGTGCCAAGTTAGGGAGACCTGCCTTTTGTTGAAATAGAATAGTATTCTTGTTCTGTTACGCACCATCTGTTTTCTGTTCACTTTTGTCCTGTTTTTCAGCACCTCTGACTTCTTGCTTTAACCTTCATCTCATTTCATTAACTTACTTCCAAACTTACTGGTCCTGTGCGCATAGGATCTTGTCTAGAAACACATCTTGTGCATCGAGTGCCTGTTTCCCAAACTCTAAAGTATATGGTGCTTTCCTCTCTTTAGATCACCTTTACTGTTATTAGAGAGGCTAAAATTAACTTATGTAATAAAATCGAATCCTTCCTCTCTTTGGAACACTTGTGTTGTGCTTAGGGGCACCTAAACTAACTTATCCAGTCTAATTAAAGCCTTTCTCTCTTGAGAACAGCTTATTTTTAGGGGAGGTACACTTGAACTAACTTATCCAGCCTAATATGCCTAATATGCGTTGATCAAAGTGCTTCTCCTAATTTGGTGGCTGGAGAACACAAGTGATAGGGCTCGTAATTTAATTTTATATATAATCGCAGGAATTTAATTTTGAAATTCGTTTGTCATATCTAACGTTGACCAAAAGCGGAACACCCACGAGCAGAGCCCCGCAGTAACCACCAGGGCCGGGACCACTACAACCGTTTTGCAGCGGTCACCCCCGCCTCGAAGCCCGCGTATCCTGTCTACACGCCCTACAACTTCAGCTACATCAACGTGGCCCAGCAGAAGACGTGCAAGTCGCCCGTCAACGTCACGGCTTGGCAGGACCGGAACAGGTTGAACTTTAGGTTGTTGCGACGCGGTGTGTTCCCTAGAGCAGAGGTTCTCAAACTTTTTTCAACCAAGGACCACTTTTATTACACAAAAATAAGCTGAGGACCCCTCACATGTATTCCCCTGAGGAACATATGTGTATATATACATTGTATGCACTGTTTCATTATATCAACAGTCATGGAAAGCTGTCAATAAATTCCTTAACTGCATCCACTGTTAAATGCGTTGAATTTTGCGGACCCCCTGTCAAAGTGCCACCGACCCTGGGGGCCCGCGGACCCCACTTTGAGAACCCCAGCCCTAGAGATCGATAACCGTGAGGTTATGGTGCGCAACTACAGCGTTGAGCGTTGTATGGAGTCGGTCATTGAGTCTGAAATAAGCGTCTTAGCAGGACCAGAACCGGTTGAACTTAAGCTATGCTGCTCCGCGATGTGTTCGATAGAGCTCGGTAACCGTGCGGTTATGGTGCGTTGAGCGTTGTGTAGAGTCGATCATTGAGCCAAAGAAAGAAGGAAATAAATTAATAAAGAAAAAATAAAGAAAGCCTATATGTTTAAAAAAAATTAGATGCGTGGAATGTACAACAGTACACTGTTTTTTAAAGATATCGTTCTATTAAGGTTCTTAATCGATAAACAAACAATTGGAGGTGTACAATAGACGTTTCAGGGTTTAATTACGTTATTGAGAAAATAAAGTAGAAAATAAATAAATAAATAAATAAATAAATAAAAACAGTTTATTTGAAAAAAAATTATTACATGAAATGTGTGATAATACATTGGCTTTCGAAGGTTTAGTTACATAAAGGTCTGTAATTGACATACAAACAGTACCGGTTTACACGCCATCTTTCATGAATCTCTACCTGCTCAAGCAGAAATTGGTCCCGGTTCCTCATAGGTTGAAACACGCACTGAATTGGTTGAATAACAGGGATTAATTGGACCGGTTGATCATACCTTGAATCGCTCACCGAATGAATTGAATTACTGGGATTAATTGTACCAGTTGTGTATATCATAACTCTCGCCATGAATTGGTGGAATAAGAAGGATTAATTGTACCGGTTGATTATATCTTAAATCACGCAACAAATTTGTTGAATAACAGGGATTAATTATACCAGTTATTTATATCTTAAATCACTCACCAAATTGGGGAATTAACAGGGATTAATTATACCAGTTAATTTCCACTCGTTGTTTGGAGATCATGTGTCCACTCAATACACTACGCGACTTTATTGAGACAACACAGATTAAAGATGCAATTTATCCAGAATTTATTTAGATTTAATTTTACTTGGCCCCTCTAACTTCCTGATTTTTAACATTAGTAAGGCGGAAGGAGAGAATTTTTGGATCGTCACAACTTGAATTAGAACGAAGTTCCCTCTTTTTTCAGTTTTCACAGATAAACCTACTGAAGATGGAGCTGGTCTCCGAGACGTTTAACAGAATGAGTAGATTCTTTCTAGATATTTTATTGTAAGATTTTGTGTAATTCTAATAAATTGAATTTCAATATTAGCCGTTTTCTTCGTCATCAAGTTTCTCTAGATCATTCGTTTAAAAAAATGTCTTTCCTGAAGTTCTCTGTGCATAGAAGCAACCAAGAACAGGCACAGTACAAGTAATATCACTTTTTATCACCTCTCTGCACCAGAGCAACAAGCCACAACACCCCGCAGGCGGCGCTGAAGGAGATGCAGGTGCGAGCACAGCGCCAGACGCAGCAGCGGCCTCCGGAGGTCCTTGATTTCCAGGTGGGCTTCTGGCCCCACTTCTCTCTCCCTCTATTTCTCCCTCCTTTCTATTCATACCTCCCTCCCACCCTTTCTTCCCCGTTCCTTCCCTCTCTCCCTCACTCCTTCCTACGCCTTCCTTCCTTCCTACGCCCCGATTTAGATATAAGAAGTCCTTCCTAACTACGTTTTGATTTGGATACAAGAGCTGCTGATGATCTGCAAATCCGTCGCGTAGTGTACAGTCGATCCTTCAATTAAAAAGCATCATGTTGTGGAAACCACAGACAAAAATTTGTCCTCGTTATTTATAACTTCAATGAAGCCATCGTATAGGTTGAATAACTGCTACTAAATTTTATCCATTGAAGTTGAGGTTCCCTTGATACGATGCACAACTCAACGGTCGACTCTACTGCACCTTTGTGCTTGTAATTAAAGTTCATCTTTTTGATGTCGAGAATTATGCTAGGCCTGCTGTGAGATCACAAAGTCTGTTTATGATAAATTGAAGTGTTATTTCCAGGGCCAACTGCGGAAAACAGGATGCAAGAGAGACAGCATGAAACGGCTAGACGACCAACACGGCCATAACAACAACAACAATAACTACAGCAACAACAGCGTCAATTTTTCTTATGCACCACTCATCAAGCCTCAAGCATCGTTCCCACCCAAATCAAATCCGTTAGGTAATCAACAGAGGAGCAGCTCACCACCCCTCGTGCAACCGACGCCCCAGTCGTTCGCACCCAAATCAAATCCGTTAGGTAATCAACAGAGGAGCTGCTCGCCCCCAACCGTGCAACCCCCGCCTTATTCTGCCAGTTTGGCTCTCCAGAGAGAAAGGTCACGTGAGTCAGCACGGACTGCGGAAGCGGAGCGATACAGGAACCAAGTGCGGACAGCAACGGACGCCATGAACATCAGTCCGGTAACTGGGGGCAAAAGTCCAACACCTTCTGAGAGGTCTATCCCCACTCCCACTCTTCCTTTAGGTCCAGACTTGAGTCCCCAGCTTGGTGGGGATGACGAAGACCCGCGAGATGTCCAGTCTAGTGAGTCGTTCGCGAATGACAACGCAGCAAAAGACGTCAATGAGAACGAATGTGAGGAGAGCTTCGAGGCGGCGTTCACGCCTCACTCAGAAGAAGCCATGCTCTAAGAATGAAAGAAAGAAAAAAACACTTTATTTTTTTATTTTTTTTTAAAGGCCATGCTACCCAGCAGGTCTCAGTTGTTCTAATGTGCTGCGTATTTTGATAATCATGACAGCAATCATTTTTGTTTCTGTATTGTGAGCCTATAGTGATCAGTTCTCAAAAGATTAATGAAAACGAATTAAATTTTGAATATTTTTTTTTATTGTTATGGAGGCTTGGGTCGCAGCAGTTGATGTACTTTGGGCTGATTTTGGGTGACTGCCCAAAAAGATCAAGAACCACTGCCCTAAGGGAATGGTATATAAAAGTGCCAAGAGACACATCTTCAACAGGATGCTCTTCATCGTGTTCTTCATCAACAGGATGCTCTTCATCCTGTATGGCAATTCACACTGCACTTTTCCAAATATCTTTATTCATAGACGTTCCTAAAAAAACGATCTCATTAAAGATGTGTATCTTGTCACTTTTCTATATAATTCGAATTTGAAAAAAAAGCAAACCACTTATATATACCTGAGGGAATGGTCCTTAACCTGGGTTCGATCGAACCCCAGAGGTACGTTGAGTCGAACAAACAAACAACAACAAACAACGGCATCTACGAAAGCTTTATTTCCAATTTCAAGCCTGATACATATCACCTTGTACATTGGATTTTCAAACGCCTTATAACTAACACCTGGACGCCATGACGCTTTACCCCGGTCAAGACCGGTACCCATTTCAGACACCTGGGTAGAGTGGGGTATTGTGCTTGGAATTTTTCCTCTATACCCAACAGAGAAAATCGCGATCCAGCGGCGGGATTCGAACCCTCGTTGCCCGCACGGAGGCAGGTCCTGAAACCACACGTCAATGACGAGCAACCAGGGGTTCGGCATGCAACAGATTGTGCACTAATAAAGTATACAGTTATATACATATGTTTGAATATGAAGGAAAAAAAACATTTCATTTTTCGGACTACGAAAGGTTTGATGAATGCATGCATGGAACTTGTGGGGTTCAGTATATCCAGCAAGGTAAAGGACCACTGCTCTAAGGGAACATAAGGCGGATGGATTCGAAAAGGCTTCCTTCGCGGCGCAAGGGTAAAGCTTCACTTCAACGACGAGAAAGATCCTGGTGGGATTTCAATTTTGTAATTGAGGTATTTCCACCTCAGTAGAAACACGTCGTCTGGGAATTTACGGAAGAAGAAAACGAAGAGATAGAGGATATAGTAGAAACCCTTCGACTTCTTACCTCTCCAAGCTTAGAAACTAGTAAATCGATTTACTATGTTTTTGCTTCATTCATGAATTGCTGGATGAATTTTTATGCTTCTTCATTCATTTTGTGCTTCTGCTTCGAGTATGCGAATTTTGCGGTACAAGGAATTTGGTGTACCGGTTCGATTTTAACATCACATGTAGGAGACCAAAAAATCATCAATGGATGAAAGCACATGAATAATCCGATGTGATACATACAACATATTATTCCTGCCAGTGATATTAAGTTCCATGCATTTTCATTTATACGGCTGAGCAAGCTGATCGAGACATGTTCGGATATCGGACCATGTTGTCGTATAGGGGTAAGATTTCCAAACACTTTAGGTTATCATAGAAGTACAGCCCGCCGTAAAAGTTCACCTTTCGACTTGGGTACAAAACGCGCTACGTTTATCGAGCTAAAATTTTTGTACATGAGTTTTTCGTAATAAAATCTGAGTTCCCAGCATCTGGCAACTCTGCATGGCCATCAAATGTTTGGTGTTCGAAGTTTACTTGAAAAAAGCTGAAACTCGATGATTTTGCCAAAAAAATAAAGCACATTTGGGAGAGAAATCGACTGGTTACCTTTTACTCCTAGCTGTACCGATCCGACATAGTAATTTGTTTGAAAATCATGCATAAGGAGTAGGACTCACAGTCAATTTACTCCATCGTAGCCGTACGGACGACATCGTAAATGCTGTAACGAGTAGCTAAACGAAGTCGTTTCAGAAGAACTTATTCACCGCTACCAGGACTGGATGGCAGCAAAAATACTGTTCGCATTGAAGAGAAAAATAACTGCTTTATTGAGGTTCGATTGGCCTTTGGTGTGCCCGGGAGCACTTGAATCAAAATATTCTGATCTGTCCACCGCTGTTATGCGTCTCATTTGCCAGAAACAGCAGTTTTATTTTGCTGTTTTGTTCGAGTTTTCGGAACATTTATATTTCATTTCAATGAGTAACGTTTGTTTTTATATATTCGTGTGAATTGAACGTAAGCTTAAGACGAACATGTTTGAATTATAGCATGTAGAGGATGAACGTTTCCTATTTTCGTCGTTGGAGAAATGTTCAAGGTATTATTATTATTTTTATTATTATTATTATTATTACAAGTTCCCTACTTACATCAAATGTGAGTTAGCTTCCGTAGACTTGAGCTTGTTAACTACTTATAATGGCTGTAGCTTAGAATTTAGCTTAACTAATTTTTAGGTTCACATTTGAGCAAGTAGAAGCAGTGTTCACCTGGTCATAAAGAGCGATTGTGTCTCGCGTGAAAGGTAGTGAGTTCGAGACTCACACTAAAAGTAAATTAGGAGTCCTGACTTTTTTTTAATAAAGGATTTTGGGAATCTATGCATCAGGTGAAACGAATCAATTTCGTTGTGATACAATATCAGTCCTTTCGAGTAGGGTTAATGTTACTCGTACATTCTTTATATGAAAATAAACTTTCCTCTGCGATAGTTGACATTAATTGGCTTATGTTCCATATTTTTTTTTTGTTAAAACTTTGCTACCGTTTGGTGTTTTTCCCGACACCATATCACTTTTTTGCCACGTGTATTTAGATTTTGATTTCTCTAGATATTTTTTATCGTTTATTCATTTACTACTCATCGCTTTCACGTAACTGTGGCTGTATTTTGTGCTCGTCGTGCCGTGAGACTAGCGAACTTGCCTCCGTCCAGGCAGACCCTGGTTCGAGTCCCGGTGTTACGACCTCTATGTGGTGATGGCATTATTTTTCGTTTCTCATCATCTCTTTCTTTTTATCTTTTAATTACTGCCGATATTCTATGATCTTAGTTCCATGACATTTACGAAAGCATTATTTGTCGTGACATTAAGATTATTCGTCACATTTCTTTTATTTTCTACTTGTTAATATCAAGGTAGCTGCCACCAACTCAGAGTAAGTCTGAGTAAATATTTAATTCAATCTTCGGTAAGCGTTGCGAACGGCTTAAGGCCATAAATTAATCGTGCATTTTAGCCGTGTTTCCTGGCTTCAAACATCACCTTTTCTTTCCAAATCAATCTATCTCATCTCTTCCTATCTATCTGAAGGACATAGAGAAACACCGAAACATTAAAGAAATTCACTATTGAACACAGGAAAATATTGAGACATTAATCATCGAAAATACGCATTAATTGAATAAATGTGACTTACGCACTCGCAATCCTAGTATACTTAGAAGCTTGAGCGGGGACTCGGATCGACATAATATCAGAGAGGGACTTAACTGAGATTTGGAGATCAGGGCTCGCAGTTTGAATGTCGCCTGGCTGGCGCGCTGGAGCAAGGCCGCCATGTTTTGTTGAGGGCAGAGAGACCAGGTTGATGGCTCCGACAGTTAGCAGTCTAGATTGGCAATCTCTAATTTACGTTAAATTGGCACTGCGGTTGAGTATTCTTGAAGTAAATCACTTTCGAGCGAATGAGGGCACAGATGTTCTAGGATGACTTGAAATAGTGGATTTAAGAGGCAAGCCTCGACCCATCTGGGCCGGGGTTGATAATTTGAGCTCGTACGTGACCGTTCTCGTTCGTCTTCCTCGCCCGACTGACGCTCTCTCCCTCTGAGTCCCTCAGGCAACCCGCGTTCGGCGTCACCTTGAGGTGCCAACTTTGAATAACAACCTAACAAAGTCACCAATAAGAACGTGATATATCCCTACTATCGAATAGAAAACATACATCATTAACCTTACCCTCATTACTATATAAAAATCCCCACAAACAATGTTATACGTATTAATTAAAGCAAATGAAGACACCCGTTGAGGTTCTTGGCATCTTCGGCTGGCGTGTTCGTTCGCTACGTGTATCGGCGACGTTCGAACGTTGTTCCTGGAGAGTCGATTGTTCTAGAATTCAACGATGTGATGCTTTCTCGCAGAAATCAGGCTTAACATTCGGTCTTTTGAATCATTTATGAATAAGTCGTTGGCCGGACGATTATTCAGATCCTTAGCGATATTCCTTACACAGTTATGCGGAGAAGCATAACACCGGCGCTGGTGGCGATTTTCTCTGTTGGGTATAGGAGAAAAATTCCAAGCACAATACCCCACTCTACCCAGGTGTCTGAAATGGGTACCGGTCTTGACCGGGGGAAAGCGTAATGGCGTCCTGGCGTTAGTTATATGGCATTTGAAAATCCAATGTATAAGTTGATATGTATCAGGCTTGAAATTGGAAATAAAGCATCCGTAGATGCCTTCATTATATTTTCATTTTGTATTTCGTTTTTAAGAATTCATTGAAAAGTGTAGACTTAAAATTAAAATTTAAAAAGTGTGTAGAATTAAAAATTATATATTTAAGTTACGAGCGTGAAATATTCTGAGACTGATCAAATGTTCAGATATCGGATTTTTTTAAAAATTATGACCAATTTTTGACTGTGCCGCAAGACTGTAAAATAAAATCTATGTAGAATTTTTTTGAGGATATGATATATTCAAAGATTTATTCAATTATAATTAAATTTTAAAATTAGCCATAGCTAGCTAGCATGGTTGAAAGTGTTTATCAGAATGTTTGTTCGTCCCCTGAGGAGGATATAGCTGATGTATCTATGAGAATTGGCGCTCCCAGGGGGACTATGTAAGGTCCTGAGCTAAAGGTTAGGTAGACCTTCTTTTTGTTAAAATAGAATAGTTTTTTTTTTGTTATGGACCATTCAGTTCACTGCTGTCCTGTTTTTCAGCACCTCTGATTTTCTTCTTCATTTTTTTTCGTGTTTAATAATAATAATAATAAAGAAGGCATCTACGAATGCTTTATTTCCAATCAAGCCTGATACATATCACCTTGTACATTGGATTTTCAAATGCCTTATAACTAACACCAGGACGCCATGACGCTTTCCCCCGGTCGAGACCGGTACCCATTTCAGACACCTGGGTAGACTGGGGTATTGTGCTTGGAATTTTTCTCCTATACCCAACAGAAAAAATCGCCACCGCCAGCGCCGAGATTCGATCCCGGGTCTCCCGCACGGCGGCAGAACCCTCTAGCAAATGGCTATGGCGGCACTTCTTCATGAACTTCTTTATGAGCTTTTTGTTTCCATGCACCTTGTGCATAGATTCCACGTTTCCTAAACTCTTAACTACTAAATGGTGCCTTTATCCTTCCTCTCTTTGAACATCTTAGTCGGGGTAAAGGGAGGCTAAAACTTTCTTATAATCTATCAATGGGTTTCGTTGTAAATGGTTGCTGCACCCTTGATTTCATTCAATAATTGGCAATATGCATGTGAGAACACAAGTGCGATCAATTAATATTTTTGGTAAAATGAAATGTTTGAGTTTATGTGAACTCAGGTAGAAATTATTTTTGTATGGTGACTTCAGAAGAAGGATTCTTTATTCCAAATGATCTAGCCTGATACATATCATCTTGTGCAATGGTTTTTCAAAAAACTTGAAACTAACACCAGGACGCAATGACGGTTTAAGAGACGAAGAACAAAAAGACTCTAAACTCTTCACGTGATAAGTCTAACTCTTCTCCATTTTAAAATCATTGTTATGCCTTTGACTCTGCGTAACCTTTGAGATTTTCCCTTTACTGTGCATAATTTTACGCAGCTCCACGGTGTTCCACTCTGTAATTGCTAATATGCTTCTAATCTTAAAGTTTACACCTTGATGTTATATTTATGCTGAAATGTTTTAAAATATAGTGTACACTACTGAACATAATTTTTCTTTCCAATTTAAATATCATATTGTAATTAGATTAATTTAGTTACATGCAGGGAATACTTTATAACTTGTGTATTAATTTAAATTGTCTTGAAAGCTCTCACAATTCTGTAACGAGACATATAAGTGTGACTTTGATTACAGAGTTATGATAATTTGTGCTTGAATTGAAACCTTTTATGTTTAGAAGCTTACGAATACTCCCACACTCAATCTTCTGAAACGCGATATTTCTATAACTATTGAGCACCTACTATAATAATTAATAGGCAAACCTAAAAATGGGCAATTTCAATGCAAGTGTTCAGAGAAAAAATAGCTCAAATCCAATAATAAGACTGATCATTGGCTTTTAAAATGCCTTATGGGTGCACGCTCCCGCTTGACATAAAGATTTTTAACCGATAATTATATCTGTGTCGGTCACAATACCCACGTTACTTGTCGAACATACATAAGTGAAAGGAAAATATGAATATATATTTACTTTATTGAATTATTCTGAGGTTGATGATGCATGTAAATTATATACGCAAAAATCTACACAGGTATATTTCCATTTATGTATGCAAATATAAATGTATAGAGACTGTATGTAAATACACATGTATATTCACTTGCAAATATATGTTTAATGTAACTGATGCACTGTTGAAAACACGCTGGTTTCAGTTCAGTGCCTACTTACATTGAGGTATGAATTCAGTCTAAAGGGAAATGTTAGGTTTGGGCCATGGGTATAGCTCGACCTAAACATACATCGATAAGTATTTGCAAACCATGAGAAAGGGATAATGAGGCACTCTGGAAACTCAGCTTTTGTCTCGGGTTTATTGAAGGAGCCGGAAAGGACCGCCGAGTCTTTAGCAACTGAAGAACTTGGCTGAAGATGGTTCGCAGTCCGTGCAGGCGAAAAGGCTCCGGCTAGTGACGAAGTCGACAGTGTGGGTGTTGTTTGAAAGTGATCTTAGCCCAATTTATAAGACTTTGAAAAGACCCGTGATGTCGGTAGTCTCAATTTAAGGTATCGGCTTATTTAATTTCGAGCCGGGCAATAGAGTTATCGTAGTGAAAGCAGGGAGTTGAATTTTAAGGGAATAACTTGTAGTTTTTCAGTTAAGGCCAAACAAGGCCACAACAAAGTCCCCACAAAAGAAGGAGGACCAAAACTAGTTCCAGAAAAGGTAGTCCCATGAAAGGTAAATCCTGGTAAGTTAAGGCCAGTCAAGGTAAGGCCAGTTCAGGTAAGGCCAGTTAAGGTAAGGTCCAAAACAAGGACCAAAACTAATCCAAGAAAGGCCCAGGGGAAAACTGGTGTGTTGGCGTTGGTGATGACGATGAGGTACGAACGCGGTATGCACGAGCTAGTGATGCACGAGAGGAATGTGTGTTTCAAAAAGAGACGCCAACGCGCAGTGATGCCAAATTCAGAGGCTTGAAACACGAACATGTCAATCGTGACTTTAATTTTATACTTTTTGCACCAAAAACTTTAAGGATTACGAATTAGAAGTAGAAAATAATTAATAATAAATTAGAGTAAGATTTTTAATGCTAATAATTATTTTATTTACGTACGAATGGGAAAATTTATAGTTTCTACGCTCTGTAGCGAATGCTACATTTCCCCCCAAGGCGCAGACCGAAAGGTCCACCCGCTGCAATCATTTGTAGCGGGAAGGAGTTCGAACAACGCGACCATGCCGGGTTTGGCGGTCGGAAAATCTTACTAAGCGGGGAAGTTTCACCAAACGGGTCTGCAAATTTAGATCGGCAAGAGTTCTAGGAACACGAGTTACTGCAGCGGGCTCGTCTGGTCTATCCAGACTTGTCGCTGTTTCAGTAAGAGGGCTAGAATTAGAATCTACGATAGGCTTAGTGATAGGGTTTGAATGTACAGGCACATAGAAAGGATTACACTCAAGTTGACTAGGCAACAATGCAGCCAACTGAGGAAGCTGAGATGGTAGATATGATCGAGTCTCAGTGGGAAGGGTAATCTGTGGAGAGAATGATGAGTGAGAAGTTACACTATGATCGGAAGTGTACGCGACTTTTAATCGATCAATGCTCACAGGATCGGGTGAACCAGATCTATCAAGGACGAAATATTTTGGCGTCCGTTTGAGTACTTTGAATGGGCCATCGTAAGGGCGCGTGAGTGTAGGTTTGATGGCGTCATTACGGACGTACACATGTGTGCAGTCTTGCAACGCAGGATCTAATTTGTCTTTTGTTTGAGGCGTTCTTGGAGCAACATACTTGATCTGACGCATGCAATCTTTGAGACAGGTTACATATGCGGAACGGTCAGCGGATGAAAATTCAGGCAAAGGTTTTGGGTCAACAATGTCACCGGGGAGACGAAGCGTCTTCCCGTAAAGCATCTCTGATGCTGTGCATTGCTGATCCTGCCGATGCAAATTGCGGATGCTCAATAATACTACTGGAAGTCTGTCAGTCCAATCGTGACTGCAATTAAGGCAACGCAGTGCAGCTTTGAGGTCTCTGTGGACTCTCTCAATAAGTCCATTCGACTGCGGATGGTAAGCGGTAGTGCTGGTGTTAGTACAACCTAAAGCGGTGCTAAGCTCAATCCAAAATTTGGAGGTAAATTGTGATCCCCGGTCATGTGTGACACTTAAAGGAACTCCAAATCTGGAAATCCAGTTACTCATGAAAGCGCGCGCAACAGTCTCAGTTTGGGTATCAGGAAGAGGCACGGCCTCAATCCAACGGGAAAACCTATCAATGATGGTCAACAAATAAGAATGACCGCGCGACAAAGGCAAAGGACCCACCAAATCTAGGTGTACAGAGTCGAACTTGTGACCTGTGAATGCACACTTCTGCAGCGCTGCACGATTATGTTTCACCACTTTACTACTCTGACATGCATGGCAATTTTGCACAATTTGCTTGACCTCCTTACGCATCGCTGGCCAGACGAAACGATCAGAAATCAAACGCAATGTACGGTTAATACCAGGATGAGAGAAGGAATGATAGTGGAGAATAGCTACTCTGCGGAGAGTCGCAGGAAGATACAAACGAGAAAGTCGCTCGGCATCACGGTACACGCCGTCAACCAAGGTTAATTTCAGAGAGGAAGTGTTAGAAGGTTTGAGAAGATCCTGGAGTTCAGGATCCTCCTTTTGAGCGGTACTAATATTTCCGAAAGTGATTTCACCACTGGTTTGGACAGAGTTGATACGGGAGAGGCAGTCAGCGACAGTATTGTCGAGACCTTTGATATATCGGATATCAGTGGTAAATTGACTAATGAAGGACAAATGTCGAGCTTCTCTTGGGGAATGTCTTTCAGAAGGCATCTTAATCGCTGAGGTCAAAGGTTTGTGGTCTGTGTAGATCACGAACTCCCTTGCCTCTAGAGCATAGCGAAAGTGTCTCACAGACAGATAGATAGCAAGGAGTTCCCTACCGAACGCGCTATAAGCACGCTCAGTGGGCGACAGCTTTTTTGGAAAAGAAAGCAAGAGGAGAGATATTAGTACCTACTTGTTGTTGCAAAACAGCACCTACAGCAGTACTGGAGGCGTCCACTACTAGACTGAAATCAGCATTAGCAATAGGGTAGGATAATTCAGTTGCGGTAGCTAACTTATGCTTAATTTCCTCAAACGCTCTTCGCGCATCCTCTGTCCATTTTACCTCAATAGATTTACCTTTTCGTTTCGGTTCGAGCAAGTCTGACAAGGGGGCTAAAGTTTGAGCACAGTTGCGTATGAAACGATGATAGAAATTAACAGAACCTAGGAACCTTCTTAGTTCCTTCTGGGTCTGTGGAAGAGGAAAGTTTTTGATCACTTCTACTTCGGAAGACAAAGGTTTTAGACCTAGGCTAGAGATTTCATGACCTAAGTAAATCAGTGATGGCTTTCCGAGCTCACATTTTGCAGGATTTACCAGGAGTCCATTGTCGGACAATCTTTGGAAAACGACCCTAAGATGGTCTTTGTGCAGCTCCGGGGTTGTGGATGCCACTAGGATGTCGTCTAGATAGACATAGGCGAAAGTGAGATCAGAGAAAATTTCAGCCATGTGCCTTTGGAATGTCTGAGGAGCATTCCTCAAGCCATATGGCATCTTGAGAAATTCAAAGAGACCAAACGGAGTGATTACCGCGGTCTTAGCGATAGCACTCTCATCAAGTGGAATTTGATGGAATGCGTGCTGCAAATCTATCTTTGAGAAAATTTGAGCTCCCTCTAAATTTGCACTGAAATCATGAAGATAAGGAATAGGGTAGCGATCAGGAAGAGTAACGGCATTCAACCTGCGGAAATCCCCGCACGGTCTGAATTCACCGTTAGCCTTGGGTACTAGCAAAAGAGGGCTAGCCCAAGGACTTTTGGAACTGCGGATGATGCCGCATTCTTGCATGCGCGCAAATTCTTTCTTGGCTAAAGCCAATCGATCAGGCGGTAGTCGCCTTGCTCGGGAATAGACTGGCGGACCAGTAGTTTCGATGTGGTGTTTCGTGCTAGTCTGCATTGTTTTAGTAACTAAGTTAGAATTTGTCAGTGCAGGGTAATCTTTTAGTAACTGCTCAAACATGCACTCTTCCTTGAAGGCGATAGAGAAGGAATGCAAGACATTAGCTCTAGTTATGCTACAAGCGGGAATTGAGATCTGTGTCTCCTCGTCCCTAATTCTACGGTTTTTAACATCTACAAGAATCCCAAACTTCGCTAGAAAATCCGCGCCAATGATAGGCTCTTGGACTTCCGCGACGAGGAAAGTGAAGAGAAAGTTTCGCCTCAATCCCAGACTGCACTCTAATACCCTTTCCCCGTAACAAGCTATTGGAGTGCCATTTGCGGCGCGTAGTGTCGCCACTAGGGTGTTCTTTCTATCTTTACCCGTGGCTGGGATAATTGACACACTGGAACCAGAGTCGATTAAAAATCGATATTTAGTTGTGGGATCAAGAATCTTCAAGAGGCGAGTAGTCTGGGAATGAGGCAACGCAGTACTCGCTACTATGCGTCGCTGTTGGCGTTTCCCGAAGTCATTTCGGTATAACGCGGACAGTGTCTAGAGGCACATTTGCGAGCTTGGTCACCAAATTTCATGTGGTACCAGCATAAATTACTACTGGCATCACGAGAGCGCGACCGAAAACGGCGGTCTTGATTTGACCTATCATAAGATCTACCTCTATCGAAACGTTGAGGAGGAGGAAAAGGATGGTAGTTGGAGGGATAGTCATAGGGTTAGTCGTAGGCATTTTGGTGGCTTTGGAATCTCCCTGGGCCTTGCTGAATGTGAGCTACACTCTGACCTAACTGGCAATTCTGGAGAGCTTGCTTTATCTCAGCGATGTCTTGCTGCATCTTATCTATTGTGGCTGAGGGTTGGTTTTGAGCAGTATTTGAAGGGCTAAAATTTGCAGCTGCTGCGTTCAAAGAAGCTACCTGCGGTGCTTGTGACACGTTTAGGTTGCGCATCACTGTCTCAGTGGACTCTGCAAGCTTCTCTAAAGTTTGATCAGGGCTTGCTAGCGATAGGAATGGACGCACATTGGGAGGAATCTTATTCATGAAAACTTCCTTCAGAAATCCCTCAGCTACGGCAACACCCGCTGCCAGTCTGCGCAACTCTTTAACTAACGACGTGGGAGAGAAAGAGACAGAGACAGATGGAATTGCTGAGGCGTCTACAAGGCTTCTGAATTTGTCCGCATCGGACATCTGAAGCTTTGCTAAAATTTTGCCTTTCAAGATTCCGTAAGGATTTGCAGCTGGAGGGTTTTCTAGCAATTGATTGGAGTCATTTAACAATTTTGTGGGAGCTGCGGACACAAGGGCGTAAAATTTGTCATATTCATCCCTTATTTTATGATACCTAAACATTGCCTCCACTTGGTTAAACCAAGTGTGGCTGTCTTCCGGAATGAAAGGCGGCAGACTAAGAGGTTTTGTGCGGGCTCGATCTTCATTATCTGAATCAGTCATGCTAGCAATTTCTTTCTACGAAGCGAAAATTAAACTATGCTTGCTCGGAATTACGTATTCAACGCCTAATAAATTTTTGATATTAAAGGTGTCACAGGTTTGCGTTATTACTTTACCTACTCAATCATTCGAATAAAGTTGAAACGGAAAGAAGAAAACATAAAATTGGAAACGAAAATTTATGCGGTATGCGGCAATTAGCGTAGGGCACAAAAAACAGGTGAGAAAAATTATTTTTCTACCTACTCAATCATTAAATAACGTTGAAAAACGGAGAGAAAGAGAGAATGGAGACGAGAATTTTCACGGTAGTCAGAATAAGCGTAAAGCACGGAAATAGGAGAAAAATATTTTTCCTACCTACTGAGGCACATGAAAAAAACAAGGACAGGATAGCGCTGAAAAAAAAATTTTTGTTAGAGCTGCTCAGAGAACGTTCATTAACACGTTAAATCCATAGAAATTCTCAAGGACTACGACATGGGAAACTTATCACTACAATGATATGCCAAAATTAACCTCTCTCACAATTTCTCAAACACTTATCGAGTTGAATAGTTTTCAAGTTTTTTTAAAGAAGGTTTGGGGTTTTAATACTCTGGGTAGTCACCAGTGTTAATGCATAGGAGGGTTCACCAGTGTTATTTTTACTGGGGTCACCAGTGTTAGGTTTGGGCCGTGGGTATAGCTCGACCTAAACATACATCGATAAGTATTTGCAAACCATGAGAAAGGGATAATGAGGCACTCTGGAAACTCAGCTTCTGTCTCGGGTTTATTGAAGGAGCCGGAAAGGACCGCCGAGTCTTTAGCAACTGAAGAACTTGGCTGAAGATGGTTCGCAGTCCGTGCAGGCGAAAAGGCTCCGGCTAGTGACGAAGTCGACAGTGTGGGTGTTGTTTGAAAGTGATCTTAGCCCAATTTATAAGACTTTGAAAAGACCCGTGATGTCGGTAGTCTCAATTTAAGGTATCGGCTTATTTAATTTCGAGCCGGGCAATAGAGTTATCGTAGTGAAAGCAGGGAGTTGAATTTTAAGGGAATAACTTGTAGTTTTTCAGTTAAGGCCAAACAAGGCAACAACAAAGTCCCCACAAAAGAAGGAGGACCAAAACTAGTTCCAGAAAAGGTAGTCCCATGAAAGGTAAATCCTGGTAAGTTAAGGCCAGTCAAGGTAAGGCCAGTTCAGGTAAGGCCAGTTAAGGTAAGGCCAGTTAAGGTAAGGTCCAAAACAAGGACCAAAACTAATCCAAAAAAGGCCCAGGGGAAAACTGGTGTGTTAGCGTTGGTGATGACGATGAGGTACGAACGCGGTATGCACGAGCTAGTGATGCACGAGAGGAATGTGTGTTTCAAAAAGAGACGCCAACGCGCAGTGATGCCAAATTCAGAGGCTTGAAACACGAACATGTCAATCGTGACTTTAATTTTATACTTTTTGCACCAAAAACTTTAAAGATTACGAATTAGAAGTAGAAAATAATTAATAATAAATTAGAGTAAGATTTTTAATGCTAATAATTATTTTATTCGCGTACGAATGAGAAAATTTATAGTTTCTACGCTCTGTAGCGAATGCTACAGATATATGGAAAATAAAATGAGAATGAGATTGGTAAGATATAAATAGTTATGCATCCAAGACTAAAAGGTTTATATGGTAGAAATTCGGAAGCATCATCTCAAACATAGGAAATATCATGACATCTGTTTGGTACTGGCCGGTGGGGGTATAGCCAGTCCTAACAAAACCTCGACAAGCATCTGGGAAAAATTATGAGAGGGATAATAAGGCTCTTTGGACTCAGCTTTTGTGTATGGTTTTATTTGAAGGAGCCGGGAGGGTCGCCGAGACTTGATCCTGCGGATCTTGACTGAAGATACTTCGCAGTCCTGAGGCAGTCGCTTCGGCCGGTGGACGAGGTTTTAAGTGTATTGTGTTCAGAATATTCAATTTACTGAGGGCAATTTTTAAATAAGCACAACAATCGGTGCGTGGCTCTTTATGTGGGCAACGCCTGCTTAATTTTGGAGCAGGGGAGTTTGATCACAAGGTGCCAAGCCTGATGGCGATGATGACTCTTCGTTTGAATAGTAATTAAGATCCAGGCCCGCTGACTTCAGCAAATGAGAGGCTGATTCAGTTGTGCCCGTAATTTTAGGCAGTTGAGAATTAAGGCCCGTAATTAGAGAATATATAAGGCTAAAGGCCCAGAACATAGCCAAATCTAATCCAAGTAGAGAGTCCCAAAAGCGGCCCAGGGAGAATGTTGTAAGTGGTGTGTGTGATGACGTTGAGGTCCTTCAAGGAGTCCAAAAGCTGGATGAACAGTCCAAGGAGACACCAAGGAAACACCACTGACAGTCCACACATCGTAAAATAATAAAACTCCCACACGGCAGAATTCGAGAATTCCCACAGATTTGACTCTAGTTAATTTCATTTGTTCTCTTTCTCGTCAAGCTCAAAAGTAAAGAGATAGGACAGAATCAATTAAGTAACCCTTATACAGCTGCTCCTGCTTTAAATGCAAGGCAGAAAATTTAAGAATTTTTTTAGTAATACTATTGGTGATTATCTCAGAGCAAAATCGGGGATCAAATCCCTGGAACCATTTAAAAACACATGACTTAACAAGACATGGTTCAAGAAGCAGAAGAAAAGAATTACAGCAATTAAGAATTTCATATAAAGAGAATTAATGCTTCTTTAAGTACTCTAGGACGTCTCTATAACTGTACAAGAAATAACAGAGAAAAATTCTCAGGTTTCATTGATATAAATCCTACTAAAATCACGGATAAATATCAGTTGCAATTAATAAATGGTAAGGAGTAATAACCCAATAATAAGAAAAGGAAACACTAAACGTTTTGTTTGCACAGAAAGGAAATGTGCGCGAGATGAAACATGAAGATCAGTGCGGCGAATAACCCGGCGGCTCTACACGTCGGCATTCGCCAAGCCGCCGGCATAATTTGTGCGCACTCGCGAAAGGCAAATGGTAGTGGGTATTTTTGTCACACGAATGAACAGAATGAAATTAAATTGTTATTGAAATGATTTAAATTGAAATAAGTGCGATTAAACGCAAGGTTCAAGGAGTATGAGCTATAAAAGACGACTCAAAACTTTAGCAAGCATAGACATGAATAACCTTCGTAATTCGTACACATACGAGATTATTAGGAGACGTCTTTAATTATTATTTCGCGTTGAAACATTATTTAAGAGAAACTACTGCAAGTACGCCTTGTAAAAAAAGAAGATACTATTATAACACATGCTTATAGTGCAGTTATGGTCACGGAGTAGTGACGGAAAACGGCAGTACCTGCTCCGCCATTGAAAACAACAAAGACACACTATCGACAAAGAACGCCGGCGATTTAGCCGCGTGCGTTCACGGGTCAGTTTATGCGTAATTTTCGATATGATACTGGCAACCACAATATAAGTTTTGCCGTAAGGAAAAACAATGACGTTAGCTGAATATCTAGTATGAATTTTCAACACGTGAATTTGCAAATGACACGCAATATTCACTATATATCCCCGAGTTAGCACTCTAGATAACACATGTGTAGTGATCGCCCTCAGCCGTACTTCAGTCTAAATTTCATAAATTAATAAAACTACCTTCTAAAAATTAAATAAAGCTAACGCAACCATTATTACAATTTTAGATCACTATTGTCATTCAACATTACCCCGAAATCTATTAAAATTTGACCAAAAATATTTAAACATTTTTCGAGCGTCAGCTCGCATCGCGTTTTCACGCAGAACCATTTGGCAAGTTCTGATAGACATTTTCAGGCAGAGGCGTCATTCTGGTATTCGAGGCTCCTGTGTTAGTGTTGGGCCCCAGAGGGGCAATTGTCTCTGGTGAGAATTAAAGTCTTGTGTGTGTTGATCTACGGGTAACTATATTTAGGCATTATATGTAAAATTGTAAATAATATTATCGTGTATGTATAGAGTAGAATTGACTAAATTTTCCAGTGTGCTAAATGTTCAGGAGTTATTGCCAAGAACTTGTGTTTCACCACTGGGCATTTTCCCTTGTGCATTGTTGTATGCCCATTTAGAAAGTTTTTAGCAAACAGTTATCGCTTGGCTTACAGAGATTCTTAACCTAGTTCTTCCAAGAAGCAATTCTTAGAAGTATCCGCAGAATTTAACTAGAAGCAACTGGTTGGACTAACCAGGAGAATTATTCTCTTCAGCATGAGTAGTGGCTAACTAGTTGCTGTTAGTATTTTCAGATGATGAAATTGCCAATTCACTATTTAATGTAAAGCCATTTTTAGGGAGTTTTCCCCTTTTTGTTTTTAAAATAATTTTTTATGTCAACATTTCAACATGATGTTATTTTTATCCAAGCTAAAATTTCCACTTTTGTTTTAAATTAATTTCATTCAACATTTCAATATCATGTTATTTTCATTCAAGCTAAAATTTTCCCTTTTGTTTTAAATAATTCTTATGTCAACCTTTTTAATATGATGTTAATTTTATTCAAGCTAAAATTCCCCTTTTTCTTAAAATAATTTTTATTTCAACATTTCAATATGATGTTATTTTATTCAGGCTAAAATTTCTCCTTTTTCTTAAAATAATTTTTATGTCAACATTTCAATGTGATGTTATTTCTCTCAAGATTAGGATTTCCCCTTTTGTATCAAAAATAATTTATCATGCCAAAATTCCATATGGTGTTATTTGTTTATTAAGTTAGAATTTCCCCTTTTTGTCTAAAATATTTTTAGGCCAATATTTCAATATGTGTTTATTTTTTCATCAAGTTAGGTTAGCACCAATTATCCTTTTAGTCACAGATGTATCCTTCTGAATGCATCTAGTCCTGCATCAATTACCAATTATTGCCACAACTGTATTTCTAAATTACATTAGGTAGATAATCAATTAGAAAAACACAAATAATTTTTAGTTCTGAAGAATAGATAGTTAGTAAATTTAATTAAATAGTCATTGTACATTGATTATTTCAGTTAGGAAAAACTGGGAACATGTGTCTTCTAGTTCATTTGCATTTAGCAGATGCTGTAGATTTTTTACCATAATTGATTAATTAAGTAAGACCTTAGGCAGTGGTCACTGCTTATGCCACCTTAGCTTGTCCAGGCAAAGTTGCTGATGTGTTCAAGCCCTAATCAATTGAATTGGAATAATCTATTGATCGCCAAGGTCTCATTAGTGTTTCGCCACCTTTTGTGTGTTCCAGTTTTAATTAAGTGTGTTCTCAATGTTTGTATGCTTATTAAGTCAGATTCAAATAATTGTTGGTATTCCCTTGAATTGTTAGTCAATGTTTGAATTTCATATCTTGGGAAATGAAGCTATGATAGGTTATTTACACAATAGAGATTGTATCCTCGGTTGTTACTTACCTCAAGTCGAGTCACATAAATAATCATTCTTTCCGGATCATTAACTGTAGCAAGAATTCCTATCATAATCATTTTAGTGACAACTCTTACTATGGATTTTGGTTAGGTTAATTTGTGTATAAAAATGTTAATAATTAGTCGTTACCTGATTTTAGCTAAATTAGGGTGATTATGCTTACCTTTGGAAGTCTCCGAATATTCTAAATTCCCAACTCCTGGAAAATCTAATCCAGAAATCATCCAATTATCTGACTTGGGGGTTAAATTTAGTTTAACCAGTAATTGGTCGCCCTCAACTGTAGCTACCTGTTCCTTTGACCTCTTGGCAATGCCGGCTACCTCCAGTGGTTGTTGTCATTATAACTCATAGGATGCCTAATACTATTCTGATATGTATCCTTATGATCAATGTTTTCTAAATCCTTCTTGTGCTCCGAACCTCCTCCTCAACTACCAATTCTGTGCACTTTGTGCATAGATTCCGCGTTCCCTCTACCCTTTCCAAATGGTATCTTCCTCTCTCCTCTCGTAGGACACCTTTCACGTTCAAGCCAGGGAGACCAGGGATTCTCATATAATAATAAATAATAACAATAATTAGACTGTACGTGCCCTCTCTGGCACAATTCCTAGCTTAAGTCAAGTAATCCTTATGACAATTCTAGCCTTAGTTAGGATCAGTACAATCAGCCCTCGACTGCGGCTTAGCGTAAACGTTCGAATTAAACACTGCCAATTTTTAAGATACTCATTGTAAATAGCAGTCAAAGCGTAGATTATTGGGCGGCAAAAGCCTTTAATATTAATGAAGACAAACTAACTTACATTGCCTACCCAGTAATGTTCTTATCTCCTGTATTAATCTTGCACTCCAATTCGGAGACGGTCGTACACGACGCGTCACGATTAATAGTACCCGGAGAATACTAGTTTGGGGAAGTAAGGGCATGTAGGGAGATTCATGATTGTCCATACGAGTACTTATTGTTGCGACTGCCTCGCCCTTGTTCAGGCGCCAGAATTGGGCCGAGGCACCCGCATATAATCCTCCATTTGAGGCAATCCTGTAATTCAGCAGTAAAGCTCGCAGCCTGGCTTGCGTAGCGACTGTCTCTCCGTGTGTTATCATGCTTGAACAAGTAATCCAAGCTCTCTCCCCGTACAGAAGAACCTCCGAAGCCGACACACAGACAATCACCACCAACATTCAATTAACAATTCCCATACTCTATTAGCCACACGGCTATCAACCAAACCAAGCCACACGGCTATCAACCAAACCAAGCCACACGGCTATCAACCAAACCAAGCCACACGGCTATCAACCAAACCAAGCCACACGGCTATCAATCAACCACTCAAGCCACAAGGCACTAGCAGAAATAACTACCTCCTTCGGGATACTCATATAACCAAAACTGTTACCGCACCTGCGGAATATTATACTAACAAATCCACACTCGCCGGGATCCTCCCCGGATTCCCTCGAGCCGCGGCACCTGCTGAAGTGCGGCTACTCACTGGACCCGGATCTCCTTCCTCAAGAAGTGGATCTCCATACTGCTGCCGTAGTCACGGCACTCAGAGTCAACAAAAATAAAAACGAGGCGAGAATATACAGTTCCTTCATTATCCTGCAGAGGTCAATAGTGCAAGTGAAAATTAGGTGCCAGTAAGGCAACTCGAATTACCCACACATAAAACCCTTCTGAGTCAGATTAAGTTACTAGCAATTAAGTGTGCTCTACCCCGAGCACTGGTGACCCAAAAGTAGTAAAGAACATCCTCTTGTCACTTGATAAATTCCTCAATATTCAACCTTTAAGTCAAATTCAATTATTTCCCATTTGGGAGAAGTTCAAAGTTCATACATGCTAGTCTAAGAATCTTAACACTATTTGAGAGTTTATGCCTACTTCACGACACTGAGCAGTTTTTTACGTTTAACACAAATACACGAAAAAAAAACATGGCACATATACTTTACCCGGTTTCTTTCTATTTTAAGCCTAAATTTCACTTGCACTTACAAGATGATGTTCGCACGCTAAAGCCACAAGCAAGAGTGAGTCAGTTCAAGTGACGCTCTTCGATGTTGCCGTATCGGGCTGCTTTAAACTCGAAATGTCGATTGATTATTTGATCTCTCATGTATTTACACAAAAACTTCAATGATTACGAATTAGAAGTAGAAAGTAATTAATAATAAATTATAGTAAGATTTTTAATGCTAATGATTAATTTTATTCAAGTGCGAATGGGAAAATTCATAATTCTTACGCTTTGTAGCGATATGCTACACATCTCTCAACCAATATGCCAAGAGACATATATTTTACCACGCGACAATATCATGATACTTCCTATGAGTAAATAACAATGGAAAAATGCTCATTTCGAATTTAATTAAAAAATAATTCAATTAAATATTAGTTAGATAAATTTTTTCCTGGTTGATACAAGTAATTAAATTTACATATATACCAGAATTTTATGTCAGGTCTTAAAATTTAGAGTAATAAAAGTTCCATTTTTAGGGTAATTATAATTCGAGCCTCATGCTGACGACAGACGATTCGCCTGAAAACTACATCGCCATCTTGTTTGGAAGTATAGTAGAGTGAACATTCTGGGAGGATTCTCAGTTTATCAAGTACAATTTTCATACTGTTAAGTTCTTCCAGATGAGTAAGTACTCACGGATTTTGTGTTTTTTTATTCATATATTCTGCGTTGATCTAAGTTTTCAGTACTAGTCGCTTTGTGCTTCATATTGTGGAATCGGGCTTGCCTTGTATTTTTACGCTTGAACGAAATCTAGACAAATCTTTTCGACGAGTAGCCTTAAGTATTTGTACTAGAAAATAAAAAGCATGAGTTTGAAACATTTATTTGAGTATGTTTTACCACAATTGAAATGGCGCCAACTTTTTATTGTAAAGCGATGATACCGCGGTATAATTGTAGGTATAGCCTACAGTCATCTCAGTTTGGTCATTTTCTATGAAGGAGTGAGAACAATTTCTAACAAAGTGAGTGCATTTATGAGTGATTATGTGTTTAGAATTGCCTAGATAACCTGATGTTTTACTTGAAATGAACACAGACATGGCTGTGAATTTGTAAGCCATCTCAGCCCTGAATATTTTCTGATGACCCTGTGTAAAGTATGTATATCTTGAGAGTATATCTGTATTCAAGTTACTTCACTTACTTGACTACATGTTTGAGGAATGTATTGCCATAACTTTTGTAAGGTAGAGAGGTAAATGTGAAAGAGAGAACATTAATCAATTTTTCAATTTTCGGTGCTTGAATGTAGGTAATTAGATTGCGATGAACTATTTTTCTTCTATGCACTTTCCATTGCTTGTTGAGTATTTAACAAGTTATAGCGGTGACGTAATGTAACGTAAGTGAACTAAAGTAATCTAACAGTTAACGCAACTCTGTTTTTACCATCTATTTATTTTTGTTTCATAAATTTATTTTGGTAAATGTAAAGGACTTGACCATAATTCATATTCGAATTTTCGATGCCTTAATAATGTTAATCACATGAAAATAAACAAGTTTTCTTCAATGCACTTTCCGGCGGAAATGAGTATTTTAAAAGTTATGGCGTTAAATGAGTTACCGGAACTCCATAGTGCATCACCCTATTACAAACGTAAAGAGGTTGGGTCGTGAGGGGTAGCCACAGTTCTTTTAGTTTTATAATTTTCACTAAAAGAACTGTTGCTACCCCTCACGACCCAACCTCTTTACGTTTGTAATAGGGGGTTTGCTCTTCGTCGGCTTGGTTTGGCGCGCGGGAACGCCTGTTTACTTTCACGTCGGACCGCGCGGTATATTTTTCCCCGCCTCAAACACTGGAGTTACGGTAACTCATTTAATGCCATAACTTTTAAAATACTCGTTTCCGCCAAAAAGTCCATTGAAGAAAACTTGTTTATTTTCATGTGATTAACATTAGTAAGGCATCGAAAATTCGAATATCAATTATGGTCAAGTCCTTTACATTTACCTTTATTTTATTCTGGCTATTTCTATGCGGTAAGTTTGGGACCATGATTACTTTTTTCATAAATTTTTTTCCACTCTGGCTATTTCTATGCGGTAAGTTTGGGACCATACTTTTTGTGTGGATTTTGCATTCTTTTGATAGCATGCTTAATAGTGCTTCCCTCTTATGTCTCTTCTGAACACCTTTTTGTAATTATTAAGTTCTAAAGTCATTTAAGATGGATTCTAATCCATTATGGGAAGTAAAAGACAAGCAATGGGCGTAGATAAGTTGAGATTTTGTCTACCTTGTAAGGCCAGGTATTGCTGCTTTGGCCGTTGAGTTCAGTTTTTGGGTTGAGTGAAGCCGCGGCCTTACATTTATACTTCTCCTGCGAGTGGTATCAGTGATACGCAGAGGAGAAGTAGGAACTTTTTGTTAAATGAATTTACATCAAGACATATTTAGGTTACGGAAAATAGAAGTACTAGAATTGAGGTTTAAAGGGTAACTAAGGTAGGGCACTACAACCTTAGGCAGTGGAGACTGGTGCACAAGGGGAATTGTTAAATTATCTCTGCTGTAGATAAGCCTTGAGGGCTAGTCTTTCATATCCTCTTGCCTTCTATCTGATTTATTTTATTTTTTTTTCTTCCTTTACTTTTAAAACTTGTTGCCTCTATATTCAGGATATCCTGTATAAGAGCACACCTTTTGCATAGATTTTGCAATGTAAATGGAGCTTAAGGAGATCATTTGAGGCCCCTGACGCTCAGATGGTCATTTTCCATGTTTATGTTGGAAAAAGACCCTTAGGTGGTGGACTATTCGGTCCTAAAATTTCATGACGTTACGGACAATAGACACCCCCTAGGGGGGGGCTGAGGGAGGACCAAAATCTTTAATTTTCTACCAATATCGACCCCATATAAAAAGACAAAAAACAGGAAATGAGAAATTTTACTTCATTTTCTTGTTAGGAATGATTCAAGGATTATAAAACTGCCTTTGTTTTTGTTCTAGCATAAAGAAAAAAATGAGGAGATATGTCTTGAAATATCAATATCAGTGAAATATCAATACCTAAAAACCAATATGTCAAATATTTTCAAAAACTAAGGCCTAAATCAAAAAAATGAATTGAATAAGTTGTGTTTCTTTTTAAAAGTTACATATCATTGTCAAATTGCATAAGTATCAGACTGAAATTTTTTTTCATATGTATGAAAAAAAATATACTTTTTGTTTTTTTGGGTTAGGAAATCACAATTCACAGCTGAATATGAAGTTATGTATGGAAATTATTGAAATAAAAATAAAACTACATTCAATTACATACATTGTCCATTATATTACACTTCAACCAAAAATTTTTTTGCTCATTCCCAAAAAAAAACTTTCCAACATTCAAACCGTATCTCCTCATTGAGTTTTGATGCTAGAACAAAACCAAAGACAGTTTTGGAATCCTTGAAACATTTCTAACAAAAAAATGAAGCCTTTTTTGATATTTGAAAAAAAAAATGTTACATACCTCTAAACCCAAAAATATTTTCTTAGTTATGAAATCATAAAAATTGCTTATCACAGATTTTTTTTTTTAAATGTTAAAATTTCTCTTCATTTTGTTGTTAGAAATGCTTCAAGGATTCTAAAACTGTCTTTGGTTTTGTTCTAGCATCAAAACTGAATGAGGAGATAGATCTTGAGATTTACATCTAAATGTCTTAAAAACCTAATTTTTCGCAAAAAAACTAAGGCCTAAATCGAAAAAGTGACACCAGTAAAAAGTGTTTACTTTCTAAAAATACATATACTGGTCAAATTTCAAACAAATGGACGAAAAGTTCACCGACCCGGATGATCTCCTTAAACAATATTACTGGACTATCAAAATTAACTTGAATTTTGTATGTTAACTTATCAGCACTAATTGGTAGAATTTAGGGTTTGCAATATTATACATAAATGCTGTGATAGAAGAGGTAAACTGTATTTGTAACCTTATTTAACTCTGTAATCTTCTTTGTTTCTGGTAATATATTGTTGACTGTTTTTTTGTAGAGGACGAGATGGCGGACGATTTGGATGTGGATGCAATGCTGGAGGCTCCTTATAAAAAAGAGGTGAGTTGTGACTTTATTTCTGTCTCACTTGAAACTCCAGTAACACTGATCCTCAATTTAACTTTCTTACCTCTAAACAATCTAAAATTTATGAGAGTCAAATTCTTCTTTAGATTTTAATGTAGCCTGAGTTAATATTAGATTCAGATTCCCACAAATTTTTTTTAAAATGAGCTTTACCTGGACATATCCTGTTTGAAGTAGCTAATAAATTTGTCACTCCCATTTAGGTCCAAAAACTTGTGCTTCTGTTATATTCACCATGCAACCTCATTTTATTGCAATGTTTTCAGTTTTTGTTCTTTTTGGACAAGCTACATTAATTTATTTTTGACGTGGTCTTGATCGTTTCTGACAAGGAAAAAATAAAACTAGTTAAACCCATGTTTGTTTTTCTTGATCAGCTTTGCAGTAGTCAGTACTTGAAAAGAATTCCTTGATTGGCTCAGTTGTACATTCAAGTTCAGTTGTTGCTCTCAGTACTTGGTGTATTTCCCTTGTCAGCTTGGATGAATATGATCCAATATCTCTAGATTGTACAGTTATAGTTGTCAGAATTTGTCTGTGCTCAACATATTCTGAATAAGATATGTTGCAAAAGAGGATTGTATTGCTTTTGCAAAAATGTATACCAATCTTCTGTGTTCTATGCATTTTATGATTGTGGTTTTCTTTTTACAAGTCTTGCTAAGTTTTCTGATGTCTGTTAGTGCGTTCAGCTGCGAGTTTTGATTGTAACTTGGGTTAAAATTTTCTTTTGAATTTAGGTCTTGCTCTTAAATTGGTTTGTTGTATCATCTCTTGTGCATTGCAATCAATGACTGAAAAGCTGTACAATTGAAAATTTGTCAGCTTTGCTGCATAGATTGGGCATTTTGGTGAGCTCCGCTGATGTATCTTCCCATTTCTCTGTTGTTTTTAGATAAAGCTATTCAGTGTCTCCAAAGCTCCATGCTAAAGCACGGCCATGAGCGCGCAATCCGTGCTCCATCTCCTGCCAGGTACTCGGATAGTTTGTAAGTTACACATTTTTTCTTGCAAATAATTACCCTCCATGCCGTACATATTCTTAGTGTCTTGAGAAATGAATCCTTGTTTAGGGAGAGCATAATTTGGCTTAAGAATCATCCTCTCTGTTAAAGTGCTTAATTGCTTAGAGATATCACTCAACTCCCCCCTGGAGGTTTGCATGGCCAAGGAAGTATTTGATTTTTAATAAGATAATTACATGGTGGGACAGAAAAACAAGTAAAGAATGTCCCACGTAAGGTTGTTGCAAGTAAGCGCATTTGGAAATGGCTTCACTAGTGTTAGTTTTGAGCGTATGTGATGTATTCTAAAATAATAGGCTTGCAAACCTTTTCCATTTAGGTGTGAGGTTGAGAGTAAATTTTCTGATTTTGTCTTTTTAGTTCCATGCTGAATTACGATTTGGTGTGTTTCCAAGGTAGACTTTTGAAGACATGCATATGGCAGTTATTTTAAACTCAGTGCAGCAAGAAAATGGTCCTTATAAAAATTGTATAACGTGATAACTTAAGGTTCTTTATTTTGAAAGCTTATGTAAATCCATATTCCATAGCATAGGAAACTTAACCTAACACAACTTGTTTGGTGTATGTCAAAGATGAGAGCTTACAAACCTTCTAAGAAAAAGCTTTGAAAGAATGAGCTTGAACAAGTTTAGAAAAGGATGGCAAGCACAAGAAGTGAATAGAAGGATAGAGTTGGTGTGACAGCAGCGTGCAGCAATGGTATTGACCGCCTGGTCTCTCCACTCTCAGATGCTGGGCAAGGGACTCTTCTCTTCAGCCACGAGTGGGCATCCCACTCCTACGAGGGACTCGCACGGCTCCCCTCCCCAATACCCAAACAAGGGGCATCTCTTTACTGATCAAAGAGGCAGATTGGCTATCTCAAAGATGCTCCTAAACTTTCCTTCAGTATGAAGTTCATTCTCTTGAACAGTTAAATTGTTTTGCTTCCATCATGATCATCTATCTAAATTCTTCTAAAATGTCATTTGAGGCTTGAAATTCAGTCAATCATGTGGTGGTTCAAGTGCTCACAAAGAAAACTTTAGATAATTCTTCAATGAGTATGAGATGGTCAATCTGCACATCCTTGTATTATTGGGAGCCATGCAATTGCGGCTAGAGCACTAAGGCTGCTTGGCTGGCCATGAAAACGTTGCGATATTCCGCCGGTAATACCTGTTCTTCTCAACTTGTACATGTCTTGTGGTTCTGAGGCTTGCCAGCCTTTGAAGAAGATTGCTCATATTGACCATGAATATTTGTGCTAAACATTCTTGCACTTTTGTTACCCACTGCGAATTCTAAATAAAACATTTTGCAGGCTTGCGCTTTTGCCGGGAGCAGTTCTGAAGATGCGTGAAGATCAGGTACCTACCTACTCTCTCCCAACTTATGTTGGGAGCTGCTTCATGAGCATTATATCTTAAGCTTTGTTCCACCCTCATTTTTTGTGGATTGTTCTTCCCTGTTGTCCCGAAGCTTCGTGAGGACCATCTTGGCTGTACAGTTGTCTGCTGTGCTGTACTGGCAATGATTGCTGCAAATCCTTCAAACTAGCAACTTCTTTAGACGTTCAAAGCATGGTAATATTTATTGAGTAATGAAGTGTGAAGTTCACCTAAGATTTGATATGTATAAAACTATTATCAAGTGCTAATCTCTATAATCTGACACACTTCAGTCTGACATTCTGTGATGTACGGTTGTTAATTTGAAGGATTTACTGGCTACACGCCAAGGGTAAGTTCAAGACATAGGACATTCTTGACATTGCATTGGTCTGGCAGTGGAAACTGACCATGCAACCAACATCAAACTCTCAGCACCTGCCTACTCAAGGGGGTGCTTTCTCTGCAAATGTGCTTTGCTAGCCTCACTTTGGCTGTGCTTCTTGTTGATGTATTCAGTTGTAAACTAACAGGCATTTTATGATTTCTCTCCCTCCTCTCCACTTCGTGGCACCGTTACACCTGTCTTGTGTCTCTAGGATGACTCCAACAACACCTCCTCTGCTGACCAGGACAGCAAACAGAATGGCCACTCCAAAAGCCGGTGAGTGCAGCTCTGATTCCTAGCTTTTCATCCCTCAGGGGAATACAACTATTGTATCTATGGGAATTAGCTCTCCCAGGGGGAAAATGTGCGAGGGCCCGAGCTGAGAGTTAGGTAGGCCTTCTTTATGTTGAAATAAAATGCTTTTTGTTATGTTAAGGACCACCTTTTTTTGGTTCACTGCTGTCCTGTTTATCAGCACCTACTACTTTCTTCTTCAACTTCTATCTTGTTTCATGAACTTCTTTCCCAACTTACTGTTTCTATGCCCCTTCAGCATAGATTCCGCATTCCCTAATATCCATACTAAATGGTGTCTTCCTCCTTTCTCTCTTCGATACGATCTATTTTCTGTAGCAGATAGGGAGGCTTAAACTAATCTATAATCTACCTTGCTTCTCAGGATTAGAGATTATAATTGTACTTTTAAATGTGATCATTAGATAGTGATGTACCGATACCATTTTTTTGGCCGATACCGTTACTGATACATCGGTACATCACTATCATTAGACTTCTGAAGTCTCACTTGTGGTGTGTATTGTGCTGCTTATGCATAACCAGAACTGAATTTAAATTTTATCTGAAGCTATTAAAGTATAAAAATGTTGAATATATGTAGTTGATATTTTGAAGATCTAACTCGAGACTGGGAGATCAAGGGTTCCTGTTCCTCACCAGTGTCCTCTCTGATAAATGAAGATCCAAACCATCGTGTTCTGGCATTTGCAACTTTTAAAGAATCAGTAAGAGTTTTTATTGTTATTTAGTAGCTGAAATGCTTGATTTAGCTTCAAAAAGTCGTGGATAAATATTGTTCATATTCCTTTCAGGAGGTTGTAACTATTAGTACCTAAGAGAAGATATAGAGCATTGTGTTCTGGGATTTGCAACTTTTAAAGAATCAGTAAGAGGTTATATTGTTATTTAGTAACTGAAATACTTGATTTAGTTCAAAAAGTTGTGGATAAATATTGTTCATATTCCTTTCAGGAGGTTGTAACTATTAGTACCTAAGAGAAGATATAGAGCATTGTGTTCTGGGATTTGCAACTTTTAAAGAATCAGTAAGAGTTTTTATTGTTATTTAGTAACTGAAATACTTGATTTAGTTCAAAAAGTTGTGGATAAATATTGTTCATATCCCCTTCAGGAGGTTACAACTATTAGTACCTATGAGAAACAGCACTTCCAGGTAGAACATGTGAAATTCTGAGCTTCGAGATAGCTTTATCTTCCTTGTGTTGAAATAGTGTGTTGGTTATTGTTTTATGTTTTAGTTCTGGGTTCAATTCTGTGTTTTTTTTAAGCGTGTATTATTTTCTTTTGGACGATTATCTTTCTATAAAATTCTTTTAGTTTTTTTCTGGTTTATGAGGGGGTAGACATATTGTCCATAGATTTACTGTTTCCTTAATATCATAGTGAAAAGTACCTTGCATTTTTTGAACACTTTTGTTGTGGCTAGAGAAGCTTAAACTAACCTACAAATTTTAGTATCTAACCTTTTTTTATTCTTTATATTTTTGTTAGCAGGAATTGCTACAATTTGCAAATACATCTTATTTCATAATAAAATTGTTTTCTTTGGCAGTGCAGACTAAAATTCACTATTACATTTCAATTCATATAGAAACTTCCTGACCATGAAAAACTGAAATTTGCTGTTAAAATTCACACCCCTCAGGGGGATGCAACTATTGTGTCTATGCGAATTGGCGCTCCCAGGGGAAAATGTGAGGGCGCAAGCTAAAGGTTAGGTAGGCTTCCTTTTTTGTTGAAATAACATTGGTTTTTGTTTTGTCACTGACCATCTTTTTTTTGGTTTGCTGCTGTCCTGTTTTTTCATCAATTACTACGTTCTTCTTCAACTTTTATCATGTTTCATGAACTTCTTTCTCATCTTACCATTTTTATGCCCTTTCTGCATAGATTCCCTTAACTCCATACTAAATCGTACCTTCTTCCTTCCTCTCTTTGGATCTCATTTGTTGAGGATACGGAGGCTTAAACTAACTAATAACTAATAATCTGTTGAAATTCACATTCAAATTGTATTCTTCCTGGCCAGGAAAGTTGAAATTTCCCAAATAGATCTCATTACGTATCAGACTTAGATTATTTTTCAGCACCTATTACTTCTTCAACTTTGGTCTTGCTTTGCAACTTACTGTTTCTATGCCCTTTCTGCATAGATTCCGCGTTTCCTTAACTCCATACCAAATGGTGCCCTCCTCTCTTTGGGTCGCATTTGTTGCTGGGTAGGGAGGCTAAAACTAGCGACTAATCTAATCCAACTTATGTTCATGCGCTGGAAGGTTATAGACAGCATCTAATTGTATTCTGCCATGCCAGGAAAGTTAAAATTTCCCAAATAATCCCAATAAGTAATCCAACTCATGTTCTCATGCAGGAATGTTATATAGATAGCATCTAATTTTATTCTGCCTTGCCAGGAAAGTTAAAATTTCCCAAATAATCCCATTAAGTAATCCAACTCATGTTCTGGCGCAGGAAGGACAGAGACAGCAGCAGAGATCGCGACAAGGACCGCAGCAAGCGCAGGTCGCGGTCTAGAGACCGAGACAGACACTCGTCGCGACGGCATCGTTCCAAGTCACGTGACCGCAAGAGATCCAAGTCGCGGGATCGCAGGTCCCGATCCCGCGACCGGCGCTCCAAAGATCGCGAGAGCAGGAGATCGCGCGACAAAGTTGACAAGCCTCGCGACAAACACAGACGCTCATCCAAAGAAAGACACAGATCCAAAGACCGCAAGAGATCTAAGAGCAGATCGAGAGACCGGAAAAGATCAAAGAGTAAGTCTAGGGAGAGGGAGAAGAAAAGGTCGAGGTCCAGGGACAGAAAGAGGTCGAAGTCTAGGGAGAAGAAAAGGTCGCGCAGCAAGTCGAGGGACAGGAAGAAAGTGAGGGCCACCAGGAGCAGGTCCCGAGACCGGCGGAGGCGGCACAGGAGCGGCAGCAGGAGGAGCCGCAACAGGAGCACCAGTCATGAGATACACGTGGAGAACAAGAGGTGAGCTTCGGGCTTGAGATTGCATGTGACACAGCTGATGGCGTCTTAACACGTTAACCTATTGCATTTAACATGTTAGTGACGTTTTGGTACATAAGTTGGTCACTAGGTAAATTGTTCATTTACGTATCGGTATAAACGAACAGCATTTCCGCTATTTGACTTTTTTATAATTGATTTTAATGTGTGTTAAAATATTAGCATAGCACATGCAATCATATTTTTCACACTTACTGTGTCTAAATAGTAAAGTCAGTTTATATCATTTTTACTACTCTGAACCTAATCAAGTCAACCGTAACTGCCTCCCAAATGTAGCCAACGTGTTACAGGGACGCTATGTAGACGCTTCTCTGGTTTTTGTCTGGCTGAATCTGGGCTCACCTGATATGTTTTTTTTATCTATTTTCATTAGAAATAAATGCTCATTACTAATGCTAGCTGTACTTCATGTGAGTCTTGTTTGGCTAACTGTTGTTCTTGTTTAAAATTTACATTTGGGTATTATGTGTGCCTGTAATGTCCCACGTGCTATTATGTATAATGAATATGTGTAGTTTTCTTTCACAGTAACTAGGAGCTTATACAGAAGATGAACATTTTGTGCTAACTCCAAGTTGTACATTGACAGACAACTGACAGCGGAAGAGCGCGACGCACGGACCGTGTTCTGCATGCAGCTATCAGCACGCATCAAGGCGAGGGAACTGGAAGAATTCTTCTCAGTGGTGGGCAAGGTGACTGACGTACGGATCATCACGGATGCCAAGACGCGCCGGTCAAAGGGCATCGCTTACGTGGAGTTTGAAGACGTCGAGTCTGTTCCCCTCGCTCTCGGGCTTGCTGGTCAGAAGCTGCTGGGTGTGCCTATTGTGGTGCAGCCCACGCTGGCTGAACGCAACCGAGCTGCCAATATCAACAACCCTGACCATGGAACCAAGCCTGGGTCTGGCCCCATGAGACTCTACGTTGGGTCTCTGCACTTCAATATTACTGAAGAGATGCTCAAGGGTATCTTTGAACCCTTTGGCAAAATAGACGTCATTCAGTTAATAATGGACTCAGAGACAGGACGCTCGAAAGGCTACGGGTTTGTCACGGTGAGGGATGATTTGATGTTGTGCTATGTTTCTTGTGTTATTTCACGAGTTATTTTTTTGTAGGGGCTGTTGATTTCTGATACGATGCTCAAACACTGCTCTGTAATCCATACAGAACACGTTTTTTCAAGTAGCGCAAAATTATAGATAAATAATTAGTTACTGTTGGTTGTCCAATTCGACTATTCATCAGGTACTTGCGTTACTGTATTTATTTGTTTTATATTATATTTAGTGTTTGCTTCTGAAGCGTCTATGTGAAAAAAAGTAGTGCAGGTACGACTGATCTTTTAATGCTTGTGTTTCAATTGAGCAGTTCCACAATAGTGAAGACGCGAAGAAGGCTCTGGAACAACTAAACGGTTTTGAGCTCGCTGGACGTCCCATGAAAGTAAATCACGTCACAGATCGCAACGAGAACAGCCAAGGAAACTCACTTCTTGACCTCGATGAGAAGGAAAGAACAGGCGTCGAGCTTGGTGAGTCCTTGGGGCGCCCTCCTATGCTCACCGTGTTAGACCTCATCTCGTGAATAGATTCCCCATTCCCTGGATTTCATGTTCAATGGTGCATTCCCTTTTGAGGACAACACCGTTGTTGAGCTAAATAAGGTCTAAACCTTCTAAGTTTTTTCGCTGTGCTTGTTTTTTTGCAGGCGTATGTAAGTAATTATTGTTGGTCATATATTTGTCATAGTAGACTTCCTATCTCCTGAGTTATACACTCGTTAGTTAGTAGGTTTTTATGCTTATACTGGCATTCATTAGTATATTGATGAAAGATTTTGTAATATTGTTCTGAAAACAGTGTTTCAAGTTTCATAAAAATTGCATTCTGTAGTATAAATTCCTGATGTACCTTACGTGTGAAAGCAACTCAATGGCCTTGGATTGTCATTCCAGCAAAAACATTCCGACATCTTGAGTCAAAATATCAAAAATATCTCGCTATGCACTGCTGATTCTTGACTTCTCGCAGGCGCCGCACAAAAACATCTCAACATCTGTTGCAAAATATCAAAAATGTTATCTCCACATACATTGCTGGCTCCTATTTCTCACAGGTGCCACCCAACGGCTGCAGCTGATGGCAAAGCTGGCGGAAGGCACAGGCCTCCAGCTCCCCCCAGCGGCAGTGAACGCTCTGCACATGCCGGCACAGTCGCTGCAGCAGTCCACTCCTCCCATCGCGACGCAGTGCTTCTTGCTGTCCAACATGTTCGACCCGTCCTCGGAGCAGGCGCCCAACTGGGCCAATGAGATCCGTGACGACGTCATCCAGGAGTGCAACAAACACGGCGGAGTGCTCCACGTGTTCGTGGACAAGCAGTCAGCGCAAGGCAATGTTTACGTCAAGTGTCCTTCCATCGCCACCGCCGCTGCGTCTGTCAACGCGCTGCATGGCCGCTGGTTTGCAGGTACGTGCGTGGATAGAAAAAAAAACGTAGGATTGAATGCTATGTTTTTTGGTTTAAATTTTGGTGTTCAATATGTAGGAGTTGTTTATTGAGTTTCTTCGCGACTTGGTTTTAACTAATTGAATGGGTTTTGAGTTGGTTTGAAATATAGTATTTGGGTTCTGTTGAAACTTGATTTGCAATGTTCGTGGTATTGAATTCTATTTGTCATCAGCGTGCATTTTGAGGGAGACTTGAGGGCTTAACCATATAACAGGGAGTAACGAAGCGTAGCTACAAACTTTTCAAGGCTCTGGTTTGCGCTCAGGGTATCTTATTTGCTCAGAGGAAGCAGAGAATGGTTAAAAATAACTCTTGACATTGAATTAGTCTGATATTTTTGTACTTTTTTGTTTCGATCTTATTTTGCCTCCCATTTCTTCTCGTCTAATGGCATACATTGCACTTTATTTCAACTTCAATGTGTTCATTTTCATGAAATTTAGAACGCAGCTTACTTGTATTTTTGAAGCATTTCTACTGTTGACGGTATGAAAACTTCTCATGGAATATACTGCGAGAATATGCTCATAACGATACTTAGATTTTCTCCTCAGCTCCATTGCGTATGTTCTTCATTTTCGGCTCATGTCCAAGACCGGTTTTACATCATTCAGCATGTTTTCTATTTGGAAACATGAGCGATAAAAAATTAAGCACTTGGAGTACTTGGAAACATGAGCGATTAAAAAATGCAATTACATCTCGTTGTAGCCATCAGTGAATGAATTTTCTTGTGCGCTTTTGAAGTGAAATAGGTAACTTAGCATAATCACTATCTCTGGGTGTAATCTGAAACAAAGCGCTAATAATCTTGTACCTCTACAGGTAAAATGATCACAGCAGCGTACGTGCCGGTGATGAGCTACCACTCCCTCTTCCCCGACGCCATGACAGCCCTGCAGCTGCTGCCGCTAGGCATGTAAACGGGGTGCCACTTCTGGTCGCGGTGTACCCGCGTGCTGCCACTTCTGCTGCATTGCTTCTCAGTGTACCAAAGTGCTGCCACTACTGCGTATAGCCTCGCAGTGTACCCAAGTGTTGCTACTTCTTCATTGCATGAGTGTACTCGAGTGCTGCGGGCTTCTGCGTAGCATCATAGTGTACCTAAGTGCTGCCACTTTGCATTGCAACTGAGGTGTATCAGAGTGCTGGTGCTGTGCTCGGCAGCCATTCAACGTCATCACTGCGATGCAGCTGCATGTTATCGTCACCCTTATGAGATGTTTAATTTCTTACTGCTGCAACAAAGCGGTTACGACTTGGTTACCTTCATTCTCGACTTGTGGGCAGGTTTAGTTTCTTTGTGCTTCAAATATGCAGCGATCCCCAAAGCTTCAGTAGCCACAGCGGGACTGTGGAACTCGTGAAATATCCTGAATTTTCTTATAGTAAATAGTGATGGAAACAATCAATAGATTTTTTTTTTTGCCTCTTCTGCTGCGCTAATCATTAGGCCCGAAAAGCACCGCAAATGTAATATGGCTGACGCTTGGCTGTTGCACGTTATCAGGTTCAAAAGTGTGTAGTTGCCTGTTTTTGGTGTGATGCGTTGTTTGAGGGATACTTTGTATGTATTTTGTGGTAAAGTTAATGGATCGATCACGATCAAGTAAAATTATTGAAAATAATTCTTTTTTCAAGTTTATTTAATCCGTTCAGCAGCGAGAATCAGTCTTAAACTGACGTTATTTCTTACATTGCTCAGCCCACATTTGCATGGCTGCTATTAGGGAGTGGTGAGGTTCAGTTGCTAGTGCCCTAATTTGTACAAAACTTGAGTGGTTCAAAAATGCGATTGCATCTCAATGTCATAGCCATCAGTGAATGAATTTTCTTGTGGGCTGTTTAAGTGAAATGTTGACTTTGCATTATCTCTCTATGGTGATCGTTGATGAGTTGGAGCACCTACTCATCTATTTAGCCTGGATTAATTCTAGTTATTCAGATAGCAAAATACATGCAAGAGATCGTCTTTTTTGACGCGGGAAACCCTGGTGATGCATTGTAGAAGAGTGACAAAAACATATAAATAACCTTATGTGAGAGGTTAATTGTTTGGGAAGAGTGGACGCTTATGTTGCTTTTCGCCTCGTTTGCGAATGATAGTTGTAGTGGTTCACAGGCGTCTGGATGACTACATTCTGGTATGGAATACCGTTTTTCTTGGTGTTGCGTTTAGAAGCACATCAATCGATCATAATTTTGTACATTTTGGGTGCTTCAGGTTTGAATTCCTAGGTTTTTGGCGTCAACCCGTTGGGATTCCAGCTCTGTCGGGCTCAAGTTTTAATTATGCGATTATGTATGCAGTCATGATCACGTTTTTAAAACGTGTACTTATATAAAGTTTCCATAGGTTGAAGTTGAGCGTTTAGACAAGTGAAAATATTGTAGAGCTCCGTGTTGTAGATGGCATTTTGAATAGCTAAGTCATATTGCTGTATCCTGGCGCTTAGAAAAAAAACTTCGTATGATAGTTCACTGTATTATTTTTCTTAGTTTCACGTTTGTGAAACTAGGCGAAATACTGGTCTTTCGTACACTCTTCTTTTTATAGCAAAGCGTTTGACTCGATACATTCTGGCAGTGAAAAAGACCTGAACACCTGCCTTCTCTGCCTGCATGGCAATGTTTGTACACAGATTTTCATGTTGCGTGTCTGGTTGGTGAATTTGTTTACTGCCAACTAGGTTGCTTTCGATGTATCGTTTTCTCACTGATTTATACGTATAGCATGCTAGGTCAGACGTCAGTTGTCGACGTGACTGAAGTTGTCATTAACTAAGTTCATTATTATTAGCTGTCGATGTATTTGATAACCTGTGCAAGCATCCCGCAGTAGGCATTATCGAAGCGTGTCATTATGTGTTGCATTTTCTTCATTCTTGTACCACAACGTATTTTTGTACCACAACGGTGATGTGACCGATAGGTCGATAATTGTGACGCGAGACCTTCGGCGCGATATAGTAGGACCTACTGAAGCGCTAGCAAATTCATGGTACTACTACTACTACTACTACTACTCATTCTTGAAGATTTTTTTTTACCTATTCAGACATGGTTACTGTAAAAAAAAATATCCGCATCTTGGAGAACATTTGTTATTTTTACAACATTCATTTTTTCTTTGTTTCGGTGAAACATTTGTTTTGAGGAAGAAAGCCTTGATGCCCGGTTTATTTTACATACGTAGGTCTCTATTCCAGTCATTAGTTGGATGGGGTAGGTGCCGATAATTTGGGTTCAAGAAATTTGTTACCTAAGATTTTTGTGTAATTTCATAGTTCAATAAACACGGAGTATAACCTTTTCTCTTGTTTTCCTATTCACCAAACCGGGTTGAGTTACAACCCACAAAATGGGTGGGCAGCTGAAACCCCACTAACATCAAAAATTATATGATCATGATTTAATTACATCTCAAGATTACATATGTCTCCCCATTGAAAAATTTTGTACATGCTACAGTACATTCGAACTCACTGGGCAGCCAATCTTGAGAATTGTAATCTTGAGATGTAATTAAATCATGATCATATTATTTTTGATGTTCATATAATGTTGAAGTCCACCTTACGCGGTAAATCGGAAAAGCTCGATATTGATTAAATTATGTGACCTTCGGTGCGATATAGTTTGAATAACTGAAGCGCTAGCAAACCCGTGTTACCACTACTACTACAACCCACACTTATTTAAAATATCTTGCATTTTTTAACATGAAGAAAAAACTGAAGAACTAATTCATACTGCTTTTTGAGTGGGAAAAGAGATCATGCGTGTTTGGTTCAGCTAGGATCTTCGTACACTTCAAATCACGTTTTCTTTGTACCGAAACTCCGGTGAAAAAAAAGTCCCTGTTCCTCAGCTACTAAGGTTGATTCGAGTTGTTAAGAACTGGAAGTAATTTTGTGGAAAAATTGAAGTTAGCTTAAGATGTAAGCTCAAAAATCAACTGTGTAGCTTCGAAGGTATTTAGGGTACACTCGCATACAACATATAGTTTGAGTCGCCAAAATTGTCTTCATATCCTGTTGTCAAAGTGCGATGCTGACTTACTCCATGGGCACGCTAATTAAATTTCACGTAGGCCTAGTATTTGAATTTTTGAAATTTTTTAGCATATTTATTTGAAAATGATGTATGTACCAAAATTTAAATCCGGTGTAGTGGTTGTAGAAATTGTTTTTTCATCGATATTTTCAAACCTGGATTTCTGAATTCATCAATGGGCAGAAAAAATGCATGGTAAAAAACGTACTGTAATAGTCTTTAGGTTAAACAAAACTTTTGGCTGAAAGTATCAACAGAGCTAACTTTTGATATGAATTTCTAAAAATAGGTGTAGCGTAAACCTTTATTACAGATGTTTTTAGATTCGAGTTTAAAATGTGTTACGCACAGTCTTATTAGGACTACTCCGCTTTACACCAGTATTCCTTTGAATCATCTGTAAAATTAACGTTACTTTAACTATATCAGTCAATTTCTAACGCCTATTATCCTTTTCAAAACATACGAAGAACTTTAAAGTATTAGTTATATATTTAAATCAATATTTACGTATTAAACAAACAACTATAATGAATATTTTCTTCGGTGGTACTTGTACTAAAAAGATCTTGGCTCATTTTAGACCCTGTAATTGTAATTTTTTTAACTAAAGCTAGAGCAGCTCGTGGAATGATCGAAGGTTTTTTAGATTTGAGCTTAGAATTTTTCGTTAGTAGATTGGAACTTTACTCTGTCCCGTCAAGTTAAGGGAACCATTTCCAAAAAACTGAAACTTTTTTTCTATTGGACTTATGTCTATGAAAATTTGCAGACTACTAGATCTCCACATTTGTAACAACTTTTGTTCATGAAAAATTTTTCCCCAGGGCATAGAAAATTATTTATTTAAAAAAATAAATTTTATATATACATATATTATTCATTATATCTTCGAAATTTACAAAGCTAGAGCAATGCGGTTTGTTGCATTTGAAAGTCAAACTTATGCTCTATCAAACTTATGGGCAGATTTTTGATTTATTTTTTTTCAGAATTTATATGAATTTTTTTGTAAGGGTCAGAGCAAAAGTTATACTTTTAAGGTAAAAAGTCCACGGAGAGCTTTACAGAAAAAAATTTGGAAATGCCCCCATAAGTTCGATAGAGCAAACATGTCACTTTCAAATGCAACAAACCGCATTGCTCTAGCTTTGTAAACTTCGGAGTTATAACGACAATCGTCTTGATAAGTTACTTTTCTTATAAAACCTATTTTTAAGAAAAAAAATGCTTCTCCTCCTACAGTTTTTGAGCTACAGTGATGATTTTGGTATCATCGGATGCAGAAAAACAAGGGCTTTACAATGTATTGAGAAGTTTTTCAAAATTCATTCTTGTTTCAAAGTTATGACGTCATAAATTTGAATTTTCTTGAGAATATTTTGATTTTTTTTCTTTTAAATTTTTCAAATTTTTATATTGGAAATTTGAGGAAAAGCATTCAAGTGTTTGGAATGTCCACGTTATTCTGCATCCAATGATACCAAAATCATTACTGTAGCTCAAAAACTATCAGAGAAAAAGCATTTAGAAACCCCCCCCCCCAAATGTCGTTTTCTATGATTTCCCATTTTATTTTCAAGAAAATCGCATCTTGTCATAAATGATGAATGATTCTAAATTGTATTTCCTATCAGGATACCAAATTTCATTGCTCGAAATTCAATAATAAAAAAAATATTCGGATGGGGATGAGGAATATGAATGATGAAATATATAAAAAAATGAAATGGAAAAAAATTGAAAATTTCAGATTTTTTTTTTTTTTTTTTTTTGTCCACGTTATTCTGCATTCAACGATACCAAAATCATTACTGTAGCTCAAAAACTGTAGGAGGAGAAGCATTTAGAAAACCCCCCCAAAAATGTCGTTTTCTATGATTTCCCGTTTTCTTTTCAAGAAAATCGCATTTTGTCATTGATGATAAATGATTCAAAATTGCATTTCCTATCAGTATACCAAATTTCATTGCTTTAGGTTCAAAAATGAAAAAAAAGGTCCGTAAGAGGGATGCCCTCCCCCCCCCGGGAGGGACGTTAGCTCTGGGGTAGGTTCCTGATATTTTTACAGACATTCGGGGACATGTCTCTAACTCATTTAAAGCAATAAAAACAAAAATCGGGAGAATCAACCTTTGGACTCAGATGCCCCCAAAATGCTTCCCTTAAGCAGCAGCAACACCATCGGGCAACGCAATTTTCATTATGAAGCAATATATATATTTATTTCTATATTATGAGATCCTTCACATTTATTGCAAGGGATCTCCTTGTATAGCTATGTGAATCATCCTTGATCCCGGGACTTTCAATTTGCTTCCAAGATGCGATCCCGTGATCCTAAATTCTGAATACCTAGTAAAATTTTTGAATAATCAAGTCTCTAATATTTTAATATGATTGTTACTCATACTCAAGGTTTGTTTGGGAAGACGTGGATCGTTTACTTTTCTTTTAAGTCAGGGTTTTTTAGTTAAAGCATGGTATAAGTACGAATATTGGTTTTGCGGTAGGCCTATACCTACACCAATAGTCGAATAATTTAAACAAAAAATTAACAATAACTGTAACAAAATGTTTTTCAAAATTAAAAAAAGCATTAGTTTACACTTTATTTGGCAAAAATTAGGCATTTTTGACCTGCGGTATAAAGGTGGAACACAAATAGGTAGGCCTAGGCAGCGAAGGGGAATATATAAGTAGTGAATATGTTTCGAGATCAAGGGCTTGAGTTAATATCCAAAAAATTCAGGTCTGATGAACAATTTGATGTAAAGTTTCATTAATTAACACTGTCAAGTTTAGATTAAAACTCTGAAAATAGAATAAAATATTGTTCGAAGATATAAATAACCATATCAAGTTTCCTAATTTCTGAAAAACTACCAGACTTCATTACTTAGCTGGCTCATATTAGTTGTCTTGACTGTACATAATTTTTTCAGCTTAGCTCTTTAAAATGATCATTTTTACTAATAATAGTAAAAATTGAGAATCTTAACATTTGATTTCTTATAATAAAATATTTTTTGCCTCACATATTGACTTTAAATGTAATGTAGTAATACAACAGCTGTAAAATATCAAATAAGAATTTTAAACTGTATTGTTATTTTGCTTGACTGTACTTCTAGATTTTTTCAACATGTAAATCTCTCAAAAAACATTTGTATTACTTCTTGATATTTTATTATTTATAATGATTACTGTCAAATCTTATAAAGCACTATTTTCCTTTTTTGTAATTTCCACCAATAATATTTTCTAGATCATGAAGTATTTTTCTATCATGCAAAGCTGAAAACTAATCCTATACAGTGAATTGTAAATTTTAATATTTATAACCCAATTTAGCCATTTTTACTCTGTTGAGTGCACTACTTTAACAATTAATAACGTTTATTCTCTACATACATGAAGTTTGGTTGCATAGTTAACTGATTGTGAAAAATATTTATAGTTTAATTTTACATATGCTGATTGTTTTGCTGCAGCAATAAAGAGTATTAATTAACCAATGATATAGCTGTAATGGTAATGGAACAATTTGCAGCTAATATTTTTATCCATGAATATAATGAAAATTCTGATAAATGGCAGTAAACTGAGTTGCAAAAAATTTTTTGCTTGTTTTTGCATATTTTAACCTTGTGTTGAAGTTGATTTAATCATTAATGTCACATCAAAATACCAAAAACTTTTTCAAATCATTTGATAAATGCACATAATCAAGATGCATTTTTATGCCTCCTTCTGTGTTTGTTATAGTATGCTACATTGTTAATATCTGGGATGTAAATGTGTCAGATTTTGAGGTAACAAGTGTCCCAGATTCTGAAGTAACTCAAAAAAAGTTCAAACTCACCTTAACCTTGATTGCTCTCTACCAAACTGTAACCATAATAGCTTGCCTACACAAACTCAAGGCTCAAATGACTGAAACCATAAATACTCTGAATTTTATTTTGTTTGACTATATATTACTTTGATGTTACTAGCTCTGATTTTGGCTTGCTCTGAACTCATCTTACTGTTCACCCTCGTCTTACTCTCTGATTTTGCCTTGCTCTCTGATCTTGCCTTGTTCTCTGATCTTGCCTTGCTCTCTGATCTTGCCTTGTTCTCTGATCTTGCCTTGCTCTCTGATCTTGCCTTGTTCTCTGATCTTGCCTTGCTCTCTGATCTTGCCTTGCTCTCTGATCTTGCCTTGCTCTCTGATCTTGCCTTGCTCTCTGACCTTGACTTGCTCTCTGATCTTGCCTTGTTTTTTGACCTTGCCTTGCTCTCTGACCTTGCCTTGCTCTCTGACCTTGCTTTGCTCTCTGACCTTGCCTTGCTCTGACCTTGCCTTGCTCTCTGACCTTGCCTCATTCTCTGACCTTGCCTCATTCTCTGACCTTGCCTTGCTCTCTGACCTTGCCTTGCTCTCTGACCTTGCCTTGCTCTCTGACCTTGCCTTGCTCTCTGACCTTGCCTTGCTCTCTGACCTTGCCTTGCTCTCTGACCTTGCCTTGCTCTCTGACCTTGCCTTGCTCTCTGACCTTGCCTTGCTCTCTGACCTTGCCTTGCTCTCTGACCTTGCCTTGCTCTCTGACCTTGCCTTGCTCTCTGACCTTGCCTTGCTCTCTGACCTTGCCTTGCTCTCTGACCTTGCCTTGCTCTCTGACCTTGCCTTGCTCTCTGACCTTGCCTTGCTCTCTGACCTTGCCTTGCTCTCTGACCTTGCCTTGCTCTCTGACCTTGCCTTGCTCTCTGACCTTGCCTTGCTCTCTGACCTTGCCTTGCTCTCTGACCTTGCCTTGCTCTCTGACCTTGCCTTGCTCTCTGACCTTGCCTTGCTCTCTGACCTTGCCTTGCTCTCTGACCTTGCCTTGCTCTCTGACCTTGCCTTGCTCTCTGACCTTGCCTTGCTCTCTGACCTTGCCTTGCTCTCTGACCTTGCCTTGCTCTCTGACCTTGCACTGATATTTGACTTTGATGTTATGTGCTCTAGCCTTTATTTACCATAACAGCTTGCATACATGAGTTTGAATACTTTCTTCAATTGCCATCACCTTAACATGTTGCCACTATTCAAACAATATATTCATCTGACTCCTAATTTTGAGAACCATCAATGCAACCATGACAATCATTTTACATAAACAATCATGTGATAAACTAGCCATTTCATAAATTTATAGCTCATGTTAACTTAAGGCCAAACATTTTTATCTTATTTAAAAAAGGCTTCTATCTATTAGTCATATTCATTGTCAGTCTTAGTATAGTTTCATTTCAGGTCTGCCTAAAGGTATTTCCAACTTGCACTAACTGCTTTATCACAAAAGCCCAAATACTAATAAACTACTCTACAAAATTTTGCCTTAAGTTTGAGTAGTAACCAAATAATTTGAGGTCATTACACAACTGCATCCATGCAGAAAGACTAAGAAGAATTACATATTACCATTGCTAAGTACTAATGAATTTCTGTAGATTTTATCTCACACTTGTTTAGTTGCCCCTTTTTTATTTTTCTAATGAAAATGAGTCATATATGAAGGGTTAGCAATAGGTTAGACATTAGTAAATATTTTCCAGAATATTTAAAACTTGAATTCCTTTAATTACAAAGATATGTTGATAAAGAAAATTAATTTTTGCTTAGAGAATTCTTGGTACACTTGGCTCTTATAATTATGTAGTTGGATCTAAAATATTTATTACTAAATCTTATGAACAAGTAATTAGTGCAGTAGCTTTTATTATTATTCATAAATTAGAAATAGATATGTACATTGGTTAGATAATTGGCTGAGTTTGAAGTGAGTGTGTTTGGAGACCTTGGAACTAATGAATATATTTGCATTTATTTTATTTGTTATATTTCTAAGTTGAATGAACATTTTTTTCCAGAGAAAGCATGAATTTCAGCGTAGGGTTTTCATCAAGTTCTACGCACTTGGTGTGCTGGTCCCCCAACGGTCAATACTTGGCTGTGCCGGACAAGAGTAAGCTGTACATCAAAGATGGACACTCTGCCAGCTCTCTTTTGGTCTCTTTTTCTTGTTCTGATTTTGTGAAGGTAAGGTAAAAGTTCCTTCTTTTTTACAAATTGAGAAATAAAAGTAGCATAATATTCATGTTGAAGTTGACATATGAAACGCAATGCACTATTGATTTTTTGTCATTTTTTAACCTGAAGATGTTTTGCTGGTAGATATGCTATAATTAGTAACATATACTGTATATATAATGGCCATCTGAGGTGTTGGAAAAATTTAGACATTTCATGGTCTCATTTTCTTGCTTCAATTTTGTGAATGATTTTTATTTCTTATTTTTAAGTTAGAATAAATCAATGTATCTCTGATAAAGTTATTACATGAAATGTCATGCTACTTAGATTTTAAAATGCTCAAATTTAACAGCTTTAGAAAAAGACATAATAACTTTATCAATGATTGGAAATATGACAGGAAAAATAATGCTGTTCTTCTGGTAAGGGTATCTGAAATTTGTAAAGGCATATTTAAAAAGATTGTTTCTTTAGTTAGTGAAGGATCAGATTCCGGGGTTCTGCTACATGAAGAAAGCAAGATGAAAACATCAATTGACTGCGTGCTGAAATACTCGGTATATATTTGTAGTATTTTAGGTTGGATCTGAACTATTTTCTAACACACTGCTCTCTGACCTAAACATCAAACCCACACTTCTATCTCCTTGGGCTTTTGTTCAATATGTAACCTTGTCTTATTTTTCATGTTATCAATATTCTTTTTTATTTTATTTTGTTTTGTCTTGGAGAGGCTCAATAATGCTTTTAAAATATTTGTTTTCGGTTGCAAAATTGATGATGTAGGAAAATTATTTCTCTTGTTATTTGAGTTATTGAATTAATTTTAGAATCAATTAAGAGTATACCTATGACCATTATGTTTGTTATTTGAGTTATTGAATTAATTTTAGAATCAATTAAGAGTATACCTATTACCATTATGTCACCTATGCCAGATTTATACTAAAGAGAGCCTGTGAATTGCACTTAGTGTGCATTTCCCAATATTATTGTGAAGCATCAGAGTATCATGTGCTATTGCTCAATGAATTATTTGTAAATAATTTAAATTAAAAAATTGCTCTCTGAACATTCAAGTTTTTTTGTGACTTTCTGGGTTACAAATCATGAAAATATTGTCTTCATTGTAGTGTATGTGATGTCTTGATGTGTGATGTTTTGAGGTTTTTTATTGTGTGTGAGGACATTATTTATTGTTTTTGAGGTGTTCATTGTATTGTATGTGATGTCTTTATTGTATTGAAAATGTCATCATTACATTGTATGTACATGTTTTATTTTCAATGGAAATCATGTCATCATTCTATGGCATACGTTTTAATTGTTTTAATATTTTTATTGTTTTGCGTAAGACTTCTCTATTATATCATGTATGTCTTCAACTTTCTGTATTATGTTTTCTTTGCACAGTATGTTTTTTTTTCTCATTTCTATTTTATTGTTAATTATGTTTTCTTTGTGTTATTTCTTCATTTATTTATATACAGTATCTTCTTTGTAGCGTTAATGTCTTTGTTCTTTTGCAAATATTTTGTTTATAGTATATGTCATGTTTCCATTGAATTGTGTGCAATTAATTTTTGTTGTAGTTAATGTTACCATCATTCTATTGAAGGTGCTTTCATTGTAATGTTTTTCTCTTATGCATATCACATGTTTCTTGATATCACATTTTTTATGTATATCATATTTTCCCCTTTATGTACATCATGTTTTTTCCCTTGTGCATATCATGTTTTTTCCCTTGTGTGTATCATGTTTTTTTTTCCCCATATGCATATCATGTTTTTTTCCCCTTGTGCATTTTGTTTTTCCCCTTGTGCATTTTATGTTTTTTTCCCATATGCATATCATGTTTTTCCCCATGTGCATATCATGTTTTTCCCCTCGTGCATATCATGTTTTTCCCCTTGTGCATATCATGTTTTTCCTCTTGTGCATATCATGTGTTTCCCCTTGTGCATATCATGTGTTTCCCCTTGTGCATATCATGTTTTTCCCCTTGTGCATATCATGTTTTTCCCCTTGTGCATATCATGTTTTTCCCCTTGTGCATATCATGTTTTCCCCCTTGTGCATATCATGTTTTTTTCCCCTTGTGTATATCATGTGTTTCCCCTTGTGCATATCATGTTTTTCCCCTTGTGCATATCATGTTTTTCCCCTTGTGCATATCATGTTTTTCCCCTTGTGCATATCATGTTTTTCCCCTTGTGCATATGTTTTTCCCCTTGTGCATATCATGTTTTTCGCCTTGTGCATATCATGTTTTTCCCCTTGTGCATATCATGATTTTCCCATTGTGCATATCATGTTTTCCCCCTTGTGCATATCATGTTTTTCCCCTTGTGCATATCATGTTTTTCCCCTTGTGCATATCTTGTTTTTCCCCTTGTGCATATCGTGTTTTTTTTTGCCCTTGTGCATATCGTGTTTTTTTCCCCTTGTGCATATCATGTTTTTTTCCCCTTGTGCATATCATGTTTTTCCCCTTGTGCATATCATGTTTTTCCCCTTGTGCATATCATGTTTTTCCCCTTGTGCATATCGTGTTTTTTCCCCTTGTGCATATCGTGTATTTTCCACTTGTGCATATCGTGTTTTTCCCCCTTGTGCATATCATGTTTTTTTCCCCTTGTGCATATCATGTTTTTTTCCCCTTGTGCATATCATGTTTTTTCCCTTTGTGCATATCATGTTTTTTCCCTTTGTGCATATCATGTTTTTTTCCCGTTGTGCATATCATGTTTTTTTCCCGTTGTGCATATCATGTTTTTTCCCTTTGTGCATATCATGTTTTTTTCCCTTTGTGCATATCATGTTTTTTCCCTTTGTGCATATCATGTTTTTTCCCTTTGTGCATATCATGTTTTTTCCCTTTGTGCATATCGTGTTTTTTTTTGCCCTTGTGCATATCGTGTTTTTTTCCCCTTGTGCATATCATGTTTTTTTCCCCTTGTGCATATCATGTTTTTTCCCTTTGTGCATATCATGTTTTTTCCCTTTGTGCATATCATGTTTTTTCCCTTTGTGCATATCATGTTTTTCCCCTTGTGCATATCATGTTTTTCCCCTTGTGCATATCATGGTTTTTTCCCCTTGTGCATATCATGGTTTTTTCCCCTTGTGCATATCATGGTTTTTTCCCCTTGTGCATATCATGTTTTTTCCCTTTGTGCATATCATGTTTTTTCCCTTTGTGCATATCATGTTTTTTCCCTTTGTGCATATCATGTTTTTTCCCTTTGTGCATATCGTGTTTTTTTCCCCTTGTGCATATCATGTTTTTTTCCCCTTGTGCATATCATGTTTTTTTCCCCTTGTGCATATCATGTTTTTTCCCTTTGTGCATATCATGTTTTTTCCCTTTGTGCATATCATGGTTTTTTCCCCTTGTGCATATCATGTTTTTTCCCTTTGTGCATATCATGGTTCTTTCCCCTTGTGCATATCATGTTTTTTCCCTTTGTGCATATCATGTTTCTCCCCTTGTGCATGTTTTCCCTGGCGCACATGATGTTTTTCCCTGGCGCACATGATGTTTTTCCCTGGCGCACATGATATTTTTCCCTGGCGCACATGATATTTTTCCCTGGCGCACATGAAATTTTTCCCTGGCGCACATGAAATTTTTCCCTGGCGCACATGAAATTTTTCCCTGGCGCACATGAAATTTTTCCCTGGCGCACATGAAATTTTTCCCTGGCGCACATGAAATTTTTCCCTGGCGCACATTAAATTTTTCCCTGGCGCACATGAAATTTTTCCCTGGCGCACATGAAATTTTTCCCTGGCACACATGAAATTTTTCTCTGGCACACATGAAATTTTTCTCTGGCGCACATGAAATTTTTCTCTGGCGCACATGAAATTTTTCCCTGACTCACATGAAATTTTTCCCTGGCACACATGAAATTTTTCCCTGGCACACATGAAATTTTTCCCTGGCGCACATGAAATTTTTCTCTGGCGCACATGAAATTTTTCCCTGGCGCACATGAAATTTTTCCCTGGCGCACATGAAATTTTTCCCTTTCGCACATGTTTTTCCCTGGCGCACATGTTTTTCCCTGGCGCACATGATGTTTTTCCCTGGCGCACATGATGTTTTTCCCTGGCGCACATGACGTTTTTGTTTATCTCCTGACTCTGAGACTCAGTTTATGTATCTCTTTTGCAGCAACATCCATTTGTGCAGAAGCATCTTGAACACAAAAATATCAACTAAACTTAAAACCATTGGCTCTCTTCACAACAAGAATTAAAACACATCTTGTGAGCTTATTTGATTTAGCTTAATTTCAATGATAATTAAAGTTAAATTGTTAATCCATTTATTGTTCTCTTCAGAGGGAATTTGTGATGTCCCAAGCTGAAGGTTAGGGAGGTCTTCCTTTTATTGAAATGAAACATGTTTTTTGTGTTGTTAGACTATTTTTTTTGGCTCACTGCACTGCTATCCTGTTTTCACCATCTTAACCATCTTCTTCAACTTTTATTTTGTTTCACCACAAACTTATTTTTCAACTTACTGTGTCTGTGCACCTTATACATAGATTCTGCATTTCCTTTTCATACTAAATGGTGCCTCCCTCCTTCCTCTCTTTGGAATGCTTTTGTTGCAGTTAGGAAGGTTTGAACTAATGCCTAATTTATTTGATTGTTCTCTGTCGTGGAATGTGTCGAATATTTTTTTTTTTGCAAACTGCTTTGGTAAATCTTAACTTCATTTAATTTTTCAGCTGGTTCACTTAAGGTGGCTTACACTAACATCCAATCTATTCATTGGTTGTTCTCAGTTTCGAAATATCCATTTTTTTTACTGCTTGGGTGAATCTGAACTTCATTTAATTTTTCAGCTGGTACAGTGGTCTCCTGACTCATCTCTCATCATGACTGGTAGGTACCTTCACCTTCAAAATTATGGCAATGAAAAAGAGACTCATTTGGCTGCAATTTTTTGGAATCCCTTTACAGAATTAGTTGGAAAAATAAAAAATGAAAATACCTCCATCAGAGAGATACCACCATTGTTTTTATGGGAATTTGTGATTTCAAGAGAAAGATGTGAGATCCTGTACTTGAGTTAGGTAGGCCTACTTTTTGGTGGGATCAATTCTATATAACTATTTTTGGATGTAAGTTTGTTTCTTAATGGACCATTTTTTTTTATGGTTTTCTGCTGTCCTTTTTCCAGTATCTATGACTTTTTTTTTCTCATTTAGTAAACTTCTTTCAATTGCTATATTCCATGTGCCAGGCTGTTGGGACACATTTTGTTGCGATTTCCTGTTCCCTTAATTTGTGCTGAATGTTGCCTTCCTCCTTCCTTGTTTATGAACAGCATTGCTGTGGTTTGGAAAGCTCAAACTAACTCATCTCATTTCCATGGTGAAAAGTGTGGCTGTGTCAAATGCAAAATGAAATTAGAACTTAGCCGTGCAGAGAGACTTTTTTAGCTCCAGGCAAAGAAAATATGCCTTAGTTGTTTTCTCTTAGCTTTTATTCCAGAATGACGGTGAAAATAAAATGCTCCTTACTGTAGTAGAAATGTAGTAAAAATTAATATACTCTAGTAAAAATTTCTGTACTGTAGCGAAAATTGCTGTATTGAAATAAAAATTACTCTACTGTAGTGAAAATTGCTGTATTGAAATAAAAATTACTCTACTGTAGTGAAAATTGCTCTACTATAGTAAAAATTACTATACTGTAGTATAAATTACTATACTGTAGTAAAAATCATTGTACTGTAGTAAAAGTTATTGTACTGTAGTAAAAGTTATTGTACTGTAGTAAAAGTTATTGTACTGTAGTAAAAGTTATTGTACTGTAGTAAAAGTTATTGTACTGTAGTAAAAGTTATTGTACTGTAGTAAAAATTACTGTACTGTAGCAAAAATTACTATAGCCAATTTCAAAGTATTCTCAGAACTTTACTGTGCACAGGCACACCTTCGGCGCCAGTCACAGAGAACATGCCCTCGTCAAACTGCCGTGCTGCTCTCGAGGTCTGGAAGTTGGCAGACTCTGACTGGAGGTGCAGGATAGAGCTTGGCTCAGCTGGTCTACTTTCTGCCATGTGGGCTCCAGACAGCAGACACATCGTCACCACAGACCAATTTTATGTAAGGGCTCATTCTTTGTTGCAATTGCAAATGTGTGTGCTAAACAATGTCTCAATATAGTGGATTGTGATCAATGTGTGTTGTTAGGGACTAAGCATTACTTTATTGTTTCATAATTAAAAATTATGCTGCTTCCCCAAAAGATGTAAACTCTAGTCTTGATTGAATTGCTAAAAAAGTATCAGTGGCATTAAGCACTCCTTGTGATTAACTGCTTGTCTACAATACACCCAAAGTTGTTATGTCATACCTATTTTAGATGGGATTTTTTGAGATAATTGTAAGAAATATGTCACAGTCTGTGACTGAAAAACAGCAAGGTTGTATTCTATAATGGAGAACAAGGTTTAAACCATAGCAGTAAACCTAAATTTTGGTGTTGTGCGGATGAAGCTTATCCTTTTTTGTTTTCACAACAAACATCAATGCATACCTCTAAGATTTAATTTTAGTTAGAAATCTGGCTTTTCACCTATTAGCATAATCTTTTCAGTTGAAAATGTTCATCTTGTAACTTTATATGCCAGTAATTTAGCTTTAAACTTCAATCATTAACTTTGAAATATAATTTTTGTTCAAAGCTTCTTGGTGGATGAGCGCAAAATTAAGGTGGGTGTCAATTTTTTTCTCTTCTGTTTTGTTCAGTGATTGCTATCAAATTGAATGCGCTTATATTATGCAACTTGTGTCATTATTAATTCCAAGATATTTTCATTCTACATGTTCTTTATTGGAAAAATTTTCAGCAGTCAGAACAACACACATGTTTTCTATGATGTTTTCTATTCCTTTACTTTTTCATTTGTGTTATTCAGTATAAGTTCTTCAATGTAAAGTTGAAATTAAGCATTAGATTCATTGCCTGAGGAAGCGCCATTCTTTTTTTTGGCCACCTCTTTATTATCAAACCAGCATTTGTTATTGAATTTTTACTAATATTACTTCGAATTTTTTATTCATTCTTGTTATACATTTCCCAACAATTTTTGTTCTTATGTGTTAAATTTAAGGCCAATTTGTATGCTGCATCAGTAGAAAAATTGAATGTTATATTAGTTTTACATTCTTCGAGAATGTAGGTGCTCTTAGGTTTAAAGTTTGGTTTATTTTGCTACTGTCTTGTGATATTTGAGTCCACCAATAGGTGAAACAATTTATTTTAGGCAAGGACAGGATTTTCATTCTAATGAGCTGTATTGCTGTAATCTGCATTGTAATCACACTTTTTTACTGTTTAAATTTTGAATTACTCATCATATGTTATATTTGTATACTCAATTAGGCCAACCATTAAACATGGATGCATTGAGACAGGTTCAGATGACAGTGTGTGGCCCATTATAAACCGCTCTGTGACTGCTACCTACATTAATGCCAACCATTAAACATGGATGCATTGGAACAGGTTCAGATGACAGTGTGTGGCCCATTATAAACCGCTCTGTGACTGCTACCTACATTAATGCCAACCATTAAACATGGATGCATTGGAACAGGTTCACGTGACAGTGTGGTCCCTTGTGAACCAGTCTATGACGACCATCAAAAACCCGAAGCAGTGCAAGCCTGGACTGCAGTTCAGCTGTGACGGGTCCTACCTGGCTGTGGCAGAGAGGATCAACTGCAAGGACTTCCTCACCATCCTTGAGACACAAACGTGGCACACTGTCAAGGTATTAGTTGGTCTCACTGTTCATAACTTTTCTTGGACGACATCTTTTTATGTAAGGAACTTGTGAAGCACTTTGAATAAAGGGTATTAGCTTGATGCAAGCTAGTGTAGGTCATTTTAACTTGGCTCTTGAACTTTACTGGTCATATTTAACTTTCTGGGACTTATCTGTTTTTGTGTTTCAGAGGTATCTTTTTTGGCTTAAATGTTGCCTATGCAGAGTAATAGCCTATGAGAAATAAAAAAATTCCTTGTGCAGCTAAGTTTTTCATTCATTTAATTTATAATATCAATGAAACGTTAAAAAATTCTTCATGCTGCCTTATTTTTTTGGTCTTAGAATCACAGACATTTCTTTTAGGAACTACAACTGTTCTTTTTTAACGAGGCAGTGAGTTTTTGCCATGCATGTGCTCTTAATATTCAACTAGGTTGATAACTTTATTCCAGTAACCCATCAAAGAGGAGATAAAAGACCTTGTATGTTACTTTCTACACTGCTACTCGAGACACAAATTTGGTTCTTCAAAACACTGAGTAATTCATAGCTCCTGCCTTTCCTGAGAACAGACGCGTTTTATAATGCGTGGCATCGTTTATGGAGAATTGATAAAGTATAAAATGGCTTTTTTTATAATTTAACATTTCAATATTGTTTGTGTATATTTATTGAGTTGCAAAATATTTCAGCTTTCAAACAAACTGCAGCATCAGCAATCCTATTCACTAGCCACATTTTGCAGTCATTATTGATACTTTTTTGTGCTTATGGATATGAAACATATTGCTCACTACCCTTTCTATTCATGATTGATGTTCAGTTCTGTTGTGCTGATAGGTGTAAAACAGAATATCACTGATGACCTTCACCATTCATGATTGATGTTCTGCTTTGTGCCCATAGACACAAAACAGAATACCATTCACTGCCTGTTGCATTTATGACTGATATTCTGTTTTGTGCCCATAGAAAAGAGAATACCATTCTTTACCTTTTCCATTCATCATAAATATTCATTTTTTTGTACTGATGGACACAAAACAGAATATGATTCACTGCCTTATGCGTTCGTGATTGATTAAGATTCTGTACATTTTGCGTTCATGACTGATGTTGCAGTTTGTGCACATGAGCAGCAGTTCCCCGTGATGAGCTGCAGCGACATGGCCGGCTTGTCGTGGGGGTGTGGGGGCGACAAAGGCACCAGCACCATCATTGCTGTGTGGGACAGCGTGCTCTGCTACTCCGTCACCTTCTACGCTCTCTGCGGCAGGTGATCTTGTGTATTTTTTCTATGACAAGTGATCTTCTCTTATGTTATATCTGTAACAAGTGATCTTCTCGTGTATTATTTCTGTGACAAGTGATTTTCTCTAATGCTATATCTGTAACAAGTAATCTTCTCGTGTATTATTTCTGTGACAAGTGATCTTCTGTTATGTTATATCTGTGGCTGGGTATCTTCTTATGTATTATAGCTCCCCTCAGGGGGATACAACTATTGTATCTATGGGAATTAGCGTTCCCAGGGGAAAAATGTGAGGGCCCGAGCTGAGAGTTAGGTAGGCCTTCATTTTGTTGAAATAAAATGTTTTTTTTTGTTATGTTGAGGACCACCTTTTTCGGTTCACTACTGTCCTATTTTTCAGCACCTTTGACTTTTTTCTTCAACTTTTATCTTATTTCATGAACTTCTTTCCCATCTTACTGTTTCTATTCCGTTTTCTGCATAGATTCCTCATTTTCTTATCTCCATACTAAATGGTGCCTTCCTCCTTCCTCTCTTCGATATGCTCTATTTTTGCAGCGGTTAGGGAGGCTTAAACTAACTTATAATATAATCTAATCTATGTATTATAGCTGTGGCAAATGATGGGTATTCTTATGTTATTTGTGGCTTATGATATTCTTATATGTTATTTGTGGCTTATGATATTCTTATGTTATTTGTGGCTTATGATATTCTTATACATATCTGTGTATATTATACATCTGTATTATATCACACATATAGTATGTATGTAATATATGTATAAAATTGTATATCTTATATCTCTGGCAGGGGATACTCTAATGTTTGTTTACACAGCACGTCAAAAATGATGGTATTCAATATTTTCCTTGAATACATTTTCCTGATGTGAATAACCAACAAATATATCCATCCCAACAGTACCCACCATTAAAATATTCTTGTACTTGTGCACTGGTGAAACTCGTATCACAGATACGGTCATTGAGCGTTCTTATGAGCATCTCAGAGAGACGGAAGAAGCGACTTGTAACAGGAACTTATTAACTTGCTGATATTTTCAAACAACTCGACTTATTGACTTGTAAATTGTCTCACACTTTGAGAATTCCAGTAGGGTGTGTGTGAAAGACAACCAACGTCATGTATCTATGGGAATTAGCGCTCCCAGGGGGACAATGTGAGGGCCCGAGCTGAAAGTTAGGTAGGCTTTCTTTTTGTTAAAATAGAATAGGTTTTTGTTTTGTTACAGACCATCTTTTTCGGTTCACTGCTGTCCTGTTTTTCAGCACCTACTACTTTTTTCTTCAACTTTTATCTTGTTTCATGAACTTCTTTCTCATCTTACTGTTTCAATGCCCTTTCTGCATAGATCCCGCGTTCCCTTTACTCCATACTAAATGGTGCCTTCTTCTTTCCTCTCTTTGGATCGCATTTGTTGCTTCGGGTAGGGAGGCTAAAACTAACGACTAATCTACTCTGTCAACCAACGTCATCATAAAATTAATGTCACGGGCTTAATATAATGCTGCTGATGCCAGTAAGTTATTTTTGTTAAGCAAGCCAACAGCCCAAGCAAATAAAAATCGAATATCTGAGAGCCTGTAGCTCAAGTCATTTGAACAGAAACAAGTTAGGGTCAAATTGGTCTTTTTCGTTGACTGTGTGTGTGTGGCAATGCTAACGTCATGGCAACGAACCAAAAGCAGCACTCATATTGCATCTGACAACACTGATTGCCACAAATCAGGCACCACTATTGGCCTAAGGACATGTCGTTGTGGTGACGTCATCTAGTGACTTCGAAATGAAGCTTTTCTAGCAAATTGGCTAGTCGAATAAGAGGTGTATTTTTCCCCATAGAAATGACTACCTTATTTCCTCTACCATGCCGTGGTACTAATCATCTTTATGTCAGACCATAGAACCCAGCCACACTTTATTCTTTCTGGTATTATTCGTTTTTTCGTCACAACAGTGTTAGCAACCGTGAGAGGGTCCGAGATAACATTTGGATGCGTTTTGGATACGAAAACATGGAGAGAATGGTAAAGGACGTGCAGTATTGTTCATCTTTTCGTCACAACAGAGTGTTGGCGACCGTGAGGGGGTCGGAGCCGTACGGGCTGGGTGTGCGGGCCGCCTCTTGGACTCCCTCGGGACACCACCTTATCATTGGTAGCCAAGATACAGAGGTGGGTTTGATTTTCCCTCTTTTCAAACAAATAGAAAAAAAATTACTTGTATTTTTGTGACATTTGGTCAGTCAAAAACACAACCATGATGATGAACATGACGAACACACCTTCAATAACAAAAATACAGGTAAATTCTTTTTGATGTGCTTAAAAAAACTTTACTTGTATTTTTGTGTGTTAATAAAGGTGCGTTTGTGTTTTTATGGTGTTTGTGTTTTTATTGTTTCATTATGGTGGTGTTTTTTGCCTGACCAAATGTCACGTCATTGCTCTTTATTCATTTCATTTCTGATCTAAATTGACAACCTGATTGACGTTCGCAGGGCGAGCATCGTTTCTAACATGGTAGAGGTTTCTTCTACCGTGGTTTTTCAGCACCTCGAAGCCTCTTTGTGTCCACCATGTTGGTGCATGTTTCACTCCTCAGGGGATACAACTATGGTATTTATAGGAATTAGCGCTCTCTGGGGGACAATGTGTGAGGGCCCAAGTTGCAAGTAAGGTAGGCCTATTTGTGAAAATAAAGTATATTTTTTGTTATGTTAAGAACAAATATTTTTCGTTTCACTGCTGTCCTGTTTTTTCAGCATCTTCTACTTTCTACTTCAACTTTTATCTTGTTTCATGAACTTCTTTCTCATCTTACTGCTTTTATGCCGTTTCTGCAATAGATTCTGCATTCTCTTATTTCCATACTAAATGGTGCCTTCCTCCTTCCTCTCTCTGATACGCTCTTTTTTTTAGCGGTTAGGGAGGCTTAAACTAATATATAAGATAATGGAATTTTGCTCATATTCATCTCATATAAATTATAAATGATGAAGTTTTACCTGTCCAAAACTGGCGTTGGCAGTAGTGAAATAACTGCTGCAGTGCTTCAACTGATTCACTGCATGATGTGCTGTAGTTATATATAGGGTGTGAGCGTTTGATACAGTGTTGCACTTATGCGTGCTGTAGCTCATTCAATATTGCTATTATGGGAGATGCAAGTGACACATTTTTGCAATTAGGGCAGATGAAACTTACGCTATGCTGCTGTGGCTTGCAGATGATTGAGCCGGTGTTACAATTGCGAGTGATGTGATGGACTTGGTGTTGCAATTGTGTGGAATTCAATTTGTAGTCACAGGGGATGGGAATGACCCAATGTTACTGTGACGGGGAATGTAACTGACGCTGTCAAACAGTTATTGGTAGTACATTTAACACAAAAAACAGTAACGGGTAAAGTAGGAGTGCTGAAGTTACGGGGATTGTAACTGACAGTGTTACAGTTCTGGGTACTGTAACTGACAGTGATACAGTTCTGGGTAATGTAACTGACACAGTAAAGCAGGTATGGGTATTATAACTGACGGTGTTTCAGTTTTAGTTAACTTATTTAGCTCAGTAAAACAGTTACAAATAAACTAAGAGTGGTGCGAATGATGCATCTGTCCACACCACAGCTTGACACAGCAAAACAGATACATGCAAAGTAAGAGTGGTGCTAGGGATTGTGCAAGAGTGGTGCGGATGATGCAACTGTCCAACCCGCAGCTGCGCGTGGTGTGCCACCAGACGTGGGTGATCGTAGCAGAGCAGCTGCACTGCCCCGTCATCGAGACCCTCGAGAGGGCCGGCCCTCAGGACCCTGGCACCTCCACGCCCCTCGCCAGGGTGTACAGGGAGGTGCAGGGCGCCCCTGGGGCACCTCCCACTCCTCTTGGTGGCCGGGCCTGTGAGTGCTTAATGTAATTTATGCTGGATGGGTCTGGTACTGATTTTTAGTTTTGTGGATTTTTTCGGGTGTGGAGGGGCTTAGATTTATAAATTTTTTGGATTTTGGATTTTAATTTTTTAGGACTTTGGATTTAAATTTCTTTATTCTGGATTTTTTTGTTTTCAGTTGTTTACTTCAGCTTAAGTAGGCACGTTGTCGTTCGAATTATTCAAGTCAAAAATTATTGGACTGTGGATTTTTAATTTTTAGTTGTTTAAACAAGCCCCTTACTGTATATTTTGTTCAAATTTTTAGAGTTAAAAGTTTTAAATTTTACCGGCGTGCACTGTACAAGAAGCTTGGTTACAAATTACAAGTTCACAAGTTTGAAGTTCGAAATTTTGGTTGTTTGCATTTGCTTTACAGGGCAGTAATGGTAGGTATAGTGTTTTAAGTTATTTTTATATCAATGTAGTCAAAATTGAATGTTTTTTAAAAGGCACTAATTATGAGGCATAAAATGGTGCTCAAAAGATGGTTAACATTTGATATATTTATGCAATAGATGCAGTACATGTGTAATATTAAACAACCTATATCTGAACGAGTGTCGTTTGGCTATTATACGTCCCCTCAGGGGGATACAACTATTGTATCTATGGGAATTAGCGCTCCTAGGGAGAAAATGTGAGGGCCCGAGCTGAGAGATAGGTAGGCCTTCTTTTTGTTGAAATAAAATGGTTTTGTTATGTTAAAAACAATCTTTTTTTCGGATCACTGCTGTCCTGTTTTTCAGCACCTACTACTTTCTTCTTCAACTTTGATCTTGTTTCATAGTCTTCTTTCCCAACTTGCTGTTTCTATGCCCTTTTTGCATTGATTCCGTATTCCCTAATATGGTGGCTTCCTCCTTCCTCTCTTTGATACGCTCTTTTTTGTAGCGGTTAGGAAGGCTTAACCTAACTAATAAGCTAAATCTGAACATTTTTCAAGACATGTCTTAGGAGCCCCAAATTGAGATATGCGGTGAAAACATGGATTAAAAGTGTAAAAAATGTATTAGAGAGGGAAAATTTATTAATTTGTGCGATTTTTCTCATATGCGTTGTATAAAAAGTGAATGCTTTTCTTTCAAGTGACAGTGGCGTCACTGTCGACTTTTTTCTAGAAAAATGCTTGCCCTCAGCTTCTGCCATAAGATTACTTGCGACATCGCGAAACTCTCGCCGTGCATTGTTGCCAGCTTATTCCTACCTGAATGAACTTTATTAAAAAGCTGGTATGGAAGTACAAATTCACTGGTAAATATTCTATCTTCTTGATAGACTGTGGTGTTTACTAATCATCACTTTATCTGTATCATCATTAGAATGGTATAGGAGCTTGTGAAATTTGTCAATAAATTTGCGCACTATGATTAGCCCCTCTGTATAGACGACATGAGTGCTAGGTGTGGATCTTTAGAGTGGGCGAAAAACTTCTGTGTAAAGAGAATGTAACTTGTAGGAAAAAGCGATGCAAGTCATGTGTGTTTAAAATAAATCTTTCCCATGACCTTTGAAAAACTGTCCCGCAATTTAAGTTAACAGCAGCCATGCTGCAATTAAGAGTGTGATCCGCTAACAAAGGTGATTTAAACAAAATGCGTTTTCTGAAAAGACTTCTCCCCAGGAGGAAACAACTGTTGCATCTATGAGAATAAGCGCTCCCAAGGGAAGATGTGAGGCCCCAAGCTGAAGGTTAGGAAGTTCTTCCTTTTGTTGAAATAGAACAGGGTTTTTTTTTTTTGGTAATGGGCCGTCATTTCTGGGTTCCTTGCTGTCCTGTTTTTCAGCTCTACTTTCTTCCTCAAATTTCATTCTACTTCATAAACTTTTTCTCAAGTTTCTGTTTTTGTGCGCCTTGTGCATAGATATTCCGTAGGCCCAAACTAAATGGTGCCTTTGTCTTTCCTTGCTTTGGAATGCCTTTGGTGCTTTAAGGAAGGCTTAGACTAACATCTAATCTTTTATCTTACTTCATAAACTTCTTTCTCAACGTCCTGCTTCAATGCACCTTGTTCATAGACCAAATTAAATGGGACCTTCCTCTTTCCTCTCTTTGGAGCGCCTTCCTCTCTTTGAAGTGCCTTCCTCTCTTTGGAGTGCTTTCCCCTCTTTGGAGCACCTTTCTCCTTACTCTCTTTGGAGCACCTTTCTCCTTACTCTCTTTGGAGCGCCTTTCTCCTTACTCTCTCTGGAGCGCCTTTCTCCTTACTCTCTCTGGAGCGCCTTTCTCCTTACTCTCTTTGGAGCGCCTTTCTCCTTACTCTCTCTGGAGCGCCTTTCTCCTTATTCTCTCTGGAGCGCCTTTCTCCTTACTCTCTCTGGAGCGCCTTCCTCCTTACTCTCTCTGGAGCGCCTTCCTCCTTACTCTCTCTGGAGCGCCTTTCTCCTTACTCTCTCTGGAGCGCCTTCCTCCTTACTCCCTCTGGAGCGCCTTTCTCCTTACTCTCTCTGGAGCGCCTTTCTCCTTACTCTCTCTGGAGCGCCTTCCTCCTTACTCTCTCTGGAGCGCCTTTCTCCTTACTCTCTCTGGAGCGCCTTCCTCCTTACTCACTCTGGAGCGCCTTCCTCCCTCTGGAGCGCCTTCCTCCTTCCTCCCTTTGGAGCGCCTTCCTCCTTCCTCCCTTTGGAGCGCCTTCCTCCTTCCTCCCTTTGGAGCGCCTTCCTCCCTTTGGAGCGCCTTCCTCCTTCCTCCCTTTGGAGCGCCTTCCTCCTTCCTCCCTTTGGAGCGCCTTCCTCCTTCCTCCCTTTGGAGCGCCTTCCTCCTTCATTTGGAACGCCTTCCTCTCTTTGGAAAGCCTTCCTCTCTTTGGAACGCCTTCCTCTCTTTGGAGTGCCTTCCTCTCTTTGGAGTGCCTTCCTCTCTTTGGAGCACCTTTGTTGCAGTTAAGGTGGCTTAAACTAGCACATAATCCTGTTGTGTCCATCCTAACCCCCAGACGCGGAGGTGCTGGAGCGGCCCGTGCAGCTATCCCTGCAGGGTGACGGCCATGTGGGGGGCCTGTCCCCGGGGGGCAAGGGCTTGGGGACCGGGGGCCATCCTGCCCTCCGCCCCGGCGGCCAGGGCATCATATGTGACGTTGATAACGGAGGTCAGGGGAAGCTTTGTTTGTTATGGTTTTTTTTTGTCGTGCCAAGAATGCAGTTCAAAGTTATGTAGGGTGCACCAAGTACTTTGCATATAGTGAAACTGAGAACGGTGGTGAAATGGAGGTCAGGAGAGGCTTTGTTTGTTTTCTTTGTTACACCTTTTTTGTCGTACCAAGAATGCAGTTCAAAGTTATGTAGAGTGCACAAAGTGCTTCGTATATACTGCAGCTGAGAGTGGAGGTGAAACGGAGGTCAGGGGGGACAATGCTGGTTTGGTTGTTTCTTTGTTGTTGTACCATGAAGGTAGGTAAACTTGATTCCGAGTGAGAAAAGTGCTTTGGAAATACTGCAACTGAGAACGGAGGTGAGGAGAACCAATTTTTGGTTGTTTTTTTTATTACACTTATATTTATCGTCCCATGAATGCAATTTGAAGTGGTGTCGAGTGAGGAGCGTTTTAAAAATAATGCAACTGAGAACTGAGGTAAGGGGAAGTCAATGTTTGTTCAGTTATTCTTTGTTACACTTTTTGTTTGTCGCACAAGGAATACAATTGGAAGTGATGTTGAAAGTGAGAAGTACCAATAATGTAATGTAATTGAGAGTTAGGGGTAACAGTTTTTGTTACACGACCTGTTGTTGTATCTCTGGATCCTGTGCAAAGTGACCTCGAGTGAGAGAGGCATTGGGAAAGTAATGCTACTCAAAGTTTGGGTATCTTTAACACTGTATCAGTGTGACACCTTTACAACCTCCAAAATAATATTGGCAACGCTCATGGTGACGTTCGGCTGTATGCATGTTAATATGGGGAAAAGATTCATCCTGATATTTCGTTCAACGAATGGTCACTGCTTGTCTCTCAAATTCACCAAAAATATGAAAGCAAAAAAATGCTAGTAAAATAAATCACGTCTCTTTAGAAAAACTCTGAATTCAACATTAAATGTTAAGGGTATTGCACTGCTCAGCGTAGCTGCATCTTTCTGAATGAGAAGGATGAGCCAGTAAGTTTTCTGTGCGAAAACTTTTTAATATCGTTTGGAATTAATGTTTTTTGGTATTGTTTTTTGGTATTGTTTTTTTGGTATTGTTTTTTTGGTAATATGCATTTTGGTATTAAGTTTTTTTCAGTCTTGGTATTAATGATCATTTTATCCTACAGAACTGAAGGTAGGGTTGGCCTCTTGAGCATTTTTGATACTAATATTTGGTTACATTCATTGCAATATATTTACATTTTTTATATTATTTGGCTGCATCCATATTAATATATGGCTCCCCTCAGGGATACAACTATTGTCTCTGGGAATTGGCGCTCCCCGGGAAAAACATGAGCTCCCGAGCTGAGAGTTTTGTAAGCCTTTTTATGTCAAAGTAGAAAAGTTTTTTTTAATAAAGGACCATTTTTTCCATTCACTGCTGTTCTGGTTTTCAGCACCTCTAACTTTCTTCTTCGTCTTTTATCTTGTTTCTTAGCTTTTCTTCTTAACTGTTCCTCTGCGCAGGGTATCTTGTGTGGGAACACAGCTTGTGCAGAGGTTCCGCGTTCCCTTAAATCCATCGTTAATAGTGTTTTCATCCTTCTTCTCCATGGAACGCTTTTGTTGCGGGTGAGGAGGCTTGAACAAACTTAACTAATTTAAGTGATATTTTGCTCCATTCATAGTAATATTTTGCAGCATTAATAGTGGGCTCCATCCATTGTAAATTCTTAATCTGTAGGAATATTTGGTAGCATCTGTAGGAATATTTGGTAGCATCTGTAGGTATATTTGGTAGGCGCTGTAGGAATATTTGGTAGGCTCTGTAGTTATATTTGGCGGCATCTGTAGTAATATTTTTAGTTTTGAATTGGAACATTTATGGAAAAAAGGTTATGAATCAGATATGAGGTTTAAGTTAGCTCATATAATGGAAGTAGTAGCAGCAAATTCATTTAGTGGATGTACTGAAAGCATAGGCAAGCGATTCTTTAGCCAGCGTAGACCAACGCAATCACGTTTGTGTGAAGCGTATCACATTCGATGCATCAGAAGATACCTAATGGGTTCATTTCGTATCCTACCTACCTAATGTACCACATAAGATGCACTAGGAGATAATGAGCTAATTTAGTATCCTACCTACACTACCTACCCAATGTCCCACATTTGATACTCGATTAGATGATTGGTTAATTTAATGTCCTACTGGCGCCACCTACTTCATGCACCACATGTGGTACTCGAGACAATGGCACTAATTTCGTATCTTACATACCTAATAATACACCACATTATGTAGGATTTAATGATAGGATTTATAAGATGATGGGTTAATTTCGTGTCCTACCTACCTAATGTACCATACCAATGCACCACATTATATAGGATTTAATTGTATAGGATGTATGAGATGATGGGTTAATGTCGCATCCTACCTACGCCCAGGCTGCCGGGGCGGGGTGAGCTGCCTGCTGCTGAGCTGCGACGGGCGGTACGCGGCCACCTGCGTGCAGCAGCTGCCCTCCGTCGTGTGGGTGTGGGCCGTGCCGAGCCTCGCTCTCGTCGCCGTGCTCGTGCACGAGGCCAATGTTAGAGGTCAGCTCTAACGTCAATTCCGTTATATACTGCAGTTATGTTGGTGCTGAATTGTTTAGGAGGACGTGGCAGGTAGGTAATGCAGGTGTGTACAATTTTATTGGTGCTGTTTTGTTGTTTGTGAGAACGTTCCAGGTAATGCAGGTGTGTAAATTATATTTGTGTTGTGCTTATGTTTATGAGAATGTGTGAGGTGATGTAGGTGGGTAAAGTTATATTTGTGTGGTTCTAATGTATATGAGAAGGTGGGAGGTGATGTAGGTGTGTACAATGTTAGAGGGGAGCTCACGTATAATTTGTACTGTTTTTTTTTTGTTTATGAACGTGGGAGGTGACGCAGATAATATACAGTCGACCTTCGAGTTATACGGTATCTTCTTTAATGACAGCCTTGACTTAGGCGGTTAAAAGTTAATCCCAGGTGCTCAACTAGTACGGTTCATTGATTCAAGTAATGGATGGCTGGGACTAACTTTCATCCGTATAAGATGACGTCTGATCGACTGTAATGGTTCCGTTGTGTGCTGTTACTAAGCTCTAAAGAAATATTCTTGTTGACGTCAGACACGGCCTGTAGTATGGTGAATTGTGCTTCTATCGCTGCTCTCAAGCGTTGCTGGCAGAGAGGTTAACGTCTGTAAATCAGTTCATGTAAAATCAATCTTCTGTTGAAGAACTTTTGGTGTAACGCTGAAATCTTTCGGCCTTTGCCAAAATACTTGATATTTTTTGGGGGGAACCTAAAAAGTATATTGCGTTACTGTGCTGTAAGAGTACACAAGTAGAAACGAGAGGGCTAGTAATTTTTTCCTGTGGGAAATTGTGGGATGCGCAAATATCTGTACAGCGTGTCCCCTAGGTGAACTGGGAGAAAATGGTACAAAATATCACACGTCTTGTTTCAGTCCTGAGGAGGTACAAAGGGATTTTTCAGTTTAGAGTTCAGTGCATAGAAAAGGGCAGTCATCACTCTATTCATATGTTTTGCGTTAAATGGTGAATTTGAGCAACGTGTGAGGTGTAATGGATGTAACTTTCTGATTTTCGCATGTCTGGCCAAGGAGATAATTGGCATTCTGAGCAATACTTGTTTCTTAATCTGTATCTCTGTCTAAATACCTGAAATTCATTGTTAGCATTATACGTGTAGTTTGATCTAAAGGTAATTATATTTAATGAAATATGACGATTGGTGTCAGTACGGTCATAAATTCAGGGTGCTACTAGCGTTTTAGTTCAGTTACCCTGTCTAACTTTTGAGCAAAATCGTTGAGTAAGTCCTGTTTTATTTGCACAAATGTACAAGGAAGCATTTGCAGTACTTTTTCTGTTCATCTTGGGTCGGATCGATAATAACCTTTGCTTTTTTGATAATTTTATTTGAAAATGGTAACTCGACCTCATGTTTGTGACACTGTATATTAATTATGTCGTGCGTAATTGTGTGCATTTTGTATTAGTGATGAAATCATCACGTGGGGTTGACTCTATTAAAATGAATATTTCAAATTTTTATCGTGTGAGGCCAAAAAGTGCTCTCCTTCTTACTATATTTAACTGAACCACTGATCAAATAAAAAAAAAGTGACCCATCATTAACATGAAAAGTTTCATTTAAATCCTACTCAACGACGTCTCAATCATACAAATATTGAAAACTTATTGTAGTTTGTATCTTCTCAGACTTATCATGGAGCCCCCGACAAGCACGTCTGGTGATCACGACTGGCGTGGACACACTGTTCGTGTGGACCGCATACGGTTGCCTAACTGTGCCTGTCCCGCCTCAGCTCCGTATCCTGCCTACGGCCGTCAGGTATCTCTTCTCTTATGCAGGGTGCGACAGTCAATCCTGCATTTTTAGGCTTCCACAGCCTTTTTAAAAATGCAGGATCGACTCGCTCACTCCATTTGATTATATTTTTATGTTTTGAATGAAAGAAGACGATCACAACCAGCTTTCCGGTAGCGGAAACTAAGTCTGAATTTACACATTTATCGTTATTAAAGAGATTATCTATAGAACTACCAAACATGAATTGTTCATCTGCTGATTTTATTAGAATCTTGAACTTAGTTGACGTAAGTGATGAATATTTTTTTGGGAGGGGTTGCACACATACTTGAGGACAAATTTTGAACTGTGTATGTTTCATTTCGTCATATACTGACAAATGAAAAATTTGCTCTCTCTTCGATTTGATTTAGATTACATAAGGTTAACTTTGTTTCCATTTACAATGAGGCTATTTATCATTATCCCTAGAGCAATGACCTACGTATTCCAACACATTAAACGTCTTTCTTTCGAACGAAATTAAAGTTTGTTATTTCTCTTGTATTTCAGATGGCACCCATCAGGTGGGCGGCTGCTGGTGGTGGGAAAGAGAGAAGGTCAGTTCTGCGTGTGCAGTCTTCCCACTCACTCGTACGGTCGAGTTGTGTCCCAGGCAACCGCCGTATCTTCGAGCAGCTCGACCGTGTCATGATCATAACTGCACCAATTTCTTTGGGACATCTTCGAGCTACGATACTTTTTTCTCGGCACCATCACTGTGCAGCTACACGGTCTCCTGAGCATCGCAATACCAGATTCTAAGGCTGCACTTCGTTCTCTATATGGTCCGTCATACACCCTGTCAGAATGACGTTCGGAGCCTTGAGATGGAACCGAATATTCAGGTACGTGTAGTTGGGTTTTGGGTTTAAATTTTTTAATTTAATATGAAGAGGTACAAATTTTTGATGTGCGAGTTTCCAAAACGTCAATTTTTTTAAATAGAGGTGTCATGAAGGAAGCACTGACATGAAAAAGTGCATGCTAGTGCAGGTGCGTACGATTTCTCGTAAGGAGATGATTGAGATGAAAAAAAAGTTAAAAGTGTCCGTCTCCTGCCAACACTCTGTCTGGATTGACGTTTTTCATGTACAATGCAGAATTTATGTTTCTGTAACGAACCTTGACTGCTTTTGCCATTTTCTAACCCTCACTGTTAGCTTTTTAAAAGGAGAATTCATTGCGTGCAGTGTAAATACTTTGATAACTCAGTACATGAAAAGGATTTGGATCAGGGCAATACATCCCTACTTTTATTTTTAATTTTGATGTGTGGCGTCGTGATGAAAGTCAGGGAAGTCATTGAATAAATCTGTTCCTTTCATTTGGTAAAAAATGTTTGTAAGCTCATTTTATTCTAGTCGTAGAATGTTACCTTTTTTCTGTATCTTCAAACTTGTAGAGCAGAATGCAGTCCTTGTTTTAAGCCCAGGAGCTAGTGAGAACTGCCAATTTTCAATTTTCGAGTGTGAAATTTTTGTTTTAAAAATTGCAACCCAAAATGGCTATCTTCGGTTTCCCGGTTGAAAGAGAAAAGTTCTTCCAGCACCTTAGTCAATTCGTGTATGAGATGGAGAATATGGGTAAATTTGAAATGGACAATTTGATGGTGTACTCAAACTCTACGTAAATGATATTGATTTATTAGTTCCGTGTAATCATTAAGGTTACTCCTGTTATGTGCGTTCTTGAAAGGCTACAATACATATATGCTATTTGAAGCGAGAAGTTTCCAATGAAAATTACCGTAGTTTTTGTAAAATAAGTTATTGACTGAACGTACGTAAGAAAATAGTTGAAATTCTTAACATGCAGGTTTGTTATTTCATATCATGCTATTGTATTTACTGTTTCACGAAAATTATTATGCTACGAATGGTTTTTAAGCCATCCATGATGAGGATCACGCTGAACTGATTGTGCCGTCACAAAAGAGGTACAATCCTGTCACAAAATACGATCTTTTTTTTTTTTTTTGTTCTAGTCAAAGTCTCGGTCGTGACATGCCTTGTGCGTTGTGATATATTTATGCAAAGTTGACTTTATTGTTTGTATAGATGCAGTTCTTTCTTTTTGTTGTACGTACGTGGTTTACGAAACCGCAATGAGAGCCTGTCTACATACTAGAGGATCCTTAGTTAAGCCATCAGCGAGGAATATGTTTACGCTTTAAAAAATGCTACCCTTATCGGGCGTATGAACCTCAGTTCTCATATAACGTCAACGATTGAATTGTTGTACTAGTAAAAATTTCATAATTAGTATTATAAATTTAAAAGTTAATCAATTACATTTTTTTAATCACGAAAATGGTGTCTGGGGGATGGTAGAGTAAGCAGGCTATTTTTAATTTGTGGTATTTGAATCCGTCGACTTGACTTGGTATAATTAGGTGGGTTACTGACCGTCAAGTTCAGGGTACATTCGCTATTCTGAGGTCCAGGATATATTTGATTTGTTTATTTGCTGCACGGCGTGCGACTCAAACTCCGAGTTCTACACTAAGTGTTCGCTCGTAAGGACAGTGAAACTAATATCAGTCAGATTTTTCAAGGGTATTTACCAAAGAATTGAGAGTCTCTCTTCTATTCGAACTAACCTTGCACTTTTTCCTCCGTTTTATTTTTGAACGGCTGACTATTATCTCTTTTTAACTTTTAATTTATCTGTGAGTTGTAGATATCTATTGAAAACTTGTTCAATAGTAAACATCTTTGAGGATGCAATTTAGGTTCATGTTTGCTTAGCAAAATCCTCAAAGTCGAGATTTGAAAGTTGAAGAGATTACATAACAAATTTCTTTATTCTTGAGGAATTTATCCATTCCTACATGGGATAGGCAGTAGGTAGAGGTTATTTAGGTTTATCCATCCTATGCTATGGGGACTCGGGCTTCCTGGAAAAGATACCGTTGATTACCTTAGCTATAAATAGGTCTGTAGGATTTCCTTCTTTCATGTCCAATTCACTTCTTTCAGTTTTCTTTGCTATCGCTTCTTTATCTTTTCTTCCTTCATAATTTACTGTTTCTGTGCGCTAAATATTCTGTGTGAGAACACAGCTTGTGCATAGATTCCTAGTTTTCTAAAGTCAAAACCAAATGGTCCTTTCTTGCGCTCTCTGGAGATCGCCTTTGTTGGGGCTAAGGAGTCAAACTATTTTAATAATGTGACCGATAATATATTTTTTGCACAGGACAGTTGCAATGAAACATTCGTAAATTATAAGTACTTTATTATTATATCTGTCAACATACTTTTGCTTCCGTGTTTTGGCCGCAGATTCTAAGGCCACAGGCGATGCTTAGGTTGAATATAGACACGTAGACAGTTGCAGGGTAGAGACAGAACAACAGTTAGTTCTTGCTTCTGCTATGACCAGTGTTACTAGTCGCTGGAATTGTCGCCTGGTGAAAATTTTTAGAGTACGAAGTTTATTACTATTCGCTGTAAAAAATATTGTATTTTGATATGCGTTGTCTGGCCCAGGGCCACTATTCGGCGTAATTGTTTAGTTAGCTGCAGTAGTCCTAAGAGTATCGCTGTGGTTTTTAACATTTATATTGGCTTGTCTATTAACGATTTTATATTGTATTTTATTCTTAACTAGGGCTGAAGCGATATTTTATGAGATCCATTCTTTTTTCGTTTGGTCTATATTACAGTTACAAATTCGAACATGTGATTTTACGTTGATTTTCATAATTGTTACGAAAAAATTACTTAACGCGAGCAGACTTAAGGGTCTGAATTTAACTGTTACACGTTGAACTACACGAAGTCAATTTAAACATTCGAACACATTTGAGTGTACATGAATGACTAATATGAGGTTTAACTAAGATTGGTTAGTTATTTTTAGTTTGTAATGCATTTTTTCACGCATTATGTAAAATATAAAAAAATTAGGTGCAGCGCGGTATAGTGGCCGATTCGGAGATCGTGCTGACAAATCGGGACAGCGGTCTTGTAGGCTGAAAGATGAGCCTAACTTCTCACAGGGTTCTTTACTAAATCTCTTGTTCGTCGAGGCATGCAGCGTACCAACTAGCCCTTAATTTGTGTTCAAGCTTATGAATTACACTTGTACAAGTGCGTTTTGCTGCTTACATAAGCATGTTATGGATATTCTTACATTCGTGGACCATAAATGTTAATTTACAACGAATTTTACGACTAATAGATTTTTCATAAAAATATTAAAATTCAACAGTGACATGAACACCTGCTTGTAAAATATAAATTTCTATTCCTCTATTTATATCGTTTGTAAAATATAAATTTATATCGCGTACAAGTTTCAAAATTTGTTTATTGAAACTATTTGTACACATGTTCGTTAATAGCTATGTACATATTTATGAACAATTTTATCTCTTATTTCTACGTATCTGCTTTTGTTGAGTGAACTGGTTCACAACATGTGCATAATTGTCTAAAGACGAAATATGTACAGGGTCTTTATTTTAACATCATTATGTACAAAAAAGAACAATTCTTGTAATTGAAGTGGATGTATTACAATGCGCCTATATCTTCACAATTTCAAACTATAACAAAAAAATACTGAATTATGCCTTGAGTAGTACAATAATTAAAATTAGTGTCGAACAAGGATATGTCATTCAAAACGACTCGGCAGCTTATTGTTAATTTTCGAGATTCGATTTTGGAAGTTCTTTCTTCTTAATATCGAATTCATTACCATTTGTATTACGGCAGTGCGCGTTCCGATTTAGAGTCCGTTGTCAACTCGAGACCTTCTTTTACCTTCGCCTCTGAAAATAATAATGATGTATTAATTTAGATTGCGAGAATTCTTACTTGAGTATATTGCTAAACATGATACTGCCAATGGAAAAGGACCGTAATTTTTGCAGGGTATTTTTTAATTTAATGTAAATTGGTAACAGTTTCCATTGTTTTCTGCTCAATTTATTCACGCGTTTTCCATTTCAATGATTATTTCATAATGTGTGAATGCATGAATGCATCAGTAAAATGAGTGTATGAGTGCATCAATGCATGAATGAGTGCATCAATGCATGAATGAGTGCATCAATGCATGAATGAGTGCATCAATGCATGAATGAGTGCATCAATGCATGAATGAATGCATCAATGCATGAATGAATGCATCAATGCATGAATGAGTGCATCAATGCATGAATGAGTGCATCAATGCATGAATGAGTGCATCAATGCATGAATGAGTGCATCAATGCATGAATGAGTGCATCAATGCATGAATGAGTGCATCAATGCATGAATGAGTGCATCAATGCATGAATGAGTGCATCAATGCATGAATGAGTGCATCAATGCATGAATGAGTGCATCAATGCATGAATGAGTGCATCAATGCATGAATGAGTGCATCAATGCGTGCACGAATGAGTGCATCAATGCGTGCACGAATGAGTGCATCAATGCGTGCACGAATGAGTGCATCAATGCGTGCACGAATGAGTGCATCAATGCGTGCACGAATGAGTGCATCAATGCGTGCACGAATGAGTGCATCAATGCGTGCACGAATGAGTGCATCAATGCGTGCACGAATGAGTGCATCAATGCGTGCACGAATGAGTGCATCAATGCGTGCACGAATGAGTGCATCAATGCGTGCACGAATGAGTGCATCAATGCGTGCACGAATGAGTGCATCAATGCGTGCACGAATGAGTGCATCAATGCGTGCACGAATGAGTGCATCAATGCGTGCACGAATGAGTGCATCAATGCGTGCACGAATGAGTGCATCAATGCGTGCACGAATGAGTGCATCAATGCGTGCACGAATGAGTGCATCAATGCGTGCACGAATGAGTGCATCAATGCGTGCACGAATGAGTGCATCAATGCGTGCACGAATGAGTGCATCAATGCGTGCACGAATGAGTGCATCAATGCGTGCACGAATGAGTGCATCAATGCGTGCATGAATGAGTGCATCAATGCGTGCATGAATGAGTGCATCAATGCGTGCATGAATGAGTGCATCAATGCGTGCATGAATGAGTGCATCAATGCGTGCATGAATGAGTGCATCAATGCGTGCATGAATGAGTGCATCAATGCGTGCATGAATGAGTGCATCAATGCGTGCATGAATGAGTGCATCAATGCGTGCATGAATGAGTGCATCAATGCGTGCGTGCATGAGTGCATCAATGCGTGCGTGCATGAGTGCATCAATGCGTGCGTGCATGAGTGCATCAATGCGTGCGTGCATGAGTGCATCAATGCGTGCGTGCATGAGTGCATCAATGCGTGCGTGCATGAGTGCATCAATGCGTGCATGAATGAGTGCATCAATGCGTGCATGAATGAGTGCATCAATGCGTGCATGAATGAGTGCATCAATGCGTGCATGCATGAGTGCATCAATGCGTGCGTGCATGAGTGCATCAATGCGTGCGTGCATGAGTGCATCAATGCGTGCGTGCATGAGTGCATCAATGCGTGCGTGCATGAGTGCATCAATGCGTGCGTGCATGAGTGCATCAATGCGTGCGTGCATGAGTGCATCAATGCGTGCATGAGTGCATCAATGCGTGCATGAGTGCATCAATGCGTGCATGAGTGCATCAATGCGTGCATGAGTGCATCAATGCGTGCATGAGTGCATCAATGCGTGCATGAGTGCATCAATGCGTGCATGAGTGCATCAATGCGTGCATGAGTGCATCAATGCGTGCATGAGTGAATGAATGAATGAATGCGTGCATGAGTGAATGAATGAATGAATGCGTGCATGAATGAATGAATGCGTGCATGAATGAATGAATGAATGAATGCGTGCATGAATGAATGAATGAATGAATGCGTGCATGAATGAATGAATGAATGAATGCGTGCATGAATGAATGAATGAATGAATGCGTGCATGAATGAATGAATGAATGCGTGCATGAATGAATGAATGAATGAATGCGTGCATGAATGAATGAATGCGTGCATGAATGAATGAATGAATGAATGCGTGCATGAATGAATGAATGCGTGCATGAATGCATGAATGAATGAATGCGTGCATGAATGCGTGAATGAATGCGTGAATGAATGCGTGAATGAATGAGTGCATCAATGCGTGAATGAATGAGTGCATCAATGCGTGCATGAATGAGTGCATCAATGCGTGCATGAATGAGTGCATCAATGCGTGCATGAATGAGTGCATCAATGCGTGCATGAATGAGTGCATCAATGCGTGCATGAATGAGTGCATCAATGCGTGCATGAATGAGTGCATCAATGCGTGCATGAATGAGTGCATCAATGCGTGCATGAATGAGTGCATCAATGCGTGCATGAATGAGTGCATCAATGCGTGCATGAATGAGTGCATCAATGCGTGCATGAATGAGTGCATCAATGCGTGCATGAATGAGTGCATCAATGCGTGCATGAATGAGTGCATCAATGCGTGCATGAATGAGTGCATCAATGCGTGCGTGCATGAGTGCATCAATGCGTGCATGAATGAGTGCATCAATGCGTGCGTGCATGAGTGCATCAATGCGTGCGTGCATGAGTGCATCAATGCGTGCGTGCATGAGTGCATCAATGCGTGCGTGCATGAGTGCATCAATGCGTGCGTGCATGAGTGCATCAATGCGTGCATGAGTGCATCAATGCGTGCATGAGTGCATCAATGCGTGCATGCGTGCATGAATGAATGAATGAATGCGTGCATGAATGAATGGATGAATGCGTGCATGAATGAATGGATGAATGCGTGCATGAATGAATGAATGAATGCGTGCATGAATGAATGAATGAATGCGTGCATGAATGAATGAATGAATGCGTGCATGAATGAATGAATGAATGCGTGCATGAATGAATGAATGAATGCGTGCATGAATGAATGAATGAATGCGTGCATGAATGAATGAATGCGTGCATGAATGAATGAATGCGTGCATGAATGCATGAATGAATGAATGCGTGCATGAATGCGTGAATGAATGCGTGAATGAATGCGTGAATGAATGCGTGAATGAATGCGTGAATGAATGCGTGCATGAATGCGTGCATGAATGCGTGCATGAATGCGTGCATGAATGCGTGCATGAATGCGTGAATGAATGCGTGCATGAATGCGTGCATGAATGCGTGCATGAATGCGTGCATGAATGCGTGAATGAATGCGTGAATGAATGCGTGCATGAATGCGTGCATGAATGCATGAATGCGTGCATGAATGCGTGCATGAATGCATGAATGCGTGCATGCGTGCATGAATGCGTGCATGCGTGCATGAATGCATGAATGCATGAATGCGTGCATGAGTGCATGAATGCATGAATGCGTGCATGAATGCATGAATGCGTGCATGAATGCGTGCATCAATGCGTGCATGAATGCATGAATGCGTGCATCAATGCGTGCATGAATGCATGAATGCGTGCATCAATGCGTGCATCAATGCGTGCATCAATGCGTGCATCAATGCGTGCATGAATGCGTGCATCAATGCGTGCATGAATGCGTGCATCAATGCATGAATGCGTGCATCAATGCGTGCATCAATGCGTGCATCAATGCGTGCATCAATGCATGAATGCGTGAATGCGTGCATCAATGCGTGCATGAATGCATGAATGCGTGCATCAATGCGTGCATGAATGCGTGCATCAATGCGTGCATCAATGCGTGCATGAATGCGTGCATCAATGCGTGCATGAATGCATGAATGCGTGCATCAATGCGTGCATGAATGCGTGCATGCGTGCATGAATGCGTGCATCAATGCGTGCATCAATGCGTGCATCAATGCGTGCATGAATGCATGAATGCGTGCATCAATGCGTGCATGAATGCGTGCATCAATGCGTGCATCAATGCGTGCATCAATGCGTGCATCAATGCGTGCATCAATGCGTGCATCAATGCGTGCATCAATGCGTGCATCAATGCGTGCATCAATGCGTGCATCAATGCGTGCATCAATGCGTGCATCAATGCGTGCATGAATGCGTGCATCAATGCGTGCATCAATGCGTGCATCAATGCGTGCATGAATGCGTGAATGAATGCGTGCATGAATGAATGAATGAATGCGTGCATGAATGAATGAATGAATGCGTGCATGAATGAATGAATGAATGCGTGCATGAATGAATGAATGAATGCGTGCATGAATGAATGAATGAATGCGTGCATGAATGAATGAATGAATGCGTGCATGAATGAATGAATGAATGCGTGCGTGAATGAATGCGTGCATGAATGCGTGAATGAATGCGTGAATGAATGCGTGAATGAATGCGTGCATGAATGCGTGAATGAATGCGTGCATGAATGCGTGAATGAATGCGTGCATGAATGCGAGCATGAATGCGTGAATGAATGCGTGCATGAATGCGTGCATGAATGCGTGCATGAATGCATGAATGAATGCGTGCATGAATGCGTGCATGAATGCATGAATGAATGCGTGCATGAATGCGTGCATGAATGCATGAATGAATGCGTGCATGAATGCGTGAATGAATGCGTGCATGAATGCGTGCATGAATGCGTGCATGAATGCGTGCATGAATGCGTGCATGAATGCGTGCATGAATGCGTGCATGAATGCGTGCATGAATGCATGAATGCGTGCATGAATGCGTGCATGAATGCATGAATGCGTGCATGAATGCGTGCATGAATGCGTGCATGCGTGCATGAATGCATGAATGCGTGCATGAGTGCATGAATGCATGAATGCGTGCATGAATGCATGAATGCGTGCATGAATGCATGAATGCGTGCATGAATGCATGAATGCGTGCATCAATGCGTGCATGCGTGCATGAATGCATGAATGCGTGCATCAATGCGTGCATGAATGCATGAATGCGTGCATCAATGCGTGCATCAATGCGTGCATGAATGCATGAATGCGTGCATCAATGCGTGCATCAATGCGTGCATGAATGCATGAATGCGTGCATGAATGCGTGCATCAATGCGTGCATCAATGCGTGCATCAATGCGTGCATCAATGCATGAATGCGTGAATGCGTGCATCAATGCGTGCATGAATGCGTGCATCAATGCGTGCATGAATGCGTGCATCAATGCGTGCATCAATGCGTGCATCAATGCGTGCATCAATGCGTGCATGAATGCGTGCATCAATGCGTGCATGAATGCATGAATGCGTGCATCAATGCGTGCATCAATGCGTGCATGAATGCATGAATGCGTGCATCAATGCGTGCATGAATGCATGAATGCGTGCATCAATGCGTGCATCAATGCGTGCATCAATGCGTGCATCAATGCGTGCATCAATGCGTGCATCAATGCGTGCATCAATGCGTGCATCAATGCGTGCATCAATGCGTGCATGAATGCATGAATGAATGCATGAATGAATGCATGAATGAATGAGTGCATCAATGCGTGCATGAATATATGAATGAATGAATGAGTGCATCAATGCGTGCATGAATATATGAATGAATGAATGAGTGCATCAATGCGTGCATGAATATATGAATGAATGAATGAGTGCATCAATGCGTGCATGAAAATATGAATGAATGAATGAGTGCATCAATGCGTGCATGAATGAATGAATGAGTGCATCAATGCGTGCATGAATGAATGAATGAGTGCATCAATGCGTGCATGAATGCGTGAATGAATGAATGAATGAGTGCATGAATGCGTGCATGAATGAATGAATGAGTGCATCAATGCGTGCATGAATGAATGAATGAGTGCATCAATGCGTGCATGAATGAATGAATGAGTGCATCAATGCGTGCATGAATGAATGAATGAGTGCATCAATGCGTGCATGAATGAATGAATGAGTGCATCAATGCGTGCATGAATGAATGAATGAGTGCATCAATGCGTGCATGAATGAATGAATGAGTGCATCAATGAATGAATGAATGAATGAGTGCATCAATGCGTGCATGAATGAATGAGTGCATCAATGCGTGCATGAATGAATGAATGAATGAGTGCATCAATGCGTGCATCAATGAATGAATGAGTGAGAGCATATGTGTCTAGGCTCGAGAACCACAGACTATAAAATGTTCAAACACTTGTGTTTGCATGGATTGGTTATGTGAACTTGATATGTGGGTATGATTTTATATTAAAGAATAAAATAATATACATAATTATCGTATTTTATTCAACATAATTCATAAACGAGTATCACACATATTTATTACATTAATATTAATGATAAATTGTAAAAATATAAAGTAGTGTTTACCAATGTGTGATTCAATTGAACTCGAGAAATATGAATCCATAGACTAAAAAAAGTATACAAACTCATTGCTGGATTATGAATAAGCGACATAAGTTTAATCCATTTAAGTCTTTCTCATGTCTACTGTTGAGCTCAATAGGAAGGCATTGTTACCACGGTTGGCATTGCTTCGGGTAGTGAGATCAGCACCATGACGAAACGATAATGTCTCAGACACACTTTTTGAAAAACAAAAACCAAAATTTTAACGCATTACTCAATGACAGACAAAGCGACTGTCTATCATCCTGAGTTGCAATTAAAATTACCCAATGATTTTGCAATTTATTTGTTTATTCTTTTAAAGTTTAAATCTTAGTTGGGGTTTGAGTGCCACGACAATGGTTTAAAACTTGAGTTTTTCGGTTAGCACACCTCGCTAGCTGGCAAAAGTAGGCGTAAAGATCTCATTGAGACAAAAAGCTGAAATGAGAATGAACAAGCGATGACACTCGCACACAGTACACCGGTCTCTCATCTCAAGGTTACAAGAGAAGTGATGAATGAAAAATAAAGCTTACTTCCTTACATAACTTCAAGTGGTGTTCATTTTGTGCTTCTGAACTTGAGGTTTCCACTATGAGGCGCTAGTTCCCCGAACTACGCTAACGAAGAAAGCTTTCGTTGAATCGTCTATTTTAAGCGAGTCCTTCCTACATGGGTCAAAGTAACCCAGATCTACGATTCTTACCTTTTTCTTCTAATTTGCTCCTTAAGAAGCAGTAGTGGATGATGGCGTAGATGATGCCGCTGATTAGAGAGATGATGCCGAACACCCTGAAGGTGTTGACTGACCCGATGCTGTCGAACAGGTGACCGCCCAGCTGGGCTCCCACGCCTCGACCTGCGAATCCGGCCAACATCATGAGTCTTGACTAGCAACAGACTTCCCTACTCTCTACCCCTCATCCTCATGTTGAGGGAGGGAGGAAGATCAAAATAATTCTTCAAGATCATCTACAAATATTGTTTGTTATAAACCTTGTAGACTTGCAATTCAAAATAGGAATATTTATGGCTCCGCAATTCTGAGCGACACTGTCATTTACGGTGAGATGGAATGACAGATTTTATTATGAAGCGTGTTAATAATGCCCGTTTACCCTGAGTGGCATTTTTTGCACAAGCACGCTTAAGTATCAGCATTGAACACGCTTTTACTATACAAAGATCATGAAAATAAATTTTATTATACAAGTTGATTATTGAACATATTTATTTACCATCACTAGTTCTCATTTACTTCAAAATCACGCCAAAAAATTGGCAAGACAAAAACTGAGCAACAGTTCATTGTATTCACTTCTACTGTAAGTTCGAAGTTAACACTTTGACCGCAATTGGTTAAACTGAAGTTCAATATTCAACTCAAATTTAGAGTCAATTGTAGTGCGCAATTTTGAAAATAGTAAACATAAACTGGATCTTGCCTTCGTTAAGTTCATTTCACTTTAAGTATTTATGAAATTAAGTTTGTGACTACTAGTCGGTCAGCAGCATTATGAAAATCCCACCATTGAGTGGCGCACGATGCGGTCAAAGTGCCAAAGACCAAATATCGGAGTACCCACCGACGTTGTAGTGCAGCGTGCCCGACAGCCCCGACATGGTGGCCAGCAACGTGGGCGGGGCCAGGATGGGGAAGTATGTGACGGCGGCTACCCACATCAACTGGTACGTGATGATCTCCAGCGCCTCGAATGGGAAGCTCATCCACGGGTTCCTGCGCACATCACAAACGAATTAGTTGGTCACCACACCGGGTGTCTATACCAAGTTGCATGTTCAGATTTGCACGCACGCGGTGCAAGTAAAAGAAAAAACCGTAAATTGCTAAAAAAGTTGATGCATGAAATGCATTAAAAACTAGGGTTTTAAATATTTTTAAACATAAAGGCCTTGAAAGAAAGAAAGACCACAAAGGGGGAGACTAGTCGTGTAGAGGGTTGATGCTATTCTTATTCATCTAGTAATGAGAACAAAGAAAGATAACGTACCCTTTCAGCTTCAAACTCTGTTAGAGAGTAGCTACTATTTGTGAAATTGAAATTAAAAAGTAAAAAAATAAATAGCGACCATAACAACGTAGAAAATCTCACAAACACAAAGATGAAAATTGGAAAACTAGACGATACTAAACACTGATAACTTGAAGTACCACAAGTGGGGGTGTTATTTCAACACATCAAATAAAAGCACCGATTTAGACACTTATTGAGTAATTTTTTCTTCGGATGCCAGCGATGCAGCCTCCATGGTAATGGGTCCACAAAAAAAAGAAGCACATTGACACGCGCGCCAGACTCACGTGATGATAGAGTAGCCGAACATTCTGACGCTGTAGGCCACGAAGCTCAAGATGAAGACGTTCGCTCTGCCCATACTGTTGATGATGCGGTTGGACAGGAACATTGCAGGCACTCCCACCAGACACCCGAACGTAAGCGTCAGACCTGCGTCAAAAACGCAGTATTGCAATGCAATGAGCAGGTTTTATATTGTGAATTGGGTAAGTTAGTTTGAACTTGGAGACAGTAACTAGTGGTCGACGGTACAATTTGCCATTATCTCTTATTAATGACATGCAGAAACACATCCATGCTTCAAAACCCCTAACATATTAATCGGAAGGCGCAATAATGAGAAAGTTCGTGAAGAGAAGAAACCATTGATATGGTATTGAAAAATTATATTTAGTTTGATCTCGAATATCGATAAAATGAATATAGAACTTGCGGAATATTAGCAGTACAAGTACCAAACATGAATACGTAGAACTTGCGGAATATTAGCACTACACATACCAAATATGAATAGAACTTACCCAGAGCAACAATTGAACAAATTTACCAAAATTCATGCACCCACATACCGAGCAAGTAAGCGGGAGCGTGCAGCTCGCTGAGGTAGACGAAGAAAAAGCTCTCGAGGAAGCCCCAGTTGGAGCCCAGCACGAGTATCACGGCCAGGAACACGAGGATGTCGCGATTTCTCAGCAGCTGGCCGAGGTCGCTCAGCACTGAACGAGACGGGCTTTCGGGGCGCTGCAAAGAAGGTGAAACTTTGTGGTCAATTTTAAAAACTGCTGATATTTTTATATCATTTTTAGTGGAGATGAACTGTTTTTCTTTCTTGTGAGTAAAATATTGGTGCTGATATAATGCAATTAGTTTTATTGAGGTGGGCAACGGAACAGCGGTCAAGCCGCACTACATACTAAAGTGAGTGGTTATGTGAGTGATGGCTGTTCTCAGGTCTCCTATTTTTTGCAGGGAAGCCCAAGTGGTTCATAATAGATAATTATTAAACCATAATAGGAGTTTATCGGGTTAGTTTATGGACCAGTACGAAGGCAGTTCAATATCAGTAGAAATGAGCCAACAATTGTAAACTGTTGAACATGATATTTAAATATAAATAACTTGAAAGCGTCACGAAGAAGGAATGCGTCAGGGCCACGTTCCTCTCCATTTTTCCTAGATCCTAATGTGGGCCACGAAACCTAATATTAAATTTACTATGAAATTAAAACAAAACGGCAAAATTTCGTGCCTAGATGATCCTATAAATTGTCTAATTCCAGGTTCATTACTTCTGTTTACAGGAAGCCGACATTTACTGGTCTCGGAATGAACTATTTCAGTTGTATTCATGAGGATATATCAAATCTTGTATAAATATACTTAACCTCGTCATGCATATCGTACATCTAGTACTTCTGGAATATTCCATCAAGAAATTGAACATACAGCATTAGGAACTTATTGGTTAAAAGCAAGTACCCTAAATTTCTCATTTATATTTCCATTGAAAATTTTTCAGCCTACAGATGGGCAATTTCTTCATAGAAAAAACATCTCTACTGTGATTTCTTGACCTGCATTCAAGCCCCCTGTCGGCTTCTCACCACACAAAAATTACAAATAATTCAATCACCTCGATTCTGATGCACGCCGTGACGATGACAGCGATGACGAGAAGGGCGTCTCCGAAGTAGAAAGTTATCGCGTAGTCCGGCGATCCTGTACAGAATAATTGCGTGAGAAAACTGCCCAGCGTTACGTTAGTTCTTCGTTTTCGAGGAACCTAAAAACGAGGAAAATTCCAAGGAAATTAATTGTGTCTAATAGGAAAACGTTTCGGAGTCCCGCTCCATCATTAATTCAATAATAATAATAATGAGGGGTGTTGATACAATCAACATTAAAGCACGGACACGGGTCCTTTACTGCTCATTAGTTCAAAAAACTACAAATCAATATGTCTGACATAACGTCTTCCTATTAAATATGATTAATTTCCCTGGAATTTTTATCGTTTTTTTTTCAAGTTCCTCATTAATTTGCGATTCAATTAAAGAACTGACCCGTTCAAGTATATTCTTCGTTTTTGTTGACCTCTCGTTTGCACCTTTGACCTCGCTGTTGAAAACGTAACTCTTCATCGATTTACTTAGCGCTCATCTTGACCACTACTGGCATTTCAACTTCTCTATTTCAGTTGCACGCAGTGTTAGATTTATATTCATTTTTGAACGTTTAATTTATCTTTTACGAAGTCTGCGCTTGAATGCGACTGGGAGACGAAATAACACATCTCGTGTACATGAAACATCTACCACTACCATCCTTATGAGTTATTAAAGATATTCACAGTTCTCTATGCAACAATCGCTCTAAGTGGCAGTAAGCTAATTTTTAAAAATGAGCCCTAAATGAGCCATTAGTTATAGCATAATAATCTGTCCACCCATGAAACAATCGATTGCCGACCGGGAACCTGACCTCCAGGTCGAATGTTGAACTGAGTGCAGAAGGCACGATAAATGGGGATAACGGAGCAGCCGTTCGAATAGAACGCTTCGACGGCAAACGCACGCAGCTCACCGGTCCACTGCATGGCGGTTACTGACAACGTAGCAAATGAAAGTTTATGGAACTTTAGGACCTTTGCTGTCGAAAGAGACTAACTCCACCCTTCTACAACCCCTCAACGCTTTGCGCCAAATATAAATCAGCAAAGTTAGCTGCCGCACCCTGTATGAGCCCCAGATCACCATTAGGTATCACGAGCCTAGAACTCCTAATAAGCAGCGCTGGATACTGATGAGAGTCCATAGTATGAACTACGTACCATTATCAGTGGGTGCGTTGTGCACGATGGCGGAGGAGACGAAGGACATGGACGCGAGACTCAGCATGGACATCAGGCGCTGCTTGCCAAAGTCACCGCCTCTGTTCGCGATCGCAGCCATCGTCAGGGCGTCCTGCACAAGCACGTCATAACCACTCACAAATGGACTTAAGTTGCCCCATTCCTCTACCGACACATTTGTACCGCGTAGCTCTACACGATGCAACCTCACTACCCAACTTTTAGTTCGACACTGGTTTCTCAAATGGTCGCCGTAGTCTTGCTGATCTCTACCCTCAATTTCAAACCGCTTCAGAAACCTATGTAATCCCAAATAAATGCATGCCAATGATACAAGTTTAGTCCTGTGTGTGATGGCTGTTCTAAGATCTATTTTTGTAGGGAAGTCCAAGGCGTTCGAGGATTATGCTTTTGAGCGTCCTCTTTTACACCAAATTTAATTGTGCGTCCAAAAAACTACACACAACTCAAAAAGACTCACCGCGCTACATTGCTGCAGCAAATTTATAAGGCATTGATTTTAAGTCACGTTTCGAAATAACCTGAAGAGTAAAAAGTGTAAAATATACCTTCTTCAATAAACTACTAATCCGATTCATCTCCACTGAATTCACAAACAATGAATTGCTAGCGATGCATTGAATACAAGAAGCGTAGTCCTTCGAGAAGACTAACCATCATGGTCATGATGGAAGGCAGGAAGAACAGGGCAGGGAGTTATTTAAATGACTGATCTCCACTAGACTCACCATCATGGTCATGGCAGACGCTAGGAAGAACTAGGCAGGGAGTTATTTATCTGATTCATCTTATTCATCTGATTCATTCAAAAAGAACGCTTCGGCGGAAAACGCGCTCCACCTTTTGGTGGAGTTGGATTTTTTTCATCATCTCCACCAAATCCACAAACTCACCATCATGGTCATGTCAGACGCTAGGAAGAACTGGGCAGGGTGTTATTTATCTGACTAATCTCCACCAAATCCACAAACTCACCATCATGGTCATGGCAGACGCTAGGAAGAACTGGGCAGGGTGTTATTTATCTGACTAATCTCCACCAAATCCACAAACTTACCATCATGGTCATGGCAGATGCGAGGAAGAACTGGGCAGGGATCCTGAGGGCGAGGTACACCCAAAAAGTGGTCGAGTATTGCTGCACCTTGAAGTCAGGGAACTTGGGACCTCCCTCCACGTCGCACAGCAGCTCGCACTGGTCCAGGCAGCTTATGCCCTCGTACTGCTTGCCCTCGAAACTGACGTTCCTGACGCGAGGTGTCAACTCATTGCAAAACGAAGAGCTTTCTCCAGGGTTAATGGATGGCTGGGAGGAGGTGGAGTATAGGGATCCGGTGTCCACAGCGAGCTGCAGCTGTAAAATGAATGTCGTTACCAAGGTGTCAGGAGGATGCATGAACAAAAAATAGCCTTATGATTGTATAAGAATACTTAAAACAGTTTTGAAACCAGTTGAATGATTTGTTCTCTCCTACTGGCGAAAAATGTAGAAGTTCCTTTCAGCTTTTCCTGCTGCATCAGACATGTTGCTGGTTAAAATACGTACCTATATAAATCCGATTGTAGCATTCTATGGCAACCAACTCATATAGTACTTCATTAAAATTTATGATATTGTAAACACGCTGAGGTGTCCCCAACTAATACAGGAAAGATTACGAGAGTCGTTATTTTATGAAAGAAAATAATTCAACAATTAGATCATTTTCAAGTAGAAAAAAAAATTAGCATCGACGACAACCATTCTTGGGTTAGCTCATTACACACGTCCCTCCACAGCACTAGTCAGGACACGAGTCACAGTCACTTTACGGCATCAGTTACGTCACAGCACTAGTCAGGACACGAGTCACAGTCACTTCACGGCATCATTTACGTCACAGCACTAGTCAGGACACGAGTCACAGTCACTTCACGGCATCAGTTATGTCACAGCACTAGTCAGGACACGAGTCACAGTCACTTCACGGCATCAGTTACGTCACAGCACTAGTCAGGACACGAGTCACAGTCACTTCACGGCATCAGTTACGTCACAGCACTAGTCAGGACACGAGTCACAGTCACTTTACGGCATCAGTTATGTCACAGCACTATATAGTCAGGACACGAGTCACAGTCACTTCACGGCATCAGTTATGTCACAGCACTAGTCAGGACACGAGTCACAGTCACTTTACGGCATCAGTTCCGTCACAGCACTAGTCAGGACACGAGTCACAGTCACTTCACGGCATCAGTTATGTCACAGCACTAGTCAGGACACGAGTTACAGTCACTTCACGGCATCAGTTACGTCACAGCACTAGTTAGGACACGAGTCACAGTCACTTCACGGCATCAGTTACGTCACAGCACTAGTCAGGACACGAGTCACAGTCACTTCACGGCATCAGTTACGTCACAGCACTAGTCAGGACACGAGTCACAGTCACTTCACGGCATCAGTTACGTCACAGCACTAGTCAGGACACGAGTTACAGTCACTTCACGGCATCAGTTACGTCACAGCACTAGTCAGGACACGAGTTACAGTCACTTCACGGCATCAGTTACGTCACAGCACTAGTCAGGACACGAGTTACAGTCACTTCACGGCATCAGTTACGTCACAGCACTAGTCAGGACACGAGTTACAGTCACTTCACGGCATCAGTTACGTCACAGCACTAGTCAGGACACGAGTTACAGTCACTTCACGGCATCAGTTACGTCACAGCACTAGTCAGGACACGAGTTACAGTCACTTCACGGCATCAGTTACGTCACAGCACTAGTCAGGACACGAGTTACAGTCACTTCACGGCATCAGTTACGTCACAGCACTAGTCAGGACACGAGTTACAGTCACTTCACGGCATCAGTTACGTCACAGCACTAGTCAGGACACGAGTCACAGTCACTTCACGGCATCAGTTACGTCACAGCACTAGTCAGGACACGAGTCACAGTCACTTCACGGCATTAGTTACGTCACAGCACTAGTCAGGATACGAGTCACAGTCACTTCACGGCATCAGTTCCGTCACAGCACTAGTCAGGACACGAGTCACAGTCACTTCACGGCATCAGTTATGTCACAGCACTAGTCAGGACACGAGTCACAGTCACTTCACGGCATTAGTTACGTCACAGCACTAGTCAGGATACGAGTCACAGTCACTTCACGGCATCAGTTCCGTCACAGCACTAGTCAGGACACGAGTCACAGTCACTTCACGGCATTAGTTACGTCACAGCACTAGTTAGGACACGAGTCACAGTCACTTCACGGCATCAGTTACGTCACAGCACTAGTCAGGACACGAGTCACAGTCACTTCACGGCATTAGTTACGTCACAGCACTAGTCAGGATACGAGTCACAGTCACTTCACGGCATCAGTTCCGTCACAGCACTAGTCAGGACACGAGTCACAGTCACTTCACGGCATCAGTTATGTCACAGCACTAGTCAGGACACGAGTTACAGTCACTTCACGGCATCAGTTACGTCACAGCACTAGTTAGGACACGAGTCACAGTCACTTCACGGCATCAGTTACGTCACAGCACTAGTCAGGACACGAGTCACAGTCACTTCACGGCATCAGTTACGTCACAGCACTAGTCAGGACACGAGTCACAGTCACTTCACGGCATTAGTTACGTCACAGCACTAGTCAGGATACGAGTCACAGTCACTTCACGGCATCAGTTACGTCACAGCACTAGTTACCTCAGAGGAGATGTCGCGTTGGAAGCACTCGGGGCCGCGGTCGCCCTCCAGACACATGGTGAAGTTGGAGCGTAATTCTCTGAACTCAGTGCAGTTATACCTGCAGTTCTGCAATGATGTGGTATAATTACTTGTACCGCCTCCTCAGATAGGACAGCGCACGCATAATAATACAATAATACAGCGTACAATAATAAACGTGTGTCGCCACCTCAGATAGGACAACGCACGCATAAGAATACAATAATACAGCGTACAATAATAATCATTCATATTCATCATTATAAAGAGGCTGGTTTGACAAATGCAATTTATTTTGACCAGCTTTTCTTAACCTCAACTTAGCCATGACGTGCTACGGGTTTTAACATTTTTTTTCAATAGATATTCAAAGATAATCGATCGAAGTTTGAAAAACAGACCACACGTCTCAATTTGCAGAAGACAAAACCATCATAAAAGGACGCATTAAATTAGATGTCTAACGAAGAATGGAGACTAAATTAAAATGAGATTTTTATCACAGGCTGGAAAGAACATTAAAGTTAGATTTCTAGTATAGGCTGGAAGGAATATTATTAAAGTTAGATATCTAGCACAGGCTGGAAGGAATATTAAAGTTAGATATCTAGCACAGGCTGGAAGGAATATTAAAGTTAGATATCTAGCACAGGCTGGAAAGAATATTAAAGTTAGATATCTAGCACAAGCTGGAAGGAATATTAAAGTTAGATTTCTAGTACAGGCTGGAAAGAATAATAAAATTAGGTATCTAGCACAGGCTTTAGAGAATATTAACCCTTAACAGCTGCACTTGCCATACATAGCACACTCACTAAAATTGCAAACATAATTTTTTTCCGTTGAATTTGTGTCCTAATAAATTTGTTAAGCTTTTGCTGGATGGCAGTTCCGTCGCCATTCTGATGGTGATAACCTGATGCCAGCGGCAGTCTAACAACAGTGGTTGTGATGTTGGGAAAATGAGTGAAAAAATTCGGGCTGAAACGCTTAAATTATTATTATTATTATATAAGAAAGTTTTAGCCTCCCTTAACCACGACAAAGATGTTCCAAGAGAGGAAAGAGGAAGGCACCATTTAGTATGGAGTTGAGGGAACGCGGAATCTATGCACAAGGTGCACAGAAACAGTAAGCTAGGAAAGAAGTTCATGAAACAAGAAAAAAGTTGAAGAAGAAAGTAGTAGGTGCTGAAAAACAGGACAGCAGTGAACCGAAAAAAGATGGTCCGTAACAAAACAAAAACCTATTTTATTACAACATAAGGAAGCCTACCTAACCTTTAGCTCGGGCCCTCACATGGTTCCCCTGGGAGCGCTAGTTCCCATAGATACAATACCTGTATCCCCCTGAGGGGTGAAATGGTTAAAGTTAGATACCTGATGCAGAAGGGAAACGATGCTAAACTAGACTACTGTGGACGACGGTGAAGAATTTGAAGTAATACCTTGAGCGTGAGGTCCAAGTGCTGATGTTCCAGGATTGAGGCATTGGAGAGCAGAGGGCAGGAGGCAGAGGACCAGCCCAGCTGAGTGTCGCCTCCACCGCACGAGAAGCTCAGCTGAGGGGCGTTCGGGGCGTACGGTACCTGAGGAATTAAATAGTAAGCACGCTATTAAACCAATGAATTATTTGTCTTCCTCTAATCTGAAGTCTAGAAATGGTTTCACTTTAGAAAACATCATTGCTTGAAAAAAGAGCTTTATTTTTTGCAGGTAACCCTAAATTAGAAACCTAAAAAGTTATAAAATATGACAAATATCTGTAGTGAGAAGTGTTTGTTTCCGCTACTTGGGACTTCAAAAACGTGTAACACAGAAGCGGCTGAACGGAAGAGCGTAAGAGAATTTGACAACTCGCACAAAAATGGCAGTGGTATGAACAAAGCGTTTCAATTTTTCATGCACAAGTTCTAGTAGCATTTGCAAATGAACTAGTGATAGAGAGGATCTTCTGTAGCAAACGGTTATGAGCTTCTAGAGCTAGCTGTGACACCATTGTTATTGTTTCCATACTGATCGGACATAGGTTACGAAAAAGCCAAATTGTGAGGCATTTAGAGTGCAATTTCTCGCTCACTCATACATTCACTCACTCAATGGAGCTTTAGTCGGAAGGCTCACTCGAGGCTTCAAAAGGAATTTTGATATGTGATTTCCCGCTGCATTTTGAAAGAATTTCGGGCTATCCTATCGAAAATCTGGGAAGTTTTGTTACAATTTCAATGCTAAGTTCTCGAATATAAACTTTCCGTTACGACGCCTTGAAATTTATATTTTTCGAGTACCCTAAAAATCCAGTAGTTTTAGGTTTACCAAATATAATTTTAGTATTTCAAAAGGGAAAAAATAGCACATAGCGTAACCAAGTCAACAGAAGAACTTACGCTGCCAACTGTGCCCCTATGACAACATGAAAAATTTTGGAAATTGTGATCCAAGATCATGACAAAGGGGGAGGAGCAGTGAGTAATAAGGAAAGGAAGAGCAATTGTAATGCAAATCCCTTTGGAGTTAGTGTTCTCGTAACAGTAATATTTGTTCCACACGTGAAATAGAACACGACTTCAGAGTTAAAGTCAAATCGATCGTGACAGCAACTAGAATTACAAAACATGTATTCGGTATTTCTGATTGTTATGCGTGTAGATTGAAAACCCAAACCAGAACTATGTAGTTCGTCGAGAAATTGCAGCAGTTAATTTCATCCAAAATGATAGATCAAGTGAAGTTGCCGTATAGGATGCTTTATTCCAACCAATCAAGCCTAATACATCACCTTGTAGACTGGTTTTTCAAATGCCTTATAACTTACAACAGGACGCCATGACGGTTACACCCGGTCAAGCCGGTACTCATTTCAGATGCCCTGGGTAGAGTGGGGTATTGTGCTTTGGGTTATTCCCTTATACCCAACGGGGAAAATCGCCGCGTAGCGCCGAGATTGACGAGCACAGTGTCTATAGACTCACATACCCCACCAAAAAAAGACACGTTCACGTAGTCTTTGACCGAAGTTGCTAACTGAATTTATTGTTATTACAAGTCCACCCCCCCCCCCCCCCCCCCCCCCCCTTCGTTTGAAGTGAGAAAGAAGGTGAAATGAGAGAAAGGACGTAAGAAATAAAAAAATTCAATCTCTCGAGAGTTGATGAGGCCGAGTGCGCACGGCCCGTCAAAAATGTATAATAATGTTCGAAAAAAAAAATCACATGACACACGTTCTTATTTCCAAAGAATTCTGGTGATATTCATTCCCACTCGAATCTGATGGATTAATACACTGAAAATCGTGGAGTTGATTAAACTTGTATCACAGATACGCTCAACACACACTTTCGGCTGGTAGGTATGACGGACGGACAGACGCGGCTCATACTGTAGAGAAAAAAAACACTTTATTTCCAATTTAGATGATACAATAAACTCATCTTTGGTTTTATGGTATAGATTATTGAATTAGCTTCCAACTCACGGTGACGAAGAGCGTGTGTAGGAGTGCCATGCATATCGTGTTGAACAGGAAGACGGCTTTGAAGGCTCGCAGCTTGTCCGCCACAATACCTGGAAAAATAGTTAAATTGTATATAGCCTACTCGTGATTCAAACACGACATACGGGTGCACTTTTCACATTAGATGAGTTTAACTCCCTACCTGCAACAAACGCATTCCAAAAATAGGAAGGGTGAAAATACCATTGAGTGTAGAGTTGCGGGAACGGGGAATCTTTACACAAGGTGTGTTCCCACACAAGATCCCCTTCGCATGAACGCAGTATGTGGAGAAAATTTACGAAACAAGGTAATAGTTAAGGAAAACACAAGTAGGTATTGAAAAACAGGAGAACTGCGAACAGAAAAAAGGTCCGAAGCCAAACAGAAACCTATTAGATTGCAAGAAAAAGAAGGATTACCTAACCTTCAGCTCGGGACTTCAAGCAGCTGAACTTGGAGGAATACGTTGATGCAAAGGCCAAAAAATTGTGGATAGCATGCAAATCCAGAACATAAGAGTTTTTTTATACTGAAGCAATTCACTAAAGCGGTCCACCTTGAAAGAACCAAGTCGTCATGCATCAATCGCGTCCGTCTGTGTATACTACATACGAGAACGACAGAAAAGAAAGATTTTTCTCAAACCAACCAGGCAAATATAAAGCAAGAAGCAGTATACCTGTCGGACGCTTTGTTCTTGGATAAGAAAAAAAGAAAAAAACGTTTATTTCCATGTGATAAGGGTAGGACAGAGTTGATCAGTATTGTACGAGAAAATGAAGTTCGCTTAACAAAGTTGCATGCACAGTGAAGATATGTACGTTTACAATCGGAAATATGGCGCTCTTGTTTTCTACACGTTAACCGCCACAGGTTAAACTGAAGTTCAATATTCAACTCGAATTTAAAGCCAATCGTAGTGAGCAATATTGAAAATAGCAAACATGAACTGGATCGTGCCTTTATTTAGCTTCGATTAAGTGTTTATTAAAATTGAGTTTGTGATTACTGGTCGGTGAGCAGCATTATGGAAACTCCTTCCGTGTACCACTAGTGGCTCCATATGGCGGTTAACGTGTTAATGCGCCCGATAGGGAATGACATGGGCACGTCATCAAAGCCATAACGGTCCACTGGGCCAGGCATGGGAGACCAGAGTCACCAGACGCAGGGAAGTCGCTCGAGGCATGTAGTGGTTTGACGAATCCATCCCCGTTACTTCGACGGTCACTAAACGACCAGGAAATGTGACGGACATAAAATTAAATTTCTGAATCATACTTCAACGGGTAAGTAATCCTCAGGAAATGTGGTGAACATGAAATTCAATTCGAGAATCATATCCTCGTTTCTTTAACGGTCACTAAACGACCAGGAAATGCGACGGACGTAAAATTAAATTTCAGAATCATACTTCAGTGGGTAATTAACGCTCAGGAAACGTGGTGAACATTAAATTCGATTTGAGAATCCTATCCCCAACCTTCAACAGTCACTAAACGCCCAGGAAATGTGGTGGACGTGAAATTCAACAAGAATCATATCGTTTTGGGCAAGGGGGTTGACAGAATCCGCTCCATCTTTTCCAGACTCACAACGATGAAAAAGTTGAGCATCCTGAGGCGACATCTGACCTGCATTCCTCTCCCAATTTTGGGAGTTTCAGCACCTGAAAGTAATTTCCCCTACTCTGAGGGTCTCCTGTGTTGGCCAGCCAGTTTTCCCAAGTGTCCTATATCCCTGCAGAGATTCTTCGGTATACTGGAGCGATCGAGGGGAAAAAAATACCACTTAGTGCCGTCACAAAAACCAGCATGGGCGGGATCATCGCAAGCCAAACCTGCACCAACATTCTCTGGTTTTTCGGACACTTTGGATGCAAGAGCTATGGTGAGGAATTACAAATAACGTTCGCTGCAATGACGCTCGCTGCAGAGGAGATAACTGAAGCACGAGTTCAGCACACCAGCCTAATTGAGGTTGACTCAGGGGAAATATTTGGAAGTCCCAAACAAAAAAGTTTTTTTTTTCGCAGTACAGGGAATCCTTGCTGAATTTTTATTTGCTAATAAGGCTGTGCTGAATTTTTATTTGCAAATATGTCGGAAGTGCAGATATGAATTGTCAGAAACAAATCTGCACTTCATAACTGCATAAGAATTAACACCGTACGGCGTAGCCAAGATACAAAGACTTGTGTGCAAGAGCATCTCTGACACAGGATCAAGAACTGCGCACCGAGGATGGATGCAGTAAAACTAGACTTATTGAGGTGGGATAAGAACAACTTGTGACATAGCCAAGATACAAAAATTTTTTTAAAAACAGCCTGGAAAACAAGAACTCACCGCCGAGGATGGACGCAGTAAAACTGGACTTGATCCGAAAATTTACTTAAAACAGCCTGTCAAACACAGGTGCAAGAACTCACCTCCGATGAGGGGGCCGAGGATGGACGACACCGGCAAGATGAGGTAGATGCGAGCCACCTCCTCGTTAGTCAGGCCCATCTGCTTCATGTGCAGCGTCACGTACGGCAGGAACGCGAACACGCCTGCCAACATACGAAGGTAAAGTCAGCTTGTTACGGTCGAGTTAAACATCTTTTGTGAGCTTTAACTAACACAGATAGAAGCATCACATTACGGTCGAGTTAGACGACATCATCTTTTGCGAGCTTTAACCGACACAAATAGAAGTTAGTTCGAATTATTCAACTAATGTGGTGCTTGATCAAAGTTGAGAAATACTGGGACTAGCTTTCATAAGTAAAGGTTGACGTAAGTTGCTGTAAAGCTAGAGGATGGACTGTATTCTTATCAATGCATGTTGATATCAATTTCAACGCGTGTAACGCTTGCAATCATATGAAATGTATAAAACTATGACAAAACTATTCAGAATGAAATTAAAAGTTACGTTAAAAAAAATAAAAAACGAAAAACATTATGAATAAGAAATTGCCCAATGAGAAACAACCTTAAATTCACAAACAAAAATAACACTTAGCAACTATGCATTCGGTCCTGATAAAAAAACACACACTGAACAATTTCGTGTACAAATTTACGTTTCACTGCACTGAATTACAGAACATGTGCTCACAGGTTATTAAGAAGAAACGTGAGCCATGCTGCACCCCGTAATAACGGGAGTGGTATTGTATATTGATAGCAATCTTTGAGAGGAAACACTTTATAATAGTGAATTTATTCTAGGTAAAAGGGTAAAAATGGTATAAATTGAGATTCAAGAACTAACAGAAACTAACAGAAACACTTTGTAATAATGAATCTATACTAGGTAGAAAGGAAATAATGTAATAAATTGAGTTTCAAGAACTAACAGAAACTAATAGAAACGCTTTATAATAATGAATCTATTCTAAGTAGAAAGGAAAAAATGTAATAAATTGAGTTTCAAGAACTAACTAACAGATAACAGAAACTAACTTTGTACCATCACGACGAAATCACTGACGTCGCTCAATTATAAATAACGATGTGGGAATTATCTTAAACTTAATTTCAAGTGTAAAACCGGATAACGAAATGGGCTCCAGTCGACACAGCTCGTTACAGAGGATCTTTTCAGACATTTAACCCAAAAATAAAAGAAAAACGAAAAAAGTGGGGGAATCAGGTTAGCCGATACATCTGCCACTCACTCTCTAAAGGCAAAAATAATAATATCTAACAGATGCTAAAGTAAACTTTTGGTAACTTCACAGCAAGAAATCGACAAATTCTTTCGACATCTTCAACGTCTTTTGACAGTCGTGCGATAAAAACGCTCTCAAAAGAGGCATGACGGTGTTATGGGGAGTGCAGATTTCCACGAATTAAGGAAAATTCAGAGCTGTTCTGGGAACGGTCACAGGCAATACGCACTTCCACACGAGCGTTATAGCTCCAAAATTACATTCATGAGCGCTCATATTCATAAAATAGCTAGGTCAGCAAACTCTTAGTAGTGTTAGATTCTGGATTGACAGCAACGAACATCTGAACCATGAATGGATAATAAAGAAACACGTTCAGACGATAACGTTCGTCACCGGTATCCCCCCCCCCCCCCCCCCAGTAGCCAATGGGTGAAACAAATGAACTACCTCAAGGTGAAGGCGCTGCTCAACCTTCCAGGAGGCACCCACAACAAGCGCTGCTACATGCATTCCATGGAGTAGTCAACAGGTGAAACAAATGAACTACCTCAAGGTGAAGGCGCTGCTCAACCTTCCAGGAGGCACCCCACAACAAGCGCAGGGAGCGAAGCAAGACCACAAGCGTAGGGAACAGGACGCACGCTATCGCCATGCCGCTACTGGTATGCGGCTTTTAAATCCCGCTCCTGTATACTCCATCCGGCACCAGTAAGCGGCGGGAGTTTTAGCATCAAACTTGACAACCCGTGACCGTTATCAGGTTCCTTAATATATTGCAAGTGATTTTTGCGGAGATATTCTTCGCAAAATGGGTACATAAAACGCATCGTATTACGGTGCAGCGACTGGGGGTTTTAAATTTTGCTTTGCGTTGTAACTAAAAATCACCGCGTTAAAATTTGCATAAAGAACGGTGACAGCAAGTTATACCACGAGGTTATAGATACAGGAGATAAATAAGTCAATAACAAACGTGTTCGAAAGAGAGGAAAGAGGCAAACATAATTTGGCATGGGGTACAGAGGTCACGTACTCTCCCTGTGAGCGCTAATTCCAATAAACACTAGAGTTGTACCTTATGAGTTATGAGTAGAGCGGCACATAGAACAGCGGCTCACCGGTTAACGCAAGTTATTGGAATGACTAACACTAATCTCAGGTCAAGGTCGAGCAGGAATAAAAGACTGAGAGATTACCAACAAAGTGTGTCTTATCTATCAGGGTTCATGCAATGCGGTTGAAGGCACTTTTACAATTATAAAGGAATGCCACCCGCCTCGGATAGGCACATCTGTAGTACACATTAAATGACTCCAAGGAGAGGTTTGTTAAATTTAATAGCCTAGTGTAGCACAATCTATTAAGGAAGAATTTGCATTCTGACCCCAATTTGGACAATTTAACGTCCTAGGATCATTCTAACCTCAATTGACCGCAAAGAAGGAATTAACTCTCCGACACTCATGTGTTCCTATAGCTGTAAACGTCGTCGCAACAGACTTTCATAGCAATATCGTGTAGCTTTCATCGCTAGAATGAATTGATGACTTAAGCACATATAGGTTCACGACCAAAGAGCAACGGGTTCGGGACCAAAGGGGTATAAACCCCACTCATCATCATGTACAGGTCATGCCCACATTGTGTTACAGAAGGTTCAAGGCCAATATAATACAATGAATGTGACCAAATATCACCATTGGCAATTGATATCAGTAAGGTCACTTGATTCTCTAGTTTCTTCTTCACCAGTGTTTTCCGTCAACGTCAGTCGAATGTAGACCTGCATTCTGGAGAGTAAAACCTCAACGAATGAAGGACTTCTATCAGTGAATCAACGGCATCATTATATTTTTGAATATTAAACAGACTCATAGTCTTTACGGGAAACATAAATGCCTATATATCCTTCAGCAATGAGTGAGGCTAGATTTTTAAACGATTTACGTGATCTTAGTTGTGAAGCTTGCAGCGAAGTTGTTCTCAATCAACTTAGTTATTTTAGGTGCTGTTAAGTGCCGAAACGAGGTATCAAAGAGAGCGTTGTATCACTCGGTTTTTGTTTCCTCACATTAACACAAGATCAAGAACCTTCCTTTTGAAGCATAATGTAAAAGTTGAACAAGATAACATTAGTCATTTAAACATTTGAAATTCATCACAAGCTTGTTCACCTCCTCACGCAAAATAACTTATAAAAGGATTCCTCCATTGCTTAATACCAAAATACTTAAATTTTTACACACTAAAACACATCTTCGCTCGTGCATACCAGCAGCCTCATTACCGGTGACACCTTTTCTGCAGACTTGTTAAGTTTTTACTTCTATTCTAGTGTACCGCGCCTGATGAGCTAACTCGCCAGGCTTCTCCAATCGCGTGTGTGGCTGAGTGGTGAAAGGGTTACTCAAGGTGAGTGCTGCAATGATGATTATTTACTACCTCGCCCTGGGACGCAGGTGTGAAGTATAACCAATCAGAAAGTAGTTATCTGATGCTAGAGAGAACGACTTCTTCTTGCATTTCTGGAACGGGCCGACTTCTTACTTCAAGCACCTCTTTTGCCAAATATACTCCAAAAGTGAGAAAATATTTCACGCATAAATTGGGGTTAGACCAATATATTTTACATAAAAAACCTTAAAATAACAAGTTTAAAATATAAAATTCGCATCGAGAAAAAGACATAAAAAACAGGTCTAAAAGACCGTGCTCGAGCATGTTCGTGTCTACCCAAATAGAACCGGAAACTTTCACAAAATTATCAGGGTAAAGGAGAAACAAGGAAAGGCCGGCTTTAAAATTAACACCTACTTCAGGCAGTTAAAAGCAAGCGTGGCTATCAAATCAGCTGCAGGTAGCTCACCAGAGAGAGAAGCTCGTGAGTTCTACCTACCTTCTGAGGGTCGCAAATTGTGTAGTTAAATCCAACCATTGTTACCAACTAGTTGCATCAAATCCAGCCATTGTTACCAACTAGTTGCATGAAATACAGCCATTGTTACTAACTAGTTGCATCAAATCCAGCCTTTGTCACAAACTAGTTGCATCAAATCCAGCCATTGTTACCAACTAGTTGCATCAAATACAGCCATTGTTACTAACTAGTTGCATCAAATCCAGCCCTTCTCACCAACTAGTTGCAACAAGATGCAACGTGCAAAGGCAATGAATCGACCTTGGGTAATAGATAACTTGGTGATTAAAAGTTTGGAATTTGAGAAAAGTTGGAAATAATTTTACTATCTCAAATTCTTTAGAACTCCGTAATCACCACGAAATCAACCTCAAGAGAGTGAAAAGAAGAGACCGTTTAGTCTGGACAGTTGAAAACGGGAAACGTATGCGCAAGGAGTCGTCCCAGACAGGAGAGCCGGCGCATAGAGAGAACAAGTTAGGAGGAAAACAAAAGACAACGAAGAGAAGGTATGAAAATTGGAAAAGTGATAATGTGCACGAAAGATGGAAGTCCCGAAAGCCTCTCTATAGCTGCGGTAAGAAAATTTCCAGAAATAAACCTACCGAAGAAAGATGAACTTTGAAAAACTCACTATAGCTGCGGTGAAAAATTATCAAAATATAAAACTGCTGACGGAAGATGGAAGTCCCGAAAGCCTCTTTATAGCTGCGGTAAGAAAAGTTCCAGAAATAAACCTACCGAAGAAAGACGTGAGTCCCAAAATCCTCACTATAGCTGTGGTGAGAAACGCTAGAAAAATAAATCTACAGACGTAAGATGGAAGCGAGACATCCTTTATCCTCCTTGTCGCTGAATATCCGACAGACGGCTTCGTTACTTGGAGGTCACCCTGGCTGTGACAGGAAGCGAGTCGCGCCATTATCTCTGCAAGAGAACGTTCCACGGACCGGATTTCCAACCAATTTGCGTTATCGTAGCGCTACAACTGGTAGCGTAAGTTCACTTTCATCAGTAAGTCCATTTCAAACAGCGTAAGTTCACTTAAAAGGACTTTGATCAGTATGTCCACTTCGAAGCACTCTCGCTGACAGATGTACGCACCGCTTCGGTGTCTTGAGTGGGTTGAAAAAACCGGTTCCAGCGCAATTAGTTCTGCGGTTGCATCTCACTGCTACAACAACATTGACCTGCCGACACAGCGTACGCTTTGCTTCTGAACTGTGGATAATAATGTGAGAGCTTCTGGCTGTTGGTATCACTGTTATCCGCTTTGATTTTAGATCATGAAACACCTCATATTTATTATGTTTACCAAAACCCTCAACAAACCATGTAAGAATATTCTGTTCTTTACATACTGACTCAAATTTCAAGGCAAATTACACGGTTCTGTCACACTAAATGTCTCCATCCATCCTCCTGCATTATGATCCGCAGTTGTTTCTCCGCTTGGTTGGTGTGTCCGGCGCTACAGCCACAGCAGGTATGCAATGTGTTGTGTTATGTTACAGCAATGTATTTACGTTAATGATTGAAATTCATTTCAAGTTTTCCTGATAAAAAAATGAAGAGCGAATGTGTTCATTTTAATAGCCAAGTTTTTAGGTTAATGATTGAAATTAAATTCATTTTTAAGCTTTCCTGACACTAAACACTCTCAACACTTTGACTGCGACGTGATCCATATATGGTCACTGAGGGAGTTTTCATCATGCTGCTGACCAACCAGTAGACACGAACTCAATTTAAAAAATACTTAATCAAAACTAAATAACATGATCCAGTTAATGTTTGCTATTTTAAAAATTAGTTACGACAATTGACCCTAAATTTGAATTGAACATTTAACTTCAGGTTTACATGCTGCTATCAAAGTGTAAAGAAAAAAATTTACTTGGAGCTCTAACTTCATAACCACTCCGACATGTCAGAGGCGGGTGCGTTGAACTGAAGTATATGGTTTGCGCTCCCCTCTCAAGGATTAATGCAGCGCAAATTGGCGAGGTGGTGAATTGCCTGTCTGTATCACAGATACGCTCGTCACACACTTCCAGTTGCGCATGTGATCAGAGAGCAATGTGATCAGAGAGCAATGTGATCAGAGAGCAATGTGATCAGAGAGCAATGTAATCAGAGAGCAATGTGATCAGAGAGCAATGTGATCAGAGAGCAATGTGATCAGAGAGCAATGTGATCAGAGAGCAATGTGATCAGAGAGCAATGTAATCAGAGAGCAATGTAATCAGAGAGCAATGTAATCAGAGAGCAATGTAATCAGAGAGCAATGTGATCAGAGAGCAATGTAATCAGAGAGCAATGTGATCAGAGAGCAATGTGATCAGAGAGCAATGTGATCAGAGAGCAATGTGATCAGAGAGCAATGTAATCAGAGAGCAATGTGATCAGAGAGCAATGTGATCAGAGAGCAATGTGATCAGAGAGCAATGTAATCAGAGAGCAATGTGATCAGAGAGCAATGTGATCAGAGAGCAATGTAATCAGAGAGCAATGTGATCAGAGAGCAATGTGATCAGAGAGCAATGTAATCAGAGAGCAATGTGATCAGAGAGCAATGTGATCAGAGAGCAATGTGATCAGAGAGCAATGTGATCAGAGAGCAATGTGATCAGAGAGCAATGTGATCAGAGAGCAATGGGATCAGAGAGCAATGTGATCAGAGAGCAATGTGATCAGAGAGCAATGTAATCAGAGAGCAATGTGATCAGAGAGCAATGTGATCAGAGAGCAATGTGATCAGAGAGCAATGTGATCAGAGAGCAATGTGATCAGAGAGCAATGTGATCAGAGAGCAATGTGATCAGAGAGCAATGTGATCAGAGAGCAATGTGATCAGAGAGCAATGGGATCAGAGAGCAATGTGATCAGAGAGCAATGTAATCAGAGAGCAATGTAATCAGAGAGCAATGTGATCAGAGAGCAATGTGATCAGAGAGCAATGTGATCAGAGAGCAATGTGATCAGAGAGCAATGTGATCAGAGAGCAATGGGATCAGAGAGCAATGTGATCAGAGAGCAATGTAATCAGAGAGCAATGTAATCAGAGAGCAATGTGATCAGAGAGCAATGTGATCAGAGAGCAATGTGATCAGAGGGCGCAAAAATGAAGGAATCAAAGGAAGAAAGAACACGCAAAATTGCTCACGAGTGAACAGGTGACAAAGATCACAGAAAAGTTCAAGTGATGCCCCTAATGCGTGAACCCTGTGTGCACCCTGAACATGTCCATGTCATCACTATTATAAAAGTAGCCGCGTCCGTCCGTCCGTGTGTCACACCCACCGGCCTGCAGTGTGAGATGAGCGTATCTGTGATACAAGCTTCATCAACTCCACAATTTTAGGTGCCTTAACCCAGCAGATTGGGAGTCGGAATGAATATCACCTGTATTGGTAGGTAAGATTAGGTTGTATAGAATATCAGCGGTTGAGACTTGGCAAAGTATTGAAAAGCCATAGAATAGCATGGGAAATCATGGGAAAACCATGTTGAAGCTCAGTTGGTTCTACATCTAATCCTGCCATTTTTTTGACGGGCCGTGTGCACTCGTTACACATAACACGTCGATTGCAGTTGCCACGGTTGGTTTGGTTAGGTTGGAAGAAGCAGAGTTGAAAACCCGTCTTTACTGCTTGGTTACATCTTTATACTTTCTAAAAAGCGTGAAAATATAATTACATGATAAAATTTCAACTGTACGCCATCGTCAAATTTAAATAAAAGTAGTGAAATAATTGGAATGCTATCCATTGATACAAGAAGCAATTTACCGAGCGGTATACCTATGCACCAATACGCAGTCAACGCGTTAAAGGGAACAGCATTGCAGAATTTGAGTAGATTGAACGTACTCGCGCTTTTTACTCTGCCTTATATTTTACGGCTAGGTAAGGCACTTTAATTTTCAAGAAAAGAATTCTCATTTGTAAGAATATGTTAAAAAAATGTCTATTTCTTAACTTAACAAGCAGTTTACTGATGCAGAATTGGTAACCATCACTCCAAGCTGTTTCTGAACCAGTAATAAAGTTTATAATCATACTTAAAATTCAGTCAAATCCCAATCACAGGAATCTGTATTTACAGGAAATATTACAGGAAATAGAACTACGCTGTAGCCTACCACGACTGTGAAGTTGGACACGATTTTCATATATGTAGATATAAAATTCCCTTAGACCAGAAAACATCAGCAAATGACTATGCGTTTCTATTAGTTATAATTTAAGTTTATTTTAGGGTGGTTCATCCTTCACGCAGTAATTCCAATCTATTTCTAGAAGTTTCTAATAACTGTGAAAAACATTCTGGAGTCGACAGTGAAACAACTTTAGCATTAACGCTACATGACACACAGCGCAACAAAATTATCGAGGTACATTACTATCATTACTACTCACTTATTTGATGAGACTAGCGTAAACACATAACAATGAATTTCTTTCTACAATAAAGTTCTAACTGAATTTCACTTCTGTCGCTCTCGGATCCGACACCCAACGAGTTCTGCAAGACTTTGAAGGCGAACACTTTCAGGAAATTTACCGTAGAGGAGCGATCTCGTTTATCGAGTTTCTTAATTGAAGATATGATGCTCAGGAACCGCAGTAGATTTAAACCTAATTCATTGAGGAAAGCGAACCATTAACTTCGTAAATCATTCGAAGAATAATTACTAACACTAATTTATTATGGCTTGCACTTTTTTCAACTAAAATAAAAGTAATGGAAATAAATTTGTTCATGCGATGAAAGAAACTTTATACAACTCACTCTTCACTAATACCTTCATATTTTAGGAAATAATTTGCCTATTCTGCTGCATGCTTTTGTAAATCACAAAAAATACCTACATCAAACGTCTTAAAAAAGTATTTGAGAAAATATGAACGAATTTAAACTACTGATATGGCCGTAGAATTACATTTAGTTCACATTCGCTCAACGCAACCAAACATCTTCCTTGCCTCCAAATACAATACCTATCGTACGAACTTTGAATAATCTCATTATTCTAGTGATTTCGTAAAATTTAAGAATGAGTGTACACAAAATTAATGATACATTACTATCAAACTCACGTATAAAATTTTGATTTTTATAAATTTTAAAGTGTACGTTATTTTTTTTTTTTTTTGCTCATCAAAAATATAACTACATTTTTCTCCAACAAATCCAATTCAAGAGTTACGTCTTTAAAGTATTCTATAATTTAGCTCAGAAAACAGCAGTCCTGTAGCAATTTGTGGCCACGATATGGCACTGGTATACACTGCACATGCACCTCAGGTCAAATCGGGAAATGTTAAAACAAAAAGCGTTAATTCAGTGGTACATGAATTTTGAATCCACAAACAATTTAATGCATCAATTCTTTGTAATTACTTCGTACGGCAGAAGCTAATTAGTTTTCGTTGAGAAAGGAACATCACCAATGAGTGTAAACCTTTTGTGGCTACACACAAACAGTGTTTTTTAAGGAAATTAGAGTGTGAATTGTTTAAATTTATAAAAGCTACAAACAGTACAAGTCCGGTTACAGCAGGTTACAGCACCCGGAAAAATTCAGCAGCGACTCACAGGAAATGATTCGTTGCAGCAATCACGAATTCAGGAAAGTCAGATTATTAGTTAGTTTAAGCCTCCCTATCCACCACAAAAGGAATTCAAAGGCTGGAAGGAGGAAGGCACCATTTAGTATGGAGTTAAGGGAACGCAGAATCTATGAGAAAAGGGCATAGAAACAGTAAATTGAGAAAGAAGTTTATGAAACAAGATAAAAGTTGAATAAGAAAGTAGTAGGTGCTGAAAAACAGGACAGCAGAGAACCAAAAAAAGGTGCCCCTTAATATGACAAAAACAATTTATTTCAACAAAAAAAGGCCTACCTAACTCTCAGCTCGGGCCCTCACATATTTTCCCCCTGGGGAGCGCTAATTCCCATAGATACAATAGTTGTGTCCCCCAGAGGGGATTCAGTCGGAAGCCTTTCGGCAACTACTGTACGAAATTAGACTTGAGCACTAGACTTATTAGTACTAGACTTAAGAAACAATCTACTAAAAATAAATTGGCAAACAAATTGTTTTACATGGCTTAAAATTCCTGCTCCGAGTTTGACAGCTACGCGCAGTTAGACCTTCTAGAGGTCACGCCGAGCCAGACCGCATTGAGTAACGAAAGGTTTCGGCGAACACATGCTCGCTCGAGCGTGAGCTGCGAGTGTGGGAACACAGGAGTACGTTTCCCACGACCTCTGCATTGTCATTTTGTAACCATTTCTGACGTCAAATTTCCAAACAATTTACGTCGTTGTCATAGCGGTGCACCCGGCGTCTTAGTTGCCCTATCTCGGCTTGGCTTCGCTATGTACTTCTGCCACGTCAAAATTATCAAGTTTTACCGTTCAGAATCTGGCGACCTGACGGGTTGCACGATGTTGAGTACTCGATGTACACAAATCTTGCATATTTTGTATTAAAAAAAATTATAACTTTAACTTACAGTGTATCTACGTTCAAAAAATTTGATTTTTTTGTCGAGAAATTTGGCGACCCAAGTCATATACAGATTTGACCTGGGACAAATATCAAAAAGATGTAGATTTAATGTAGATCAAAAAAATATCAAACGTAGAATTTGAATGCAGATTTTCTGCATTCAAAAAATTCGAATTTGATCATTTTGGCGACCCAGATCAGGGCAGTTCGCCGCCCTCTGGGGGCAGCAATTTGTCCTAATGGTATACGTTTGGCAGCCGCGTGTCAGCGCAGCATGTCATCAGACTCATCATCCAGTGCAGGCATGCACAGCCAATACCGGATGTCGTGACTCCTGTTGCATTCTAACTGTACAAAGCTGGCAGTCAACACGTACCGGATTGCCTTCGTTCTTCCCAACTTTACACTAGGACAAATTTCCGCAAGCGAGCGGGAAACGGCATTGAGAGGACATTTGCACGCTCAAGTTTACCGTTAACGATGACACAATAACACCGCAAGTCTGTAAATTTTACGTTTAAAAATACCGCATGAGTTTTACGCTCAACATCGCACTGCGACCGTTAGGTGTTAGTGAACTTCAGGGAAAATTCAAACACCCAAACTAGAATAATTTTGAAGAGGTATTTCCGCTCGGCGCAACGGACTAGTCTATAGCTCTAGAATCTAGATCTTGGCATCCTCATGTTCTTGAAATGGCAGTGGGACTTCTAATATATTTTTAAACGGAACTGAGCACGTTCGGAATTGATAAGAATTAGTTTCAGACCACTTTCCAAAAATAGAATTTGAATATCCAAATCAAAGCAATTACTTTCTATTTAGTAATAGGTTCACTATGGAGAAAGATACCTTCCTGAGGTATGGTATTTTAGTGATAGGTTCATGATTGGAAAATATGCCATAATTGGGTAACGGTGTAATTGATATCCTCCAATTCGTACAATCTCCACATGATGAGACATAAAAATTTTCATGGAACTGAAATGGCGCTTCACGGGGAAAACATATAAGTTGTCTACCCGTTTTGTTAGCCCTGATCAAAAAGAGAAAAAAAACATTCTTCCAACTCACACAAGATGGAAACATCGTTAACCCTACCAAACCTGAGGCCCAGAATCAAAGTGTTAAACGTTAAACCACACGAAGTCAACTCGAACACACGTGGGGAGACATTTGTAAAGGCTAATCACGAGGTTTGAGCACGATTGTTTTTTTAATTTACGACGTATATTTCTCACGTACTAGGCACAATACTATAGCGGCAGATTCTGAAATTACCGAAAAATCGGTACAACGGTCTGGTAGAGTTGAAAAACACGCCGTGGCCAAACTGGCTGAAAACATGCGGGCAGGCTGGAAATGCTCCTCTTATCGAGCTTTAGTCCTAACTGACGAGGGATACATAAAGTTAGATAAAATTAAGTGCGCAAACGTGGTTCTAAAATGAACAGCTGAATAATTTAGAGCTACGTCTGCTTCACTTCTAGTAGCATCTGCTCCTATTGAGTTCGCTGTACCACTCAACTTGGACGCAGGAAAGATGGAGATCTACAAGAACTTAAGACATGCCTATATCATGTAAACTATTTTTCACGAACCCACGTTCGGAAAGCATTTTCCACTCGTACATATTCTAATGAATGTCACATATCCTAACAAAGGCCGTTTGAGTCATCGAACCCATTAATCATCTAGAACTAATTATCATTTTTAAGCAAAATACCAACACTTTGATTGCGAAGTGACCCGCCGGTGGTCACTGAGGGGATTTTCATAATACGGCTGACCGACCAGCAGTCACATACTCAATTTTGGCAAAGAAATGAAAACTAAACAAAGGCATGATCCATTTTTGAGTTTGTTATTATAAAAACTGATAATAACGATAAATGATAACAATAAATAGAGATAAATTATTAACATTTATCTCTAAAATTAACTCTAATTTGAGTTGAATAATAAACTTCGTCATAACCTGCCGCAGTTAACGTGTTAATATAACTCACTGGTACATGACAAATGTAAATGGTGAGGATTGATAAACGCGTTCGCTGCCGCTGGACGCACGTGTGCGTACAGCGGTCTCTTGTCAAGTAATGTTGCAAGTAGCAGAGTTAAATAAACCACTTAACTGCTCGAAAAAAAATTGTATCTTTCATAAAAAGTGCGGAAGTGTAATAGTATGATGATATTTAACCTCGTATACTTGAATATCTTCCAAAAAATGTTGCAATAATTGAAATGCTGTTCACTCACGCCGATACTAAAATGAGCAATTGACCTACTGCATGGTACTCTTAAGCCCCAATAGGCAGTCACAGCGTGTTAACCCAACACTGCCTGTATTTTTTTTCTGCCGTTCCGACAACCACCGTTTGGTACTGGTGGCATAAGTTTGCCGACGACATCACAATGAGGAAGGAACTGCAGCTTGGCAATGAACTCGAAGGACACTATTGGGCACAAATTCAACGGGAGGAGAGGCTTTTGAAAGAAGCTGAGCGGCAGAGGCTGAAAGGCAGATGTTTATGACACAGATTAAAAAAAACACAGGCTAAATGAATAGGCAGATGATTATAACACAGATAAAGAAATTGGTTGAATGAATGAGAAATTTGAATGGGATAAGTGAACGTAACAGTGGAACATGCAGATGAAGAAATAGGCAAAATGGATTAGAAATGTTTATGGGATAGGTAAACGCAACAGTTTACAATGGATAAGAACGAAGATAACAACAATTTACTGTCTAATAAGCTATACATTTTCGTACTGAGGGAAGTCAACTTCACAGCTCCAACGACAATCGGTGATGAAAAACGAGCACTTTTCACCACCGAGCAGAGATAAGGAGCAAAGGATGCGGCCAAAAGTGTCCAGTTTTCCCCACATTTGTGATCGTTAGCAGCACCTGTGTTTGTAGGTAGGACTCATTACTACACACACATGTTTTCATCGTCTGGTGTTAATGCAAAAATTTGAATCCCGTCAAAAAACTACGTGTTGGGTTTCTGTCGAACCGGTATGAATGCCTGCAAAAAAAAACTGCGTGTGGTGTTACTGCCAAACCGGTATGAATAACGACGAAAGATTGGATATATTAGCGCAACACTCTCTAACCACAATAAAGGTGTTCCAATGAGAAGAAGAAGGAAGACACCACGAAATGTAGAATTAAAGGAATGAGGAATCTATGTACAAGGTGCGTCTCCATAACCTTCCGGCGCTTAGAAGCAGAAAGTTAGAAAGGAAGTTGATGAAATAACAGAGATTGGAGAAAGTAATAGGCGCTGAAAAAAACCGTAGTGGACCGAAAAAAATATTAACCGTATCGAAAATAAAGACGATTCGTAACGATAGGAACTATTCTATTTCGGAAACCATTAGGCCAAGGACCTCACTTCTTCCCATGCAAATTTTACGTAAAAGTAGCGCCCACACTGACAGCACCTAACTAATTTCTGCTTACAGAGCAGCCCGATCACGTACATAGAGATCATGTGTCTTAACCTGCTGCAGACAGGATCACATGAGCAGCAGCATCCATGACATCAACAGCAGCATCCATGACACCAGCAGCAGCATCCATGACACCAGCAGCAGCATCCATGACACCAGCAGCAGCATCCATGACACCAGCAGCAGCGTCTATGACACCAGCAGCAGCAGCACCACTAGCACCACCTAAACTAGTGGCACCAATATCACCACCAACACCAGTGGCACCAATACCAACACCAGTGGCACCAATACCGCCACCAACACCAGTGGCACCAATACCGCCACCAACACCAGTGGCACCAATACCACCACCAACACCAGTGGCACCAATACCACCACCAACACGAGTGGCACCTATACCAACATCACCAACACCAACACCAGCACCACTACCAATACTATCACCACCACCAACACCAGCACCAGCACCACCACCACCACCACCAGCACAGCGCTAGAGGCCACACGCACAACCAACACTCGCCCCTCACGCCAAGGTTGCTCGCTGTGCCGAGAGAATGCCAATCTCACACGTGGAGAGGTTCCAGGGTCTCGTCTAAGCATTCCATGTTTGGTATCCGATGTCTAGTATTTGGCACGTTCCCCGCGTATTGGGCCATTCGTGTACCAGTCGGTGAATTGCTCATTCACGTGCCGGTATAAATGAATCATATTTTATCAGTTTCGCTCCTTTTTTAAGAAATGAATGTTTTCACACGAGGAGAAACGTCTCGTGCAATTGCATTTTTATATTTCTCAGGAAGGATAGAAATATACTCATCAGTAAAGTCGATTTCTCCATTCTGCTCCGAACAACCTCACCAAACCAACCAGTTACAACAGCTGGAACGCGGTGAACGTGTTAGCCCCTTGACTCCGAAGTGGTACACATGTGAACTACTAGGTAAGTCGCTCATTTACGTCCCGGAATATGCAAATAACATTTCATCTATTTTGCTCCCTTTTCCGAAATAAATTTTAGAGTAAAAGGTAACACATTATGGTTCAAGTGTATTCTTTACATTTTTCAAAAAAGGTTAAAAATGTTTTAGAGCAGAAAATCCGTTTTTTCAAAACGACTTATTCTACCCTAACCAAACCAACCGTTTACAACCGCCGAAACGCGGTGAACGTGTTTAAGTCAAGTTCAAAATTCTCTTCAAGTTTCCTGAAGCCAACCAATCTCACTCGTGGAGAGCTTCCAGAGTCTCGTCCAAGAAGTCGAAGTTAGATCTCCGATTTCTACCTAGACTAAGCACGTTGACTATACGATTGCGCGGGTCGTAAAGTTGATTTTGTTCGGTTGTAATAAACAGACTGGTAAAATCGACTTACTGGCTTGAATAAGTTTTCATCGTTTGTAAGCTATGTAAAAAATGTAAGAGCTCAATAATATCTCTATCGGATGAAAAAATTCCTTCTAAAGAGGTCGCAAAATGGTTTGAAATGTTATGCATTTACATTGGCGCGTATATGAACAATTAACCTAGTGGTACACATTTGTCCCACTCCTTAGTCAACGCGTTAACTCGTTCACTGCGATGGATTAAACCGAATTTAATTGTTCAATTCAAAATTGCTAACACACAAATTGTCTGATTTTCGAAACTGTGCCTTGCGCGTGAGAGATATATGCTTCACCAACTGAAAATAACCAAACCATTGTGGTAAAACCAAATTGTTAGCCATTGCAAATGTCGCCCCGCATGTATTTGAATAAACTTTGCGTGCCTTTACTTATCCTACACTAATTATTTATGAAAATGAAATTGGCGACTGCATGTATGTAGGTCGGTCAGAAACATTATGAAAATCCCCTCGGTGACCACCGGTGGATCCGTTCGCAGGAAACGTGTTAAAAGAAGACTTTAGATTTGGTTAAGGACAGCGTATTTTGAAGTGATTTTTCGACAATGCTTTTTCATTAAAATGTTCTGGATTTATAACGCATTAGTCAGTAGCATCTGTAATTTCTTTGATTAATTAAAAAGGAATTCCTTCTCACTCGAGGAGAGCAAGCATCCCGAGTCTTGCCCAAACATTCGATGTTGGATTTCCGATTTCCTACTTTAAAATAATCAAATTCTAAATTCAAACAAATTATGTTCAACATTACCTAAAGTATGAGGTGGGAGTAATTCTTCAACATAACCCAAGCATGTATAAGTAATTTTTTTACACCTCATGGATTTAAAGTTAGTAATAACTTTCATTTCGCCCATATTTCAAGTTTGGTGTAATTCCTTACTATTATCTCAAAGTTAAATTCACAGGTCTTCTTTAATAACACATTTTCAATCAACACATTGCCCTCCTGTGGCAACCCCACAGCCTCATTGGTGTTTTTAACATGACTGTGATCATGAATAACATTCTTAGCAACAATATCACACCCGTACATAGCAAATTACAACTCCTGTAAGCACGAAAGGCTAACACAAATTAGACTAACTTTTTCTTAAGGGTGACCACAAAAATGGTAGTACTCACCTCCATGGAAGCACAGTGTAGCAAACTTCACAGGCAACAGTGCCTTGTTAATTCGGAACTCATCCTTCAGAGATGCCCAAGTTAACCCTTCGTCTTTTTCTTGGTGTTGAGCGTCGTCTTTGAGGTACTCTTTTTTGACCTTGTTATCAACAGGGATTTCAGGAGCAGCGGTGGCGGTGTTCCGTGGTCGCGGGTTGCCGCTTTCATCCGTGAATGCCGGATTTTCCTTACCCTTGTTCTCGCCCATTTCTGTACACACACGCGGTGTGGCACCGGGTAAAATAACAAATATTTATACTAATGTAGTTAAAAATTATGTATCTGGAACTGCAAAGGACTGTATTACAGAGATGTTCACCGTCCATAAAAAAATACGGGTACGGAAAACAAAACAAAAAATTTGAACTTGCAAAGCAACAACAGCGCGAAGACTGTCATTCTAGGAACATGAAAGTACTTAGAAATTACATTTATTGAATCATATAAATACAGCTTTGTAAAATTTCAACTAAAAGCCACAGGCGTTTTTTCCTTTGCTTAGGCAACATTTCTTTCGAACGATGTACATTGTTCAAGTTATTAGATGTAGAACTACACAGCTGTTGAAACGTTTTACTAATATAAAATTGTAGGATTACAAAAAGGAAGAAACAGTTCATTCTCACTAAAGTTTACTCAATGGATTAATTAAGGTAAGAAAATTGTTTTCAAATTTCTCAGTAGCCGAGTCAATGGTCACTATATTCAAAGCGTTTCCTTATTTAAAAAACACTAAAGTCCTTCAGGTTAAATATAACGCCACCATAAACGATCGCGCGTCTAAAACAAAAGGTTGACAAAAATATAAAGTTAAAAATGACGTCAATATAAATAACAGTAAGCATGAAATAGAAGGTTGACAAAAATATCTTCTTATCATATTATCAGCAAACATCTAGGTAGAAAAGCGGGAGCATGATAGAGTAGACGTCATTCAAGGACTATTCAGAGCCAATAAATTCTCACATTTACGTAACATTTGGGTCATTCAAACCATGAAAATATTTATAGTTAGTTAAATACAGCCCCCTTCGCTTTCCATTCCTAGGAGAAATCAGCTCTTGCGCTGTCGTCACGGATAGCTAAAAGATGAAACCATTGTACCCTCAATGCATATTATACAAATCTGTGGCACCACGTGGAATTACTTTCTCTCCTGGGCTGCAATTGTTTACCAATGCAAGTGCGGAACGGGATGGGCCAACCAGAGAACGAACGGCGCGCGGTTGTCGGGTTCAATGCCACATTGCGCCAGCTGCCTCGTGTCTCGCGTTCTTACAACACCATCTACTAGAACATTTGTTCGTGTTTCCAGACTATGCTCAAGAGCTGTTTTTTTTTTTTTGCAAAACAAAGACAGTTATCTTACAACACCATCTACTAGAACATTTGCTCATGTTTCCAGAATATGCTCAAGAGCTGTGGTATTTTGCAAAACAAAGCCAGTTTTCTTACAACACAATCTACTGGAACATTTGCTCATGTTTCCAGAATATGCTCAAGAGCTGGGGTATTTTGCAAAACAAAGCCAGTTTTCTTACAACACCATCTACTAGAACATTTGCTCATGTTTCCATACTATGCTCAAGAGCTGTGGTATTTTGCAAAACAAAGAGTGTACTGCAAGAACAAAGCCGGTTTCCTTGCAACACGATCTACTAGCACATTAGTTCGTGTTTCTACTATATGCTGAAGTGTTAGGGTATTCATGCATCTTAGTTACGATCAGTGCTCTGATTAGTTTCATCTCCTAAGAAAGTTTGGCATCTCGTTCAGTTCTGAGTTTGTCAAGAGCTCAGATATTGCGGGATTTTTATCCTCAAATTTCATTTGTAAACGGATAAATTTGAGCATCTTGGCCAGAAAAAAAACATTCTGTCAATGTATTGTAGGTTGCCAGGAAGCCCCTGAGCAACACCGCTGTCATATCGTATCAACTCTCATTAAGTGCCTCAATTGTTGGCTTAAATTTCCGTGAAGGAGATGTTGATTTTATCTTCAATATCACATTAATAAATGACGAAGTGGACGTTAACCTTTAAGTAACCTCCTTTGATGTGAGTGAAAATTATGGAAATAGTAATTTTTATTGGGTTAATCTGGTAAAATTTTATAAGTCCTCGAATAATACCACATTCACGCATTGAAAGAATCATCTTACCCTCAAATTCGATAGTTCGCTGTCGTTTTTCCCGATTTTCGGAGTATTTATATTGGAAGTAAATGTACGGTACTGATGAGGTCAGACTAAACAATACAACTATTTATTCTATCAAATTCATTTTGGTGTTCATTAAATAAATGACCCAACTAATTCCCATTCGATATTATAATAGAAAATTCAACGCTCTCGTTTCCCTAAAGTTTAAGCATGAAGTTTTAATGCTACTCACGCAAAAATTTGCACGTGTAGGAAAACGCGTCTAGTTAGGCACAAAACATTTTTGGTTTGAAGTCTTATTATTACTCGCTTAAAATTGCGTACATGCAATAAAACGCGTCTAGTTATCCACACACACAATTTTTTTCTTTTGAAACCTTCAGTCATTTCTTTGATTATTTCATCAGCTAAATTTACAAGCGAGGCCTCACGGAGCTCTATCATGCATCTCCTCAATTTTTCCATCCCCCCACACCGCAATTACTCCATCTGTGATGGTTGCCTCCTCACATCTAAAGCTATTTTTCAATTTTCGCTCGATAATTTCCTCAAATAAGACAGCAAATTTCAGTTGTAATCTCATCTATTGTGCTTGCAACACGCTCGATGCATTAAAAAACTGCATGAATGTAAGCGGAAGCAACAGGCATTTGTGAGTTGGGGTAACGTAATTTGTGTGATTGTCTGTCATTCATTGCTTGGTTGATGTTTGAAGGATCCAGCTCGCCGTCAGAGAGCAGCCAAAAATCTAAGGTTGAATTTTCAAATAATTTACGACATAAGATTGTGGTACAACTGGCTGCGTAAGTCTTAACTTGCGGTCATAACTCACACAAGTATTGTAGCACGGGCGTAGCCTAGTCGACTTGCTAGAAGTTATCTTGCTGTGTGTACTGCAACGATCACTAACTATGTCATGAAAATTCGGACCCGAGGAGTGAGAGATGCGCTTCGACAAGTCTATGTTCCCTCTTCCCATACAGTAAGCAACCAAAGTAAAGCAACCCAATATGCTTGTTGCCTGGTGATGCTGTGTTAGATGACCAGGTGCGTGGGAGTGCGTTGAAATTTTTGAATTAAAAATGCGTTTGTTGCCTGATAAAGTTGTTACGTGAGTAAAAAAACAATAAGTCGAATTATGATTGCCCACTATAGATTATTAGTGGAACTTATATCACATTCACCTCGCAGCCATTACAACAATTTATTTATTGTTCATCCGTCCAAAAATATCGATGCACACAAACTATAATGTATAATGTACTGGCGATACCTTATCATGCAGTAAAGCAGCACGTACGCAACAAAATCTTACTAAAATGGAAAATTTCATGAATTTACAAATATTTCTTATAATTTAAATATTTCTTTGTTCGGGAGAATAAGTTTTCTGAATGAAATTTTGCGTTCACGAAAGCCTTCGTTTATTGAAGACGTAATTTTAAAGAGGGATTGCTGGTGCGTATGGTGTTGGGAAGCGAAGTGCGTGCCAAGGCCCACAGCAAAGGATATTACAAAGGTGTTTAATTAAGCCTGAACACAAGAACAATTTTAAACTAAATTTAGAATTACAAAGTTCTTTTATAAGCTAATTTAAATAACAATAATAATAAATTCAACCTGTTTATAGCAACCTATTAGTAAATTTAGTGAAGTATTGCATCAATTTTGGTCCACCAATCTGAAGTTGCAACGTGACTATTTTAACTACTTAATATTAAATTTAACGGAGTATTCCATTAATTTAGGCTCATCATTCCGAAATTACAGCGTGGCAACACACACTCCACTGATATCAATCAATATTAACCACTGAAATGCTCACTTGGACTGGCACCACAAGTGAAAGCGTTAATATCATCCATTTCTCAATAGAACAACTGTTATAGGGTTGCTAGGAAACTATCCATCATTCATATTGGAAAAGATCGAGAATGATCAATTGGTTTAATAGTTTACATTAATATGGTCGATAGAACACTGGGAAATACTTTACATAACGTAATGCATGAGCGTTAAATTTCATCATTGAACGGTATCGTCGACCTGATGATCTTCATTTCCCTAATGATCTTCATTTATCTTAAGGCTCCCTCATACCAGACATTGAATTTCACTACGCAAGTCATACCTAGGAAACAACTTTCAAGTATGCGTGGCTTTCCCTTAAAAAACTGGTTCTGGGATGCCAGTCGTTTGATTTCTCGATTGGCCTTTTTCTTGGTGAAAATCCTCATATTTGAGTTTTTTCAACCAAATCAGACCATAAAGACTAAACAGCATCTGATAACCTGACAAAGTTACTGAGTTGCCTTTATGGTTAAATCTGTGAGTAGAAAATCTAAACTCAATGCTTTTAGCCTGGAAAATTCAATAAAAGTGGCACAGAGCGGTGCCAGGGCACAGCTCAGCGCATCCCCGTTTTCGGGGCATTGGAGGCTTTGGAGCTCGTTTGCGCCAGGAAACTCGGAGCACCGTCGGATTTCCTCTTACGTCAGACGCCTAATATCGTCTATCTAAAATATGGGAAAAGGAGGGCTGAACTTTACGCATATGCATCCGCTAATTACAAATCGTATCCTCTTTTACTCATCAAAATCACAGGTGAATGGTCATTTTTGGGTAAGAACGAGTAACTTGACCAAACAAGTTTGTTTGATATGTAACTTTGAAAAATATATCAAATTTTAATTACATGGAGTGTAATCGGTAATATTCATGTTAAAATTTAGATTTCTCCAATAACAACTGCATTCAATATGGAATACGAATTGCCTGCAATTACAGTCGTCTCGAGGTTGGCACCAATTTGAGTCATATGGAATCAAACAGTGAAGCATCACTATAATTGAAGATAATACCAGACCATCTTGCATTAACCATGCAGTTCGATCTTCACGCGTTTCTATAACCAATAAAATCTGAGTTATCGCACATCCACTCAACCCGACAGTCGCGTTATGACTGACTGCGGGTGCACCACTACCATTCACCAAGAGCTACTTCAGAGTTCACCTGCGCGAGACTCCGTACGAGCGGGGACTCAAAACACTAACTGGCAACTGCGATCAGCTCAAGCATCAGGTTTTCGCAGAACGTCATGCGCTTGACGCACTACAGAGAATGAATCCCCGGGCCACATCCTGACGTGGTTGTTATCACTGCATAAATGCAAGCTTTCTTGGGAGTAAAAAACATTTTGGTCGTCGTGGTACAAGGACAAATGAGCGAGAAATGTCGCAGTTCTAATCCCGGAGAGGTGCATTTGTTGGAGCAAACAGGTGATTTAGTAATTGTAGAAAACGAGTAGAAGTGGTAAAAGGAGGAACCCCTCTGATCAGAGGGCTTGCAAATCATTCCCTCACTCTTAGAATAAGACGACAATCCTTTATAGTAACAATGCAATGGTAAGAATGAAGGTACCAATGCACTTAATTGTTTTCCACGATGGCATGTTCAGTAGCATAGCCTTCTTTACAAGGCCATTACCTGTAATATAAAATTCGAGTTAAAGAAAATATACTTCAACGATAAATATTGAAAAAAAATAATTGAATAGGGAACTTTCGAGTTTCGTAATTTTATGATGTGTGAACAATCCACTTCTAAATGAATTTCCATGGTGACCATTGCATCTTCATTTGGTTTGTTTCCCACGTAGTTGTGTGATAAGCTCGGCTGTAGGAGCAAGGTTCGCCGCGCCTTATACAGCGAACGGAAGGATCGTTTCGTCATGTCTAAAAAACAGCGCACTTGATATGGACGCAAGAAATATAGACAATGGCTGAAGAAAACTGGAGAGTTGTTTTCCAGTAATGGTCTCTCATTAAATATTGGATTCAAGTCGTCATGTTTCCAATAATAGATGACGCGAGTTCCGCAGTTGTTTAGTACGCTTACATGCTCGAGTCCTCGCGAAGTTACGATCGACCTCTGTTCTATGTTTGTTTAACTTTTTTTTTGTTCAGCATGTTCAGATCTTCAGTTCGAGCTTTCCGCAAAATCGAAACACCTTTGAGTCTCGAAACGTATCTCACCTGTGAAGACGTCAGTTGTTTCCGTTCAACTTTTGTATTTTGTTGTTCAGTTTGTTCAGATTTTAACACTGCATGGGGTATCAAACATGACACATACCGAATTTTGCTGTGCACAGAAAGAATTAATTGACACAAGTTCATTTCTACAATTTGTTCCGCTTATGAGACACACTATACATGAAATGAACGCGTATGATATGTGTTTGATACACCCCTCAAGAGGTAGAGTTCAGTTTGGACGCCGTTACTGACGAGTGCATTTCCAAAAATAATTCCTGCAGTGAAGGTTTAAGTTTGAGAGCTTACCGCGCAATTAAAATACCTTTGGATCTCTAAACGTATCTCACCTGCGAAGATGTCAGTAGTTTCCGCGTTGCTGCCCGCCCGAACCAACTTTGGGCGCTCAGAAAATTCGCCAGAGGGGGCGGAGTCAGCTGACCAGGCCAGGGTAACAGCGAACGTTCTTGCACCAGGATCCAGCGGGAGGAGGGGGTGGACACAAAGAGGGAAGGAGGATGTTGTTGCCTTGAAACGTCGGCTCCCTACGGAAATCCCTCAACCGACGGTCACCTCACCTGGAGACAAAGAACTTCACACCATGCTGCTGTGTGTTGTATAAAAGGGCGGATTGTTTACTCAGTCTGCGTTATGTCGGATGACAGAGAGACAAAAACTCTCCGTGTGTCTAATGGAGGGTGTGAATCTGGTAAACTTCCTGCCTGGCGACCTCGGTGAAAGCAATTTTGAACTCTACAGTTATGCATACGGCTACTCGAATTTATCAAGATGCTCGCTGATGATAGGACAAGTTTTTTGGTGGACTCGATTTGAACTAAATTGAAACGCTGTGCCCTTGTTCCGCTTTCACTGTGGATTAGCGGACTAAAAGTTACACTAGGTGAAGTTCAAATGCAATCCGTACGAGGGAGGGAAAGTGCAGCATAACTTTAATTAGAGCACACATGATTATGTGCATTGCAGTTTTTTCGTGATGACGTACTGAATGTTATTGATGTTTTCCTCTTCGGCTCAGCCTAGAGCTCTGGGATTTGGCTAAAATAAGAAGCATGAAGGATAGAGTGAAGTACATCCATTAACAAAGTAAAATATCGGGGAAAAAGTAATGGTTGGGTTACACAATAATGTCACAGCGCTCGAGCGTAGTAATTAAGTATTTAACTTTCTTTTTGCATCTCGATTTGTGCCATATCTGGAGCGCGACGCTGGAAGGGTTAATATCTGTGATATGCTAAGTTAACTCAAAGGAGTTCCTACGGAGGCTAAGAGAACTTCTCCGCTGATGAGGCGAAAATGAGTGAGGGTGAACGAAAGAGATAAGCTTGGTTGCTTTGTAACGTTTGAAAAATATGAAAATGGGATTTAACATTCCGATTTCATTTTTGCACGCCTCTTATGTATACACACACAAGCACAACCACAACCATAAATACACACACACACATGTACAACCACATCCATAAATATACACAGAAAAATACAACCACAACCATAAATACACACACACAACCACAACCATAAATACACAAACACACGAGCACAACCACAACCATATATATACACACACAAGCACAACCGCAACCATAAATACACACACACAACCACAACCATAAATACACACACACACAACCACAACCATAAATACACACACACGCACAACCACAACCATAAATATACACACGCAACCGCAACCATAAACGCACACACAACCACAACCATAAATCCACATACACAAGTACAACCACAACCATAAATCCACAAGTACAACCACAACCATAAATACACACACAACCACAACCATAAATATACACACACAAGTAAAACCACAACCATAAATATACACACCCACACAAGCACAAGATAACCATAAATATAAACACACCCAAGCACAACCACAACCATAAATACAAAAACACACAACCAAAACCATAAATACACACACACAAGTACAACTACAACCATAAATATACACACACACAAGCACAACCATAACCATAAATATAAACACTCCCAAGCACAACCACAACCATAAATACACACACACACAAGCACAACCATAAATACACACGCACAACCACAACCAGAAATACACGCACACACACACAAGCACAACCACACTCAAACGCTTACTAGCATGTACAAACAAACACAAATGCTCAAACACACTCACCGGAATATGCACAATTAATCATACTCATAAAAAAAAATTCGAAATCGCGGAGCGCGCATCGGCAGCCTTGCTTATGTTTAAAGAATGGACGTTGCTTAGTGAATGCGTTCCTTTCATTGAATGATTAGTATCCGTCCTATGCCCCTGTCAGTTGTAAGTGTTTGGAATTTCTGAATGCGAGATGAGCATTGATCACGCTGCTAATTATATAAATTTTCAGCTCTAACTGATCGCGTATCCTGTTGCAAAGTCCCCGCGTTTATGTGTCCTGCAGCGCCCTTTCATTACAGACCATCAAATCTACCAAAACAATCATTCAATAATGAACCGGTCCATTCAATATTTAATGCGACTCGTTCACTCAACTCACAATTCAACGTGCTTCCTCATTTGCTCAATGGTAGGGCCGTAATTACTGAACGCGTCATGCCACTGGCACGCTATAATGAACTCTATTGCACCGCGTTAAGCCTCTTTGTTGTAACGTCCCCAATATAACATACTTCCATGCAATACACACTTCACACTTTCATGCAATAAACGCGTTGGACTCAAACGAAACTCACGAAACCGTCGATTCGTTCAGCACTTCATTATTTTACGCTTACAAATTAAATTTAGATATAGTTACTGTCTCATGGGAACTGTTTTATGCCTAAAAATCAAGTATCATACTTACCCTGAGGTACAAGTACAAGTTCAACAAAATGAGGACCAACACTCGCACAAGACACGTGATACAATAACGGTGCCCGAGTAACCCTGCTCTCATGCGTGCTTGTGCTGTGCTTCCCCGAGTTCTCAGAACCCCGCACCCTTCTCGGGACCCTCGCGCTGTAGCCCTCTTCATTCTGTAGGGTGAGGGGCTCCCTCATCCTGTGGGGTGAGGGGCCCCCTCATCCTGTGGGGTGAGGGGCCCCCTCATCCTGTGGGGTGAGGGGCCCCTTCATCCAGTGGGGTGAAGGCTTTCCCCATCCTATGGGGTGAGGGGCCCTCAACGCACTTACTCAGCTGCTCTTTGTGTATATGGTGAGTGTATATATAGGTGAGTGAGTGTGTGCTGTACGGCCAGTCACTCTATTCACAAAATTTCACGACTCTCCACTCACACAGCCAGCGGCTCCACAAAAGATGATACAGTTACTATAAAGCTTGAGAATAATAAAAGCTGACAATTTTCAAGCTCGCAATAGAAATTGGTGACCGTCAATTTAATTGAGTACAAAGCTGTTGAGGTGCAGCGTGCATTTCAAGCTTTTGAGGTTTCCTCATTTATTCAACATAATCAGTTTAGTATTGAAATGTTTTTAATTTCATCGAATATCAAAATGTCCGTGCAGGTGTGTTCGCTGATGCATGTGCATCGGCGCTATGCATCATCATATGTGCTCTGTATGTCACCCATTTTGTGCTTGCGTATCATCATTTCATCATGGTCTCCATTCTCATGAAGATCACGAAACAGCTGCTGCACCACTGCTGAAACTCTCATTATTAACTACTGCTGAACCATTGCTGGAACTCTCATTATTAACTACTGCTGAAACATTGCTGAAACTCTCATTATTAACTACTGCTGAACCGTTGCTGAAACTCTCATTATTAACTACTTTTGAACCATTGCTGAAACTCTCAATTAACTACTGCTGAAATTCTCAAAACTCTAGAACACTTTCATTACCTAGTTCGGCTACTTGGTTGGTCAACTGTCACCACCCTCGCTCTGCTTTCAGCAATAATTAAGATAGGGTAAAATTCGGTACCCTGCTTTCAGTGAAAACACGAGGCACAATTCCCTCGTTCTGTGTTGTGGATACGATCTGTTTCAAATATTTATTTACGGGACACATTTATACAAGACACAATTCCTACTTTCGGAATTGTGGATACGATAGGTTTTAAATATAAATTTTACCGGGTACACCTACTCGAGACATAATTCACAATTTTCGCATTCTGTATTGTGGTTATGATCAGTATAAAAAAAAAACATTTTACGGGGCACTTTTCTCAAAAATCAGCTTTACCAGTTACCTATCCAGAGGAGTCACGCGTGCTCTGCAGAAAACGCTATGAATGCCGATAAAAAAATACTGTACTATCCGGTGATGTGGGAGGCACTCTACTGGCCAGGCAATCGGAAGCTGGTGTGGCAATCGGGAATCCCATCTTAGTCGCGGTTACATTTGACGACACAGGATCTCCATCTCATGAAGGTCGTGCAACTACTGCTGAAACTCTCATTATTTACTTCTGCTTAACTACTGCTGAAACTCTCATTATTTACTTCTGCTTAACTACTGCTGAAACTCTTATTATTTTCTTCTGCTTAACTACTGCTGAAACTCTCATTATTTACTTCTGCTGAACTATTGCTGAAACTCTCATTATTTACTTCTGCTGAACTATTGCTGAAACTCTCATTATTTACTTCTGCTGAACTATTGCTGAAACTCTCATTATTTACTTCTGCTTAACTATTGCTGAAACTCTCATTATTTACTTCTGCTTAACTACTGCTGAAACTCTTATTATTTTCTTCTGCTTAACTACTGCTGAAACTCTCATTATTTACTTCTGCTGAACTATTGCTGAAACTCTCATTATTTACTTCTGCTGAACTATTGCTGAAACTCTCATTATTTACTTCTGCTGAACTATTGCTGAAACTCTCATTATTTACTTCTGCTGAACTATTGCTGAAACTCTCATTATTTACTTCTGCTGAACTATTGCTGAAACTCTCATTATTTACTTCTGCTTAACTACTGCTGAAACTCTTATTATTTTCTTCTGCTTAACTACTGCTGAAACTCTCATTATTTACTTCTGCTGAACTATTGCTGAAACTCTCATTATTTACTTCTGCTGAACTATTGCTGAAACTCTCATTATTTACTCTGTTGAAACTTTCATTATCGTCGTGGTTACAGTTGGTGGACATTGGAATCGTGGTTGGTTTGTTGACACTGACATTGGAACGTATCTTTGGATACAACCGTCGAAGAAAGGAGTTTTCTCCAGTTAATTGAACACGTTGGAGAAGAAATGATTTCGTGCTCTGAGCTTATCTATAGCCTCACCAAGCTAGGGTTACACTCCAGAAAAACCGTAGAAATATGGAAATTAAAAATTAAAATGCTCTAATTTGAAAGGAGTTGTGAATTATTTAACAAAATACAAATACAAATAATAATTAGTATAGGGTTTTAGTATCATCAGGCACGAAACAAATCCTCGAGAGAAAATTTTAAATAAATTAAGCAACCTCGGTGTTTTTATTTATAAAACACAGATAGTTTGTTCCGCCGTCACTTCAGTGCATGATAGCACCGGAAACTCTTCGAGCTACGGCAAGCGTGTGACAAATAAATTATCATTATATAAACAGTTCACTTCACACCTTTGTCCATTATAAAAGCGTGTTTTTTTTGTTCGATGAATAGTCAAAACTAAAGAGTGGTGACCCCTTGTGCTGAAATTGACTTGAATCTAATTAAATTAAATTGACTTTCATCTAATTAAATTAATTTACCTCATTTAAGTAAATTAAATTGAGATTCATCTAATTAAACTAATTTATTTAATTTAATTAAATTAAATTTACTTTCATCTAATTAAATTATTTCAACTCATTTAATTATATTAAATTGAATTTCATCTAATTACATTAAATTATCTAATTTAATTAAATAAAATGACTTTCATCTAATTCAAATTTGTAATTTCTTTGACCTTGATATTCTCACTGAACGATCAACTTCGAGCAACATCTGTTGTTATTGTGGCGCCGATGCTGAGTGAACGTATGAAGCGCAGCAGATGTTTTGTTATTGATAATTCATTTAAAACTCTATTCCCATAAAATTATCTTGCACTGAACCGGAATGATTTTTTAAATTATAGAACTGGCCAAATTTGTTCCTATGCCATGGAAGAAAAACGCATGCTTCTGGATCTCATCTTCTTTTATACTAGAAATAAAAAGTATTGGAAACGAATACAAAAATATTTCATTTTACAAGGTATATGAAAAATAATTTTATTACTATTTATTTCAACAGGTTGCCTTATCTGCATGAAAAAGAGTACTTAAACACATTACCTGACAACGTTCCAAGATCGCACACCAACATCCTACTTCGTTCCTATTATAGCCCCACGACAATAAATCTAACTCGCCGATTTTTTATGAATCAACTCGGTGTAAACTGCAGTGCAAACAGAACAAAAAAACCTGGGAAAATCCACATCTGCAGGAAATTCACAAACACCTTTTCGAATTCTATTTTCCCTTTGTAGTGATTTCTAGAATATTATCACGTTGTCTGAGTAAACAATGCACACAATTTTTTGGTCGGATACACATCACACATTTCCGTCAGCTCACACGGAACTATATACATACCTACAGAAGGGAGATGATCTTCGTGCTGCAGACAGACACCTCCTGTGTGTCCTGGTGCTGGCGCTGGAATGTGAGGGAAGAGCGAGGGAGAATTTAGTGTTGTGCGTATCAGGTCGAAACGTAGACTTGAAAGCGACACACAGCCGATCCTCGAGTTATCAGACGCCATTCAATGCGAACTTCAATTTGAAAGGATAAAAACTAGTCCTTGTTATACAAGGTCTTTTTTAAATACGGGACCCAAAAAAATCTTTAATAGCTTTTGATACAATGAAGGGATTTTTGAAAACAAAGCGGCAGCAGAATCCAGAGATTTATATCGTTTATTTGGCATCTACGTATTCATGATACAACAGTCAAAATAAGAATCAGAGCACACAGAAAAAATCATCTTGCTTTGAAACTGCCGCGAAGATGACGAACTGGACAAAGGAACAATTAGCTTGCATAAGCACTGCATACTTCTCTAATGCTAGGATAAAAGCTCAACATAAAAGCTCAAAGATTCTCGAAGTAAACGTATAACAATCCGCAGAGCTATCAAATGCTGTGTATCCAAACTCTGATTAAAAAAATTTAAGATTTCAATTTTTACTCAGCAAAACAACTTATAGCGTAAACAAGTTGACTTAAAAAAGGAGTAGAGGAAGTCGACTTGGAAGAACTTACATAGGCAGAAATATCGCCACGATCAACAACTAGAAAGGCTGCTTGAACCTCAGTAATCAAACTTCATATTAAAAAAGGTCAGATTTTAATTTTTAGTCAGAAAAACAACCAGCGTAGCCAAAATGACTTAAAGGTGGAGTAGAGGAAGTCGACTTAGAAGAACTCACACAGACAGCTACGCCGCCTCGGATTGGTCGATAATCCGGCCCCACGGCGGGTTCACCGCTGCCTGGGCAGCAACTTGCAGCAAACGTTCCAGGTGTTCTCACACAATCCTTAATGGCCCCGTGCCATATATGGCAGACTCACGAAAAGATTAGATTATTAGTTAGTTTAAGCTTCCCTTTCCGCCACAAGACTCACTAAAAATGTTAAACACAATTTATTTCTCATCGAACTTATGCCTTAATGTAATTTTTGAAGACGTTTGCCAGGTGGCAGTTCCGTCCCTATTCTGATGTTGGTGATAACCTGATTCCAACGTCAGTCTAATGACAGTGGTTGTGATATTCGGAATATGAGCAACAAAATTTGGGCCGTTAAGGGATAAGGAGACGTCGAGAAGATCCTCCTGCATCGTTGCTGTGAGATGCGGTTTTGAATTAAGTCACGTGAGGAAAAACAATTTTGGGTTCATGACTGGAGGAGGAGGGCAATAAAAGTTCTGAATCCAAGGAACGCTGTACGATGTTGGGAGGAAATACCCAAAATGTTGAGAATGAGAAATCTATGCACAAGATGTGTTCCCAATCATGACCCTTTGCGTATAGCAATAGCAAGTTGAGAAAGAAGTTTATGAAACAAGATAAAATTTGAAGAAAAATGTAATAGGTGCTGAAAGCCAGGACAGCAGTGAACCGTAAAAAGATGGTCCGTAACAGCACAAAAAAATTCCTTTCGACAAAAGGAATGCGTCCTTAACCCTCAACTCGAGACCTCACATTTTCCCCTTGTGAGCGCTGATTCCCATAGAAACAAAAGTTGTGTCTCCCCGAGAGATATTATAGTAACATCAACACTTTGACCGCAACGTGAGCCACGGGTGGCCACGGACGGGATTTTCACAATGCTGTCCACCGACCAGTAGTCACAAACTCAATGTTCATAAAAACTCAATTAAAGCTAAATGATGGCACGATCCAGCTAATGTTGGCTATTTTTAAAATTACTCACTTCAATTGACTTCAAATATGAGTTGAATATTGAATTTCAGTTTAATTACGATCTAAGTGTCAATGATTCTAACTTCAAATATGAGTTGAATATTGAATTTCAGTTTAATTACGATCTAAGTGTCAATGATTCTAACTTCAAATATGAGTTGAATATTGAATTTCAGTTTAATTACGATCTAAGTGTCAATGATTCTAACTTCAAATATGAGTTGAATATTGAATTTCAGTTTAATTACGATCTAAGTGTCAATGATTCTAACTTCAAATATGAGTTGAATATTGAATTTCAGTTTAATTACGATCTAAGTGTCAATGATTCTAACTTCAAATATGAGGCGAATATTGAATTTCAGTTTAATTACGATCTAAGTGTCAATGATTCTAACTTCAAATATGAGGTGAATATTGAATTTCAGTTTAATTACGATCTAAGTGTCAATGATTCTAACTTCAAATATGAGTTGAATATTGAATTTCAGTTTAATTACGATCTAAGTGTCAATGATTCTAACTTCAAATATGAGGCGAATATTGAATTTCAGTTTAATTACGATCTAAGTGTCAATGATTCTAACTTCAAATATGAGTTGAATATTGAATTTCAGTTTAATTACGATCTAAGTGTCAATGATTCTAACTTCAAATATGAGGCGAATATTGAATTTCAGTTTAATTACGATCTAAGTGTCAATGATTCTAACTTCAAATATGAGGCGAATATTGAATTTCAGTTTAATTACGATCTAAGTGTCAATGATTCTAACTTCAAATATGAGGCGAATATTGAATTTTAATTTAATTACGATCTAAGTGTCAATGATTCTAACTTCAAATATGAGGTGAAAATTGGACTTCAGTTTAACCTCTTACGGTCAAAGTGTTAATAACTTTGACTTTAAAACAAGAGTTGAATATTAAACTTTAAATATGAGGTGACTTTAAATTTGACTTTTCATCTCAAAATCATAAACACTTTGACCGTAACAGGTTAAACTGATGTTTAATATTCAACTCCTGTTTAAAGTCAAATTCATAAACACTTTGACAGTAATCGGCTGAATTTAAATTAAACTTTAAATATGAGGTGAATATTAAACTTCAGTTTAACCAATAACGGTCAAAGTTTTAATGAAGATTACTTTAAACAGGAGTTGAATATTAAACTTCAGTTTAACCAATAACGGTCAAAGTTTTAATGAAGATTACTTTAAACAGGAGTTGAATATTAAACTTCAGTTTAACCAATAACGGTCAAAGTTTTAATGAAGATTACTTTAAACAGGAGTTGAATATTAAACTTCAGTTTAACCAATAACGGTCAAAGTTTTAATGAAGATTACTTTAAACAGGAGTTGAATATTAAACTTCAGTTTAACCAATAACGGTCAAAGTTTTAATGAAGATTACTTTAAACAGGAGTTGAATATTAAACTTCAGTTTAACCAATAACGGTCAAAGTTTTAATGAAGATTACTTTAAACAGGAGTTGAATATCAAACTTCAGTTTAACCAATAACGGTCAAAGTTTTAATGAAGATTACTTTAAACAGGAGTTGAATATCAAACTTCAGTTTAACCAATAACGGTCAAAGTTTTAATGAAGATTACTTTAAACAGGAGTTGAATATCAAACTTCAGTTTAACCAATAACGGTCAAAGTTTTAATGAAGATTACTTTAAACAGGAGTTGAATATCAAACTTCAGTTTAACCAATAACGGTCAAAGTTTCAATGAATTGGACTTTAAACAGGAGTTGAATATTAAACTTCAGTTTAAAGTCAAAGTGTTTATGATTTATTCACAGATACTGCGTGAGAATTGTTTACATACCCTTGGGAAGTGCAGGAACGTCGGACGCAGGATTCACACCAGGGACTGTCCATGGAAAACTCCCTCCGTGCGCTACCAACAATTAATGACGCTGATCAAATGCACCCATGGCCCTCGTGATGTAAGCGAGGTAAACATAGCAACTGCGTGAAGAGTAACTTTTTGACACCCACTGGATGTTTTTGTAATGCTGGTGGAGAGACACCAATTATGTCAACAAATTTGAGTCTTTGTCATAGGCTTGATGCTAGGCCCAAACGTTCTGGCTTAGAGACATTCTGGTTGTTATTATTCCATAGCCTTTGCCAGGTGCATATCCTGAAACAATTAAGCACCGACATGATCTAAGTCTTAACACTTTGACCGCAAAGTGCGCCACCGGCGGCCACGGAGGGGATTTTCATGGTGGTGCTGACCGACCAGTGGTCACAAACTCAACTTTCTTCAATACTTAATTAAAACTAAATGGTAGCATGATCCAGTTAAGATAGCGGTTTTCAACGTTGCTTTATAAAATTCATTTTAAATTTGAGTTGAATATTGAACTTGAGATTTACCAATTGAGGTCCAAGCGTTAACCTGGGACACTGCAGCAACAAGACTTGGATGTTGGTAGTGATTGAGGTATTCATGTCTATCGTTATACGTTACCATCTCTGCACACCTTATATTATTTGTGTTGCCTCCTATGTGCGATATACAGCGAGTCCCAGAAGTCTCACACCACACAATAATTTGTATTTATTATGTTTCAGATTTGATCTGATATGGGCGAGCAACTAACAGTACAAGAAAGAGTTAAATTGGTTTTTATGAATGGAAGAGATGGGGCAACATACCGTTCTGTAGCTCATGAATCCGCAATCATCCAGAGCGAGAACAACCGGGATGAGGAGAGACTTCTGGTACACAATGCGTTCTCCATGGCTAGCTGGGGTTCTCAAAGTGGGGTCCGCGGGCTCCCAAGGGTCCGTGGCACTTTGACAGGGGGTCCGCAAAATTTAACGTATTTAACAGTGAATGCAGTTTAGGGATTCATTTACAGCTTTCCATGACTCTTGATATTATGAAACAGTGCGTGCAATGTATATATACACATATGTTCCTCAGGGAAACACATGTGAGGGGGTCCTCAGCTTATTTTTGTGCAATAAAAGTGGTCCTTGATTGAAAAAAGTTTGAGACCTCTGCTCCATGGTATGTACTCACCCGATTTCCACTGAAAAATTTCATTCTCCAAGCGAGCATATTCCGACCGTAACTACCGCGGTAGGAGTTCACACATTGAACGACTTCATTAATGGTGTAATTCCATACAATCAGAGTTCAAACCATCACCTTGGACTAGAAAGTTAAAGGCCGAAGGCATCTATATGTATAAAAGGCAGGTCACGCTAGCATCTGAACAATTTCAGCTATATTCAGCCATAACCTGAACGTTACCCTTAAGCTCCAAGCCCTTTCTGCACACTTTAAAAAGCATAGGTTAGCTTTGATGTAATTGTTAACCTCGGAAAATAATCAACACTTTGACTGCGACGTGCGCCACCGGTGGCCACGGAGGGGATTTCCATAATGCTGCTGACCGACCAGTTTAGTCACGAACTCAAGTTTCATAAATACTTAATCAAAACTAAATGAAGGTGCTATCCAGTTAATGTTTGCTATTTTCAAAATTGCCCATTACAATTGACTTGAGTCAATTGTAATTGACTTGAGTTGAATTGCCCATTACAATTCAACTCAAATTGAAATTTGAATGGAATGTTGAACTTCAGTTTTACGAGCCGCAGTCAAAGTGTTATGGCCAATTGATACAAGTGATGGCCGAAAGCAAGTGTTCATGCATGGTCTAAAGTTGACGATCATATCAGCTCCATCAGTAGGGAAAGCTACAATATTTTTGTACCCAATTTCACGAGACCCAAATAAGCAGCAGCAGTGCAAAGGTTACTAGCGAGTCCTGAATAACACGTTGCAGCTATATTAGATGCTCTGAGTCTGGGCTATTGCGCATCGTGACTTGCATGACTTGGGGCGGAGTGTTACTTCAGTACATGATCATAATGGTCGTTTTGGTTGGCGGGATGAGAAATATTTATCCTCACTGTACGTAAGTAGTGTATATACTACTTTTCCAACAATCCCATGAACAATTTCCCCAGCAATCCCATGAACTACTTTTCCAGCAATCCCATGAACTACTTTTCCAGCAGTCCCATGAACTACTTTTCCAGCAGTCCCATGAACTACTTTCCCAGCAGTCCCATGAACTACTTTTCCAGCAGTCCCATGAACTACTTTTCCAGCAGTCCCATGAACTACTTTTCCAGCAGTCCCATGAACTACTTTTCCAGCAGTCCCATGAACTACTTTTCCAGCAGTCCCATGAACTACTTTTCCAGCAGTCCCATGAACTACTTTTCCAGCAGTCCCATGAACTACTTTTCCAGCAGTCTCATGAACTACTTTTCCAGCAGTCCCATGAACTACTTTTCCAGCAGTCCCATGAACTACTTTTCCAGCAGTCCCATGAACTACTTTTCCAGCAGTCCCATGAACTACTTTTCCAGCAGTCCCATGAACTACTTTTCCAGCAGTCCCATGAACTACTTTTCCAGCAGTCCCATGAACTACTTTTCCAGCAGTCCCAAGAACTACTTTTCCAGGAGTCCCATGAACTACTTTTCCAGGAGTCCCATGAACTACTTTTCCAGCAGTCCCATGAACTACTTTTCCAGGAGTCCCATGAACTACTTTTCCAGCAGTCCCATGAACTACTTTTCCAGCAGTCCCATGAACTACTTTTCCAGGAGTCCCATGAACTACTTTTCCAGCAGTCCCATGAACTACTTTTCCAGGAGTCCCATGAACTACTTTTCCAGCAGTCCCATGAACTACTTTTCCAGCAGTCCCATGAACTACTTTTCCAGCAGTCCCATGAACTACTTTTCCAGGAGTCCCATGAACTACTTTTCCAGCAGTCCCATGAACTACTTTTCCAGCAGTCCCATGAACTACTTTTCCAGCAGTCCCATGAACTACTTTTCCAGGAGTCCCATGAACTACTTTTCCAGGAGTCCCATGAACTACTTTTCCAGGAGTCCCATGAACTACTTTTCCAGCAGTCCCATGAACTACTTTTCCAGCAGTCCCATGAACTACTTTTCCAGCAGTCCCATGAACTACTTTTCCAGCAGTCCCATGGAAACGATGAAGTGCAGTGTCAGGATATGAGCATTTGCACAACTCTTTTTTTGATGAAATTTGAAGACTTCTATCTCTAGTTTCTGATGAAGTGTACAGGTAGTTTAGAGAACACATATTTACCAGCAAATTTTAATAGAACAAATTTGAGTGACAACTATGCCATCAGCTAAACAGATAAATGTTTGAGATATAAGTATATGGGTAAGATTGATAGATTAATATCATGTAAAATCATTGTTATTTCATTGCACAATTTGAGTATCTTGATTAAAATGTTTTTTTTTTCATGAAGCTTTCAGAAACTTCCACAGTCACACGTGATACGAGCAAACTACGATCAGCACCATCATTACCTCTCCAGATTTTGTTGAAGGAGTAGAGTTTCGAGAATACGTTAAATGGATCTTTTCCAGATAAGCCCTGCCACCAATACAGCACGTAAGTTCACCCACTTGTAACTTTCGAAATAATGTACCTATCGACTTCAAATCACTCTCAAACGAAAAATTAAAACATCATTTCGCTTGAGAGTAATTTGAAGTCGATAGCTGCATTATTTCAAAAGTTACAAGTGGGTGAACTTATGTGTTGCATTAGTGGCAGGGCTTATCTGGAAAAAATCCGGTTAAATGATCCGACGAAAAGCATAGTTGAACTTCTCGGCCGACACGAAGCTCGACATTTTTAGAAGATAGCTAGGAATGCCAATGATCGCAAGAACACCGTCCCTACCGTCCAGCATCCATGGTGGAGGCGGCATTATGGTGAGAGGCTGTTTCACTGTCCTGGAACTCCCCATCGTTGGTAAAAATCTGTTCTTGTGTTCACGCAAAAGCTGCTTCTCGACTGTCCTGGAACCCCACATCGTTGGTAAAAAGTCTAATGTTACGTACATGCAGCTGCTTCTGAGCATCAAAAAATTTTACGGTCGGAGCAAGATGATCATTCAGCAAAACAATTAATGACTCCAAACAAGTGGCGAAATCAGCAAAGGAAAGGCTCGCAAATAAGAAAATGAGCGTCTTACTGTAGCCTAGCCAATATCGGCTGGTCACAATCGCATTATAAATTCATGCCAAGTTTCACAACCGCTGTGGACAAAAACACTTCAAAGAGCCTCGTTGAATTGAGGATAATTTGCATGCAATAAAGGAACAAGATACTAGAAATGAAGCATCAAAAGTTAGTTTATAGTTACCATAATCGTCTAAATAAAGATCATATCATTAAATACTGAAGAGATGATTTTGTTTGCAGCGAAGAACTTTTGTCCCGCGCATTTCTTTGTTTGGCTGATTTTCTGGTTTTAAAATAATTTTGATCCATTCAGTTCTAATAGTCTAATAAATAATTGTTTTCTTAACTATATATATTTTTTGAACCAAGCCAGAGCTCGAAATGTTCAAGTTCCTCCAAAAATAAGATTCGTGCATATACTCATGACTGGACACTGTATAACAGATCTAAGGACAACTATTTCTGGGCTCGAATAAATGCAATGATTGCTATGGTATGATGAGGAAACGTTATAATGTATATTTACCAAATACAACGCTGAAACTTAATTTCAATGTATTTTTGCTTACATTTTTACAAGTTCACCAGTACTTCGTCATAATGTACCCTAAGCCAGGACGATGGCGTGAGCAATTTCCCTCAGAGGCTCGTAAATTCATCAAGGCATGACGCGCCTGCTTACGTCTTCTCAATCATTTCTCGGCGAAATCTTGAGTGTTAGCACCATACACATACAAATTCAGGAACTTATTGACTGATTTGTCAGATCAAAAATTTTTGCTTATAATCTCAAATGATGTTTTTTCAGGAATAACTTGGCTAGAATCACTCATCAATTGAAAACCTCCACGTCCCTTCCATCATTTCTCAGCGAAATCTTGAGTTGGCACCATACACATACAAATACAGGAACTTATTGACTGGTTTGTCAGATTAAAATTTTTTGCTTATACCCTCAAATGAGATTTTCTTCAGATATAACTTGGTTATTAGAGTCACTTAGCATTTGGGAACCTCGTAAGGCTACTAGATTCGCAGCAATTTTTATGGGCGCCTGAGTGTAAAAATGCCAAATTTTATCATATTAGCCTGTCATAACCTGCTATACTGTGACCATAAGCGGCCCACAGACGATCAATTTAATTGTCAATATCATTGACTCAATATATTGATAAAAAATTTTTTGCCCACTAAGTCAATTAATTGACGGTCGTCAATCAAAGCCACAGACGATCAATTAAATTGTCAATATTCATTATTGTCAATTATATTGACAATAAAATTGATCGTCTATGGGCCGCTATAGGCTGTCCGTGGGAACGTGGCAATCACGGCATGTTCGTCTTTTTCGCAGCTTAAGGCGTAGCTTCATGGCGACCTTCCCGGTTACTCAAATCGTGAGTACCTGCTTCCTAAGGTCATCAAGTCGCGCGGCCTGGACCTGTTTTGTCTGGTTTATTTTTCGAGACTCCCCTGCCAGCGCTAGAATTTATTGATTATAAGTTAGTTTTAGCCTCCCTCACCTCAACAAAGATGTTCAAAGAGAGGAAAGATGAAGGCACCATTTAGTAGGGAGTTAAACAGAACGCGGAATCTATGCACAAGGTATTTTACCGCACAGGATCCCGTGCGTGTGGAAACCGTAAGCGAAGGAAGAAGGTTATGAGAATATAAGAAGGAAGGTTATGAAACAAGATAAAAGTTGAAGAAGAAAGTAGTAGGTGCTGAAAAACAGGACAGCAGTGAACTAAAAAAAGGTGGTCCTTAACATAACAGAAACATTTTATTTCAACAAAAAGGCCTACATAACTCTCAGCTCGGGCCCTCACATTTTCCCACTGGGAGTGCTAATTTCCATAGATACAATAGTTGTGTCCCCCTGAGGGGGGAGCCCCAAAAAATATTTGACGAAATTTATAACCGATTCAACGAACAATTCAGTGATGTTTATTCACTTAATTATACAGGGGCACCAAGAGTTAAGCATAACTGTTGAATAACTTGGTTTTATTTTCTTGATTTCAAAATGACTCGCTACAATTGACTCTAAATTTTAGTTGAATATTGAACTTAAGTTTAACCCATCGCAATTAATGTGTCAAGGGCATGTTAGGCTCTGAAAAGTAGTTCTCTTTGACAGTCAGCTAAGCAAGTGATGAAGGGTTTCCCGACTCAGATACATTCATTACTTTATAAGTTGCTGGTTGACATTTTTTAACAGCAATAGGAAGTATAACGTCTCTTGACCACTTTAGTAATATCACATTTGATAAAGATGTGCATAAAACAAAAGAGATACCTGTCTGCACGTTGCACTTGAAGAACAGGACATTCTACATGCCAACGAACGTCTTCACAGAAACAAACAAGGCATGAGGCATTTATTCGGTGAAAGCGAATCGTATCACATTAATCAGGCCACCAGTTCATAACTCGTCTCGAGTAAATGCTACAAATATATCACTAACTTTGGCTATCTTGGATACCCGTGCATCACGAGGCTAATTCGGCACTTATTTGCAGGCGATAAGGCGTCTCATGTGCAGAGTGGCACAAAAAGAACGCATCAATTTAAAACTAGTTTAATTCGCTTTATACAATTATACCAGTTATAATTATAACTATTATAATAATGTTCCAGTTAATAACTATTATAATAATGTACTAGTCAATAACTATTATAATAATGTACTAGTCAATAACTATTATAATAATGTACTAGTTAATAGTTATACAATTACCCTAGTTATAATTGTACTACGGAAGACCAATTCACTCGTTCTTTTTGTGTGACCTAATATATACAAGTTCCACACGTACACAGCAGAAGCAGCCAATAAGTGAAGAGCGTCCGCTGTGTGAGCGGAACTAAACATGTCCGGCCTGTTCAGCACCAGCGGATTCCCAGACTAATTCCGGCGTCGTAGCGGTACAGCTGACAGCGGAAGTTCTCTTCAGTCTTGGCTATGCCACATGCTGCTTTTTTTAGCCGAAATTCTCAAGCATGATTTTTCATACACAAATTTTAATGATTACGCTTGTGGCCACCTCACGGAGTAGCCAGAAGCTTAATGGTCACATTTTATTTTAATAATACTCAAACTTAAATGATTTTCACAAAAAAAAACAGTAATTAGCGTATCACCAGTGTGGCCAGAAGCTGATTTGTCGAATACTTAAAGCACGTAAGCTTGAAGATTTTTGCAAAAAAATGCAAAGCTTTACCAAGTCCCGCGAGAAAAACATAAGCAGCCAGCTGCACCACTACCACGACAGAGGCTGTTTGAAAATGCAACCTCTCGCGGGGAAACATAGCAGACTCTCTGAGTCTTGTTGGGGAACACACACGAGCCGGACTGGATTTGGTAAACAGCCAGACTGCGTCTGTTGAGGTGACAGGCCTTCTGAGCATCTATGCATGCCTTGCTTACGGGACGTTAAGAAGGCGCCCAGCTTTGCTTTGCTTTGCTGTGCTTAGGCATTCAATAAAATACGTTATACATGTTCAGTCCGTACATACTACGCAGGCCTTCTGAGCGTCTATACTAGCCTTGCTTATGCGCTGTACGCAGAGCAGTGGGGACTTGGGCGCACTGGGGAACACGCGCTGTACGCAGAGCAGTGGGGACTTGGGCGCACTGGGCAACATTAACAAACCGTAAGGATAATACACTATCGATTGGCAATAACGTATTTACGTACGAAGCATCACTAAGAGACCAATGTCTATACCATCAATGGACAATGATGTATTTGCTAAAGGAGAAAGTTTATAAAGGTTATTTTATATTAGATGCTTGTTTAAGAATTCCTTACCGCAACAAAGACGTTCCAAAGAGAGGAAGGGAGAAGGCACCATTTAGTATGGAGTAAACCGGATGCAGAATTTATGCTCAAGGTGTGTAGATACAGTAAGTTGGGAAATAAATTCATGAAAAAAGATACAAGTTGAAGATGAAAGTAGTAGGAGCTGAAAAACAGGACAGTAGTGAGGCAAAAAAAGATAGTTCCTAACAAATAAAAAACAATTTGCTTCCAACAAATTATGGCCTATCTAACTCTCAGCTCAAGACCTCACAGTTTCTCTCTGGGAGTGGACATTTCCTTCAGATAATATAGTTGTATCTCCTGAGGGGAGAAAGTTTATAAAGGATGCGGGAGTTTTTAAACGTATAAGTAAATATTCGATCTACACTAACTTAATTTTCATATGAAAAAACGCAAAATCATTGCTGGCAAAATTATTAGTGCACGCTGGACACAGTAATTGCTTTTGACAAAGAGCTTTCTACAGTGCAGGACGAGCAGCACCCGCACTAGCGGTGACAATTCTACGGTGCCAACTCTGAGGCAGGAAGATCAGGTGCATTATTCTCAGTGTCTGAGAAGTTGTTTGGGGGCTTAAATTAAAATGCGTTGGAAATTCTGCATTTCTATTCATGATATATCAGAAGCTCAATAAGAAATAAGTAGATTGATAACTGGTTTACACTATCCCGTAACATATAACTTATTATTCCCTCCTTTACTGCACTAACTAAAATTTCTTCTCTGAATCTATTACAAAATTCAGGTGCGTTTACTTACATGAGTCACTCACGTGAGTAAGATTTGATAAGATATAACATTTAAAAGACTTTTAAACAACTAAAAATAGCAAGAAAGCCTGTTATAACCGAACCTATCACCAAATTCAGGTATATTTACATTCATGAGTCTCTCACGTCACTTGCTGAAGATTTAATAAGGTTTAAAAGATTTTAAAACTATTAAACATTACGACAAAATCCGCTATGCTTGATTAGTTCATACATACTACACTGAAGTCAGCTGTGCATGATCAGTCTTGGCAGCAGAGCCAGTACAAGCTCGGCCACCCAGCACCACTGCTGCTGATATTATGCTAGGATTGTATTAAAACCCCATCCTAAAGATGGAATTTGTTCCAGCATAATTACCCCTTCACTGCGCAGCGAATCAGTGAGTGATCCAGTCCTGAGATGGTTATGTTGTTCCCATGGGTATCTAGGGATAATTTTAGTTGAACTTTCCAAGAATAAACTTTATTACAGGGCGATGATGTGGTTTTTGAAAAGGTTACATACTTCAATCTATATTAAAAGTAATAAACATCGAGTAATATCTAAAATAAATCGCGGAGCCGAGGTTAAATTAGATTAGATTAGATTATGATATTTGCATTTATATACATTGAAAGTTATACTTATAAAGTACCATCCAAAAAAATTGGGCAGTCGAGGTTAGATTAAATTAGATTATGAGATAATTTAAGCCTCTCTAACTACAACAAAGGTGTTTCAAAGAGTGGGAGGATGAAAGCACCAATAATTATGGAGTTACAGGAACGGGGAATCCATGCACAAGGTGTGTTTCCACATAAGATCTCCTTCCCATAAAAACAGTAAGTTAGGAAGTGTATGAAAACATATGAAATTTGAAGACGAAAGTAGTAGGTGATGAAAAAACAGGACTTCAGATAACCTGAAAAAGATAGTCCGTAACAAATCAACAAAAATTTATTAGCTCAACAAAAAAATGCTTACTTAACTTTCAACTCAGAACCTCACATACCCTCAGGAAGTGCTAATTCCCACAGGTACATCAGCAGCATCCCCTTGAGGGGGAGCGACAGCGTAGGATACAAGAACACTCAGTCAGCCGTGGAGGAGGAGCCGGCCACTTGAGCAGCGTTGCTGGCGCGCATCTCCTGAAGGAACTCAAGCAGCAGGCCCTCTAGCCTGGCCCTCACCGCCTCCTCCACGTCACTGCCAGGCGACGTGTTGCTGTGACTGGCCTCCCTGTCCGCCAGATCTCGAGCAACTCCGGTAGAGGTTGTGGAACCAACCGAAGGAGTCGCAGCTTCCCGAACGTTTTCTCGTGTTGTCTCAGGGTCTTTCTCGATTCGTTCGCGCTCTGAAGTATTTTCCGGTGGTTTGTTTGTGTCTTCCGCGCTGCTGGTTCTGAGTGCAGCAGAGTTATCGGGCAGGTTTTGACGGTTCCTTATCTTGTTAGTGTCACCGCTATCAGAAGTATTTTTAAAGATTGCGAGACGTTCAGGACCAAACCCATCTTCCCATCGAGCTGAGGAAGCTTTAGAGGAGTTCGGTTTGGAGTGAGTTTTGAAGCGTACGTCACCTGTGACTATGCGGCTCTCGTTAAATTCATCTCTAAAACATCCGTTGCTGCTACGTGTGCCAGAGACGTCAGTGTTAGTAACACTATACTCTAAGTTAACCTTCGAGTGCTGATGTTTCACAACTCTGCACATGTGAATTCTTCCTCGAGCACATGTCCCCTCCATAGCATCCTCATCGCTCCATACCACAGTTTCATCCCCGTCACTCGCGCTGCAATCGTCAAGACAACGTTCAGATTCTGTCCTTTCTGATTTATCGCAGTCTTTTTCAGAGTGACCACCGGTAAGAAAACCTTTGTCACTTTCCTGCATTCGGTCCCCCTCGTGGTCCATGGCACTCTTAGTGTTTTCATGCGTCATTGTTCTTCTTGCAGCGTTCGTATCTTCGTTGGCGAGGTCATCCAATCCTTGGTGTGATACATGCGGGATCGTACGGAAATTATCAGATTCCTTTCCAGATTCATATTCTTTCTGGCGAGGCGTCACTCTGCTATCGTCACTGAATTCGTTCTCTCTCCTGCGTTGCACTTCCTTTCTTGTATTTTGACTGGAGTTCTCTTTTGTACTCTCACAAGCATTCATGGAGTCCAGGTCTCTCCCATCATATGCATTACAAAAATGCCCTTTTCCATTCCTTTTTCCTATTTTCTCGGCTTTTCGCGTTTCAAAATCACCCCACTTTTCTCTCTCACTGTCATGCTTTTCCTGTACTTCATCTGTACTTCTTTTCTTGTCTATCAAACTTTTTTCTACGCCATTATTCAGTGAAAAATCGTAGTTTTTTCCAGTGCCTTTCATTTGCGTATCAGCCATCAAACTATGTTCCACGACATTCCTTGGTGACATATCGCAGTTGGTGCTTCCCGCCCCAATAATATCCCCTTCACTCTCTAGTTTTCTCACATTCCTGCTATCCTCTTCGCTAGTGTCCCTCGTCTGTAACTCCTCCCTTGGTGCGTTCTCAGCTGCAACATCACTCGTGTCCATTCTGTTGCAGTCGTGGTCGCCACTACCATCTTGATTGCGTTCCATCCTGTCGCAGTGGTCGTGGTCGCCACTGCCGTCATTGCGCTCACCCTCAGCAACCTCGCGGCTATTCCCTCCGTCACATTGAGACTCGTTGCTGCCACCATCTTTTGAGCTCGCGGATCCCACAACACCTGCCTGCACCAGCTCCCGTGCCAGCTGCATGAGCCTGAAGGCGAGCTTGTGTTCCGCTACGTACCGCTCGGCACCAGCACTGAGCGTCAGCGATGCTCCCTGTGCACAACACATGAAGTCATTGGTGATGCACCCTGTGCACTAAGTATGGAGTTATTGCTAATACGCGTCGGTACTCCACACAGCCTGTTCCGCATAGGGGATGCTGGTCGAACACATGTGACGTCATTCACAGTATTTAACACATTTTCAATAACACAGTATTTTTATTCGCAGAATGTATTTATATATCTAACATTTCTACCTGAATTGACATAAATGTGGGATTTTTATAGCTAAACATTAAAGAAAATCCGCTATACATGATCAATTCGCATATACTACACTGGAGTCAGCTGTATTTATCTAAACTCTCATTTGAACCTTTTAACAGCCATTCTATTTTTACAGCCAAACAAATTTTTACCCTCGTAAGCCCTAATTTCACAGAGTTCACCATTTTCTTTTCATCAGTCAGCTACAGTGTTCCTTCCTACTGTACAATTTTTCACACTCAAAGTAACAACCATCGCACAGCGTCTAGTCGGAGGGCTGGAGGACGCTCAGTACCTGGTGGGTCAGAAGTACCTGGTGGGTCAGAAGTACCTGGTGGGTCAGAAGTACCCGGTGGGTCAGAAGTACCTGGTGGGCCAGAAGTACCTGGTGGGCCAGAAGTGCCCGGTGGGCCAAAAGTACCCGGTGGGCCAAAAGTACCCGGTGGGCCAAAAGTACCCGGTGGGTCAGAAGTACCCGGTGGGCCAGAAGTACCCGGTGGGCCAGAAGTACCTGGTGGGCCATAAATACCTGGTCAGAGGGCTGGAGGATGTGCCTGGCGAGGTGGGCAGCGTGGGACACAACATCACGAGGCAACGCGCTGATGGATGCCGCCGCCAACCCGTAGTGCTTGCGTGGGGTCACGCCCTGTCGCAGGCGGTGCTTGCCGCCCTCTGATGCGCATGATGCGAAGTAGAAGCTGCGCAGGATCCGGGAAACCGATAAATTAATTTTTGTTGATGTCCTCCGATTCCCTTAACCTCTTAACCGTCATTCTTTGTCGAGAATTATTTTCTCTATTTCCGGTGAATTTAATGTAATTCATTGAGACGAATTTTTCAGCAGTCATTGCATGGTTCTAACGGCAAACCTATGATTAAAGTCTTGTTGTTGTTGTTGTCCTCTAAATCCCCTCTTCAACGTTGCTCTTTCTCGGGGATTTGGTTCTCCACTACTCGTGAATTTGATGTAATTCGTTGAGATGAATTTCTCATCAGTCATTGTAGAAGTTTTTAGAATCCGGTGCTCTGTGATTACGTGCTTTGATTTGTTATAATGTTTGAGCAATTTGATACTCCGTATTTACCATGAATTTCTTAGCACTCATTGCAAGAAATTTGTTGGCGTTCGTTGCGATACAAAAATGAAGTAATTTTCTTGATACTTGGAACAATTGAATCTCACCGAAGCTATGATTAAAAATGGAATGTGTAAATGAACTGTCAAATAGTTCTAATTGGAGTGATCACTAAAAATTAAATATATTGATGAACCAATATAAAATTTGCATATTTTGTTATCTAACAAGCTGTTTAACAAGCACATCATCAGTCAGTATAAAAAAAACTAGCACCAAATGGAAACGATTCGATGTTCCAGAAAGGGGCCCCTTACTTTTTCGTACGCTAAACCACCTACATCTTACTCTCATGCTTTCGTCTGAATTATTTATGGCCTACACTTGCACGCAGACCAAGATCGCATACGTTCGACTTGTTTTCTCCGGGGCGCGATGGTTAAGTATTGAACTATTAACAAGAATGACCCTATTTCCAGCCCAGTATGGCACCCGCGGGTTTTCACTAGAGCATGTGGAGCTCCTCTGTTGAATATTGAAAACGAGCGAAAGAGATGAGAGGTGGATGTCTTTCACTTAATGAGGTTGTACTTCATTGACTCACCCACTCACTCCCTCCCCTGCTCCAAAAACATTTCTTCAGTTCTATTGTAATAATGGAGCGATCAATAAGGATGTTTTCCAATGCATCATGCGCAGGCCTACTTGTATCTTCCCATGCACCACGCGAAGGTTGCGTTTTCCCATGCACTCCGCGTAGGCCTACTTGCGTTTCCCATGCACTCCGCATAGGCCTACTCGCGTTTCCCACGCACTCCGCGTAGGCCTACTCGCATTTCCCACGCACTCCACGTAGGCCTACTCGCGTTTCCCACGCACCTCACGTAGGCCTACTCGTGTTTCCCACGCACCCCACGTAGGCCTACTCGCGTTTCCCACGCACCCCACGTAGGCCTACTCGCATTTCCCACGCACCCCACGAAGGCGTACTCGCATTTCCCACGCCCCCCACGTAGGCCTACTCGCATTTCCCACGCACCCCACGTAGGCCTACTCGCGTTTCCCACGCACCCCACGTAGGCCTACTTGCGTTTCCCACGCACCCCACGTAGGCCTACTCGCGTTTCCAACGCACCCCACGTAGGCCTACTCGCATTTCCCACGCCCCCGGCGCGTGCGTACTTGCGGATCTGAGGGTAGAGGCGCGCCATGCAGGTGAGGGGCGCGAAGTGCGTGGCGAGGAGCACGGAGGGCCGGGCGAGCAGGAGGGCCTCCACGATGGCCCAGCACAGCGCCGCGCCCTCCCTGGCGTTGGTGCGCGAAGCCACCTCGTCCAGCACCACCAGCGCGCGCGGCCCCGCCCCCTGCAGTGCCGCTCCCACCTCCAGCATCTGGAGGATAGGGAGGTAGGGGCATGGTAGGTGGGTGGTAGGGGCGTGGTATGTGCATGGTAGGGCACACAATGGAACAATGGGCAACTAATAAAGAGCACACCTTTGAGTAAGCAGAACTACTTGAAAATGCTGAGGTACTGGAGTGGACAGACCAGCTTGTGGTGCTCAGTGAATCATATCGAGGCTGCGTCCCTGCAAAATGAGTGCCAGCAAGCATAAAGTGAGCCAAAGTTGCCCAGCGTACCGCCCTGACCGCACCTGCATCTGGAAGGTGGAGGCGTGCTTCTCAGGGCAGTCGTGGGAGCCGAGCACGGCGAAGAGGCGGTCGCGCATTGGTAGCTGCGCTGACTCTGCCGGCACGAAACTCCCCACCTGCTCGCAGGGTGACATCAAGTTGCCCTATTTAGCTTAGAATTAGAGTATAACAAGCGCGAAGTTTCTTAGATTTAATTAAATTAATGTAAATTTGCCTACTCTCAGGGTAACGTTAATTTACCCTACTTAAATTAGAATATAGCATGGCAAGCCCAAAAATCCCCACCTGCGCGCAAGGTGACGTCAAGTTACCCTATTTGCTTTAGAATATAAGCTGGGTTTCCCTAAAAGCGCATGGAACAAAAACGCTAAGTTTCCTTCCCACCCGTAAGTTAACATAAATTTACCCTATTAGGTTTAGAATAACAGCACAGCAAGCACCAAGTTTCCCTCCCTCTTGAAGGTAATATGTAAATTTACCCCACATGCCTTGCCTTGCAATGACAGTGTCCCAAGCTTCCCACTTGCTCGCAGGGCATGAAAATTCACCCCGTTGTGTTCACCTACAGTGGTGTACAAGTCACGCAAAGGTATTGATGTTGAATTAAACGACACAGTCCAAGGGACGAGTCCATGATCAGCAGCAAGTTCATTCATCTCGCAATCAGACAATGTACTAGATGTAAGAGAGTATTAAACATCATCGTTCAGCTGTTGCAAAAGACCAAGGTCATTTTTGGTTACAGCAGTCGTACTCTAGAATAATTTAGTCTAATTTTCTTTGAATCAAGTAAGATTTGTCAAAGCTCACTCAAGCTGAGCGTATTATTGATACTCGTATATTCAATACTCTTGTTAGGTATCGAATGAAATACAACATCGTGTTAATATCGCTCTGCACGAACATGACTCCTTTTTCAGTTTTTGAACTCCAGAAATTTTTTGATCGATACGTATGCTCTTAACTCAGTCGTTAAATAATTGGTATAATAAAGAAGTGAGATAAGAACAAGAAACACTGAGCCACTTGAGTAATTGCTTCAGAGCTAAATATCTCCGAAATTAGGTGTTTCAATTTCATACAAAACAATCCTTTTTGAGTTCATAAACATCATATAGTGACATCTGAAAGTACAGCACGCGTTCCAATTCAAGAAATATTTATTAGAATATTTTTATCCTCTATTCAATGCTGCATTCTATTGCTCTACGTTTATTCTATTCAATGATGGATTCTATTATTTTATTCAATTCAATAATGCATGTTGTTCTTGTTTATTCTATTCAATGCTGCATTCTATTGTTCCATGTTTATTTTATTCAATACTGGGCTCTATTTTTTTCTCCTATTCAACACTGCAGCAGACGAGAGGACCAGCACAAGCCTCTCCACCACCACCACCACACACCTGGGCCAGCACCTGCAGGAGGGCCACCTGGCGCAGGTAGGTGCTCTTGCCGCTCATGTTCGGCCCCGTGATCAGCAGGACGCGTTCTGTGGAGCTCATCGTCTGCAAAAGAGTTGCATGTCGCTGCTCAAAGCAAGAAATGACTTTATGATGTTATGAACCTCACAGCGTCCAATTTATATATCCGCGTAATTTACGGATCATTTATCATGAAAGGAACAAAAGGCCACATAACTTACGCGTTTTGAAGCACACCCTAAACGTGAAATTGAATTGCATATGTGTTATTATCAGCTATATAACTACTACTCTATTCACCATCCGAGTTTCGTACTGCTAACCTTCGGTTTCTTTACCATCAGAATAAAGTTCTTATTGAGGGTGGAAATGCGAAACCGTAAAGATTCTTAAAGGTGTTCGTGCTCGTCATAGCCGTGTGGCTTTCGGACTTGCCTCCGTGCGGGCAAACGAGGGTTCGAGTCCCGGCGCTGGATGGCGATTTTCTCTGTTGGGTATAGGGGAAAAATTCCAAGCACAATACCCCACTCTACCCAGGTGTCTGAAATGGGTACCGGTCTTGACCGGGGAAAGCGTCATGGCGTCATGGCGTCCTGGTGTTAGTTATAAGGCATTTGAAAATCCAATGTACTAGGTGATATGTATCAGGCTTGAAATTGGAAATATAGCATCCGTAGATGCCGTTGTTTGTTTGTTGTTAACAATGATCGGATTGAGACAACAATGCATTTCCCAAAATATGTTAAATTTGCCTTACAAGCCTGTACCTCCTCTCCTAACGATACACTTCGCGTCTCCTGGTGCACTTAGTTAACCTGTTCTGAAGTAGCTTTCAGTTCTCAGCCGCGTGATTTATCATGTACACATGAGTATGTGACACTTTGGTAATTAAATCCATTCTAAAATTTATGTTGAAAGTACCGAACATTAACCAAATGAAATGTTTAAAATACCAATCATATACTGGACTATGTTTTCATTTAGTTTTGATAGAGTATTTTTCTTAATTGAATTTGTGGCTACTGGTTTATCAGCAGCATAATGGTTACTCCATCTGTGACAACTATGGCTCGCGTCGCAGTCAGTGTTAATGCCTGCACTGCGCCACCACCACTCAACGACCAGCCTTACGAGTGTTCTCAATTCAGCTTATCATTTTGGCAATGAACCCTCATCACATCCGTCGCACGTTGAAGGGTACCTAAATCTACATTTCACTGCCTTCTGATCAAGACACTCGCTTGGATGAACGATTTGATCTTCTGATCAAATTAATCGTCCTAACGCCACTTCCACCTCCAAAAATGGTTAACGATCGTATGACGTTGGTAGCTTTTCTCAACCTGTCTATTTTTCCTTCGTTATACTTCAAATGACAAAGCGTTTTTGGTTCATATTAAGACTTCCAAACGGCCGTGTAATCTTAGCACATGCCTCTCATTTCACTCTTTCCTTATTCGTCCCTTGATTAGCACAGCCATTTTTCGTGCTTTTCCTATTTCGAGTGTACCTAATATGCACTTATTTAGACATACTATACGTAAAATGAACGCGTGTGATACATTTTCGTTACACCCCTCAAGCGGTAGAGTTCTGTTTGGATGTCATTACTGGCAAGTGCATTTCTAAATTTAAAAAAAAAATTCCTGCAGCGAAGGGTTAATAACTCTATCACACTAACATGCATGAATGCCTCGGTGTATTAACACAGCTAGCAGCATCACGACATTCAGCAGTTTCACTTTCAACTCTCTGTTTGCGACAATGACGGTGCTTTGCGATGTGTTCACAACGTTTTAGGACGCTAGTGTTTCAGTGAAATAAATTTTATGCATAATCCAAAAATACAAATAATATTCCTGCTCATGTAAAAGCTTTTTACAGCGGTTAATATAGTCAAAATGAACACAACACCAAAAACAGGCGAAACAAGTTAACGTTTCAAGACAGCAGTCCACGTCTTATACTCTGGCAAAAGCTTCCAGTAATCACGAAGAATTGTTATGTAATGAAATTGTTACATAACAAAAAAATTGTTATGTATTCATAAGGAAACATGACATGATTATGCAAGAAAACATGTTTATCAAAAAAATTGTCATGAAATTAAAACGTACGTCAGAGCACAGCAGTACATTTCTTAAGCCCATGGCCAATGACCCTCGAAAATGTTCCGATAAAAGCAAGAGACTACGAGACAACGGACACCAAAGTAAGCGAGGGTGACTGCTTTCAGTCCCCTCTACCTCACGAATTACCATGTACACATAAGTGTGTGATACTTTGGTAATCAAGTTCATTTTATCAGCGGAAGATTTAACATGTTCCATTGGTAACACGTGTTTGACCACAACAAACAAAGCCTAACGATGTTATTGGGGACGACCGTCACAAAAACTAATCGAGTATTACCAGAAATTTTCAACCCGTGTTTGACCACAACAGACAGAGCCTCGGTAGCACGAAACAAAGCGGACACCAAAACTTACCACGTATTCAAGTTCTCAACATCCATTTGCCCAAAACAAACATAGCTAGGCGCACGACATCATTGGGACAGACGGACACCAAAACTAATCGGATAATACCAGAAATCACAACACACATTTGCTCAAAACAAACAAAGGGAGCCTCACGACATCATTGGGGACGACGGACACCAAAACTAATCGGATATTACGAGAAATTCTCAACGAGCGTTTGTTTAGAACAAAAAAATCCTCACGACATCATTGGGAACGACGGACACCGAAACTAATCGAAAATAACTCGAAATTCTTAACACACTGCCCAAAACAAATGAACAAACAAAGAGATGCTCACGACATCATTGGGGCCAGACGGCACCAAAATAAGCCAGGATATACGTATGAAATTCTCAACACGCATTCGTTCGCAACAAAAAGGTCCTCACGACATCATTGGGGACAGGCGGCAGAGGCGCAAGGACATCGAGGATGGGGTGCCGGCCTCCAACAACGCGCGTGAGGCCGGGGGATGCGTCGGTGAGGACAGGCCTCACCCAGCCGTGCGAGAGGGCGGTGAGGGCCAGGCTCGCCACCACGTCCAGCGCAGCGAGCGCCTCCGCCGCGCCGTGTAGCGCGCACACCCGCACCCGTACCTCGCTGATCACTGCTGACACGATCCTGTGGTGTGTGGTGAGGGTGGTGTGTGTGGTGAGTGTTACGACACTGTAATTTTGATCTCACCGATGCCCACCATTTGTTATCCCACCGTTATCACCAGAAGTTGTAACGCTATATTTCAGAACGTGATTATATCCCACCGCTGCCACCATTGTTCTGATGCTATAATGACAGGTTTTAAATTAATATAATGTACTGAAATTTCACCGATGTTGCCATTGTTATGGCGCTGTTTTTTTATCTCGCAGATGCACATCACATTCATTTAAAACCTACCATCATAACAATGGTGGCAGCGGTGGGATTTCAGCACATTATATTCATTTAAAACCTACATCATAATATGAGAGTGGTGTGTGTGTGGTGTGGTGTTTGGTGTGGTGTGTAGCGTACACACCCGCCCCGCACCTCGCTGATCACTGCTGACACGATCCTGGGATGTGTGGTGTGTGGTGACACCATCCTGTGGTACTGTAGTGTGTGGTGACATAATCATGTGGTGCTGTGGTGTGTGGTTAAGCCATCCTGTGGTACTGTAGTGTGTGGTGACACCATCCTGTGGTACTGTAGTGTGTGGTGACACCATCCTGTGGTACTGTAGTGTGTGGTGACACCATCATGTGGTGCTGTGGTGTGTGGCGACACTATCCTCGAAACACATTCTAAAAAACACGGATTTCAAGTGGATTCAAATCTATCATTATTTTAGCATCGACATGATCATAACTAGTGAACGGAAATTTTATTTCGCAGAAATTGAAATCTTTATATTTTGAAGCAAAAAAATTATGTTTGATTACAACAACACTTCAAAACTATGCATTTATGCATAACTCATGACGAGTATCTCCCCCTGCCTGCCACTCACACGTTACTCATGACGAGTATCTCCCCTTGCCTGCCACTCACACATTACTCATGACGAGTATCTCCCCCTGCCTGCTACTCACACGTTACTCATGACGAGTATCTCCCCCTGCCTGCCACTCACACGTTACTCATGACGAGTATCTCCCCCTGCTGGTCACTCACACGTTACTCATGACGAGTATCTCTCCCTGCTTGCCACTCACACGTTACTCATGACGAGTATCTCCCCCTGCTGGCCACTCACACGTTACTCATGACGAGTATCTCCCCCTGCTGGCCACTCACACGTTACTCATGACGAGTATGTCCCCCTGCTGGCCACTCACACGTCACTCATGACGAGTATCTCCCCCTGCTGGCCACTCACACGTTACTCATGACGAGTATCTCCCCCTGTTGTGGATCCACCACATCGTAAGGATCTTTCGAAGGAGGACGCTCCACTATTCGAATGATCTAAAGCAGCCGGGGAGAGACGTCGTATGCCAAGGAGACGGTTATCAGACTTTGCGACTCGTGCTAAGTCGTTATTCTTCCCTCCTTCTACATCTACTGTACGCCGACCTCGAAATCGCAGGGAAGCAAGAACGTCAACGGAACGAAGGAGCTGCCGAATGCCGACACAAGAGAGATTCTTCACTGTTATTTCTGTCATTATTCAATAGCCCATGTTAATTAGATCATTTGTACGATTAGCGAGAATTAATGTTTCCCTTTGCTTATATAATTCGATACGCTAGAGTCGTACATAACCGCTTGATTGAGGAATAATCTGTATTGAAATTACAATGTGAGCTACCGCTCTGAGAAGGGTGTGACGCCGAACGACCGATAGGGTAAGCTCCCAGCACAAGGGAACGAGCGCAGTACGCCCGGGACTTCCCTCAGAGAGAGAGCTCATTGTAACGTCCTGAACGCCTGCCTTCGGGCTGGGCATTGTTTCTCCTTTGAAATGTGCACTACAAGTGATTCCGAATATCTGTTAAATTAAAGTAATTAATAAATGTCTCGGCGTACACACGATATAGTTACCTTCCGGATTACGAAATAAGATAAGTCCACCATGTCATATGTCCCTTAGGTAACATCCTCATTGCCTCCCTTCTGGGCGTAGGATTATCGGTATTATGCCTTAAGCATTCATTTATATCGTCATGCCTTCAGCATGTCTTATGTTTTGTCTTCAATGTCAATCGAAGTGTAATTTAGTGCGTTAGGCTTACTTTACTTTAGAATAATAACCTTTTGTGACGAGATTAGGGAATAAATGTCGATGTACCATTGCGTATAATTTCCTGCTGGTTAGGAAGATGAGTTATCATTATCTGTGGAGAGAAATATTCCATGCTACCAATTTATACTAACTCCACGCTACCAATTTGCCGCTCATTTAATTTGCCGCTCATTCATTAATTAAATTCGTGGACGTTGAAAAGTCCCAGTTTATCTACGTTAACCTAAAATAAAATAATGTGGTCATCAATCACGCCCGTCAAAAGAGAGCTAAAAAGATGAATAGAAAGAAAGAATGACACCAAGAAAAGAGCTCCATAACATTGGTGGCAGCGGTGGGATTTTGATTCCTATTTTCATAATAAGAGTTAAAATTCCCTTACCCTATTCCTCCGAAACGCTCATGCCTACATAAAATATATTGAATAAACCTCCAGCAGATCTTGATAATTTCATCTCTACGTTAGGATGTTTACGTAATCTATCTAATATTTCATGTGTATGTATGCTAAAATTCTAATTCATTTCTGTGAACCCAATATTTGCTATGCATTAATTTTACTATCTATTTCATTTCTGTGAGACAATTTATCATGCATTTACAATTTACCATTTACGTGTGAACCTTATTTGGTGACTAATTAAAATTTATTTCATGTATCGACCACTAACAGGCGTACACTGATCGTTACGTGTCAATTCTTTTAATATGTCAAACCGTTTGAAGTATGCAGAATTCGATAAGTTCGACCATTTTCATCTAAACCCATTTAATTACTTAACATAAATTTAATATCGTACACCATTCAATCAATTATAATGCGGGATAACTGCACTCCAATGATTTATGTAAAATTATGATTTACCGTATAAATTTCTCCAATTTACCATGTAACTCTCTTTCATGACTCTAAGCGGACGCCATTTTGCCATTTTGTTTTGATTTGTGCTGAACGAGTTAACGTGCTATTCATTTAAATTCTGAATCTTCGTATCGCAAAATTATACTTATAAAACATAATAATTTGAGACATTCCTTTAGATTCGACTTATAAATGACCTTCAGTAAATCATCTCCTTAAAATTCAATTTTATTTAAACACAAAGAAAATTCATTTTAGAAGTAAACTTCGTTTAGTCAGAAAATATTTACATGATAAAAAAATTCATATTCATATGTTTATCGTGGATCCGGTAATGCTAAATCTATGGCGACTCATTTCACGCAGATGTTCTCGTATAAATCACAATTTAATGCACTAATTTTGCCATGTGATCATCATAAAATTTGCTTGAAATGTACGTGTTGAGATGAGGAGAAATCCAAGACCAACTGGGCGTGTGGTATTCAGAGATCTCGGCTCGGCTTGTTATGAAACAAACCTCCACACCGCCCCCTCTCCGACAGCTGCGAGTTCACCTCCCTCCCTCTCTCTCCATTTCTCTCTATTCTATCATGCTAGCTCGAAATTTGCTCTCTACTGCATTCGTACCCAACGGTCGTATCATGAATTCTACTTGCTTGACAATTACAATGCGTCACATTAAGATATTTGGAGGATTAACTTTGAACGTAGTAGTGATAAATGTATAGTGTTTTGTTAATGTTGCAGGTTTGATGATGTAACGTTTATCATTTTGCCTCACGTAACCAACTCTAATGAAATTATATGGTGACTTAAAAACTTTTCCTTAAATTTAACCTTATGAATGAGTGAAGTTAAATTCAATCAAGTTATCTTCTGAAATTCAATCATGTTCTACTTTAAAAGGAATTCATCTAGAAGTAAATTTCATTTAATTAGAAATGATTATGCAGAGAACGATTTATTTCATTTGATTAGGATGTTCATGTCTAATTTTAATTCCAAGGTATTGTTTCACCATGAAATTGTAATGAACGTTTGCCTGGATGCTGAGGAATGAAGGAAGAATGTGTGTTGGGGTGGGGCTGTATGAAGGGAGTCGCGGCGTGACTGGGTACGCTCAAGCCCGAGCCGACATGACGTTCCTGTTGTTGCAGAATACCATACCTTCACGCAACCCCCCTTTCTAGCTCCATAACCTCGGCCTGCTCTCTACCCCTTGTTCTATTCCCTGAACCCTCGGCTAGCTTCCTTCTTCGTTTGTTCAAAAGGAAAAGGCCTAACTGTCGCACGAACATACTTTACCTCGCGAGCTCGATACCAGACTTGGATACTCGCCGTCTTTTGATCACTACTTTATGCAGCAATTCTATTACACTGAATGACTTGATAATTTGGAACTTAGAATAAACTACTTAATGAATTAAAATTTGATGTAATATTATGAACATGTGATAAATAGTGGCGTGAGTGTGTAATAATTTCATTCATTTAAAAATTTGAATTTACTTGTCATATGAAAAATTTTCGTTAACAAATCACGACCTAAAGGTATTGAGTCACGCTTTATGCACATAAAATACTTCTCTGAAATCGAGTGATAGTGTAAATATCAGCGTCATGTGATTTAAATGATGAAGTATCTCGTCATCAGGAAAATAGAGTTTGTAACAAATTTAAAATTCGATCATGGTGAAAACACCCTTGATATTAATCTGATCGCAGGAGTACTTCATCATTAGACGTACTCAACGTGAATGTACCACCAGGGAAATTCTGTTTTTCTCTTTCTACGAAATGTTTTAGAATTTAACGTCATGAGCAAACAGTGGAAATATCGAAATAGGTTTAAGCTCAATGTGTGTCCTTTATGTAAGCACAGAAGGGTGGAATGAGACGAGATGTTTGGGCATATGTCTGTATGTGATGGTGGCTTGTCTGGGAATGAATGAAATTCACAAGAACGATAAATAACAACATCGGTAATTTCAGCTGATGCCGGGGGGCTCTACGAGCGGTCGGGTGGACGGCTGCGTCATCACTACCGGCGTACCACCACACGCTCTGCTCAGGCAGCGCGCACTCCACATGCGCCAATGAGTCACCACAATCCCAGCTCACAAGCTCACTGCCGCGGCCCACACCCGTGGCAGGCTTCGCGTTCACATGGTCAGCGCTACGTGTCGATATGGCTCGGACATGGACATGGTAGCGGCGACGCAACAACGGGACATTGGCGGCAACAACTACAACGACACACCGACAAGCTCAACGCACTGACGCGGAGAAAACGTCGTAGAAAACTGACCGCCAGAACATGGCTCAGCGACACTTCAGCCACAAGAACAGTCTGAGCTAGACGCACGACCTCGAGGAAAACGACGAAAGAAAACCGTCCGCCAGCTGACTGGGTCAACTGCTTTAAAATTTTCTACGAGTGTACTTGGAGCCACGGGATCTGGGTATGGACATCATCGATGAGAAGAGGAAGGGAACACGACTACGACGAAGCTCCGGGATATACCAGCGCGTCATGGACAACGAAAAGAACTACAACTACAAAGACTTTGATGATCTTCTTGCGATCTTCATGGCTGTTTAAAAGGAAGTCTTCAGGGCTCAAAAAATCAAACCCCACTGCGAAGAAAATCGTGTATGATAAGGCGCGGTTAAGATGACATTCTCAAAAACAGGTATTGTGAAGATAAATTTAAAATCTTTCCTTAGGGATGCTGCTGATGTATGATCACGGCGACCGAGACTTTAATTGTCCCGTGTCCTTTAATGAAATTTTTATTTCATTGAATATTTTCTAGAAATATTCCGCGTACTGGAGAAGTCTTCGCTGTGCATCTACGGGGACCATCGCTTGCCAAAAGCGTACGTGGAACATAGCCTTGTTTGGGGACTTCGCTTCAGAGCTCGTCAGAAGAGCAAATCCAGTAATCGCTGCCGTAAAAATCATCACAGCTGGATTGCGTGGATATTAAAAATAGAAAGGATCCGACTTATCAACGTTTTCCTATACCACGGCACGCAAAAGCTGTAGAGAATGTCAACGATCAGGAGATCGTCTTCTTCAAATGACGACGGGGAGAGATGTTGTGGATCCACCACATCGTAAGGATCTTTCGAAGGAGGACGCTCCACTATTCAAATGATCTAAAGCAGCCGGGGAGAGACGTCGTATGCCAAGGAGACGGTTATCAGACTTTGCGACTCGTGCTAAGTCGTTATTCTTCCCTCCTTCTACATCTACTGTACGCCGACCTCGAAATCGCAGGGAAGCAAGAACGTCAACGGAACGAAGGAGCTGCCGAATGCCGACACAAGAGAGATTCTTCACTGTTATTTCTGTCATTATTCAATAGCCCATGTTAATTAGATCATTTGTACGATTAGCGAGAATTAATGTTTCCCTTTGCTTATATAATTCGATACGCTAGAGTCGTACATAACCGCTTGATTGAGGAATAATCTGTATTGAAATTACAATGTGAGCTACCGCTCTGAGAAGGGTGTGACGCCGAACGACCGATAGGGTAAGCTCCCAGCACAAGGGAACGAGCGCAGTACGCCCGGGACTTCCCTCAGAGAGAGAGAGCTCATTGTAACGTCCTGAACGCCTGCCTTCGGGCTGGGCATTGTTTCTCCTTTGAAATGTGCACTACAAGTGATTCCGAATATCTGTTAAATTAAAGTAATTAATAAATGTCTCGGCGTACACACGATATAGTTACCTTCCGGATTACGAAATAAGATAAGTCCACCATGTCATATGTCCCTTAGGTAACATCCTCATTGCCTCCCTTCAGGGCGTAGGATTATCGGTATTATGCCTTAAACATTCATTTATATCGTCATGCCTTCAGCATGTCTTATGTTTTGTCTTCAATGTCAATCGAAGTGTAATTTAGTGCGTTAGGCTTACTTTACTTTAGAATAATAACCTTTTGTGACGAGATTAGGGAATAAATGTCGATGTACCATTGCGTATAATTTCCTGCTGGTTAGGAAGATGAGTTATCATTATCTGTGGAGAGAAATATTCCATGCTACCAATTTATACTAACTCCACGCTACCAATTTGCCGCTCATTTAATTTGCCGCTCATTCATTAATTAAATTCGTGGACGTTGAAAAGTCCCAGTTTATCTACGTTAACCTAAAATAAAATGATGTGGTCATCAATCACGCCCGTCAAAAGAGAGCTTAAAAGATGAATAGAAAGAAAGAATGACACCAAGAAAAGAGCTCCATAACACCCCTGCCTGCCACTCACACGTCACTCATGACGAGTATCTCCCCCTGCTGGCCACTCACACGTTACTCATGACGAGTATCTCCCCCTGCCTGCCACTCACACGTCACTCATGACGAGTATCTCCCCCTGCTGGCTACTCACACGTTACTCATGACGAGTATCTCCCCCTGCTGGCCACTCACACGTTACTCATGACGAGTATCTCCCCCTGCCTGCCACTCACACGTCACTCATGACGAGTATCTCCCCCTGCTGGCTACTCACACGTTACTCATGACGAGTATCTCCCCCTGCTGGCCACTCACACGTTACTCATGACGAGTATCTCCCCCTGCCTGCCACTCACACGTCACTCATGACGAGTATCTCCCCCTGCCTGCCACTCCCACGACACTCATGACGAGTTTCTACCCCCGCTGGCCACTCACACGTTACTCATGACGAATATCTCCCCCTGCTGGCCACTCACACGTTACTCATGACGAGTATCTCCCCCTGCCTGCCACTCACACGTCACTCATGACGAGTATCTCCCCCTGCCTGCCACTCCCACTTCACTCATGACGAGTTTCTACCCCCGCTGGCCACTCACACGTTACTCATGACGAGTATCTCCCCCTGCTGGCCACTCACACGTTACTCATGACGAGTATCTCCCCCTGCTGGCTACTCACACGTTACTCATGATAAGTATCTCCCTCATGGTATCCCGGGAGCGCTGGTCCAGTTGGTACAACAGTTCGGTTGTACACGTCACAGAGCCTCGGGTTTTCTGCACCTGCTCAGCAACATGGTCGGTCTTCTGTAATTTTGCAGCAACCTGATATTTGTGTCGTGATACTATTTGATATTACTATATTCTTTATATCTCACTTGAATAACGGATCGAAATATAAGCTATCTTTACCTAACCCTTTCTTGCTTAGGCATACGTATCTTATTTTGACTTAGGCCTATCTTTGCTTTATCTGTAGTACCATATCCTAATCTAGCACAGCCGATTCCTTCTTAACTATCGTATGCAAACTTTACGTATCCTAACCTATCCATGAATTTTATACTTGCCTGACGATAATTGATTCAGTGTTAAATTTTGAGATTTTAAATCCACCAAGTAATTCATACTTGATAATATGTTTCACCATATCACATACATTTACATATTTTATCCCCTTCGTTTTGTTATGGACGGATTAGTTCTAATAAAAAGTGAAAAAACACTTGACATGCATTTACATGTTTTTCGAGTAGCAGAGAACTGAAAGAAGATCTAAGCGTGTTAGGCACATTTTTAAACAAACTTTATGTCAACATTCAACAAAATCTATACAAGCATACAATTTGGGAATATCAAAACAATTAAGAAAAATAAAATAAAGTTCTCTATACTAGCATTAACACGTTGACAGCGGTGTTACATTGAAGTTAAATAAATTAAATATTCAACTTTAAACTTTATAAACTTCAACTTACAATTTCAAGCTTTATTTAAATGGAATGTTAAAAATAGCGGAACAATCAACTCAAATGAGAGCCAATTTTAGTACTCAACATTTAAAAATTTAAAAGAATGAATATAATGTTTCTTTCTTTTGAATGAGCACTTCTGAAAATTAGGTTTGTGACTATGTAAAGCGAGGTACAGGCTGGTAACAAATACTTTCCTGTACTATAAAAATTTCCTCAAGTGACAACCGACACGTCAGCAGCACTATGAAAATCTCAAGTGACCACCGGTGGGTCACGCTACACTAAGAAAATCTCCTCAAGTGACCACCGGTGAGTTACGCTACGCTATAAAAATCTCAAGTGACCACCGGCGCACACTTTGAAAATCTCAAGTGACCGCCCCACTATGGAAATCTCCTATGACCGTACTATGGCAATCTCCTCAAGTGACCACCGGTGGGTCACGCGACAGTGAAGTTGTACCCTACTCGCGAGGTCGGCAGAGATGCAGCCACATCAGCTCAGTCAACAGCTGCTGCGGTGACGCAACCTTGCTCATCGTGACTTGCAGGTCTCGTAAGATGGATGCTCCGTCACAGCCTCCGTTGCCAAATTATCTTTTTCAAACTAGAGTCCTTCTTTTTTACTGAAAATGCCTAAACATGAGGTTTTTGGCCAGCTAAAAAAAAATTATGGCAAGCCTGACCCCTTCACATCTCTGATGGTTTTTTCTCAACTTCCAGCATTTCCGTACCCTAACTCGGTACCTGCAGCAAGAGAAAGGAGGGTGTGTACAGTGTATTATGTGCGCAGTGGGGAGCGTGTGTGAGCAGTGGGGAGCGTGTGTGAGCAGTGGGGAGCGTGTGTGAGCAGTGGGGAGCGTGTGTGAGCAGTGGGGAGCGTGTGTGAGCAGTGGGGAGCGTGTGTGAGCAGTGGGGAGCGTGTGTGAGCAGTGGGGAGCGTGTGTGAGCAGTGGGGAGCGTGTGTGAGCAGTGGGGAGCGTGTGTGAGCAGTGGGGAGCGTGTGTGAGCAGTGGGGAGCGTGTGTGAGCAGTGGGGAGCGTGTGTGAGCAGTGGGGAGCGTGTGTGTGTGCAGTGGGGAGTGTGTGTGTGTGCAGTAGGGAGTGTGTGTGTGTGCAGTGGGGAGTGTGTGTGTGTGTGCAGTGGGGAGTATGTGTGTGCAGCGGGGAGCGTGTGTGTACACTGGGGAGCGTGTGTGTACAGTGGGGAGCGTGTGTGTACAGTGGGGAGCGTGTGTGTGCAGTTAGGAGCAAGTTTGTGCAGTGGGGAGCGTGTGTTTGCAGTGAGGAGCAAGTTTGTGCAGTGGGGAGCGTGTGTTTGCAGTGAGGAGCAAGTTTGTGCAGTGGGGAGCGTGTGTTTGCAGTGAGGAGCGTGTGTGTGCAGTGGGGAGCGTGTGTGTGCAGTGGGGAGCGTGTGTGTGCAGTGGGGAGCGTGTGTGTGCAGTGGGGAGCGTATGTGTGCAGTGGGGAGCGTGTGTGTGCAGTGGGGAGCGTGTGCGTGCAGTGAGGAGCGTGTGTGTGCAGTGGGGAGCGTGTGTCTGTGTGTGTGTGTGCGGTGAGAAGCATGTGTGTGTGTGTGTGTACTATAAATTTAGTTAAAATTTAATTAGAGACTTTCAATTTAAAGCTGGATCACATTTTGACTATACAGCTTATTGAGTCCTGTAACTGGTAATCTGTAGATTTTTGTTGGTTGTGTGTACGGTTGAAATGTCTCGAAAATGTAATCCCACCAGCTACCTGAAAAACTAAAGCACTTTTCTAGAGTCACTTTAACAAATAGATTAGAGTAATCAAAATATACCTTAATTGCTGTTGCGGAGCGTCAAGGTAGAATTAGCATTAGGCACAGAGTCTTGAAGGAAAACTAAAGCACTTTTCTAGAGTCTCTTTAATCATTTTCACAGAGCAGCAAAGATAAACCTTAATCACCGCTGTGGGGCCTCAAGTTAATTATCATAAGCCATAGAGTCCCAAGCGCACAATCCCTCGAGCACTCCGGCAAATTGGAAAGGCCCCATCGAGTCACCTTGACAAATTTCATGGCACTTCGATGCCGCGAATGCAATAAAGACGGGCCGAGGGAATTCCCAGCAAGGTTTCACAACCCCACTCCACGACCACCTGCAGGTCTTCATGAACAGAAGAGATACACTTTCACACAACATTCTGAAGCGTGAAGCTCACTCAAAATTAGCTATCGAAAGTTGACGACAGCTTCATGTCTAATACTCGCCTGCAAGAAAACAGTTTTTTTAGGTTGAAGGCATTTTCATATCCGAAACATGTTCCTCAGAGAAACATTACCCTCGTCAATGGTGATTATTTACGTAGGTTGCTTGCGCGTTCTTCGACGAAAGTACAATATTTGAACGAGTTTGGTGTGAAAGTAATAATAAACTCAGTTAACAACACCTTTGGCCAAAGACCCCTTAGTCGTTGCTGTGGTATTGCTGCCAAAGTTGTTTCTCTCTGACATGCGTCAGTTTTTGCGCTGAACCTTAACAAGCCAAACACGGGACATACCTACGCCGGTACGCACACACGGTACAGACTTCAAATTACGCCGGTACGCAACACTGCAGGAAGACACCTGCAGGAAGACACACCACACACACGGGACACGCCACACACACGGGACACACCTACACACACACGCAGTACCTGCATGAAGACGCCGGGCAGTTTGGGGGAAGGCCGGCCGGGCGGCACAGGGATGATGATGTGGAAGCCCCGCGCTGCGCTTTGCCCCACCCTCGCCACGATGCGGTGCTCCTCGCACACCTCCGACACGTGCGCTGCAAGCAAAAAAAAAAAAGTTTATTTCCAGTAAAGATGATACAAACACAGATACAGGCTTGTAACCATGCCCGGATTGATGCATGGTTTAGACCTTTTTTCTGGTCCGAAGCTTGTAGCCAGCCAGGATTTGCTGCATGGTTTAGACTTTTTTTCGAACAAAAATGCTAAAGTTCACCTTTCAAAATATTCGGCCACAAGGTGCGCTCTGTTTCCGGTAGTTTTGCAGGGTTGGCGCATGTGAGCTACAACAATGGTACGTTAGCTCCGTTATGACATTAGCCGTGGAAAATTAATCTTCCACCACATCACACACTACAGCTCAGTTTCAAAGAATAATAATATAACAGCTGTATCCTAAATGCTGACAAATTCTCCTGACGTCGTCCAGTAGTTTTCGTCCTCATGACGACTACTAAAAAGTTGGCAAAATGATGCTCAATTGACAGAGCCTGAGGGGAGTGAACAGTTATTGCTGTCGTAAAGCTAATTCAACCTGGGAAAAATTGCACGATTATTTTTTTCGTACAAATAATTGAACTTATAGCAACCTAACCCATCCTGTGCTAATCCATCTTCTAAATTCAACCTAAGCTTTCCTATTCTAATTTATTCCACCACAACCCAGTCTAACTTACAGTATTCTACTATTGCCCATCCTATAGGGTAAGTTAGACCTGATTGCTTATCCTCCAATACCATCTACTGTATAATCAGTGCTACGTCGCCAATAACGTCAGATAAGCACCCGTGATACCATCAATAATTATATAATTTCCCTGGTACCACCAATGACGCCAGATAAGTACCCGTGACACCACCAATGACGCCAGATAAGTACCCGCGAGACCACCAGTAAAATAATCTCTGTGCTGTCACCAATGACGCCAGACGATGCCACTAACCCGTGATGTCATCAATAATCTCGGAGTAAATCTTCCTGGCGACGTCGAGGAGGCCGTTGATGTTGGACTTGATGGCAAAGCACCTCTGCGTCCTCATGGCGGCGGCGCCCTTCACGAGGCGCGCGTCCTCGTGCACAACGCTCCTGATCACGCTCCGTACCCCGCCCACCCCCGGGCATGCCAGCGACTGCTCGACACCACACCAATGGGGTTTACATTTGTGTTTCTGAATGAAAAATTATTTATATTTTATACTGACACACCCGGACATTCCAGCAACTGCTCAGCAGCACATTAACAGTGCTCAAATATCCGTTACTGAATTGCAACATTTCTGTTTGTCAGTTGCAGTTCATTTATACTGACACGCTCGGGCACGCTAGCGACTGCTAGGCAGAGCATCAATGATGCTTAAATTTCTGCTTTTCAATTGAAATTAATTGATTGTGACACGGCCGGGCACTCCGGCGACTGCTCGGTAGTACAGCAATGGTGCTCAAGTTTCTGTTTCTGAATTGCAATAAATTGATAGAGAATTTTCGTGGTCTTTATCAATAAACTTCAATTCATTTGAGATGAAGAGAAACGCAACCTTGTGAGAGTTGAATCCATAATTAAGGAAACATGCTAGAATATTAAGGATCTGCTAAAAAAAAATAATTTTTGTTTGTTTGTAGAGAAATGTGGCCTATGCGCTCTACTGCAGGGATTTACGAAAGAAACGACCAAAACTCGGAGCAAAAAAAAATACACTGAACTTAGAATGTACAGCGATGCCTCTTAGACCCAGAACGACTGCGCGTCAATTATAGTGTAAAAATACTTAACAAAGGATTGCTGCAGGATATTCAAAACCAAAACAGCTAAAAACACCTAATTTTGTAATGATAGATGTCCTGCGTGGAACAGGCACACCAGTAAAGATCCAGCACACCAGTAAAGAATCCAGCACACCATTGCACGATCCAGCACACCATTGCACGATCCAACACACCAGTGCAGGATCCAGCACAACATTGAAGTATCCAGCACACCACAGAACTATCTAGCACCCCAGCTCAAGGCCCAGCACACGCCGCACCTGCCGGAGGCTGTCCAACAGAGGGTCGGTCACGCCCTCCATCACAGCAGCGAGGGACTGCAGCAGCTCCAGCGTCGTCTTCAGGCCGATCACGTAGCTGAGCCTCTGCTCGCAGCGGTGCTCGCTCTCCTGCGCACCACACACACATGTCTGTGCCACCCAGGTCATCGTGTGACAGTCCTATTTTACGTCGTCGTAAAGGCAGCCTCAAACAACTTACGAAGTCGTAGAGGCAGCCTCAAACAACTTACGTCGTCGTGAAGGTAGCCTCAAACAACTTACGAAGTCGTAGAGGCAGCCTTAACAATTTACGTCGTTGTGTGGCAGTCTGCCGCAATTTACGAAGTCGTAAAGACAGCTTCAAGCAAATTGCGTTATCGAGTGACAGCTTCAAACAACTTACGTCGTCGTACAGGCCCAGTTGAAGAATTATGAGCTAAGTCGACTTGGGTACAATTTTTTATTTTTTTGCATGACCGAAATGAGCGAATTTGACTTAATTTAAATAAAATGTTGACTCTGAGCATCTGGCAATCTTGCGGCAAATTTGGGTACCCTCAGACAGCGGCCAAATTTTACTTGAGAGTCAAACTTGAGGATTTGGGCCTCGCAAAAAAATTTCTGGCAAAGTACTTCATTCAGGTCATTACGCTCTCGTCACTCTGTACAATATTCCAGCAAGTGCTTCAGTCTTCAGTCACCCAAGCACACAGTGCAATTTAATAAAGATGATTTATATTAATAAAACATCTTCTGCCAATACCAGGATTGTACTTCATTCAGGTCATCAGACCCTCATCAGCCTGTGCAGTATTCCATTAAGTGCCTTAGGCTCCCGAGTGCACACTTCAATTTACTAAAGATGACTTATATGAATAAAACATCTTAGGACGACGTCAATTGTTGAACGCATCCTTTCGTACCGCTGCGACGGCGGAAATTGTTTGAAAATTCAGCACCAAGTCAAGGCTTGTAGGAGAGCACTTCATTCAGGTCATTAACCCCTCACCAGCCTGTGCAGTGTGCCAGCAAGTGCAAAAGTCTCTCGAGCACACAATTCAATTTACTAAATAAGAAGCCAAAGCCCGGCTCGTCACGGTGCTCAACAGCAGCGTCTTCAGCAAACACGAGTTCCCGGCCAAGGTCGCCACATTTTGTTCCTAGCCAAAATCTTCAAACCCGGTATTTGCTCAGACAAATATGGCTAAATTTATTCGGCAAACTACATTCAAATAGAATATCATTCAATTTTTTACCCAAATTCAAATTGAATTCAAGTGGACCGTCGACTCAAATTTACTCGCGAGATGCTAAACCTAAGAATTTTGGCAACAAAAAAAGGTGGAGGTGCCGACCCTGATCTGAGCCATCCAAACAAGCCTGAAACAACAACAAGAGGAGCCTCACCTCGGTGGTCTGGTGAGCGCACATGGTGAGCAGCCAGTCGAGATCAGGGAAGCGGCCCAGCACACTCTGCAAACACACATTATTCCCTCCGTTATGAATGACTAGCATTGCTACGTGCTATTAAAACTAGATGTTGTAAGTCGAAATGTTAATGGCAGTGCTAGCTTGGTCGCTAGAGTTTAACTTTCCCTTAAATTAAGCGGCCCATAAACGATCAATTTAATTGACAATATCATTGACTCAATATATCGGTGAAATTTGTTTGCCCGCTCAGTCAATTAATTGACGGTCGTCAATCAAGTCCACAGACGATCAATTAAATTGTCAATATTCATAATTGTCAATTATATTGACAATAAAATTAATCGTCTACGGGCCACTTTAGTTCGACTATTTTTATTTCATTAATACATCCTCACAGCGACGAGCAACAGCACACAAAACCGTCAGTGCTGCATGAAAGGTGAGCGCAATCCCTGAAGCAGCGCTGGACTTGCCTGCAGGGACTGGAGCAGGTCTGGACGCTCCAGCAGGTACTGGAGGGCGTCCTGACGCAGTTGCACGGCGCTCAGGGACGCGTGCGGCTGCAACACACGTAAAATGTTTCATTTATTGCCCATTTATAACGATATTTAATGCATTTTATATCAATTTGGGGTTTACTCGGTAAACGAATTAAGGGTATTTTCTATAAATTTGGTGTTCACTTGGTAAACGAATTAAGGGTTATTTTCTATAAATTTGGTGTTTACTCGGTAAACGAATTAAGGGTTATTTTCTATAAATTTGGGGTTTACTCGGTAAATGAATTAAAGGTTATTTTCTATAAATTTGGGGTTTACTCGGTAAACGAATTAAGGGGTATTTTCTATAAATTTGGTGTTTACTCGGTAAACGAATTAAGGGGTATTTCCTATAAATTTGGGGTTTACTCGGTAAACGAATTAAGGGTTATTTTCAATAAATTTGGGGTTTACTCGGTAAACGAATTAAGGGTTATTTTCTATAAATTTGGGGTTTACTCGGTAAACGAATTAAGGGTTATTTTCTATAAATTTGGGGTTTACTCGGTAAACGAATTAAGGGGTATTTTCTATAAATTTGGGGTTTACTCGGTAAACGAATTAAGGGGTATTTTCTATAAATTTGGGGTTTACTCGGTAAACGAATTAAGGATTATTTTCAATAAATTTGGGGTTTACTCGGTAAACGAATTAAGGGTTATTTTCAATAAATTTGGGGTTAACTCGGTAAACGAATTAAGAGTTATTTTCTGTAAATTTGGGGTTTACTCGGTAAATGAGTTAAGGGTATTTTCTATAAATTTGGGGCTTACTCCGTAAGCGAATTAAGTTTATTCCTATAAATTTGGTGTTTACTTGTTAACAAATTAAGTTTATTTTCCATAAATTTGGTATTTATTCGGTTAACGAATTTTAATTTCAAACTACCTTTCAAATTTAATAAAAACAATTTCAGAGAATGTTATTTAAATGACAAATTTCGTTTTTAAAAATTAAGATTTTGACCATTTAAGTGCGACTTAGTATGAGTAATGCGCACGGTCTAGGTGTCGGGATATTTCTTTTGAACCCCTCATCCTAGACGGTGCCGGTTAATTCTGTTCGTTCCATTAATTGTGTCATTGAATGATGGTTTAAATTAGAAAAAACACATTCAATCAATTGTATGTAACAGAGCCTACTTTAATAATCTGAACAGCTAAGTATTATCTTTATCCATTCAAAAACAGAAGGGTGTTTGGTTAAACGGAACTCTCATATTAAAGTTTTCTAGATGTAAATACTTATAAACAGGAAGTAATGCATTGGGATTGTAGATGGCTGTGTGCACTTGCTTTCAGCTATTCTTTAACTTGCCAGAAGACCGTTGTGAATAGAAGGTAATCCAAAAAGGTAACATATTCAACAGAAAAGTAATCAATGTTAACATTGCTAAAAGCATGATGTATTTCAGATGTCATAAAAGAACAAATAATTCTTATTTTTAGGGTTCTTTTTCAGTGTTCTATTCATGTACTGTAATATCTCATTTGGAACAAGTCAACTTTAATTTCAAAGCAAATATAGTTCTTCTGACTCTGGTTTTAGAATAAAAATGCGGTTTCTGATACCATGCAGATACACTGCTGTACAGGAAAGCTAAGTGTGACAATTACTTTAGTAACGTTTTAATAGATAGATGGGAACTCTTAAGTGAGCCTCTTTCAGTTGCATTTGGCTCAGATATTATACTGTTCTGGCACACCCGAGCTTAAATGGTCAAAAACCAGAATCTCTTGCATGGTCAAAATGGTCAAAACCATGACTTACATTAATTGTAATAGGACTGAAGAAGAAATTACACTAACAAAGTTTACTGAAAACTGTAACTCAGAGTAACAGCAAATTCCGGCAAAACTTTTATCCAAAAGCATCACGGGAATTTCGTACCCTCAAGAAGACCTCATGGTGCTAACGAATCATGAAACATTTTATTATGAGTGCTTACGAATTACAAAATATACTATAAATTAAATTCCCACAGGTCATGCATTGCCCGACGACTAAATTTCACCAAAACAAATACCTAAAGATCATCCATTACCTGACGACAAAAATTTTTCAAAACAAATACTTAAAAATCATTCATTACCTGCCGACTAAATTCATCAAACCAAATACCTAAAGAACAACGGAGCAACCAGATCCCCAGAACAAGAGCCGAAACAACACCAGAACCGCAGGGGGAAGCGACGCCCAGGAAGAAAGGGAACGTAAGATCACCTGCAGCAGCGTGGCCCTGAGGAGCCTGGTGCCGGCAGGGGTGCGGGTGCGGCGCAGCGCCCCAAACAGTGAGTTGCGCCAGCCTCCGTCCAGCGAGCGCACCAGCTCTAGTTCTCGGCATGACCTCCACTCTGTGTGGACAGTACAGGGGCTACTCAGTGGTGGCAGGCTTGAAGGGCCATTGTGAAGTGTTCGGTGATGGCAGGCTCGAGTGGTGATTGTTCTTGGCTTAAGTCCAAGGCACGACCTCCATTCTGAGCGGATAACACTCAGTGGTGGAAGGCTTGAGTGGTGATTGTTCTTGGCTTAAGTTCTTGGCACGACCTCCATTCTGAGTGGACAACACTCAGTGGCGGAAGGCTTGAGTGGTGATTGTTATACTGCGTTATATATCTGAGGTGGACTGCACGGTGGCTACTCAGTGATGGCAGGCTTGAGTAGTGTTTGTTTTATGGTGTTCGGTGATTTCAGGATTTATCAACAGATATATAAATAGACAATAGTTCAGAGTGATGGAACTCAGGAAGACATGATTCTAAGTGTAATAATTTACGAGGTGATCTACTGGGAGAAGAAAACTGTGCTCTGTAATTCGAAATGAAAAGAAAACTAAATCATTTAATTAAGTAGCAAAGTATTATTATTATAATAACGGTTTGTCCGCCGTAGCCACCTTAAACGGGGATATTCAACAGCGTATCTCCATTTACCTAATGTGCGAAATGCAATGCTGAACTCGATGTAACAGGAGACTAAAGTAAGGGAGGGAAAACTAACCTCAGTAATGGCATATTAAAGTACTAAAAAATACTGTATTCAGCAATGGGATGCTGTAGTTCAAAATGAGGCATTGTGCTCTCTCATGGAAAACTAAATTGCTGAATGGAATAATCCATGCACTTGGTAATGACATGCGAACATACGACATAAAAGGTAGCAATTGACGGTCGTCATGTGATAATCGTTTATCAAAAAAACTATACTAGTTCTAATTCTATACTAGTATTAGTATGGAAACTAACACTGGTTTCTACAGAAACTAATACTAGTTTCCAAAGAAACTAGTACGAGTTTCTATATAAACTAATACTAGTTTCTATATTAGTTTCAATAAAACTTACCACTAGTTTTCATTCAAAACTAGCCGCAGGAGAAGAACAAGAAGGTACCTACCAATAAGCATGGTATTCTCAGAGGCGGAGTATGTGACTTTGAGGCTGGCCGGGGCGTAGACAACGTTCTGCAGGTGCTCCGTGTAGCGGACCAGCGCTGCAGCGGCAGACAAGCAGTAGTACCTGCACGACGGTCTTCATAACATCCCATCGTAATCAAGTAGAAATATTTTTCAAAAATATTACTAGGGTAACATCTCATCTTAACCAAGTAAAAATGTTCTTCAAAAATATTACCGGCGTACCATCCTCATCGTAGCCTCTCACTTGTCTAGCCTCTCACTTGTTGCCTAGCCTCTCACTTCTCTAGCCTCTCACTTCTCTAGCCTCTCACTTCTCTAGCCCCTCACTTCTCTAGCCTCTCACTTCTCTAGCCTCTCACTTCTCTAGCCTCTCACTCCTCTAGCCTCTCACTTGTCTAGCCTTTCACTTGTTGCCTAGCCTCTCACTTGTTGCCTAGCCTCTCCCTTGTTGCCTAGCCTCTCCCTTGTTGCCTAGCCTCTCCCTTGTTGCCTAGCCTCTCCCTTGTTGCCTAGCCTCTCCCTTGTTGCCTAGCCTCTCCCTTGTTGCCTAGCCTCTCACTCGTCTAGCCTCTCACTTGCCTAGCCTCTCCCTTGTTGCCTAGCCTCTCACTCGCCTAGGCTCTCACTTGTTGTCAAGGTGGACGAGGGCGGCGAGGCTGGCTGGGGTGGCGAGCCGCCTGACGGTGGAGAGGCCGAGGTCCTCCCTGAAGTAGCGCCTGTGCACGCTACTCACGCTCGCCCCACTCACGCTCTCGCCCACCATCCTGCCCACCCCGCTCCCCATGCTCGTGCTGGGCAGCAGCACCTGGTGGGTGGTTTTATTTTATTGCATCAGTTCTGATGGATAGATTATGTATGATAACTAAGAGTTTATAACTGAGGCATCGCCACTCCCTCATGGACAGTCTTTCTTTATAGCATCAGTTGTGATGATCCCACTGTAGGACCATGAATTTTTGGCATAGGGATCCGCACTAAGTTAATTTGCTTGGCACGGGAACATTATTGAGATTTTCACTTTTAGTAAATACCAAACTCAATTTTCATAAATACTAAATGAAAACTAATTGAAAGCACGGTTTATTTAAAAATCGTTACTTTCAAAAATATCTTAAATTAACTCTAATTTGGGTTGAATATTGAACTTCAGTTAAGCCCGCAGCAGATAACGTGCTAATGACGAGTGTCTCACCTCGGCGGGGTTGAGCAGCGCGAGCATGGCGAGGGTGCGGCTGTAGGTGTGCGTGTCGGTGAACTGGCACAGACGCAGGCGCGGCTGCCGCAGCTCCAGCGCAGCGATGCCCACGCTGCAACGCGCGTGGCCTCGGCCCTCCACCACCGCTGCAGCAGGTCACAAACGGGGGCATGCAGTACCAGATGATGTCTTTATTCATTGGGACGATGGAAAATCAGATTATTGGATTTGACAAATTAGCCTCGGCCCTGACCACAGCTGCAGCACGTGGCAAACGGGAGTGTGCAAAGCCGGATGATGTTTACATAAATTTCTATTAGGATGATGAAAAATCAGATTAGTGGATTTGAAAAATTAGCATCTCCCCTCCATCACAGCTACGCCACGTTGCAAACAGGAGCATGTAAAACCGGATGATGTCTACCGACATGAATGCGGATGGTCCAAAATCAGATCACATCTACCGATATCTAGTCGGATGATGCAAAATCAGATGATATCTACAGACATCTATTCGGCCGGATGATGTGAAATTAGATGTTATCTACCGACATCTGTCCAGATTATGCGAAATCAGATGATATCTACCGACATCTATTCGGCCGGATGATGTAAAATTAGATGTTATCTACCGACATCTGTCCAGATTATGAGAAATCAGATGATATCTACCGACATCTGTCCAGATTATGCGAAATCAGATGATATCTACCGACATCTATTCGGCCGGATGATGTAAAATTAGATGTTATCTACCGACATCTGTCCAGATTATGAGAAATCAGATGATATCTACCGACATCTGTCCAGATTATGCGAAATCAGATGATATCTACCGACATCTATTCGGCCGGATGATGTAAAATTAGATGTTATCTACCGACATCTGTCCAGATTATGCGAAATCAGATGATATCTACCGACATCTATTCGGCCGGATGATGTGAAATTAGATGTTATCTACCGACATCTGTCCAGATTATGCGAAATCAGATGATATCTACCGACATCTGTCCAGAATATGCGAAATCAGATGATATCTACCGACATCTATTCGGCCGGATGATGTGAAATTAGATGTTATCTACCGACATCTGTCCAGATTATGCGAAATCAGATGATATCTACCGACATCTGTCCAGATTATGCGAAATCAGATGATACCTACCGACATCTATTCCGATGATGCAAAATTAGATTATTGGATTTGATATGTTAGTTTAAGCCTTCTTAGACCCTGCGCATAAAAATGATAAATTAAGAAGGAACGTTATGAAACAAGATAAAAATTGAAGAATAAAGTCAGAGGTGCTGGAAAACAGGTCAGAGGTGCTGGAAAACAGGTCATAGGTGCTGGAAAACAGGTCAGAGGTGCTGGAAAACAGGTCAGAGGTGCTGGAAAACAGGTCAGAGGTGCTGGAAAACAGGTCAGAGGTGCTGGAAAACAGGTCAGAGGTGCTGGAAAACAGGTCAGAGGTGCTGGAAAACAGGTCAGAGGTGCTGGAAAACAGGTCAGAGGTGCTGGAAAACAGGTCAGAGGTGCTGGAAAACGGGTCAGAGGTGCTGGAAAACGGGTCAGAGGTGCTGGAAAACAGGTCAGAGGTGCTGGAAAACGGGTCAGAAGTGCTGGAAAACAGGTCAGAGGTGCTGGAAAACAGGTCAGAGGTGCTGGAAAACAGGTCAGAGGTGCTGGAAAACAGGTCAGAGGTGCTGGAAAACAGGTCAGAGGTGCTGGAAAACGGGTCAGAGGTGCTGGAAAACGGGTCAGAGGTGAACCGAAAAAAGATGGTCCGTATTCAACCAAAAATTTAAAAATCAACCAGAAGTAAACCTTCTAAACTCTCAGTTCAAGACCTCATATTTCTCGTGGGAGCGGTAGTTCCCATAGATAAATTAGTTGTATCTTCCTGAGGAATAAAATCGAACGATATTTGGATATTCACCGACATTTTATCCGACGTGTCTATTCGGATGATACAAAATCGGAGGATTTTTACCAGTGATGCGTGATACCGATGTGGTGATATATGGCTTCAAAGGAGGAAGAAAGCAACAATGCAGACGGAAGTCTCAATCAATCAACTAAGTCTAATTAATTTTCACGCTACGTTCGCGTATTTTCGTCTGTAAAGTGACACAAACTACTGCTGCTAAATACGATAGATTAGATCCATAGAAATTCAGATTATCTCAAATAAATACTCTTTCTTGTAGCAAAGTCAGCAAAGCTAACCAGGCTTTCGTAGCGATTTGAATCACTTGATTCAATGCATGATGATCTAAGAGCTCGACACGATTTCGAGCAATTGGGTCAGTCAAAATTATGTTCTGAGGTAACGCGAAAACGCCTTTCTCCCCCTGCTGACCAGACATTAAGGAAATAGAGGAATGTTCGTAACTATAATTCACAGCATGAACCATTGAATGCACGGTACTTGTTCATTCAAAGAGTACATTTACACCTCCACATTTTAACCATTAGTGAAAGTTTTTTCCGAAAAACTGCTGCTGCCCCTCAGGGGGATACAGCTATTGTATCTTTGGGAATTAGCGCTCCCAGGGGGACTATGTGTGGGGCCCGAGCTAAAGGTTAGGCAGGCTTTATTGTTGTTAAAATAGAATAGGTTTTTGTTTTGTTATGGACCATCTTTTTTCGGTTCACTGCTGTCCTGTTTTTCAGCACCTACTACTTTCTTCTTCAACTTTTTCTTGTTTCATGAACTTCTTTCTCATCTTACTGTTTCTATGCCCTCTCTGCATAGATTCCGCGTACCCTACCTAAACTCCATATACTAAATGGTGCCTTCTTCCTTCCTCTCTTTGGATCTCATTTGTTGAGGATAGGGAGGCTTAAACTAACTAATAATCTAATCTAATCCGAAAAATTGCCGTTCTACATTACAGCACTGCTAACAACTGCTGTAATTACTACTCAAGACAATTGACAATAGACTAACCGACAATAGTGGCTGGCTGGAAGCTGTCGTCTGTCTCATTTGCAGATCCAGGAGTGCGCGCAGATCCCCCAGGAGTTCGTTCAGATCCACAAGGGGTCCGCGCAGATCCTCCAGGAGTGCGCGTAGATCCACCAGGGGTCCGCGCAGACCCTGGGGTTCGTAACCCAGACAGAGGAGTCCGTTTACCCAATCCTAAAATATGAGACCCAGGTCTAGGGGTTCTCAACGTTGAACCGACAAGTCTAGAACCTGCTGAGGAGATGCTGAGAAGAGTTGAAGACGTCGGAACGCAGGAAGGAGGGCGACTCAGCGGGGTGTAGGATGCACTACTTGAAGCTCCTAGCGAACGTCGAGGAACCGTAGAAGTTGGTCTCATGGACTTCAGACTTGAAGAGCCAGTAGTTGAGCTTAACAATTCAGCTTTTGACCGAGATGGGACTTTTGAGCGTTCTTGATCAAGAGAGAACGAAGCAGAAGCAGACTGTGATGAGGTAATGGACTTCCGCGACGCTGACGCGCACGGAGTAGCAATAGCAGCTTGTATCACTGAGTCAGATATGAGAGGAGTCATAAGGCCCCGCGACCGGTACTTAGAAACGCTGCTTACGTGAGTTGCGCTCTCAGAAGTCCCACACAATGCACCGTTTTTTGGAAATTTGTCTTTCCTGCTAACCTCATCAGAGGACCAACCCTCAAATCCAGGAGTACGTGCTTCTTTGGAGTCTCCTCGGATCGTCGCACATGAACTAGCAGAGGAAACCGAACGTCGGAATGATACTTTCTCATCCTCCAAGCATGCTGATCTCGAACAAGGGTTCATAACAGGCGAGTCGCTGGTAGATTTTTGTTCCAAAATTTCACAACTTCGGGATGATAAATCGCGCAACACTGAGTCGGACTCGCGGTGTCCTGAAACATCGTATGAAGTTGATGTTTTTGATTGATCCTCCGTTGTCTCGCTAGCTAAACCACGCACAGTTGATGAATGGTGAGTTTTAGGAGCTTTTGATGTTATAGAAGTTAATCGATGAGGCGGTATACCATCGATTGTAGTTTTCTCCCTCTTGACGCCTTGTTTCACAAAACTGTTTGTCTCACACCATGATTGATCATTCCATTCCTCGGGTTTAGAACGTGTTTGCCTTGAAGTTATCAGACCTTCAGCGTCATCGCCACAGTTTGATTTGGCTGCAACAAATGCGCGTGAAATAGCTACAGACTCGGAGGAACCGTTTGCAGCAAAACTATGGTCTGACGTTACATCCTGGAACCTGGCAAAATGGTGCTGACTTTTCTCGTTTTTTGAAGGGTGTTCCCGCTCTGAGCTCAGAGAGTCGCTGTTTTTGAAGTCGCTTCGGCTCGTTGTTGGAAATCTCATCCCAATGTCGACTGACTCACTCCCACACTCCTTTGAAATAGAAGAAGACTCGTAGGTAGGCAGGGCTGTGTTCATGCTGCTGAGCTTTGAGGACGATTCTAAGTTAGCTCCTGTAAAGGATTCCCTATAGTGTGCTTCTGTTCTTGAAGGGAAGTCCGATCCTATGAAAAAAAGAGATGAAATTAATTATTTGGTCCTTTTGGGTTGCCAAAGAAAAATTCAATGTATCATGTCTCAAATTACTGGTTTTTACCTACAACCTACTGAACTGCATAAAAATTGTGGTTAAATATAAAGCTCATGTCTGAGTGCATGGATATATGCGGAATATTTGAGGTCGAAGACTAATTTTATGAGGCTTTTTATCTACGTCAGGTCTTCAACCGTTTCGACGAGCAATGTAATTTGTTACGAAATGTAGAAAGAAGGCTCGAAAATTGAGAGAATAAAATGGGCGATTGGAGTGTATACGAATACGCTAAATGGTATATTCCGCCAGCTCTTCGATTTTGAAAAGAAATTTTCTATATTTTGGCAAAATATGAAAGAGTATATGCTTTTTTCTCTCAAGCTCTTTATTGAAAAGTGTTCATTTAGGTATACAAAACAATAGTTTTTATGCAATTATATCCTATTGTATGAATACCCTAATTTTCTCGAAAAAATATCTCAGTCACAGTCGAAATCGTCGCTATGAAATTTGAATATTTTCAGCCAATAGCTTATATATTGTAGAATTTTCGGCTACAACCAGATGCCTTCTGAGTGTCTCAACAGCTATCTTATAAAACAGTTCGTTTTTTTTTCAAGATTGAATGTTTTTTTTTGTCGGAAAACATTGACAATTAACAATTCCGCTCCATGTAGATAGTTTTCACCTACATCATTTGATGTAAGGGTGACAGCAACGAAAGTAGCTCTGCTGCAATTCATATAATTATGGCATAGAATGATCACTATAATCCGTTGAGAGGAGGTTGTGATTCATGTCCCTACCAGAGAATATAACTATGCGCTTAGTACTTTTTATGTGCTCGTCGTAACCGTGTGGTTAAAAGAACCCGTCCTTCCGTCAAGGTGTCGAAGGTTCGATTCCCGGCGCTGTGGGGTGACTTTCTCCGTTGAGTATAGGGAAAAAACGCAAAGCATAATACTCCACTCTACCCAGGTGTCTGAAATGGGTACCGGTCTTGACCGGGAGAAACCGTCATGGTGTCCTGGTGTTAGTTATAAGGCATTTGAAAAACCAATGTACAAGGTGATATGTATCAGGCTTGATTGGAATTAGAGCATCCTTAGACGCCGATGTTTGTTTGTTTATTCCCATCTGGTTTCTGGTTCGCTGAGAAGCCTGAGCCTACAATACGAATTGTAGGCGTAATGAATTACCTGACGTCAGACTTCTCTCCCCCCACGTGGGTTTGATGGCACTCAGAGGGATGGGGGGCAGGAGGATGTGCCCCTGGTACGTGGGAGTCGCTGAAAAGGGATTTTTTTAAAAGAGTTAGCCGGTTTGAAGTTACACAGAAACGCTCAATATCCAAAGCATGCGTCACAAGTTTGTAAAACTCGAAAGTTATGTTCCATTTTATGTAGATGCGAAGCCACAACCATAATTTTATAAAATAACAAGTAAAACAGTGAAAAAAATCCTCATTTCAGACTTGATACCTTCATTGTACTCACACGCGTCCAGATATTTCTTCTGAGCATTGCGTAAGTGCGGCAGTACGTTGCTGCTGTGGGCCTCTCTTCCGTCACCTCCAGCAGCGTCTAAATGTTGCGCTATTGCATCACCGCCCAACCCAATGGGACCCGTTTTCTCCTGATATATACCGCCGGTGTACTGGGCAGGATGGGTGAAGCGTGGATCGCACGTCCGAGATCCGTCAGAACGGGTCTCGTGTCTGTCACCTTCCACGCACGCGATAGCTTGAGTTGGGCCTCGAACGTCAACGCGTCGCGATCCTGCGGCTCTGGCACCATCGAATCCCACAAGTGGTGGACTGAGTCTTGAAGCCATTTCGAAGTCAACACTGCCTCTGAAAGCTGTTCTAGGCTCGAAGCATACCCTTCCGATTTCTAAAGCAGCAGGGGATTCGGAGGCTGTCGTTTGAGGTGCGTCGGGGGCTCGGTCGTTATGAGAAGGAGCATAAGTTTGTTGAGGGTAACTTTGACGAAGTGCGCTTTGTTCTACATTTACCGTGCCATACTCAGCGTTGTATTGGGGTTGCACATCTTCACTCTCCTCTGCCTCGTATTCTCCGGCATTTTTCCAAAAATGAGGTTGGAAGCAGCTTTTTGTTACGTACGCTGCCTCAGTTTGGTGTGCGTTTTCCGGCACGTAGTTTGATGGTCTCCATGCACCAGAAATCTGTGTATCGCAATACGCCTCCATTGCTGCAGAATTTACTGCAATATTTTCTGGTCTCCATGCACCAGAAGTTTGTGCACTATAAACTCCATCCACCGATGCCTGATGAGCAGCAGAATTTTGTGTATTATGAATTGCGTCCACCGATGCCTGATAAGCAGCGGAAATTCGCGTGTTATAAACTTCATCCACCGATGCCTGATAAGCAGCAGAAGTTTGTGCATTATGAATTGCGTCTACCGATGCCTGATAAGCAACAGTAGTTTGCGTATTATAAACTGCATCCACCGCTACTAAATTGACTGGTGCATCGTAACTACCGACCACCGATGCAGAATTGAGTTCACCAGTCGGTGTCGGGTAATAAGCGAGCATCGGAGGACCAACAGGTCGGGATGATTCGAAGCCCACGACCTGGTGCGGCGGAACGAACACACGGGAAGATGTTACCTCAGAGCTCGCAGCTGATTGGTCGTAGTAGTGGAGTCGCGCATCGGTCTGTTGCGGGTGCCCGCTGTCATGCGCAGACGTCGACTCCAACAAACGGATTTCTGCTTCGTTCCTGAAATGTTTGATTGTTCGCTGGGAATACAGATGTGCAGTTTAGCTAGCTCTAATGCATTTTTGAAAAACTGAGCTGGGCAGAGCAAGACATACTATTAGTGATCAAGTTACAATGAAGAATATAGCCAAATTAGATAGACTATAAATTTATTGGCCGTAAATTATGTCATACTTTCTAAAGCAAGAAAAATACAAAAAAAATAATAACCATGCATTGTAAATTCCTGTCTACTATCGTGAAAGTTCAGAACACTTATTGTGTGCTCCGTGCAATAACAATCATAAATTCCAAATAAATGAGCTCACAATAGCAATCATGACTTTAAAATAAATGAGGTTTAATCATCTAGATTCTAGAAGACGACCGTCTTGCTAGATCATGAATTTATTACGCAGTAAAAGAAATGTATGCACCGAGTAAAACAGCATCAGCATGTTCCAGTCCTGAAAAATTATTCAAGCAGATTGAGCTTCAGATGTGCAGCACAACTGAACACGCTTCCTACGATGGGTCAAACTGAAGTACCATATTCAATTACAATTCAAAGTCAATTGCAGTAACCAATTTTCAAAAGAGCAAACATTAAATGAATTGTGTCTTCATTTAGCTTTCACTATGTATTTATTAAAATTGAGTTAGTGACTGCAGGTCGGTCAGCAGCATTGTGAAAATCCCCTCAGTGACCACCGGTGGGTCCGTTCCCAGGAAACGATTTAAGTGGATTTCTAACCAACACTTTCGCTCTCAAAATTTGAGTAGGCACACAGATGCTGAGTTCACCTGAACGCGAACTGGTGGTCCAGACGAGGATGATCGTGCGAACGTTGCCCTGCGGGGGGAAGGTAAATTTTGATCAGTTAATACGTTGTCTGCGTTTTGGTGCAATTGTGTACCCCTAGGTAAATTGCTCTTTTACGCCCCATTTTCATTGAACACCATTTTAATTATTTTCCTACTTTTATTTAGGAGAAACAAAAGCGCACAAGTTAAAATTTTATCGTGCAATTATAGTTTTTCTGCTTCTTAGACTAGCGAAGAATGTAATCAAGTAGTAAAAGCAGCTTTCTAATTCTGCTACTTTCAACCTAACCAAACCGGGCTTGGCAAGCGAGTGAACGCGGTTAACGTGTTAACCCGGTGCTTGCGATACGGCCCATCGATGGGTCGTTTGAAAAATTTCAATCTCTTTTAAATTGATAGTATTTAATGGGCTCAGTTAATGTTTGATATTTATAAAATTGCTAACAACTTTTGACTTAAAATTTAAGTTGAATATTGAACTTGAGTTTGACCCATCTCAGTTAACGTGTTAAATTACAGTGCAGGAAGTGATGAACTGCACAAACGAAAGCAGTAAATGCAGCTCTAAAGTGGAGGGGAGGGAGGGGGGATAATGCCTCGTACATCTCCTGGCCTACTCATAGAAATCGTGAGGTCACAGTCGAGGTCGATATTTCACGTAATTTCTGATGAACCGAAAACGCTAAAGGTAGTCAGCTCCATTCTACCATTGATTTTCTATCGATCGGGAGTGACCAGGCTTTAAAAAAGTCCAAGGAGATATATGCCGGGGTACTTTTGTATAAAAAAATCAGTTTCTATTATTTATTCCGATTCGGCACAAGTTAGCTCCAGTCTGGCGTTGTTTTTTTAGATTAACAACGATCAGGCTTTAAAAAATCCTAGGAGATAAGCAGTAATTCTTTTGTATACAAAATTCAGTTTCTATAATTATTTCAGATACGACAAAAATAGGAGTGTAGTTTGGCTTGTTAGGCCCGACGTTAGGCTACGTCATCAGATTTAACACTTAGAATAAAGGGAATATTAAACACCCACATGTCTGCAATATCTTCATATTAGGGTTTTTCTTTTATCGCTTGAGCATAAGAGTTGCACAAGGCAGTGCTTCGTCAGTTTTGAAAAGAATACAATAATATATTGCGGCAAACACGTTTTCCGTATAACTTTCTTCAGAGATTCAATGATATTTATGTGTATGTGATCACAAATTACATATTTACCACATAAAGATATACTGATTTTCAACGCAAACTTTTAGGCTTATAGATTGAGTGTTTTCTGATCTATTTACAATTAAATGATGGAATTGCTGTCGCTGTGTGGACCTGGGCAGCGTTTGGAGACGAAAGAAATGGTACCTTAAACAGTTTTAAAAGTTATAATGTTTTACAGATTGTTTGTTGAACTGTGCCAGGTTTTTATTGCAACTGGCAATTTTTGTGACGATTTCGAGTTATCTAGGACCAATATAAGTAGCAAAACTATGTGAATTAGACGCGGTTAACGCAACTCGTACGCTTCAGCGATTAAATGAGGATCTTAACCTAATAATTTTGCACGGAAATACAACACTATGATTTTAATTTGGCAAGAAAACACATTTCTTCTTCATATATTGTCCAACGTAAAGGCTCGGATTAATGATGGGCCCAAACACGTACGGTCTTCTGCTCTTTCATCTTTTGAAGTTTCAGAAATTAACTACAGGAACCTAAATTTTTACAGACTCATTTCACATTAACGGTATCACTGCAAATCTCCCAGGATTTTTTAATGCCGAGTCAGATGTGTTCTTACGGTCACTCGCAGTATGGAAATTCCCTGAGTGACCACCGGTGGGTCACCCCATTCAACGTAGCAACATGCGTTTCCAAGAAAGTCTACCCCTAAAGTCGCTGATGTTTGCCCAGATTTAACACGTTGACTACGTATTGCTCCATATATTTACCTCCAGGTAAAATTCACATTTACGCACCGGAATAAATGAAGAGCATTTTAATTATTTTACTACCTTTTCTTCAGAATAGATTTTAGCGTACCTACGTGGTCAAGTATCATCGTGCTATTATATTTTTCGCATTTCTAAGATAGGTTGATTCGAACAATCAAGTCAGGTTTCCAACTGTGCTAATTACTAACTTAAATAGCCGTAGCAACGGCGCAAACGTCGTCAACGTGTTAAGGGGAACCTGCGTTATCCCGAGCAGGTCAACAGGCTGGGTAATATTTTGATTATTTGGCCTCGAACAAAGCAGACTGATAAGTTAGGTGATATTTTAATTCTTTTTATCTTTAGCGAAAAACATTGATAAATTAGGTAATATTTTTATTCTTTTTAGCTTTAACGAAAAATATTGATAAATTAGGCAACATTTTTATTCTTTTTATCTTTAGCGAAAAACATTGATAAATTAGGTAATATTTTTATTCTTTTTAGCTTTAACGAAAAATACTGATAAATTAGGCAACATTTTTATTCTTTTTATCTTGAACGAAAAACATTGATAAATTAGGCAACATTTTTATTCTTTTTATCTTGAACGAAAAACATTGATAAATTTGGCAACATTTTTATTCTTTTTATCTTGAACGAAAAACATTCTTAAATTAGGTAATATTTTTGCTTATTTTATTTGGAATGAATAACACTGGCAAGTTAAGTAATATTATTATTTATTTCAGAAAAAAAATCCATCCGTACTGTAGACAGTACGAAAACGGTTTTCTGTAAACTACACAAATTTCTGGACATACCTACCCGACTCGCGCACCGTCATAACACATCAGTTCACCCACTTGTAACTTTCGAAATAATGCACCTATAGATTTCAAATTACTCTCACAGGAAAGAATGTTTTTAATCTTACGTGTGAGAGTAATTTGAAGTCGATGGATACATTATTTCAAAATTTACAAGGGGGTGAATTTAAGGGTTGCATTAGCGGCGGGACTTGTCTGGAAAAATGATCCTAACATTGAACAATGTAATTTGCATGTGAGATAAGCTGAATGTCTATAGTTGCTTTAAACATGAATTACGAGATAAACGCACATAAATAAAAATAATGCCAGCATCAACACGCTGCCCGGGACATGTTCCGATGCACGCAGTATCCGGTAAAGTAGGATTTAAATTATAGAAGTTAGTGGTAAAAATACCGAGTCTATTAATTAAGTTAACTCAGATTTTTCTTTTATGGAAGTTGGGCAATAATTTGACGTGATTGAAAAGGCGGGCAAACGCTAAAACACATTTGTGAAGAAATTTTACTAATAATTGGCTTCGATGGCTACATAATATTTGCATTTTTCAGTGAAGTTGAAAAGATCATGTCGGAGCTCCATCGACGGTGCTAGTACACGCCTGCTTGCTTGAAACGTCACTAAAATACTAGTTTTGAGGCTGTATCTTTTCAAATAAAATTATAATGAGGTGAAAATAATTAGTTACGTTAGAGACATTTACTTTTATGTAAAATAATTTATACGATACAACACATACCTCCAGTGATTGAATCACTTTCATCAAAAAACACTGCCATATTTTTTCGGAGCCGTTCCTTCCGAAGACTAACATTTTTCGTTGGATATTTCGCCCAGTCGCGGAGAAGGGAATAAATAAATTAAAATTTTGATATTTTATTTACGTTGATTGATCTAGTTAAACAAAATAAAATGATTAAATTTTACGAAATAACTTGCAAGGAAAAATTGTTATAGGTTATTGTAGTTTGTTCGTCATTAATGGGCTTCAATAATAGCATCACCTTCGGGACATTGTAATATTCTAAACAGCACGACAAATGGGCAAAAACCTGAACTAGGAAAACGATGTTTGACAGCTGAACGACACTCGTACTGATCGGTAAGCATCAGTGAGATAAAGTGAAGATAGAGGGAAGACTAACCTTTTAATTGAAAATACAAATTTGAGATGCTTAGATCCATTTCCACAATAAGACTGTGATAGTTTAAGACTTCCTAGCGGTAACAAAGGAACAAACTGTGGAAAATGTAGAATCTGTGCACGAAGTAGGCTTATGATACCCTGAGCAGTGGAACAGCAATTTAGGACGAAAGAGGAAAAAAGAGAGCGAAACAGGCATGAAACAAAAACAAGCTAAGTCCCGAAAGCAGAATTACAGCTGTCACCCGAGGTAACTCGCCGTATTCCCCGAGGGCGTCAGTACTATTGCTAGGATAGACAAACCTAACTAACCCAAACTTCCTAGCTAATGCTCCGTGAGGAGCAAGAGTGGAATACTGAAGCCATCAATGAAGGCGTTTCTATGTGGTTAAACTGTTTTAATCTTAATCGGTAAGCGTTACTGCAGGGACTGGGTAAGGTCAAAACTGACTAGCACCAATTCGAGGAAAGATGACGGTGAGAACCCCACACCTTTTCCATGCAGTTTGGAGTTTTTTGAGTGGAATTTTCAAATTATCCTGGGAAGCAGTTATCTCAATGTAGTAAATAATTTCACTAAACGCACAACCATTTTCAGTCGGAAACTATCACTTTATTCATTGTTCCGAGATTTTGACCAGGAGTCTTGACAAAAACTGGACATGCTTCGCTAGCGAAATTTGTGTATTTGCTGAGACATTTACTTATGAGGGGTTTTTTAAGCCTCTGTTAAGGAGCTTCCACAGCTATTCCATACTGGCTTTAATAATAAATGCTATTGAGGTAACACCCGCACAGCTTCGACCAAATTTTAAAGATACATTTTCTCGCTGCACTGTCGTCTTAAATACTCCAAAACTAAAACACATAGTGACAAGGAGGAGAAAAATTTATCAGTTTCATAAAGAATATATTTCAGATGAGTGGAATCTGTCGGCGTATAATTCATCCTGGTAAAGGTCTAAAAAATATCTCAACGATTTCACGACGCATATAAATTCAGCAGCATATCAGGACGTGTACGCTATCTAACGTCTGCAACAACCACTTTTTGGTCAGTTCTTCCTGTAGCACGTAGCGTAGCCAAAACGACCGAAGAACTTGCGCTATCAGTTGTGCTGCTACGACGGCGTAAATTGATAGAAAATAAGTATGGAGAACAACGCACCCCTACGTTTGATGCTAGCCACACATGCGAATAAGAAATTTACAAAAATTAAACAAGCGCAAAGCTAAGGCAACACAAAATGAATAACCGCGTTCACCGCGGTTGTTAACGGTTGGTTAAGTTAGGTTAGGTTAGGCAAAATAGGGAAATCGACTTCACTGCTCGAATACATTTATATCTTTCATAAGAAATATGAAAAATACAGCAACAAAAATGAATTACAACGTTTACCGCGGTTGATAACGGCCGGTTAAAGTTAGGTTGCAAGTAGCAGGATAGGGAAATCGACTTCACTGCTCTAATTGCGCACTACAATTGCGCGATAAATTTTGCCCTGTATGATAACAGTTATTTCTTAAAGAGGTCGCAAAACAGATGAAATGTCATTCATTAGTACCGGTACGTGAGTGAGCAATTTACCCAGTGGTACACATATGGCTCAACACGCGGGGAACGCGTTAAAGCGATCACTACGTATTGGGACAAATGTGTACTGTTAGGAAATTGCTCATTGATGCACCAATGTAAATGAATAGGATTTCAACAATTTCGCGACCTCTTTTTCAAGCACTTTTTCGTACGGAGTGAATATTATCGTGCTCTTATATTTTGTACATTTCTTATGAAGGAAGGAAACTTATTCGAGCAGGAAAATTGATTTTCCGAATCCATTTATTACAAACCAACCAAATTACCACATATCAATCGAAGTGACCCACCGGTGGTCACTTAGGTGATTTTCATAGTGCTGCTGACCCACCTGCAGTCACTAACTCATTTGTTATTAATACTTAATGAAAGCTAAATAAAGACCCGTTCCAGTTAATGTTTGCTATTTTCAATGTTGATTATCACAATTGACTTTGAATTTGAATTGAATATTGAACTTCAGTTAACCCATCGCAGTTACCGTGTTAACCTTTCGATCCGCACAAACGGATCGGTTACGGCCGCCCGCCCACTGATGCGATTCTATTGGTGCGACGCCTTGCGAAATCGTACGGTTCATTTGTAGCACCGTAGGAATAGCATTGTGTTACCTAACTCACTGCCGATTGAGGCGAATCGCATCGCATCGAATCGCATCAGTTGGCGGGCGGCTTTAAAGCGAGTCCAAATTACCTCAAGACTCAATAAGTACGTCAAAACTTAACCAGATAAAAATACAAGGAACGATAGATGCAACTGAACGACGATCGAGAAAAATGTATTGTGCATTTGCGTACGTCAAAATTTAAGAGGAATATCAGTTGCATATAAACTTAGATTCTTGCACGTATATGTAATGAATTATATTAGTTAAAGCTTTTCTTCTCTATACAACAATATACAAGATCAACCTTGGTTACAATTAGCAAACAAAAATTGTTCACAATACATTTGTATTAGTATATTCAATAGCTGTAATATATTAATTAGAATAACCATTATTTGACTGGTGATCCAATAGACAAAAGGATGTTTTATTCCAATCAAGCCTGATACATATCATCGTGTAAATTGGCTATTAAAATGCCTCATAACTAACGCCAGGACGCCATGACGGTTTCCCCCGGTCAAGACTGGAACCCTTTCCAGACACCTGGGTAGAGTGGGGTATTGTGCTCTGAGTTTTATACCCAACGGAAAAAGTCGCCACATAGCGCCGGGATTCGAACCCTCGACACCTTCACGGAAGGGCAGGTCCTTAACCACTCGGCTATGACGAGCCTGGGACACAACCAGCAACTGACGCTCATAAGCCATCCGTGGCGCACAGGTGCACCATCTAATACATGTATAGCACGTGGGTAAATAGAACACATGAGTATACAGGGCGGACGGAGTTATGTTTGTTCCAGCATGTGTACCAGTTGTGTGTATACAAGCAATTGTATATACAAATGTGTGTATACAAGCATGTGTACTAGCTGTGTGCATACAAATGTGTGTATACAGGCATGTGTACCAGCTGTGTGCATACGAGCAACTGGGTATACAAGCTGTGTGCATACAAGCAACTGGGTATACAAGCTGTGCGCATACAAGCAACTGTGTATACAAGCATGTGTACCAGCTGTATATACAAGACTATACGTATACAGCTCGTCTGTGGCTCAGCCTTCCGAAAGCAAGGCAGCAGTGTCACCAAAATACACTAGAGTAAAATAGTACGAAAAATTGCTTCTGTAGACTAGAGGTTTATCGTTCTATATGTTCAATAGTTAATTGCATATAACATCTCTCGAGGAATGCCTACGGAACGCTACCTACAAGTATTAGCTCCTTAACAAACTTAGAATAATTGGACCACAGAAGTACATCTTTATGCTTTTCTCTCAATATCCTGTACAAACCTTGACGTGGGTTGTCATGATACCCATGCAAGTCTGCCAACTTAGGGTCTTCTGGTCGAAACATTGTAATATGATTTGTTATGATCCGAAACGTTTGTATTTATCATGATATTTCTTAGCTAGGCTGGTTTTCCTTTTATCCTAAAAGTGAGATGTCCCAGATATCATCTTATTTCTTCTATTTCAATAACCAATGTTAAATTCTGTTTCAATTACATAGGAAATAAAATACTTTTTGACGTGACGATAGGATGCTGTGGTTAGCAAGAAATACGGTATAACTTTCAATCCAACCCTTTTCTCGCGATTCTTAAAATTCAACCACCAAGCAGCAATTTAAAACATTAATTACCTACCTTGTTTTGAAACATGCAGACTGCCTTTTGAAACCTAACTTGAGAATGCTGACAGCCTTCTGAAACATACTTAAAAGCATGCAGACTGCCTTTTGAAACATAACTCAAAGAATGCACACCAACTCACGACAAAAAAGTTCAGCATAAGAGCTGACGATGGCATTTACCTTAATATCCGATAATTTCCGGCATAAGGTACACTAGGCGCCTCAATACCGTTTTATATTCCCCAAGAGCTGCGCGTTTCTAGACCATCAGATACAGCGAAGACCTTGGTGGCAACGGTCTACTCAAAATTCACGGATGGGGCTGAATGAATGACGTAATAGAACATACTGGCTTGGGAACTTGTCCCCACCTGCAGGAATATTATACGTAACACTTTGACCACGACGTGCGCCACCGGTGGTACACGAACGCAATTTTCATAAATACTTAACCAAGGCTAAATGAACGCACGATCCAGTCAACGTTTGCTTTTTTCAAAATTGCCTACCACAATTGACTTTAAATTTGAGTTAAATATTGTACTCCAGTTTGACCCATTGCAGTCAAAATGTAAACGACACAGTCGGTCACTGCTACACAACTCAAGATATGGACGGTATGCACGCCACCTTACAGCATCTCCTGGGTTAGTCATCTCTATATACAACAATAAGCAACTTAAATAACTTCTTTTCCAACTTTTCAACTTCACCAACACGTGATGAACACAAACGCATAATAAGTAACATGATATCTATATTATCATGTTGTTATAATAAGCAACATAAAAACCGCGAGGCTACATTCTGCGAGGGGGGCACCAGAGCCACACCTGGACTGTGATGCGGCAGGTCGCAAGTGGCATTAAAACAACATTTCAATAAGCTAAATAAAGGCTCTATTCTTAAGCTAAGTTTTGGACGGCGGAGGCGTTTGGGGACGCGTCAAGTGGGGTCCGTGGCGTAAGATTTATAGGTCCTGGACTTGCGCTTCTCGCCGAACGTGCAGAACAGCAGCATGGAGGAGATCAGGCCGAACAGCTGGAAACGATAATAGCATTCTGTGATACACGGCTTTCCAGGGGGAAGTAGCTCTTCAGTGTAGTGAGTAAACGTGCAGTGAAGAACACCAGACATTGAAAGAAATAGAAACGTTCTTCAGAATGAAACACAGAAGTATGCGGAGAACGAAATATTAGGTAGAACAGCACAAAACGTTGTGCCGGACTATGTTAGTATTACTTCGAACAGCTGAAAATATTAAGAATAACAGCTGAAAACATTCTGTTCAACAGTTGAAAACATTATGTTCAGCGATCGAAAACATCATGACAAACAGCTGAAAACATTGTGCTAAACAACTGAAAACATTTTGTTCAACAGTTGAAAATACTATGTTTAACAATCGAAAACGTCATGCCTAAGAGCAGAAAACAGTATGCCAAACAGCTGCATGTAAAAATAACAGCAAAAATAAGTAATTGCTGAAATATTAATAAACAGCTAGGAATATTAGGTAACAAATGAAATATTAGGTCACATCCAAGAAAATTCGGTTAAACACCTATTTGAAGTACGTATTATGAAAATTCAAGCACGAAGTACACACATACATTCAAGTACTGCAGCAGACAGCGTTTTGCGTCATAGAACTTAGTATAAATCAAATACGCCAACAGGAGCAGGGATATAACTCGGTGGACTGTTAAGAAAAAACCATTGGGTGGTGATATGAAGGGTAAATTGCTCTCAGTAAGAACTAAAGTTACCCTACACTGGGCATTGAGGGGTGCGGAGTGACTCCATTTTGGATTGCAGTGTCCCAATGAGAGCCATCAGCCCCCCACCTGCAGGAAGACCCCCACTAAGACCCGTCCAACTGCAGGAAGGCCACAATGAGGGCCACCAGCCCCAGGGAGACCCCCCCCCCCCACCTTCCGAAAGACCCTAGCAGACCCCACCGGCAGGAAGACCCCAGCAGACCCCCACCTGCAGGAAGGCCACAATGAGGGCCACCAGCCCCAGGAAGACCCGCCCCACCTGCAGGAAGACCCCCACTTGCAGGAAGGCCACAATGAGGGCCACCAGCCCCAGGAAAACCCGCCCCACCAACAGGAAGGCCCCAGCAGACCCCCACCTGCAGGAAGGCCACAATGAGCGCCACCAGCCCCAGGACGTGGAGGCGCTGCGCGAGCCACAGCCTGACGGCGTCGTAGCAGCCCGACGCGTGCACGCGGGGCGCCGCCCTCGCCGACGCTCTCAGCTCTCCCAGCTCCCCCTTGCGCCCGCAATCTGGGGGCGACGCGAGGGTTAGGGTTTTGATACATTAAGGAGAGATAGATAGATGGAAAATAGAAATGAGGTAGGTAGATGGATGGATGGATGGATGGAAAATAGAAGGTAGGTAGGTAGATGGATGGATGGATGGATGGATGGAAAATAGAAGGTATGTAGATAAATAAAAAGAGATTACCAGAGTTTTCCGGTTTTTTGCTATGAACATAGGAGTTGTTGAGAGGAGGAATTGTGAGTTGTTGAGAGGGGGAATTGTGAGTTGTTGAGAGGAGGAATTGCGAGTTGTTGAGAGGGGGAATTGTGAGTTGTTGAGAGGGGGAATTGTGAGTTGTTGAGAGGGGGAATTGTGAGTTGTTGAGAGGGGGAATTGTGAGTTGTTGAGAGGAGGAATTGCGAGTTGTTGAGAGGGGGAATTGTGAGTTGTTGAGAGGGGGGAATTGTGAGTTGTTGAGAGGGGGAATTGTGAGTTGTTGAGAGGGGGAATTGTGAGTTGTTGAGAGGGGGGAATTGTGAGTTGTTGAGAGGGGGAATTGTGAGTTGTTGAGAGGGGGAATTGTGAGTTGTTGAGAGGGGGAATTGTGAGTTGTTGAGAGGGGGAATTGTGAGTTGTTGAGAGGGGGAATTGTGAGTTATTGAGAGGGGGGAATTGTGAGTTGTTGAGAGGGGGAATTGTGAGTTGTTGAGAGGGGGAATTGTGAGTTGTTGAGAGGGGGAATTGTGAGTTGTTGAGAGGGGGGAATTGTGAGTTGTTGAGAGGGGGAATTGTGAGTTGTTGAGAGGGGGAATTGTGAGTTGTTGAGAGGGGGAATTGTGAGTTGTTGAGAGGGGGAATTGTGAGTTGTTGAGAGGGGGGAATTGTGAGTTGTTGAGAGGGGGAATTGTGAGTTGTTGAGAGGGGGAATTGTGAGTTGTTGAGAGGAGGAATTGTGAGTTGTTGAGAGGGGGAATTGTGAGTTTTTGAGAGGGGGAATTGTGAGTTGTTGAGAGGGGGAATTGTGAGTTGTTGAGAGGGGGGAATTGTGAGTTGTTGAGAGGGGGAATTGTGAGTTGTTGAGAGGAGGAATTGTGAGTTGTTGAGAGGGGGAATTGTGAGTTTTTGAGAGGGGGAATTGTGAGTTGTTGAGAGGGGGGAATTGTGAGTTGTTGAGAGGGGGAATTGTGAGTTGTTGAGAGGGGGAATTGTGAGTTGTTGAGAGGGGGGAATTGTGAGTTGTTGAGAGGGGGAATTGTGAGTTGTTGAGAGGGGGAATTGTGAGTTGTTGAGAGGGGGAATTGTGAGTTGTTGAGAGGGGGAATTGTGAGTTGTTGAGAGGGGGGAATTGTGAGTTGTTGAGAGGGGGGAATTGTGAGTTGTTGAGAGGGGGGAATTGTGAGTTGTTGAGAGGGGGGAATTGTGAGTTGTTGAGAGGGGGAATTGTGAGTTGTTGAGAGGGGGAATTGTGAGTTGTTGAGAGGAGGAATTGTGAGTTGTTGAGAGGGGGAATTGTGAGTTGTTGAGAGGAGGAATTGTGAGTTGTTGAGAGGGGGGAATTGTGAGTTGTTGAGAGGGGGAATTGTGAGTTGTTGAGAGGGGGGAATTGTGAGTTGTTGAGAGGGGGAATTGTGAGTTGTTGAGAGGGGGAATTGTGAGTTGTTGAGAGGAGGAATTGTGAGTTGTTGAGAGGGGGAATTGTGAGTTTTTGAGAGGGGGAATTGTGAGTTGTTGAGAGGGGGAATTGTGAGTTGTTGAGAGGGGGGAATTGTGAGTTGTTGAGAGGGGGAATTGTGAGTTGTTGAGAGGAGGAATTGTGAGTTGTTGAGAGGGGGAATTGTGAGTTTTTGAGAGGGGGAATTGTGAGTTGTTGAGAGGGGGGAATTGTGAGTTGTTGAGAGGGGGAATTGTGAGTTGTTGAGAGGGGGAATTGTGAGTTGTTGAGAGGGGGGAATTGTGAGTTGTTGAGAGGGGGAATTGTGAGTTGTTGAGAGGGGGAATTGTGAGTTGTTGAGAGGGGGAATTGTGAGTTGTTGAGAGGGGGAATTGTGAGTTGTTGAGAGGGGGGAATTGTGAGTTGTTGAGAGGGGGGAATTGTGAGTTGTTGAGAGGGGGGAATTGTGAGTTGTTGAGAGGGGGGAATTGTGAGTTGTTGAGAGGGGGAATTGTGAGTTGTTGAGAGGGGGAATTGTGAGTTGTTGAGAGGAGGAATTGTGAGTTGTTGAGAGGGGGAATTGTGAGTTGTTGAGAGGAGGAATTGTGAGTTGTTGAGAGGAGGAATTGTGAGTTATTGAGAGGAGGAATTGTGAGTTTTTGAGAGGGGGAATTGTGAGTTGTTGAGAGGAGGAATTGTGAGTTGTTGAGAGGAGGAATTGTGAGTTGTTGAGAGGAGGAATTGTGAGTTGTTGAGAGGAGGAATTGTGAGTTGTTGAGAGGGGGGAATTGTGAGTTGTTGAGAGGGGGGAATTGTGAGTTGTTGAGAGGGGGAATTGTGAGTTGTTGAGAGGAGGAATTGTGAGTTGTTGAGAGGAGGAATTGTGAGTTGTTGAGAGGGGGGAATTGTGAGTTGTTGAGAGGGGGGAATTGTGAGTTGTTGAGAGGGGGAATTGTGAGTTGTTGAGAGGAGGAATTGTGAGTTGTTGAGAGGAGGAATTGTGAGTTGTTGAGAGGGGGAATTGTGAGTTGTTGAGAGGAGGAATTGTGAGTTATTGAGAGGAGGAATTGTGAGTTTTTGAGAGGGGGAATTGTGAGTTGTTGAGAGGGGGAATTGTGAGTTACTAATTGGGGGAAAATGAGGTTTCCAGTCATTACCTTGGAAAATATAAGTTAATTACTTCGATAATATGAGTTAGTGAGAGGGAAAACATGACATTGTTAAGGAAAACATGAGTTATCCAGTTATCAACTACTCATTTAGTACTATCGAAAATGAAAATGTGCTATTCAGTTACTATCATTGATAAGAAAAATGCTAACTATCAAGCTGCTGATTTTTTACTCGAGTTTCTCGGTAAAAAAATTATCAGGAACATAAGAGTTCTCATAGCTACTGATACCCCCAGCAGGCAGTATCCCCAGCAAGCAGTACCCTCACACCCCCCCAGCAGGCAGTACCATCACACCCCCAGCAGGCAGTACCCTCACACCCCCCAGCAGGCAGTACCCTCACACCCCCAGCAGGCAGTACCCTCACACCCCCAGCAAGCAGTACCCTCACACCCCCAGCAGGCAGTATCCCCAGCAAGCAGTACCCTCACACCCCCCCAGCAGGCAGTACCATCACACCCCCAGCAGGCAGTACCCTCACACCCCCCAGCAGGCAGTACCCTCACACCCCCCAGCAGGCAGTACCCTCACACCCCCAGCAAGCAGTACCCTCACACCCCCAGCAGGCAGTACCCTCACACCCCCAGCAGGCAGTACCCTCACACTCCCAGCAGGCAGTACCCTCACGCCCCCACCAGGCAGTACCCTCACGCCCCTAGTAGGCAGTACCCTCACACCCACAGCAGGCAGTACCCTCACACCCCCAGCAGGCAGTACCCTCACACCACCAGCAGGCAGTACCCTCACACCCCCAGCAGGCAGTACCCTCACACCCCCAGCAGGCAGTACCCTCACACCCCCAGCAGGCAGTACCCTCACACCCCCAGCAGGCAGTACCCTCACACCCCCAGCAGGCAGTACCCTCACACTCCCAGCAGGCAGTACCCTCACGCCCCCATCAGGCAGTACCCTCACACCCCCAGCAGGCAGTACCCTCACACCCCCAGCAGGCAGTACCCTCACACCCCCAGCAGGCAGTACCCTCACACCCCCAGCAGGCAGTACCCTCACACCCCCAGCAGGCAGTACCCTCACACCCCCAGCAGGCAGTACCCTCACACCCCCAGCAGGCAGTACCCTCACACTCCCAGCAGGCAGTACCCTCACGCCCCCATCAGGCAGTACCCTCACGCCCCCATCAGACAGTAACCTACCCCCATCAGGCAGTACCCTCACGCCCCCAGCAGGCAGTACCCTCACGCCCCCAGCAGGCAGTACCCTCACGCCCCCCAGCAGGCAGTACCCGGGTCGGTGGCGTAGGGTGCGGCGCAGCATGACTGAGGCACCCAGGGCTTGCCAGGCCAGGCGTCGCTGTCGTGCCAGTCGCTGGGGCCCGACACGCCACAACACTGCAAAATGTTTGCTTTATTACAGGCAAGCCTGACACATATCTCGCACATTGGGCCAGATACACATCATCTTGTGCATGGTTTTTCAAATGCCTCATAAGTAACACCAGGACGCAATGACGGTTGCCCTCGGTCAAGCCGGTACCCATTTCCGACGCCTGGGTAGAGTGGGGAATTGTGGCTGAGTTCTCCCTTTACCCAACGGGGAAAAACACCGGGCGGCACTGCCGGGATTCGAACTACCGACACGTTCTCGTGAAAGGCGCGCGCTCTTACCACTCGGCCACTGTGACCACTGCAACGTGAGGCCTCCATTACAGTGTAATATGACGGGACTATTCAAAACCGCTTCCTGTGTTCACTAACACAATGCTGCTCTGGTGTCAACTTTACGGTTTCACTAACACAATGCTGCTCTGGTGTCAACTTTACGGTTTCACTAACACAATGCTGCTCTGGTGTCAACTTTACGGTTTCACTAACACAATGCTGCTCTGGTACCAACTTTACGGTTTCACTAACACAATGCTGCTCTGGTACCAACTTTACGGTTTCTTTTGACCTCTCAAGCTCTGTATGCGAAGTGGCAAATCCATACTCTGTACCTCGTATTTCGTAACATAATGTCCAGGATTCAACTTTGCATTTCTCCAAGCTCTTTGACCGTGGTCACCGCGGTCTACAGATAATGAGAGTTCTCCTTCTTTGTGAAAAGCCGCCGGTTCGAGACCTGGCAAACAAAATTGGCGTTCTTCCCCGTTTGGACAATAAAGGACTTAACAATTCCTACGGGTGCCAGGTGGTCACCCGTCGCCTCACCCACCTGGAAGGCAACATGCAGGCGGTGCCAGGTAGTCACCCGTCGCCTCACCCACCTGGAAGGCAACATGCAGGCGGTGCCAGGTAGTCACCCATCGCCTCACCCACCTTGAAGGCAACATGCAGGCACCGCCCGCCTGGAAGGCAACATGCAGGCGGTGCCAGGTAGTCACCCGTCGCCCCACCCACCTGGAAGGCAACATGCAGGCGGTGCCAGGTAGTCACCCGTCGCCTCACCCACCTGGAAGGCAACATGCAGGCGGTGCCAGGTAGTCACCCGTCGCCCCACGCACCTGGAAGGCAACATGCAGGCGGTGCCAGGTAGTCACCACCGGGTCCTGCTCGCTGAGGTTGCCAGCTGCCCGCAGCCCCGCCCGCAGCTCGCTGGCGATGGTATCACCCAGCTGGGTGCGGTGGGCGAACAGCACCGCACCCGCCGTCACCTCCAGCGCGAACACACCCAACACCAGACAGAAGTACTGCACGAAGGCAGACCAGTTGATAATGGCCGAGTGATTATAAGAAATAAGACAAAATTCAGATATACATAACACCTTTACATTCAAATTTTATTCTTTCCCGGACCTACGTCGTGTGTTAAATTAAGCTCCCACCGCCAGGCAGAAGTACTGCCTACGAGTTAATAATGGCTCAGTGATACTGAGGAATCAGGCAAAAGTACCGCACGCAAGCAGCGTTCGTGAGAAATTTGAAGTAACCAAGCTATAAACTTGTAGTAAGAAGGCCTCCAAATCGCAGTAGTGTCGGCGTCAGGGCAGTTCACCGCAGCACCGAGGCTACCAACTGCGAAGCTCCATCCGTGACATACACACCAAAAAGAGCTAGTGCGGTCTAGGACATTTTTGCGCAGCCGTTGCGCTGCGCCGGCGCTGCCAAAGGCCCTACACTGCACAATATTACCTGCATGATACAACACCACGTCCTATACAGCCCCTCCACACAACTCCGCGTTTACACTAATCCGCTTTATTAAAAAACACAGGAGCAGCAACCAGGGCTTAGGAAGCAAGCCCACAGCAAAGTCGTAAAATTTTACGACGGCCTAAATTATGACAAGAGTTACTACACAGGCCCTCAGCGCCGTGCCCCATAGTCGTAACGTACGACAGAGTTACGAAGGGGCCTGGCAACGCCGTACGTAAAAGTCGTAACTTTCGACGCGGTCCCGCAATGTTGTACATCAAGGCATTAGCTCACCACGTAATGTACGCAGCAGTTTTGGTGGCGGGGTAATGTAGGTGGCATTTTTGGTGGCTTGGTAATTGTTTGATGTGTGGAGACTTGCCCGCAGGAGGGAAATCGGGCACGGTAAAGCTTGAGTTGGGTGCAGTTTTTTATACGCTACCTTCATAAAATTTTTGAAACAGATACTGGTCTGGCCGGCGGTAACCTTCACGGCGTCCAGACATTAGCGTTAAACATTTTGTTTTTCGTATAGAACCCTCCATCATTATATACAGTCGAGTCGTGGAAATGGTTTTCAGTTTCTTAACCTAAAGAGAGCAAGTAATGGAAGCGCAAGCTCATTGAGCTTGCGTCTTTTCACATAGCTAAGTATCACCAGATGAGCTGCGTAAACTTTGGTAAAAAAACACCGCGAGTGCAGGACTGGAATTGAACACGGGTCTTTCCCACACAAAAATGAGAGGCTCAACGTTCAACCCGCGGAGAAGACAGGATTTTGAGGGCGTTTGACTAACAAAATACAATTAACATTATAAAAGCCATATAAAAAATGAATTAGAAAATTAATATTTGAACAATTTAAATTCCAAATATTTAAATTCAAATTTTAAATTTACATTAAAAAAGTAACAAAATTTTTATTTTAATTCCAAATAAAAATTATATTTTTTCATTGTAAATAAAAAATTACATTATTAATTAATTTCAAATAAAGCTTTCAAGTTCTTTTCAATAAAAATGTTGAATCTATTTCAACAAAAACAATTTAAATAAAAATGAAATAATATTTTCATTTACTATATTTGAATAAAAAATAGAACGTAACAATAATTCATTTATGTATATATCAACAACAAGAACACAACAGCACCAGCATCAGTCCCTCACCGAGACGATATTTTCACCCATAAATACAACAAAAGCAACAAACAGAAACATAACAATTTTACCTATTTATAAAAGACAACAAAAACAATAAACAATAAAGAAAACAATAGCACCCACCGACACGAGGAGGCAGCGGCTGAAAACAAAACAAACATAACAATTGTTCACCTGTTAATATACCAACAACAAAAATAGCGCTAGTCTCCCACCGACACCAGCAGGCAGCGGCTGTGGCACAAGCTGCCGCAGCAGGCACAGACACACCAACACAACACCACACCAACACAACAACAACATCAACACTACACCAACACCCACCGACACCAGCAGGCAGCGGCTGTGGCAGCGGCTGTGGCACCAGCTGCCGCAACAGGCACAGACACACCAACACAACAACACAACAACAACACCAACACTACACCAACACCCACCGACACCAGCATGCAGCGGCTGTGGCACCAGCTGCCGCAGCAGGCGCAGAAGGAGAGCACGAAGGTGGTGATGCCAGCCGCGATGCACAGCGAGTCCGCCGAGATGGCCTCGTAGTGATGCAGCAGTGATGCGTAGCCGCCGTATGATGCCCGCAGCCAGATGCCCGCGCCCAGCACCGCACAGCCCAGCAGCTGCAATGGGTCGTGTGGGATGTGTGATGCTGAGTGATGCATCAAGTGATGCGATGTGAGATACTATGTGATGCATTGCAAGATGTTATGTGATGCGTTGCGAGATGAGTAGTGTTTCAACTCTATGTGATGCACCGCAAACACACAAACCGCGTTCATGCAGCATTTGAGCGCTCATGCGTATCACTCTCACCCATATCACAACCCTACACAAATATACTCATACATCTACACGCCTAAAACATACACACTCACACACCTACCAACTTAGACACTTATACACTTACACGCCATAAACCTACACACCAAAAACATACAAAATTTAAACATCCATACACCTTCACGCATATGAACCTACACCCCCACACACCCATACATCCACACACCCCCACACAACACACGGACGGCCGGAAGCAGCCCTCGGTGCTGAGTGCTGCCCTCCATCTCCGCCTCTTGACGGCCCTCAGCTGGTGAGGGGCGTGGTGTGTGAGGGTACGAACGATGGTACGAGGGTATAAACGGTGGTACGTGAGGGTATAAACGGTGGTACGTGAAGGTATAAACGGTGGTACATGAGGGTACAAACGGTGGTATGTGAGGGTACAAACGGTGGTATGTGAGTACAAACGGTGGTATGTGAGAGTAGAAACGGTGGTATGTGAGGGTAAAAACAGTGGTATGTGAGGGTACAAACGCAGGTATGTGAGGGTACAAACGCAGGTATGTGAGGGTACAAACGGTTGTATGTGAGGGTAAAAACGGTGGTATGTGAGGGTACAAACGGTGGTATGTGAGGGTACAAACGGTGGTATGTGAGGGTACAAACGGTGGTATGTGAGGGTACAAACGGTGGTATGTGAGGGTATGAACAGTGGTATGTGAGGGTATGAACAGTGATATGTGAGGGTATAAACGGTAATATGCGAGGGTATAAACGGTGATATGTGAGGATAAAAGCGGAGGTTTGTGAGGGTACAAACGGTAGTATGCGAGGGTATAAACGGTAATATACGAGGGTTTAAACGGTGGTATGTGAGGGTATGAACAGTGGTATGTGAGGGTATAAACGGTATTATGCGAGGGTATAAATGGTGGTATGTGAGGATAAAAGCGGAGGTATGTGAGGGTACAAACGGTAGTATGCGAGGGTATAAACGGTGGTATGTGAGGATAAAAACGGAGGTATGTGAGGGTACAAACGGTGATGTGTGAGGGTACAAACGGTAGTATGCGAGGGTATAAACGGTGGTATGTGAGGATAAAAACGGAGGTATGTGAGGGTACAAACGGTAGTATGCGAGGGTATAAACGGTGGTATGTGAGGATAAAAGCGGAGGTATGTGAGGGTACAAACGGTAGTATGCGAGGGTATAAACGGTGGTATGTGAGGATAAAAACGGAGGTATGTGAGGGTACAAACGGTGATGTGTGAGGGTACAAACGGTGATGTGTGAGATTTACGTCAATATTTTGCCTTTAGGAAAGTCTAACTATAAATAAAATTGTAAAGATAGTCACTGTTAAAATAGACATCATTTCTTAGCGAGTTCAACATATCAGAACTAAAAATATGCACAAAAGGTGAACGTTTCGACCACAAGGGTCATCTTCAGCATCTGAGGAAGCCCAGTTATTTTCATAGAGTTGAAAAATATACATTTGAATGGTTAACATTTGTAGTTGCAAACAGGAAATTTGCAAGGGTATGATTGTGCATTATTTAAAACAGGTTTGTCATTCATGATAAAATGAGACTCTAAAATTTGAAGATCTTTTTAACTAGAAGAGGTTGCAATTATCTGGAAATCGTCTAAACGAACCGACAAGGAGAAGGAATGAAAGATTGAGAGGGAGAAGCAAGAGGCCTATTAGTTCGAAAGCTTCGTCCGGCATACTCTGCTACACGAACACGCAATGCCCTTTTTATGGACCCAACGTACTCAGACGCACACAGTGCGCAACGATACTTGTAGACGACTGAAGAGAGCAAAGCCTTCGGAAGCTAATCTTTGTAATTGAAAAAAGAATTGATTTTGCATGCATTTTTGTATGCGCTGTGTGCACTTAGCGTGAAGAGAGCAAGCAAGAAGCAGGCGGCTGGCACAGACCCAGGTGACGGCGTTGAGGACACACAGCGTGTTCCTGATGCACGTGATGCCCGTCCGCTGCCCCAGCATCCCGCCCGCGTCGCCCTCGTGCGCGTCTCTGCACGTGCTTCTCTGAGTACACTTATGGACGTGTACAGTGTACGTATGTACACTTATGCACGTGCTTTTCAGTGTACACTTATCCACGTGTACACGTCGGTTTGCACACTTCTCCACGTGTACAGTGTACACTTATCCACGTGTACACGTCGTTCTGCACACTTCTCCACGTGTACAGTGTACACTTATCCCCGTGTACACGTCGGTCTGTACACTCACGTCACTGTTCTTAAGAAAATTACTTCCGACGTCTCACGTGGAAAATTCGCTAACCTCAACATTTTGTGGCCGTAAAAATACTTATAAAGCATAAGAAAATCTTGCTAAAAATAGCTGCATGTTTCCTTCCCTAGCGCACCTGTGAATTCAAGGGAGAAAATATTAAAGCTTTCATTTCAACGAGTTGATGCGTTGGTTAAATAAACAATAATTTAGGCAAATTCATTCGATCAATTAACCGTTTAGTTTACTGAAGAATGGTTTATTACCCGACATATTCATTATGTAAATCCTACATCCTTTATTCTAAAGCCCTGCACCATTTATCGTTTACATCCTTTATCCTATAACCTTGCTTCATTTATCGTTTACATACTTTCCCCTTTACGTCCGTTATCGTCTATCATTTATGTTTAATTCTAAAAGCTTTACATCTTTTACTTTATAGCATAGTTGCGAGTTTGCGACGCCGAGATGGTTCTTGGAACAGCAGCTGTGTGAGGCGCTGCATTGTGTGTGTGTTCGTGAGTTTGTTGACACATTGTGTTCCAGTGTTGCAACACGCTCAGCAATACCTCAAGTGAGCAACACGCTCAGCAATACCTCAAGTGAGCAACACGCTCAGCAATACCTCAAGTGAGCAACACGCTCAGCAACACGCTCAGCAACACGCTCAGCAACACGCTCAGCAACACGCTCAGCAACACGCTCAGCAACACGCTCAGCAACACGCTCAGCAACACGCTCAGCAATACCTCAAGCACCAGTAACACCAGCACCGGACGTTCCAACACTAAAAGTACTAGTAAAAACACCAGAAAACAGTACTGGCACCATCACCAAAATAACCAGTTCTTGTACCATCACCAAAATAACCAGTTCTTGTACCATCACCAAAATAACTAGTTCTTGTACCATCACCAAAATAACTAGTTCTTGTACCATCACCAAAATAACTAGTTCTTGTATCATCACCATAAATACCAGTTCTTGTACCATCACCATAAATACCAGTTCTTGTACCATCACCATAAATACCAGTTCTTGTATCATCACCATAAATACCAGTTCTTGTATCATCACCATAAATACCAGTTCTTGTACCATCACCATAAATACCAGTTCTTGTATCATCACCATAAATACCAGTCCTTGTACCATCACCATAAATACCAGTCCTTGTACCATCACCATAAATACCAGTTCTTGTACCATCACCATAAATACCAGTTCTTGTACCATCACAAGAAAAAAAAACAGTACTGGTACCATCACCATAGATACCACTACTGGTATTAGTACCAGAAACACCAACACTAAAGTACCAGTAACAATACCAGAACTACCAGTACCAGAACTACCAGTACCAGTACCACCATCACCAACAAAGAAGCCCTTCACGCCGAGTCCCCCTGACGTGACGGGGGAGTAAAACCCCGCCCTCCCAGGGAATAGGGAGGGAGGGGGGACACAGAGAGGCTCAGTCTCGAGGGTCAGTGACGATCTCGCTACTGAGTGTTGACCCAGCCGCTCCAACTCCACTTATGGTGCCTTCACTCACCTAGCGTGTAAATAAATACGTAGCATTTGAAAGTAATTAAATCTACCTTATTTTTGCGTTTCAGAATAAATCAAAGCAGTAAGGAGTTCCCCAGCTAGCATCTAAATAAATATGTCATTTGAAAGTAACTCAATCTACCGTATTTTTGTATTTAGAAATCAGTGAAAGGGTCGAGGAGTTAATATGCTTCTCAGGGATATTAAGCAAATCAAAGCGATGTGAAGTTCTCCACTTGATCGATATTTATGACTAACCCGATATTTTATGTAGTATTTTACAATGTGTAGCGGTATTTTCCATAATATTTTATACTATACGCAATGAAATACATTTTTAAACATTGAAGCGGTGTAAAATAAACTCAAGCGGAATTATTTCCTGAAGATAAATTGCAACGTACAGAAAAGCTTAACAAGTAACAGGGAAATAAATTTCTTAATCAACATAAAATTGATAGATTAGATTATAGGTCAGTTTAAGCCTCCCTAACCGCTTCAAAAAAAGAGCGTTTCGAAGAGAGGAAGAAGGAAGGCTCCATTTAGTATGGAGTAAAGGGAACGCGGAATCTAAGCTAGAAACAGTAAGTTGAGAAAGAAGATTAAGAAACAAGCTCAAAGTCGAAGAAGAAAGAAGTAGGTGCTGAAAAAACAGGACAGTAGTGAACCGAAAAAAGATGGTCCTTAACAAAAAACAATTTACTTCAACAAAAAGAAGGCCTACCTAACTCTCAGCTCGGGCGCTCACACTTTCCCCCTGGGAGCGCAAATTCCCATAGATACAATAGTTGTATCCCCCTGAGGGGACACAGAAATTGATAATACAGCAGCATGAACACTAAGGATTTTGTTCTCTTGGGTGTTTACGCTGTGACCAGGCGCACCACTAGATCAAATGACACATGAATTTGCATTATATCAGGCATGATTAAATCTTCAATAACCACAAAGATGATAAGAACAGCTGAAGTTCTTTGCGTGGGCGTGCGGTAACCTTTACAGAATATTTGCAGAGCACATTGCACCTCCAGTGCATGTTGCCACTGACGCCCCTTTGTTGGAGATGGCGATGACTTTTAAGTCATCATGCTCGCTAATAATTAGATTAGTACACATGCTTTAGAGGCCGACTACAAGTTATGTTAAATAGTACACAAAAAGTTAGAGTACAAATTACATTCCATTATCACAACGTCGACTAAAATGATGAAATTACACATATTAGAGTCAGACTACAACTCATGTTTAATGGTGCACACAAAAGCCAACTATGAATTATGTTTAATAGCACTCATGCTACAGAGGCCCCACTATAAGTTATGTTCAACTATCACAACACCGACTCAAATGATGATAGTACAAATTTTGTTAAATTAACACAACACCGACTCAAATGATGCTAGTACAAATTATGTTAAATTATCACAACACCGACTCAAATGATGCTAGTACAAATTATGTTAAATTATCACAACACCGACTCAAATGATGCTAGTACAAATTAAGTTAAATTATCACAACGTGTACTAAACTGATGGTACAAATTATGTTCAGTTATCGCTAAAATGAAGAAGCAAGAAGCTTGAGACAGCAGAAGCTGCCGCACGCCTCCCACTAGGGCTTCCCTCTCCCAGCCTCTCACCTCGCCTCTCCCACTCGAGCTGCATAAACAAGCTCTGAGCCTCCGCCTCTCGCGGTATACACGGCCTGCCTCGTTAGCGCTCACCCATATTAGCTTAAGGGGGTCAACCCAGCGATTTTTTATTTTGTGAATTTTTATTTTTAAAAGTAAAAAAAAAATAAAAAATTGTTGGGTTGGCCCCCTTAACATGTTCACTACGTTCGGTTAAACTCAAGTTCAATATTCAACTCAATTTTAAAGTTAAAAGTAGTTAGCAATTTTATAAATACCAAACAATAACTGGGTCCATTAAATACTATTTATTTTGATAGATTGTTGAAACTTTTTCAAATGATCAATCGATGGGTCGCTTTGCAGCAGGAAGAACTTGACACGTTGACTACGTACACATTGGTACGCATGCGTATCAGTAGGTAAGTATACAAGTAACATATCACCTTATTTTGCTACCGAATTTTTTAAGCTTGATCTCTATTCAAAATGCGACCATTGAACTCATGTATCAACTTTGGGGGGTTGTCAAATGTTCAGAGGTAAAAAATAAGACAAAATCAACAGAGAGTAAAACATGGAGTAAAAATAACGCGAAACCAACAGTGTTAGAATCAATTGAACGAGTTCCCTCACCGAACCTAACTCGGCTCGTGTTTCCCCTCTTCATTAAGGGCCCACTCACAAGTCCCCCTTCTTCTCCACCCCCACCCCCTCTCTCTCCCCTCCTCCTCTACCCCCCCCCCCCCCATGGGGTCACCACACACACAGGTCGTGTGCGTGACGCGGCGTGTGTGCGTGCAACACGAGCGCCGCGACCTGGGCTTCACCAAATCCGCTCCTCTGCGGGCAAATTGCGTAACCGGTAATGCTATGCTACGATTGAATCGTCAATAAATTAATACAAAAACGCCAATATTAATATAATGCACCAATAAATTTATACAAAAAACGCCAATATTAATTCATTAAAATAATTTTTATAAATACTTCATCAAAGATAAATTAATGTGTGATCCAGTTTATGCTTGCTATTTTAAAACTTGTACACTACAATTGACTTTAAATTTGAGTTGAATGTTGAACTTCAGTTCAACCCACCACGGTCAACGCGTTAGCACGTTCCCCGCGCATTGGGCCACATGCGTACCAGTCGGTAAAGTTCCCATTCACGGACCGGTATAAATGAATGGCATTTAATGTTTTAAGATCTTTTAAAAAAAATAACCTATCATGCGAGACGAAATGTTATCGTGCAATGGTATTTTTCACGTTCACTAAGAAGAAAAAAATGTATTCGAGCAGTAAGATCGATTCCCCTAATCTGCTTCTTACAACCTAACGGAACCAACCGTCAAAAACCGCGGAAATGCGGTGGATGAGTTCAACGCTTTGGCTGCGGCAGGTAAAGCTGGAGTTTAACATTCAAGTCAGATTAGATTATACGGTAGTTTAAGCCTCCCTAACCGCTACAAAAAAGAACGCATCGAAGAGAGGAAGGAGGAAGGCACCATTTAGTATGGGTATTAGGGAATGCGGAATCTATGCAGAAAGGGCACAGAAACAGTAAGTTGAGAAAGAAGTTCATGTAACACGATAAAAGTTGAAGAAGGAAACAGTAGGTGCTGAAAAACAGGACTGCAGTGAACCAAATAAGGTGGTCCTTAACATATCAAAAAAATATTTTATTTGAACAAAAAGAAGGCCTACCTAACTCTCAGCTCGGGCCCTCTCTCACAGTCAAGTCTAACTTGAAGTCAATTTTAGGAAGCAATGTTGAAAATAGCAAACATCAACTGGATCGTGCGCCATGTTGAAAATAACAAACATCAACTGGATCGTGCGCCATGTTGAAAATAGCAAACATCAACTGGATCGTGCGCCATGTTGAAAATAGCAAATATGAACTGGACCGTACCTTCATTTCGTTTTAATTAAGTATTTATGAAAGTTGAGTTTGTGGCAACTGGTCGGTCGCAGCACTGTGAAAATCCCCTCCGTGTACCACCGGCGGCGCACGTTGCGGTCATAATGTTAAATCATTTCCTGCGAAGGGACCCACCGGTGGCCACTGAGGGGATTTTCACAATGCTGCTGACCGACCAGCGGTCACCAACTCAATGTGTACGAATACTCAATAAAAACTATATGGGGCCACCATCTACTTAGCGTTCGTTATTTCCAAAATTAATCTCTAAAATGACCTCTAAATTGAATTGAAAATTGAACTTAACCCGCCGCAGTTGACATTTCAGGACACAATTCTGCCATGAAGACAGGTGTGCATTTGGCAACCTGCGGGGATGCCAGATGCAGGACGGTCTTCATGTTCAAAAAGGGCTTGAAGAAAAATAACGGGGATTTCGCACGGAGGACTTATGCATCCTGTATGTGTGCGGCACTGATGGTTCATGTCACGTGAGGCTTATGTCATTGAGGTGTGTCATTTATACCAGTTGTAATATTTCTACCAGCTGTAACAGGTATACCAGCTGCAACAGGTATACCAGCTGCAACAGGTATACCAGCTGCAACAGGTATACCAGCTGTAACAGTTATACCAGCTGTAACAGTTATACCAGCTGTAACAGGTATACCAGGTGTAATATTTCTACCAGGTGTAATATTTCTACCAGCTGTAATATTTCTACCAGCTGTAATATTTCTACCAGCTGTAATATTTCTACCAGGTGTAATGAGTATACCAGCTGTAATATTTCTACCAGCTGTAATGGGTGTACCAGCTGTAATATTTCTACCAGTTGTAATATTTCTACCAGCTGTAATATTTCTACCAGCTGTAATATTTCTACCAGCTGTAATATTTCTACCAGCTGTAATATTTCTACCAGCAGTAATATTTATACCAGCTGCAATATTTATACCAGCTGCAATATTTATACCAGCTGCAATATTTATTTTAGTTGTAATATTGACTCCAGATGTTTTCATTAGGCTAGGTGTATCCATTACTCCAGGTGTATCCATTACTCCAGGTGTATCCATTACTCCAGGTGTATCCATTACTCCAGGTGTATCCATTACTACGGGTGTATCCATTCCTACGGGTGTATCCATTCCTACGGGTGTATCCATTCCTACGGGTGTATCCATTCCTACGGGTGTATCCATTCCTACGGGTGTCTCCATTCCTACGGGTGTATCCATTCCTACGGGTGTATCCATTCCTACGGGTGTATCCATTCCTACGGGTGTATCCATTCCTACAGGTGTATCCATTCCTACGGGTGTATCCATTCCTACGGGTGTATCCATTCCTACGGGTGTATCCATTCCTACGGGTGTATCCATTACTCCAGGTGTATCCATTACTCCAGGTGTATCCATTACTCAAGGTGTATCCATTACTCAAGGTGTATCCATCACTCCAGGCGTATCCATCACTCCAGGCGTATCCATCACTCCAGGCGTATCCATCACTCCAGGCGTATCCATCACTCCAGGCGTATCCATCACTCCAGGTGTATCCATCACTCCAGGCGTATCCATCACTCCATGTGTATCCATCACTCCATGTGTATCCATTACTCCATGTGTATCCATTACTCCATGTGTATCCATCACTCCATGTGTATCCATCACTCCATGTGTATCCATTACTCCATGTGTATCCATTACTCCATGTGTATCCATCACTCCATGTGTATCCATCACTCCAGGCGTATCCATCACTCCAGGCGTATCCATCACTCCAGGCGTATCCATCACTCCAGGCGTATCCATCACTCCAGGCGTATCCATCACTCCAGGCGTATCCATCACTCCAGGCGTATCCATCACTCCAGGCGTATCCATCACTCCAGGTGTATCCATCACTCCAGGCGTATCCATCACTCCAGGTGTAGCCATCACTCCAGACGTGTCCATCACTCCAGGCGTGTCCATCACTCCAGGCGTGTCCATCACTCCAGGCGTGTCCATCACTCCAGGCGTGTCCATCACTCCATGTGTATCCATCACTCCAGGCGTATCCATCACTCCAGGCGTATCCATCACTCCAGGCGTATCCATCACTCCAGGCGTATCCATCACTCCAGGCGTATCCATCACTCCAGGCGTATCCATCACTCCAGGCGTATCCATCACTCCAGGCGTATCCATCACTCCAGGCGTATCCATCACTCCAGGTGTATCCATCACTCCAGGTGTATCCATCACTCCAGGCGTATCCATCACTCCAGGCGTATCCATCACTCCAGGTGTAGCCATCACTCCAGGCGTGTCCATCACTCCAGGCGTGTCCATCACTCCAGGCGTGTCCATCACTCCAGGCGTGTCCATCACTCCAGGCGTATCCATCACTCCAGGCGTATCCATCACTCCAGGCGTATCCATCACTCCAGGCGTATCCATCACTCCAGGTGTAGCCATCACTTCAAGTGTAGCCATCACTCCAGGTGTATCCATCACTCCAGGTGTAGCCATCACTCCAGGTGTAGCCATCACTCCAGGTGTAGCCATCACTCCAGGTGTAGCCATCACTCCAGGTGTAGCCATCACTCCAGGTGTAGCCATCACTCCAGGTGTAGCCATCACTCCAGGTGTAGCCATCACTCCAGGTGTAGCCATCACTCCAGGTGTAGCCATCACTCCAGGTGTAGCCATCACTCCAGGTGTAGCCATCACTCCAGGCGTGTCCATCACTCCAGGCGTGTCCATCACTCCAGGCGTATCCATCACTCCAGGCGTATCCATCACTCCAGGCGTATCCATCACTCCAGGCGTATCCATCACTCCAGGCGTATCCATCACTCCAGGTGTAGCCATCACTCCAGGTGTAGCCATCACTCCAGGTGTATCCATCACTCCAGGTGTAGCCATCACTCCAGATGTAGCCATCACTCCAGGTGTAGCCATCACTCCAGGTGTAGCCATCACTCCAGGTGTAGCCATCACTCCAGGTGTAGCCATCACTCCAGGTGTAGCCATCACTCCAGGTGCGCACACCGAGTCACAGAGCTCGGACGCCAGAATGTTCCTCGCTGATGTAGGTCAAGGAGCTACAGGGTTGTGGGGCTCGGTTGGGTTGACCCCCCTCACCCTTCCACCCCCGGGTGATGAAATACGCCCCCACCTCACCCCTCCACCTCCTGGTGATGAAATACACCCCCACCTCACCCCTCCACCTCCTGGTGATGAAACACGAGACTCTGGTGATGAAATGCATCCCTACGTCACCCCTATAAACCCCTACACCCCTGGTGATGAAATACACATCTACCCAACCTCAGAACCCCTCTCGGTGATGAAATACACCCCTGGGTGATGAAGCAACGAAGTGATGAAGCGGGTGTCTGTTACATGAACAGTTCAAAAGACGACGGAAGCCTCGTTTCCATCTATTGACTGCGTTTTGGTTTAGTTTATTAGTTAGTTTAAGCCTCCCTATCCTCAACAATGAGATGTAAAGAGAGGAAGGAAGAAGGCACCATTTAGTATGGAGTTAAGGGAACGTGGAATCTATGCAGAAAGGGCACAGAAACAGAAAGCTAAGAAAGAAGTTCATGAAACAAGAAAAAGTTGAAGAAGAAAGTGGTAGGCGGTGAAAAACAGGACAGCAGTGAACCGAAAAAAAGATGGTCCGTAACACAACAAAACCTATTCTATTTTAACAAAAGAAAGCCTACCTAACCTTTAGCTCGGGCCCTCACATTGTCCCCCTGGGAGCGCTAGTTCCCATAGATACAATAATTGTATCCCCCTGAGGGGACTGCGTTTTGGTACGTATGTGTACCGCTAAGTACGTAAATTGCTTATTTAAGTTCCAGTACCAATGAATAGCATTTCCATTATTCCTTTTTTTTAATCAGACTATACCGTAAAAGTTGAAATGTTATCGCGTAATTATAATTTTCCCCCACATGTTAGAAAAGATGAAACGCAATCAAACAGAAAAAACGGCTTCCCAATTCTGCTACGTCCGACCATCAGCAGCAACCGCAACTAACGAGTTAAGATCCAACCTCCCTAGCGATAGTATTTCAATAGATACCTATTGCACTGTACAATGCTAGAAGGTACCTAAATGCGGTACTTGCTAGTGTGCGCATACCTCACGTACTAGCAGGATGTACAGGAAATGTTTTTGATCTCCGTCGTACACAAAAAAAGGCAAAAAAATCAGGTCTATGGCACTTGCTGCAGTGTTGAGCTTACGTTCCTACGTCTGTACGTGCGTGTTTTATCCCACAGCAGCACTCAGTAATCATTTACACGCCTCACATCAGCACACATGTACACACCTCACATCACACGTTCACACGCCTCACACCAGCCCGACACACCAGACACGCGTGAGGCACAGCTGCGCCACAACCGAGTCTATCTGCGCCACAGCGTCGTAAACGCGAGCCGCACACTGGCCTTGAGGCCGCACGTCAAGGCCAAGACGCGCCTTGGTTCGCTCAGACCTTGGGGGCTCCAGCTGGCGGTGGGCAGACTTTGTCACGCCAAGAAAATGATAACGAGAAATGAAGCTATGATTGACTACATTATATCTAAAAGCTTTACAGTGAAAATTAAACGTTTCGACTCAATGAGTCATTCTCAAAAAATTGCTCAGAAAAATTAAAAAACATCTTAGGTAAATGTATTCGCAAATTATTTGTATTTCGAAATTAAATATTGATATCCCTCAGCATCGGGCAGCCCAACATGGTTGCCAGATGTTGAATGGTTTTTTACGATTTGAAACCGCAAAATTGGATACCTCGGTGGGAAAAAAGGCCCTTCAAATGCCTTTACCCAGCTCAACTTTTTCGCTGGGGCGTCTACGATTTTAGCCGCCGAGGGTAGAGGCTAAATTGGGCGGCTATTCTACCTATTTCTATCATAACATTTTTTAACCTGTTCTATTTTAACAAAAGGAAGCCAGCTTAACCTTCAGCTACAGACCTCTCGTATTCTCTCAGGGAGTGTTTTTACCAATAGATACAACAGTTGGTTGTATCCCCCTGAGGGGTTGGAGTTAGAGGTTACGTGTAACCATAAGGCGCTTTTTTTCTCTGAAAATTATAATACAAGTTAGTTTAAGGCTCCCCAGCCACAAAAGGTGTTCCAAAGAGAGAGCGGAAGGCACCATTTGCTATGGAGTTAGGGAACATAAAATAGCGCAACTCTGGCACAGCTACACTGAGGGCACAACTCTGGCACATCCACACTGAGGGCAAAACTCTGGCACAGCTACACTGAGGGCACAACTCTGGCACAGCTAAACTGAGGGCACAACTCTGACACATCCACACTGAGGGCAAAACTCTGGCACAGCTACACTGAGGGCACAACTCTGGCACAGCTACACTGAGGGCACAACTCTGGCACAGCTACACTGAGGGCAAAACTCTGGCACAGCTACACTGAGGGCACAACTCTGGCACAGCTACACTGAGGGCACAACTCTGGCACAGCTACACTGAGGGCACAACTCTGGCACAGCTACACTGAGGGCACAACTCTGGCACAGCTACACTTAGGGCACAACTCTGACACAGCTACACTGAGGGCACAACTCTGGCACAGCTAGACTGAGGGCACAACTCTGGCACAGCTAGACTGAGGGCACAACTCTGGCACAGCTAGACTGAGGGCACAACTCTGGCACATCCACACTGAGGGCAAAACTCTGGCACAGCTACACTGAGGGCACAACTCTGGCACAGCTATACTGAGGGCATAACTCTGGCACAGCTATACTGAGGGCGCAACTCTGGCACAGCTAAACTGAGGGCGCAACTCTGGCCCAGCTACACTGAGGGCACAACTCTGGCACAGCTACACTGAGGGCACAACTCTGGCACAGCTACACTGAGGGCACAACTCTGACACAGCTACACTGAGGGCACAACTCTGGCACAGCTACACTGAGGGCACAACTCTGACACATCCACACTGAGAGCAGTAACTCTGACTAAGCTACACTGAAAGCAGTAAACCTACACCACCAAATCTGGAGCAGAATCGCCGAGTGTCGCTTTTCCAGAACACGCAGAGAAATGAACCGCAAAAAATTAATTGGGAAGCGCCGGTGCGGCAGCGAAGTCAGATCACGTTTCTTTTAATTGCCCGGACTGGTCGGTGAGGGGAGGCAGGGTTGACTGGAGTGGCATATCAATGGTGGCAGGCATTGCCAGGCGCATGCCAATGACACTCATGTCAATATATATAACATATTCTTTAACCACACCAGATCTGAGGGAGGCCCTGAATTGCAGCTGGAGGCCCTGAATTGTGGCACGAGCCTCTATGATTATAGCCCCAGTGGCTGAAATTATGGTATGACCCGCTGAAATTATAGCCCCAGTGGCTGAAATTGTGGCATTACCTGCTGAAATTATAGCCTCAGTGGCTGAAATTGTGGTATGACCGCTAAAATTATAGCCCCAGTGGCTGAAATTGTGGTATGACCCGCTGAAATTTTAGCCCCAGTGGCTGAAATTGTGGCATTACCTGCTGAAATTGTGGTATGACCGCTAAAATTATAGCCCCAGTGGCTGAAATTGTGGCATTACCTGCTGAAATTATAGCCCCAGTGGCTGAAATTGTGGTATGACCGCTAAAATTATAGCCCCAGTGGCTGAAATTGTGGCATTACCTGCTGAAATTATAGCCCCAGTGGCTGAAATTGTGGTATGACCGCTAAAATTATAGCCCCAGTGGCTGAAATTGTGGCATTACCTGCTGAAATTATAGCCCCAGTGGCTGAAATTGTGGTATGACCGCTAAAATTATAGCCCCAGTGGCTGAAATTGTGGTATGACCCGCTGAAATTTTAGCCCCAGTGGCTGAAATTGTGGCATTACCTGCTGAAATTGTGGTATGACCGCTAAAATTATAGCCCCAGTGGCTGAAATTGTGGTATGACCCGCTGAAATAATAGCCACAGTGGCTGAAATTATGGTATGACCCGCTGAAATTATAGCCCCAGTGGCTGAAATTGTGGTATGACCCGCTGAAATTATAGCCCCAGTGGCTGAAATTGTGGTATGACCCGCTGAAATTATAGCCCCAGTGGCTGAAATTGTGGTATGACCCGCTAAAATTATAGCCCCAGTGGCTGAAATTGTGGTATGACCCGCTGAAATTATAGCCCCAGTGGCTGAAATTGTAGTATGACCGCTAAAATTATAGCCCCAGTGGCTGAAATTGTGGTATGACCGCTAAAATTATAGCCCCAGTGGCTGAAATTGTGGTATGACCGCTAAAATTATAGCCCCAGTGGCTGAAATTGTGGTATGACAGCTAAAATTATAGCCCCAGTGGCTGAAATTGTGGTATGACCCGCTGAGATTATGGTCCCAGCAGCCAATATTATGGCATAACCCGCTGAAATGATAGCCCAAGTAGGTGAAATAGTTACGAGGTGGAGTAATTACAGCACGAGCCGCTGAAATTACGACAAAGACGCTATAATTATGGCCCAAGCAGGAGAAATAGTCACGATGCGGGGTAATTAAGGACGGTGGAATGGCTACAAGGCGGGGTAATGAAGGGCGAGGTGTTGTAATTCTGGCACAAGCCGGTGAAGTTACGGCCCGAGCTGGAGAAATACTTACGAGGCGGAGTAATTTAGAGGAAGGGGGTTATTAAGGGAGGTGGAGTAGCTACGATGCGAGGTAATTAAGGGTGCGGTGTTGAGGCGACGGGCGCCGCAAACGGGCGCAGCACTCGAGGGACGGGCGCTGATCACAACAAACACGGCGCCCAAAATAGACCTACGACGGAAGCGGTGCCCCCCCCCCCCCCCTCCCCCCCCCCCCCCCCCCCCCTCCCCCCCCCCTGGGGGGTGAGATCATTTCCGTCCCCACCGCAATCGAACTTGCGTCGTCTGCAACGTCACGAGTAGACGTGTTGGATTTAGGACGTCTGCATGACACGAACAGACGCGACGGCGTCATTTGGTACGTCTGCAGCGTCACGAACAGACGTGTTGGCGTCATTTGGTACGTCTGCAGCGTCACGAACAGACGTGTTGGCGTCATTTGGTACGTCTGCAGCGTCACGAACAGACGTGTTGGCGTCATTTGGTACGTCTGCAGCGTCACGAACAGACGTGTTGGCGTCATTTGGTACGTCTGCAGCGTCACGAACAGACGTGTTGGCGTCATTTGGTACGTCTGCAACATCACGAACAGACGTGTTGCGTCATTTGGTACGTCTGCAGCGTCACGAACAGACGTGTTGGCGTCATTTGGTACGTCTGCAGCGTCACGAACAGACGTGTTGGCGTCATTTGGTACGTCTGCAGCGTCACGAACAGACGTGTTGGCGTCATTTGGTACGTCTGCAGCGTCACGAACAGACGTGTTGGCGTCATTTGGTACGTCTGCAGCGTCACGAACAGACGTGTTGGCGTCATTTGGTACGTCTGCAGCGTCACGAACAGACGTGTTGGCGTCATTTGGTACGTCTGCAGCGTCACGAATAGACGTGTTGGCGTCATTTGGTACGTCTGCAGCGTTACGAACAGACGTGTTGGCGTCATTTGGTACGTGTGCAACGTCTCGAACAGACGTGTTGGCGTCATTTGGTACGTCTGCAGCGTCACGAACAGACGTGTTAGCGTCATTTGGTACGTCTGCAGCGTCACGAACAGACGTGTTGGCGTCATTTGGTACGTCTGCAGCGTCACGAACAGACGTGTTGGCGTCATTTGGTACGTCTGCAGCGTCACGAACAGACGTGTTGGCGTCATTTGGTACGTCTGCAGCGTCACGAACAGACGTGTTGGCGTCATTTGGTACGTCTGCAGCGTCACGAACAGACGTGTTGGCGTCATTTGGTACGTCTGCAGCGTCACGAACAGACGTGTTGGCGTCATTTGGTACGTCTGCAACATCACGAACAGACGTGTTGGCGTCATTTGGTACGTCTGCAGCGTCACGAACAGACGTGTTGGCGTCATTTGGTACGTCTGCAGCGTCACGAACAGACGTGTTGGCGTCATTTGGTACGTCTGCAACATCACGAACAGACGTGTTGGCGTCATTTGGTACGTCTGCAGCGTCACGAACAGACGTGTTGGCGTCATTTGGTACGTCTGCAGCGTCACGAACAGACGTGTTGGCGTCATTTGGTACGTCTGCAACGTCACGAACAGACGTGTTGGCGTCATTTGGTACGTCTGCAACATCACGAACAGACGTGTTGGCGTCATTTGGTACGTCTGCAGCGTCACGAACAGACGTGTTGGCGTCATTTGGTACGTCTGCAGCGTCACGAACAGACGTGTTGGCGTCATTTGGTACGTCTGCAGCGTCACGAACAGACGTGTTGGCGTCATTTGGTACGTCTGCAGCGTCACGAACAGACGTGTTGGCGTCATTTGGTACGTCTGCAACGTCACGAACAGACGTGTTGGCGTCATTTGGTACGTCTGCAACGTCACGAACAGACGTGTTGGCGTCATTTGGTACGTCTGCAACGTCACGAACAGACGTGTTGGCGTCATTTGGTACGTCTGCAACATCACGAACAGACGTGTTGGCGTCATTTGGTACGTCTGCAACATCACGAACAGACGTGTTGGCGTCATTTGGTACGTCTGCAACATCACGAACAGACGTGTTGGCGTCATTTGGTACGTCTGCAACATCACGAACAGACGTGTTGGCGTCATTTGGTACGTCTGCAACATCACGAACAAACGCGTGGCGTCATTTGGTACGTCTGCAACATCACGAACAGACGTGTTGGCGTCATTTGGTACGTCTGCAGCGTCACGAACAGACGTGTTGGCGTCATTTGGTACGTCTGCAACATCACGAACAGACGTGTTGGCGTCATTTGGTACGTCTGCAACATCACGAACAGACGTGTTGGCGTCATTTGGTACGTCTGCAACATCACGAACAGACGTGTTGGCGTCATTTGGTACGTCTGCAACATCACGAACAGACGTGTTGGCGTCATTTGGTACGTGTGCAACATCACGAACAGACGTGTTGGCGTCATTTGGTACGTCTGCAACATCACGAACAGACGTGTTGGCGTCATTTGGTACGTCTGCAACATCACGAACAGACGTGTTGGCGTCATTTGGTACGTCTGCAACATCACGAACAGACGTGTTGGCGTCATTTGGTACGTGTGCAACATCACGAACAGACGTGTTGGCGTCATTTGGTACGTCTGCAACGTCTCGAACAGACGTGTTGGCGTCATTTGGTACGTCTGCAACATCACGAACAGACGTGTTGGCGTCATTTGGTACGTCTGCAACATCACGAACAGACGTGTTGGCGTCATTTGGTACGTGTGCAACATCACGAACAGACGTGTTGGCGTCATTTGGTACGTCTGCAACGTCTCGAACAGACGTGTTGGCGTCATTTGGTACGTCTGCAGCGTCACGAACAGACGTGTTGGCGTCATTTGGTACGTCTGCAGCGTCACGAACAGACGTGTTGGCGTCATTTGGTACGTCTGCAACATCACGAACAGACGTGTTGCGTCATTTGGTACGTCTGCAGCGTCTCGAACAGACGTGTTGGCGTCATTTGGTACGTCTGCAACATCACGAACAGACGTGTTGGCGTCATTTGGTACGTGTGCAACATCACGAACAGACGTGTTGGCGTCATTTGGTACGTCTGCAACGTCTCGAACAGACGTGTTGGCGTCATTTGGTACGTCTGCAGCGTCACGAACAGACGTGTTGGCGTCATTTGGTACGTCTGCAGCGTCACGAACAGACGTGTTGGCGTCATTTGGTACGTCTGCAACGTCTCGAACAGACGTGTTGGCGTCATTTGGTACGTGTGCAACGTCTCGAACAGACGTGTTGGCGTCATTTGGTACGTCTGCAGCGTCACGAACAGACGTGTTGGCGTCATTTGGTACGTCTGCAGCGTCACGAACAGACGTGTTGGCGTCATTTGGTACGTCTGCAGCGTCACGAACAGACGTGTTGGCGTCATTTGGTACGTCTGCAACGTCTCGAACAGACGTGTTGGCGTCATTTGGTACGTCTGCAGCGTCACGAACAGACGTGTTGGCGTCATTTGGTACGTCTGCAGCGTCACGAACAGACGTGTTGGCGTCATTTGGTACGTCTGCAGCGTCACGAACAGACGTGTTGGCGTCATTTGGTACGTGTGCAACGTCTCGAACAGACGTGTTGGCGTCATTTGGTACGTCTGCAGCGTCACGAACAGACGTGTTGGCGTCATTTGGTACGTCTGCAGCGTCACGAACAGACGTGTTGGTGTCATTTGGTACGTGTGCAACGTCTCGAACAGACGTGTTGGCGTCATTTGGTACGTGTGCAACGTCTCGAACAGACGTGTTGGCGTCATTTGGTACGTGTGCAACGTCTCGAACAGACGTGTTGGCGTCGTTTGGTACGTCTGCAACGTCTCGAACAGACGTGTTGGCGTCATTTGGTACGTCTGCAACATCACGAACAGACGTGTTGGCGTCATTTGGTACGTGTGCAACGTCTCGAACAGACGTGTTGGCGTCATTTGGTACGTCTGCAACGTCTCGAACAGACGTGTTGGCGTCATTTGGTACGTCTGCAACATCACGAACAGACGTGTTGGCGTCATTTGGTACGTCTGCAGCGTCACGAACAGACGTGTTGGCGTCCTTTGGTACGTGTGCAACGTCTCGAACAGACGTGTTGGCGTCATTTGGTACGTCTGCAGCGTCACGAACAGACGTGTTGGCGTCATTTGGTACGTCTGCAGCGTCTCGAACAGACGTGTTGGCGTCATTTGGTACGTCTGCAGCGTCACGAACAGACGTGTTGGCGTCATTTGGTACGTCTGCAGCGTCACGAACAGACGTGTTGGCGTCATTTGGTACGTCTGCAACGTCTCGAACAGACGTGTTGGCGTCATTTGGTACGTCTGCAACTTCTCGAACAGACGTGTTGGCGTCATTTGGTACGTCTGCAACATCACGAACAGACGTGTTGGCGTCATTTGGTACGTCTGCAGCGTCACGAACAGACGTGTTGGCGTCATTTGGTACGTCTGCAGCGTCACGAACAGACGTGTTGGCGTCATTTGGTACGTCTGCAGCGTCACGAACAGACGTGTTGGCGTCATTTGGTACGTGTGCAACGTCTCGAACAGACGTGTTGGCGTCATTTGGTACGTCTGCAACATCACGAACAGACGTGTTGGCGTCATTTGGTACGTCTGCAGCGTCACGAACAGACGTGTTGGCGTCATTTGGTACGTGTGCAACGTCTCGAACAGACGTGTTGGCGTCATTTGGTACGTCTGCAACATCACGAACAGACGTGTTGGCGTCATTTGGTACGTCTGCAGCGTCACGAACAGACGTGTTGGCGTCATTTGGTACGTCTGCAACATCACGAACAGACGTGTTGCGTCATTTGGTACGTCTGCAGCGTCACGAACAGACGTGTTGGCGTCATTTGGTACGTCTGCAACGTCTCGAACAGACGTGTTGGCGTCATTTGGTACGTCTGCAGCGTCACGAACAGACGTGTTGCGTCATTTGGTACGTCTGCAGCGTCACGAACAGACGTGTTGGCATCATTTGGTACGTCTGCAGCGTCACAAACATTGGGACGTCATTTTACACACGACCATGAGAGGGTTTACCAGAATCTAACGTAGATTGAAAGACGTAGCAGAGATCTTTCTTTACAAGAAATGGTTGTTTCATTGCTACACATAGAACTATTCCCTGATAATAATACGCATCAGAACTTTAGACGTTAACTGCGTTCGCACGGTTGTTTAAGTTAGGTGGTTAGTATAGCAGAGTTTAAAAAACCGACTTTACTGCTCGAAAAACTTCTGTTCTTTTTAAGAGTAAAAAATGTTACAACCCAAAGATAATTTACCTTTTTTGCTAGAAAAAAATTAAAAAAATATTTTTTTTTAAATAATAAACGTGTTGAATTCATTGAAATGCTCTTCATTTTAACCCGATACATGAATGAGATATTTACCTAGTGGTACACATATATCCCAATACGCAGTCAACGTGTTCAAAATCAGCAAATCTAAACACGAAAATAAATTTACGGACTTCATTTTGGCGCATTCCGTCATTTTTGGTGCGAGGGTTCATCAATGTTAACCCTAAACCGAAGACGTCGGAAAAGATTATTTCCCGCAGGCTCGCTTCATTTCCTGCAAGCAATCATTTCCCTCACGTAAAATTCCATTTAAAGATAAAAAATCCTTCCATTCCGTGAAGTGGCAAATCAACCAGAGAATATTTAAACAAAAAAAATCACGCCTGCAGAAATGAATTAATGCTTTCAAGATTTTTGAACTATTCGCATTCCCCATAAAACGAGCGAGATCAGGACAATCGGACTTGAGATCATAACATGTTCAAAAGCCAACATTGTTCAACAGACAACAAACACGGTTCAACAGACAACAAATTTCACGGTTCAACAGACAACAAACACGGTTCAACAGACAACAAACACGATTCAACAGACAACAAACACGATTCAACAGACAACAAACACGGTTCAACAGACAACAAACACGGTTCAACAGACAACAAACACGATTCAACAGACAACAAACACGGTTCAACAGACAACAAACACGGTTCAACAGACAACAAACACGGTTCAACAGACAACAAACACGGTTCAACAGACAACAAACACGGTTCAACAGACAACAAACACGGTTCAACAGACAACAAACACGGTTCAACAGACAACAAATTTCACGGTTCAACAGACAACAAACACGGTTCAACAGACAACAAACACGGTTCAACAGACAACAAACACGGTTCAACAGACAACAAACACGGTTCAACAGACAACAAACACGATTCAACAGACAACAAACACGATTCAACAGACAACAAACACGGTTCAACAGACAACAAACACGGTTCAACAGACAACAAACACGGTTCAACAGACAACAAACACGGTTCAACAGACAACAAACACGGTTCAACAGACAACAAACACGGTTCAACAGACAACAAACACGGTTCAACAGACAACAAACACGGTTCAACAGACAACAAACACGATTCAACAGACAACAAACACGATTCAACAGACAACAAACACGGTTCAACAGACAACAAACACGGTTCAACAGACAACAAACACGGTTCAACAGACAACAAATTCACGGTTCAACAGACAACAAACACGGTTCAACAGACAACAAACACGGTTCAACAGACAACAAACACGGTTCAACAGACAACAAACACGGTTCAACAGACAACAAACACGGTTCAACAGACAACAAACACGGTTCAACAGACAACAAACACGGTTCAACAGACAACAAACACGGTTCAACAGACAACAAACACGGTTCAACAGACAACAAACACGGTTCAACAGACAACAAACACGGTTCAACAGACAACAAACACGGTTCAACAGACAACAAACACGGTTCAACAGACAACAAACACGGTTCAACAGACAACAAACACGGTTCAACAGACAACAAACACGGTTCAACAGACAACAAACACGGTTCAACAGACAACAAATTCACGGTTCAACAGACAACAAACACGGTTCAACAGACAACAAACACGGTTCAACAGACAACAAACACGGTTCAACAGACAACAAACACGGTTCAACAGACAACAAACACGGTTCAACAGACAACAAACACGGTTCAACAGACAACAAACACGGTTCAACAGACAACAAACACGGTTCAACAGACAACAAACACGGTTCAACAGACAACAAACACGGTTCAACAGACAACAAACACGGTTCAATGCAATCTTAAAGCGTTGATCGTGGTGGTTTAAACTGAAGTTCAATATTCAACTCAAATTTAAAGTCAATTGTAGTAAGCAAGGTTGAAAATAGCAAACAAACTAAATCGTGCTGTCATTTAGTTTTGGTCAAGTTTTAATGGAAATTGAGTTTGTGAATACTGTGATGTCAGCAGCATTATGAAAACTGCCTCCGTGGCTACCGGCGGCCCACGTCGCGGTCCAATTAAGTATTGAGCAAGTTTCATTTGCGACTACAATCAACAGTCATACATTCGAGACTACAATCAAGTACTAGATGTATGATTACTTTACGTCGTTGTAGCGGTAAAACTAGCAGTATATGTTCTTCTAGCGAATTTGGCTAGGCTACGCCCTGTAGCACGTAGCGTAGCCAAGTCCACTTGGAAGACTAACGCCTCCAGGCGTTCCGCTAAGACGACTTCAAATGTTCAAAAATACAGACATAGAACCGGCCGAGTAAAGGCTATTTTAAATCAGGCTTTTTAGGACACGCTATTTTGAAGCTCGTGTTAGCATCCTGCTCACATTTTTTGCCCCGCTTGCACCTGCAGCCCGCTCTGTGGCGTGACGAACTGGTTTTGGGAATTTTTTGGAGAGAGGAAGGCCGACCAACCAACCTGATCAAGCTGACCGAGTTATTGTACAGGGATTAGACTGGGATCTATCTAGGATTAGACGGGGATTCATCTAGGATTAGACGGGGATTTATCTAGGATTAGATGGGGATCTATCTAGGATTAGATGGGGATTTATCTAAGATTAGATGGGGATTTATTATTAGATTGGGATCTACCTAGGATTACATTGGGATATATCTAGTATTAGAGAGGGATATATCTAGTATTAGAGAGGGATATATCTAGTATTAGATAGGGATACATCTAGGATTAGATTGGGATCTATCTAAAATTAGATGGGGATCTATCTAAAATTAGATGGGGATCAATTTAGAATTAGATTGGGATCAGGCTGATTAATCTAAGCTACGCCTTTAGATTGGGCAGTACACTTCAACACACCTCACCGCGTAACCACAACTTCAACACATCTCACCGCGTAACCACAACTGTGTTGGGCATCAGAACATCCAGATCACGATCCAAGGAAGACAAAGCCTTACCACGTTGAGTGTGGCGGGTTATACAAAAGTTCAACGTTTAACTCAAATTAGAGTAAATTTCAGAGATCAATTTTGAAAATAGAGAACATTGAAATAGATCGCGCATTCATTTAATTTTCATTAAGCACTTATCGAAATTGAGTTATTGGCTGGTGTTCGGTCAGCAGCATTGGAAAAAAATACCCTCAGTGACACCGCCGGGTCACGTCGCGTTGTTTAAAGTGTTGACTACAATTCAATTAGCGTGTTTCATCAAGTTTTAGAGACCTAAAGTTTAATTCAGGAGAGGTGAAGCCCTCAACTGGCTTCGATCGTCGCCCATTTTATCGAGTTATGTCTCCCGAACAAAGGATCTGCGAGACACAACTGGTGAGCTGGCTCCAATTTTCTATTTCTTTCCAGAATTGATACCGATGCCGCGAGACATAACGATAATCCCAGGTGACGGTACCGCCTCAACCTCGGTGACGGTACCGCCTCAACCTCGGTGACGGTACCGCCTCAACCTCGGTGACGGTACCGCCTCAACCTCGGTGACGGTACCGCCTCAACCTCGGTGACGGTACCGCCTCAATCTCGGTGACGGTACCGCCTCAACCTCGGTGACGGTACCGCCTCAACCTCGGTGACGGTACCGCCTCAACCTCGGTGACGGTACCGCCTCAACCGCGGTGACGGTACCGCCTCAACCCCGGTGACGGTAACTCCTCAACCCCGGTGACGGTACCGCCTCAACCCCCGGTAAAAGTAACGCCTCAACCCCCGGTAAAGGCACCGCCTCAACCCACGGTAAAGGTACCGCCTCAACCCCCGGTAAAGGTACCGCCTCAACCCCCGGTAAAGGTACCGCCTCAACCCCCGGTAAAGGTACCGCCTCAACCCCCGGTAAAGGTACAGCCTCAACCCCCGGTAAAGGTACCGCCTCAACCCCCGGTGAAGGTACCGCTATTCGGTAACGAATTGGATGTGTCACGGTTACGCTTTGGTCAACACATTCGCTGCCGCTGGATGCACATGTGCGTCCAGCGGTCTCAAGTTATAAAGGTTATAAGTAGCCGAGTTTACAAAAACTTTTCTGTTCGAAAAAATTTTATCTTTTCTAAAAAGTATGAAAATGTAATAGCATGATGGTTTTTTACCTTGTATGCTTAGATCTTTCTTAAAAAATGTTTAAATTATTGAGAGGCTGTTTATTCACACAGATACGTAAATGAGCAATTACGCAGTGGTAAATCGGCAGCGAACGTGTCAACATTAGTGAAGATTCCATCTATGTGTGTGTGAGAAGATAACGCTTTTTAAGGTAGTAAAGATTTCGCTCTGATATTAGTAAAGATTTCGCTTTTGATATTAGTAAAGATTTCGCTTTTGATGTTAGTAAAGATTTCGCTTTTGATGTTAGTAAAGATTTCGCTTTTGATGTTAGTAAAGATTTCGCTTTTGATGTTAGTAAAGATTTCGCTTTTGATATTAGTAAAGATTTCGCTTTTGATGTTAGTAAAGATTTCGCTTTTGATATTAGTAAAGATTTCGCTTTTGATGTTAGTAAAGATTTCGCTTTTGATATTAGTAAAGATTTCGCTTTTGATGTTAGTAAAGATTTCGCTTTTGGTGTTAGTAAAGATTTCGCTTTTGATATTAGTAAAGATTTCGCTTTTGGTGTTAGTAAAGATTTCGCTTTTGGTGTTAGTAAAGATTTCGCTTTTGATATTAGTAAAGATTTCGCTTTTGATGTTAGTAAAGATTTCGCTTTTGGTGTTAGTAAAGATTTCGCTTTTGGTGTTAGTAAAGATTTCGCTTTTGATATTAGTAAAGATTTCGCTTTTGGTGTTAGTAAAGATTTCGCTTTTGATGTTAGTAAAGATTTCGCTTTTGATGTTAGTAAAAATTTCGCTTTTGATGTTAGTAAAGATTTCGCTTTTGGTGTTAGTAAAGATTTCGCTTTTGATATTAGTAAAGATTTCGCTTTTGGTGTTAGTAAAGATTTCGCTTTTGATGTTAGTAAAGATTTCGCTTTTGATATTAGTAAAGATTTCGCTTTTGGTGTTAGTAAAGATTTCGCTTTTGATATTAGTAAAGATTTCGCTTTTGATGTTAGTAAAGATTTCGCTTTTGATATTAGTAAAAATTTCGCTTTTGGTGTTAGTAAAGATTTCGCTTTTGATATTAGTAAAGATTTCGCTTTTGATATTAGTAAAGATTTCGCTTTTGATGTTAGTAAAGATTTCGCTTTTGATGTTAGTAAAGATTTCGCTTTTTATGTTAGTAAAGATTTCGCTTTTGATGTTAGTAAAGATTTCGCTTTTGATGTTAGTAAAGATTTCGCTCTGATATTAGTAAAGATTTCGCTTTTGATGTTAGTAAAGATTTCGCTTTTGATATTAGTAAAGATTTCGCTTTTGGTGTTAGTAAAGATTTCGCTCTGATATTAGTAAAGATTTCGCTTTTGATGTTAGTAAAGATTTCGCTTTTGATGTTAGTAAAGATTTCGCTTTTGATGTTAGTAAAGATTTCGCATTTGATGTTAGTAAAGATTTCGCTTTTGATGTTAGTAAAGATTTCGCTTTTGATGTTAGTAAAGATTTCGCTTTTGGCGTTAGTAAAGATTTCGCTTTTGATATTAGTAAAGATTTCGCTTTTGATGTTAGTAAAGATTTCGCTTTTGATGTTAGTAAAGATTTCGCTTTTGGTGTTAGTAAAGATTTCGCTTTTGATGTTAGTAAAGATTTCGCTCTGATATTAGTAAAGATTTCGCTTTTGATGTTAGTAAAGATTTCGCTTTTGATGTTAGTAAAGATTTCGCTTTTGATGTTAGTAAAGATTTCGCTTTTGATGTTAGTAAAGATTTCGCTTTTGATGTTAGTAAAGATTTCGCTTTTGGCGTTAGTAAAGATTTCGCTTTTGATATTAGTAAAGGTTTCGCTTTTGATGTTAGTAAAGATTTCGCTTTTGATGTTAGTAAAGATTTCGCTTTTGGTGTTAGTAAAGATTTCGCTTTTGGTGTTAGTAAAGATTCTACTTCTATAATAGTGAAGATTACGCTTTTGATAATAGTAAAAAGTACACTTTCAATAATAAAAGATTCTACTTCTAACATTGACAAGTTTGCGCTCTCAATGTTAGCTAGACAGTGTGTGTGTTTTCGACTCCAGTGAAAGTTCGGCATTCATAATTGGTGAAGAACTCACTCTTATTGGCTGTCAAAAATTCGCTTTTATTATAAGTAAAGAATTCGCTCTCATTATTTGTTAAGATTCCGTCATTTACGCCAACAACTACATGGTACAGACAAGCACGGTACGGACAAGCACGGTACGGACAAGCACGGTACAGACAAGCACGGTACAGACAAGCACGGTACAGACAAGCACGGTACAGACAAGCACGGTACAGACAAGCACGGTACAGACAAGCACGGTACAGACAAGCACGGTACAGACAAGCACGGTACAGACAAGCACGGTACAGACAAGCACGGTACAGACAAGCACGGTACAGACAAGCACGGTACAGACAAGCACGGTACAGACAAGCACGGTACAGACAAGCACGGTACGGACAAGCACGGTACGGACAAGCACGGTACAGACAAGCACGGTACGGACAAGCACGGTACAGACAAGCACGGTACAGACAAGCACGGTACAGACAAGCACGGTACAGACAAGCACGGTACAGACAAGCACGGTACAGACAAGCACGGTACAGACAAGCACGGTACAGACAAGCACGGTACGGACAAGCACGGTACAGACAAGCACTGCACAACACATCCATTTCGTAACATAAAGCCACGTTTCGACCCAAGACAAATTTTTCAAAAAAGCAACCACTAAATTTTCACGAAATTCACCAAATAGATAACTAAAATAACACTGAAAATGATAGGTTCCGAGAACTTTACGACTCTTTGTAGTTTACCAGCAGTTGAAATAGTTACATAGCGCGGGTTCAGAACAACGTTAACTTCGGTAAATCTGAAGTAGATGACAGTTGTCGATTTTGTAAATTTCGATGCAGTAGCATAGTTAATTAGATCGAAATATACAAGTTTTCTTCCATGCACTTTTTGTCTCAAATGAGTATTTTATTAGTTATAGCGGTAAATGACTTACCGCAACTCCAGTCTTTGAAGCGGAAAGAAATTCTTTGACCGAGTTGTATGGCAATACTGCAATGGCGTCTCGCTTCCAGCGCTCTGTCTTGAAAGACGAAACCAAACCTACCGCTATACCTCGTTAAATACTCATTTGACGAAAAAAGTGTATAGAAGAAAAGTTGTTTATTTCGATGTTATTACCATGTTTCAAGCAACAAAAATTCAAAAATCGATGAGTAGCTGTTTATTCGAGCGCATTCGTCATCAATGACGAAACTAAACTTACCGCTATAAATCGTAAAATACTCATTTGAGACGAAAAGTGCATAGAAGAAAACTTGTTTATTTTGATTCAATTAATTAGGTTCAGGCACCAAAAAGTGGAAAATCGACAACTGTCAAGTCCTTCAGATTTACCTTAACTTCTTCCTATCTCCTACATCGAAAAACAAAGAAAGAAGAAGAAGAAAAAACGTTCATTTTCCAAGTTGCCACATGAGATACATGCCAACATATTGGGTTTTAAAAAGTTTCTTAATATAGGACGTCCAAAAACAAAAGTTCCATAGGAGGAGAACTAATTGACAAACCATCCGAGGTGTACAAATAGATAAGCCATACGAGGCATAATAATAGGCAAACTATACGAGGTGTACTAAAAGACAAAATATCAGAGGTGTACAAATAGATAGACCATACGAGGCATATTAATGGACAAAATATACGAAGCGTACTAATAGACAAACCATACATGGCGCGCTAATAGTCTAACTCTGTCAAGGATAGTTGAATGAGAAATGAGAAATATCATCTCCTGGATATTTTATATTCCAAGAGATTGCTAACAACTTATAAATAATTAGAATGCTGCTAAGGAATTATTCGAAACTTCCAAGTTCTTAGTTGAAATTATCGAAGTAGGAGAAAGACAAAAAACGCTATACCGGAGCAGATTGAAACACCATCGTAAATAACAATCAAGTATTGAGAAAAGGTTAGTCACGAAGTAATTTATAAAGAACATCGCGCAACACAGCACGCACATCTGGAAATGCGCAAACAAACTTCCACTCAAAAATGAAATGCATGGCTTGTTCGGCATACAAATATAAAGATAATTTTAGCACGAGCGCTTTATTTCATTTATCTGTTTATACTTTTAATTTCTTCTATTCACAGAAATGCCCTTCGGGGCCGTGATAGATCGATTTATAAATCATTAAGCAAGCGCAATCAATTTGTTTATTTCTGGAATTTGGTTCAGTGTTAACTGATCGCAGAGCTTTAGGTAAAATGTAGTGTGTCTTGAGGTTTTGCTTTTTGCCAGCAGGTAAAATAGTTACATAAAACGGAAAGAATACAACGACAAAAATTTCCTTGTCAATTTGGTAGGTTCTGTTTGCTATCAACTTGGAAAAAACGTTACGTCGACCGACCAGTTTCAAGACTCAGACGGTACCAGAATAAAATAAACAAATGTTAATGGTTTCGTTCCTCTATAATTATAAATTCAATGTAATTGCCCTGACAATGGCTTGCTTAATCCGTTTTATTGCCAAATTTAATTGCTAATTGCAAGGAAACCAACAATGGGTCACTCTAAACAAACAAATTATAACTAATTACACACATATATTCGTGAATAACTCTCATATCAGAGACGTAATTCATCATACAAACAACGACAAACATGGAAACAGTAGAAGCGCCACACAGCTGAAGCCTAGGGCACTTTTAACGCAACCACTCGTGACGATGGCGCACGGCCAACTGATACTTTCGACCGAAAAAGGGAGAGAAGTTAGCCGAGTACACAAGAGGCAACATCCAGCGGGATAAGATCCTGGAGTTCCCGTTACGCAGGCGTCCAACGCCAAATAATGACAACGGTAACCAAAACCAAGTCATTTTAGCGTCAAAATAGCTCTGTGACGTCCATTTTATATTTAAAATTGAATTTTTACAATCGAGCTGAAGCACAGGCTACAGTGTAGTGCTAGGGAACTATTCTAAAAAAGATCCTAAGGTATGATGGTAGTTGGACTACAAGAAGCACGAAAGGTCTTGCTGCTTGTTTTGAGCATCGTAAAAAAAGTTACTATTCTCTGCGCCAACCAAAGGGGCGTGGCCGATGGGCGCAACAATAAACGAGATAGCCCCACGCAAATAAATTTTCAGGCTAACCCGGAGGTAAACATGCTCGCGGTTGCTAGCAAAGCGGTAATGAAGAAAATTTCCATCCACGTTATTATTTGTTGAGTTGCCAAATAAAAAGCATAGCGCGCAAGTTTTTAAAGCAAATATCTTAGCCTTGTACGAGTGAAGACGTAAGTTATTCGGTTGGTGTTGAAAATAATCCCGAGGTTCCAAAAATGTAGGTGGGTTGAGTGAAGTGGCTTTTCATATCATGCCAAAAGAAAGATGCCTGCGAATAGGCCTTGAAATGCATACTTTAAATCAGTCGTTTCCAACATACGTTTCATTTAGAAATTGCTAGTCAGTAGTGTGGGATGCATAACTCTTTCAAATTCCTAACCCTGAGGGGACACAAACCAAATTACACGAACCAATCCAAAATAGTAAGTTAGTACGTTTGTGCATCATTTTTCATGTACAAAATGCTCTAAAAAAAGAAGAAAACACAGTAAACTGTAATAGAAGATTTATTTTTTAGCCTGTAACGTTAGATTGTCCTGAAAAGTAGAGTTGAAATTTGATTTGACAGAGACAGATAAGTATTTTTTTAGTCAAACTAAATATTCTTAAGTAGCGAAAAATGTTATATCGATTGATTTGAATTAATGGCATTGAGCATGAAAAGATTCCAGGGTTCGAGTCACCAAATTTGATTCCATACTTTGTACCAAAGTTTCCAATGAGATATTTTGGGGCTTTTAAAAAATATGCACTTACTTTGCCCTATAGCAGAAAAAATGTACCGTTTCATCAGCATGGTACAGTTTCCGAACACATTTAACGTATAATTTGCTCAACAGGTGGTAGAATAGTTGAACGAGCTTCTTGAAATTGTGGACGTAAGTAGGTTTGAGTTATGAAGAACGGAAAAAATTATTAAACGGAAATTTCGGAATGTCGCTGCGGTATAGAGACAGTAGAGACGTGAGAACAAAGGAAATAAGAAAAGAAAGGAAAACACTTTATAAAGGTGGTACAAAATCATCGAATGGGTCTACGTAGTGGTATGCGCTAAAATCTCATTGGAAATCTTGGTACGAAGTACGGCAGCAGTTGTGACCCGTACGCAGTTAGAATCGCAATTTATAGTTGAACTGCAGTAAGATCATTAGTTTATCGCACTATCCTTGCAACAATGCTAATTATATCCTTGTTCTTGATTTGTATTTTATAAATATCGAACAATTACCTAAGAAAAAGTTAATCCTCAAGTTGTACGACAACCTATTATGCGAACTTCACTTCATGAAAATTACTCCTCAACTTATTAAAACTTTTTAACGGTGCTTAAGTCAAGGTATGGATAACTGGGGCAAAATAAGTTGAGGTTCGCGTAGGAGGCGTAGGAGGATATAGTATAACTTGAGAATCGACTGCAAACTAAAAACTTCAGTTTTTGTTCAGCATCTGTGAAACAGAGTTTCTTATATTCCCGTTTATTTAACACCAGCCGCGAAAAGTATCGATCCTTGCGGATGGCGGGCTGCAAGTCACGTCCGCCTCAAAAGTTCACTTGGAGTGGCCACACGTAGCACGGATACCAGCTCTACGGCAAACAATATCGAAGCAGAATATCAAGTGTTGTTGTTCGGTCGAGAGAAGCTAATTTCAGATTGTGCAGCTCATGACCAACATACATAATGAACAGAGTTGGGGGCTAGCGAAGAGTTGAATTTTCATTTATATTAAAAAAATGGCGACTTGATGAGTGCTCTGTGAGAGGAACAGGTTTCAGACTTAAGATACGAAACGATAACATCAGCATGGTCCTTCAGTAAATGTCAGCGGGTCGGAGATCGGTGAGAATAAAGACGCTTTAAGGTACCTCCAACTCATCATGTTACTGTCTCCGACAGCTCGTGTCTGGCATCACAGCTCAACAGAGTGCGCACGGAGTGAGAGTCGGCTAGAAATTCTTTAGTTTCCTGTCCACGATCCTCCCCAGGTATGTTGATGCAATGCTCATCATTTACCCCACGCACGACTGCAAAGTTTTCACTTCAGCTTTTCGCACCTCTTTTTCCCACTAGGTCGCCTTGAACCTATCGTCACAGGTTGTGCAAGAGCGTGGGTCTAATTCTTTCAAATGATAGTTCGAAAATATTTAAAGCTATGGAAATAATAATAAATCTTTTGTTGCAGACACTCCTTTGGGGAAAAAACAGCCCCGCTCTCAAAAGGATGTTTTTATTCCAATCAAGCCTGATACATATCAACTCTTGCGTGGGTTTTTCGCGTGTATGCTACACCAGGACGCTATGACGGTTACCTTCCGGTCGAGCGTACAGAGAAAAAAGCCAATTGTTTACAGAGTGATAACGTATTTGAGACCAATTATTTCAAATGCAAAATCTAAGAAGAATAATCATTATAACTTAGGCTATACTCTGATGTGCGCTTACTCATTTTACTCTATTCAGAAAGTGAACTTAACAATTCAGAAAGTGAACTTACCAATAATGGACCCACATTCGTCAAGTAGCTGGTACTGTCCGCATGTGTGCCAATAATAATTGAACGACAGCAAAAAATACTGAGTATCGCTTATCATTTTCAAGAAATAATGTTATCCCTAACATGACGTTAAAATTTATTAATTCATCGTCTGCAATCTTCGAGTTATTTTGACAGTTTGTAACTCACTGATAACTAAATGTGTCCATTGTACTAGACTCAAGAAATAATCTTCTACTGTATTACTTATGGTAAATAAATTGTTTAACTTACGCAGTAGGGAAGACGTTCTATAGTACTTCAGAAAGAAGTTAAAGGTGCAGTTGGGCATACCGCGCGTGCAAATAAACTTGGTAAAAATACAGCGTGCTATAATGCGCTGAGGTGAAATCGCAGCTTCACTTGGTGGGCTAGTCCGCTGTTTTTTGCTGTGATGTGCGCGGCAGATTGACGAGGTGTAGTCGGCGCATGCGCTTGTACGGCGTGGGTGTCGCCTACATGCGCGCGTGCAGCAGGTGCCGCCCTGTCGCGTCCTGTGGAGACGTCGCTCTGTTCCTCACAGAGCCGATGATAATTTTTTTATGTACTGGCGGTCGTCGTGGGCACAGCGAGGGTGCTCAGGAATAAATTCATGTTCCGGTATACAGGGTGGGGAAAAGCCCCCAGACTTTTTTTCAATTTAAAATGAAGGCTGATGATATTTGTCTTCTGTAAAAATTTTTACACTGTAGTTATTTATGAATTACTAATGCAATTTATCAAATAATGACTCATATAATGTATTAATTAATTATTAATATATTGTATCAATCATTTACTAATTTAATCAAATAGGTATTTAATTACTAATGTTATTTTTTAGGTTTATTTATTGATTAATGTAGTTACGTTTCAAGAAGAAATTGTAGTTAAATATTTTGTAGCATTCTGAAAATAGTTACATGCCAAGCCGTATTGAACCGCAGGAGAAACTGCGCACCGCTGCTAAAAGTTTCAGATGAAGACTTTAGAGGGTAATCAAAGCAAAAAAAAAATAGGGCACATTAAAAAATGAACTACTATTTGGTTTCATGGCAAATTCTAAATTAATGTGAGGACGATGTTTATTTTACTACATTATCTTACTGTAGATTTATTACCAATGAACTTAGTTTGTGAACTTTTCCATTACCCTTTAAAAACAAACAACTTAGTTATTTTCGGTAGCTGCAAATAGTTCATCTGCCATAACAACTGAGACATCAAAAGCTCTTTTATTTTCAAAGTAGCTAAAAAAATAGCTCCCCTTCACTTATGACTGAGGAACTAAAACCGCTCTTATTTTCAGAGCAGCAAAAAAACAATTCGCTTGCATTTGAGACAGAAAAATCAAAAGCACCGTCAATAATTCTAGCATCTGCAGAATTATTTTCAAAAATTTTCGCCAGAGAAAGAAAACAGTATATTTTCAAAAAGTTGACATGATTAAATAAAATAAAATTACTTACGTTCACTGCAATGCTGTACTCAATATATACAAATAATACAAACGCTGGCACAACCGAATCATTCGACATTACGCCACCAGCTACCGAAGCAATTCTACAAAGATCACACACAAAGTAAATACGCACACGTTTACGAATGATACGTGTAAAAATTATTAACGATGCTAAATGTCGCATCCCTATAACCGAAGATAAAGGGAGCAATAGAACTTTATTACCCGACATCAGCTCTGACCAAACATAAATAAATTCATGAAATTGGCTTCACTTTATTAAGTCAAAGTTAATTTCCGTTATTTAAATATGTGGGGTATCCTGTGTGAGAACTCACCTAGTGCATAGACTTCAAAGTGCCGTTAATTCTATCATCTGCGTAATAATTCTCTTGCATAGAAACTCAATCGTTTATTTCGACTAGTGATATGGGTATTATGATGCTCATGTGCGCGTGTATCAAATAAGGATCATTACTTTAAAATATTTTAAAACCCAGTGATGTTCATTTTTTGTATCATCATTATTGGAAACAAACTGTTTTCTTTCTTTCCGCAATTCACCGCAGAGAAGTCAGTCACCAGCGCGGTTTAGGTGATGCCGATAGCCGCAGCTGAGCGCCTGCATTATGGCGGGTGCCGGTAGCAGGCAACTCGACACCTCGCAGGTGGGCGGCCACACAGCCGCCATTACTGCCTGGGTCCGGTTACACGGAGTGCATGGCTTTTTATGCAAATTATGAGCCACCGTATTTGTTTCATTTTTTCGATGGATGTTCATGTACATTTGAAGATGCTCTGCAGCATTTTGCGTAAGGTTAGATAAGGTAAGTCCTTATACATGTCGAGACGTGTATAATATTAGGTATTATTATTAGTTAGTCTAAGACACCCTAGCCGCATGATATGTTATCTCAAGAGAATGAAAAAAGGGCTCATTCAGTGTAGAGTTAGGTAAACGGGAAATCTATGCACTAGCTAAGAATACCTTACACATATAATTTAATCAACGTAAAGTGTTGCTGAAGCCGATACGAATGTGTTGGCAGAAAGCGTACACTTTTCTGCCAGCCATAAACGGCAACGTGCATTCATTTTTATCACAATTTACGTTCCACATTTATTTATTGAGTTCATTTTTGTACGCTATTGTTCAACTTGCTAGCGTTTGTATGTTCGAATGCCTCTGACTGGAGCTCAGGTAACCGACTGATCGTCAGTTGGACAGCCATAGGAATATGTAACCAATACCAATGGCTAGTAAACAACTAAAGTTGGAGGATGAAGTTTATTTATTGATATATTCATTATTGGCAATGTTGAAGTTGAACTTTTCTATCCGTAATATTCTGATCGTGTATTGTAATATTGTATTAATTAAGTCATATTGCCTTATGGAGATCGCAATGTTGTCATACTTTGTCGTATTAGAGTAGTGTAACGCAATGTTCATATAACGCTCAGTAACATTGTTACACTGTATCGTAATGCAGTTAGGGAACCTTGCAATAGTCATGTTATAAAGGACTGCAATTTTGTTAGGCACCTAATGTTAAGTTCTACATAAAATAAAATAGTGCATCGTTGTACTGTGATAGGTGCAGAATGTTATCGTGCTTGCAGTGCACCGTAGTTTTTTTTTGGTGTTACGTGTAACGCTTTATCGTGTAACGTAATGTTACTTTATCGTGTAACGCACGGTTGGAGTGCTACGTTGCGTAATGTATCGTTAGTGTAACGAAATTATGTTCGTTTCATAAATTACAAAACCATGAAGCCCTTAGTAGGGAGAAGATTGACTATAAGTTCAGGTTAGTAAAGGGCCGTTTACACTAGGGGACATTTCGGCCGTGAGGTGCGACACGTGTATACGAGGCTCACCACCGAGTCTCATATATGTGTGTTTATACGAAGTTCCTTATTAGCCACGGTAGTTACGAGGCTCTTGAGTGTCGCGGATTACGAGTTCGATCAGAGCGAAGAGGAAACTTCGTACAAACACACACAAATATGGAACTCAGTGTTGAGCCTCGTATACACGTGCGCGCCTCACGGCCGAAATATTACCTAGTTTAAACGGCCCTTAAGTCAATCTCTTACTGACGGGACTTCACCTTTTGCACTTCAAATTAATCTAAGTCAAGTTCAAATTAATCCGAGTCAAGTTCAAATTAACCCAAGTCAAGTTCAAATTAATCCAAGTCAAGTTCAATTTAATCCAAGTCAAGTTCAATTTAATCCAAGTCAAGTTCAAATTAAACCGAGTAAAGTTCAAATTAATCCAACCCTCAGTTGAGTTGAAAAATGACAAAATAATTTGTAAATTTGAAATTTTGTTTTAAATATGGATCTATTGGATGTTATAAGCAAGACTGGTTTCGAGGATTTATTTATACTCATAGATATTTGTATACGTGAAATTCCACTTTATCTCATCTATGAAATCAAATACATGCATGTACAAAATATGATCATTTTACGATATGTAGATTTAATCAATTCTATAATTATTTACTATTCAATATATAAAATTTTTAAGACTTCAATAACTTTTATAATAATCATTTTATGAATGTTTAAGCCTTGAAAGTATTATACATTGAATTGTGAACACACACCAATAAAATCAGTATAAGTTAGAAACGTTTCTTGTATCATTATTGTGTATTGTAAGTGGATCCAACATTTCTTTACATTGACTATCACGGAATTAGAATGTATGGCAACATTTATATTGCTAAAGCAGGAATGTATCTGGATAGTAATGTACAAGTATAAATTGTAATCACACGGAATCGTACATTAGTACTCAGTGAATAAGCGTTTGTATATTTCTTTTAAAGATTAAATCTACATATCGTTCAATGATAACCTTTTGTACTAGCATGTATATGATTTCATAGATGTGATAAAGTGGAATTTCACGTATATAAATAGCTATGTGTGTAAATATATCCTCGAAATCAGTCTTGCATATAACATCCATAGATACATATTTAACACAAAAACAAATTACTATGTCATTTAACACAAATTACTATGTCATTCTTCAACTCAACTGAGGGTTGGATTAATTTGAACTTGACTCGGATTAAATTGAACTTGACTTAGATTAATTTGAACTTGACTCGGATTAAATTGAACTTGACTTAGATTAATTTGAACTTGACTCGGATTAAATTGAACTTGACTTAGATTAATTTGAACTTGACTCGGATTAAATTGAACTTGACTCGGATTAAATTGAACTTGACTTAGATTAATTTGAACTTGACTCGGATTAAATTGAACTTGACTCGGATTAAATTGAACTTGACTTAGATTAATTTGAACTTGACTTAGATTAATTTGAAGTGAAAAAGGTGTAGAGTCCCCATGGTAGATACTGTCGTCACCTCAGCTATAGTCTATCTTTCGGGACTTCATCTAATCATTTTTTTTTCCATCTAACGCGCCCACTTTGTTTCTTGTTTTCATGCATTCTTCATTTTTATCTTTCGTACCCACTTTGTTTCTTGTTTTCATGCCTTCTCCACTTTATTTCGTGCCCACTTTGTTTCTTGTTTTCATGCTTTTTTTTTCTTTCGTGCTCACTTTGTTCCTTGTTTTCATGCTTTTTTTTTCTTTCGGGCTCACTTTGTTCCTTGTTTTCATGCCATCTTCGCTACCTCTTCCTTATTAGCTTGCCGTACCCTTGCGCAAGGTTTCCTGAGAGGGAACACATCTAAGGCACAAATTTTCTAAATTTTCTGTTTCCTATAAAGTCCATACTAATTACGCCCTACTCTCCGCTCTCGTGGGACCGTCTTTGATGCACATGGAAGTCTTTAATTTTTTTTTCTTTCTTTCTTAAGCTAAAAAATAAGGATAATAGGGGATGTAACGACAGCTTTCATTTAGAAACGATAGGAATTATAAGTTGCATAAATGGCGTAAGAGCACTAATTCCCCGCCATACCATACGCCCTACTCTCCGCTCTCTTGAGATCGTCTTTGATGCATATGAAGGAGTCTTAAGCTACAAAAATAATAAGGAAAATAGGGGACGTAATTAATACTCTCATGAAGAAACGATAGGAATTATAAGCTGCAAAAATGACATAAGCACTGGGCATCAACAGTATGTACGGGTGAATAATAATAAAATAATAAGAATAGGGGAAGTAATAAATAATTTCATTGGGAGATGACAGGAATTATAAGCTGAAAAAAAACGTAAGCATCGATGACCACGTAATGTACAGGCGAGCGAAGGCTTAATAACCAAGGTGAGAAATACAACAGATGTCCAGTGAAATCGTACGAAAATTTATTTTTATCAAGAATAAAACTAGGCACATTACAGGGCCTAATTCTTGCAACAACGGAGATTTACATTTATATCCAAGAAGTGCTAAGCAGAAACCTACCATTGAGATTTGAGTACACCGAAATGAGTGAGGTTAAGCAGATTAGATTAATTAATGAAAAAAACTTCGATGATTCAGTATTACGACCACAAAAAAAAATACTCCGGTTGAGAAATAATTGCATTGGTTAACACCGTCCTCGTACTAGATAGGTCGAAGCCACCAATATCGAATCAAAATTACTTCACAATTCTTTTTCAATTATGCCCAAAAATTAAAAAAAAAAACATTAAAAAAAAAATAAAAAAAAAACAAAAAAAACTGTTCTTCTGTCCCAACTGGGACCGTGTATTTACAAATGGAACGGTAGGAGTCCCAACGCAGACTGTATTACAAGTTATTCCAAGTCCCCCTAACAAAAACGAGGTTTTCCAAGACGAGGAAGGCACCAATTAGTATAGAATTAAGAAAACAGGGAATCTATACAAAGTGTGCTCCCACGTCATACGGGTAGAAACAGCAATATTGAGAGAAGTTAACCAAACAAGACAGAAGTTGCAAATGAAATAGGCGCGGAATAAAGAAAGGACAGCAGTAAACCGGGAAAAAATGGTCAGAAATGAAACAAGCACTTCAATTTCAACAGAAGCGCTACTTAATTTAAAGATTTGGATTCAACATCTTCCCCTAGGGAGCACTCAATCCCATATGTACAACAGTTACGCCTCTCTTAGGGGAGAGGGGCAACGCAACCTTCGCTGGATTTCATTTGAAGGAATCTGCCAGGCAAAAATTAAATGTGCAAATGCTGCGCTTTAGTTATCTACCATAATGGGTTGCCCAGCGCAATTGCTTTATACGCTCAATGTTGCATTATTATGGTATTGTAACTCAATGTTACATTGTTTTGTAGCTAAATGTTATTATATCATTATAGTATTGTAGCTCTATGTTACATTATTATTATTGTTTTGTAGCTCAATGTTACATTACTATTGTTTTGTAGCTCAATGTTAAATCATTATTGTATTGTGCTCAATGTTACATTATTATTATTGTTTTGTAGCTCAATGTTAAATCATTATAGTATTGTAGCTCAATGTTACATTGTTTTGTAGCTAAATGTTATTATATCATTATAGTATTGTAGCTCTATGTTACATTATTATTATTGTTTTGTAGCTCAATGTTAAATCATTATAGTATTGTGCTCAATGTTACATTACTATTGTATTGTGCTCAATGGGACCCAAAAAGAGCAGTTTAGAAAAAATAATCATTTTCATGATAGCCGAGTTTCAAGAACCTGGAAAAACTTTTTGAAAATGGCAGCAAGATTAGACCGAGTTAAATTAAAGTTGTAAAATGAAAAAAAGTCAACCCTGCAGTTAGTCGCAGGATTCCGGGATGACAACATGACACTTCTCCAGTATAAAGTTGAACAAAAAATCCGATCCAAGCGACTTTAAAACAACGATAAGCATACGACCGAAGATGGCGACGCAGGTCCAGCAGTCAATTCTACATTTTCAGGCTTCCACAGCCTTCTCAAAGGGTATCAAGTTTACACCACAGAGAAATATAAGAAAGGACGGTCAGGAACAAAAAATAATAGTAATAATGACAATAAACAGCATAGAAACGCAGGTATCAATGCATGCCCTGCAATTGTCGACGCAAAAAAATTTACGTTATTTCTGAAGAAGAAATCTCAGAATCCCTTCATACTTCAGAAGCGTGAGGCTTTCGATAACATTGTGTTTTGCACATCTTCTGAAGTGTAGGCACCAGCACAAGTTAAAATATAATAGAACAGCAATACCCAATACAAGCCAGGAACTACGCTCTCGAATTTTGATGAGTCCATGGGAAATTTGAGCAAGTGATGGCAGATCAATCGAGCACAACTTTCACGCAGCACACTTACGTACGAGAGCGAGCTATGAAAAAGTGGGGTTGCAGCAAGGTTAACATTAATAAAGGTTAGTACTTAGTATACCTGGAAAATTTTTCAACTGTCATCGAATTCGAGAATAAATTAGTCCTGCTATTCTCGAATTAAAAATAAATTTTAAAAAAAATCCGTTCAAAATGCAAATTAAGCCAGAAACAAATCGCATCAACACTTATTTTAAACGTATGAAGTCCGCTCTGACGACTAAGAATAAGGACCAAAGGGCGACTACGGCTATGCTGGCAATGCAACTCAACTGACGGCACTCAACACACCCACAGGCGACCGCAGGACGCGATAAACAGGTTGGCGTAAAAAGAACGAATGGATTTGACCTGCGTAGTAACTGTGGTGTGAGTGAAATAACCATTGATACCAGTCAATTATACTAGGTATAATAACCTATAACTAATTAAAATTATAAAATTATGGATTAATTATAACTGGTATAATTACAGAGAGCCAATCCTACCTTTGAAATCCATGCGTTCCTTTTGCGCCACCTTGTATCTGGAGTGAAGCAAGTCAGGCTATCCCTCGACAGGGACCAGAATTCCAAGCAATTAACGCAGTCGTAGCAGCACAGCTTCCACGTAGGCCACGCGCTACAGCACGTAGCGCAACCAAGTCCTCTTCAAGAAATTCACGTTGCCAGCTGCACTGCTGCTAACACTGTTTGAAACTGTGGCTCTGTCACATGTAACACTCCAGGAAGAACAATGTGCGGTTGTAATTCACAGCAGCGATCGTCCAAAACTCAAATCTGAGCAACATTGATTCCATTTCAACGTACCACGGAGATCAAATACGGGGTACTACTACGATGGTCAGAAACAAGCAAGAATAAATTTAGTGCACATGTTTTATCAGGAAATGTTCACCGTTCTTTAGAAGCAGTAGTGACATACGTTTGTAAGCATCCAACGCCAATTTCGTCATTTTGAAACAAGTACCGGGCAAAATAAAGGTTAGCGAAGGTTCAGGCATCATCATGTCGATAACACGAAGGTCTTGTACGACACTTCGCCACGGGAAAATTTTCCCTGTAGTTTGCTAAGGCACTAAACTTAGGCATCAAGTTTGATACAACAATGAACACTATTATTATAATTTTTTTTTTTGCCGTTTTCACAATGAATATAATTACACACTTTACAATGGACCCTAAGCCCGTAAACAACTGCGGTACCATCTAATTGTACAAGGATATTACACATATAAATGAGGATTACAGGAGGTAACCTTTAGTGCTAAACTATGCATACAAACCAGTGAGAACGTAAGCTAAAACTAGTGATAAGTAAGTTAAAATATTACTAAATTGTACAACTTGACCCTTACTAACATGTGGATTCGACTAATAATAAATTGCTAAATAGTTAAGGAGAGAGCTCTAGCATAATGACAACATACCATAGAAATGATCCTTTGGAGTATGGTCATACTAAATAGTTAATAATTAGATATTGTGCTGAATACTGAGCTAGGGGGAACTTTAAGGAACACCAACTGAGTAATGTACAAACATTGTAAAAAATTCCTTCCTTGAGAAAGAGAATAGAGCATTAAGCTTCGAAAAGTCCAAAAACACTAAATTTACGTGGAGTGTGCGGCAGAAGATCAAGTTCACTCCACACTCAAATGTGAGAAATGAATCAGGCTGAAAAATATTAAATTAAAAAATGATAAGAAACGAATGCTGCAAAAAATTATTCAAAAAAAATGATTATAAGAAGAGTCTCACAAGATTGTGTTCACTAAGTGAGACATATTGTAATTAAAATAAAACTGAAATAAAACGAGGCTCACAAAAAAAACTGTTCAGCAACACATAAAAAGGTAAAATTTCCACTTAGAACAGAACTGCACGCATTACATACCAAGTTTTGTCATCCTTTTTTCTAACCATACCCAAGTTTCATCACCCTTTTTCAAACCATGAACAAGTTTTTCTCAAATAGATCATGACCGTAATGATAAACTGGCACCTGTCAACTCTGCCGGGTCGGCAGGGGCTGATTTTTCCCCAAATTGATAACGATCCAGATGATGAAACGGCACCTGTCAACTCTGCCGGACTGTCAGAAGAGCCGATTGTCATCAACGTGAAATTGAGTTTGAGAAACATAACTCGACGTAAAAAGAAAGAAAATACCTCTCACAGCACCTCAGTAAGTAGAAAAACCTCAGTGCAGTACCCAGTCTAACTTTTTTCCCGCCTAAGCGATTAAATCGTTTAGGCGGCAAAAAAGTTAGACTGGGTAGAGTTGTTTGCTATCAGAACTAGCGATACACTGTAACAAGTACAGATATAACAAACCTGAACTACAGTCTTAGTCAGGGCAAACTGCAGGTAGCTCACAGCTACAGCACTATGATTAGCGTAAGCAAAGCGTCAAATTCAAGCAGAACAATTAATTTTAAAATCGTAATACTAACAAATGATATCGTATGACAAGCAGGTACAACAAAACAATAACCAAACACTAAAAATGTATCCACTAATTTTTAGTATCCATGATACTATATCATCGTGCCATACTTATTAAGCTGCATTCCAAAAAGGTAAAGGCTGAAAATATACATTGGAGTAAAAGTGTTACCTGGTACCATAGATGAAAATTATTATTGATACTTGAAATTAGTAGATGCATTTTTCGTGACTACCTTGTAGGTATGTACAGAGAGACTGTGTGTGGCGCACAGTATTGCAAACGGCCAAGGCAACATATTTCTGCTAACACGTAAATGTCATCTCCTTCTAGAGCACGGATATCAAACACAAAGCTCCGATAGAACGGGCGATGTTAGTACTAATAATCATAAAATGGCATCTCCTCTTGTTTCAGAACGTCCAAAAATCGCCAGTTAAATTATTCAACGCGTTCCGTAACGTCAGCATTAACTACCATCGTTCTATTTACAGTAACCACACATTCATCAACAGGGAAATAGAAAATGAAAAATCGTGAACACGCTGTGTAAAATATGCACAGTAGAATTTTACTATTTCCATTACGAATTTTGTTGTTCGGATTAAAAACGTGACCCGCTCGGTCACGCCTGCAAAGACCACCAGCGTAGGGAACAAAATTTGTTCCACAATACAATTGCTCTAGACTACATTTTCCCTGATCATGACAGTATAGAGGTGCCTCTAACACTGATGACATGACTGCCACTAGTGGAAGTGACACTGTGCCTCTAACACTGAGAACATACTTGCGGAAGTGACACTGTGCCTCTAACACTGAGAACATACTTGTGGAAGTGACACTGTGCCTTCAACACTGTGAACATACTTGTGGAAGTGACACTGTGCCTTCAACACTGATGCAAGGCTGTGGAAATGCTATAATTCGTAAAATTTCAAAGCAAAACGCTGTTGTGTGGCAGCATTCAGAAAGTACGACAGGTACTACGATGGACGGCAGCTAATATTTTCCTCAAGACCAAGTTCCAGAAGCGAGGGTTTGTACACGAGCAGGCATGGGGAACCTAGACAGATTTTGAGTCCCATGACTTTTGAGATACCTGAAGCCAAGGGAAATTCTCAAGTTTTTAAGAACTCTGAATCTGAAAATTCTCCCCACTAAGAATTTCCAGAATCTTCCTTCAGGAATCACAGAATATTTAAGAACCCTAAGTTATTTAGCGAATTTTTCCTGTAGAGAATCACATGATTTTCTAGATCCATAAATCTGAGAGCTTTGATCATTAAGAATCTTAAGGTTTTTCTCAGGAATCTCAGGTGAGATGTTTTTAATATTTTGCACAGAGGCCAAAGTTGATGTAAGAGAGATTTCATACTTCCCCTCACATGAACCCAAAGGCAGAATCGGGCAAAATAGAAACATTTCCAACAAAAAAACAAAAACATGCAGATTCAAGAAGCCTCAATTATTTACGGACTGACGCTGCACCAACACCAGCAACAGCGGTCGTGGCTATCTCTTTCCTTTATGCGAGCAATAACAATATTTCAGTTTAGTGATACTTCAGCATCAGTTAATGATGACAACGCAAGATTCTAGCACATAAAACGAAATCAAATTCCACCAATACTTCTTACACAAATATAAAATAAGCTAACATTGAAAGTATTTTTGCACCACCACAAAAAATTCATTAAAATCGCAAGGCTGCTGCAGCTCTCGCATCAAATCTGACCAAAAAATTCTTTGTATTCCTCCAAAAACGTAAGTACACATAGAAACTATAAACAAATTATAAGCCAAGTCAAATTTGTCCAGAACTATACACAAGAGTATTCAATACAAAAGCAGGACAAAGACATTGACGTAATGGAACAACACAAGAAGTCATGTCAAGAAGGGAAAACAGGTTCTGAAGAACCCAGTGCTCTCCGCTCGAATTCGAATCATCGATCGTCGAATTTCGGTAGAGACGCTCCACTGGATGTGCATAAGTATCAAATCTCTTTAGTCAAAACTAGCTTGGCTAATTTGCCGTGACAATCCCTACCTTTAATGGCTATTAAATTTACATTACATAACTAACTTTATTGATGCAATCTCTCTACCTCCTCATATGAAATGGCATGCCAAACAAAAAAAATCTTGCAAAAACTTCACACTCCGTAGTTTATTTACTGTTTCACAAATTGCTATTTTACATTAGAAAATTGAGGCTTTAAGAATCAACAAACGCCATAGAGGTAAATTTACACAAGAATTCCTCCTTGATGACTTAACCACAAACAGTTCAGTTCTGAAAACTACCACGCCTGGGTCACAAGTAGTAGAGCTATCGTGTATCATTAGAACCAGTACCAATGCCTTGTGATTGTGCCCAATAAAACAGTACCACTGCCTCGAGATTATGTACACCAAAGCAGTACAACTGCTCTGTGATCGTGTACACCAGAGCACACCACACCAATGGTACTGCTCTGGTGTGCACAATCATGGAGCAGTACCACTGTCCTGTGATAACGTACAACAGAGCAGTACCACAGCTTCATGATCGTGTACACCAGACCAGCACTACCATTCTGTGATCATATACACCAGAGCAGTACCTCTGCCTTGCAATTGCGCACACCAGACCAGCACTACCACTCTGTGATCACATACACCAGAGCAGTACCTCTGCATTGCAATTGTGTACACCAGAGCAGTACCTCTGCCTTGCAATTGTGTACACCAAACCAGCACTACCACTCTGTGATCGTATACAACAGAGTAGCACCACTGCCTTGCAATTGTGTACACCAGACCAGAGCAGTACCACTGTTCCATAATTGTGTACACATCAGAGCAGCACTTCTACTCTGTGATCGTGTACACGGGAGCAGCACCACTGCCAAGCGGAAGAGACACTCAGTGCTGCACGTGGCTGAACGCAGCAAGACAAGACCAACACCAGCACAAGCATAGCGTCAGAAGCAGTGCCAGCTGCCTCACACGACCACGAGCTCCAAGTCTTCCACCTCGCTGAAGTGGCTGTTGATGTCAGAAGCCCAGTCGTTCATGCTCTTCTCCTGTGCATGGATTGCATTAGATTAGACATGCTGCACTCTATTGCACACAGAACAGGGCAACTTTATTGGAAACAATATGTTGTTGGCACTAAAAAGTAAAACTTAGTGAAGAAAATATGTTGTTTGCACTAAACATAGCAACTTAGTGAAGAAAATATGTTATTGGCACTAAACAGTTGGCACTAATCATAGTATCTTAGGGAAGAAAATATATTGTTTGCACTAAACATAGTAACTTACCAAGAAAAATACACGTTATTCCCTGGATAACTCAAATTTCTTAAAAAGAAACCCGTCAGTCAAATAAGCGCTTTATGGTAAGTTATGAAAAAATACAAGCATTACATTCACAGGAATCCTTAACAGCAGGATATCTTTTACACCACCCACTATATTTACCTAAACTTATTCTTAACACAATCTAGAGTCAACAGCAGTCATGACACGTTGACCTTATCATAACACCAAACATATTAAACAAAGGAAGAAGGGAAACTAATTTAGAGTTTTTACTAACCAAGATTTCACGCATGAATTATACAGCAAACTTGAAGTTATTATAAGAATAAGAGTTGCAAGTTGAGAAAGAGTTGCAAGTTGGGAAGGAATGCAGAATCTATGCTCAAGGTGCATAGAAAGAGTAAACTGAGAAAGAAGTTCATAAAACAAGATAGAAGTTGAAGAAGAAAGTAATAGTTGCTGAAGAACATGACAGCAGCGAGCCCAAAAAGAAAATGGTCCTTAACAAAACAAAAAACATAGTATTTCAACAAAGAGAAGACCTACCTAGCTCTCAGATTGGGCCCTCACACATTTTCCCCATGGGAGAGCTAATTTCCATAGATACATTAGTTGTATTCCTCTAAGAGGGAAGAGATAAGGAAGAAAGCATGAATTCTGGAAAAAGTAAATTGGCCATGAAAGATAAGAGTCCCAAAGGCTAATCTATAGCTAAGGTAACCAACTGTCTCCCTTAAGAGCGCCAGCCCAAATAGCATAGGATAGATAAACTCAACCTAAACCCATTGCATCTCCTATGCCCTGTAAGGGGCAAGTCTTGAATAACTGGGAATAATTTTTCAACAATACATTAAGGTTTTCAAAAGATGTCTAACACTCATAATCAACTGTATTTATGCAATAATTTATTCAAGAATACAATTAAGTTTACAAAAGTTGATATAACACACCAAGACCATATTTATTTCTACACATATTTAAACTTCTGAGTTTTTCTACTCATCATAACTCACAAATGCAGCAGCTTTGGTTGGCTTTTTGGAGTACTTTGCCTTCTTCACTTGACCAGACGTGGAAGAAGCATTGGAGGAGTTAATTGAGCTCTGCTCGCTGCTCTCATCAAACACAACCGACTTGGCAGCTTTGCTCGTCTTGTGGTCCGTAACGAGGATAGACTCCGGCTGAGGCTGCTGCTGGCTCTTGGCTTTTTTGTTGTTGTTGCCTTCAACATCGTCTCGGCGCAAGCGCTTTGTTCTAATGCCCCCAGGTGGCTTAGCTGCAGCGTCCGCCTTCATGACACCCTTTTGGGCTTGTCTTCCGTTTTCCTCATTCTCCTCGTTTGTGGCGCCAAGTTTAGTGGCTGCTACGGAAAACGACTCCACAATTGTGGGCTGTTTGGCAGGGCGGCCCCTGCCCCTCGCGGCCGTCGTGGCGCCCCGGCGCTTCCTGCGGCGCGGTGCGCCTGCGCTCGACACATCCTCCTGGAAAATGAGGCACCGTCACAATGGAGCAACACTGAAAAAATGGTGCGGCTATAGCGTGAGGTCTACCGCACTATAGCATGAGATCTACCTCTAGCAAGTTCTATAGCGTGAGATCTATCACACTATAGCCTCATGCTATAGTACTAGCTAGAGGTAGATTTCATGCTAGAGTGTGGTAGATCTAACGCTGAAGTACGAGCTAGAGGTAGATCTCAAGCTATTGTGTGGTAGATCTCACGGTGCATTGCCATACATTAGGTGCATTCTATTTCATAGATGAAAATTTGCTTCAAACAGCATTATTCCAGCACAGGGTGCATTGATCCAAATATAAAAATGAAAAATAAGTAACAACAGCTGTGAAGCATGCTAACATCTGCATTTTATACATTGGCAAGTACAGTATGCCATCATTAAATACCATCACAATAAAAAATTCAACAGTAAGCATTATTAGTTATTTTTAAATTTGAAGCTGTACATAATACATATAAATAAAATCTTCTTTCTGACTTCAATGTCCCAAAAACTTCAGTTTAATACAAGTAACCTGATGGTAATTTTGCCCACTGTTTTCTATTTATTTATATGAACAATTTATGAACCAGGCTATTGGAGCAGAATACACACAGAAAGTAAGGTCATACTCTTTTAAATAGATAGTATTATAAATGCCAGTAGATTACAGATAGCCGAATATGATTATTTTATAGTAAGGCTGCATAAAAATACTGCAAAATGAAGAATAACTAAAATGTTGAGCTATATATGTGCTTAATCAGAGTTCTCATTATACAAGACTTTGGGCACAAGAACCAACTACTCTCATGAAACCACAATATCCACAGCCGACAGAAGTAGGCCCTAAATTATAAACCCCTACAACAGGTTTCCTAAAAGTTTCCACAGAGGACATGGTGTGTATCAATGAAACTCTTCCAGATACAGAAAGCCTTTTGCTAAAATTCCTGTAAAGCAGGTAAATGTTTCAATAAAAATTGCAAAGCAAGGAGAGAACTGGATCGCTAACATGAAGCCGGCCAAGGCAATATATTTCTTAAATGAAGTAAAAATGATAGACTTAATAAAAGCATTCAGTCAATTGCTTCAATAAGCTTGTAAATTATACTACCAGTTTTTATGACAGACAAATTGCTAGTGAAATAGAATAACTACTGAGTGCTTTGTGCAACAAAACTAGAGGATATTGCTACAGATGACCTTGAAATACTCATTTATCACAAAAAGGCAACGCACTTCATTGGGTAAAAAATCGTCATTATGTTCAAGTATTTTCAGAACATCAAAACATCCATCCAAAGAAATTTACTCCAACAAAAAATAAGGAAACTCCAAAAATGAACCTAAAAAATCAGTGTTTCAGGAAGTAAGCAATTCCAAAGAGTTTGCAAAGCCAGGTGTTGTTGCTGCTTCAGCCGTTGAGTTCCGTTTGCGGCGAGTGAAGCAGCGGCCATACTTATATACTTCTCCGGCAGTTGGTATCGGTGATACGCGGTGGAGAAGGTGAGACTTTTCATTAATTATATTTACATTGAGACATCTTAAGATTACTGAACACGAGAAGACTAGATATGCGATTTGAGGGGTAACTAAGGCAGGGCACTACAAGTGTATTAACCTGATCAGCCATCTCAGCCTCGTCATCTTGGTCGGGTGGACCGCCTGCGAGGGTCTGCAGGAGGGCTCGTCTGGACAGCTCCAAGCTCTGGCGATCGTAGGAGTGGCGCACAGGCTGTTAAATTCAGTTGCACGTAAGCATCTCACAAATTTACAAAAAAAAAAAGAATTACTGAATGATTAAGCTCTATGGCTTATGTTGTGTCAAATAAAGAGAGTATTGAAAGCCTCAACAAGCATTAAGGGTACCGTCCAAAGCCCCTGCCAGGCCCCTGTTGGTCCGGTGAGCTTTTTTCATGTTATTGTTGGAAAAGAACCCTTAGATGGTGGACTATTTGGTCCTAAAATTTTATGGCGCTGCGGACAATAAATCCCCCCCTCCCCAGGGGAGGGTAATGGGACAAAATTTTTGAATTTTCGACCTGATTTCGACCCCATATAAACAGAAAATATAAATGGAAATGGATAATTCCCCAATATACTTTTGTTGGAAATGTTCCATAGATTCTAAAACTGTGTCTGGTCTTGTTCTAGCAGCAAAACTCAACGAGTTGATACGTTTTGAAATATCCATGAAAATGAACTCAAAAACCAGTATCTCAAATTTTTTTAAAAACTAAGGGCTGAATCAAAAAAATTAATAGAAGAAATTGTGTTTCTTTTTAAAAGTTACATATTATAGTCAAATTTCATAAGGATCAGACTGAAAATGAAGAATTTCATAATTTTTATTTATATATAAGAAATTTTATTTATTTATATTTTTTGGGAAATCACAATTCACATTGTGAATATGAAGTTATGCATGGAAATTTCAAAATAAAAAATTAAAACTGCATTGAGTTACATAAATTGTCCATTATATCATACTTCAACAAAAATTTTGTTTTGGTTTATACCCAAAACATATACCGTTCAACATTCAAACTGTATCAACTCATTGAGTTTTGATGCTAGAACAAAACCAAAGACAGTTTTGGATTCCTTGGAACATTTCTAACAAAGTTATAATTTGGACTCTCCCAAATTTCAGAAAACAAAAAAGTTATATGGCTCCAAACCCAAAAGTAATTGTATGTGATATAAAGTATCGCTTATTACAGAAATTTTTTTTCGAAATGTTAAAATTTTAAATTTTGACTTTGTTAGAAATGCTTCAAGGATTCTAAAACTGTCTTTGGTTTTGTTCTAGCATCAAAATTCAATGAGTTGATACGTCTTGCAATTTACATAGAAATGCATCAAAAAGCTAATTTTTCGTAAAAACAAAAATTAAGGCCTAAATCGAAAAAATGACAAGTAAAAAAGGTTTACTTTCAAAAAATACATATACTGGCCAATTTTCAAGCGAATCGGACGAAAAAAGGTCAAAATCCCGGACGGTACCCTTAAGGCCTTTCCGGTAGAATTGATAGTTTCATCCAATACTAAAGAGGTTCTCTTACTAAAAACTTGAACTATCATTTGCTTAAATTCTTCAGAATTTCTTATTTGATACCTCATAGATACATCTTGAAACTAAAACATTCAACAGTTGAGCCATAATTCTGAATAATTTTTTAGAATGTAAATACAAAACAATTTTAAGAAAAAACGAAAAGTGACCTGTCTTATCTTTGATTAAAGATGCTAAACATTACAGAAAATGTTTTCTGCTCATCAGTCCAGCATTCAGAGTAACAGTCACTAAAGATACCAACATTGCCTACAAAGTAACCAATAACAACACAACCCATGGGAGCGCTCAAAAGACTACACCGTGAGAATGACAAGAGCATTGCTGCCACTGAAGCTACAACAAAGGAAATGTTTATGCCTCCACACACTTCATAGACTCACAGATGAATGCAGTGGGAACCTAACATATAATTACAATAAACCAAGATGCCAAGAGTTCAAGAATTATTACACAAAATTTCATTATTAACTTTTTTTCAATAATCTTATCAACCGCTTCATACAGGGATCTAGGAGTACTTCTTTGAGGGCTCTAGTTTTATTTAAAAGATTAAATACACTGCCATAAAAAACAAAATGCTTTTTTAGAAAAGTTCAATTCAATCAAAATGCAGTTATCATCAATGCAGCAACACTTACCTCAGAGAAAGATTTCTCAGGTGAAACAATCGGAGAAGCAGTGTCAGCCGCACAGTGTACGTCAGCTTGAGGGCTTTTGGAAGGAGTATTTATTTTAGCAGGGCTGATGTTTATGTCATCAAATAGTCTGCTCTCTTCTAGAGCACCATTGGCATTACCTGGAGACCCTGCAGCAGCATTTGAGTCAACAGCATTATTCCTTTCCCTACAAGTACCAGAAGATGACTGCTTACTGTCCTTTTGTTTAGTAGCAGAATCCTTTTTTGTTGCATGAATACTGACAGCAGGAATATTACTGGTTCCTGGTTCTTCTGTAGTAGAAATAACTGAACACATTGCGCTGGACTGGGTGTCTTTACTTTGTACAGCCGGATTGTTTGAATGAGGTGGGGCTTTCACATGCTGCCTGCTTGGATGGCTCAAAGGCTGAGGCAACAAGGACTTTGCTGGGATAGGCACGGTCTTGGTCAAAATGCGGAAATTTCTTTGTTTGTCAGACCAATCCTGGCTAATTCTACAGTTTGGTGCAGCTCTAGCCAGGACTTGGCTGGTTGCAGCAGAAGCAAGAGTTGGTCGAAGAAATGTACCCTGGGATGTGTTACTTTGACAGGAGTTATTTCTACTCACAAGCCCCCTCACTGATCCATTCCCTGCTTCTGATAACACTGAATACTGATGTGGAAGAGGGCAGAAGGAACCATTCTCACGACGCACAGGGGATAAATTTAGGCTTGTGAACTCGCATCCATCATTAGCATCAACCTCATCATCAGACTCGTCAAAACCAAAACAAGCCTTGATCTGTTCTGACACAGTGACGGGCTCAGGTCGGGTTTCTGCTCTACTGGAGGTTGCAGATAAAGTTATAGGTATGGAAGGGCCATTAGAAGAAACAAATGGACAGCCATTGGGGGCTGGGAATGGGGTGGAAGTCCCTCCCACCAGTTTTGACATTAACCTTGTAGCATCGGGAGTTGGAAGTGCTATATTACCACTGCTAGAGGTCTTGCCAGCAATAATGGGTTCTCTTTTATTGTGGGGAGGAGTTCTGCTCAGATATTCAAAGTCCTTGCTTCCATTTTCACTGTCAATTGAATTATGGCCAGGCTGAAAAGAATTCATTTGAATATTGCCATTATGGGGATGGGTTTTGTCTTTACTTTGTACCCCTGGGATATCATTACTGGAAATAACTTCAGAATTGTCATTAAGGAGTCCTCTGGTTTCTTTGGGGTTACTGTTACTCAAGACCTTTTTAATTGGACCAGTGGGACAGATATCAGGCTCCAAATCATCAAATATATCATCATGCATGTCAAAATCATCATGAAAACTTTCATCCAACGGTAACTGATTAAACGTCGTAGCCACAGGCTTTCTGCTGGTTGCGTGACGACAATCCCAAGTGGTAGGAAATTCTTTTTCAAAATTTGGGTCAGTAGTTAGTATTTTAGTTTTTGTACTTTTCAAGTTTTCCTTGATAATTTTTATCCTGGGTTTTGTAATTTTTGCTCTTTTCCTCACATTCTGGACTTTCCTTTGAGCTTTATCATCCTCAGAATTAAAGCTGAACTCAAAAACTGCCTGACTCTTATTAGAAGCTGGTAATTTAGATCGTGTGCTGGAAAGACGCTTCACTTTCTTTGAAGGTGACATGGCATGAGCCCAAACAGGTTTTTTATTCATGGTTAAATTAGCTTTCTTGTCACTAACCATATCTAAGGTATCAAGAGATGAATTATTTACATGAACACTGCTTGAGTTCTGCTTTTTTGTAGCATTTTCAGCAGACTTAACAAGAACAGGCACATTGAGCTTCACATCAGATTTCTTGATTGATTTTGCACTAGTAACCTTGCCCAGCTTCCCTTCCCTAAGAGCACGGGCAAGCAGCTCTCGCTTGCTAAGACGTGGTTTTGCGGCTGATGACAATGCAAGAGTTTCCTGCTCAGCATTGTCTTCACAAAACTGGCCAGGATTTGCAGCTGTATTGGCTGGTGTATTATGAGAGGGTGATCGAAACACTGCCAACTTAATTGGAAATTCAGAAAGTTTCACAACACAGTTGGGTGTTGACTCAATGGTCGCAATGGAATTCTCGGTAGTTTTATTTGCCGCTTTGCTTGGTTTATTGGCCAATCTTAAACTGCTTGTAGGTTTTGAAGTTGTTCTTGCATTGGTCACAGAATCTTCAGTATTAGCATCAATTTTCACATTATTTTTACATTTGACTATTTTCTGACTGGGAACAGTACTTGCCAGATTTACCTGAGGTTCAGAATTTTTCTTTTGAGTCTTTGTGGTACTTTTTTGACTCCTAGTAACAGACTTTGAGCCTTTTGTATTGTTGGAAGCATCAGAATTCAAGTCCATGTTGACTAAAATATTCCTGTTTTCACTATCATGAGCAATGTCAGGTGCTTCAGAAACAGGCAACTCGTTTGTATCTGTTGGACTACCCTCCTCTGCATCTTCTAAATTGCTTTTATCTAAGCCAGTAACATCTTTGACAAGAACAAGGGGAACTGGTGTAGAAACAGCAAGATTGTTTGGCCTATGATGGGGAGAGGATTTGGAGACAGTTTTGGCTAACGATTGCTTCACAAATGAAAATTGGGAGGGAATTACGCAGTCAGCAAATTTAGGGTTGACTTTTCTCGTTCTTATGATGGGTGATTTAGTCATGTCTAAAGAGAAATTTACACTGTTAGTGAGCAATGTCTCAGCACGCACCGAGGAGTTTACATTTTCATTGCGAGTATTGAAATTTGATGGAGGTAATGGTTTTGGAGTAGCAACTTTCAAGTGGTTAGTCTTCAATTTCTTTGAACTGTGTAATTTCTCAACAGAAACACTTGGTGCAGCACTTTTAGTCAGTATCGCAGAATGATCTGACTTGATACTTTGAGGCACCTTTCTTCCAGTAGATGTAGATAAAACAGGATTTTTAGATGCTCTTCCTCTTTTCTTCAAAGATGGTATGACAGGGTATTCAGTAGCATCCACTTTTTTCTTCATAAGAATGGATGTTCTGTTCACACTCTGTTTTTTCTTAGAAACATTATTAGATTGATTACTGTCAGATTTAGGAGTTGGCTTAGATCTCCTCGTGTCTTGCACAGGAGCAGGATCAGAGTCAAATGGTAACTTCAGTCTCCTTGTCCTCCTGAGCACTGGAGTTCTGGTAGGAGTTTTAGAAGGTTTTTGTAGCACATTTGTCTTTGAAGATTGCTCTTTTGCAATGCTCACACCCTTGGGAGCTGAGACAGGCACAGTTTTCATTTGAGACTTGGTAGATGAAATAGAATGTTCTGAATCAACACTGTCATTTGTAGCAGCCTTAGATTTCTTTTTGGGAGCACTTTTAGTATTTTTTATGCTGGTCCCATCTGGTATTGAACCAGACAACCCATCAGAAATATTACTTATTAAAGTTCCTTTTCCTTTAGCTCGGTGCCTTGTCGCCTTTGTGGGTACACTGGCAGCAGAATGTGCCTTGGCAGAGAGATTGGGGTCATCCTGATGATCATCTAATTGAACTGTAGGAGAATATTCAGCGGCATGCAGCTTTCTATTTCCTCGAGTGACTTTTCTTGTAATAGAATTTAGAGTATTTTGAGCTCCTACTAGCCCTGATTTTGGTATTTCATTATCAGATGATTCTGTATTGCTTGATACTTGCTCCTTAGTAGAAACTTTTTGCTTTGCTGACCTTTGGGTGCGCAGTGGACGCTGTAGTTGAGGAAGGGCTACATTTTGCTTCTTTCCCTTTGAGTTTTTCAAGCCCTTAGCATCAGCTGCACCAGACTTGGGAAGGCTTCTAACCATCTTGCTCTGTGCTCCTCAACTAAACGATAATCACTTGAAAGGCTTCTCAGTCAGTCTGAGTGTATGATTTTCTATCCTGCCAAACACCTGGAAAAAAGAAAATATAAATGCCTTGGAGCATGTAAATGCAAATTAGCAAGAAGAAAGCATTACAAAAATGTCTTGTGACAGTCTTCCTTAACATATAACTGGAAAAAATCAATTCTTGAAAGCAGGAAAAGCAAAGTTCATACCAGAAAAATATCTCCAATGGTTTCATCAGGTAACATGTCATTGCAAAATTTTTCCTCTCGAAGACCAGAATGACTATGAGCTGATTGCATTCAACTAGCCACACACAGAACACAGATATGCTAAATCATCATAATTACTATGGTAGTTTAAGATTCCATAGCCAAAACAATCGGAATTTCAATAAAGCAAAAAAGGTTCCATTTATTACGGACTGCAGAAAACAAGGAATCTATGCATAAGGTATGTTGCAACACAAGATACCTTGCACACAAAAATAGAAATTAGGAAGCAAAAGAAAGATAAATAAATAAAAAAGATGGCAAAGAAGGTATAAAAACTGTGACAGTAAAGTAGGCACAAGAGATACAAGTCCTAAATGTCTACCTATTGCTTGAAGATTAGATTATTAGTTAGTTTAAGTCTCCCTATCCACAACAAAGGCTATCCAAAGAGAGGAAGGAAGAAGGCACCATTTAGTATGGAGTTGAAGAAATGTGGAATCTATGCAGAAAGGGCACAGAAACAGAAAGCTAAGAAAGAAGATCATGAAACAAGAAAAAGTTGAAAAAGAAAGGGTAAATCTGAAGGATATGTCAGCTATTGATTTTTCACTTTTTGGTGCCTGAACCTAATTAATTGAATCAAATTCTATGCACTTTCCATCCCAAATGAGTATTTTACGATTTATTAGGGGTAAGTTTAGTTTCGTCTTTGATGACGAATGCGCTCGAATAAACAGCTCATTGATTTTTGAATTTTTGTTGCTTGAATCATGGTGATAACATCGAAATAAACAACTTTTCTTCTATACACCTTTTTTGTCAAATGAGTATTTAACGAGGTATAGCGGTAGGTTTGGTTTCGTCTTTGATGACGACCGTGCTGGAAGCGAGTGTGCAGTGCAGCGTTGCTGTCCGATGTGCTCCTTGAATTACTTGCCGCTTCAAACACTGGAGTTGCGGTAAGTCATTTACCGCTATAACTAATAAAAAACTCATTTGAGACTGAAAGTGCATAGAAGAAAACCTGTTTGTTTTGATCTAATTAACTATGCTTAGGCATCGAAATTTACAAAATCGATATCCTTCAGATTTACCACAGAAAGTAGTAGGTTTCCCGCCATCTACAAAATAGTTAACATAGCGCTATAATTTGTTAATTTTGGGTGATAATTTCTACTGCATTATTAACTAAAAGATTCTAGAAGAGAGTTCAGGCTCCGCAAGCTCCGTGGGGTGAGCTAATAATTAATTACAAAGTATTCAAATGTACGCTAACAGCTCAATCGCGCAAAAAATAAAACCTACCGCTTTAACTCGTAAAATACTTATTTGCTGCAAAAATTGTATAGAAGAAAGGTAGTTTATTTTGGGTAAATGTTGAGGACTTGACCATAATTGATTTTGGAATTTTCGATGCCTAAATAATGTTAATCAGATCAAAAGAAACAAGTTTTCTTCAATGCACTTTCCGGCGGAAACGAGTATTTAACAAGTTATAGCGGTAAATGAGTTAACGGAACTCCAGTGTTTAAGGCGGGAATAAATGAATAAGGGAAGCATCACCCTATTACAAACGTAAAGAGGTTGGGTCGAGAGGGGTAGCCACAGTTCTTTTAGTGAAAATTGGAAATCAATTGAAATTCTACTATGCATAAACATAATTAATGAGATGACGAGTTATATTGTTGATGCGAAAGACTTAACTCGAAAGTTCCCAGATACGTCGAACCGACGATATACCGTCATCTCAGGGCTGCCAGTGACGTCGAAGCAGCGGTTAACACTTTATAAGCAGCGGTAAACACTTTATTTTAAACGTAAAGAGGTTGGGTCGTGAGGGGTAGCCACAGTTCTTTTAGTGAGAATTATCAATAAAGTGAAATCCTAGTATGCATTAGTATAAATACTTAGATGACGAGTTCATTTGTCGATCCGAACGAATTCATTCGAATGCTCTCAGATACGTCGAACGTTCGACGTAATGGGTCGATTAAAACCTTTCTTTATAATTTTCACTAAAAAAACTGTTGCTAGCCCTCACGACCCAACCTCTTTACGTTTGTAATAGGGGGTTTGCTTCTCTTCTTTATTTTTTCTAGCGAAGTCGGCTTGGTTGGCGCGCGGCAACGCCTGTTTACTTTCACGTCGGATCGCGCGGTATATTTTTCCCCGCCTGAAACACTGGAGTTCCGTTAACTCATTTACCGCTATAACTTTTAAAATACTCGTTTCCGCCGGAAAGTGCATTGAAGAAAACTTATTTCTTTTGATCTCATTAACCATATTTCAGCATCGAAAATTCGAAAATCAATTATGGTCAAGTCCTCAACATTTACCTTATTTTGATATTATTACCATGATTCAAGCAACAAAAATTTGTAAATCGATTAGTAGCTGTTTATTCGATTGCATTCGTCATCAGAGACGAAAATTAACATACCGCTATAACTCGTGAAATACTCATTTTCGACGGAGAGTGAATAGAAGAAAACTCGTTTATTTCAATCTAATTAACTATGTTTAGACAACAAAAAGTGAAAAATCGATTACTGATCAACGCTACACATTTACCACAACTTTTCCCGTGCTCTGCGCAGTTGGGGCATTGTTGGAATACGCTCTGCTTCTGCACGGGAAACCCATTTCATCAGCGCCGTTCCTACAACTTCAAAGTTAAATAACTCAAAAACTAAACATTTGCAAGCACAATGTCATTCATGTAAAACGTCTTAAAATCTACAATATTACCTATCTATAGCAATGAAATTATTCAAGTCATTGACAACATTACACTCAATATTGACCATAAAATATGGTTTTATGCATATATATTCAAGAATATTTAAATGAAAAACATTTACTTTGCTGATTAGAAAAATCGGTAAATCTGAAGGATGTGTCAGTTATCGATTTTGTAAATTTCGATTCCTTAGCATAGTTAATTAGATCGAAATAAACAAGTTTTCTTCTATGCACTTTCCGTCTCAAATGAGTATTTTATTAGTTATAGCGGTAAATGACTTACCGAAACTCCAGTGTTTGAAGCGGCAAGTAATTCAAGGAGCACGTCGGACAGCAACACTGCAATGCGCACTCGCTTCCAGCGCGATCGTCATCAAAGACAAAACCAAACCTATCGCTATACCTCATTAAATACTCATTTGACAGAAAAAGTGTATGGAAGAAAAGGTGTTTATTTTGATGTTATTACCATGATTCAAGCAAGAAAAATTCGAAAATCGATGAGTAGCTGTTTATTTGAACGCATTCATCATCAAAGACGAAACTAAACTTACCGCTATAAATCGTAAAATACTCATTTGAGACGGAAAGTGCATAGAAGAAAACTTGTTTATTTTGATTCAATTAATTGGGTTCATGCACCAAAAAGTGGAAAATCGACAACTGACATATCCTTCAGATTTACCAAAAAATCTAGTTCTTTTAATATTTAGTTCACCCATTGAATATTAAATATGCATTATTTAATCAAATAGCTATAGATTAAGACAGAGAAACAAAACAATAAAAGTTGACATCTGAGTTTACATAAGAACCTGAATATCTTGATCGAATGAAAATTTAAAGATCATCTAACAACTATTTTTAAATTTCACCGGACAGAATAAAAGACTGCTTTATGCTTGGACACAAAATTTTAAACTATTTGTTGAACAAGAGGAGTAAATCTTGTATGAACTCTTACAAATAGGTTAGTTATACAATGTTTGAATTGGTTTGACATCAGATCATTAAATTATTGAACTATTTTGTTACTTCCTTTAGGCCAATTCTAAAATAATGATGCAAATGCAATAACTTTTTCAACTTTGATTAGAACAGAACCACCCGAGTGGTAAGTATTACAATATTTGAGTACAAATCAATCTAACAAACTCATTATGCTAATTATTAAATTCACCGTAGGCTAATAGCAGTCATTTAAACAATGTTATTTATGTAATCACTTGAAACTGATTTGCAGACTAAATATCACTCATAGAAGTTAATACATGATGGCTTCTTAGGTATCAATTTTAGAAGGCTAACATAATTTATTCACTGAGTTTCACAGTTAATAAAATTTTCCAATTTCAAGAAGACCAACTCATGTCTATGCTAGAAAATATTAAAAAAGATTTTCATTTTTCACGAAGAAGATAAATAATGTTTTTCCAAAATCTAGAGCAAAATCTAGCCCCTATTTATGCAAAATGTTTTTTTCTGTTTTTTTACTTAAACCAGCTAGGGTAATTCATCAAATATCGAACAGAAACCACGTGTGTCTAGAAACAACCTTCATAAATCGGTAACTTTTGCTCTGAATAACTGTTGCGGGCCTCAATATTATTCTTGAACAGTTGCTTTCTTGTTCTGTGATGTCGCTTTAAAGACAACGTAGATTGTTGGAATTTATTTATTGTTTTGAAAATCGAATTCTTCAAAAACATAATTTCATCAATATCGAACATGAATCGAACAAGAATTTTGATTCGAACAGGATGGTTTGTCAATTAGTTCTCCTCGTATGGAACATTTGTTAGACTATTGGCACGCCACGTATGGTTTGACTATTAGTACGCCTCGTATATTTTGTCCATTAATATGCCTCGTATGGTCTATCTACATATTTGTACACCTCTGATAGTTTGTCTATTAGTACACCTCGTATAGTTTGTCAATTATTATGCCTCATATGGCTTTTCTATTTGTACACCTCTGATGGTTTGTCAATTAGTACTCCTCGTATGTAACTTTTGTTTTAGGACGTCCTATATTAAGAAACTTTTTAAAACCCAATATGTTGACATGTATCTCATGTGGCCACTTGGAAAATAATCGTTTTTCTTTCATTCTTTTTTTCTTTGGTGCACTGGATTTTCTTGGAAATGCTCGCGGTGGCACAGCGGTTAAGGGATCGGACTTGTATGCTGGAGTCGCGGGTTCGTATCCCGGCGCTGGCGCTGCGATTTTCCCCGTTGGGTATAAGGGAAAGCTCAAGCACAATACCCCACTCAACCCAGGTGTCGGAAATGGGTACCGGCTTTACGGGGGAACCGTCATGGTGTCCTATATATAGTGTTAGTTATAAGACATTTGAAAAACCAATGCTTAAGATCATTTGTATCAGGCTTGATTGGAAATAAAGCATCCCAAAGATGCCGATGTTTGTTTTGTTTGTTTCTTTGTTTGAAATAACTGTCTCATTACTTATTTTCAATGCATTTGAATGGAGAGTTATCAAAATTTGAATATGATGTCGATGTTTCATTTGCAGTGTTTGTTGAACCATCATTGTGATCATCAACCTGTGTGACCTTTTTTGGAGTAGAGTGTAAAGCACTCGTCAATGAATTATTATTGATGCTTGCATCAATTTTCTTGGCAAGGGATTGATCATCAGTAAATGTAGCCAGACGAATCATTGATGATCTTGAGGGCCTTGGAACACCAGCAGCTGATTGGTCGCCATCTTCAACTATTCAATGTTATTATCAAGCGTTAATACAATATTTTAAGGAAATGAAACAGGCGTTCAATAGATCGATTCAGTTATTTAAAAGAACTAAGAATCGAAGAGCCTTGTTCGAGGCATAAATTCATGATTTTTAAGGAATTTTGATTCGAACACCTTTGTTCAGTATTTAATAGGTACTGACATGAAAAAGGAACTGAATGTCGAACATGGAATAATTATCAAGTTTTTGGCGGAAAAGAAAAAAATACAGTAACAGAACATCATATGACAACACTACTCTCTAGTTATGACGGGAGGTTGACGGTGACCCAACAACAATTAAACCGTCGCAATTTTCCCGAGGTGCGTAAGATTTTTCGAGTGAAAAAATTAGACCAATTTGTAAGGGTCGTACAGAAAATGCGTTCGCAACCGCTGGTAGCAGTTTGCAGCTCACAGAAATGAGTTTTTATCACTAAAATAGGAGTTTTAGATGTAAGATCACTGGCACTGAGTAAGTTTGGATGCTTACTAAATTTATTACGCGCATATTTCCAAAGTTGTTCGATAATCAGTTCAGTTCGATATTTGATGAATTACCCTAGGCCTAATTGATGATAAATTGCTCCACAAGATCATAATTTACTTTAACGGTTATCATCCACTCATATACTGCGAATGAAATTGCCGAAAACATTTCGAATACCACAGCACTTTTTAAAATAGTTGTAAATTGTGTTAACAATCACTGTCATTAGAACTGGACCAACAGTATCCATGATTTTTCACTGAGGAATTCCATTTATTCAATCGAAATATTTATTTACTAGGTAGCACATTTAAAAAATCACACACATAATAATGCACATCGACGTAATGTCAACGCTACTGCAACCGCCTTGCAAAATCTCAATAAATGTGCAGCACTTAAAAAGCTAAACGTCCCAACTCCCAACAAACACAACCCTAGGCGCCAATCAAACAGACACATTTCCCGCGGGTAGGAAATTCCCACGTTAACTTCCCACACTCCTTTGACTAAAAAGTTGTTGACATTCGTACCGGCAATGATGACATGAAAACAATAGTGATACTGATATGATGTGTGAAGTTTTGCGTATTTGAACTTTTTATTCGTAATAGTAGCACTTGAGTGTGTATAGATGGAGGGAAAAAATGATAGTGTGATACTAGCAACAGCTAGCTACGATTTTGACATCAAAATATGGCATGCTCATAACGGAGAATGTGCACGAACATTTTCTCATCCAGAATGTGTATCCTTTTTATGCAAGCTACGATTTTGTGTATAGTTGTGAATAATTATTAATTATAATATTTACCAAGACATTTTGAGACATATTTATTAAATTGCTGTTAATTTCAGACTGGAATTATTGCTAAAATTCATGTGGTGAGGCAAAATTTAAAGTTGACTTAGTCATTATATATTGACAAGCAAAATCTAAGTATAAACTTTATTGAGATTTTTCTAATTTATTTTTATAGTTTCAACCTCCAAGACTGTGAATTTGTAGTAATACATGGGGAAAAATGTCAAAGTAATAAATCCTTGCTAGGTATTAAAGCCTGGGAACTGATAATGAATTAAATTCATATAGTTTCAACCTCCAAGACTGTGAATTTGTAGTAATACATGGGGAAAAATGTCAAAGTAATAAATCCTTGCTAGGTATTAAAGCCTGGGAACTGATAATGAATTAAATTCATACATGTAAAATATGATAATGGTCAATATTTACTTTAGGTCAGGCAGGCGACCATTATGGGCGCCGCCATCTTGGATCCGATGTAAACAAGATTGCGGTCGTCACCCTAATGGGTGGGTTAAAAGCTTTATTTATAATTTTTGCTATAAGAACTGTGGCTAACCCTCACGACCCAACCTCTTTACGTTTGTAATAGGGGGTTAACTACCCTTATTAACTAAATAACGGCTCCGGCGCGCGCGCGCTGGCGCCAACTTCAAAGTACAATTATTCAAAAATAACGCATCAGCGAGCAGAATGTCATTCATGTAAAAGGTTATTAAATGTGTTCCTTTATTGATTATTTGCCCCCAAATTATTAATTTCCTTGCCTGACAAAAAATAAATATTGTCCATGATAATTTTGTAAAAGCTGTAGAAAACATTGTTTTATTTGCATAATAAACATTATGTTTATTAAAAGTTTGGGTCAATATTTACTTTAATGTTGTCAACAATTATCATAATTTTGTTGCTAGGCCATAGATAGGTAATATAGTCGAATTTAAGACTTTTTAAAAAAATGACAACGTGCTCGCAAATGCTTAACTAGTTTTCGAGTTATTTAAGTTTGAAGTTATACGAACGGCGCTCATGAATGGCCTTTTTTGCGCAAAAGCAGTCATTGTTTTTGCAATAGAAACGGAAGCTAACCCCCTATTACAAACGTAAAGAGGTAGGGTCTTGAGGGGTAGCCACAGTTCTTCTTGTGAAAATTATGAATAAATGTTTTTAGTGACGTCCGTTTACATCAGCTCATCATCAGCCCAAGATGGCGGCCGGCATCTTGGGTACCGGGTGGCCGCCAGTGGAGATGATGTAAACTGACATCACTAGAAACCTTTATTTATAATTTTCACTAAAAGAACTATGGCTCCCCCTTACAACCCAACCCCTTTACGTTTGTAATAGGACGTTAGTTTCCATTATTAATTAAATTACGCTTGGCGTGATCGCTTCCATGACACGCAAAAGCCAACTTTATCAAAGTTGAATAATTCGAAACTAACGCATCAGCAAGCAAAATGTCATTCATGCAAAACGTTTTTAAATGTGTTCCTTTATTAATTCTTGCCAACGTAATTATGAAAATCGTTGACAACATTAAACTCAATATTGACCCCCCCCTTGTAATATGTCAGACAATCAGTGATTCATTTGTTGACTCTAGGGTATCTAGCAGTATGGGTGCCTTAGCTCCAAACTTTGTCAGCCTATCCTCAATTGTTGTAAAATCTTCTGCCAAGCTCTTGGTTTTAAATCTCTATGGTTTAAGGGATTGTGTCTCATTTTCTTCCTCCTCTTTAATTATCTGGTTCTCTATTTGACTGAAGTCCTCAGCAGGTAACTCCTCTCTGAGATGCTAACAGCATTATTACGTCATCTGCCTCCACCTTCAAATTAAACTGTTTACTCAGGAAAAAATAATTTTTAGTGGTAGCCTCAATTGTCTCTGAGCTACTGAAAGTATTCAAAAACTGGAGACACTATTTTTTCCACACAACATTCAAGTCTGTATGCTTCACTTCCTCCAAGCATGATCAATGTTCTATACAGCTTGAAATATATTCAAAGTGTCAAAAATGCTTTTAAGTCAAGTCCTTGTACTTCTTAGTGGCAGTAAAAGGCAAAGATAAAATTTTTCAGGGATATTAATTTTGAAAGAAGCCATGACACTGGAGTCCATAGGCTGTAAAAGGGCTGTAGTATTGGGCAGATGGAAAACCATCATGAAAGTAAGATTAAAGTCATCCATGTGGGCAGGGTGACCAGGGGTTTTGTTCAACATTAGCAACACTCTATGTAGCAAATCCTTTTAAACATAGAAGCACTCTACACCTGCCATAAAGCAGTTAGTAAACCACTCCTCAAATATCTCAAATGTCACCCACGCCTTTTTGTTAGACTTCTAGGGGACAATTAGAAGACCCTTTTAAAACACTTCAATGCCTTTGGATATGCTGCATGGTACACCAGCAAGGGCTTCAGCTTGCATTCACCAGCAGCATTAGCCCCAAAAGGTGAAATCAGTCTCTTTTTGTTGGCTTTATGACCTGGGGCTGCCATCTCTTCCTTGCTTATGTAGGTCCAATTTGTCACACACTACCTGAACAAACCTGACTTGTTCACATTAAAACCTGTTTAGTTATTAATTTATGGGAGATTACGTTGTGTCCACAAAACATTATAGGTTGGTACTGTCATTAAATGAGGACTCTTAACACTATGTTAAATATTTGATCAATTTTATGGATTAACCTGGTTTTGCTAGTATTCTTTGATGTAAATTTCTTTAACAATAAATACAGCAAACTAATGCACTGGCCATCAGTCCTGACCGCTTCCTTCTGGGTGCTGCAAGCTACCAACATGTGCGCATGTACGACATCAACAGCAACACACCTAATCATCTAATCAGCTATGACGGTATCTCCAAGAACGTTACTGCGCTTGGGTTCCAAGAGGATGGCAAGTGGATGTACACTGGAGGGGAAGATTGCACTGCAAAAATTTGGGACATCAGAGGGTGAAAAGCATGAAAAATGTTTCTTCTTTTCTTATCTGTGTGATTTTTTTGTTTTGCATGCCTCCTAATGTCATTTTCCTATTGCAATCATAGTTTAATTATTGCTGAATTTATAAAACAAAATTGCAGGAAGTTTCTGTTCCAAGATCTATTTTTTTCTCTTTGTTTCATTCTTAATGCAAAAGGTATTGAATGTTTATTTTGATTTGAAGTATTTTCAGTGGAGTTATTTAGGAAAGTTATTCTTTAGTTTCCATGAAAATCACATTTACATTGTAGATAGTTCAGTAGAAGATTTAATGTATGTTTTCAATTGAATTCTGAGCAGTTAATAGCAAATGTTTCTGATGTACCAATCTCATTGCAGTATGGCTTAAAAAGCAGTATTTTGTATGTGTATTTTCTTGTACTCTCATGTACGCATACTACTGAATGATCATAATGGTGAATTTTTTATAGTTGTTACTGCGGCTCCTCATGACTAAGTTATCAGGAGAGCAAGTATTGGTAACATGCTTACTTTGCTTGTTCAGTTGTTTGCTGCAAATGTCATTTTTAATAAACCTCAGCCATAAACCTTTCAAATATCCTATTGTCACAGCCCTCAAATAATCATGTGGTAGCATTGCAACTGTAAAGCCTCATTTTTTGTAACTATTTATTCCTGCATAGCTGCAATCTTTCTAATTAGAATTGAATTTCTAATTTTTTTAAATAAATAATTTTACCACTGTATGATGTTTACTTCAGCACAACATTAAATTTTCATCACCATCGCCACAGAGCTCGCAGTTTGGTGGTTGCTCGGATATTCCAGATAGACTCCCCCGTGCTGTGCGCCACACTTCACCCTAACCAAGCCCAACTGTACATAGGCGACCAGTCAGGCATCATTCACATCTGGGATGTGAAGACAAAACACAGCGAGCAGCTGGTGAGTAGACGCAACACTGAAGCAGTCATTGCCTGATGACATTTTTCTTCAATTTCAAAGGATCTTTCATTAAAGTGAGAATCATATGATGAGAGACACTGAGAGGGGGTTTGTGTATTTTCATGGTTAACTGTTATGTATAATAATGATTCAGAATTTTTGTGGCAAAAGTGTATCTTCGTTCATCAGACAAGTTGATTAAGTTTTCTATTGATGTTAAAGAAAGTTTTGTAGTTGAATGATATTGTTGGCTTGATGCATATGTCATGACATTTACACAGATGTTATTTCTACCTCTGAAATATCATCAAAATATTACAGTACTTGGAAAAGGAAATTTTCATTAGTAGGATTGGAAAAAATGCTCATTCATGCAATCTTGAAAATACCTGATAAGAAATGTAAAGTATTATGCTATGAATGAAAGGGCTAGAGCTAATGCTATAGGTATGGTTATAATATAATTAAAAGAATGATTCTTTTATTGTAGTTGTTTATAGTGTAGTAAAATTTTAAGTGAAAATATTTACATATAATTTGAACAGTTTGTAGTTATGTTTTTGTACCACTTGAATGCAACATCTTGTAAGTTTTTGACATGACTATCTAATTTTGAGTTACTAATTACATTTGAATTTCTTTATTTCTGATAACACTACTATATGATAACATTCTGATAATACTGCTTTTTAAATTTCATACCATTGCTGTGCCCTGCTGTAATTGAATTTATTTATGATCATAATGGTGAATTAGTTTCAGTTGTGAGTTACTGTGAGTTACAACAGTGATCAGGAGAGCAAGTGTTGGCAACAATGCCTATTTCATTGCTCAGTTTTACTTAGGTACATCTGCAAATGTCAGTCTCAGAATACATACTCAACTGAAAACCTTTAAACTTCCCATCATCACAGGGCTGAAATAATTGATGTATGGTAGGAATAGAACTGCATAGCCTTATTTTAGAGTATGTATTGGAACTGCTAGGTAATGGTAATACAATACAAACATTGCTAAAAGCTTCTATTCTTTATGCCTTTGAAAAATTGTTTTTTGGCTTTTCTTTTTCCCCGAAAAGGATACAGATGGGTTACCTCAGCTTTAGATAGGTTTTTGGGACTTCTATCTTTTGGGCCCACACTGTTCTTTCAGTTTTAATACCTTTGCTATTTGTACTTTAGTATTTTCTTTCTCCTCATTCTGAACTTGCTGTTTAATGTGCAAGGTATGTGTGGGAACACTTAGTGCATAAACTTCCCATCATAGCTGGTATATTCCATACGTTCAATTTTGTTTGAAAATTATCAAAGAAATATTTAGTGTGAAACATTTCAGGGATTTTTCAGATTCCTGAAGTAGAAGCATCCATCCAGCACCTTGACGTCAGCAGTGACGGCAAGCTGCTTGCTGCCGTCACCAACAAAGGGTCTGCGTACGTCTGGCGCCTGGACGGAGGCACCGCCACCACTCCCCAGAAAATTGTGCCTGTGCACAAGATGGTCGTGCATCCTACTTATGCTCTCAAAGTCCGCTTTGCACCTGACTGCTCGTAAGTGGGGGCGCAAAGATGTGATTTTATTTTCTTCATAACTAAAACTTTCATAATTGGTTACTCCTTAATTGGATGGGGGTGGGCTTTGTTTTACTTGTGTGTACCTGGCTGCTTGTCAGTGATGGGTACAAGGTGTCTTCTTTTTGTTCAAATAGAAGAGGTGTTTTGTTACTCATTATTACTGTAATTTTGGTTCACTATTGTACTGTTTTTTCAGCAGCTATTACCAACTTTGCATTTTATTTTGTTTCATAAACATTTTTCCCATTTAGAAAAAACTAGTCTGATCTAAATCAAAATAAATCTAAATGGGGAGTGGAAAAACAGAAACCTAAATTACAAAAATAGATTCTGCTTGTGTCTAGGACGATGGTGACCACCTCAGCAGACAGGACAGCCAAGGTGTGGCACACGGAAGACTTCTCGCTGTTGGCAACACTCACAGACCCCCAGCAGAAGTGGGTTTGGGACGCCGCATACTCGGGAGACTCGCAGTACATCTTCACTGGTAAGGCGCCTCATAAACAGCCGACTTGATCTTCAACACGGTAACAAAGTAGAGTCATTTCTATGGGGAAAATTACACCTCCTCTTGTTTGGCTAGCCAATAGAACAGCTCCATTTCAAACAAACTTTATGACGTCACTATTGCAACTTGTCGTTCGGCCAATAGTGGTGCCAGACTTGAGGCTAGCAGCACAGTAGAGGAAACCAAGTAGAGTTATTTCTTTGGGGAAAAATACACCTCTAGCCAAAAGAATGGCTTTTTTCAAACAAACTTTATGATGTCACAATTGTGAAATGTTATTAGGCCAATAGTAGTACCAGATATGAGCCTAGCAGTGTTTTCAGGTGCAATCTGAACGCTGCCATTGGTTCGTTGCCATGACGGTATTGTCTCGCGGTCGACGAAAAAAGACTGGTTTAACTCTGCCTTGTGTCTTCCACTGTGAGCTTTGATGAAGTTACTTTCTTGAGTATTCTGGATGCGGCAACTTATACAGCATATGCTCTTTGAAACGTAGCCAAAGAAGTAAAATAATTTATGTCTCCAAAAAATGTATTTCTGAATTTTTTGTCTTGTTTTTCATCACACCCAAAACATGCAATGTAATTTCATCATCTGTCAGGCGTTCACTTCTAATCTCATAAATAACAAGAAATACCAGGAATTTGTTTATTGAAAATAGTATCAACAGGCATAACATTTACAAAATGATTTCTAACATAGTTGTTGTTGGGTAATGCAAATGAAATGAACCTACCATAATGCGGTATCGTCATGCTATCTCACTGCTGTTCTTTTGGCAGGTTTATTTCTACCTGATGTTAGAACGCGGAAGATGTTTAGCAGGAAAAAAGGTTTTGTTTTATGGGATTTTAAAAATGTACATTGAAATTAGGAGTAAACGGATGCTCGCTTTGCTTAAATTGCAGATTTACCAAAAATTGAAAAGTAGAGAAAACGCTGATAAAATTATTCATTTTGTTGAAAAATCGAAAACGTTTTAGAGACCAGCCTTATCATCAATTCGGTTGAAATTAGGAGTGTTTCTCTGTTCTCTGGGCATTAGGCACGCAATAGGTTAGTCAGGTTTGTCCATCTTATGCTGTGGTGACTGGCGGAGCGCCAGGGAGATATTTTTTGGTTCCTTCAGCTAATGATACTCAGATAGGCCTTTGGCACTTCTGTCGTTCACGCTGACTGCTTCTAGTTTTCATTTTTTGGTATTTTCTTTTCATTTCTTCTTTCTTCCTCTTAATCCCCTCAGGGGGATACAACTTTTGTATCTATGGGAATTAGCGCTCCCAGGGGGACTATGCAAGGGCTCGAACTAAAGGTTAGGTAGGCTTTCTTTGTGTTAAAATAGAATAGGTTTTTGTTTTGTTACGGACCATCTTTTTTCGGTTCACTGCAGTCCTGTTTTTCAGCACCTACTACTTTTTTTTCAACTTTTTCTTGTTTCATGATCTTTTTTCTTTGCTTTCTGTTTCTGTGCACCTTGTGTATAGATTCCGCGTTTCCTTAACTCTACACTAAATGGTGCCTTCTTCCTTCCTCTCTTTGGATAGCCTTTGTTGCGGATAGGGAGGCTTAAACTAACTAATAATAATCTAATCTAATCTCCCTCTTGATGGGGGTGTTACTATTATACCAATTTGAAATTAGTACTCAGAGGAAAAATGTGTGGTCTCATGCTGAATAATAACAGTGCTGAAGGTTGTTGACAAAATCATTATTAAATCCTGAGCTGAAGGTTAATTGGGTCTTCTTTTTTGTTGGAATTGAATTGCTTTTTGTTTTGTTACACATCGTTTTTTTTGGGTTCACTTCTGTAGTGTTTTTCAGCACCTACTTTTTCTTCAACTTTTATCCAGTTTCATAAACTTCTTTCTCAACTTGCTTTTTCTATACAGCTTGTGCATAGATTCCTCGTCCCCTCAAGTGCATACCAAATGGTGCCTTCATCCTTCCTCTCTTTGAAACGCTTTGTAGCGATTAAGAAAGCTTAAACTACTTATCTAATCTAATTCTTTTCTATCTTTTCTTCATCTTCTTTCCTAACTTGCTATTTTTATGCTCAGGGTATCCTGTGTGTGAACACACTTCGTGCATAGATTTCACGTTTTCTACAGTCGATACTAAATGGTCTCTTCACTCTCTTAAGATCGCCTTTGTTGTAGCTAGGTGCCTTGAATTAATATAACAATTTATCATCATCTAATGTGCGTACGAGAAACAAAAAAACTGTACTGTTCATGTTTGTTATTGAACTTCATCTGAAGAGGTAAAACGGATTACTTTGGTGAGGTGGAATGGGTGTAGAAATTACCTTGGACGCTAAGTTTGCTCAGCAAAAATTGAATGATAGAAAAATTTAAAAAAAGAAGAAATTTCTGGAAACTAGCCTTAAATATATGGTAGATTAAAAGGAAACGAAATTTATAGAGAACAAATGGCATGTGGATCACATCTAGCTATTTTTCTAAGTAGAACAGGTATAAACGGAGGCTGCTGATGGTCCAATACTGCGCGCCATTAAGACGGGACTCTGAACCAGACATTTGCCGCCTTTTCTCGTTTACATTTGTAAGAGTACTATTGACTTATTCAAATAGTAGTTGAGTTTATCTCTGGTAATGATCAAAATGAGATCTTAGTTGCTAGTTCTATGCTTACACGGTCTTCTCACTACGTAGCCAGACTGTGGTCTGGTATATCTCCGATAATAATCAAAATATGATCTTAGTTGCTCGTTCTATGCTTACAGGGTCTTCAGACTACGTAGCAAGGCTGTGGTCCATCAAGACGGCGTCAGTGAAGCGACGCTACCAGGGCCACCGGAAGGTCATCACAGCTCTCGCTTTCAAAGACCGGATCCTCTGAACTGCGCTGTCTTCTGTCATGGCTTGCTGCGCGGTCTTTGGAACTCGGTATTTTTCTGACGAGAATGTGTTTTTTTTGCCTATCAGCTTGGGACCAGAACACTATTCAGGCCTGCTTATTTGTCCTCACCGCATTCTCAAGTTTTGCCTCCCGCGACTCGCCGACATGTGACGACTTAGGCAAGAATGTGCAACAGTTCAATTTTGAAGTTGTTCACGCAGAACTTCCCGGAATGTCAAGTGCAGCAACTGCACCAGGCTGGTAAAGGTGCTAGTCCAGGTACGTACGAGGTAACTCTATTGACTGTCCCTGGAGTCTTGCGGACCTGTTTTGAATTAGAAGTTGAACTCCCCTTGTCATAGGAATGAGGGAAGAGCTTGTATAAAAATGAAGTTAGGAAAGATATTTTACTTCCGTTGTGAAAAAAACCTTTGTAGCTATCCCGACTACGAGGTAAGTCTTGGATAACAACGTTTCTTGTGATGCGTTGAAGGGATGAGTACCTAGGGTGATTACAGTTCTGTGTATTTGTACAATTTACGTGAAAATGAGCAAGAAACTCTTGTAGCTTTCATAATTTTAGTTAGACTGAAGCACCCGCAATCTACTTTGCTTAGAACTGCTGGACTCGTGTATCTGTTTTGATTAGTGTACAGGGTGCGGCTGTCAGTCCTGCATTTTCAGGCTTCCACCACCTTCTCGAAAATGCAGGATTGGCTGCCCCACCCTGTACTTTGCTGTATGGGCATTTACCTCGTTCCAAGATGTTGAACCGAGTTTCTGGTGTGGAACATCATTTGTTCCACTGCGTGCCACATTTTACTGCTGTGGCGTGAATTTTAACGTTATTTCTCTAGATCACTGTACAGGAACTCTGACTGTACGTCCGTTATATTCTAGGCATATGTACGTGCGATAATTTGTGCGCAAAATCTCGTGGAAAGGTTTCAGCAATGTATATGTTACCAGTTTGGGATTTTATTTCGTATCAAATTTGAAGTTAAGTTATTGAATAATAAGTTACATGAGAAGTCATCTAAAACAAGGAAAAGTTGCACTGAGAAATGGAGTAGTCAACTTCAAATTTCGTAAGCAAAAATTCAAAACTGTGCAGTAGAACCGCCAAGAAAGCTAAACTTATTGATGTTAGGGTGAAAAGTAACGTGTAACACTGATTATCAGCTGCAAATGGAGCTAAGAACAAGTTGTTTTTTAATTACTTAGTTTTTTTTATTTATTTTTGTAAAGAAACTCATCCATAACATTTTTGCGTATTATTCCCGTAAGATGTGATAAATTAGCGCCTAATATTAATGGATGCTTTAGTTACTTTAGAACTATTTTTATTTTTCGACCAGCCGACGGGTCAAGTACTTCAGTACGTATAACCTTGTTCAATATGAAGAAAAACTGGAAATAAACAATAGAGATCTTTTGAAAATATATTTTCTACGCCTTTTTTGGATGCTTGAGGCTGTATTGCTTGCACGCTGCTGTTTTCTGTCTCTTCTCTCTGTGCGCTCTGTAGGCATCCTGCTCTTTCTTCTTCTTCAGGAACTTGGCTTTCTTTGCCTTCATGACGATCAGGGCTTGTCTCTTCTTCTCCTCCAGCAGCTCTCGGTAACGGCTTATGAAGCGTTCCATCTGATGAGTGTCGTGAAAATGAATTTACTGCCTGATCACAATGATAACATTAACTAACATTCATACATCCTTTGTTAATGAGAAATCTTCCCGTTTCGTGCATAACAGTTGGCAATTTTCCTGCCCTCTGGTTCTCTAAATATAAGCATCTTTTTCAGTCCTTTCATTTTTCTAATATTCCACGCCATTGCTTTTCTTACCTTGCTAATTCCCCTTAACTTCAATGCCTCCTTCAATCAGACGCTTTCTACCATGCATGTAAAGCTAAACTCGCCTAGCTTAGATAACAATATCTTAATTAAGCAACGCTCAACCTCCATTACGAATCTCAAAATTCACACTCGGCAACGATTTTAGCCACTGGTCATTTAAAGCATTTGTAAATTCCACACTTGTGCAGACCTAATAATTTGCATGCAAGAGTGACAACTCCGTCACCAAAATCGTGCATGGAACTAAAACTTCCATCTCTAAGTAATGAACACATTCTTAACAGCACCTTGCATTTTGTACACCATAAGTTTTTCGCAAGAAAGATATTACTAAGGCATTTCAACCATACATATCCCAAGTGTTCTACCAATACTGAAGATAAATGAGATGTAAACATACCGACATGCAATGTAAACATACCGACATAAAACCAACAAACGGCATATAATTAGACATAGAAAATCAGGTTTAACTAATGAGTGATCCCGCTTAGTAACTTTTCATTGACTAACCTACTTTAAAATCAGCCTCCCCTTTTATAACCCGGACTAGTTTATAAAATTATAGAAAAAGCCAGCGAAGTAACTTTCCATACGCTGATCTATCATCAAAATCAGCCTCACCTTTTAAAATCAGTGCTAATAACTGAAAAAGTGATAGAAGACTCCTGCAAAGTAACCATAAACTGATCCACTTAATAATACAATCCGGCTCACCTTTTCCTCTTGAGGATCCTTGACGACAAGCACGCGGTCCTCCTCAGCCACAGCGGCCTGGTGTTTGGGCTTGTATTTGTAGGGCAGGGCGGCCTGCAGCGACCGGGGCACCTTCAGCGGCTGCGGCACGTACTCGCGGCGCCGCGTGATTTCCTGATAACGACGGAACCGTCAGATTTGACACTCAAAATGGTTCAGCACATTTCCTACGAAATGGCCAACCGGTGGTCACTTGTGTGATTTTCATAGTGCTGCTGACCTACCTGCAGTCACTAACTCATTTTCTATCAACTATTAATGAAAGTTGAATGAACGTCCGATCCAGTTAATGTTTGATATTTTCAAAAGTTGATAACCGCACTTGACTTTACATTTGTATTGAATATTGAAGTATTAGAGGTTCCGATTCTAGCCTCAAGGCAGCGAGTTTTTCCACCAAATTGTACATGTGCCAAAGCGCCAAGTTTGGAAACACAAGTAAAGGATGTCCCTGAGGTGATGTCTGAGGATTGCGCAGATGGTACTTACCATTTTGAACATTTATTACACGACAACAAACAGCTATGAAAATGCGTTACGTACGAAATGTTCAAGTGTCATCCTGCATGGATGATACAAATCGATCGTGAACTAAATGTTCAAAATGGTGAAGTGACGTCTGCCCAAAGTTGTAGCTTAGCCAGAAACGGATACCGTAATAAAAAAAAAAACTAACGAATGAACGTCCAAACACGGATTTTAAAAAAATACCACTGTCAATACAAAAAAAAAAACACCACAAATCATAAGGTGTTCGTCACTCACCGTGTACAAAGAGTCAGGATTCGGCTCAACTTTGATGTTCTTCTCCTTCTTCACTTGAGCAACCGTCTTCATACCCTGCCAGTTAGCCTTCTGCGAAGGCGTTAGTAAAAGCGTGCGTACAAACGAACAGTATTTCATAACTTCAACGTTGGTCCATGTCTTCAGGATCACAACATCTGGAAAATTTATCAAAAAACAAACACCATTAAGTTGAACATATATTAAGGTTATTGGCTAAAAGTTTGAAAAAGAGTGTAAGTATATTGGGAACGGAATACCATAACGATTGTATTTGATGTAAAAATGCATCTCAAGCCAAGACCTGACCACAATGGGCTGCATAAGTATTGGGCAACAGTTTCACGTATTAGTAAGCCATTTCTAATCACTTAGCAGCACGGTAGAAGAAACAAGGTAGGAGCAAACCAGTCTTTTTCGTCGACCGTGTGACAAAACTGACGTCATGGCAACGACCCAATGCAGCGCTCATATTGCATCTGACAACACTGCTAGCCCCAAATCTGGCACCATTGTTGGCCAAGTGACATCGCAATGGTGACATCATCATAAAGTTTGTTTGAAATAAACCCGTTCTTTGGCTGGCCGAACAAGAAGATGTGTGTTTTTCCCCCCTAGAAATGACTCAACCTTGTTTCCTCTACGTTCACTCAGCAAAGATCTTACTACCACATTAAACAGATTTTTTAGGATCAATACGCACAACCAACTCGAGCTTACCACTCATCTTGATGGTGTCCTCAAACTTGGCCCTGAAGTCTCCTTTGAGGCCACTGTGAGCCTTGACTAAACCTCGAATGCCAGACTGAGTCTGAATTTTAGCTCCAATGAACGAAGCCACTTCAGTCTCAGAGTGGAACATGTTAGTGACATGCGCGGTCTTCTTGGACACACTCTTAGGATGGCCCAACAACTTGAGCTTCTTGACCAGATTGGTACTCTTGTCTCCTTCCAGCACCGTGCCGGTGGCGGCTATGCGGAAGTGGGGCACGCGATCTGCCACACTTTGGAAAGCCACAAAACCAGCGAGTAGGGGAGAAGCAGGGCCCCAGAAAATGCCGTGGTTTTCTTGGTGTCTCACGGTATACTTGAGGAAGCGCAGTCGGAGATTGTCTTCCAGCTTGCCGTAATACATCATCGTTTGTATGCGGCGCCAGCCCACCGACAGGATTAGCGGGTCGCGTGCCTTCAATATTTTAGGGTACCAGCGGTGGAGCATGAATCGAACCTGGAAGCCAAATTTAAAGTCAATCTGAGTCCAGGTGGACATTCACAGTAATGAATTATGCTCGTGCACAGGAAAATATGGTTAACTAGCTTGGATTAGTTTCTATACCCAACATTGAAAACGTTGTCGATTCATTTAAGTTGGTTAAACTTCCTTAACCGCATGAACTTCGTTACCAATAGGGAAATACAAACGAGCTATCTGGCAAGAAATTGAAGGAACGAGGAATCTAGACCCAAGTGAAATATCGAGGCTGAGAAAGGATAGGAGTGAACCGAGAAAAAAATGGTTTGTAAGAAAAATGTATTTTGATAGAAGGAAGGTCTACCTTGCTATCAGTTTGGAAATTCACAATTTTCCTCTGAAAGCATTTATTCCCATAGATAAAGGAGTTTCATCCTTCTAAGGAGTGTAGAAATATTGTATAGTATGACATTTTATTTTATAAGACAGCAAAAACCTAGTGTTTGGAAAGATAATGCTGAAAAGAATTTTTAGAGAATTTGATCCCCGTATCCTTACCATCGAAATACAGCCTGATGTAAGTTTGCACGATGACAGAGCAAACTTATTAAATTACAGTAATGACAATTACTGGAGTCACTTATTTACAATGTGGCTGCTCATCAATAGGAAGCCTGCACCCTGAACGGGAATGCTCTTCACAAATGGGAAACATTTCTACTCGAGCTGGATCAACAATTATGCCATGCCAGCAACTGTAGGAAAGTCACTATAGTAAAAAAACATCTATGAGGCTATACAAAATCTGAAAAGCAATCATCCAAGTTTAAATCTGCCTGGGTAACATTAAAAAATCCTCTAAATCCCACAAAAAATAATCAGGGTATAAAATTATTTTCTCTCAAACACGTCTCTGAATCTCCAAAGAAAAATTTTTCGACAAGAAGACGCAACATAAGCCATTTTTCATATTACTTAAAAAGAAATCTGGAATATTGAACAGTTGAGACAGGACTAGAAAAAAATCTGGAAAATTAAACAGTTGAGACAGGACCATAAAAAAATCTGGAAGATTTTCAGTAGAGACAAGACCATAAACATTTGGAAAATGCAACTAAAAAATTTTGGATAATTAAGAGTAGAGACAAGACTGGAAAAAATGTGTAAAATTGAGGGAGTAAAGGACGCGACTGACCCTGTTGTAGACGGTCATGGTCTCCTCGTCCTTGAGGCCGCCCACGATGACAGGGTAGGTGGGGTCGAAGTTGACCACAAATTCACAGGGGAGCCGCTTGAAGCGCAGCCGCACGTACATGCCTGCACGGAAGCCCTCATACAGCACGCGGATGTTGTCGCTCATGTCCTCAAACTCCGTGCGATTCAGCTGCCCACATTTGCAAGGATGACGATTAATTGCTTAGAATAGAGGACAATCGCTTGCAATGAATAACAATTGCGTGCAATCAACAATATTAATTGCATGCAATCGATAAAAACTGCTTGTTATTGACAAAAATTGCTTGCAACCGATAACAATTACTCGTCATGGATAAAAATTTGCTCACAATGAATAACAATTGCTTGCAATGTATTACATTTTAAAAGAGTAATAATTATTGGAGAGAGACAATTGCAATACCTTTCATGGACAGAATAAATAGAGAAAATGACAGAACAATTCAAGTTGGACAGAATTATTCAAGAAAATGGTAATAAAGAGTTATAACACGCTGAGGAGAGCGGCGTAGGGTGGTAGAAATGCGCACAGCGACCGCACGAGTGTTGCTATCAAGGCAATTTAGAATTGAGGATGGTATGAAGTAGGGCTGTGACAATATGCTCTAATCATATTTCCACAGCCCTAATAATCACTCACATACGCTTGTGTATGATTTGTAATGAAGCACATACATGTGATTTTGTACAACGTGTAAATCACAAAGGTGCGCATGCATGTTTGCGATTATTTGGGTTGTGACAATATATTTAGAGCTTATTGTCACAGCCCTAGCAATGAGCCACACTGCTTTACCCCAACCTAGCTTCAGAATGTACTTCCTACAAAAAATGCTGGTTTCGATCGCTCCATCATTACGCACGCAATGTAACAATGGTAGTTCAGTTTCTTGACTTAACGAGAGTAAATATGTGAGTCGAACTGTTCACATTTACCCGTTTTCTCCATACGGCACTGCTAACGGAGAGCTCGTGGTCTGGTGAAAATGCCGCCGTCACCGAACTCAGAACAAACCAGGGTCTATCTAGGCCAAATTTTGAAGCTTGACATCCTGAACTACGGAGATTCCAAACGTGTAAGGGATATCTGAATACCGTAGTTGATCAAATTGATGAGCAGGGTATCATAAAATCAGGTACTCTTCATTTTTGGCCACCCATCGTTCAGAAGTAGAAGACCCGAAACCAACGTTCCATACCATGATAATTACTACTACTCACAATTCAAAACATAATTTGTCAAAAAACGTATCGCACGAGTTGGAGCTGAAAACTCATCCTTCTTAATTTGAACAAAAACCATGTAAAGGCTTCATCAATCATATGAATTCTTTGAGTCAAAGAGACAGTAAGAAATATCGCAAAAAATCCATAAAAACCACTCATCTGAAGGAAGAAAATTCACCTCAGCTTGCTGCGCCATGTCAGCCTTCCAACTGTCGAAGTAATCAGCATTGCTTTCAATCTCGTTCTCCATGAGACGAGCTTTGATTTTCTTCTTTTTCTCCATAATCCTCTCCTTACGTGTCATCTTCGACTTGTCCACTCGAGCGGAAATTGCTTCGTCCGCAGCTGACAAAAAAACATAACCCATAGAAAACAATCTCAAATTCCAATAGCCGTAAGAAAGAGCATACGGAAAATAAATAAAAAAAATTAAGTGAGCATTAAAACTGAAATGAAACGAAGTAGCATAAAATTATATATTATACCAAAATTACAATGAAGCATTGATACCTATTGTTACGAAATATGTATGTTTATATCACATGACATGTTTTTGGCTAAATCACGTAAATCTATGTTCATATTAGATGATATTTCATTTTTACGTGATAATTTTTTTCGGCTAAATCCCGTGAAGCTACAACATATTAAGAAATGCAAACATTCTACTGGGCTACAAACATTGTAATGTGTAGGATGTGGGGTGTGGATCAATGCAGCGCCGCGAAGTGTTCTCAGATTTCGAAGGGACAAGAGGGTCAAAAATATCTGTCGAGCTCAAGTGGTCAGCGTTTCGCCCAAACTTGCTAAGGTTCAGGCGTCCACAAACACACAGTCTTGCACACAAACACAAATCTCATGCACACACATACACAAAACACACATGGGAGCACACACGCACATCGATACACAAACGCACAGCACACACGTAGACACGTAGGCGCGAAAACGCTCGCACCTCGGCAAGCACCGCACCTCTTTGGCCAATCAGCGCTCTGGAAGAGATCATGCGTGTGGGTGTGTCAGAGCGCGAACCAATTACATTTCAGAATCTCCGAAACAAACAAGGCTCCACCTATCACGAGGGAAACACGTGATCTTTACAAGGAAGAATCCAGATCCTTCGAGAAAGAAAGAGGCGACACACATAAAAGGAGTGAGAAGAGGATAATCAGGGTTCTTTTTGGTGGAAGCGAGTGCGGAAGAGGTGCACGTATCTGAGGGGCACGCAAGCAGGCACGCCGGCGCACTGCTGGTGTGCCTCCAATATAATCAGCAAATCGAATATCTGAGCACACCGAAATTTTCAAGAAAGGCAACGTCGACCATCATAAATCGTCGAAGCTCCAATTTTGCAACACGACTGCTCGAAGCACCTCAGCTTTATGGTGGAATCGTCCAGCATCAACATAGCAACCATGCCACGGAGAGAACTCGGAATATTAGTAATCAGTTCCGGGCGCACAAGCAACTTCAGCGAGAAAATATTGAAGCCGCACCGCCTTCAGAGTCTACAATGATGCCGCTACTACGAGTCCTGCAGTGGTCAAGCAGACTCGGAAGTCAGAGCTTGAAATGGGGGCTGAGTATGGCGCTCCCGCACTACGGCCGGCTGATGAGGAAGAAACTTCGGAACCGTGGGACGGTCTGATCTGCACTACGTGAATTCTCAAGCATTGGGAGTGTGTTAATTCATCGTCTGAGCTGCACTGCGTGAATTCTCAAGCAGTATTGGAAGTGTGTTAATTCATCGTGATCTACAATTGCAAGAAAGGGTTAGGCCAATCTACTGGTTTGGAACTCAGAAAAGTGATCTTTAAGTGTGAAAGTTCTAGCACAGCCAGCACATGGAATAGTGCGTTCCGAGCGGCGCGCAATCAAATGTGATTTGTGTGATGCGGGCAATTGGCTCATGTTCGAATTCTGTGATGTGTAAATGCGAAGCATTCTATATTTGACACCTTGCTGTGAGTCAAGGTTCTATTCTTTTTGGCATAACCTTTTATTTCATGTGTGCGCTAGCCAGGATATTCATTTTATGTTTCTAACATCATTTTGTTTGTGCGTAAACTCTCTGTTTGACGATTGCCAAGAAATGCTATGTCGCGTTGAATCATGTAATCGTTCGCTGGCGTTCAATAATTTTCTAGCCTGAATCTCTTATTTTATGTGTCATATTCAAATCCACGTGTTTCTAAAATAAATCCATGTTAATCTTGCAAATTCTTTTATTCTCCATGTCTGGTATGCAGGTGAACGCAAGCATGAAAGTATAATACTCTAAAATTGTGCGGGGGTTGAAACTCCCTCAAGCATCTGGAAAGGGGGGTCCTAAACCACACCCTTTTCTCATATCGCAACACTATCTTTAAGAAATGAAATCGTAAAATTTTACATTAGCTATCGAAATCAAACCTGAATTTAGCCTATGCTCTTCAAAAAAAAAAGTAACCATTTACAAACAGCGTTGACCTCAGAAGAAACGTACTGATGAAAGATTTTTTTTCACTTGTTGCTCCACGCTTCCCAAAATGCAAGAATTAAAGACAGGGAACATAAATTGGAAACCTTAAATGAAGTACTGGGAACAAAACCTGTGAAAAGTACAAAAGCTAAAATGGAGAGCAATAAGAGAACGAGGATTTGCTTCAAACGGAAATTATGTTCCCTTGTGTTGAACAGCTACCAAAGAATTCAGATAAAGTAGACTATGCCAAATAAACTTTCCGTAATAACTACATTTTGAGGAATAAGAATGAGTTCTTAAATAAATGAAATAAACAAGTCAGCTTCAACAACATGAAGGAGGAAAAGAATTTGCAGGAGGTAAAAAATTTGACGCATGCAGTCCACACTAAAAACTCAAGACTAAAGTTCAAAACCGAAATCCTTTCAAGATCATCCTCAAACAAGGACACTCAACCCAGAATAAGCATACTGATTCTGAACGGCAACCCCGACTCCAAACGGCAATCCCGATTCCAAACGGCAATCCCGACTAAGAACGGCAATCCCGACTAAGAACGGCTGGGCGACTAAGAACGGCTGGGCGACTAAGAACGGCTGGGCGACTAAGAACGGCTGGGCGACTAAGAACGGCTGGCCGACTAAGAACGGCTGGCCGACTAAGAACGGCTGGCCGACTAAGAACGGCTGGCCGACTAAGAACGACCATCTCGACTCCAATCCCAGACCAATAAAGCGCGCAAGAATTTACCTGAATCATTTTTTTCGCCAGTTTCCATGGACTGGCCGTCAAACTTTTTGCCAGTTTCCAGGTCTTCGAAGTCTCCGTACACGTCTTCCTGGTCAAGCTTGAGCAGATTCTGTGCGTCTTCAAAGTCACGCCACTGTCCCGTGACGAAGCAGTCTCTGATGCAGTCGTTCTCCTGTTTAGATAAAGGGTAATGGAGTTATGCACGGTGCAGCAGGGAGGTACGAGAATTTTTGTAGGAAAATAGATAGGAAGGAAACAAAATTTTCTGTGATAAAATAGGAAGGAAACTAAAATTTTTGTAAAAAAATAGGAGGGAAACGAAAATTTTTTGGTAAAAAATAGAAAGGAAACAAAACTTTTTGGTAAAAAAATAAGAAGGAAACAAAAATTTTTGTAGAAAAATAGGAAGGAAACAAAAATTTTTGTAGAAAAATAGGAAGGAAACAAAATTTTTTGTAAAAATAGGAAAAAAATAAAAAAAAGACTAGTATATAACGATCAAACTTCTAGCAGTTTTTCTAAGTTGCTTAAATGAAAGGTCCATTTCACTAAATCATTATAGCTTGAAAACTCATAAGCAAAAAATTTACCGGTTGAGAATAATAGCAACAGAATTATTCCAAGCATTACTTCAAATGAAAAAGTCAAATTTCTTGTAACAACCAATAACCTCTCATAAAATTTTATGCTTAAAATCAAAATGTATTACAATTTAAAATGTACAGATAATAAACATTCAAAACACTGTGATTTTTCCTAGTAAAAAAAAAATTTAAGCCATTACACGGAACAGCGAGACGGATTCAATTTAACTATTTGTTACACATGGACAAACTGCTCCGCATAAGCAAAAATAAAAATCTTACATTTGCGTGCGTCAGTTCCTTAGCTTCTAAATTGTCTTTACCATTCGAATAGTAACATACCCAAAAATAAAAACCTTAACTAGTAAATTGTCTTTACCATTCGAATAGTAACATACCCAAATATAAGAACCTCAACTTGTAAACTGTCTCCACCATTCGAATAGCAACCGAAATGAGAAACAAATCTTAACATGTACTGAGCGAGGATGAGAAAGAAAATTAGGCAGTTAAGAGTGGCCTGCAGACGACACAACAACGCTCTAACGCCACTAGTTGCAATCAATTTCAAGCTATTAAAAGAAAATTAACCAATTTTTTTTTTGAAAATAAAAAATTTCAGGACAATAGATAAAATCGCAAACACGTCCCTAATCTGCATTACCTCAGAAACAACTACATTGTGGGAAATAATCTAGCTCTATTCTGTGCACCATGGGGAAAAAAATGCTGTCACTACACTGAGATATTTATTACTTTGAATGTACTATATTTAAACTTCACGATCGTAAGGGCTTTTTGTTTTTAGCTACTTGGACAGTGGTCTGGCCTTTCAGTTTTTTTTTGTACTCTGTCTACTTCTGTAATCTTCAAGCTCATCAAGCATTTTTTCCCACGCTACTTTCGTAATTATTAGCTAATCAGGTCTTTTTTACCCAGGCAACTTTCGTAATCTTCAAGCTCATCTAGCATTTTTTCCCAGCTACTTTCGTAATCATCAAGATCATCTCAAGCCACCCTGCTATAGAATGTAGCAGTTTTTTCAAGCCGATTTCTGGTGCAGTGTGAGGGGATTCTGATGTTTTTCATCTCCTTTGTTTTTCACACATTGAATGTCCAAGTCACTGTACATAAATCACCATCTAGTGCTCACCGGGTCATAATCTTCCTTCCACTCTCTGAACACGCCCTTCCTCAGCCGTAATTTACTGGTGTCCGGCTCGTCGTAGATGCTCCTGACGACCTTGACGCGCTGCAAGAAGCCGTCGTCGTCGTCATCGTCAGCAATGGGCGCACCGGGCTGGCTGTATTCTGCATCATTGTATGGAGACACCTCTTCCCACCCCCGTAGCTCACCTGCAGAATAATAATTGTTAAAATAATATCAATAATGATAATGTTGAGTGTCGATAGAATCAACATTTAAGTACAAATCCGAGTCCTTTACTGCTCCCTTCTACGCTTACCTGCTCACCAGCAGAGTTCACATTACATTGGTCAACCTTGGAGGCATGGCTCAGAGGTCAGACATTGAGCATTGGCTCCTCAGAGGTCAGACATGGGGCATTGGCTCCTCAGAGGTCAGACATTGGGCATTGGCTCCTCAGAGGTCAGACATGGGGCATTGGCTCCTCAGATGTCAGACATGGGGCATTGGCTCCTCAGAGGTCAGACATTGGGCATTGGCTCCTCAGAGGTCAGACATGGGGCATTGGCTCCTCAGAGGTCAGGCATTGGGCATTGGCTTCTCAGAGGTCAGACATTGGGCATTGGCTCCTCAGAGGTCAGACATGGGGTTTTGGCCCAAAAGTCATTAGCCATTGTTCAGAAGTCAGCTATGTAAAGCCTGCTAGGCAAAACGCAGTTCTCTGCTATTTTATTAAGGCCAAGGTACCACTGTACTGTTCAACAAAAAACGGCTGGAAAAAAGCTCGCTTCTTTGAAAGAAACTAATTTAATTCTAATCAACTCAAACTTAGCGGAAACCCTCACATTTCTGATATAGGGTAAAGATTGGAAATTTTGCCACAGATGAATGGCTTCTAGCTCATAAGCATAGCAGTCTCTTAAAGGCAGATAGGAACCACTGCTTGAGACACGTGGGGTTAGAAGGAAGAGAACATTACTTCAAGGCAGATTTCCTCACAATCTTGCTTGTAATTTGAGTAATAATTTTGTGAGATTAGTAGATTCAATTATAAATTAGTTCAACCTTATCTAACGGCAGCTAAGATGTTTTCAGTAGATTATGGCAAGCTATAACATAGAAATACGGTAACAAGGAATCTGTGCACAAGGTGTATCTCAACACCTTGCGCCTAATTTGGAAGAAATTCGAAGTATGATACTGAAAGTAGAAGAAGAGAGTAAAATATAATGAAAGGACAGCAATAAATCAAAACAAATTGGTTAATAAACAAAACTTCCTCTATTTAAATAAAACGGCCTGCTCAAATTCTAATTCGGAACTTCCCACCTTCCTTGTGGAAGCACCAATTCCCAAAGATACAATAGTTGTACCCCTCAGAGGAGATGAAAAAAAAACTGTGTCCATTAGTTAATAAGTCTCATTTTGATTAGTGACATACCTTTTTAAATTTACGACAATATTTTCAACAACGTACCATCTCCATAGATCTCATCAGTCAGAGCTTGTGCAGCAGCCTGACGATCATAGTAATTCTGACGAGCTTCTTTGAACATGTTACGCTGGTGATCTTCATCCTCGTCATTACCATGCTTAGCGGCAGAATCACGGCCTTTCTCCTCGTTCTGTGGGTTGTAACTACCCGAAGCAGCGCTGTCATAGCCAACATCATCTTCTTCAGGGGACTTGGTGTTGGGAGTCTCTTCATCGGCCTCAAGAGCCTGTAGAACGCTCTTGATCTTGGAGAAGGCATCGTTGCCGTCCAGCTTGGCCTTCTTTGTGATCAACCCGTCCTTGTCTTTTGCATCCTATAAATGGGAAAGAGGTTATTACGTTATAAGTTAGTTTCAACCTCCCTAACCAAAAACAAAGGTGTTCAAAAGAGAGGAGGGATCAGCCAACAAATGTGTTCTAAAGATAGGCAGGATGAAAGTAACATTCATTATGGAGTTGCTGCTACGCAGAATCTATGCACAAAGTTTGTTTTCACATAAGATCCCCTGTGCATAGAAACAGTTAATTGAGAAGAAATTTTCTGGATGAAGACACAATTTGAAGGAAGTCTGAGGTGCTGAAAAGAAAGCAAGCAATGAACTGAAAAAAAAAAAACGGTCCTGAACATAAAAAAGTTTTCTACTTCATGAAAAAGAAAGCCTAGCAAATTTTCATCAATGATAAGCGAGAACACAGTAAGTTAAAATCACATTTCTTATTTTACACTTTCATAACCCTAAACATACTCTTAAAAATTTTCCTTTCTGTCTAATTTAATGCTTCATACACTTGGAGTTAGAAGGAAATTAGAAGCATTTAAAAACATCTGTACGCAATCGTGAAAACAATGTAGTTCAAGCAGCCAATTATTAATAGGAAATCAGCATCCTAAACAAGAATGCTTTTCACCAATAAGAAACATTTCTACTCAAGTTAGATTAACAATTATGACACGCATTAAACTCAAAACATTTGTTACCACAGAACCCACTAGCATGGTGCAACTCAGCTGTAATGCCTGGTATCATAGTTCCTAAATTAACACACGCACAAATCAAAATGAAAAGCTACACTTACTGAGGCTTTACGTTTGCCAGAAAGCCCCGTTTTAGACTTAAACGTTACTTCAGCATCTTTGTCCATTTCTTCATCATCCCCGTCCATCTTTTCATCATCTCCGTCCATCTCTTCATCATCCCCGTCCATCTCTTCATCATCCCCGTCCATCTCTTCATCATCCCCGTCCATCTCTTCATCATCCCCGTCCATCTCTTCATCATCACTGTCCATCTCTTCTTCATCCTCAATTTCTTCGTCGCTATCTCCGTCAGTATCGTCGCCATTCTCCTCCGCCTGCCCGTCACAGGATGGTACCCTGTTCGGATCCAGCTCACCACCCTCCCTGTAGCCTTCGTTCTCAGGGATGAGCGCACGACGGCGCACTCGGCCAGCGTTGTCTACCACACTCTCGAAGCTCGGCAGACCGCCCGCTCTGGAGGACAGGTAGATATTGAGTACATCATCAAAGGTGTGCTGCACTTGCATACATTATATTCTAAATGCATATAATGTATGCATCTGGATGCACGATACCTAAAATTCATCAAAAATCAAACCTATTAACACGTTAACTGCGAAGGGTTAAACTAAAGTTCAATATTCAATTCAAATTTAACGTGAATTGTGGAAATCAACTTTGAAAATAGCCAACATTAACTGGATCGGGCGCTCATTTAGCTATCATTAAGTATTAATAACAAATGAGTAAGTCACTGCAGGTGGGTCAGCAGCACTTTGAAAATCACCTAAGTGACCACCGGTGGGTCCCTTTGCAGGAAATGTGTTAAATTGATCTCCAGTCACTAGTGAAAGCCCTAACACAGGCCAATTCTAAGCAGGTATTTATGCACGTATATTACAGTGCACAACATTGAATAGTGCCGTGCAATTACCCATAATGAACACGTTGCTGAAAGAAATAAAGTCTGTTTTCCCTACTCTATATGGACAATCTTCGAGTTAACATCTTACACAAGCCTCGCCTCATACAGATGAAAGTCCGTCCAAGTTATTCACCTAATACGATACTTGATTCAAGATCTATGGGGAATAACATAATGGGGAATAATGAATTTCCCTGCAAATCGAGGTTAGCTTGAGATTTAGAACTTGCAAGTCGACAGTTGTTGATTGGTATCCATAAAAGTCAAGATTTGCACGAGATTTAAAGCTCTAGTGTTGACTGTTGTTGATCAGTATCTGGAAAAGTCGGGGTTTGCATGAGATTTAAAGCTGTAGAGTTGACTTTCGTTGATCAGTATTCGTAAAAGTCAAGGTTTGCATGAGCCTTAGCACTCACAAGTCAACTGATATTAAGCTCAGCTAGCAGCCTCACCCGTGACTGTTGTATTGGACCTCAGGCCGGTGAGAGACCACGTGTTCACCCCCAGCGAACAGCTGCACACGTCGGGTACCATCAGATGCAGCGGTCGACAGCTGCTGCAGTTTGCTCATCAGGTGCACTGCACCCTCAGCGTCGTCATCGTCATCCTCGTCATCTTCTTGTTCCTTCTCGTCCTCGTCTGATGATTCGTGGTGGTTCTCTTTGCGTTGATCGACCGAAGGACCGTTGCCTGCATGCTAAATACAGAACACAGAGGCTACATTTTAAAGGTAAGGATAAAAAGGATAATGGATAAAACGGTAATGAAGAAACTGAGTAACATATCAAAACTCCAATAGGCAAGGTTTATGCTCGATAAACAGGACCAGGACCATCATAAGTTGACCCTTAGCAACCAAACAGTAAACAAAACAATTAATGAAAGCTTATCTGCAAGGGTAGCACTAAGCAGAGTTCAGAGAGGAAGACACTAGAGTTTTTCAGGACCACAAGTCACAAGGAGATAAATGAAACACATAGAAGATTTTAAAAAATCACTGCCAAAATCCCACGAGATTTTAACACACACATACCTGAAAATTTATAAAATCTGAGAAGTAATTAGTTTTAAAGGAAGATCAATATTGATGTGGCATCAAGAAGTTTCAGTATTTATTTAATTAATGAACAGTGTGACAAACAACAAGTTATTTAGAAATAAATTACCCATCAGAATGGCCTGAAGAAAATCCTGATGTTATTGAGAAACCTCGAATTATAATATACGTAATTTGTACATAATTATAAAAGAACAGGTACGGCAAAATATGCTATGATGATAAAAATAACTAAAAGACAAAGCTTACATTATTTTTGCCCCAATTTGAATTACAAAGTGGAAGCTTACACATGAACCAAATATTTATCCCCACAGTTGCAACATTACAATTTCATATATTTACAATATTATCAAAACAATCAACAAAAAAACAATTCTCCAAACATAAAAAGATATTAACCTATTGAGCCAATGAAATTCCAACACAAAAGGAAATTTGAGACAACACAAGATGTTTATAAAAACAATTATCAAAACATAAAAGGCATTCAGCTATTGAGCCATTGAAACAATCCAACAGAAACTAAAATTCATGACTACACAAGAAGTCGAGCATACCTGGGTGGTTTCCTGCATCTGCTGCTGGAGAAGCTTCTTCTCTTTTTCCTGCTGTTCTTTAATGTAGCGCCCGTGCTGGGAGCCGCCGAGGTCGATGTAGACGGCGTCCTTGTCGTACACGACGCCGCCCACGCCCGAGAAGGGAGCGTACAGGAGGTGCTCCTCTGAGGTGAGGGAACGGCGCTTCTCGTGGGACGGCAGCGGGCACGGGTCTGGCAGGAACTCTATGTTGTCCAGCTCCACGTCTCCGCAACCCGGGATGTGCACCTGTGCAACACACGCTATACTTCTTAACGCTGTGCATGCTATGTATGCTAAATATATTAATAAACACTGCATACTACGTGTGTAAAATAAATTAGTTGACACTGTGAATACTACGTATGTAAAATATATAAGTAAACACTGTGCATACTACGTGTGTAAAATAAATTAGTTGACAGTGTGAATACTACGTATGTAAAATGAATTAGTTAACACTGTGCATGCTTGTACGTAAAATAAATTAGTCAACACTCTGAATACTACGTACGAAAAATAAATTTGTTACCACTGTGCATGCTATGTGTGTAAAATAAATTAGGGAACACTGTGCATGCCATGCATGTTAAATAAATTAGTAAATGCTGTGCATAGTGTGCACATGATATAAATTAGATGCATGGTAAATGTTACGTTCTATGTATATAACACATTATTTATGATGAATTTATTGTTTGCTATGAACAAAAAACGTACATTACTAACCATAATGCAGCATTTTCAAAGTCTAAGCTTTCAACAGAATCTATACATTGAAGTCCGTAGCATCACATTTATAGAGATATATACTGACGAAATAATGTCTCTGTATCTTAGAACAATTAGGGTTGTTTTAAGCCTTCTGGTCTCTACCCTGGAGGCTGGCCTGGACTTCAGTGCAGATTAGGCATTATAGGCGTAGGGGACGACTGGATCTTAGTGCTAGTTTGGCTGTATACACCATGAAAAAAGGTTTTGTAGATGACTGATGATAAGCTGGGGCTTGAAAAGTTTCATTCAAACGATTTTAATGTTCTTCTTTGCTATTACCTTAATAGTTAAACTGTTTAGTAGAAAAGATATTCCTAATACAGTATATATAAATTAAGGCAAGTACTCCAGAACAGCAAAAATGTAAAACGCAGTGCTAGCTTTTTAATGATTCCAACTCAAAGTCTCATTGATGCTGGTTAGGCAGCATGGATTACTGATAAAAGTATTCTTGAGCAGAAAATTGAAAAAGCAGCGCTAGCACTAGAATCCACTTGAAGCCTCTTAGAAGAGGAGGGCAGTTTTTGCTACAAAGCCCTCAACACAATCACCCAAAAAATCAACTGCCTGTAACTAATCCATGATGGCAGACACGATCTCTACACCTCAAAAGCAACTCATCAATCTTATATCTCACTGAGAAATGTTTAGGCAAAACACAACACCATTCAAGAAACATGTCTTAGAAGCAGAAATGAGGATAATTTGCTCAAAATAAGGATAAAACTAACAACCGTACCGCAAACCTCACATAGTAACTTCGACAACGTACACATCTCCGATAACAAACAAAATTACTAGCAGAAGCAAGAAGATAAAATACAAGAGAGAATAGCAAAGCAACAGCAGCAGCACCAACAAAATTACTAACAGAAGCAAGAAGATATTATGTAAAAGAAGTGAATAGCAAAGCAGCACCTTTTGCTGGCCAGGTTGGAAGATGGCACCTCTGGTGTAGCCGTACAGCACCACGTCACGATCACACTTGGGGTTGCGTAGCTTCTCGGGGTCTGTCAAGTCTTCCCATCGATCAACTGCAATGCCAAAGACAAGCAGTAGTATTAAAATTTTCCTGAATATCACATTAAAAAAATGTAAACCAATATATTTACAAAGCATCTGTCAAGTCCTATTTTCAGTGAACTGAAACACTGAAGCCAAATATTATGGGACTATAGTGTATTACACTTCTTACCTCAGAACAAGATGCAGATGTAAACCGATATACAAGGTTATAGCAACTCTAATGGTTCAATCTTCATTGAAAGATCACAAACACATGAAAGACATTGTGATCTTGAGAGTATGAAGTACCCAAAATTCTCGTAAGTTACCGATTTCCATTGGCACTAAAGTAATGCAAAGAATCACTTATACCACGGGGATTCTTACTACATTTTCAAATTCCATGCAATGATAATCCTGCCTTATACACAAGTCTAAGCAAAGGCCATCAGAAACATAAGAAAAAAATAAAATATGAATAACTATGACAAGACTTGAAACTTGGATTGATAACTTCCCTACTCTCATACTTGCAATTTTTGAGAAGTTTCTTTAAACGCTATCTCCTCAAAGGGTTGGATCAGCGCCTCAGTTCAATATGCGTAAAAGGAATTTATTGCAAGTAAACAACAAACGGAAAATTAACAATGGTGTGTATTGATAATACACTTTCAAACCAACATTTCAATGTAGTAGTAGTACAAAGGTTACTAGCACTTCGACAGCATAGGACATTTTGCGCCAAATTCACAGTAGCAAGCTAATCTCATTTCTATATCCACAGTTACTTAAACATAGCATTATGTCAGACTCAAATTAACAGTTAAAACAAAATTTGCTTGAAATATTCGCTTTTATGATGCATTTCCCGGTCATGCAGTCACTGTCTGATAGACACTCCAATGTCGTTCCAAGATATCAACGCTGGAGACACAACACAGCAAAGAGGATAAATTTGGCTTGTATTCCTCATGGAGAACAGTAGATTGTTGGTTTAACTGTAAATGATTGTACTGTAATCAAATATTTCTCTCAAACTTAATTTCCTGATAAAGTTAAAATGCATAATTTTCATGGCTAATACATTCAACGAGATAGTGCACAGTAGAATAACTTGAAAGGAAATAAATCACACTATTGAAACTGTAAAATTAAATCTACTTGAAGCAAGATACTGCAATCTAGAGTGCTAGGCAATTGCTAAGGACAAATCGTAGCTCCAAAATGTAGCTTTAAATGCAAGTAAATGATTATCTCTCTCTTAAAAACTAATGTAACAAGTTGAAAAAATTACCACAACAGCTGCCACAACTCACCAACAACGTAGGGATGTGAAGACCGGAAAGGCAGGGGACGGAACTTGCTCACCGCAATAAAACGGCTCAAATTTTTCACCTCATGAATCATGTACTCATCACGAATCATGCCTGCAAAGCATAAAAGAGGGTAACTAAATAAGCTGGTGTCTTAATGAAAAGGTTAATTAGGTAAATTAAATACATTTAATTTAAGAAGACTTGAAAATTATTTCAAACAACCCATCGATGGGTAGTTTTGAAGCTGGAGGAACTTAAGCACGACCCACAGGTGGATCATATCGCAGTCAAAGTGTAAGCTGGGTATATTAAATACAATTAATTTAAAAAGATTGTAACAAAATTTCAAATGACCTTTTGATGGGTCGTCTAGTAGCTGGAAAAACTTAAGCACAACCCATCAGTGGGTTAGATTGCAAGCAACGTGCATAAACTTGACCAGATTTGGACAAAAAAAAAAAGATTAAACTTGCTTCAGATGAAATCAAAGAGCTCACCAGTGAGGTAGAAGAGTTTGGCACCAGGGTACAGCTCTACCTGGAAGCGCTGTTTCAAGGCCTTCTTCTGCTTCTTTAGTGATTTGTTGTCCTTCATTAGGTCAAGGTGATTGAGTACCTTTAAAAAAAAGTACAATTTTAATTGCTTATAAACATGGAAAAACTGAAGATATTATTTGCAGATGTAGAAAGAAAAATTTATGTGCATTCAATAAGATCTAAACTGAAATATCAAATGTAGTCAAAATCGAAATTAGAAACAAGTAAAGACTGTCCCATCTAAGGACAAATTGCTTGCTTTACCAAATGATTAAGTTCCTAAATAAATTGTGAGCCATCAGTAAAGATATGTTATATTCAAGAACATGACCCTATTGTTACATGAATACTTCACTCATCCCCTGCTTTCAGGGGTAGGTATCAAATTCACTCAAAAAAAAAATGAAAAAATTACTTAATGCTTGCATTAACTTTCAGATGACGCTAAAGCGCCTGTTAGCTCAGTGGCAGAGCACCAGCACCGATCAGATGACGCTATATTTATCATGTATTAAGAGAGACAATTTAGGCCTATGAGCAATCAACACACCAATGGCTCACTACATTTCATGCATAAAAACCATTTTCAATGTTTTTACGTAATCACTCACCCCCATAATTTTAGGCGTGCCGTGTGCCTTGCATATTGACAGGAACTCGAAGGCCTCCATTTCAATACCAAAGGTGATGTCTACCAGGAGCAGTACAATGTCAGCTACCTTAGCAATGTCGATCATACAATTGATGTCATTGTTGACTTCAAAAAGTGTCACACGCCGTTTCTTGCCTGCAAAATATCAATCGGTAATAAATAAATCAAGTTTAACTATCCTCTAAAGATTTATATGCAGTTTGTATTTGGTTGGTTGCTTGATCCCTTGGCACCTCATTACTTGTATTGAAGGAACAAAATGCAAAAAGAGAAAAATATATATATGATAAGTGCCTTGATGATTTTGAAAACATCATACGGTGTGAAATGGGGGATCTGAACATCACATAACTGAGAATAAAATTTCAATTATAATAATTTTACGCATGAGAATTGGGGCAGGGAAACTTGTTAGGCATGGAGCCTTCATTACTAACATTGGGTTGTACAGATAATTAGTTGCTGGTGAAGTTATCCACATAAAACAAGTAAAATAGAAACATGCAGAACTGCACACTAAGAGATACATGGCAGCAAAGATTTAACCTAAATTTAAGCAGTGCCAAAAATTTAAAGCACAAACATGGGGCTACTACAGCATGAGATCTACTACCATACATCACTTACACAGATGCAGTTTGAGATTTACAAAGTAAGTGTTTATTGCTAAATTAAATGTATGGAAATAAGCAATATCCATTAGTAACCTAACCTCACGCTATAATACTAGCTAGAGGTAGATCTCATGCTGTAGTGTGGTAGAACTCATGCTTAAGCAGCACCCAAACATGTATAAACACAAATCTGTCGTTACACAAAAATATTCCTGAGACAATTCAATTGACTAAGGCTCACCTGACACTACCGTCACAGGGCCAGCAATAGAGGTGAGCCGCTGTTTGCTGTAGATCTTAATCAAGGAACGCATGAGAGTACTTTTACCAGAGCACGGGCCCCCCACAATAGCAATGAACACAGGCGGCGGCTCAAGAGGTGTGCGGTCAACCACAGGGATGTGATGCTTCTTGTGCTCAAGGTTTTGTTTCCTGTAAATGAGAATAATAAGTTTTCATAGATAGACCTTAAAATATAGAAAATTTTCAATAACAGCTAGGTTATAATTGACCAACCTTATTTTCTAGCACAGTTTATTATTCCAGCAATTGTAATTTTAGTTATTTCAAGTTTTATTAGTTTACTTTTAGCCTGAAATTTTAGTTTTAAATAGCTACACATGAATTAACCAGTTAAAAGAAGCAAAAGCTCTGTTTATAAAATAGTCATTCTTGAATGTTTAGAAGCCAAGCTTCATTAGATCTAGAGACATAACTATGTACATAGGAATTTATTTCATTTTGAAGCTTAGGTGTGTTGATGATTTAGTAAAATTTTATTCATTCAATGACAGCTAATGAGAAAATTCATCAGTAACTCATACCTTGAAGAGACCTAATTTAGAAGCCTATTGTCAAGTAATAAACTAATGTCTTAATCAACCCTAACAAGTCATTGTAAAATCATTTTGTTCCTATTGCATACAAACTTACTGTCATTGTGGTAAATGATCACAAAAATTACATGAAAGTAAAGAACACAATCACAATCAGATCAACAAGATTGATTCAATGAAGACATCAAATCTTGTCTCACATTGCATTCCCAATTTTAAAAATTCATTTGGAAACAACACAATAAACATGAGATACTTTTCCTTATACACAATATATTGATTACAAAGTTGAGGCAATTCTCAATGGTTGATTGTAAAAATGTTACTCAGTGCTATAGCTCACCTGTGAAAATTGGTCCTTGCCCTCACAGCCGACTTGAAAGTGAAGGCCTTGGGGTTACGCTGCTTGTCTGTGAACTCCTGAACATGCTTGTTCTTTTCAGCCTTTTTATCTGCACTTCGTCCAGAGTGTCGCTTCTTGTGACTTTTCTGCTTATCAAACTGATCCTCCATCTTGCTAAAATTTTGCAATAACAAAGCTCTATAAACAATGAAGTATTAGGAATTACTTTTCATTTCAAGCTGCCGTAATAAAGAAAACAAAATAGTTAATTTCAACACAACTCTGTTCAGGCAGGCATTCCAGTTTGAACTAACAAATCAGTTTTTGATGCAGATAAGCAAACCTATTTAAAATCTCAAATTCTATTTAGTAAACAATCCTGTTTATAAAACAAAATCCAAATTAGAAAGAATAAATTTAAATAAGAGTTTCACTTTTTATGGAACAGCAATCTGACTTTATAAACTAATAAATCAATGAGGAGGGCTAGCAACTGATTCTGATGCCTAATCTATTTTTCATGGCATAATTTTCAAGAAATGAATTGATTTTGGTGGACAAACATTCTAATTTAGTAGACAAACATTCTAATTTAGTAGACAAATATTTTAATTTAGTAGACAAACATTCTAATTTAGTAGACAAACATTCTAATTTAGTAGACAAACATTCTAATTTAGTAGACAAAATATCCGTTTTGATAGACAAAAATCTGAATAATTTGCACAACAAACCAAACTAAAGCACAAAAGTGAACATTTACATACTAAGTTAATTAAGTTGAATAAACTATCAACAACAAATTATGAGATTTTTAGCAAAAAAGCTCTGTTCAATGTAAGCCATTTCCAACCACTGTTTATTGCCCATGAACTTCTTTTCATGCCAGTAAAGGCACACAATAAGTCATGGAAGCTACACTTCACAGTTTAGCCAGATCAATTTACTCTATACCTAGTAATTTAATAAAGTTCAAATGAAAAGAATTAATTTGGTCAATGTAAAGTGTTTGCTAGTAATCGATTTTTAGGTTTTCGGTACCTAAACATAGTTAATTGGTTCAAAATAAACAAGTTTTCTTCTATGCACTTTCCGTTGCAAATGAGTTTTTAACAAATTATAGTGGTAGATTTAGTTTCGTCTTTGATGACGAATGCGCTCAAATAAACAGCTACTCATTGATTTTTTAGTTTTTTTGCTTGAATCATGGTAATAACATCAAAATAAAATACTTTTCTTCTATATACTATTTTTCTACCAAGGAATATTTTATGAGTTGGTGCAGTAGGCTTAGTTTCATCTTAGATGACAACCATGTTGGAAGAGACTCTTTTGCGGTGTTGCCATCGATGAATTACTTCCTGCTTTAAACACTCGAGTTGCGGTAACTACTTTGCCGCTATGACTACTAAAATACTCATTTCTGCCGGAAAGTGGATAGAAGAAAACTTGTTTATTTCAATCTAAATAACCATGTATAGGCACAGAAAATTCAAATATTGCTTACTATCAAACGCTATACATTTACCATTTATTTAACTAAACCAACGTCATCTTACCTAACCTCACCCACCAATATGTCAATAACATTTTACAGTATACTTACAGGTCAGTTTCTTCACTTTTATATCCAATGTTCCTATAACTTTAAAATTGAATAATTAAAAAAATAATGCATCAGCAAGCAAAATGTCATTCTGGTCAATGTGAAGTTTAATGCAATCACGGAAAATAAGAATTCCAATCTTAGGAATCACTATAGGAACCTATTTAAGAACGTTTTACATGAATGACATTCTGCTCGCTGATGCGTTATTTTTGAATAATTGAACTTTGAAGTTGGCCTTGGCGCCAAAGGAAGCGAGCGCGTGAAACGGAATTTAATTAATAACGCAAGCTATTACAAACGTAAAGAGGTTGGGTCGTGAGGGGGAGGCACAGTTCTTCTAGTGAAAATTATAAATAAAGCTTCTAACCCACCCATTAGGGTGACAACCGCAATCTTGTTGACGTCGGGTCCAAGATGGCGGCGCCCATGGTGGTCGCCATGTTAGACCCGATGTAAACAAGATTGCGGTCGTCACCCTAATGGGTGGTTTAGAAGCCTCATTTATACTTTTCACTAAAAGAACTGTGGCTACCCCTCACGACCCAACCTCTTTACGTTTGTAATAGGGGGTTAGCATCCGTTTTTAATTAAATTACGCTCGCTTCCTTGGGCGCGCGACGGCCAACTTCAAAGTTCAATAATTCAAAAATAACGCATCAGCGAGCAGAATGTCGTTCTTGAGAAACGTTCTCAAATGGAAACCTTTAGTGATTGTTTGAAATATAATTATCAATTTCCGTGATTGCATTAAACTTCACATTGACCGTCATTCTTGTAAAACATTTTTAAATAGGCCTATGTCCCTTTAGTAATTCTTTGGAAGAGAGTTTTCAATTTCTGTGAGCAAATTAAACTCTAACATAACCATTGTTGTCTCCCTTCCACTATCACACTGGCTACATAATTTGGTAAATGTATAGTGTTTGACCATAATGGATTTTCCACTTTTTGATCAACAAACATTGTTGATGAGACGAAAATAAACAAGTTTTCTTCAATGCAATTTCCGTCGGAAATGAGTATTTTAGAAGTTAGAGCGAGAAATGAGTTACCGTAACTCCAGTATTTGAGGCGGGGAAAAATATGCCGCGCGGTCCGACGTGAAAGTAAACAGGCGTTCCCGCGCGCCAACCAAGCCGACAAAGAGAAGCAAACCCCCTATTACAAACGTAAAGAGGTTAGGTCGTGAGGGGTAGCAACAGTTCTTTTAGTGAAAATTATAAAACTAAAAGAACTGTTGCCACCCCTCACGACCCAACCTCTTAACGTTTGTAATAGGGTGTTCCGATAACTCGTTTAACGCCATAACTTTTAAAATACTCATTTCCGACGGAAAGTGCATTGAAGAAAACTTGTTTATTTATGTCTCATCAACCATTTTTCTTGATCAAAAAGTGGAAAATCGATTATGGTCAAACACTATACATTTACCCATAATTTATTCTATTATCATTCTCATTCTACCTCCATCTACATCTATTCATGCTCAATGACTTGCACCTCACAGCAAACAAGATTTGACTTCTAAAACTACCATTCATAGAACATCTTACACTTAGGTACTTTCTGTTGCATATACAAGATTAGTGTAATTAGGCATCACTGTCATGCTACGCATCCATTTATTCAACCTATACTCTTTTTTTTTTTCCTCTAAAACTCTATTTTCCAACCCTTACAGTCCCATTCTGGTCCTCTATCTCCAACATGCAATAAAATTCAGCTATCCACAGGTCTTCTAATTCTAACGCTAATAATCTTTTACATACCTAATTTTCTTGCATGCCCATAACATATTTTCTCCCAATGGCTTACACTCACATACACACCACGTTTTAATGTCTTGGTTAGGTGTACTGGAGAACGAACGTTCAATATTCTGGAATGCGATTCGGAAGCAAACGTGCTACAATGGTCACCAATTTTACATTTAACACTCACGTGCTTTGTATACACATTGTACGAACAAAGTTCTAATCCAAGCGCTTGGCATTGGGTTATATTTCTGCCAAGACGGAGTGTTCTGATCCATTGATTACATTTACTCTTTCACATCAAATTTTGTGTAACTTCTTCAATTCGTCCGTTTATGATTTAGACAGAGCAGTTCGGCTAAGATTCTTTTGGATCCTATCACGTCGTCACAACAGCTACAAATTTTTTGCTGCAAGCCCGAAAAAAATTGTTTTGGATATAGAAAATTATACGAGGATCTAGCCTTGCCTTTTCAAAATACTTAATTTACTCTTTATTGCGTTCATCATTCAGACAAAGCAGGTTGGCCAAGATTTTTCTGGATTCTCTCAGGTTGTCACAACAGTTACAAAATTTAGCAAAGCACACCTAGAGCCAAAAAATTATTTAAATTATTTTGAATGAGGAAATTTGTGTGAGAATCTAGGTTTGGCTTTTCTAAATATTATAAGACAGGTATGACGATCAAAATTGGTTGGATTATTACATAAATTTAATAAAGCAAATCGAAAAACGCATTGGAACCGATGGAAAATTATAATCTAGTCCACTAAATACAAATAGAACTGGTTTTCTTTTCAAATTAAGTAGATTTTTAGAAATTTCAATTTTTTCATCGATTTTGCGCTTGTGACTTGAAAGAAAAATTCGGTCAATGTGAAGTTTAATGCAACCACAGAAAATAATAATTGCGATCCCAGGAATCACTAAAGCAACCCATTTAAGAACGTTTTACATGAATGACATTCTGCTCGCTGATGCGTTATTTTCGAATAATTGAACTTTTAAGTCGGCCTTTGCGCCAAAGGAAGCGAGCGCGTGAAACGGAATTTAATCAATAACGGAAGCTATTACAAACGTAAAGAGGTTGGGTCGTGAGGGGGAGGCACAGTTCTTCTAGTGAAAATTATAAATAAAGCTTCTAACCCACCCATTAGGGTGACGACCGCAATCTTGTTGACATCGGCTCCAAGATGGCGGCGCCCATAGTGGTCGCCATCTTAGAGCCGATGTAAACAAGATTGCGGTCGTCACCCTAATTGGTGGGTTAGAAGCTTTATTTATAATTTTCGCTAGAAGAACTGTGCCTCCCCCTCACGACCCAACCTCTATACGTTTGTAATAGGGGATTAGCTTCCGTTTTTAATTAAATTACGCTCGCTTCTTTTGGCGCGGGGAGGCCAACTTCAAAGTTCAATAATTCGAAAATAAAGCATCAGCGAGCAGAATGTCGTTCATGTAAAACGTTCTTAAATGGGTTCCTTTAGTGATTGTTTGGAATATAATTATTACTTTCCGTGATTGCATTAAACTTCACATTGACCAAAAATTCGCTTCAATAAAAGAAATATAAATGTTAAGAAACGCTATGGAGCAGATTCAATTCGCTCCCGATTTGATTCAATGGTCACAATAAGGTTATCAGTAAGCCTCCCTAACCGCAGCAAAGGAATTCCAAAGAGAAGACGTAACCCTTCATTATCGAGTTACAAGGATGGGAAATCTATGCACATGGTGCTTATAATGTATAACAGATCACTGCGCACAGAAAATGCGCGTTATGAATGAATGATAGTTATGATACAATAGAAAGAATGAAAATTATGATACAATAAAATTTGAAGGAAAATATGACAGAACTAGACCAAACAATACGGTCAGCAAAGGAGAATAATTTTTCTATTTAAAAGAGGTGAACTTAGCCTTCAGCTCGGTACCTCATTTACTCCTAGAAGCGCCATACTTCAAAGATAGGCCTACCTAGAACGAGTCCTTGTATGGGAGAAAGGAACGGAATCTAATATCCTAGTGCTAAGCTTAAAAAAAGTCCTAAAAGCTTACGAAGTGCGGTTTCCTTTGACCGAGCCCTTTTAAAGCTATTTACGAAAATAAATAAAACTCAGCATCTTCCAGAACGCAGAACCATAAGTTACCCTAAAATGAGAATTAGCAGATTCATGACCATAAAGGCACGTTGAATACAAGTTGAGAAATGATACTCGGTAAATTGATTCACACGACAGACGCGATGACTCGAATTTTATTCGTTATTGAAAGATGGTTTTCAGACTAGTATAACATAGAATCTTTCGAACTACGTGTTGCAGCTCTGCGCAAAATCTGGATTCACAGGCTCAGTGATAAGTTACTTAGCTTCCAAAAAATTTTCATTGCACGTCAGGCCAAAAAATTTACATCCAAACTCGATTCAGCTGACGTTTATGTCAAATTTGAATTCGGTAACGCTCAACACTACGTCAATTTGATCAAAAAATTTAGGGGTGGCTAATCCCAGATCGTTGAAGCTTCCGAGATTTTCACGATTTTTCAAGGTGAACTAAAAAAAGTTTGCGTACAAAATTTATTTCGAAGTACACACACATTTATTCCTATAGATACTAAATAAGTGCTATGAAGAAGATGAACAAATATTTAATCAACAATGAGTTATATCAAGAGCAATATTATTTCATCTTACGACAACATAAGAGGCATTCGCAATACTGGCACTGAAAAAAAAACAGAACTTCACGCAACAGCTAATGGAAGATGATACTGGCCTGTGGTTGTTTCGATAAGCTACTCTCGTCCTACATTGGCTGTTGCGCATTTTCGTTGTGTTTAAGAAGTCAAAACGAATCATGACTTACAACCTTATTTACATTATCTCAGTTTTTACTTTTTAGCACATATTACACTCTGTTATCACAACCACCGGCGTTAGACCGTCACTGGCGTCAGGTTGTCATAGACATCAAAATAGGTCCTTTACTGCCAGTCGTCAGTGATCTTGAATAAAAAAGTGGGGGAAAAATTTTAAAATGAATAATATATATATGAACATTTTTATTGGGTGTGAAACACTGTGTAACAAATCATTAGGAAAATCAAATCTTGGGTATGTCAAAAATTAAGACAATTTGGCACAAAATTTTGACAGATTGTTGGCACTCTTGACAAGCGCAAGCTATGAAAAAATCGTAGATACGCACCATGGAAATTGACGGCATACCTGTTTGAATCACTGCATTTAACGAGTGCTTAATTAATGGCAAGAAACATAAATTTGTATACAAAATATGGGTTGGAAATGTAGCTTGACTGGATATAAGGATAATAATTTGTAATATATGAATCGGTAAACAGTTAAGCTGCATTGATAATTGATAAAATAATAAGTCAATAAAAGCAAAATCAACAATTGTTCAAATAAAAGACGAAATGCAACGAAATATTTAGGAAGCTATAAAAAGCCCTGGGTCGACAACTAGAGAAATTTGTGACCCCGTTGGTCGTGAACATGCGTAGGGAAGTACTCAATGTCGTCATCTAAAGGAGATTCCTAGTCAGTAACACCGGTGACAAAGCATCCATCGACAAAAAGTCACGAGTAAAATCGACTGGAACAGGCAGAGGACAACACTTGGGTAGATTTGTCCGTAGTTTGCTTCAATGACGAAACTCGCGCTACTCTAAATGGGGATGACGGTTGGAGCAAGATGAAAATTATTAGTTTAAGCCTCCCTAACCGCTACAAGAAAGAGCGTATCGAAGAGAGGAAGGAGAAAACCATTTAGTATGGAGTTAAGAGAACGAGGAATCTATGCAGAAAGGGCATAGAAACATTAAGTTGTAAAAGCAGTTCTTGAAACACGATAAAAGTTGAAGAAGAAAGTAGTAGGTGCTGGAAAACAGGACAGCAGTGAACCGAAAAAAGGTGATCCTTAACATAACAAACATTTTATTTCAACAAAAATGCCTACCTAACTCTCAGCTCGGGCCCTCACATTTTTTCTCCCTGGGAACGCTGATTCTCATAGGTACAATAGTTGTACCCCCCTGAGGGAGACTGTTGGAGCAAATAATGGATAGGAGGACGGAATCGTCATCAACGTTTGAGGCATCAACTGTGTTTTGGGCCGGGATTATCGATCCAATATTTGTTAGCCCATGAAAAGTACTACATAGATTACATTTGGATGGCCTCAAATGCATCCGTAGCTTTCCTGCAGGTTCATCTAAACCAGAATTGAACTTAGAGTAGCATTCAGAAAAAACCTTTTCATTCAAGATAATGGGTGCTACTATAGCGTGAGGTCTACCGCCATATATTGCCAACCCAGGTGCAGTCAGAGGTCTTATATATTATATCATCACTGATTATACTTATATCGCTGAATTAAATTCATTTATGTGATCTAGTTATGAATTTATTTCACCTAGTTATAAATTTGGCGATGATGGCTGAAGCAGGCACCCGGAAAGCTTGATAACACATTATACCAGGGACACTCCTGAACAATTTTGAAGACTCATCACCTAGTGATATTCTACGTATGTCCCGACCAAAAGCTCGAATAAGTTAAAAAAAACATACAGATTTCCAAAAATAATCGCTCTTTAGCATTGTTGTAAAAGGAATATGTGCTCCATTTTGGTCTGGCGTAATTTTGACATAATTCTTCAGTTAATAGAAATATACTGAACAAGTTCATGTTTCATTGAAACACACGTATTAAGTGATATTAAAATACTGCAGTGCAAAATTCAGCCTATAGTCCCATATTTGTACGATATCTTCCTAAAACTTTCATAAACTTACCTTAAATCTGCGATGCCTCTTAAATAGTCAATCACATAAAAAACAACAATATGAAGCAGCTGGTTCCACTTGAAGTCCACAGCCGACACTTAAGATGTCTGTCTACACCTTGCAACGCACCATCCATGTTGTTCCAAGACTTGTGTTGTTTCAAAATTAATCTTGTCCGTACATCGTCCAGATGATCTGAAACTCTAGCAAATCAAATTTGGCTGAAAACAAATTTAAGACTTGAAAAATTACCACTTCGGAGTACAGTGCTTAGAATGTTACTATAAGAAAAAATGCACTGATAAGAATGATAGCTGTAGTCCGTGAGGACGTAGTGAAACCAACGCATCAGCTACGTCATAACTGCTGGTGAGGCCATTTGAACCGATTGATATCTTGTCCAAGATAGAGAACTTGTTGGAGCCATTTAAACAGATGCTGGGCAAATTGATCTTGTCAGAGGCTTGGAGCCATTATGACACTGTCATGAATGTAGGTACCGACGGACAGAAAAAATTTCACTTCACACATTTTTGAACGCTCCTTTTCTCCGGACGAAACTTCGAGGCTAAAATTACGATTTTCATTTTATTCCATTCCACTTTGCAACGTAACGCACCTCGAGAAAAACACAGCTTCGCAGAATACGCACATCATATCGGGAAGGGAGAAAGTCGGGATTGTATAGCCTAGGTCTACGGATACCAGGAACCCCAAGTACAAGCACCGATTTACTCGTACACAATTTGCAGGCAAAATCCATACTTTGGGAGGGTTCTTTCCAACTCGCACTTGAGTGTCTGGGACGAAGAATGAAGCCAGAGACCGTTTCAAGGCACCGGGTCTACAGGCCTCTTGAAATGCAGAAAGTAAAAAAAAACAGTACTTGCGATGGTCATCCATTTCTTCCTCTATGCCACAGAGCTAGCATGTTTGCAAGAACTGGAAGCTTAATTGAATGACGAAAGAAACTTTTGTACTCGGATCGCAGAAGCAACTTGAACGTTTGAGCTTGAAAAACATCATGAAATTTCAGATACTCTCTTAAAACGCACACGAAATCACAACTCTAGCCCGTTCGCAATTATCACTAACTATACTTCGTCACACAATTTTCGTAATTCCTCGAGCCCTTTTTGCTCAGAAGATAAAATCTTGAACGCTAATGGCATGTTACGAACAAATCAGCATATTTTCTGATAATTGTCCGATAACGTACGAGTAATGTTCGATTCTCAATCGCTCATGTGAGTAAATTTAGATTTCCGAATCACTGTCAATAACTTTTGGTAGCGGTCAATTCGTTGCATATTCGGTAATTGTGAAATTTACAAAGTTACACACTTTTTCTTCCAGGAGAGAATCGCAGTAACATCCGTAACTCGTTATTCTTTACATGAAACTAACATTTCATTTTTTCGTTTTACGAAACCTTTCACTTTTGGCGCTCTTACACAAGTCAATTATGAAACGGCCAGTCAAATTTCGGCGTGAAACAAAATAAAGATTTCACGATATTAACACAGTACAACTTCCCTGAAAACCGATGAAACCTTATCAATAAAAATTTGCCACGGACGGTAACACATCAATTTTGCCCAATCGTCATCGAAAAAGTAAATTGCACTTCGTTTTGACCGCTTAGCTTTCAGTGCATTTCCAATAAGCGTCCACCATTCGCCTCTAATGAATGTTCAGCGCAACTGGCACGATGCTGGGGCAAATTGTCAAATAAGAAATTCAAACTCGACTTGCTGAATTGGCCATTTATCGAAGTTCGACCATGTTTGAATAAAATTAAACTAAAAAGAGCATTCAGTCTCTAGCAGTCCCGCAGTGATGCCAATGATGTGTTTGTTATTTTACGTAAAATTGAAAAAGTCGAATATGACACAGAGCAAATATAAGGAATCTTGGCTAGGATTGCCAGAGGCCAAAAAAATTATCTTCTCTATATTTGCCGGAAACGTAAAAGAATACTTTGGATTAAACTTGATTTCAATTTATCGAGCGCTGAATTTTTGACGAGGATTTATCCAGGTCCAAAAACACTCACTTCACATCGTTTCCAGAAAACAGATCCACCACGCGTCTTAACAAAGACCAACGCATCAGTGTCGCGTATCAACGTAGATTGAGCTTTATCACAAGGCACTTCAAATTTGTGCGGTAATCAGGTTTATGATGTCCCGACATTGAGAACTAGGCACTGGATTCTCAAACAATTCACGTCGTGATGCCGGTCCAGAGCTGGCAGTGTATGTCTACTTAACGGACTTAGTTATTACAAATGATCCACTGCAAGAAGTAGTCAAGTCAATTAGGAACTGCACAGTTGTATCGCTATAAATTCGGCGGTGTACCCGAAAAATCAGCTGCAACAAAGCCTAAACGTTTTAAAACTTAAGCCAAAAATAGAAACAACCTTCGTTGCGCAGCTGTATCACATCAAAGCCCAAAAATTCAGCGATCAGATGGTGAAATCAGCTGCTGAAAAGCCCAAACACTGTTTTTGTTTTAAAATTTAACTCGAAAAATAGATACAACCTTCTTGATGAATTCCATTCTCACCATACACCTCAATACCACCTGGCACAGTTCTCCGTTTCAGCTGTCAGAAAACATTCTACGCCAACGAAAAACGTTTCACCTCACCGTCATGGAACCCATGACTACCTATAGACCTGTAGAGTAGCGTTCTTTCGTTTCATTTAAAGTATTATAAAATCGATAGCTTCTTTTCACAAACGTGACGCTGACTCGCGTACCTGCCGACATGGAGAATTTTGCACCAACCTCACACACTGGCGCCTTAACACCAACATCGGAACACCGCAGAGTCTGCCATTAAGAATTACGTGTGCAGTGATGAAATACGGCCTACCATAAAACAATTTATTTTTACAGAAGAGTCGGTTCACTCGAACACCATTTCAAGGGTGTTAAAGACTGCATAAAGCTATTCGTACGACGTATTAATGCACTTCCTATACTCCACACTCTGAAATGATACCTACGATTACACGATGATCCATATCGCCATATCGTGTACGAAGACTATATATATCACACCACAACACACACCCTGTCAACACACCTTACTAACGTAAACCGGAACACTATCAGAACACCAAGAGTTAACTTTGGAGCGTTAATCCGGTGCTGTGCACTGACACTGAAGCAATTCTTTCCAGCCCTGCACTGACATCACACAGTGTTGACAACACACAGGGTGATCAAACATGAGTTACAATTTTGAATAGTACAAAATCTGGTGAAGTAAACAGAAAAAATCTAACATCACCAACGTTCTTCCAGCTCTCCCCACGCGGAGGTTCTATTATTCCGTAAATATAATACCGAATGCATGGAATATGTTGCTGTCTTCGTGTCATGTAACACAACTCGATCTTGAAAATGACTACCCATGCACACCAGAAGTTCAGCTTCAAGAAATGCTGAAGACTACAAGTTCGTCATTCTGAGGTATTTCAACGAGTAATCAGAAATGCCACGTGGAACCTATCGATGACTCGCAGAAATGCCTTTTGGTTTGAAATCTTAAGTGGATTTATTTTGGGAAGAGCTTTGTTCCAAAAAAACCTCTTCACTGCTGCAGTGTACTTGACTTCTCCCCACTTCAGAATGATGAACTTGGATTCTTCGGCCTTTCCTGAAGCTGAACTTCTGGTGTGCAGGGGCAGCCATTTTCGATGTCAAGTTGTATTAAATGACACACATTTGGTATAATATCTACCGAATAATAAAAGCTCCCTACGTGTAGAGCTGGTGAATCGTTGATGATGTTAGCTTTCTGTTTCGATAACCAGATTTTGTCAAAGTTGTCTCATGTTTGATCCCCCTGTAGTAGGCTGACGAAACAGCTAATCGCAATAACAGAGCACCAGGCTGCACTAACAGAGCACCAGGCTGCACTAACGAAGGTTCTTGCTGTACTAACACAGCAAAAGTAAGATACTTATTACATTACACATTGCCTTGCAACACAGCATCACATTTCACTGACATCACACTGCACTAATACTAATACAACATATCACACTGCACTAACACAACACATCACACTGCACCAACACTGCACTTACACTAATACAACATATCACACTGCACTAACAACACATCACACTGCACCAACACTGCACTAACACAACACATCACACTGCACTAACACAACACATCACACTGCACTAACACAACACATCACACTGCACCAACACTGCACTAATACTAATACAACACATCACACTGCAATAACACAACACATCACACTGCACCAACACTGCACTAATACAACATATCACACTGCACTAGCACAACACATCACACTGCACCAACACTGCACTAACACAACACATCACACTGCACCAACACTGCACTAATACTAATACTACATATCACACTGCACTAATACTACATATCACACTGCACCAACACTGCACTAATACTACATATCACACTGCACCAACACTGCACTAATACAACACATCACACTGCACCAACACTGCACCAACACTGCACTAACACAACACATCATACTGCACTAACACAACACATCACACTGCACTAACACAACATATCACACTGCACTAACACAACACATCACACTGCACTAAAACAACACATCACACTGCACTAAAACAACACATCACACTGCACTAAAACAACACATCACACTGCACTAACACAACACATCCCACTGCACTAACACAACACATCACACTGCACTAACACAACACATCACACTGCACTAACACAACACATCACACTGCACTAACACAACACATCACACTGCACTAACACAACACATCACACTGCACCTACACTGCACTAACAACACATCACACTGCACTAACACTGTACTAACATAACACATCAAACGGCACTAACACAACACATCACACGGCACCAACACTGCACTAACACAACACATCACACTGCACTAAAACAACACATCACACTGCACTAAAACAACACATCACACTGCACTAAAACAACACATCACACTGCACTAACACAACACATCCCACTGCACTAACACAACACATCCCACTGCACTAACACAACACATCACACTGCACTAACACAACACATCACACTGCACTAACACAACACATCACACTGCACTAACACAACACATCACACGGCACCAACACTGCACTAACACAACACATCACACTGCACTAAAACAACACATTACACTGCACTAACACAACAAATCACACAGCCCTAAAACAATACATTACACTGCACTAACAAAACCACAACATGACACTGCACTACACAAACACAGCCATTACACAGCACCACACAAACACTGCATTACACGGCACTACACAAACACTGCATTACACAGCACCACACAAACACTGCATTACACAGCACCACACAAACACTGCATTACACAGCACCACACAAACACTGCATTACACGGCACTACACAAATTCACTGCATTACACAGCACCACACAAACACTGCATTACACAGCATCACACAAACACTGCATTACAATGCACCACACAAGCACTGCATTACACTGCACCACACAAACACTGCATTACACTGCACCACACAAACACTGCATCACACAAACACTGCATCACACAAACACTGCATTACACTGCACCACACAAACACTGCATTACACTGTACCACACAAACACTGCACCAAACAAACTGCATTACACTGCACTACTCAAACACTGTGCCACACTTCCCCTGCACAGCACCACACATCTACACAACACTTTAATATGTACAAAGTATCACATTGATGAAATCCACAGCACTTTGTTAAAACACCGCAGCTCTAAGAATTGGCATCTCATGCCCATGTCACGCCACAGTTCTATTATAAAAATTCGCGTTTTACAGCACAGTGCGTGTTGATTTTCTTGTTCCACAGCAAAATTGTTTCACTGAGCTTAGGGAATCAATCCCCCTATGATACTGATAAACTGGACAAATTTAATTTTTTTTGCCCGAAAGATATAACGAGTGTAGAATATTCCCTGTAAATATTCGGGCTGCACACTCCTCACCAAACCAAACACACCACTCCGCACTGAACCAAAACCAGGACCTTTTTAGGTTCAAAATATACATCAATTTGGGCTTTCATGAGAGCCACTGTGACCATTTCAGTTTTCGGGGTGCTTAAAAGCATCCTCCTCAGTCACTTTTTGATGTACAGAGATGGGGCTACACCCATTTTAAAAAGGAATGGCAGCTATACAATCATTAAGTAGGGTTTTTATTTGTGTAAATCGGAAAAAATGAAAGCTGAACAAAGTTGAAAAAATTTTTATAATAGCAAATTTTTGTAAGAAATTTTTTCATTCAGGTATAACTTTTAAATCATAATTCCTATACTAAAACCCTACTGCACAATTTTAAAGTATGCTTTCCTCATTCAAATGAGTCCCGTCGTGTCTCTATACGTCAAACTTTTTGGAGGAGCAGTGCTTTGCATTTAACCCTAAAATTAAAGTTTTCTTCCAGCTAGTTCACTTTTTATGCCTCAGAACTTATTTTACCATTTAATAACTGACTTGTTTTGGTGCCAGTTACATGTACACAAAATTTCAAATCTCTATGGCAATTAGCATTTGAGATACTGATGACAGAGATTGACTCCTTCAAGACTATTTTGAACACTGCTAAAAATAAAGTGGTAATAACTGGGTAGTACTGTGGAAAAACTGAAATACCACACTGCACCGAGTGAGACTGTGTGCTCCCACACTGCACCGAGTGAGACTGTGTGCTCCCACACTGCACCGAGTGAGACTGTGTGCTCCCACACTGCACCGAGTGAGACTGTGTGCCCCCACACTGCACTAAGTGAGACTGTGTGCTCCCACACTGCACCGAGTGAGACTGTGTGCCCCCACACTGCACTAAGTGAGACTGTGTGCCCCCACACTGCACTAAGTGAGACTGTGTGCCCCCACACTGCACTAAGTGAGACTGTGTGCCCCCACACTGCACTAAGTGAGACTGTGTGCCCCCACACTGCACCGAGTGAGACTGTGTGCCCCCACACTGCACCGAGTGAGACTGTGTGCCCCCACACTGCACTAAGTGAGACTGTGTGCCCCCACACTGCACTAAGTGAGACTGTGTGCCCCCACACTGCACCGAGTGAGACTGTGTGCTCCCACACTGCACCGAGTGAGACTGTGTGCCCCCACACTGCACCGAGTGAGACTGTGTGCTCCCACACTGCACCGAGTGAGACTGTGTGCCCCCACACTGCACTAAGTGAGACTGTGTGCCCCCACACTGCACTAAGTGAGACTGTGTGCCCCCACACTGCACTAAGTGAGACTGTGTGCCCCCACACTGCACTAAGTGAGACTGTGTGCCCCCACACTGCACCGAGTGAGACTGTGTGCCCCCACACTGCACCGAGTGAGACTGTGTGCCCCCACACTGCACTAAGTGAGACTGTGTGCCCCCACACTGCACTAAGTGAGACTGTGTGCCCCCACACTGCACTAAGTGAGACTGTGTGCCCCCACACTGCACTAAGTGAGACTGTGTGCCCCCACACTGCACTAAGTGAGACTGTGTGCCCCCACACTGCACCGAGTGAGACTGTGTGCCCCCACACTGCACTAAGTGAGACTGTGTGCCCCCACACTGCACTAAGTGAGACTGTGTGCCCCCACACTGCACTAAGTGAGACTGTGTGCTCCCACACTGCACTAAGTGAGACTGTGTGCCCCCACACTGCACCGAGTGAGACTGTGTGCCCCCACACTGCACCGAGTGAGACTGTGTGCTCCCACACTGCACTAAGTGAGACTGTGTGCCCCCACACTGCACCGAGTGAGACTGTGTGCCCCCACACTGCACCGAGTGAGACTGTGTGCTCCCACACTGCACTAAGTGAGACTGTGTGCCCCCACACTGCACTGAGTGAGACTGTGTGCCCCCACACTGCACCGAGTGAGACTGTGTGCTCCCACACTGCACTAAGTGAGACTGTGTGCCCCCACACTGCACCGAGTGAGACTGTGTGCTCCCACACTGCACTAAGTGAGACTGTGTGCCCCCACACTGCACCGAGTGAGACTGTGTGCTCCCACACTGCACTAAGTGAGACTGTGTGCCCCCACACTGCACCGAGTGAGACTGTGTGCCCCCACACTGCACTAAGTGAGACTGTGTGCCCCCACACTGCACCGAGTGAGACTGTGTGCTCCCACACTGCACTAAGTGAGACTGTGTGCCCCCACACTGCACCGAGTGAGACTGTGTGCCCCCACACTGCACCGAGTGAGACTGTGTGCTCCCACACTGCACTAAGTGAGACTGTGTGCCCCCACACTGCACTGAGTGAGACTGTGTGCCCCCACACTGCACCGAGTGAGACTGTGTGCCCCCACACTGCACCGAGTGAGACTGTTTGCCCCCACACTGCACCGAGTGAGACTGTGTGCCCCACACTGCACTGACTGAAACTGTCCCCTATTTCACTGCACTGACTGAAACTGTCCCCTATTTCACTGCACTGAATGAAACTGTCCCCTATTTCACTGCACTGAATGAAACTGTCCCCCATTTCACTGCACTGAATGAAACTGTCCCCTATTTCACTGCACTGAATGAAACTGTCCCCTATTTCACTGCACTGAATGAAACTGTCCCCTATTTCACTGCACTGAATGAAACTGTCCCCTATTCCACAGCACTGAATGACACTGTCCCATATTTCACTGCACTGAATGAAACTGTCCACTATTTCACTGCACTGAATGAAACTGTCCCCTATTTCACTGCACTGAATGAAACTGTCCACTATTTCACTGCACTGAATGAAACTGTCCCCTATTTCACTGTACTAAATGAAACTGTCCCCTGTTTCATTGCACTGAATGAAAAACTACACTATGACATGACACTACACTTAATGAAAGATTTCACTACCACACTACACTGAATGAAAGACTTCACTACCACACTACACTGAATGAAAGAATTCACCACCACACTACACTGAATGAAAGGCTGCGCTCATTGACATTGTACTGAATAAAACATCCTCATCTCACTGCACTGAATAAGATTGTATGCCTCCTCACTGCACAGAATTAGACTGTGCCTTACTCCACTGAATAAGCCTGTATGCTTTCTCACTGCACAGAACTAAACTGCACTGAATGAACAACCTCAGAACGCGGAATGAGACTCAACCTAATCTCACTGCACTGAATGACATCCTGTCTCCCTTACTGCACTGAGTGGACTGTGTAAATCACTGCAGAGAATTTGGCTCTGCTATATCTTAGTGTATCAAGCAAGAAATTATTCTAAAATCTATATCAGTGCTTTTGCCCACTGCTCTGCAAGGGAGTACATTTGCACCTTACACTGCACTCACTGAGAAAATATGGCTACCAAAACATCCTTAATGGTGAAACATCACCTACAACAAATGTGTTAAATACTAGTGAATGTCCACAAGTGTTTCACCAACTGGGTTCAATCATTCCTTATGCAAGAAAATCTAAAATTTTTCACTTTTTAGCAATGCTTGTTGCTCAGAATGAAACTTCAGAGAAATAAACTTGAGTTTTTCATCGTGATTTTTTCAAATTACAAATATTTTCAACTATTTAATGTTTATACCTAGCAACACAGTCAAAATTTAGCCTGATGTTTCTAGCTTCGTTATTGATAAGACATTCATTATATTATAAAAGAAAGTTTTAGCCTCCCTTAATTACACAACAAAGATGTTCTAAGATAGGAAGGAGGAAGGCACCATTTAGTATGGAGTCGAGGGAACGCGGAATCTATGCACAAGGTGCACAGAAACAGTAAGCTAGGAAAGAAGTTCATGAAACAAGAAAAAAAAAGTTGAAGAAGAAAGTAGTAGGTGCTGAAAAACAGGACAGCAGTGAACCGAAAAATGATGGTCCGTAACAAAACAAAAACCTATTCTATTTCAACACAAGGAAGCCTACCTAACCTTTAGCTCGGGCCCTCGCATAGTCCCCCTGGGAGCGCTAATTCCCATAGATACAATACCTGTATCCCCCTGAGGGGATTGATAAGACATTTCAACAACTCAGATTGGATAAGATTATAAGTTGTTTTGAACCTTCTAAGCCAAAACAAATTTGTTCCCAAGAGAGGAAGGAGGAGGATATTTTTTAATATAGAATTAAGGAAACAATCTATGAACAAAATTCGTCTCCATGTCTTGCACATAGAAACAATAAGATTGAAAGTATATGAAAGACAATAAAAATATATAAGAAAATAATTGGTGATAAGATATCAGTGTACTAAAAGAAGGTAGTCTGCAACAGAAAAAAAATCTTTTCCCCATTTCAGCCAAAGGCCTACCTAACATTCAGCTCAGGAACTCACATCTTCCCCTGAAAGCAGTAAATCTCATAGAAGGGTCACATATCTAAGCCAGTCAATTAATTTAAGGAGAGTGTCCCCCATACGGACTTTTTTCTTTATTATTGAACCTAGAACAATGAAATTTGATATACTGATAGGAAATTGAATTTGGAAACGTTTTTGCTTAGAGCAAAAGTTCAATTTTCTTGAAAAGAAAATGGGAAATCGAAGAAAACGAAGTTTGAGGGGGGGTTTCAAAAATCTTCTACAGTTTTTGAGCTACAGTAATGATTTTGGTATCAATGAATGCGGAAAGACACGGGCTTTTATGGATGCTAAAATTCATTCCAAAATTATTCATTGCTCATGAGTTATGACGTCAAATTTTTACATTTCCGAAAAAGGGCATTTTTTTCCTATTTTTACACTTTTTCATATTGAAAATGTAACTTTGAGGAAACGAATTTTAGCATCCATCTTCATTTTAGCATCTTCCTGCATATAATGATACCAAAACCATCACTGTAGCTCAAAAACTGTAGGAGGAGAAGCATTTTGAAACCCCAAAAACCATTGTTTACATTATAAGCAAAACAAAGGAACATAAACAATACCAATAAAATTTTTTTTTAAATTTTTGTTTCAAGTTAGACCCCTGAAATCATTATAGAGTAATCCAGAGACACAGGAGATGACATAGCAGCTTTGCGCCGTGAAGAAAGTGCCATGGGGGAGGTGTAACATGATAAAATACAACTTCCCCCTCCCCTCCCCCCCATTCTTTAAATCCCCGTAGCGGGCAAACGAGTGAACGTACGAGTCTCATTTTTTCACAGGATGTACCTGACCTCTTACATTTCTTATAACAGCAAAAATCCCAGTTTCTCAAGAAATCCCAAAAGCAAGGATTCATAAGGGGGATGCTCTCCTTAAGCAGAGCAACAAAACTAATTAAGCAAGTATTGGAGAAATACAAGAAAAGAAGAGAGATAAAATAGAAACCAATAAGTAGATGGTATACAGAGCAATACCAATATATAAAAAAAAAAATAGTTAAAATGAGCTGACAATTTTGACCCTGATCACTTGAAAATTTTAGATTAACAAAACAAAAAATAACATTTAAAAACAAGTTGACAAAGAGTGGCAACATATTTAGTTTTAGAGATAACAAATTAAACTTTTCAATGTTTATTTATTGCTCAAAATACTTTTACATTTATATATGAAGCTAAAATGAGTTTCATCAGTTAATGGTTTGTGTGTAACACATTGATATTTTTACAGCAATCTGGTTTTTACTTTATATGCAGCAAACCACTCGCACAATATTTTCATTCCTCAGTAGCCACAATTTCTAAACCTTTTCTGTTCTCTAAAACAAGTTTCTGAATCAACTTTACTTGCATAAAATTTGAGACACCAAATTTAGTGGTGAAACTCAGTGCATAGATTTACAATTCCAACCTTTATCTTCAGTTCTACATCAGAATTTATATTCATCACGTATGTAAAACAGCATTTCAGTGTTCATTTATCTCCTTTACGTTAGTCATTTGGCTCAAGAGAAACAGGTTGTGTCAAATCTGAGTCCAGTGAGTTACAGCAAGACATTTCTATGCAAAATAAACTTGAAAAATATTTATTTGGCCTAAAAAAAATAAAAAAAAAACCTTGGCTGATAGTACCAAGTTGAAATTTTCATACTAAATTCAGCCTCTCTTAGATGGCCATCAATTATGCAACCTTTTACAAATCACTTGCTACAAACTGCACTTCTTTCAATATTTTCTTTCCAATAAAATTCAAAGTGGGAAATCACTTGAGAACATACAAATTTGATTCCATGAAACATAGCGCAATTGATTCATAAAAAAAGGTTCTAGCCAACTATTCTTGTACTGAATTTCATTCATCACCACAGATCATGATTTACCAGAAATCAAACTAGAAATGCAACAACTTTCTAGATGCACAACATTTTAGTGATTTCAGTAAAACATCATTCAGCCAGGATGACTTGGTTATAAGCTACACTTGCTGCACTTCACTGCAGTGAAACAATGCAACTGCTGTAGTAAATTATTTATATTTCAACAACATCTATACTGAAGGTCTCAAATAATTGACATAGTATACCAATTCACCATAAATATCACTCAAACATTTAGCAGCTCATTCTACTACATTTGACACAAGCAATTTTGCTGTTATTTCAAGCACCAAGTTGTATAAACAGAGTAAACTTTTGAATGTATGCACCAATGCACCATGATTCACAAAACCTATTGAAAGCACAATCTCCAATAGCATCTAGTTCAAGCACTGAATTTTTTTACTGGTGAGCCACAAATTTTCTTTCAGTTTTTCCAAGGCCACCTTTACTTTCACAAAGTTTCCTATTGCTCTAAATTAGGATAAGAAAAACACTTTATGTCATAACCAAATATATTACACATGAAAAGCAAAAACCAATGATTAATAGAATTGCAACTGTAGTAGTATTCTTGATACACAACACATCACCATATTTGAAACACTTTCACACAATTTCACCATATAACATAGAAATCTACTGAAGCATGGATTTCTTTATAAAATTTTCTCCACAAATTATCACAAGTTCACTCACTGTCACTGACACCAAAACATGTACCACTGAAAGAACTCAATTTGTTCAACACTATTAGATGCCAGCAAAATTGCTAAATTAAACCATTGTTTGACACTATTATTTAGATGCCAGCAAAACTTCTAAATTAAACCATTGTTCAACACTATTAATTAGATGCCAGCTAAGTTGCTAAATTAAACCATTGCCACAAATCATGGCTATGCATTGACGATAATCACATTAACATTAAAAGTGGGCAGAAACAAAAAAGCACAACATTTACAATCTAAGGAAGAATGTAAAATTTCTTTGAAGCACAGAACTTGAAACACTACTAATGAAATGAAGCAAAACTTAAACACAATATTCAATTTTTGCCCAAGTGAATTTTAGGTGAATTTTACAGGTCGTCTTACAGTTCGGAAACACTAATGCAAGTTGCACATATTCAACTTGTCTTGTAAACAAAATCATTTTCCATGAAAATGAAAAAAAAACTAGGCTCAATGCATAATTAGGCCTTCCACTTATCTATTTCTTGAAAATAATAAACTAATATTATAAAAGCACTCAAGTTCAACCACTGAGAAATAAGCATACCTCCACTTATTTATTCGAAGCAAGTAATGGAAGATAGTAGGTATTTTTAACATTAAAATACATACTAAAGAGTTATCAGTCTCACAAAAAAAAGCAATAAAATGACACTGAAAGTTTATAATTGAACTTTTGTTTTAATTTGATTAATCTTTAACAAAACTTCCAAGCTAAATGAGTTAAAGTGTAGTAAAAATGAAAAAAAAATCCTTTTCAATCAACATGTGGAAATACTTTAACTAAACATTCATTTTACATTGTGTGGATACTCCAAAACCAAATAATTCTTCTGTCCAATTTAGCTCAACAGAAGAGGAACCAGGAAAATTTGAATCACCGTCAAATTTCACGCAACACAATATGATAAACTTCCTTAATACAAATAATTGAATCACTGCACAATTTAGCACTGACACCAGAGTATCCTCGCACCATATCTTAGTTACTAAAACTGCTGGCTAGCTGAAATTTGCACAGAAAACTACCACAATGACATTTTTTACAATCACATTTATAAACAGTAATGAAATGTAAAATTTCAAGAAATTGAAATTTATGAACAAAGTTGGATTGCTCTAAATCCAATACCAAAAAAATAATGAAAAACTATCACTGATAAGCACATTTTATATTCACAATTGAAGAACCAATTATTCAATCTAGTTTTGGGCGTAATACACAACACTCGCATTTTTTTTTTCAATTTTGTTCATTTCCTGAATTGAAAACTTCACCAATAATATTATCAATTCACTGAATTCACTACAACCATTTGAACTTGCAAATCTTAATTCACATCTAATGCATCAAAACACCAGAATTAATTACACTACATTCAGAATGTACAAGAAACTGTCAATTGAGTGGCCAAAATTCTTGTTTCAGTGAAACAAATAATGTGAAATACTTATATTCCAGCTTTTTTAGCATATAAGTATAAACAAAAACCATGGCAATAATATGAAAAATCATAAATTATACCCCTTCTTATAACAATTATTAACTTGCACTCAAGCACTAATTCAAAATAAATACTCAGCAATCAAGGGAATTTTCAGAGCAGAAGCATTAAAGGCAGAAATTACAATATATAATGAAATTAGCTTCCTTGTGTTAAAAAATTGCTAGCAGATATTCCCATTAATTCCAAAACTTTCCACTAACCTCCATAATCAATTCTTGAATCACTCAAGACTAAGCTGCAGTGCCTCGAACAACAACTACAACAAGGTGATCATCTCTAGTAGTTTCCTCGGTGAGATTTGGAGCAGCACGTCTCAGCAAATCAAGGCTGAAAACACATGGAGGAAAGGCGTAGAGGACACTTCCAACTGATGATCCACCAGAACCACCATCACGACCTGCCAAGGTAATGACTCCTGCAGCTTCCTTCTGCTTTAGATATGCCACAAGATTTCGCAAAGGACGGGTCTGCACTGATGCATCATCAGGAAGAGGAGGAGCAGTAGTGTTAGGCAGTGACAGGAGAATGGTAGCAGTAGAAGGAGCATTGATCCTACGACTCACATCATCCAGCCTTGATTGATCAAGACGCAGTCGTTGCGTGATACGAAGCAAAGGACGATTGTTGTCATCTTGAAGTAGTTCTGAGAGGTCACTCAGACCTTCCAATGTGTGCATCTTGGTTCCAAATGCAGAATTCTTTAGAATTAATGAGCCAGTCCATGAAGCACTAGTCTTACGTGCTACGTCAGCAAGTGTGCGGGCATTTGCAAGTGAACTGCCACTTTCACTATGACTTTCTGCACCATCAGCACCCTCAGAATGCCCTTCATAGTAATCAGATCCTCTGAAGTCACCATGGTAGCCTCCTCGATGACCTCCTCTTCCACGATCATGCCACATGCCCCTTCCTCTTCCCCTGCCTCTCATAAAGCCACCACTATACTCTCCATATTCTTCGTAGCCTGCACGGCCATTCCAGTCTTCACGAGGATATTCAGTGGGTGTGCCATTACCTGAACTTGTTCCAGGAGGAGGGTAAGTACCAGGTGGGGGACTGACTTCAGCAAAATCAGTGCGTAGCTTCTTGTCAGGCCCGCCAAGAGCAACACCTCTCATTTCCTTGACTGCAGCTTGTGCAGCATCCATACTCTCATACAGAATATAAGCTTGATTGTCACCTTTTTCATATTCAATTTTTTTGATGGCACCAAATCTATCAAATTCTTGGGTAAGCTGAGTAAGAGAGACCCATGGACCCAATCCACCCACCCAAACTCTTGTAGTTGGCATTACTTTTCCATATCCAATCTTGCACTGAAACTTTCCGATGTATTGGCCTGAGAGTTCAATCTTGGCTCTGTGGGCCATGTCCAAATTTTGATAACGCACAAAAGCATATGCATTACCAGTACCTGGTGGCGGTCTCTTGATATCAATATCATCCACAGTTCCATACCGACTGAAAATACGGCGCAGTTCTTCTTCACTTATGTTTAGTTCCAAGTTGCCAGCAAACAGAGTACGGGTAGAAAGAGGATCCTCTTCAGGTGGTACATGATGCAGATAATTAGGAAATTTATCCCTTTTGCTATCCATCATCATTCTTCCTCCTCCAGGTCCAAAATGAGGCTTGAAGCCTCCCCTATGCATGGGTGGACCATAATGCCCATAGGGCATCCCACGTCCCCTGTGAGGTCGATATCCATAATCATCTTGCCTCATCATTGGAGGCTCCATGTAATAGTCCCTAGGAGGAGGTGGAGGCCTGCCACGATCAAACCTTGGTTCATAACGATCTTCCAATTCAGGCATTGGAGGGCTGCGCGGTCGGTACGCTGACCTCTCGTTGTACTCAAGAGGCGATCTAGACCGGCGTGGAGAGTACTCCCTACCAGGAGCTTCATACACAGGTTCAACATAAACAGGTAAATCGAAGAACAAAATTCTTGTTTTGCTGTGCTTTGCACTACGAGCCTCTTCATGAGTGCGGAAGTACACATAAGCCACTCGTGGGTCAGCATCTAGGGGAATCTTCACACTTACGTCGCCAAACCGCTTGAATTCCCGGTAGAGAGCATCACGCACCATTTCATCGCTTGCTCTAGAATGCAGGTTTGACACACATAGCACTTTATAGGTTGGAGGACGATGCTCAGTAGGGTCTGGGTAACGCCGTCCCGAAATTGACGGACTAGCACCACGACGCCCTTCGTCTTCACTGCTCTCGTCATATCGTCCTAAACTCGATCTCGACCTTTTACTGGTTGGAGACATGTCACGAGAAGCACCGCGTTTCATTTTGGTAGTAGGAGTCTCAAAGGCTTTATGTACGATTTAAACTTCCACTGTTTAAAGGATCATGAAGCTGCACTGAACGCTCGCCAGCCAAGCAATGGCAGATCGCGTAGTAATACACAGTGTTACCAGATGATAATTTTTTTTTGGGCACGAATAATAATTTTAAACATTGAACTTAGCTATGGAATAATGAAACTATACTTTTTGACATAGTCAATTGTTTTTTTGAATTATTTGAATATATTGGTGAAATTTTTCCTCAAATACATTGACCGAACTAGATTCTTGAGAATGAGTAAACAAACAAACGTCTGATGCTTCATGAAACAAAGATCAGTAGCATTTTTGTCTTGAATATTGTCTTTAGTTATACTATTTATTTATTCAAATCGATTAAAAATGAAATAAATGACTTGAAATTACTTTCATGGGTGCTCTAAAATATCATTCTTGAGCAATTAATGTGTGATGTACATTAGTGTATGTTGAACATAACATAAATTTTTTTATTTCCTAAGTAAAATTAATTAAGTTCAAATAGACTTCCATTATATTTGAGAATCTACAAAAAATTTCCAACGTGTAGACAGCTAAGCCATTTTCTAAAATGCTATTGCCATTTTTCTTGTTGCTAGGCCAATATCACGGTAGCCAATATCTTAGCTGCCAGATAGTCAGGTGAGCATCGGAAAGATCATTAGTTGTATTCTGAGATTTATTAGATTAGATTATTAGTTAGTTTAAGCCTCCTTATCCGCAACAAAGGCTATCCAAAGTGAGGAAGGAAGATGGCACCATTTAGTATGGAGTTAAAGAAACGTGGAATCTATGCAGAAAGGGCACAGAAACAGAAAGCTAAAAAAGAAGTTTATGAAACATGGAAAAGTTGAAGAAGAAAGTAGTAGGTGCTGAAAAACAGGACAGCAGGGAACCGAAAAGAGATGGTCCATAACAAAACAAAAACCTATCCTATTTCAACAAAAAAGAAAGCCTACCTAACCTTTAGCTCAGGCCCTTACATAGTCCCCCTGGGAGCGCTAATTCCCATAGATACAATAGTTGTAATCCCCTGAGGGGTATAAGATTTATTTCAAATCATCGAATGAGCTTGGCAAAACTCACTCTTTTCGTAGTCAACGTCAAATTTTTTCATAAGAGGTTGTTAATTGAATAGCTAGCTCGATTTTTTGGATATTCCTCAGATCTGAGTGCTTTTCAAAGTAAATTAACACACCCTCAAACGTTCAGCATCATTAAATAATAGTGATGATGCAGAGGTCTAATTTTCCCCCGTCATCACACTCATAAAGTAGTTTTGGTTCAAAGACGCCACACAATGTGTCACTATTATTTTATTCCAGATTTAACCGCCGTTTCTGCTGAGTTAAGCGATTATCGGACGAACTCCAATCATATTCACGTTCAAATGCCACCACAGAGTCGCAAAATTTCAGGGGTCTCAGCAAGCACAGCCCACTGTGCTGTCATAACCATCTCATTGAGACGAAATGATGAAACAAGAATAACAAACGGCGAACTAATTCTACGCTTTAACGTCGGAATTTTTGTAGTCATTTGACCGTTATCACAACATTGAACTTGAAATTGAGGGCTGACAGTGTCGGGGCCTTTGTAACGGCCTACAATTCCCTCCTCAAAACTCACACTAGAAAAGTTCAGCGCCTGTGTACCAGACTTGTCTACTAAACTACTCAGGATCTACCAATCCTTGTCACAAACTGCCGTAAGACGTCATCACTGGGATGACCAGTATGTCAAGACACCATCAACCACCGTCACTAAACTGGCGCCGGCATCAGGCAGTCACCGATATCAGGATGAGGAAGGAACCGCCACTTGGCAGTGAACTCCAAAGAACACATTAGGTAACTAATTTAACGTGAAATGCAACATATTGAGGCTATTTTCGAAAAAGGACCGAAGAGTCCTCCCGGGCGTTAAAAGGGTAAAGAGGTCTGTAGCAAGATATACTGGCGATCCTCACCAGTGCGACGAAGAAATACAAAATAAATGAGAATTCTAATCTTATTAAAAATTCAAGACCCAAACCTAATCCTGCAACATGTGTTGCTCAACACGCTCACCGCGTATTGTGTCATATGTGTACCACTCGGTACATTGCTCATTCACGTTCCGGTATAAATGAATGTCATGTTTCGCGACCATTTTAAAAAATAACATGTTATTTAGAAATGTTATTGTGCCATTGCTTTTTCGTATTTTTTTGGAAGAATAAATATGTATTTGAACAGTACAGTCGACTTCCTAATTCTGCTACTTACAACCTCACCAAATCAACCCTTAACAACAGCGGAAATGCGGTAAGCGTGTTAGGTTACTGCTCTTTCATGGCAGAACTTCTAGTCTACAATAAACTGACTTATCCGATATATTGTTGCCTGGCAGGAAGTAATCCCCCAAATTTTAAAATAAGAGGACAAAAAAAAAAACGTAGAACTGCAAGCCCCAAATTGAAAGATCGTAGGACAAGAATATAGAACTGCAAGCTTAATAAATTTACTAAAAGCATGAAAATGGTCATTAGAACAATGAACTTAAGATTAAAGGGAATTAATCATAAAATGATGGAACGAGGAAATTACACGCTATATATATGAACACTTGGGAAGAATTGGCCCATGCACACAATGATTGCCTAACAAAACAGAGAAACATCCTTTAATATATGTAATAAAACTAAATCGGTTAGTGGAGGTTAACATCGTAACATTAAAACTTAAAAAATAAAACTAGAAAATTAATGCTCAACTTTGGCGGAAAACCATACACAAGTCTTCTTATAAATTTCAAAAGAATGCTTAACAATCTCAATAAAAGTTTACCTTAACCGCTACAGATGGCAAAGACAGACAAGCATACACACTTACTCTACGCTATACAGTATGTCCCACAGAAACCTGAATCGAGTATTTATTTTCCCGTATCAGTAATACCATCACAAGAATACCATAGGCATTTCATTTCTAGCAAAATTATCCTTCAGAATTTGCCTATAGATGAGGTATTACAGATAAGGGAAAATGAATACTCTTTTTTTTTTGTAGGACATACTGTACAACACGGCCCACAAGTCGCTCTCCTGTTCTATAAATCACACATTCCAGCTTCGTAAAATTCGAAACAAACAGAACATTGAAAGAACTCGTTTCAACATTCCACAGTCATTATAATTATTATTACTGGTACTGATATTATTATTGTTATTATAATCCTTGTTCAATCACACCCTTCCCACTATATGAGTACAGCAGAAAAAGAAGTTGAGTAAACATGACGTACGCTGGCGTTTGTGATCAGTACAATTTTCTTATAGGACTGCCAGCAAACTTCTATGCACCTGTACGCGAAAAATCATCAGATAGAGTCAATGTACAACAAAATATGAAGAAAACACAAGAGCTGATAGCATTCAGGTGAGTGCACCACTGACAATATCATAATCACCTTTATTCAGAAGGCTCACGCTATTAAATCGAGGAATTACTGGTAAAACCAGGGAATAACTTATTAATTACCCCACCCTTAAACGTTCATCATCACTAGTGGATTAGATAAGATTTTAGTTTGAGCCTCCCTACCCGCAACAACGACGTTCCTAAGAGAGGAAAGCCCAATTTAGTGTGATGCTTTACAAAAGCGAAGCTCGTGGCGATTGTTATACACCAGTGATTCTTAAACGTTTTACTCCCACGTCCCCTCAACCATTGTCGGGGGAAATTGTGTGCAGATGGACTTGTAAATAAGAGCTCAAAACAAAGAATACTGTAAATAGGTCCTCAAACTTCAAATTCAACAATGAAAGTTTACTCTTTTGTTGAAAACATTACTGGGGTCTCGCACCCAAGAACCACTGAACCACGGTAAGTTTAAAAGAAAGAACCACTGTCATAAAAAATGAGGACTTTTGAGCTACTGCGGACCGGTCTACCGTGGCCCACTGGAACTGTTCATCGCAAAGACGCACGATTCTCATGAAAAAAATGCTCCTAACCAAGACAGGGCAGGTAGATCTCCATCAACAAGCTTCTATCTTACAAGAAGTATATCGAGTAGAATTCAGCCAATGTGTAAGCATAGTTCACAGGATAGATCCCTTATTAAAGTGAAAAGAATATTATAAAGCACCCAATTATTGTCAAGCAAGACTCACGTAGTGAATAAAATCATAGCAATCACGAGCATCGCAGCCACTATGAAACGACCAGTCAAAATGAGCAAATATGTAAAATATTTTCAACGAAAAAAAAGCGCTGTAACAGAATCGTAAGGACTTGCAGCAGCAGCAGCCTGCAACAGCACAATACAAATATGTTTGAATATTGCTGTTCAAATTTGGTCCTTACGTAGATGAAAAACAGCTCCACAGAATTACGAGTTTCCAAGCTGAAATTACAGTGGCCTAGAATGAGGGCAGAAATGACGGTCCAAACTTCGCGGCAAAAATACTTGGCTCACTCAACTCGATGCGTAATCAGCAGTGGAAGAAATTCCTTAATTGAAGAGCAATAAATTTCAATCAGAGTGTGATCCCAGAAACAGAAATGTGAACACCCTCGTCAGAACAGCTCTGAAAAACAAACAATTCTCACCTTAAAACTGTATAAATAATTCCATTCACATCGAAATAACAAGTAGATACCGCAGTTGGACGAGTCCAGAGAAGCTCCACTGAAGAGAGCTCAAATCCCCAAGAACCACGGGAAAAAACACATTAAAGCAGCATTAGACAAACTGCTGCCAGCAGCTAAATATATTTCCCATTAAAATCCTTGTGCTTGAATCTAAATTGGTTTGTTTTTATTAAACATCCTGTGTAGATGTTATGTTGCGTTAAAACACACAATCTTAATTTAGAAACGTGTGTCCGTTGACTAGTTATGACCCACTAACACAGTCCTCGTACTAAAAAGATGCGGCCCTCGCCTCTGCAGTTAAGAGAATAAAATAAACAACAATTGCGGCAATGAACAATTCGAGTTTATCAACTACAGGCGCCTCACTTAAGAAGCATAGCCAAAATTTCTAAACAAACATCGCAAAATATATAAAGACTTTCCTGGTGACAATTTCACCCCTCGCCTCTGATGTATTTCAATTACGAATAAAATGTCACGCGTTAAATGTTTACGACCTACAGTGCTTAATTCAGTTCTTCTCAAAACATTGTTTAGCCGTCACATACTGTCGAGTTATTCCTCGATTTCATCATCTTATGAGCCTCAACTTGAACAGATGCCACCAATGTTTTATGAGACTCAACTTGAACGGATGCCACCAATTTTTTATCAGCCTCAAATTAAAAGAAATGCAAATTACTGTCAGTTATTCAACTGATACACTGTTTGATTGAAGTTTTAACTAAGAGGGAGTAATTTTATTGGCATACGTTGAGATTCGCATAGGATATCGCACAACTCGAGAATTAACAGCACAGTTTTCTTTAGACGCTCTCTGCAGGCAAATTTTACCAAACGACGACATGCAAGTGTAGCTAGCTCTGCCAGTATGCCAAAGTTCACAAGCATATCTCTAAGATATAAAAACAACTCGAAAACCAATTTTTGATGAATCACCACCTGAACTGAAGTAATTTTCACATTACTGACAGTACAACTAACATCGATTCATTAAAACAGTATATACATTTTAGGTCATTTTATATTATGCAAGAAAACGACCTTTTCATAGAACAAAATAATCCCCAAAACATGATACGTATTCTCAACGAAAAGTACCACACAAAAAAATAGAATGCCCTCAGCTCAGTAATTATTGCACTACAGAACCAGAAGATGCTTTCAGCTCCCAACAAATACAGAAAAGAACTTGAAAATTTTCCTAAAAATGAGTACAAACAAAGGCCATTTTTCAAAGCTGTAACTCTTTGCAGAAAAAATTATCTTCCGTCCATGAACTTTGAGAGAAAGGTCTCAATGAGTAATCAGTGGAACCAGTTACCGTAGAATTTTACAGCTGATCTCAGAGATTCCTCGCAAGTAATTAGAGTTAAAATCCCGTGTTTTGCCTTTAAAATCTGGGAGCTCATTTATATTCTTCATTTATTTTGCACAGCTGGCTGATACCACCTCCCACTGACCCCAAAAAGTTCCATGAACACCGTCGAAAACAAAGTAAATAATAATAATAATAAATTTAGAGTTACATTAAATGTAAATGGGTTTCGGGTTACAAAAATAATAAATTTAGGGTCTCAGCGATTTGCACCTATGGACTCCCCTAGCACAGGCTAGGTAAACATGAATTGCCTTTGAAACAACAACGGGTGTGTTGAGTTTTAATAGCGGTAGGTTACTGATTATTATTAATGTTTGTGGTTCCTTTTCCCCCAGGGTTACCAGCTAAAAGCAAACGTGGACCCCGTCGCTTTCGCGAAGCAATTTAAAGGAAATAACGCGGATTTAGAATTTGAGTGCAGCTGAGTTCCCAGGGGCACCTCACAGTTTAAAATACAGGATTCACATCGTTACACAAAAGCCCACTATATAAATGTTGTTCAAAGTTTGTCACAATAACCATCATGGAAACACAACAGCAGCCATCATACAGACCGCTTCAATTGCCACCCACATCATTGTCATTTTATAAGAGTCCTAGTTGATCTTTGAAGAGATCATCTACAGAGCGACGCACAATCCGCGAAACACAGGACAGCCAAAAACCCCGTAGGGGATTTCAGCTGCCCACCCATTTATGACCGGGCGCCTTACCCACGCTGGCACATCCTAGGAGCGGAGCACAACCCACTCAAGACGGAGTCAAGGATTGCAATTTCCGGCCAAGATGACTACTATTAGAACCAAAGCTTAAGCACTTTTACTATCATCCCCAGCAATGAGAAAAAAGCATCTTCTCTACTTATTAAACAAAGTTCTTTACTTATTAAACTGTTATGACACACGCATAATTATAGTTCAACGCAAATTTTTGTGGCGTACATCACAAGAGTTACTTCAGATGAGACAGAATAAACAAGGCAGCGGCCACAAGAACTCTTGTATAACAGGGTTGGTTTTCGTGAGTGAACTCCTTTTTCATAGCTCATAATTAACAATAATAAAACGACCATTCAGTGACGTTTAAACGGCCTCAAACATTATTCGATTATTACTCTTTCGACATGACAATCCTACAGCTAACATCAATTTCACGACGCTCATGACTCACTTCATAGAGGGTCACAGCATCACTTCTTGGAACGTTTGACAGAAACAACAGGCTAAAAAAAACTGTAACTCGTCTTGCCTTATGGCACATCATCTAAAAACTTCTCCACGCAATATACAACTGAGTAATATCGAGAACGACAGTAGGATGTGTGTATCCCTGGAGAGGATACCCTTGGAGAGGGCAGGGTGTGGGGACAGGGCCTGAGGTCTAGGCAGCGCTGGACAGGGCCTGGATGCGGGCTGCGTTGCAGGCCTTGCACAGCACATGGCCGTCCAGCGGGTAGCAGCCTCGTCCCTCCGCCTCTGATGACAGCAGCAGCCCGCAGTCCTGCACTCGCAATGCAATCAAGTGTAAACAGTAGAGCATACAATGGAATAGAATACAAAAAGAAGAGCATACAATGCAATGAAAAATAAAGAGAAGAGCATACAATGCAATGAAGAATACAGAGAAGAGCATACAATGCAATGAAGAATACAGAGAAGAGCATACAACGCAAAGAAGAATAAAGAGAAGAGCATACAATGCAATGAAGTAATGAAAGAAAAGCATACAATGCCATGAAGTAATGAAAGTAGAGCATACACTACAATAAAATACAAATAGAAGAGCATAAAATAGAATAGAATACGAGAGTACAGAATAGTTTAGATTACTCGAACAATAGAATGGAATGAAATCGTCATATAAAGTGCATTAACGCAGAATATAATCAAACACAATAGACTTATATAGAATATTGGGAAATATTATGCACAAGAATGAAATAACCTTAGAGTAGATCAGAATATAGCTAAAAATAAGTTGAAAAAATAAAATTCCCCTCACCACTCATTTGCAGCACTTGTAGCAATTGAACATCTCACACACACTCTACAGTTTCTCACTTTTCATTTCTAGCACTCACTACCTCACCTCACACTTGTAGCAGTTGAGTAGTAGTAATAACATCAATTTGCTAGCGCTTCAGTGCCTGCACTATGTCGCGCCGAAGGTCTCGCAATTCAGGTTGTCTCCACTTCTCAAATTTCGAGGTCTTACTGCCACAAACATCGCACCGCAAGTCACAGCAACTATTAAACAAACAAAGACGCGACAGCCACGAGCGTGATCTGAACAACACTTGATTTCATTGGTGACAGTAGTAGTAGTAGCAGCAGCGGCAGTAATAAAGGAGCTGCTAGTTCAATACCATACTCCTCATGCTTAGGGTTCAATCAGTTCATATAATCATCTTAAGGTACATGCACAGTTTGCACATTGAGCAACAGCCTAACCCCCTAATGGGGGTCTCAGCTGCCCACCCAATTATGGCCGGGCGCCTTACCCGCGCTGAAACCCCCAGGGGCATTGCGCAGCGCGCCCGGCCATTTTACAGTTCAGTGTTTACATCGCATTACCATGCGTAGAATCTTCAGGCTAGATTTTTGAAGACAGATTACACGCTCCAATAAACGACTGCAGCGCTGTCACATTATAAGTTGACCGCTCAGCCTCCCCAAGTATTCCAGTCAAAACATCCTGTGCACACCCGCGAAGGTGCGGAAAATGCAGATTCCTGGCAACAGCATTCAGGGGACACTCCGCGAGGAAGTGCTTTACAGTCAAAGGCACACGACACCGTTCGCACTGCGGCTGTGGTAGCCGCTCCATCAGGTGCCCGTGTGTTAGCCGCGTATGGCCAATACGGAGGCGACAAAGCATCACCTCTAACCGGCGACCACGACAACTGGACGATATCCACTCACGTATAGTGGGTTTAATACTTCTTAATTTATTGTTATCGTTAGCAGCGTTGTCCCATTCATGCTGCCATCGTTCTCTCACTGCCGCTTTGATCCGAGGGTAATAATCTCGGAAAGGAACCATCAGATTTAGAGTCTCCTCGTTTGCCTCTGCGGCCCGTTTAGCCTCCTGGTCAGCTCTTTCATTGCCAGACACTCTTACGTGGCCGGGCACCCAGCACAACGTCACAGATTTACGCTCACGTGTTAAATTTATTAAGTTCATGACGATCTCACCAACGAGCGGATGGGTGCTATTATGCTCTCGAGTGGCCTCCACCACACTTTTTGAATCCACAAAAATAGCAAAAGTATCATACACACAATGTTTAATTAGTCGGAGGGCCTCCAGCACACCGTAAAGTTCCGCAGTGAAAATGGACGACTCTGGGAGCAATCTCTTGGCGCTCACCAGCTCCCCCGACACAGCGGCACACCCTACAGCGTCTCCCACCTTTGAGCCGTCGGTATAGAACTTCATCGCACGGGCATGTTTTTCGGCAATATGGTCCAAAAAGATCCCCTTTAGTATGTGTGTAGGCATAGAATCCTTCTTAGGCATTTGACATCCCGGACAAAAACTCCCGATTGGGACACGCCACGTGGGAAAACTTTCCAAGAACACTGGTTGTATTCTCATTGGCCTCAGCTGCATTGCAGCCACGACTGCCGAATAATCTTCCGATGAGGGCAGAAAGTAAGGGAAAGGCAGATGTCGGCCTAATGGCGCATGCACGCTGGTCCATGCAGGAGACAAGGGGACTTGTTCCAACCGCGCCAAGTACTGAAGGGCCAGCTGCACACGTCGGTGCCGTAAAGGAGGTTCACCGCTCTCCACACACAAGCTGCTGGAAGGGGACGACCTAAACGCGCCAGTGCAGATTCTGATAGCAGCATGATGCACAGGGTCCAGCTTCGAAAGTGAAGTCGCCTTAGCATATTGATACACTTTGCAGCCGTAGTCTATTTTGCTTCTAATAAGAGTACGATATAGTCTCAGTAGGGTCATCCTGTCAGCCCCCCACGTCAGGCCGGCCAGGCTTTTTAGCAAGTTCAGCCTTCTGACGCAGTCAGCCTTGAGGGTGGCTAGGTAGGGCTTCCAAGAGAGCCTGTCATCAAGCGTCACCCCCAGAAACTTGGCGCTGTGTGAGAAACTCACTTGTCTTCCCTGCAGTGTGAGCTGTGGGGGATCACTACGGCCACGGCCCTGGAAGTAAAGTCCAACGGTTTTTTCGGGTGAAAAGTTGAAGCCATGTTCCTGAGCCCACTTATTAGCGTTATTGATGGCTAATTGCATTCTTCGCGTCAGAGCCGGAAGATGTGTTGATGAAGAGTATACCATAAAGTCGTCCACATATAAGGAGGCAACCGTTCCGGGAGGCAAGGTGGAGGTGATACCATTTAAGGCGACACTAAACAGTGTGCAGCTCATAACACTGCCCTGCGGTAAACCTTCGCACTGCAACTGCGAGGAAGAGAGGGTGCCACCGACCTTAACGCGGAAAGTTCTTTCACCAAGAAATTCTCGAATATACAGGGCCATGTTACCACGGAGTCCATACTCATGTAGTGTCTTAAGTATTCCATATCTCCACACGGTGTCATAAGCTTTATGCATATCAAAGAAAAGACACATGGTTCGGCGACGCTCGGCAAGGTTGGCCACCAGGTGGTTCTGTAAGCGGAGCAGAGCGTCTGTGGTCCCTCGAAGCTGCCGACTGCCAAATTGGACAGGGTTCAGTAGCTCCTCCACCTCTAACCATCTGGTGAGTCGCGCATTGACCATTTTCTCCATCAATTTTCCAAGGCAACTAGTTAGGGCAATGGGTCGGTAGTTGTCAGGGTTGGATGGAGGTTTGTTGGGTTTTTCAAAAGCCATGATTAATGATGTGCGCCATTGTTGAGGATATGTATGCGTGATCCAGATTTTATTGAAAATATATAGCAAGAATTTAATGGCTGTAGTATGCATTTTCTTCAACATCCGGTAATGGATACCATCTGGTCCGGGAGCGATATTTTTACATTTCTTCAGGGCGTTGTAAAATTCAACCATTGTAAGGGGTCATTATAAGAGTAGGTGGAGTTTGTTGAGAAGTCCAACTGCTGCTGCTCCTGTTGCTGTTTCAGCACTGTAAAGGCAGGAGAGTAGAGTCGTCCGCTACTGACACTATAAAAGCTTCGGGCCAGTGCTTCTGCCACGCACTCCGGGTCTGAGGTGAGAACGCCATTAACTTCTAGGCACGGCCGTCGATAACTGCATTTTCCCCTCATTTTATTTACTCGCTGCCATACCTTGGCCATAGGAGTATCGCTGTTGAGAGTGGAGACGTATTTCTGCCACGATACCTTACGGGCGACGTCTTTTATAATCTGAGCTCGCGCTCTAGCCCGATTGTATGCGATCTTGTCGGCTAGTTCTTTTGTTCTTTGGTATCGTCGCAATGCGCGTTTCCTCTCGATATTAGCGGCCTGGCAGTCATTGTTCCACCACGGGACGCGGTGCACTGGGCAACCGCCTTTAGACTTTGGAATAGCACTGTTGGCGGCTTCGTGCATTGCACTCACAAAGCTGTCAACCAATTCATCTACGCCATGAGCTTCATTTGGGTCCTCCATTGTCGTCAGCGCTCCAAAGTTTCTCCAGTTGGCCTTTTTGAAGTTAAACCTTGGTTCTATCAGCATCTGCTGGTTTTGGACCGAGTGCATTAAGACGGGGTAATGATCACTACCGTGTGCATCGCTACTCACGGACCACTGAAATTCGGAAAGGATGTCGGGAGTGCAAAGACTCAGGTCGATGGCGGAGGAAGTCCCAGTCTGCACGTGAAAATGCGTGGGGGCTCCGGTGTTCAGAAGACAAAAATCAGAAGCGACGATGAAGTCCTCTACAATTTCACCTCGACGATCGCTCCGGGCGTTTCCCCAAAGTATGTGCTTGGCATTGACGTCCCCCAGGATCAAGGCCGGCCTCGCGAGTTGATTGCTTAAGAGGCTGAGATCTTGCAGGGCTAAGGGTTCGCCTGGTGGTATGTAGATGTTACATACTGTTAACATACGTTTCCCAATGTAGACACGGAAAGCGATAGCCTGCAGCCTGGTGTTTACCGCAAATCTACTGTAGCCAACGTCTCTCCGCACAAGCACCGCCAGTCCTGTTCCAGGTACCGGGTTGGGCGCTGGGGAGAACAACTCTATATTGTAGTTGCTTGGAGGCCTTGGGGTAACGTTCCCCAGCAGTGTTTCCTGCAGACAAACACAACAGGGCTGGTACCTCTCCAGAAGTGCTCTCAAGTCTCCGTAATTCCGTCTGTAGCCACGTATATTCCATTGTAAGAAGGTGTTCATTTTTTATCAGTTTTAGATGTTATATACGTAGGACCCTTTTCAATTCCCTCACCTGCGGCACACGTCAGTCCGGGTGACGTAGAGACAGGAGGTCTGTCAATCCACGGGTGGACAGGTACCGCCGGAGGAGGCCCGGTGGGGAGGTTTTTTGGGGGTGGGAAGATTTTTAACAGGTGTGCTGCTACTTCTTTTGGGACGGTCGTAACCCGCTCTAAAGAACGAATGCGTTGGGTAACAATGTTAGGCTGCTTTTTACTGTCAATGTGGGAGCTATTCTTTTCTTTGGTCGGTAGCGACAAGTCACGCCCGGATCCCCTTTCCTGCTTGTCTCCACGGCTGGGCCCTCGCACGGCAGATCGAGATTCCCTCACAGTGCTGCGTTCGTGCTCTGCCCTTCCATCGGTTGTAGCCACTGAATCCCTGACAGGATCCTTCTCTTGACTCGGGATAGCTTGGCCTTGATTGTCTGCTGGGGTGTCTTCCATAAATCTCAGTGTTTTCGGAGTTTTTGTTTGTTTTACATCTTGTGAGGGCGATATGTCGCTTTTAGTTCTTTTGCGGGAGGTAATAATTGAGGGGATTGATTGAAACTGTTCGTTAGATGAATCCTTCTGGTGAGTGGTGGAAGCTGGATCTTTTGAAATTTCCTTATTAGAGGGTCCTGATTGAGCCAAAGGTTGGGTCACGCGCACTGGAGGCTTTTGGGCCAGGCTCTGGCTTCTTAGAGCAGAGGCATCCACAAGGCTCAAAGGCTCTGGCTCCTGCTCATCTCGCCGTGCTGCCACACTCCGCGAGTGCGGTTGCTCAGGTTGCCGAAAGATTGGCTGAGAGTTCAGTCTACGGTGTTGGGCGACGTCAGCGTAAGAAGTGCGGGGAGAAACATACCTGGATGTCACCGTCCTCTTGGCTTCTCCATAGCTAATGCTCTCTCTCACCTGAGTTGCGAGGATTTCTGCTTCAATCTCATAGTGGGAACATGATGTGGAGCTGGCTGGATGCGCACCCTCACAGTTGGCGCATCTCGCAGGTCGGACACAAGGCGACTCATGTTGCTCCATTGAGCAATTTGCGCACGTGCCTCGCTGGGCGCGGCAGGTTTTGGCGCCGTGTCCGAAGGCCTGGCATTTAAAACAGCGCCTCGGCCTTGGCACGTACTGGCGTACCAGGCATCGCGTCCAGCCGATTGACACAGTATCAGGCAGCCTACAACGATCAAATGTTATGAGGTATACTCGACCTGGAGTTAGCACGCCCCTCTCTCTCCTTTTGAAGCAATATACCTCTTTGGCGCCGAATCGCTCCAGCTCCTCTAAGATACGAGCGTCTGTGTACCTTGGGCTGTTCTTATACCAGATTGTTCCTTTCGTTTAATTAAGGCGTTCATTCGGAGATACTGTTACCTCCACTCCGGCAAGAGACTTAATGGTGGTGATGCAGCGGCTCTGGTGAAGATTCTTGACTTCGACCAATAAACTGCCGTTACGGACTTCATCAATTTTAGTGGGTTCACCCCCGAGTCGGTGACATATTTCTCTGTAGGCTTTCGCGACGTCCACTTCAGCCATAGGGGAGTTATCGTTGGCTTTTATTACAAAGAACTTTTTGTATTCCACGGCAGGCAATTCATCTTCTACCACCGAGGGCAGGCGTTGCCATCGACGATTTTTCCTTCTGCCTGCTCCCGGCACTCGGCCATCAGATGAGGCCTCGGCAGGTCTCGAAGGTCTGGGTGGTTCATATGGCTGCATTGTCCACTCTGCACTTCCGTCACGTCGGTCTGTCCCCTCGCCACCTACAGGAAATTGAGATGACGGTACGACTCGTTTACCGGGTTCAGGAGAGGTAATTCCAGTGAGTGTATCCATTTGTGAGGGCCGTGTCGTCAACGTTGAAGTAGGTAAAGTATCAGAAAAAGAAGAAGCAAGCTCAAGTGTTTAGGAGACTCTTGTCAGTGAGGGTTCCCCCCCACCTATCCAGGCCGGCTCAAGCTGGAAGAGAACCCCCCGGGCGGTCAGTAGCCTACTGACGCGTCTCCGCGTTTAAGGCGGGCACACACTGACCAATAGGAATGAAAATCCCTCCCACCGTCGACCCCGGCCCGTGGCAGCCCCTATGTACGCCCGGGATAACAGGGGCTTTATCACCCGTAACTGCCGGGGTCCGGTTTTATTTACATGGGGGGCCTTCCCATGGCCCACCACTTTGTCTGGCTGCTCCAGGTGAGCCTGTCTGCCACGGTTGAACCCACCAGGACATAAAGTCCTGACAGCATAGCCTCACCTTTCCTCACAGCACGCAAACCCTCCCACCACAATAAGGTAGGGGGACGTTGGGAGGGAATTGGGGTAGCAGTTGACCCTCTCATCTCACACTTGTAACAGTTACAACACCTCACATCACACTTGCTGCCCTCATTACCTCACCTCACACTTGTATCAGCAATTGACCACCTCACCTCACATATGCAACAGTTGACCACCTCACACTTGCAATACCTCACCTCGCACTTGTAACAGTAACTATCTCACACTTGTAGCAGTTGACCCTCTCACCTCGCACTTGCAGCACTCACTACCTCACCTCACACTTGGAACACTCACTACCTCACCTCACACTTGTATCAGCAGTTGTTACACCTCACCTCGCACTTGTAGCAGTTGACATGGAAGCTCCTGTCGAGCGCGACCACCCTGACGGTCTCATCAAGGCCAGGCTCGGGCATGATGGGCTCCTGGCAGACGCTGCAGCGCGGGGCGAACTTTTTGTGGAAGTCCTCGATGCAGTGGATCTGGTTGGCCGCGTCCACCGTGAAGGGGATGCCGTCCAGCGCCTTGTGGCACACCACGCACGTAAAGCAGCCAGGGTGGTACGGCTTGCCCGTGGCACGCAGGATGCGCTCCAGGATGGGTTGTGTGCACACGCAGCATTTCTCCAGAGTGCTCTGTGAACATAGGGTTTTTAGGTTGGCTGGGCATGATTTTTAAGTGAATTTGAGAATGTAAAATTTCTCCAGAGAGCTCTGCTAATTGCTAATTTAGAAGAATAACTAAACACAAACAAGTGAGGCACAATCAAACGTGTCATTTACACGTCATTTTAAATGAAAAATTTCCAATAGCCTGCATACCAAAGAGAAGAAACTCACCATGCAGCACTGCTCCCAATAAGGCTTACATACATTAAGGTGTGCCCTGTATACCAGAGAAAAAAGGCAACTCACCACGTAGCACTGCTCACAATAAGGCTTGCTGTCTACAGCACATTAAGGTGCACCCTGTATACCAAAGAGAGAAGGCAACTCACCACGTAGCATGTCATGGTTCTGCTGTGACTATACTCTACGCTGTGTTTGAATGAGCGTTAAGAAGAAAAAAGTCTGCCTAGCTAGCGACTGAAATTTCCTCGAAAAGACTGGCTTCCATAGAAATATCTTCTCGTCAATAAGGACTGCATATTCTGGTCTCCACATCTTCGCCTAGACATCGTCAACCGTCGCCTTCAGCTCTACCAACCGTCGCATTCAACAGCGACAACATCATCTTCATCGCTTGAAAGGCGCACTAACACACCCTCTATGAGCGACACGTCACGAAACATCGACAGCTTGCCGGACTGCCTAATGCTTCCATTTGCTCAACGTATATTCTTTCCCTTCATTAGAGACTTAGGATTGTGTTTACTCTGGGTAAATTAACTGTCATCCAATTGTAAGTCTATTCTCTTCTAATTATATGACGACACTTGCCATTTCCGATTAAAATAACTAATGTAAAGCATTGTCTATAAAGACATGTTTGTTCTCAATGCGAACGGCGTCTCAGGCTCCTGCGCTTGGAAAGCGACGGCCCGGGCATTAGCTGACCAGCGATCGAGAATCACGGTCGCGTCTACTTGTGCTCTCTTACCTCGCTGTCCTGGCGAGCCAGCCAGGCAGTGAGGGTTGTTCACCGTTATTCACTGATTGTTCACTTGTCATTCACTGGTTATTCAATGAGTCGTGTGTTGACTCGTAGGCGCCATTCAGGACTGAGCTAAGTATCCCAATGTGACATTGTAATCCGTACCTTCACGTTCCCTTTACTTTGCGTGGTAGGTCTAGATTCTGTACCCTAAATGTATTGCGCTAGGTTTATTGATGAGTTAAATGTTCTGTATTTCGCAAGATAAATGATTCCGCGGAGGCTTCACCTCATATAAAATGTGCTTATCGTAATTATCAATGTATTAACGTTCAAGTAATGAAGGCTTCACCTGCTTATTTTGAGATCATGATGCAATCTCCTGTAACTGTATTTTCTGACAGATTAGAGTAATCTCTGAGATTTAATGGCATTACGATCATCTAGATTCTTTAATACGATATGTACATCGCAAGTCAATTACTATCCGAATATGTAATCCATTGCTATTTGAAGGACGTCATCATTATAACATAAATTTACGTTGTAACAGTGTCGTCACTTACCTTGATGAGGCCCTATTCGATTTGCTATAATATCATGTTTAATTACGACTAATGACATTGAAAAGTCTCAGTCTATTTTGATCTTTAATACTAATAAAATACAATAATTGAGGCCTTCAGTCTCGACCATTGACCGAAAGAAAATGAAAGCGACGAGAGGGTGACGAGAGATAATGCAGAGAAGGAATTGCCTCTGGATAATTGGCCGACGAAAAATATATCGATCGAAGATAAAATAGAGGATCGTAACAGCACTGCTCACAATAAGGCTTGCTGTTTACATTCAGCAAATTAAGGTGCAGAGTATCCTGTATACCAGAGAAAAAAGGCAACTCAGTACGTAGCACTGCTCACAATAAGCCTTACTATCTACATACAGCATATTAAGGTGCAGTGTATCCTGTGTATCAGAGAGAGGAGGGGCGACTCACCACGTAGCACTGCTCACAATAAGGCTTGCTGTCGACAGCATAGAAGGGCTTGCCCTGGAGCTGGAGGTGGCACACGATGCAGTCAAAGCAGCGGATATGGAAGACCTGGTCCATGGCGGTGCAGCCGCTGCCTTCCCCCACCACCTTGCCACCACACCGGGCGCAGATACCTGCAGCAATGTTAGATTTTTTAGCTTGTGACTTCCTAGCCCCAATACAAGCAATCTCAAGCAAGCTAAGAGAAGGGGCTATTTCATTTGGACTACAAAAATAGAAAATGATGGATGTAAACTTATCTTCTAATCATACATTCAAGTGTCGGTGGCAGGTAAAGAATCTGACCAAAAAATTCGGGGTCGCTGCTGCTCTCCATGGACTGCACGAGGAGGTTGGTGAGGGCGTCCACCTCAGCTTCTTTGCCCGTCCCTCCTACTCCGCTGCCCTGCGTGGACACGGAAGTCATGATGTTTGCATTTCTAGGGGTAATCTAGAACATTTATAGTTCTAAAAAAAATAAATAAATAATAAAAAAGTATAACTTAGAAAAGTTTGCACTTAGTTCATTATGATGTGTAGGTCAAAGAAAACATTACTGAGTAACTTTAAAACATTATTAACATAATGGAATCATTACTGCACATCATTATTCTGAATAAAGCTGAAAATTTCGCGGTATATCTTCATGACATTCTAAACAAAATTGAAAGAAAATACTGTCGCATAAATTATAAAAATAAGATTGAGAAATTAACAAAATTCTGAAGCATACCACAAAAGAGTTGCTATAATCTCAATTGCAAGGTTTGTAAGGTGCAGCAGTAACAAAGCCCCCTTTGCTCCTCCTGCAGTGATAGACCAACTCATTAAACGATCTCGCTCTAGTGTCTAATTTCACACGTAATTAATTTTTCATACTGTAATGTACACCAGATCCATTTCCAGGTGTGAGCATGCCACCTACCTTCACACAATCGCCTAATTTTAAGCACGCAAACAATTTTTCATACTGTAATGTACACCAGATCCATTTCCAGGTGTGAGCATGCCACCTACCTTCACACAATCGCCTAATTTTACGCACGCAAATAATTTTTCATACGGTAATGTACACCAGATCCATTTCCAAATATGAGCGTGCCGCTAAGCTACTGACAGGCACATAATTTCAGCAGCTGGAGCACGCGTCGGGGCCACAGCACGGTAAGAAAGCCCCTTAGAATTGGCACCTTCAACACAACACACAGGAAGCGCACAACAGTCAACACACAAACAAGGAGCAACACATAAGAATACAACACGCAAGAAGCACACAACCCGACATACAGGAAGCATACAAGGGGCAATACACTGCTCACAATAAGCACACAGAACATAAGAGACACACCACACAAGAAGCACAACACCCACCTGGGGATGGGCCCTGCCCCCATAGCCCGGAGTGCCGCCATACCCCGCCAGGGGAGGTCCGGCGCTGCGGGTCGACATTTGGCTGGGAGGCCGCGGGCTGATTGGCTCGTACAGACTCTCGTAGCCGCCACTCTGCGCGTAGAGTACAAGATCTTATAGTCCTCATTGTTCCCGTAATTGCCCCATATTACACCCTAAAGTTCATTGTTCGTAGGGTTACTCCATGTTATATTCTTCTCTCCAGATAATTGCCCCAATATTAGACCCAACACTTCGTTGTTCTTAGACCCATCATTTCATTGTTCGTATAATTACCCAAGGGCATATTTGTATATTTACTTATTTATTTATTTGTTTATTAACACGTTGACGGCGTCTTGGGACACATGTGTACAACCAAGTAAATTGCACATTTAGCGCTAGTAAATGAGCAATATTTCAAATATTTCACTACCATTTTTTTAAGAACGTATATTAGCGAATGAGGGAGAACATCATCGAGTAACTTCTTTTTACACTTCTTAAAAAAAATAGAAATGTATACGAGCGGTTAGGTACGTTTTCCAATTCTGCTACTTAAAACCCAATTTATTTAACCGTAGCAACCACCAAAACGTCAGCAACGTGTTAAACCGCACAAGTCGTATCATTTCTGTGAATCAAAGTCTTTTCCATCAGAATCGAAGTCTTTTCCATCAGAATCGAAGTCTTTTCCATCAGAATCGAAGTCTTTTCCATCAGATTCAAAGTCTTTTGGTTATCCTAGTTGGTTGTATATTCTCATATACAACTTCTCATATGAAATAGCCCCGTCCATATGAAATAGCCCTGTTGGAAACACACACGAATATGAGCCTCAGTGGTGAGCCTCGTATACGTGTCGCGCCTCACGGCCGAAATGTCCCCTAGTGTAAACGGCCCTTAACGCCTCCTGTAGGACCGCAGCGATCGGCGTACACCCACTAATGATCAGTTGCTTACATCGCTCTATACTTCAAATCACACTTCTAATGGACATTTACAAAAAGTCTCATGAGTAATTTATGTAATTGAAACATCGCCAACTTTTGTTATCTGGATGCGAATGTCTAACAAATTTCAAAGAAATCACCTGGCCTTACGTTTTGTTGGTTCTTGCGTTTTGTTTCAAGTCTAAAGAAATCTTTCACAAATTATTTACACCACGTTTTATTTGTTCATAGGTTTTCTTTTCTTGTCCACAGAAATCTAAAAACAAATTCAACACCACGTTTTTCATGTCCTTCTGTTTGCTTTTAGTATCGTTTTAGTCTAAAGAAATCTCAAAATAATTCAGCACGTTTCGTTTCTTCTTCAGTTTTTTTTTGTCGGAAGAAATATGAAAAATCGCTCAAACGGTTTTTGGTAAAATGGTTTTGATAGCATTGAAGTTTATTGTTCGTGTGAAGAAATCACAAAAAATACTGATCACATTTTGTCTGCATTATAGTTTGGTATTTCGTCTAATGAAATCCCCAAAATACCATTGACGACCTCATCTTGTTTGCATTGAAGTTTGGTGTTTTGTCAGAAAAAAATACGGAAATAGCATCGAGGACCGAAATTTGTTCCCTTACAGTCCGCACGAGTTGGTTCATCCCCACGGCCGCCGTGAACGGCGTTTGCCGCCCTGTAGCGTCGGCTACACCGGACGTTCCGAGCCGGCCTCTTAACAATCGAGCGTTGTTCTCCCAACGCTCTTCCTGTTTGAGAACTTATCATTTTATGTACTAACCCTTTTACGTTAACTTGCCATTTCGCATTACCTTGTCATCTTACGTTAAACTTGCTATCTTACATTAACTTGCCAATTTACGTTAACTTGCCAATTTATTTTTACTTGCCAATTCACATTTACTCGCCAATTTACTTTTACACGCCAATTTACTTTTACACGCCAATTTACTTTTACTTGCCAATTTACTTCTACTTACTTAAAGTGCATTTCCATGTACTTTTCAACTAAACTTTTCCATGCGCCTCCTACTTGTCGTTGTTCATAATGGCCTCGAAGCATATTTGACCAACAATTATATACTGTTCGAGTGTTAGATATTAAGTATATTTTCGTACTATTTTTTAAAAATCTATGAGCTCTTGGTGAATGAATGTTTCGTAGCTTTCGTTTCGTAACTTCTACCCTCGGTAGACGACCAAACCTATGCGCTACGATGTTTCGTCCGTTTCTCTCAGTTTATTAGTTTATTAGTTAGTTTAAGCCTCCCTATCCTCAACAATGAGATGTAAAGAGAGGAAGGAAGAAGGCACCATTTAGTATGGAGTTAAAGGGAACGTGGAATCTATGCAGAAAGGGCACAGAAACAGAAAGCTAAGAAAGAAGTTCATGAAACAAGAAAAAGTTGAAGAAGAAAGTGGTAGGCGGTGAAAAACAGGACAGCAGTGAACCGAAAAAAAGATGGTCCGTAACACAACAAAACCTATTCTATTTTAACAAAAGAAAGCCTACCTAACCTTTAGCTCGGGCCCTCACATTGTCCCCCTGGGAGCGCTAGTTCCCATAGATACAATAATTGTATCCCCCTGAGGGGTCCGTTTCTCTCAAGTAACTTGTGGCCTACTAGTGTCTATTTTCTACCTGGATAGAATCCTGTCAATTTACACAAAATTCAATTTAAATATCACCAATTTTTTTATATATGGATGCGAATGTCTTAAAAATTCCAATTTTTAAAATATAAAAATAGAAAAAAATATCGACAACGTCAATTCTCTAATCTGAGAATGGTGTGGTCAAAGCGAGTGCAGTGAAATCTACTCTACATAACGTAAGGATTTACAGTAATTCTTATGCCGGGCGGCCCAGCGAAGTGTGGAAAGATAAAAGTTAGATTTTTTAAGTTATATGAAGGCCAATCAAAACAACTCATGTATCAAATAAAATAGAAATGTATTGTATTAAATGTTAATAAAGACAATACAGTTCTCTTTTATTTGATACACGAGTTGTTTTGATTGGCCTGATTAAACCAAAAAAAAATTTTATTTGTCCACACTTCGCTGGGCCACCCGGTACACATGAGTAACGTAGTGCACCTTCCATCATTACCGCTCCAAAATTCATTGCAATCTCCCTGACAGCCAAGTTAAGTAAAGCAGAACACCAACAATATACGGCAAGAAACACACTGGACCGAAGTTCTCAACAGATGTTCCGAACTGCACGAGACAGCAACAAGCCCTCCAACGGGTTCTTATAGAACAAACTGGGCACAGGCAAAGCTCATAGGCGTCTGGAGGTCAAAGAATTTACGTCGATGTAGCGGAGCAGCGCAAGTTCTTTTAAATCGAACTGGCTACGCTACGTAGCGTACACACTAAAACCTTACGCAGTCAGCTGTACCGTTATGACGACGTAAATATATCGAGAATCCGGTCTCTGGAGCTATAGCTGGCTATTTTCAACAATTTCCAGCTCCATCCAGAACTGATTTCGATAGAGTTGGTCGTACGCATAACTAATGTTCGAGATGACCCCGCAACCGCTATGACGAAGTGAATATATCAAGAATCCAGCCTCTGGGGCTATGGCTAGTTAGTTCATGCTAATTTCATAGAGCGCTTTTTAGTTCCACGAATCTTGATTTCGATAGAGCTCGTCTTACGTATAACTTTAGTTCGAGGTGACCGCGCAAGATGCCAATGATCATCTCCTCGGCATCACCGCACATCAAGCACTACCGCCGTGAGTTTGTGATGTCGGACCACAGGCGTGTGTTGGTAGTGAAGCGATAAATACGAGCGTCTCTTGCTATAAGAAGACGCCTGCATGAGGATAATTGGAGCAATATCAATACGTACAGCACGACAAAGCGTCATGAAAGTCAAGGTTGTGCGACTCGCAACTAGAGGCTTTTACACGCGCACATACGTCAAGCAGAGTTCTGGCAAACGTCAACAGAGAGAAGCAACTACAGACATCACCTATGTTTAATAATTTGTTCTTACGCTATGCTCGAATATTTTAATCCAACCGCTGAGACTCGTAAAATGCAAAACGGTGATAAGTTAAGTAAAGAAAAAGAAAGACGAAGGGTGTAACTAAAATGGCAGGTGCATGCATATGCGCAGCGCTTCACTCACGGCAGGTTGCCAGAGCAGTGAACGACTGTTGCGTTTTGAGGCGAATGCGGGCAGGTAAAGCGAGACGCGCACACGACCACCACCCAACGCAGCCAGTGAGGCACTGCCAGTTGTGCTGCTTGTGCACTTGTTCTTCTTCGCTAATTCTTATGAGTGAGTCAGAGGGACGGAAAATATGCGTGGCACAACCACCTGGGATGCAAGCTTGGCATTTTTTCGGGCCAAAACTCTAAAAGTTTGCGCTGCTGAAAACAATTCAATGAAACTTTAAATATTCAATAGAAACACACAATTTCATGTCCCCACGAATAAATCTACACGACAACCCTAACACATGGGCAGTTTGAAACTCGTTTCGAAAAAAAAGTTACAAGATTTGGTGACAGAAACAACACATGATAACGACTACATCGCAGCACTACGAAAAAATCAAAGAAGATACTACCAAAATTATTTACTTCACAACAGAGCTTTAAGTGAAGAACTCGCTTTGCCACTCTTCATGCATCATAGGAGTCTACCTCACCCACATGCAGATTTCGATACATAATTGGCGGCTACGCGAACACACACACGCGCGTACGCACAACACACACATGCACACACCTACGCCAGCAGCGACGTAGTGCCCGCACTGCCCACGGCGCCAGGTGCGCAGCCACGCCCTCTCGCTATGTGCTGGTAACTCAGCTCGCCATGTACATGTAACTAAACTCACAACGTACACGTCACTCGGGTCACCATGTACAGGCCACTCGGGTCACCATGTACAGGCCACTCGGGTCACCATGTACAGGCCACTCGGGTCACCATGTACAGGCCACTCGGGTCACCATGTACAGGCCACTCGGTCTAGAGTTACCATGTATACATATATCTCGAGTCTACCATGTATACATATATCTCGAGTCTACCATGTATACATATATCTCGAGTCTACCATGTATACATATATCTCGAGTCTACCATGTATACATATATCTCGAGTCTACCATGTATACATATATCTCGAGTCTACCATGCATACATATATCTCGAGTCTACCATGCATACATATATCTCGAGTCTACCATGCATACATATATCTCGAGTCTACCATGTACCTATCTCGAGTCTACCATGTACCTATCTCGAGTCTACCATGTACCTATCTCGAGTCTACCATGTACCTATCTCGAGTCTACCATGTACCTATCTCGAGTCTACCATGTACCTATCTCGAGTCTACCATGTACCTATCTCGAGTCTACCATGTACCTATCTCGAGTCTACCATGTACCTATCTCGAGTCTACCATGTACTTATCTCGAGTCTACCATGTACTTATCTCGAGTCTACCATGTACTTATCTCGAGTCTACCATGTACTTATCTCGAGTCTACCATGTACTTATCTCGAGTCTACCATGTACTTATCTCGAGTCTACCATGTACTTATCTCGAGTCTACCATGTACTTATCTCGAGTCTACCATGTACTTATCTCGAGTCTACCATGTACTTATCTCGAGTCTACCATGTACTTATCTCGAGTCTACCATGTACTTATCTCGAGTCTACCATGTACTTATCTCGAGTCTACCATGTACTTATCTCGAGTCTACCATGTACTTATCTCGAGTCTACCATGTACTTATCTCGAGTCTACCATGTACTTATCTCGAGTCTACCATGTACTTATCTCGAGTCTACCATGTACTTATCTCGAGTCTACCATGTACTTATCTCGAGTCTACCATGTACTTATCTCGAGTCTACCATGTACTTATCTCGAGTCTACCATGTACTTATCTCGAGTCTACCATGTACTTATCTCGAGTCTACCATGTACTTATCTCGAGTCTACCATGTACTTATCTCGAGTCTACCATGTACTTATCTCGAGTCTACCATGTACTTATCTCGAGTCTACCATGTACTTATCTCGAGTCTACCATGTACTTATCTCGAGTCTACCATGTACTTATCTCGAGTCTACCATGTACTTATCTCGAGTCTACCATGTACTTATCTCGAGTCTACCATGTACTTATCTCGAGTCTACCATGTACTTATCTCGAGTCTACCATGTACTTATCTCGAGTCTACCATGTACTTATCTCGAGTCTACCATGTACTTATCTCGAGTCTACCATGTACTTATCTCGAGTCTACCATGTACTTATCTCGAGTCTACCATGTACTTATCTCGAGTCTACCATGTACTCATCTCGAGTCTACCATGTACTCATCTCGAGTCTACCATGTACTCATCTCGAGTCTACCATGTACTTACCTCGAGTCTACCATGTACTTATCTCGAGTCTACCATGTACTTATCTCGAGTCTACCATGTACTTATCTCGAGTCTACCATGTACTTACCTCGAGTCTACCATGTATATATCCCGAGTCTACCATGTATATATCCCGAGTCTACCATGTATATATCCCGAGTCTACCATGTATATATCCCGAGTCTACCATGTATATATCCCGAGTCTACCATGTATATATCCCGAGTCAACCATGTATATATCCCGAGTCAACACGTATAGATCTCGAGTCTACCATGTATATATCTCAAGTCAACCATGTACACCAGCCTCGATTTACCACGTACAAATCTACTTAGCAAACACGGCAGTTCATGTCTAGCATGTCATGACGCTCATTCCCAAGTCCGGTTCACAACGCTCAAACCGCCAGGTGCTTCTGGTGGAATTTTTTGCATTTTAAATATTCTGCTCGTATTGTGTCAGCTGTTGCCGTGTGTCAGCTGTTGCCGTGTGTCAGCTGTTGCCGTGTGTCAGCTGTTGCCGTGTGTCAGCTGTTGCCGTGTGTCAGCTGTTGCCGTGTGTCAGCTGTTGCCGTGTGTCAGCTGTTGCCGTGTGTCAGCTGTTGCCGTGTGTCAGCTGTTGCCGTGTGTCAGCTGTTGCCGTGTGTCAGCTGTTGCCGTGTGTCAGCTGTTGCCGTGTGTCAGCTGTTGCCGTGTGTCAGCTGTTGCCGTGTGTCAGCTGTTGCCGTGTGTCAGCTGTTGCCGTGTGTCAGCTGTTGCCGTGTGTCAGCTGTTGCCGTGTGTCAGCTGTTGCCGTGTGTCAGCTGTTGCCGTGTGTCAGCTGTTGCCGTGTGTCGGCTGTTGCCGTGTGTCGGCTGTTGCCGTGTGTCGGCTGTTGCAGTGTGTCGGCTGTTGCAGTGTGTCGGCTGTTGCAGTGTGTCGGCTGCTGCGTTGTGTCAGCTGCTGCATTGTGTCAGCTGCTGCATTGTGTCAGCTGCTGCATTGTGTCAGCTGCTGCATTGTGTCAGCTGCTGCATTGTGTCAGCTGCTGCATTGTGTCAGCTGCTGCTGCAGTGCGTCAGCTGTTGCAGTGCGTCAGCTGCTGCATTGTGTCAGCTGCTGCATTGTGTCAGCTGCTGCATTGTGTCAGCTGCTGCTGCATTGTGTCAGCTGCTGCTGCATTGTGTCAGCTGCTGCTGCATTGTGTCAGCTGCTGCTGCAGTGTGTCAGCTGTTGCTGCAGTGTGTCAGCTGTTGCAGTGTGTCAGCTGTTGCAGTGTGTCAGCTGTTGCAGTGTGTCAGCTGTTGCAGTGTGTCAGCTGTTGCAGTGTGTCAGCTGCTGCAGTGTGTCAGCTGCTGCAGTGTGTCAGCTGCTGCAGTGTGTCAGCTGCTGCAGTGTGTCAGCTGCTGCAGTGTGTCAGCTGCTGCAGTGTGTCAGCTGCTGCAGTGTGTCAGCTGCTGCAGTGTGTCAGCTGCTGCAGTGTGTCAGCTGCTGCAGTGTGTCAGCTGCTGCAGTGTGTCAGCTGCTGCAGTGTGTCAGCTGCTGCAGTGTGTCAGCTGCTGCAGTGTGTCAGCTGCTGCAGTGTGTCAGCTGCTGCAGTGTGTCAGCTGCTGCAGTGTGTCAGCTGCTGCAGTGTGTCAGCTGCTGCAGTGTGTCAGCTGCTGCAGTGTGTCAGCTGCTGCAGTGTGTCAGCTGCTGCAGTGTGTCAGCTGCTGCAGTGTGTCAGCTGCTGCAGTGTGTCAGCTGCTGCAGTGTGTCAGCTGCTGCAGTGTGTCAGCTGCTGCAGTGTGTCAGCTGCTGCAGTGTGTCAGCTGCTGCAGTGTGTCAGCTGCTGCAGTGTGTCAGCTGCTGCAGTGTGTCAGCTGCTGCAGTGTGTCAGCTGCTGCAGTGTGTCAGCTGCTGCAGTGTGTCAGCTGCTGCAGTGTGTCAGCTGCTGCAGTGTGTCAGCTGCTGCAGTGTGTCAGCTGCTGCAGTGTGTCAGCTGCTGCAGTGTGTCAGCTGCTGCAGTGTGTCAGCTGCTGCAGTGTGTCAGCTGCTGCAGTGTGTCAGCTGTTGCAGTGTGTCAGCTGCTGCAGTGTGTCAGCTGCTGCAGTGTGTCAGCTGCTGCAGTGTGTCAGCTGCTGCAGTGTGTCAGCTGCTGCAGTGTGTCAGCTGTTGCAGTGTGTCAGCTGCTGCAGTGTGTCAGCTGCTGCAGTGTGTCAGCTGCTGCAGTGTGTCAGCTGCTGCAGTGTGTCAGCTGCTGCAGTGTGTCAGCTGCTGCAGTGTGTCAGCTGCTGCAGTGTGTCAGCTGCTGCAGTGTGTCAGCTGCTGCAGTGTGTCAGCTGCTGCAGTGTGTCAGCTGCTGCAGTGTGTCAGCTGCTGCAGTGTGTCAGCTGCTGCAGTGTGTCAGCTGCTGCAGTGTGTCAGCTGCTGCAGTGTGTCAGCTGTACCACAGCACATGCGTATTGCAGCATTAAGCAATAAAATTTAAAAAGTTTACGGCAAAAGTTAAAATTCAACACAAAGATGATAGGTGCCTAAAAAAAGAGAACAATTAGCTTCAAAAATAACCGCCCTGCGTGCAACTGATGTTCTACAAACAACTCAAAATTAAACTCAATTGTCATAAGTAATTTTGAAAACAGCAAATGTGAACTGGATCATGCATTCATTGAGCTTAAACTGGGTATTTATGAAAATTGAGTTTGTGACTACTGTTCGGTCAGCAGCATTATGAAAATCCTCTCCGTGGCCACCGGTGGCGCACGTTGCGGTCAGTGTTAAACCGCAACATGTCTACACGACCCGCGTAGCCCACTCATGGGCTATACAGTTGGTCCCACAAAAACCGGAACCAAGTATTTATTTTCCGGTATCAGCAATACCATCATAAGAATACCATAAGCATTTAGTTTCTTGCAAAATTATCCTTCAAAATTAAACTACAGAAAGTGTATTTCCGTGAGGGCAAGCGGAAACCGTCTCTGAATGCAAGTTGAGGAAACTGTGGCAGCATTTGTGAGATGCTCTATGGCCAGTCTAAAATGACGGGATTTGATATTTTCCTTAGAAAATCCTGCAGCTGTGGATGCCCAACAAATATATCCATCCCAACAAATTCACAAACAAATCCTGCAGCTGTGGAGGCCCAACAAATATATCCATCCTTACAAATTCACAAACAAATCCTGCAGCTGTGGATGCCCAACAAATATATCCATCCTAACAAATTCACAAACAAATCCTGCAGCTGTGGATGCCCAACAAATATATCCATCCCAACAAATTCACAAACAAATCCTGCAGCTGTGGATGCCCAACAAATATATCCATCCCAACAAATTCACAAACAAATCCTGCAGCTGTGGATGCCCAACAAATATATCCATCCTAACAAATTCACAAACAAATCCTGCAGCTGTGGATGCCCAACAAATATATCCATCCTAACATATTCACAAACAAATCCTGCAGCTGTGGATGCCCAACAACTACATCCATTCTAACAAATTCACAAACAAATCCTGCAGCGGTGGATGCCCAACAAATACATCCATTCTAACAAATTCACAAACAAATCCTGCACCTGTGGATGCCCAACAAATATATCCATCCTAACAAATTCACAAACAAATCCTGCAGCTGTGGATGCCCAACAATTATATCCATCCTAACAAATTCACAAACAAATCCTGCAGCTGTGGATGCCCAACAAATATATCCATCCTAACAAATTCACAAACAAATCCTGCAGCTGTGGATGCCCAACAAATATATCCATCCTAACATATTCACAAAAAAATCCTGCAGCTGTGGATGCCCAACAACTACATCCATCCTAACAAATTCACAAACAAATTCTGCAGTGGTGGATGCCCAACAAATACATCCATTCTAACAAATTCACAAACAAATCCTGCAGCTGTGGATGCCCAACAAATAAATCCATCCCAACAAAATCACAAACAAATCCTGCAGCGGTGGATGCCCAACAAATATATCCATCCCAACAAAATCACAAACAAATCCTGCAGCGGTGGATGCCCAACAAATATATCCATCCCAACAAATTCACAAACAAATCCTGCAGCGGTGGATGCCCAACAAATATATCCATCCCAACAAATTCACAAACAAATCCTGCAGCGGTGGATGCCCAACAAATATATCCATCCCAACAAATTCACAAACAAATCCTGCAGCCGTGGATGCCCAACAAATATATCCATCCTAACAGTACCCGCCATTAAAATATTCTTGTACTTGTGCACAGGTGAAACTCGTATCACAGATACGGTCAATGAGCTTCCATAAGAGCGTGAAAGAGAGACGGATCAGCAAACAAAGATGGGCCAACCAATTTAATGTGCTCAATAAGATTTTCATTGTAATAACATAGGACGAATTACGCACACAATATTTGTAAAATAATTCATCTATTTACTAGTATACACGACCAGTCAAAAATAACAAAATTCTATAGTTTCTTTAGACAAATCTAGCTGATGTGGAAGAACAACTGAGTAAAACCTGCGCTTAAAATAGTCTTGTATCGTGATTATCCGTTTTCTTGAAATTATAGATCAACATTGCGAACCTAGTCAATTACAATTCTAAACACTGCCAGTTGAGCTCTGAATGCAAGTCCTGATTTTCATCTTTGGTTATGAACCCTTCCATGACCGTTGATAGTCATGAAATGCTAATAATAACACCTAATAATACTCTTGGTGTGTTTATTTATTTGGTGTCCGCCACAATAGAAGAAACAAGTTAAGGTCAAACCAGTCTTTTTTTTTCATCGACCGTGTGGCAATGCTGACATCATGGCATCAAACCAATAGCAGCGCTCATATTGCATCTGACAACACTGCTAGCCCCAAGTCTGGCACCATTATTGGCCTAACGACATGGGGCAATGGTGACGTCATAAAGTCTGTTGGAAATGAAGCCGTTTTATTTCCTAGCCGAAAATGAGGTGTTTTTCCCCCATAGAAATGATTCTACCTTGTTTCTTCTACCATGGTGTTTGCTTCTTCTGTCTCTCTGTGACGCTCACTAAGATACTTAATGACCGTATCTGTGATACGAGTCTCACCAGAGCACAAATATATCCATCCTAATAGTACCCGCGATTAAAATATCCTCATAGAGAGTGGACTAGAAGTAAATGACCCTTTCCATTTGCTAATAAAAGGAAACCTTCATTTTATTTGAAAGAATAACATTATTAAGGCTTATTTCAGTACCCCATTTCTTCTGCTAGCAAACTAAAAGGGTCAGTTACTTTTGGCCCACTAAGGGCCCAGGGCCAAAGTACAAGGATACTTTAATCTTGATTACAACTAGGATGGATACATTTGTTTGTCATCCACACCTGCAAGCTTTATTCAAGGAAAATATACAATCCCTCCATTTCTGACGTGCCGCGCCCACTAGGCAATAAGGATCACTGACCGATGCGGGAGCGTAGTGAGGCTGGGGCCGGGCGGGGTGGCTGGGCGGCTGGTGCGCGGACCGCCGCAGCTCGGAGTACGCCGACGACACCGGCGACGCGGCGCCCCTGCACTCCCCCAGCGCCTCGGGGGGCGGCAGCGGGAAGTCCTGGTCCACTCCGTACGACGCGTACGGCACGCCTCCTGCAATGCAGCCAGGGTGAGAAGGTGGAAAGTTATAATAAAGCCATTGTGAATAGCCAGAAAAATATCAAGTGTTTTATGAAACTACAAAAATTGCACACCTCCTGTAAAGGAGTCATTGTTAACAGTTGGAAAAATTTGGTGTTTTGATTGCAAAAATCCCAGGGTGGTAAGCAGGATGTCCTACTGTACGGCATGCCTTCTGCAGTGGAGCCAGTGTGAGAAGCAGAAAAACAATCAGTATAGTTGGAACAACCATGTAAAATAATATGATTGTTTCTGTCAATGAGTACTCAGTCTCTATTACTAAATTAAATGAATGGAAACAAGTAATATCCATTAGTAACCTAACTTAATGCTATAGTACTAGCTTGGGGTAGATCTCATGCTATAGCGTGTTTTTGGTGCATCATAGCAGCACCAAAAACAGCCAGACAAGAACTCACTTTGGCTTGCATAGACATAAACATAACTTGCAATTTCACAGGTACTCACACATCAATAAACAAAATGAAACTGAAACCTCAGAAAATAAACCAAAGTGCAAAGATTGAAGAATAGCAAGACAACAGGAACTCACTCTGGCTTGGATTGACATTGGCGTAGCACTGCTGTGCCTGGTAGTGGTAGTTGCGGAGGTCGTCTCCGTCATGGTTGGGAATGTTGCTGTAGAGGCCAGTGTGTGGCTGCTCGTAGTGCTGGGGGCCTGCAGTCGTGGCGGACTTTAGAGTGTTGGAATAAAGAGGCTGCGGAGCACCCATTCTCACAGCCGCCCTCGAGGTGGGGGTGTAGGAGTGGGCTGGCTGCGGGGGAGGTGGGGTGTAGTGGGACGGAGGTGTGGCTTCAGGATTGTAAGCCCTGCTTTCTGAGCGCCCCATCTTCCCTGGGGCTAGAGGATCGCAGTTGCTCTGAGGAGGAGGAGCCCCGTTGGACGAGTGGAATGCTGCCGAGTGAGTGGGGGGTGGAGGAGGAGGTGGTGCACTCATTGGGGTTTTGTTGACGCGGGCTGAGACCACGCCAACGTTGCCAGGGGTTGGAGCGTTGATTGCATAGTAGTCGTTGAGAGCTGATCTGCCACTTGTGTTGCTGTAATTCCCATACAAAGGAGATTGGCCCTGGAAAACAGAAAGTGTAACTGATAACAGGTTGATAATAGAACACAGAAACAGTATAAGTTATTGATAACAGATTGACAATACATACTAGCATTTACTGAACTGTAATTTGCATGTACTTTGAAAGTGTCAACAATCATAGCAAATCAAACTTATGAATTATTAAAATGCAATGATCAAAGTCAAAAATTACCTTCTGAATTTTGCAACTTAGTGCAAATAGATGAGACCAGGGGGCCAACTGAATATTAGTGTTAAAAAAATAAAACTGCATGAAATTTACATCATGTCAACAAATGGTATTGGGAATATTATTTATATGTTTCTAAGAATTCCATTATTTACAGGAGCAGACAAATTTCAATATACAGGTAGTCCATGGAAAATGTATACACTGATATTAAATTTTAATGTGTATCTATGATACTGTAGGATAGTTGAACTCAAATCAATTTAATCAACTTATATCCTTTCTAGGTATAGATTAATAAAAGAATAACAAATATAGATTAATAGATTCTTAATAGAAGATACATTTTCTTATGAACACTGTATTTATTACTTCACCAAGGGTCATTAAAAACCCACGCAAGCTGAATAAGCATACCTGGCAGAATACAAGCAAGGTAAAAAAGACACATACCTCATTGCCCTTTCTTGGCTTGGGTGGGGGTGTGGGGCCAACTCTGCCCCCACCTCCTGGGGAGGACTGGAGAGCACCACCAGCATCCCCAGAGTTTAGTTTCATGCTGCTAAAGTCTGTAACAACTTCATTAAACTGATTTCTATCCCTTTCACCAGCAGCAATTGAGCCATATGTGTTGCTGTACATTTTTCCTGGGAAATTTTACTAGAAAACTGCATCTAAATATTAAAAAAAGTATTAGTTTCCACTAAAAACCCTTTACTTTTTAAAACATGTAAAGGGTTTTAGTTTTCTACTAAAACTAAGTGTTTTAAAAGTGTTTCTACTAAAACTGAAAGTGTTTAAAAAGGTTTTCTACTAAAAACATTTATAAAATTATATTATTTAATGTAATAATGACATACTTAACAGTATTTACATTTATATTTTACAGCAGTGTACATATGTAATCATAAAAAATACTTTTATCACTAAATTGAAAAGTCAACTTTTTCATTAAACGCAATAGAATAAAAATTAATATTGCTTTTAAAATTGTAAAAAAAATACTAATCAACAAATTTGTTTCTTGATTCATTGCTTCAGCATAAATGTATATATTAACCCCTTCCCCGGCAGAAACGAGTATACACGTTTTCACAAAATGTTCATTTTTCAGCCGTCGACAAGTATACTCATCTAAAACTTTACCTTCAAAAACCAGCTACAAACGTATATATTCGTTGATTTTAAGCCTTTGTAAGCCATTCTACGTGTGAAACAAGTATTCTCGTCAAATAGTTTGTCTGGCACAAGCGATAGGGTAGAGCTGTGGGATTTCAAGGACATTGTTACTAGACTTGCTCCGACAGCCATTGTCGTCGGATGGGTGTTGTTTGCATCCACATTTGCATTCATTTTGAAAAGTACCATTCTAAATAATTTCATCTAGAAACTTTCTGAGGAAATACTATTCTTCTATATGTGGAAATAAAATTCATTTGTTTCATATTTTTGCTAACAACTTACAGTTTTCAATTGATTTTGTTCATAATAAAATACCGGAAAAGGAATTTCATTTATCATGCATATTATAATTACTGCTAGAAATTTGGAATACAATTGTAATAAAAATTAAAAGTAAAACAGCTTTTTATTTCTCATTACATTTGGTAATAAAATTTTGAGAAAAATTGAGAAAACATGGTACAAAATATGGTTTGTAGGAAGACGAATTGACTCGTTTTGGCCTACAAAGGTATTTTCAAAATAAAAAGTTTACCACAAAAATGGTGAGAATAAATAATTACAAACTGTTTTCATAACCAGCATTAAAAATGCTATATAGAACCAAAATAAAAAAATTAGTCTGAAAAAGAAACGTTTGTATGAAAAAAATTGTTGGGGAAGAGGTTAAAGTCTACTGTACCTTGAAAAATATGTAAAAAAGTTCAATTCAAATTTAAAATGGCAAATGAGAGCATATAAATTTATCTAGCCTATACAACATAACATTATATGCATATCTGTCTCTGCATGAGAGATGGTTACAGCCAGTAATTTCATCCTTTTAGGATATAAAGCGAAACTGTTGGTGAAATCAGTAAAGTTTTGAGCTTTAATATAAGACAAAGTTAAATGTCAAGCTTTTTAGTCCTATTTATTCTTACCTACATTTTCCTTTCAGTTTAAGAATATGTATTTCATTAACTGGTAAAATATTTTATTCAAAATTATCATTATTGCTACTAATATCATGCAATATATGTGTTAAATCTCATTATCTCAGAATTTGACTCCTAAATAGGCTTATTTAAATGTTAACACAGAAAACTAAGCTTAAAAGTTTCCTCTATACAAGTCACATGTGCTGGTCTTTATATAAGTGCTGGTCTTTTTCTTTTCCAAAAATTATGGCATAGGATATCAAACATTTTTGAAAATTTAACAATACTTCACAAGTCTCACCACACTTTACTGATAGATTTCAACAATTTATGTCCATTTTATTTGGGCTTCTGTTAGTAGCAACAGGAAATTAAAATACTTTATTCAATTAAATTTAACTAGCAGCAGCAGAAGTCAGCTCAATACAGCACAACTCATAACAATATATTTAGCATAAAAGAATTTCTTTTGACAGGAACTAAAATAGATTTTTTAGTCCTGATTACAGAAAGCTTTCATCAATGTAGTTGATGATGATGATGATGATAGTCGGGGTGGAGGAAGAGCATCAATGTAGTGCTTAGTTGTATAAACTTTGTTACATAGGTAGTTTGATTCAAATTTGCATTTCAAGTTTGGAATTCTAATCCAAAAAATCATAGTGTTAAAAAGTAGAAGCAAATAAAAGAAATTTACAAATATTTTACTAAGAGCTCAAATAAAATTGTTCACAAAGGCCTTGAATAGTAATTTAGTTTTGTTTATTTATCAAAATCCTGTACAAGAGACTGAGCACTTTACAACATAGTAATTACAAAAAAACAGCAATTCTTCTTTTCATAACCTTCATTTTTAACAATGATTTTTAATGTTGAACCCTGATTAAACACAAATGAGGAAGAAAATCTTATAATTTCCCAAGTTACTTACATAAAGTAGCTCAATTAAGAAAATATAACCCCATAATTTGAGTAAACGTGCAGTGAAACTGTGGTGAGACGCAAGCTACACTTGAAGCTTCCTGTACTGAGGCACTATCTTCAACGACCACGGAACTGACTTATCAGTATTCCAACAGATTAGTAGGAGTAGCTTGCTATCGCCCATGATTCATCAGACAAATTTAGGCAAAATGTAATTTAAACAGATGATCAATAAACAGAAAAAATTACCCCCTTATTACTGATGAACTCAACATTCTATATCAAAACATCATATACTGTAATTAAAACCCTTTAGTGCAGTAAACTCAGCCTGTCCCATAACTCCTTTTCTAATTTATCGCGCATACCGGACAACCTGATTGCATCCGGTTAGGCATAGGTTTGAACTTGGTTGAGAATTTTTTCACACATTTTCTCTGCCGCGTAGAGGTTAAATGCGAAAATAATGCTTTTAAATTGCCAGATTTAGAATAGGTATTTACTAAATAATTAAAAATTGCCTGTTCTTAATTGAATCTCTAGATTTCGATTAACTCTTGCGTTGGCAAGCAACTATTTTTTTCTTTCTTTGTTCTAGACGAAATGTTTCAGATTTGTGGGCAGCGTTTGAATTATACAAAAATAATAATTTTATATTTGCGTTTGAATAATTGAACAAAAACTCATTTCTGTCACAAATTACGCATATCAATGCATCAATGTTTTTTCAGGGAATTATGGTATGATTCTGTCTACCAACAGTTGACTGTAAGTGGATTTGGGTTTTACATTAATACAACTAAATTCTTGCACATTAAACGGTTTGTCATTTCTGTCCTTAAACAAAAGCAGTTCAGTAGGCCTCTTGGTAAGATATTCCCCCGCCTGGTGCACAACGAGGTGAATGAATAATTATGAGTGACACCTTTGCTCGATTGAATGCGTTCATTCACATTGATAGAAGCCTTACAAATCAAAACTCAAGAATCCTATTACGTCAATCCATGTATAAACATCCTGAAACACCGTTCGCAGGATTAATTGATGTTTCAAACCAAAAACTGATGTAAAATACAAAATTTTGCTAGTGTAAAAAAGGTTGTAATAACATACGCAGTGCATAAATTAAATTTATTATACATTTCATGCCACTACGTCTTCTTTTTCTTCCTTGGGTTATCAGCTCGTTCCTCTTCTTTCTTTTTCGCAGCCGCTTGGGCTTCTCTTCTTTTCTTCTCAGACTTGATCTTCCTGACAAGCCGCTTGCCGAACGAGCGTGGCCGCTTGCTCTTACGTTTGGCATCCAACTCCTTGAACTTCTTCTTCATCGCAGCTCGCTTCTCCTCACGGGCCTTCTCCTTCTCGGTCATAGCCTTGCGCTTCTTCGCAGCTGCGGAAACAAGTTCATTATGAATTAAATCCTTACCTGTGCAGAATTAGGCTCGAACTATCCAGATATAGATCCAGATATAATGTGAATTGGAGGAATTTATCCTAAGCAGAGATGCTGCAAGTTGATAAATCTAGTTTTCCAGCACTTCTGAGACATTTTACTGCGCACTCAATACCTTCATTCAAAAATTTAGTCAATTCACGAGTTGTAGGAGCACACCTTATTCAAACCAAACCTCAACTTATGATGATAAAAATTACTCCTCAGTTATTCATATGTATGCATGCATCAAGCGTCATATTAGTTAAATGACTGGGACTAATTTTCTAAATGAGGTTTGCTTAAGGTGATAATGCAGAACTCAATGATCAACTTCATCTTATAGCCAAAAACCAACAGCGCTAGCGTTTACACTCCTGAGACACAAAAGTTTGCTATTCTGGCACTTGAAATGAGAATACAACAGATAGAAAAGCAAATATTCCATCAGTTAATTCAATACAATAGCTGTTTAAAAGGTTCATGAGCAGGAAAGTAGTGTGCTGAGAGCAAGAAGATCCCAACCGCAAAGTGTGGTGGGGAGATACACTTACAATAACAAATACAGTGGGCCCCCGTCATTCGACATTAATCCGTTCTGGTGTTGGGATCGTCAGGCAAAATCGTCGTATGCCGGGCAATAGCATACCAGCAACTTAATGACGCCGTGATACCGACCAATAGCAGCAGACCAAAATCTTAGTGACGTTTGCAGTAAAAAAATTCATATTCCACTTCGTAACGAGGAACAAACGTAAGCAAGGGACGCCGTAACCCGAAGATCCACTGTATTCAGAAACATACATGCTATCACAGAAAGCTGATATTGCAAGCAGAAGCAACCTTTCCTACACAAACAACTCGCCACACAGCAAGTCAGTCGTCAATGCCCCACTGAAAATACTCACCAACTTCAGCCTGCTCCTCTGTTCCTCGCTTCCTCTTGGTAGGATGCCCCAATGTTACTGCAAGAGAAAGCCAAATTATGCTCAATCACGCTAGCAATAAACATGGGTAACACAACAGAAGTCAACGTCACTCAGAGAAGCGGGAAAGTACCTACATTCAAAAACGCTGGAAATCTGTATGGGTAACGAAACAGAGGTCAATGTCACACTGAGAAAGATGAAAGCACAGTCAAACACGCTACAACTGTGCATGGGTAATGAAACAGGTCCCAACATTACTGCAAAAGGAAAAAAGCTACGCTAGAACTCTTGTAACTGGAACACGGGTGAAGTTCCAGTTACAGTGAGTTGTTCAAGTTTGAGGAAAAAACTACTGCAAAGTCAAGTCCAGTCGCCATGGACATATACAAATAAATAAATTTCCGCCTTAGAGGAATCATCCAGCAATTCTTCATGGGATATATAAGAGCCACGTTTTGTCGCAGCAAACATTTTGAGTACTTTAAAATGCAAGAGTAATCCACGAGAAAACGCGGTTGAAAATTGATTTGCACGACCAGGTTACACTTTGAATAATGAACTGGTGGATAATACCAATGAAAGCCATGCCGGATGTTGAAGCTGAATATTTTCAAGCAAAAAAATGTATCATTGGATACATGGAACATCTAATCCCTAAACTCGACGTAGAATACAGCTTAAAGCCTTCACCGTCTGATTTTTCTAATTGTACCATCATGATAATGACAGACAGGCACTGGCGTAAAGATGCCATATCTGCCACACTACAACAACTTGCCAGTGAACTGAACTGAACGGAACACATTAAAGTATAAATGCGACAAGAAATGAAAAATATTACAGCTTGAGATAAAAGTAAATTTTAAAATTCACCTCGAAGGGCATAAACCGAGATAATTCTCAGGAGAGCTCGTTGGGTTTATTAGCTAATAATAATGACTAAGGTTGCAGAGCTAATGCTACCTTAGTTCTTAGTCCACGGACTACCTTAGTCCAAGGGCTACCTTTGTCCTTAGTCCTAGGGCTACCTTAATCCTTAGTCCTCGGGTCTTTCAGGCTTCACCAGCACCATTACAGGCAGTAGATAATGCAAGCAACGTAACAGCACAAAGACAACCTTGGTCCCCACCTACCCAATGCCAGAGTATACAACACGGTACTACAAAAAACAGCAAATCTGCACCAGAACTCACAAGCATCAGGCTCCTGGCCAACGGCGTCTCTGAAGTACTGAGCCTCATCTTCCTCTTCGCTCTCCACCTCCCCCTCGCTGGACGATTCATCCTCGGCGACTGCACTCTTGCTCTTCTGTTTCTTTGCGAGCGCTTTCTTCTGCAGCTCAACGGACATGCCAGCCAGGCAGCGCTGTTTGTGCTCCTCAGCAGCGGCCTTCTTCCGCTCCACGTTCTCTGCTTGCTGTTTGGTGCGCTCTGCCTTCTCCTGCCTGCTCAAAAAGAAAAATTACGAATTGACTGTGTTTATTTGGGAATTAGTTGCATTTACCTTGCTTGATCACCAAGTAAAAATTCATTCACAAATTGAAAGGAAAACCAGGAATAAAACTCGAATCAGCTCAACTCATCATTCAGTCAGCTTCATACGCAAAAACGCACACACATCTTCTAAGTCACCGCTCTACTAATTGCTCTCATTCAATACGCAAATTTACACACATTTTCTGGTATCTCCGTTCCACTAATTGCTCTCATTCAACACACAAAATTATACACATTGTTTTGAGACACTGCACTACTAGTGATTCATTTAATACACAAAATTACACACATCTACTGGACTTAACATGCTATTAATTACTCTCATTCAATACGCAAAATTACGCACATCTTTTTGAGTCTCCGCTGCTTGCGAAGCTCGACCTCCTCAGGGGGCACGACCACCTTTTCATGGTAGAGCACATCACCTCCCAGCAGCCCAGTCTCAATCTTCTGGACCTGCAAGTGTGAGATGGATGTCAATGATAAATTGAATGGGTAAATGAAGAAAATTGAATCAATAAGTGAAAAATACGAGTAGAACGAGAAAAATACAGACAGAGTAAGTGTATGCAACTAAGCAGATTCTAAGAACATTATGACGTCCCTAATCTCCAACAATGTATCTATGGTCCAAGTATACGAGGTAATAGCCATACCCCAACAGAGCATGTGATTACCATAACCCAATAACTTGTGGCCCCAACACAACAAATGCAAAAATGCCCCACAACTTCCATCAAGGTGACCACAACCCCAGCAAGAGACCCCCAAAACCTCTATGAAAGAAGTCAAATCTCCAGAAGACGGGGCTCCATAACCTCCATGAAAGTAACCACAACCCTAGCAGGAGGGGCCCAAAGGTAACCACAACCCTGTAGGAAAGCAGCCAAAGCCCACCTTGAGCGTGATGCGAGGGCCGGCATCCTTGAGCTTGACAGAGCTCTGCTGCGAGCGCGGCCGGGTGAGCTGCTTGCTGTCCAGCTGGTGCTTCAGCTCCACCTTGCTGTCCTCCTCGCCCTCACTGTCTGACGCCAGCCCGTCCCTGTCGATGTTAGCTTATGAGAGGCCACACACGCACTGACGTACTGCCCTACACCAGCACTCGAGTTCAGCGCCAACATGTGGGTAACAGATCTTTTTATCTCAATCTTCAATACAGGCATGGGTGATTGTTTCATCTCAATCTTTACTACAGGCATGGGTGATTGTTTCATCTCAATCTTTACTACAGGCATGGGTGATTGTTTCATCTCAATCTTTACTACAGGCATGGGTGATTGTTTCATCTCAATCTTTACCACAGGCATGGGTGATTGTTTCATCTCAATCTTTACTACAGGCATGGGTGATTATTTCATCTCAATCTTTACTACAGGCATGGGTGATTGTTTTATCTCAATCTTTACTACAGGCACGGGTGATTGTTTCATCTCAATCTTTACTACAGGCATGGGTGATTGTTTTATCTCAATCATTACTAGAGGCACGGGTGATTGTTTCATCTCAATCTTTACTACAGGCATGGGTAATTGTTTTATCTCAATCTTTACTACAGGCACGGGTGATTGTTTCATCTCAATCTTTACTACAGGCATGGGTGATTGTTTTATCTCAATCTTTACTACAGGCACGGGTGATTGTTTCATCTCAATCTTTACTACAGGCATGGGTGATTGTTTTATCTCAATCATTACTAGAGGCAAACACTTCACACACACACACACACACACTAATATACTGCCCTATACTGGCGCTCGAACTCAGTGTAAACATGTGCCTGAGGCAACTTTTTCTCCCAATCAAGCTGATATATATTACACCATACGTCCGACTTCCAAATGCATTGCAATTAATGCCAATGACGCTTACAGCAAGTCAAGCTCGCGCTCATTTCATTACACATGGGTCAAGTAAGGAACCATGACAAGTTTTTACTTTTCGTAAAAAAAAAAGATTCAATAATCTCGTAATGTAGGGCGTATCACACCAATGATCTTTCACACCCAAGGTGCTGGCTTCTGGCCCCTTCAAACCTTAAACTCAAATAGGCATAGGACTAATGGGAGAAGTGTTCCTCATTTATTGTACGAGGCACAAATCTACTCAAGTAAAACAAAGCATCAACTAACTTGTCTAACGAGTCATTACGAAACTATTCAAGTGAAACATAGCACCAACTAACTTGTCTAATGCGTCATTGCAAAACTTTTCTGGTGTAACAAAGCATCAAAACTAACTTGCCTAACGCATCTCCTTGATTTTCGTGTTGGACACAAAACTTATTCAGGCAAAACAAAATACCAACTAACTTGTCTAAGGCGTCTTCAATGTTCTCAAACTTGTGCAGATCAGGTATTTTGTTCTTGTTGACGAGCACGGAGATGAGCTTAGAGGCAGTGGAGCTGGCGAGGTGGATGGCGTAGTGCCTGAAGTCGAGCAGCTGAGTGTCAGGGTCGTAGTACAGCATGCAGCACCGCTTCAGGTTCCTGCAGCTCGACTGGTCGAGAAAGTAATGAGAAACGTTACTAGCAAACACAATAACAAGTCCCTTTTTAGGCTTTAGCTTTATGGAGAGACATCAGCCCTATGCTCTCCAACCCTATGAAGTCCACTGGCGTTTCTAAATGACATTCGAAAATCTTTCATGACGTTCTCATACTCCAAATGCTTCATTGCAGGGTTTGTTGAAATAAATCAGTGATATTTTGAGACAAATCATCATAATACTTACTTGATAATGACAATAGCATAGTCATTATAGGGACAAGATGTTATAATATACTTGAATTGTATCTAACCAAAATTACATCTTTCATTAAAAACTGTTAGTCGAACATAGGCACATCTTCCACACCCTACTACCCATAAAAAATCAATTCTAAAATTTATTTGTGTCTAATAGAAGGGATGCTAATCATAGGATAAGCTTACGATAGTACCAAAAAATGACAGAGACAAAGCAAAACACCTACACACTCTTCAGTAAAAGTGCCCAAGTCCAAACAAGAAATTTAAATAATTTAGCCCACAATTACAGCTTTGAATGGGTTTAAACGTCCAATGAATGAAAAATTGGAATGCATCACTACAAAACTTCTTGATAAACTAATGTAATGAACCTCACTGTCCACATAAATGAATGTATTACTCCAGAACTCACAAGATTAATGATACTCACTTCTTTGAATGCGTTCAAACGTCCACATGAAAGGAAAATTGGAACGTATTACTCCCAAATTCACTAGACAATGATAACAATACTCACTTGGTCAGGGAGAATTTTAGGGAATATCTGCAGCATGGACGAGGCCACGAGCTGCAGGTGTTTGGGGCCAGCGTTGGGCTGGAGGTTGTTCATCATGAGACAGGGGGGAGTGAGGCGGGGTACGGGCGGCAGGGCTGTCGGCCTCTTCTGGCTCGCACGCACGTCCCTCATCAGCGAGTACCCACAGATCCTGCACAATGTCCAACCGTACATGCATGATGGAAAGCTGGTGCTTCCAGATACAAGGTAATTAAACAGTCACTTTACAACATGATTTCATGGAATGGGTTTTTATGCTCATGGGAGGCTGGTGCCTCCAGAACAAGGTGGATACAAGGTAACTAAACAGTAACTCAACAAGCTGACGTGAGGCTGGTGCCTCTGGAACAAGGTGGATACAAGGTAACTAAACAGTAACTCAACATGCTGACGTGAGGCTGGTGCCTCCAGAACAAGGTGGATACAAGGTAACTAAACAGTAACTCAACATGCTGACGTGAGGTTGGTGCCTCCAGAACAAGGCGGATACAAGGTAACTAAACAGTAACTCAACATGCTGACGTGAGGCTGGTGCCTCTGGAACAAGGAGGACACAAAGTAACTAAACAGTAACTCAACATGCTGACGTGAGGCTGGTGCCTCCAGAACAAGGCGGATACAAGGGAACTAAACAGTAACTCAACATGCTGACGTGAGGCTGGTGCCTCTGGAACAAGGTGGACACAAAGTAACTAAACAGTAACTCAACATGCTGACGTGAGGCTGGTGCCTCCAGAACAAGATAGATACAAGGTAATTAAACAGTTAAACACGATGTAATGAAATGTGCTTTATATGCTGATGGGAGGCTAGGGCTTCCAGGACAAGGCGGATACAAAGTAACTAAATGGTAATCTAATAACACAATGTAAAGGACTGTGTTTTTATGCTGTAGAGGGAAGACAGAAGCAAATAAACTTACTCAGGGTATGGGTGCAGTACCTCGATTTTGATTATTTCTCCGTGAATATTTTAAATACATTAGTTCAAAATTCCCAAGTCACAACAAATGTGATAAAGAGAGCAAAGAGATAGCAACTTTTTTTAATAACTGTAGAAAAGGAAAAAATCTATGCCCCAAGTAGGCTCCTTTGCAGGATACTATGCACATAAATGCAGCTTGTTAAGAAAGAAAAAGACGAAGAGACAAAAAAAGACAGTAGAGAAGGTGTGAGCATTTGAAGAAAAAAACAAGCATGAATGCTACCAAATAAATCATGGATGTTTTAAGGAACAAAGTGGGCACTAAGATATAAGAAAACAATTCTAATAATATATTTACCACAAGTGATACAGCAATATATTGTTTCATAAATCTCAAAGTCCTATTTAAAGCTGAGGTAACCTAACGGTATCTCATCAGGGGGCATTATTTGACACATGAACATCTGAATGGATAATTCATTGTGCCTGCTGCTTCCAAACTTCAAAATCTCAAGATCAATAGAGCATAGATGCCTCTCTGTATGATAATATGCCCCTACAAATGCAGCCCTCTTGCATGAGGTGCAAATATGATTAATTCATTATGCCTGCTGCTTCCAAACTTTAAAATCTCAAGATCAATAGAGCATAGATGCCTCTCTGTATGATAATATGCCCCTACAAATGCAGCCCTCTTGCATGAGGTGCAAATATGATTAATTCATTATGCCTGCTGCTTCCAAACTTTAAAATCTCAAGATCAATAGAGCATAGATGCCTCTCTGTATGATAATATGCCCCTACAAATGCAGCCCTCTTGCATTAGGTGCAAATACGATATTGTCTCTATATTTAAGCATAATTAAAAGTTATAATTCATTGGACTTTGTAATGCAGGCTACATGAAGATGATCACAATAATTCAACTTATATTCCGACTTAGTAGTAATGTTTGTTAAATGGAGAAAATTACAGTTTGTCAACATCATGCGAGCTTTGAAATATGTATCTTTAAAAGAAGTCACTCTGTAATTTAACCATTGTTAAGCCTTCATAATAAATTTTTACTACATAAAGTCATTCAAAACCATTTACTATTTGGGCACTTAACATTTAGAACACAAGGCAGTTTAGAGTAACTCCCTCAGTTCTTAAGAACTTGAGAGAACTCACGAAAATGTGATGGTTGGCCCGCTGGGCATGGTGCAGAGCTTCATGTACGCTCCATCAGAAGTTCTTGTGAAGATTATTGAGTGCGAGATGTGTAGGGGGCCAGATGCTTTGACAAGGTCCTTCACTCTGCTGCTACGGAGCACCTGCAATGAGCATACTCTAATAACATTTGCTCTGAAATTCAGCCAGTTTGTTTAAGCATCCCGAACCACAACAAAGATGGTCTAAAGAGAGGAAGGGTGAAGATACCATTTAGTATGGTGTTCAAGAAATGGTAAATCTATACACAAGATGCATTTACACCCAAGATACCCTGCACACAGGGACAGTAAGTTTACAAAGAAGTTTATAAAACAAGATAATAGTTGAAGAAAATAGTAAGAGTTGAAATACTCAGCAGCAGTAAATCAAATAAGATGGTCCATAACATAACAAAAAGACCTAATTCTTAACACAGGACCTCACATTTGTCCTTGGGAGTACTAATTCTTGTAAATACAATAATTGTCTCCCTCTAAGGGGAAGTATCCTAGCAATTAAATACCAACAGTCAACTTAAAGTGAAATGACAAAAAAGTAAATATAACTGCAATCCCACACTCAAGATGCCATGCTGATGACTTCAACAATATAATGATCACCCAGTCAACACAAGGCTCTTAAAGGTACCCATAACTACATTTGTGTAACCTTATTCAAAAGCTAAGCTCACTTTTCTTCTTAGACATGGTGATTTTAAGCAATAACTGCATTGATGAAATCCCTAGCATAATCTTACAATGACTTGAGTGATAGTTAGGCTTCATTGATATAACATATAAGGTAAAAATATATTGTAACCTTGAAGTGCAGGATCTTAACTCTCTTATTTTTAGAATCCTGACATGATGGTGACCAGAAACCACACAATTTTCTCCTGATAAACTGAACTCACTTTAATGGAGCGCACAACACTAGGGGCTAATGTCACAATTTTCACCTGATGAACTGAACTCACTTTAATGGAGCGCACAACACTAGGGGCTAATGTCACAATTTTCTCCTGATGAACTGAACTCACTTTAATGGAGCGCACAACACTAGGGGCTAATGTCACAATTTTCTCCTGATAAACTGAACTCACTTTAATGGAGTGCACAACACTAGGGGCTAATGTCACAATTTTCACCTGATAAACTGAACTCACTTTAATGGAGCGCACAACACTAGGGGCTAATGTCACAATTTTTACCTGATAAACTGAACTCACTTTAATGGAGCGCACAACACTAGGGGCTAATGTCACAATTTTCTCCTGATAAACTGAACTCACTTTAATGGAGCGCACAACACTAGGGGCTAATGTCACAATTTTCTCCTGATAAACTGAACTCACTTTAATGGAGCGCACAACACTAGGGGCTAATGTCACAATTTTCTCCTGATAAACTGAACTCACTTTAATGGAGCGCACAACACTAGGGGCTAATGTCACAATTTTCTCCTGATAAACTGAACTCACTTTAATGGAGCGCACAACACTAGGGGCTAATGTCACAATTTTCTCCTGATAAACTGAACTCACTTTAATGGAGCGCACAACACTAGGGGCTAATGTCACAATTTTCTCCTGATAAACTGAACTCACTTTAATGGAGCGCACAACACTAGGGGCTAATGTCACAATTTTTACCTGATAAACTGAACTCACTTTAATGGAGCGCACAACACTAGGGGCTAATGTCACAATTTTCACCTGATAAACTGAACTCACTTTAATGGAGCGCACAACACTAGGGGCTAATGTCACAATTTTCACCTGATGAACTCACTTTAAGGACAGCGTCCCCCATACGGACTTTTTTTTAGTATTGAACCTAAAGCAATAAAATTTGGTATACAGAAAGCAAATGCGATTTAGAATCGTTTATCTTCTATAAAAAAATGCAATTTTCTTTAAAGAAAACGAGATATTCATAGAAAACGAAATTTTTGGGGGGTTATTCAAAATGCTACTTGTCAGACAGATTTTAAGCTAGAGTGATGATTTTAGTATCATTGGATGCGAAAAAAGTGGACATTCCAGAAAGTTCTAATTTGTTCCCTAAATATCCAGTTTCAATAAAAAAATTAAAAAAATGAGAGCAAACTCAGTTTTCTAAAAAATGCAGATTTATGATGTCATAAATTATTAACAAAAATTAAATTATCAAATATCTAGAACTTCCTGAAAAGCCCTTGTCATTTCACATCCAATGATACCAAAATCATCACTGTAGCTCAAAAACTGTAGGAGAAGAAGCTTTTTGACAACCCAAGGCCCAAGGTGTTTAGTTTAGGCAAAACAAAGATATGTAAACAATTTTAATTAAAATTTTTGGTTCAGGTTAGACCCCTGAAATCATTACAGAGTGATACAAAGACATCCGAGATGACATAGCAACGTCAAGCCGTGAAGAAAGTGCCATGGGGGAGGTGTAACATAATAAAATACCCCTTCCCCCTCCTCTACCCCCCATTCTTCAAACCCCCGTAGTTGGCGAACGAGTAAACGTACGAGTCTCATTTTTTCTCGGGATGTGCCTGACCTCTTACACTTCCTATTACAGCAATAATCCCAATTTTACTTGTGGTCTCAAGATCCTGGAATCCTATGGGGGAAGCTGTCCTTAATGCACAACACTAGGGGCTAATGTCACAATTTTCACCTGATAAAATGAACTCACTTTAATGGAGCGCACAACACTAGGGGCTAATGTCACAATTTTCTCCTGATAAACTGAACTCACTTTAATGGAGCGCACAACACTAGGGGCTAATGTCACAATTTTCTCCTGATAAACTGAACTCACTTTAATGGAGCGCACAACACTAGGGGCTAATGTTGTTTGCAAATCATCCAGCAGTCGCTGCACACCGCTCCCAACACTTCCTCGTTTGATCACCAATAAACGAGGACCTTTCTCCTCACGTGTAGGTGGCTGTACGTCTGTAGGGTTTTTCTTGGCATGTGATTTCTGAAATATTGAAAATAGTTAATATACTTCAACTTGTTAAAACTAATACTAAACATTACTGATATATTCTTCTAGTATCATAACACAGGTTACATTTTCCATCACAAATGTTGAAGGCTAATTTAAATGTCTGATGTTAAAAAACCAAAGAGGAAGAAAAGTTCTACAAAATCTGCAACTAGAAAAAATCAAATTAGATTTGATAAGTTTTATAATCCTTATCCTTCTTAACTACAAAAAAGGCTATCTAAAGAGAAGAAGGATGAAGGCACCCTTTGGTATTGAGTTATGGGAATGCAGAATCTACACACAAGTTGTGTTCCCACACAAGATCCCCAGCGCAGAGAAAGAGTAAGTTAAGAAGGAATGTTATGAAACAGGATGAAAGTTGAATAGGAAAGTTGGAGGTGCTAAAAAACAGAACAGCAGTGCACTGAACAAAAAAGTCCTTAACAAAACAAAATGATGACCAACCTAACTATCAGCTCAGGACCTCGCATTTACCCCTAGGAGCCCTAATTCCTAGAGTTACATCAGGTGTATCCCTCTTAAGTTCAACGCCAAACTCAAATTTAAAGTCAATTGTAGCAAACTACTTTGCCAAACTCAAATTTAAAGTCAATTGTAGTAAACTATTTTGAAAATACCAAACATGAACTGGATTTAGCTTAAAGTATTTATGAAAATTGAGTTTACAACTACTGGTCGGTCAGTAGCATTATGAAAATTACCTCCGTGAACCAGCGGTGGTGCAGGTCGCAGTCAAAGTGTTAGCGAATGCAACTACACAAGCAAACAACTCAAAATTAAGCAACATTACCATTAAGCAACACATTCCCAAGTATAGATTAGGAAAACTGATAGATTGCATCATATATTAGGCTTGAGGGGGTCCTCCGGGGCCCCTTTTCCCTCCGATGGGGTAATATTCATGTTATTGTTGGAAAAGAACCCTTAGATCATGGACTATTCGGTCCTAAAATTTTATGGCGCTACGGACAATAGATCCCCCCCCAGGGGGGGGGGGGGGGGGGAGGGACCCACCAGAGGACCAAAATTTGCATCACAGACCCCATTTCAACCCCATATAATAAGAGAACAAATGGGAAATGTAAAAAAAGCCCATTAGAGTTTGTTAGGAATGTTCCAAGGATTCTAAAACTGTCTTTGTTTTTGTTCTAGCACAAAAACTCAATGAGTTATATTTTTTTGAAAAATCAATACCAGTTGACTAAAAAACCAAAATGTCAAATTTTTTCAACAACTAAGGCCTGAACCAAAAAAATGTATAGAAGAAATTGTGTTTCTTTTTAAAAGTTACATTTAATAATTAAATTTCATAAGAATCAGACTGAAAACAAAAAATTTTGTAATTTTTATAAAATAAAAATATTTTTTAATTATTTTTTTTTTACAATTTACATTGTGAATATGATGTTATGCATAAAGATTATCGAAATAAAAATAAAAACAGCATTCAATTACATAAATTTTCCAGTATATCACACTAAAACAAAATATTTAGTTTTTGCCTTATACTGTAAAGTTACTTCTATTCAAAATTCAAAAGAATAGAAGTCATTGAGTTTTTATGCTAGAAAGAAAACAAAGACAGTTTTGGAATCCTTGGAACATTTCTAACAAAGTTATATTCCCACTTTTTCCATTTTTACATTTCATTTTTTTTTATAATAGTTCAAATCCAAAAATTTAGGTTTTTTTGATATATTGGTAAATTTTTGCATATAAAAAAAGTAAGAAATAAAAATGCAAAATCCCCGAATATATCTTTGTTAGAAATGTTTCAAGGATTCCAAAACTGTCTTTGAATTTGTTCTAGCATAAAAACTCAATGACTTCTATTCTTTTGAAATATGCATAAAAATGACCCAAAAAACCTGTTTTTCAAATTTTTCGGAAAAACTAAGGCCTACCTAAATCAAAAAATTTTGAGTTCATATATGTTTATCTTGCAATACTACATATACTCACCAAGTTTCAGACCAATCTGAGCAAAAAAATTTTCATTCCGGAGGACCCCCTTAAACGGTTCCTAAGTAATTAGCATCTTCCATTAAATGTAATTTTGTATTTCAAGCTTAATTCAAAATGCAGAATCTACAGAAACTTTGACAAAAATTTAATGATAATGATATGCTCCTAATATTGGTAAGAATTCAGACACTACTGGAAGGTAACTACAGTGTTCCCTTGTTACTTTGAGGTTTCCCTATCAGGGATTCACAACTTTGCAAGGTTCAAAAGAGGTATAGGGAAATTATTTTGCGGAGTTTCTCAAAAAATCTAAAAAATTGCGAAATGTGAACAAATAATTTTTCACTCAAACCATCAAAATATTAATACTAAATATCATTTCCTATTCAAGAGACAATACAATTGTAAAATAGAGAAAAGGGATGTATATGAACTTGTAACTCATGACAAAAAAAAAACATCTAAAACGCAATGTGCATACAGAGTATACCCATGTATCTTGTTTGTCATCACCATTTCTTCAGTGTTTCAGTGTTACAGCTTAACAGTTGTCTTTCTTATTAACACTCAGACTGTGGCAGGTAAAACTAAAGTTTAACATTCAAATCAATTATTGTAAATAGTGTAACAAATAGCAAACATTAACTGGATCACGCATTCATTTGTTTAGTTTGAGTATTTATGAAAATCAAGTTTTTCACTACTAGTTAATCAGCAGCATTATGAAAATTCTCTTTGCGTACCACTGGGGGCTCAAATCACAGTCAAAGTGTTAATCAAGTACTGTACTATAAAGGGTGGGCTGTCAACAGTACAGGGCGGGTTCTAAAGTCCAAATACATGTTAAATAAATATGGTAAATATGCCGTCTTTACTTCACAGAAATTCAGTTACTGCGGCCGGTCTCAGGACTGACCAACCGCAATGATAACAGAAGGATTTCTGCCCGTTTAAATTATATAAGGATATCCTTTCACAGCTAAAAAAAATTTCCACTACTGGAAGGCAAATACTTAACTTGTAATTAATTCAATGATGTTTTCCTAGAGTATGAAAGAAATTGTACAATAGATGAACCTTAATTAACTTGGATATATGAACTTGTGAACAACGTGATTTCTTACCTTCTTGTTGCGACGTAAACCCATTTTGAAAGTTCTCTAAAATTAGCTAAAAAGTGACTCTGTAAATGAGAACACATTATAAATTATTTTACAATTCTAGTTCACATAATAGAAGCCATTAAAGAAAAAGTAAAAAATTATTCAAACTTAACCAATATTGAGGTGGAGGTTTAAATAGAAGTTTCTTAAAACCAGGAGTAAATACCCATTATGTTAAACTGACCAAACTTCAAAATATAACATGTTAATAATGATAAAATAATTGCACTCTTCAATGACTTAAGTAGTAGTAGTAGTAGTAGTAGTAGTAGTAACAAAGGTTTGCTAGTGCTTCAGTTATTCAAACTATATCGTACCAAAGGTCACATAATTTAAACAGTATCAGGCTTTCCGATTTACCACGTAAGATGAACATCAACAATTATATGATCATGATTAAAATTACAACTCAAGATTATTATTGTCTCCCCATTACAATTTTGTACATACTACAGTACATTCAAACACTGGGCAGCCAAACCCTGTAGGGGGTTTCAATGACTTAAATAGAAGACACATAGTAACATATTAGGAGCACCAGAAAGTTTTGTTTTTTCCCAACAAAACAATAAAAATGTAAATAAATTTAAACAACTGTTTTAAATGTCAAATCAGATATAAGATTTTCAGGTAAACTTCACATTTAATAGATTCTTTTTGATTCAATATTTTGAATACATCTATAGCCCATGGAATAGAAAAGTTTTGAAGTGAATCAAATGCACCATTACATGTTGCATGATTTCTACAAAGGTAGCAGTCCAACAACAGCAGTGTAAAACAAACACTGTCTATCTAGAAAGTGTGAATGTTAGAAACTGCTGTAGAAGGTTTTTGAAATTTAAAAAAGGCAATCGTGTTCCTACTGATGATCTCCAAATGGGAAGGCCCTGTCTTTTGTAGGATGAACTTTTGAAAGCTGTAGTGGAAGAACATTGTAGGTGTGGCCACAAATGTTTCCTATGTATCTGTAATATCTAGCTTGCATCAGTCTGAATGCATTCTGTTTTCTACCGTCTTTTTGAGTGATTTCTAATGTTAAGTAAAAAGATAATAAGAATTTAAACATTGGTTTTTCAAGTGTTCATTGATTGTTTTGTGTTCTTGATTTTGCAGTATGCACTGTCTTTCTTTCACTTTCAGTCACTCAGGTTTGCAGTAAAACTAGAGTAGTGTTTCTTGGCAGAAGTTCTGCAGAACTATTCTTTTGCCTTATAAAACTAGGTGTTGATCTATCCTGTCACTAGTCATAGCATGTTCAATGACCTGTTAAACAATAAACCATCATTTGTCAAAACAAGTTTCATTACTCCCTCACTATGTGGCCTTCAAACAGCTACGTGTAAGGATGAGTGAATGCAAGTGACCGGTCCTCTTACAAGGTCCTCAACAAACAATCAGAACATTGTCCTAAATACTTAAGGCATGTTGGTCTACTGTTCAGGAGCATCAAAAAAAGATTGGAAAGGTGTATAAACTTCCTCATTCACCAAAGAACAAAACAATGTAAGCAACAATTATAATTGTCCTCTTTAAATTTCAAAAAACATTTATGGCAGTTTTTAACACTCACACCATCTGGATAGACAGTATTTAGGTTTTCCACTGCTATTGTTTGATTGCTACCTTCATGGAAACCAAATAACATGCAATGATGCACGTGATTAACTTTTAAATTTTTTTCTTCCAAGGGATATGTTTGAAATATCAAATATAGTAAATTTAATTATATGTGAAGTTCAACTGAATCTCTGATATCTGATTTGACCTAGAAAACAGTTGTTTTGACTTAATCACGTGTTTTAAAGTTAGAATAAAGAAAAGAAGACAAACTTTTCTGGTACAAGTAATAGTACTCATGTTGAAATGCATAAAAATCATAAAACCAAGTGTTGGTAAAACATTTGGGTCAATATTGATTTTAATATACTCACGGAAATTAAAAATTTGGTTTCCAAGAACCGGTAGGAGAACACATTTAAAAACGTTTCACATGAATGACATTTTGCTTGCTAGTGCGTAATTTTTTTGAGATAGAGCAATAATTACATTCAGGTAGGAATAATATTATAAAGAAGGTTGCGTCGGAACACGCCTACATTTTTCGCAGAAAAAGCATTGGTTTGGATAAGTCAAGGTAAGCTATTTTAGGTTTATTTAGTTTGATTTAGGTTATTTTATTTAACTAACCTAACAATTCCTAACCAAACCTCACCCATCTTAACGTCAATACTGTATTACAGCATATTTACGAGTCTGTTCCTGCACTTTTATTTGCGACATTTCTATAACTTCAAAGTTGAATTACTCAAAAATTACGCATCAGCAAGCAAAATGTCATAAATGTGCTCCTTTGATAATTTGTGGGAACAAAATTTGGTAAATGTTGAGGATTTGTCAGAAATTGATTTTTCACTTTTTAATGTCTAAACATAGTTAATTAAATCAAAATAAAAAAGTTTTCTTCTTTGCACTTTCCTGCATAAATAAGTATTTCATAAGTTATAGCGGCAAATTTAATTACCCCAACTCAAGTGTTTAAAACGGGGGTCAATGTGAAGTTTCATGCAATCACGGAAAATATGAATTCCGATCTCAGGAATCACTGAAGGAACCCATTTAATAACGTTTTACAAGAATGACATTCTGCTCTCTGATGCGTTATTTTCGAATTATTGAACTTTGAAGTTGGCCGTCTTGCGCCCAATGAAGCGAGCGTAATTTAATTAAAAACGGAAGCTAACCCCCTATTACAAACGTAAAGAGGTTGGGCCGTGAGGGGGAGGCACAGTTCTTCTAGTGAAAATGATAAATAAAGCTTCTAACCCACCCATTAGGGTGACGACCGCAACCTTGTTGACATCGGGTCCAAAATGGCGGCGCCCATGGTGGTTGCCATGTTAGTTGGCCGTCGTGCGGTCGTCACCCTAATGGGTGGTTTAGAAGCTTTATTTATACTTTTCACTAAAAGAACTGTGACTACCCCTCACGACCCAACCTCTTTACGTTTGTAATAGGGGGTTAGCTTCCGTTTTTAAATAAATTACGCTTGCTTCCTTGGGCGCAAGACGGCTAACTTCAAAGTTCAATAACTCGAAAATAACGCATCAGAGAGCAGAATGTCGTTCTTGAAAAATGTTCTTAAATGGGTTCCTTTAGTCATTGTTTGCAATATCATTATTAATTTCCGTGATTGCATGGAACTTCACATTGACCAAAACGGGAAGCAATTCATTGAGCGCATCATATGGCAATACTGCAATGGACGCTCACTTCTGACGTGCTCAAATGATCAAGTTAGTTCCCGTCGTCAAAGATAAAAGTTAACATACCTCTATAATTTGTTATTTTTGAGGGTAAATCTGAAGGATATGTCAGTTGTCAATTTTGTAAATTTGGATGCCCAAGCATAGTTAATTAGATCGAAATAAACAAGGGTAAATGTAAAGGACTTGACCATAATCGATTTTCCACTTTTTGATCAACAAATATTGTTGATGAGACCAAAATAAACAAGTTTTCTTCAATGCACTTTCCGTCGGAAATGAGTATTTTAAAAGTTATGGCATTAAATGAGTTACCGGAACTCCATTGTGCATCACCCTATTACAAACGTAAAGAGGTTGGGTCGTGAGGGGTAGCCACAGTTCTTTTCGTTTTATAATTTTCACTAAAAGAACTGTTGCTACCCCTCACGACCCAACCTCTTCACGTTTGTAATAGGGGGTTTGCTCTTCGTCGGCTTGGTTGGCGCGCGGGAACGCCTGTTTACTTTCACGTCGGACCGCGCGGTATATTTTTCCCCGACTCAAAGACTGGAGTTACGGTAACTCATTTAATGCCATAACTTTTAAAATACTCATTTCCGACGGAAAGTGCATTGAAGAAAACTTGTTTATTTTGGTTTAATTAACAGTCTTTGTTGATCAAAAAGTGGGAAATCGATTATGGTCAAGTCCTTTACATTTACCTAAACAAGTTTTCTTCTATGAACTTTCCATCTGAAATGAGTATTTTATTAGGTATAGCGGTAAATGACTTATTGCAACTCCAGTGTTTGAAGCGGCAAGTAATTCAAGGAGCACGTCGGACAGCAACACTGCAAAGCGCACTCGCTTCCAGCGCGATCGTCATCAAAGACGAAACCAAACCTACCGCTATACCTTGTTAAATACTCATTTGACAAAAAAAGTGTATGGAAGAAAAGTTGTTTATTTTGATGTTATTACCATGATTCAAGCAACAAAAATTTGAAAATCGGCGAGTAGCTGTTTTTTTCGGTCAATGTGAAGTTTCATGCAATCACGGAAAATAATAATGCCGATCCCAGGAATCACTAAAGGAACACATTTCAGAACGTTTTACATGAATGACATTCTGCTCGCTGATGCGTTATTTTCGAATAATTGAACTTTGAAGTTGGCCTTGGCGCCAAAGGAAGCGAGCGCGTGAAACGGAATTTAATTAATATCGGAAGCTATTACAAACGTAAAGAGGTTGGGTCGTGAGGGGGAGGCACAGTTCTTCTAGTGAAAATTATAAATAAAGCTTCTAACCCACCCATTAGGGTGACGACCGCAATCTTGTTGACATCGGGTCCAAAATGGCGGCGCCCATGGTGGTCGCCATGTTAGACCCGATGTAAACAAGATTGCGGTCGTCACCCTAATGGGTGGTTTAGAAGCTTTATTTCTACTTTTCACTAAAAGAACTGTGGCTACCCCTCACGACCCAACCTCTTTACGTTTGTAATAGGGGGTTAGCTTCCGTTTTTAATTAAATTACGCTCGCTTCCTTGGGCGCGCGACGGCCAACTTCAAAGTTCAATAATTCGAAAATAACGCATCAGCGAGCAGAATGTCGTTCCTGAAAAACGTTCTTAAATGGGTTCCTTTAGTGATTGTTTGGAATATAATTATCAATTTCCGTGATTGCATGAAACTTCACATTGACCGTTTTTTCAAGTGTATTCGTCATCAGAGACGAAACTAAATCTACCGCTATAAATCGTAAAATACTCATTTGAGACCGAAAGTTCATAGAAGAAAACTTGTTTATTTTGATTCAATTAATTAGGTACGGGCACCAATAAGTGGAAAATCAAAAACTGACATATCCTTCAGATTTACTCAAAAAAACTATTTGCTTATACTATTTTTATTATTTACACCTTTTTGAAACCATTTTAGATATATTTTTTACACCATTAAGTTGAGACATAATTAAACAACTATTTATTACACTTTCATAAATAACTAACAGGTTATTCTAAACCATTAAAATGGTTTTCCATTGGTAAATATATTACCACTTATTATCATAGGCCTACCATTTATTCTAAATACATTACATTTCTGAAAATTCTAGGCAAAGAAATGACCTGATCCCTTGTCTACTTCAAGGACAGGGAAAAGAACCATGCCTACAATCAAAAAAATTTCTTACTATTTTTCTGAGTAATCATTATGCAATTCTATAAACATTAATGTTTGCGTAGCAAATCTTAAGATCTATGGATAGCCTAATAGTTATATAAAACACATCAAAGGCCAAAAATGAAACGAACAGTCACATGCTGCTAAACAATCCCAATATTATTTTTATCCTTCTAACTTAAAACCATTTTTGTAGCAAATTAAAACTACGCGTGCTCAACACAAGTTGTCAAATTTTTACCAAAATAGTTCTATTTTTAAACTTGAATTTGTTTTGGTGAATGCACTGCAGCCTGTTATTGCTAACACTAATTCTTCTTTTCAAATTTTCCAAAATGTTTCTCTCAAAATTATATTCACATTCTCTCCCACCACACACCTATACGTCACTTCACCTTATTACACACTAAATTTCATTGGTTTAAAACACGTGCTCTGGTTTACGACAAAAGTTTCTCCAATTATTCCGTGGTCTCTCACAGAATTTAATGTACGATCAAATACGATCCGCACTAAAACCAAAGCCTTAGATGTTTAATTCCTACTCAAAATAATAACAAAAGTATCGTTGTATAGACTATTCTTCCACTAGCTGATATTTTCATAATTTTTTACATATAAATCCAACATACAATGATGCGTAACTGTGTCCACAGTTCCACGAGTGCAGTGCCCCACTCTAAAATAAATAAATACATAACAATAAATACTGGGGGTGAGAGATCAATACGCCTAAAATAATATAAAAACGTGTGATCTTGTGCATTGGAGTTTTTGAATTACTTACTACTAAATTGAGAACGCAGAATTATTTACTCCCAATTGAGTCGGCATCCATTTTTATCATCTTGGGGGCAGCCTTGAAATAGGTCTAGTTTGTCTATTTTCACAATAGAGGAAATACTATACTAGCGTTAATTAGAAAAGGCTCTAAATAAATTCAAAATTGATGATATAACCATTGTGAGCCCAATCAGAGGAGTCTATGCATCCAAAATGCTTGCTCAATTATGTAGCATTCGCTACAAAGCGTAAAAATTATAAACTTTCCCATCCGCACTTAAATAAAATAATTATTAGCATTAAAAATCTTACTCTAAATTATTATTAATTATTTTCTACTTCTAATTCGTAATCATTGAAGTTTGTGTGTAAATACATGAGAGATCAAAATAATCAATCGACATTTCGAGTTTTAAAGCAGCCCGAAGTGGCAACACCCAAGTGCGTCGCTTGAACTGACTCACTCTTTTTTGTGGCTTGTTAGCGTGCGAACATCATCTCAACCTCAACGACATCGCCACTACCACACACACACTCAATTGTCCTGGGCCTTGTTTCGGGCAATTGTTCTGGGCCTTGTTTCGGGCAAATTGTTCTGGGCCTTATTTTGGGCCTTGTTGGGACTTGTTTTGGACTTTGTTTCGTCCTTGTTTTTGGCCTTACCTTACCAGGCCTTACCTTAACTGGCCTTACCTTAACTGGCCTTACCTTACCAGGCCTTACCTTAACTGGCCTTACCTTAACTGGCCTTACCTTAACTGGCCTTACCTTAACTGGCCTTACCTTAACTGGCCTTACCTTACCCGGCCTTACCTTAACTGGCCTTACCTACCAGGCCTTACCTTAACCGGCCTTACCTTGCCTGGCCTTACTTCCCCAAAACACTCTCACGTGCCTCCGGAACTCACCATCACTCACCGGATCCCGCCGGCACGGAGTGCCCACCTAGAGAAGATCTTCCAGTCAAGATCCCGCCAGTCCGACGGGCGTTCTCCAAATAAAAAGACAGAGCTGAGTTTCCTCGCCTTATTACCCTTCTCTCATGGTTTGCAAATACTTATCGATGCACGTTTAGCGTTTGGCCATACCCACGGCTAAACCTAACACTGGTGACCCCCATAGATTAAAACCCCAAACCTTAAAACTTAAAACTTAAAAACTATTCAACTCGATAAGTGTTTGAGAAATTGTGAGAGAGGTTAATTTTGGCATATCATTGTAGTGATAAGTTTCCCATGTCGTAGTCTTTGAGAATTTCTATGGATTTAACCGTGTTAATGAGTGTTCTCTGAGCAGCTCTAACAAAATTTTTTTCAGCGCTATCCTGTCCTTGTTTGTTTCATGTGCCTCAGTAGGTAGGAAAAACATTTTTTTCCTCCTATTTTCCGTGCTTTACGCTTATTCTGACTACCGTAAAAATTCTCGTTTCATTTTTCTTTCTTTCCGTTTTTCAACGTTATTGATCGATTGAGTAGGTAGAAAAATAATTTTTCTCACCTGTTTTTTTTTGTGCCTACGCTAATTGCCGCATACCGCATAAATTTTCGTTTCCAATTTTATATTTTCTTCTTTCCGTTTCAACTTTATTTGAATGATTGAGTAGATAAAGAAATAACGCAAACCTTTGTCACTTTAATTCCAACTCATAGGCATTGATAGCTTAATTGTGCATCCCCAAAGAAATTGCTAGCATGCCTGACTCAGATAATGAAGATCGAGCGCGCACAAAACCTCTTAGTCTGCCGCCTTTCATTCCAGAAGACAGCCACACTTGGTTTAACCAAGTGGAGACAATGTTTAGGTATCATAAAATAAGGGATGAAACTGACATGTTTTACGCCCTTGTGTCCGCAGCTCCCACGAAATTATTAAATGATTCCAATAACCTGCTAGAAAACCCTCCCGCTATTAATCCGTACGGCACCTTAAAAAGAAAAATATTGCAGAAGTTGCAGATGTCCGATGCGGACAAATTTAGATCGTTAGTAAATGAGTCAGCAATTCCACCTGTTTCTGTCTCTTTCTCTCCCACTTCGTTGGTTAAGGAGTTGCGAAAACTGGCAGCGGGTGTTGCCGTAGCTGAAGGAATTCTGAAAGAAGTGTATTATAGATTGGATAGCCCTACACTAGAGCACAGCAAGGGTTCCACATAGACATAGACACCACATAGTAATAGACATCAAGTTAGGCAAAATAGTTTACCCACCTCTTGGATACCTTACAACATAACTAGATACTCAGATACCAGAATGTGGTTAGCGAGAGCAGAGCGGAGATAGAAAGGAATATATAGAATAGGGTAGCATAGAATTAGTACATTAGTTTAGAAATTAAGAAGTTAGATACCAACCACAGTAGGTAATATTATTTACACACTCGGTCAACATTTACTTGTTGTCGAGCCCGAGTTCACTTGTAGACTGGCTCGCGAGTGTTGCCCTATCGAGCGTTGCCAACTTTCGGTCTCTCTAACTAGAACTTACACTACTCGCTATATTATACCCCTCCCTCCTTAATTAGAAACCCCTCCCTGTATCCCCAGTCCACTTATTCAATATAGTCAATCTTAAAGGTCCATTCTCACCACAGGCTTCCGAGCCCGGGTAGACCTGCGTGAGATGTTAGCACTTGGAGGCTCGTGCATCCTAGCCTCCTGGGTGGGAGTCGGGTAATCAGGTGTTCCGGTGTCAGGTTCATTGGTCGGAGGTGGTGGGTATGAATTTTGAGCAGGTTGTGGAAACACGACGGTTTCCTCCGTAGGTTGTTCCAAAGGTTCAGGGATGGTGTTCGAGCGGGTAATAACTTGGTCCTGGTGTCGACGAACGACCTCTCCCCCCTTCAGTTGGCACTTGTAGGATACCGGGCCTGTTTTCTCAATGGTGGTAGCAGGGGTCCATTTTGGGGAACCCGGCGTGTATTGACGGACCATCACAGGAGACTCCGGCAGAATATCAACCGCGCGAGACCCTGGGTGGTATCTTTTCTGAGCGTCCTGGCGTTGAGCAACTTTGGACGCGATTGCTTCTGACGGCCAAAGCAGATCAAGACGAGAGCGAACTTTTCTGCCTAACATCAGTTCGGCGGGCGTAACACCTGTTGTCGTGTGGGGTGTTAGCCGATAGTTGAACAGAAACCTGTCTAGTGCTAGGCGTAGGGGTTCCGTTGACTTTCGTATATTCTTCTTGAAAGTTTGTACCATGCGCTCTGCCAGTCCATTAGTTGAAGGGTGGTATGGTGCGCTCGTAATATGTCGCATACCACATGCCTTCACAAATTCTTGGAATTCGGCCGATGTGAAACACGTTGCATTGTCAGAAACAATTGTTACTGGAAATCCAAATGTCGCAAAAGTGTGTTCAGGCACGAGATCGTTTCGCTAGAGGTTGTAGTAGATGTGGGAAAAATTTCAACCCACTTAGAGTGTGCATCCACGATCACTAGATAGTATTTTCCATCCATTGGGCCCGCGTAGTCAATGTGTATGCGATGCCAAGGCTTCGCAGGCCATTCCCACGGATGGAGTTCAGCTTTCGTTGGTGCAGCTCGAATGCTCAGGCACTCGCTGCATGACTTAGTTGTTTCTTCTAGGTTTTTATCCAGAAGGGGCCACCACACGTAGCTGCGAGCTAACTCCTTCATCCTGGATGATCCAGCATGACCAGAGTGAAGTTCATCCACAATGGCTTGTCTGAGGGCTTGGGGTACAATAATTCTTGCTCCCCAGAGCACACAGCCATTTTGTGTGGACAATTCGTCCCGCCTCCTAGTATACGGAGCGAGATCAGGGTCACCAATTACCGTCGAAGGCCAGCCTACTTGGCAGTATTTGTACACCTTTGAAAGTACTGGGTCCCTTAGGGTGCCGTCGCGGATGTGGGTGCTGGTGACTGGAGCTGACTCGAGGAAATTCACTAAGGACGTCCATTCCGCAGGAATAGGTGTGGCTTCCTCGGGAGTTGTCAAAGGTAGACGACTGAGAGCATCAGCCGTGCCCAACAGCACGCCGGACCGGTGACGCAAGGTGAACTTGTAGGACTGCAGTAGTAAAGCCCACCTTTGAATGCGCCCGGATGCCATCGGAGGAATGCTTCTACCCGGATCAAATAGTCCTAACAAAGGTTTGTGGTCCGTAACCACAGTGAAATCCTGTCCCCACAGGTAGCAATGAAATTTTCGAAGTGCGAACACCATAGCTAGGGCTTCTTTCTCAGTTTGAGAGTAGTTGCGTTCTGTTGCTGTTAGAGTTCGGGAGGTAAAATAGGCGGGGCGTTCAATCCCATCAATAAGGTGACACAGCACCGCTCCCACACCATACGCACTACTGTCAGCCACTACCACTATGGGTTTCTGAGGGTCAAAGTGGACTAGAGTCTGAGAGTCCAGGAGGGCTTGTTTAGATTTCTGGAAGGCTCTCTCCTGACTTGCATCCCATTTCCAAGGGGTTTTGTCTCTCAGTAAGGTATTTAGGGGCTCCAGCATAGTTGCAGATGATTTTAAAAATTTCCTATAGAAATTTAGCAGCCCAAGGTAGGCTCTCAGTTGAGTTACATTAGTAGGGGCTGGTGCATTCTGGATTGCTGCTACCTTCTCTGCAGTGGGGTGCAATCCATCCTTGTCAATTTGGTATCCAAGGTAGGATACCTGTGGCACTCCAATTTGGCATTTATCCATTTTCAGTTTTAGTCCTGCCTCCTGTAGTTTAGATAAGACTTGATAGAGACGCTTGTTGTGCTCTTGCTCATTAGTGGCACTCACCAGGACGTCATCCAGGTAGCAGAACACTCCTGGGAGGCCCTGCAATAGTCCTTCCATGGCACGCTGGAAGATTCCAGGTGCGGACGCAATTCCAAAACTGAGACGGTTGTAGGCAAATAAACCTCTGTGGGTGTTTATTACCGTGAGTTCCTTGGAGTCTTCATCCAAGGGTAGTTGGGCGTATGCCTGAGACATATCTAGCTTGGAGTATATAACTCCTCCTGCTAACCCGCTGAATAGATCTTCCACTCTGGGTATAGGGTAGGTATCAAGCCTAGTGGCTCTGTTGACTGTTAATTTGTAGTCCCCACAGATGCGGATGCTTTGATCAGCTTTGAGCACAGGGACGATCGCCGCTGCCCATCTTGAGTACTGTACAGGGGTGAGGATACCTTCCTGCACCAGTCTATCAAGTTCTGCCTCCACCTTAGGTCTCAGTGTGTAAGGCACGTTCCTGGCCTTACAAAACTTTGGTGGTATGGCTGGATCCACTTCTATTTTGAAATTCCTTCCCTTAAAGCAACCTAGACCTGGTTGAAACAGGTCGGGGAATTTATTTGCTAACTCTTCAGGGCAGGTAGTCAATTTGTTGACATTATTTGATACTATAGTTAGCCCAAGGGAATCAATCAGGTCCCTACCCAGCAAAGCTGGCCCCTCCCTGTCTACAATCACAATAGTTGCTAGTTGAGGAACAATATTACCAGATTCACGCTGGATGTTAGCTCTAATCTCTCCGCAAACTACTAGCTCCGCTCCCCCATAAGTCCTAAGCTTAACATCAGAAAGTCTCAGCTCGGGTCTGGACTTTGCTGGTATTTTAGAGTAGGTGGCCATTGAAAGGATAGACCTGGCAGCACCTGTATCTACCTCCATCTCTAATGGCACACCATTTAGTAACAATTTTATTTTGATTGGGGGTTTCATTTCCTCGGCTATTGAGAAAATCTCTCCATAACAGCCTAGATTAGCAACTGGATAGTCTGCACAGGCTGCATTGTTAGTTCTATTAGGGTTAGGGTGGTGTTCCCTCCCCCTTTTCTCATGCATAGCATGCACAAAATTATTTTTGTTGTCTTTAGCAGAATTTTGCTTTTTCAATTTAAAGCAACACTTCTTAAGATGGCCTTTTTGGCCACAACCATGACAAACACTGTCTTTATAGGGGCAATCTCTACGCCAGTGCAGATTACCACAGCCGCTGCATGCTGATTTGGGGCTAGCTTGAGCCTGAGTTTTGCCCTGAGGCTTAATAGCAGTTTGCTTTACTCTATGCTGGCCCACATTTAGTATGGAATTAGGTTGCCTTAACACAACCGTCTCCCTCAGTTGAGTTTCTTTGGCAGTTGCCAGATCCACGGCTTTTTTCCATGTGAGGTCATTTTCATTGAGCAAACAATTTTGAACATCATTACTGGCCACACCCAGTATTAACCTATCTAGCAGAGTTTCTTCCAGAACTTCCTGTTTGAAATTACAGGTGTCTGAAAGGGCCTTTAAGCTAGCCACAAAATCAGCAATGCTCTCCCCTTGTTTCTGGTTCCGCTTATGGAACCTTAACCTTTCAAAGATCTGGTTGCGTGTCGGCTTAAAATGCCGTCTTAACGCTTCCATGATCTCCTCATAGGTAGCATCTAAAAGTCTTTTAGGTGATAGTAGGTCTTTGGTCAACCTAACAATTTTAGGACCCACCAGAGCAATAAATGTTTTAGCTTTATTTGAATCTTCTACTTTATTAATACTAAGGAAGCAGTTTAGCCTGACTTCATATTCTGGGAATTCTTCCTCTAAAGGATTGAATTCTCCCACTGAGCCTAGCATTGGCATTTTAGAATTTTTAGTAAGTCAAAAACCACTGTAAAAAAAAATTTTCACAGCACAAATAGTACAATCACTTGATCAATTTTAATCTTCTCCACTAGTCTAGCCAGTCTAGCAACACCAGTGAGCAGAAAAACAATAACAAAAATTTCACTAGGCAAATTTTATGTTCCCTCACTAGTCAGTAGTCACTACCACTTAGTCACTTCCAGCAGTTCTACCAAATCCTCGTCGCCAATATTATAGATTGGATAGCCCTACACTAGAGCACAGCAAGGGTTCCACATAGACATAGACACCACATAGTAATAGACATCAAGTTAGGTAAAATAGTTTACCCACCTCTTGGATACCTTACAACATAACTAGATACTCAGATACCAGAATGTGGTTAGCGAGAGCAGGGCGGAGATAGAAAGGAATATATAGAATAGGGTAGCATAGAATTAGTACATTAGTTTAGAAATTAAGAAGTTAGATACCAACCACAGTAGGTAATATTATTTACACACTCGGTCAACATTTACTTGTTGTCGAGCCCGAGTTCACTTGTAGACTGGCTCGCGAGTGTTGCCCTATCGAGCGTTGCCAACTTTCGGTCTCTCTAACTAGAGCTTACACTACTCGCTATATTACAAAGTGTATATGAGTAAACTTCCTTCCCATGTGCGTCCATTTCTATCGCTAGCAAGCCCTGGCCAAACTTTAGAGAAGCTTGCAGAGTCCACTGAGACAGTGATGCGCAACCTAAACGTGTCACAAGCACCGCAGGTAACTTCTTTGAACGCAGCAGCTGCAAATTTTAGCCCCTCAAATACTCCTATTAACCAATCCTCAGCCACAATAGATAAGATGCAGCAAGACATCGCTGAGCTAAAGCAAGCTTTCTAGAATTGCCAGCTAGGTCAGAGTGTAGCTCACATCCAGAAAGGCCCAGGGAAATACCAAAGCTACCAAGATGCCTACGACTATCCCTATCACTATCCTTTTCCTCCTCCTCAACGTTTCGATAGAGGTAGATCTTATGATAGGTCAAACCAAGACCGCCGCTTTAGGTCGCGCTCTCGTGGTGCTAGTATTAATTTATGCTGGTACCACCAGAAATTTGGTGACCAAGCTCGCAAATGTGCCTCACGCTTTTACCCTCGTTATACCGAAATGACTTCGGGAAACGCCAACAGCGACGCATAGTAGCGAGTACTGCGTTGCCTCATTCCCAGACTACTCGCCTCTTGAAAATCCTTGATCCCACAACCAAATATCGGTTTTTAATCGACACTGGTTCCAGTGTGTCAATTATCCCAGCCACGGTTAAAGATAGAAAGAACAATCTGGTGGCGACACTATACGTGCCGCAAATGGCACCCCAATAGCTTGTTACGGGGAAAAAGTATTTGAGTGCAGTCTGGGATTGAGGCGAAACTTTCCCTTCACTTTCCTCGTCGCGGAAGTCCAAGAGCCTATCATTGGCGCGGATTTCCTAGCGAAGTCTGGGATTCTTGTAGATGTTAAAAACCGTAGAATTAGGGACGAGGAGACACAGATCTCAATTCCCGCTTGTAGCATAACCAGAGCTAATGTCTTGCATTCTTTCTCCATCGCCTTCAAAGAAGAGTGCATGTTTGAACAGGTACTCGCAGATTATCCTGCGCTAACAAATTCTAACTTAGCTTCTAAAAAAATGCAGACTAGCACGAAACACCATATTGAAACCACTGGACCGCCAGTCTATTCCCGAGCAAGGCGACTACCGCCTGATCGATTGGCTTTAGCCAAGAAAGAATTTGCGCGAATGCAAGAATGTGGCATCATCCGCAGTTCCAAAAGTCCTTGGGCTAGCCCTCTTTTGCTAGTACCCAAGGCTAACGGTGAATTCAGACCGTGCGGGGATTTCCGCAGGTTGAATGCCGTTACTCTACCTGATCGCTACCCTATTCCCTATCTTCATGATTTCAGTGCAAATTTAGAGGGAGCACAAATTTTCTCAAAAATCGACCTCCAGAGCGCCTTCCATCAAATTCCACTTGAGGAGAGCGCTATCGCTAAGACCGCGGTAATCACTCCGTTTGGTCTCTTTGAATTTCTAAAAATGCCGTATGGCCTAAGGAACGCACCTCAGACGTTCCAAAGGCACATGGCTGAAATTTTCTCTGATCTCACTTTCGCCTATGTCTATCTAGACGACATCCTAGTGGCATCAACAACCCCGGAGCTGCACAAAGACCATCTTAGGGTCGTTTTTCAAAGATTGTCCGACAATGGACTCCTGGTAAATCCTGCAAAATGTGAGCTCGGAAAGCCATTACTGATTTACTTAGGTCATGAAATCTCTAGCCTAGGTCTAAAACCTTTGCCTTCCAAAGTAGAAGTGATCAAAAACTTTCCTCTTCCACAGACCCAGAAGGAACTAAGAAGGTTCCTAGGTTCTGTTAACTTCTATCATCGCTTCATACGCAACTGTTCTCAAACTTTAGCGCCCTTGTCAGATTTGCTCGAACCGAAAAGAAAAGGCAAATCTATTGAGGTAAAATGGACAGACGCAGCACGCGGAGCTTTTGATGAGATTAAGCACAAGTTAGCTACCGCGACTGAATTATCTTACCCAATTGCCAATGCTGATTTCAGTCTGGTAGTGGACGCCTCAAGTACTGCTGTAGGAGCCGTTTTGCAACAGCAAGTAGGAACTAACATCTCTCCTCTTGCCTTCTTTTCCAAAAAGCTGTCGCCCACTGAGCGTGCTTATAGCGCGTTCGGTAGGGAACTCCTTGCTATCTATCTGTCCGTGAGACACTTTCGCTATGCTCTAGAGGCAAGGGATTTCGTGATCTACACAGACCACAAACCTTTGACCTCAGCGATTAAGATGCCTTCTGAAAGACATTCCCCAAGAGAAGCTCGACACCTTTCCTTCATTAGTCAATTCACCACTGATATCCGATATATCAAAGGTCTCGACAATACTGTCGCTGACTGCCTCTCCCGTATTAATTCTGTCCAAACCAGTGGTGAAATCACTTTCGGAAATATTAGTAACGCTCAAAAGGAGGATCCTGAATTCCAGGATCTTCTCAAACCTTCTAACACTTCCTCTCTGAAATTAACCTTGGTTGACGGCGTGTACCGTGATGCTGAGCGACCTTCTCGTTTGTATCTTCCTGCGACTCTCCGCTGAGTAGCTATTCTCCACTATCATTCCTTCTTTTTCTTTTTTCTTTTCTTTCTTTCTTTCTTCTCTCATCCTGGTATTAACCGTACATTGCGTTTGATTTCCGATCGTTTCGTCTGGCCAGCGATGCGTAAGGAGGTTAAGAAAATTGTGCAAAATTGCCATGCATGTCAGAGTAGTAAAGTGGTGAAACATAATCGTGCAGCGCTGCAGAGTTGTGCATTCACAGGTCACAAGTTCGACGCGGTCCACCTAGATTTGGTGGGTCCTTTGCCTTTATCGCGTGGTCAGTCTTATTTGTTGACCATCATTGATAGGTTTTCTCGATGGGTTGAGGCCGTGCCTCTTCCCGATACCCAAACTGAGACTGTAGCGCGCGCTTTCATGAGTAACTGGATTTCCAGATTTGGAGTTCCCTTAAGTGTCACACATGACCGGGGATCACAATTTACCTCCAAATTTTGGAGTGAGCTTAGCGCCGCCTTAGGTTGTACTAACATCAGCACTACCGCTTACCATCCGCAGTCGAATGGACTTATTGAGAGAGTCCACAGAGACCTCAAAGCTGCGCTGCGCTGCCTTAATTGCAGTCACGATTGGACTGACAGACTTCCAGTAGTATTATTGATCATCCGCAATTTGCATCGTCAGGATCAGCAATGCACAGCAGCAGAGATGCTTTACGGGAAGACGCTTCGTCTCCCCGGCGACATTGTTGACCCAAAACCTTTGCCTGAATTTTCATCCGCTGACCGTTCCGCATATGTAACCTGTCTCAAAGATTGCATGCGTCAGATCAAGTATGTTGCTCCACGAATGCCTCAAACAAAAGACAAATTCGATCCTGCTTTGCAAGACTGCACACATGTGTACGTCCGTAATGACGCCATCAAACCTACACTCACGCGCCCTTATGATGGCCCATTCAAAATAGTGAAAAAGACGCCCAAATATTTCATCCTTGAAAGATCTGGTTCACACGACCCTGTGAGCATTGATCGATTAAAAGTCGCGTACACTTCCGATCATAGTATAACTTCTAACTCATCATTCTCTCCACAGAATTCCCTTTCCACTGAGACTCGATCATATCTACCATCTCAGCTTCCTCAGTTGGCTGCATTGTTGCCTAGTCAACTTGAGTGCAACCCTTTCTATGTGCCTGTACATTCAAACCCTATCTCTAAGCCTATCGTAGACTCTAATTCTAGCCCTCTTACTGAAACAGCGACAAGTCTGGATAGACCAGACGAGCCCGCTGCAGTAACTCCGGTTCCTAGAACTCTTGCCGATCTAAATTTGCAGACCCGTTTGGTGAAACTTCCCCGCGCAGTAACATTTTCCGACCGCCAAACCCGGCATGGTCGCGTTGTTCGAACTCCTTCCCACTACAAATGATTGCAGCGGGTGGACCTTTCGGTCTGCGCCTTGGGGGGTAATGTAGCATTCGCTACAAAGCGTAAAAATTATAAACTTTCCCATTCGCACTTAAATAAAATAATTATTAGCATTAAAAATCTTACTCTAAATTATTATTAATTATTTTCTACTTCTAATTCGTAATCATTGAAGTTTGTGTGTAAATACATGAGAGATCAAAATAATCAATCGACATTTCGAGTTTTAAAGCAGCCCGAAGTGGCAACACCCAAGTGCGTCGCTTGAACTGACTCACTCTTTCTTGTGGCTTGTTAGCGTGCGAACATCATCTCAACCTCAACGACATCGCCACTACCACACACACACTCAATTGTTCTGGGCCTTGTTTCGGGCAATTGTTCTGGGCTTTGTTTCGGGCAAATTGTTCTGGGCCTTGTAACATGGCCTTGCAAGAATGTAACACTCTTGCTGCTACTTGATCTCTATAAGGCGTTCGATAGCGTCGAACATGAAAGACTTCTACGTAAAATACTGAACTTGGGAATAGACACGCAATGGTTTGAAAGTTACTTGCCAAATCGATCTCATGCAGTCCGCATAGAAAACAAATTGTCCCCATTCATTCAAAACAATTTTGGTGTTCCCCAAGGATCCATTCTTGGTCCGCTACTCTTTTCTATTTCCATTAATGATTTCCCTCCAATGCCTTCTAACACACGGATCTCAATGTATGCAGATGATGTTCAAATTGCAATAACAAGTTCAGTATCGGAAATACCACAGACGCAAATTAAAGCCGAAACTTTGCTGACTAGCCTGAAATCATGGTACGACCGAAATGGTCTCAAATTAAATGCTAATAAAACACAATGCATTATTTTTGGATCCAAAGATGCAATTAAAAAAACTTCAGATCTTACTCTTGCAGTTGGAAATGATAAAATTAATGCATCAGAAAAAGTTAAAAATCTAGGTATCTGGTTCGATAGAAATATGTCCTTCAAATCTCACGTTGAGACTACTTGCAACAAAATCTACGGAACTTAAATGTTTTTTCATCGTATAAAAAGTATGCTAGACGAAAAATCCAGATTATTAGCTATTCAATCTATGAACTTTGAACTTCTCCCAAATTGGGGAACTAATTGAGTTTGATTTTTTTAAAGGTGGAATAGCGAGGAATTTCTCAAGTAACTAGGAGGAAGTTATTATTCTTTTAAGGGCCACCAGTGCTCGGGGTAGAGCACACTTAATTGATAACAATTGAATGAATCTGACTCAGAAGGGATTTCTGTTTGGGTAATTCGAGTTGCCTTCCTGGCATCTATTTTCTCACTTGCACCATTGACCTCTGCAGGATAATGAAGGAACTGGATAATCTCGCCTCGGATTTATTTTTGACGACTCTGAGTGCCGTGACTACGGCAGCAGTATGGGGGTCCACTTCTTGAGGAAGGAGATCCGGGTCCAGTGAGTAGCCGCACTTCAGCAGGTGCCGCGGCTCGAGGGAATCCGGGGTGGATCCCGGCGAGAGTGGATTTGTTAGTGTAATATTCCGCAGGTGCGGTAACAGTTTGATTATATGTGTATATGAAGGAGGCAGTTATTTTCTGCTAGTGCCTTGAGGCTTGGGTGGTTGATTGGTAGCCGTGTGGCTTAGTTGAATTGAGAGCCGTGTGGCGAACAGAGTTTTGAAGGATGTTGATTGAATGTTGGAGGTGATTGTTTGTGTGTCGGCCTCCCAGGATCTTCTGTACGGGAGATTAGTTTGGGTTACTTGTTCAAGCATGATAACACAAGGAGAGACAGTCGCTACGCAAGCCAGGCTGCGAGCTTTACTGCTGAATTACAGGATTGCCTCAAATAGAGGATTATATGCGGGTGCCTCGGCCCAATTCTGGCGCCTGAACAAGGGCGAGGCAGTCGCAACAATAAGTACTCGTATGGACAATCATGAATCTCCCTACATGCCCTTAATTTCCCAACCAGTATTCTCCGGGTACTATTAATCGTCACGCGTCGTGTACGATCTTCTCCGGATTGGAGTGCAAGATTGATACATGAGATAAGAATATTACTGGGTAGGCAATGTAAGTTAGTACGTCTTCATTAATATTAAAGGCTTCTGCCGCCCAATAATCTACGCTTTGACTGCTATTTACAATGAGTATCTTAAGAGTTGGCAGTGTTTAATTCGAACGTTTACGCTAAGCCGCCGTCGAGGGCTGACGGTATTGGTCATAACTAAGGCTAGAATTGTCATAAAGATTACTTGACTTAAGCTAGGAATTGTGCCAGAGAGGGCACGTGCAGTCTAATTATTGTTATTACTTATTATTATATGAGAAATCCCTGGTCTCCTTGGCTTGAACGTGAAAGGTGTCCTACGAGAGGAGAGAGGAAGGCACCATTTGAAAAAGGGTAGAGGGAACGCGGAATCTATGCACAAAGTGCACAGAATTGGTAGATGAGGAGGAGGATCAGAGCACAAGAAGGATTTAGAGAACATTGATCATGAGGATACCTATCAGAATAGTATTAGGCATCCTATGAGTTATAATGACAACAACCACTGGAGGTAGCCGCCATTGCCAAGAGGTCAAAGGAACAAGTAGCTACAGTTGAGGGCGACCAATTACTGGTTACACTAAATTTAACCCCCAAATCAGATAGTTGGATGATTTCTGGATTAGAATTTCCAGGAGTTGGGAATTTAGAATATTCGGAGACTTTCCGAGGTAAGCATAATTACCCTAATTTAGCTAAATCAAGTAACGACTAATTATTGACATTTTTATATACACAAATTGACCTAACCAAAAATCAATAGTAAGAGTTGTCACTAAAGTGATTATGATAGGAATTCTTGCTACAGGTAATGATCAGGGAAGAATGATTATTTATGTGACTCGACTTGAGGTAAGTAATGTGCTGCCTTCGCAGCAATTTAGGAAATTTCTATTTTCAAACAGCGGTAGAAAATTTATGCCTTCGAATATCGAGGGAACCAGTCCGCACGTTCACTCGTTTTCCGGAAACGCTCTCTTCCGGTACATTAGGTATTTAAACTCTGCGAGCTGAGTAGAGGCCGCCAGTTGTGTTGAAGTAGTGTGTAGACTCCAGAGAAGGAAATGTAAGTAAAGAGTGCTAAATATTAAGTGCATTGGGTCCCTATAGATGTCTGTTTTGTGTCTCCTACTAGACAGTGAATTCTTAGGTCCTAGAAAAGCTAAAAGATTTCAGGGGATGTTAGAATGTGTGCTGTCACAGTTTTTCTGTTTGTGCTTTTACAATTCTAGATACTGATTCTTCATTCGCGGTGCCAATATAATGTAATGCTGTGTTTACCTATTTGTACCTGGCTCAAATTGTCTAGTGGTATTGCCCTGTGTTGGACAGGGTTGTGAGACTTTCTTGCAAACACTCAGTCATGTTTTGATTATATTGTTGAGCCTGATTTGTTCTGTGCTTGTCAGTGCTACTTAATTTATTTGCTGGAATTCACAGCTGGATTCATTGTGCTCAGTTGTTGATTTGATCTAAGCACATTGCATTATATAGATCCTTGTTATCATTCACGATTAATGTTAGTGGATTTAAACTCTGGTATTTGGACTCTAGAATTGTGTAATTCCTCACTCAAGTTGCTATTTTACCAGTCTGTAGAGTGTGGTGGTTTTTGCCTATTTTTATTTTGTGTGATTTTTACTGTGCTGCGGATATTTTATATTGCCTGGTTGATGATGTGTTCATGCCTGTTAGGTAACTATTTACTTGTTCAGAGGTGTCTAAGTGTGCCCCCTTGTTCACTTATTAACCACCTTTATAGATGGGTGTGTTTTAACTATGCCCAGGTGGTACTATAGATTGATAGACTTTTGTGACTAGTCATGTGAGTCAGAAACAACTCAAGTTGTCAGGCACTGTTTACGTAGGAATAGCTGTGTAACTTTAGTTCAGCGTCTACCGGGTTGGACATGCATTTTTATATGGGAATAGCCGTGTAACTTCAATTCAGCATCTACCTGGTTGGACATTAGTGTGTAGAGCCTACTGCCCGACCTTAGTATTTAATGAGGGCCTCATTAGGTTGACTGGTTATATCTGATTGTGCCATTGGGATGCTCGTATGAAAATTGTACTAAGTCTCGCCAATGATTTGGGTGTTGAATGAGCCGCTGAAGTATTACCCGTGTTCTCTGAATTAGATTTTCTTGTGCCAGTGATGCAGTTCTGCCCCAATTTTTGCGTCCTTATTTTCTGGTTTGCCCTCTGAATCACTTTTAGATATGCAATCTCTAAAAACTGTATATTTTTTGTATTACTTTTGTGCTAACTAGACCTTTCTATTTCAGGAAAATTTATGTACAATAAATGGCTGCTTAAGACAAGTTTTGCATCATCCGTGGACTTTTCTGAACCTTCCCCTCGTCGATAGAAATTGTTGAGGCAGTCACAATAAATTTTCAACAACATCTCTGCAATGCCTCAAATGGCCAAAAGAAGCTCAAAGAAAACCCTTAAACTAGCTTAAGTTGAAGCCGTAAAGACCTATGACGATCTTTATGAAGCCCAGGGAGAGTCCAGGAGAGGATGAGACGTCGGCCATCTTATCCTTCATAGCTGAACTTAAGGTCAAGCGCGATCAGTTCATCACTTCAAGCAGAGCCTTTGAAGGTTCCTTGGAACGAGCAGGACATAAGCAGCGGTACCATGAGCAATTTTTGAAGAGACGTGTGATGCTGGAAGACTGCTTTGGTCGCATCGCGACGCTCAACAAACAGATGGAGAGGCTTGGAGGGGACATGGTTTCCAACCTTGATCCCAAAGACCTGTCTTCTCTGCGTAGTGAGAGAATGAGTAAACTTACCTCCGTAAGAAGAGAAAAAGTTGGACCTTTTTCCACACCACTGTCGGTAGCCTCTGAGGTTTCTACTATCTCAGAAGGAGAGGATGAAGAATATCAAGAGCAGGAAAACAACCTAGATGATCTGGCAGGGCTGATGGAACACGCTTCCGTGAGCTCTCGCAGGTCGATTCTAGAGCCTAGAGTAGAGGCAAACCATCGACTGAGAGCTCCTAGGCAGGGAAGCACTCTAGATGCAGCTTCTGTTCACCTTATCCGGGCCGAGCTGTTGAAGACCCCTGCCAACCCCTTCAAAGGAGACATCGGATTGTACCATTGCTGGGAATCTGATCTGAAGAATCGACTGCAGGGACTAGCTTTGGGCCCCATCGAAGAGCTACAAGTTTTGGCGGCCAATACCGCGGGTAAACCCAAGGAGTACGTTCAGAGAACTATGAGGTCAGTCATCGGAAACAATGCAGAGGCAGTGTTGCAGGTGGTATGGAACACCCTTCGTGAGCGTTATGGTTCGGACTGGTTGCTAGCAGAACACACGGCAGACCAACTTCGGAACTTCCCAAACATCCCTCCTGGGGATCTTACCGCTCTCCAGGATTTCTTAGATTCTACGAGTACCGCACTTACCAACGCAGCAAGATCGGACGAGCTGGAGGAGTTTTGCACTACCAGAGGCATGAGGCTCTTGGCACTCAAACTCCCGCCAGATCTGCAACGCAGATGGCATAGGAAAGCATCTGACCTACGAGCCAAGAGTGGGCAGCGCCCAACGTTCTCCTTCTTCAACCAGTTCCTAAGAGACGAAGAAAGAGCGATGAGGGATCCATTTTTCAACCCAGCACTGTCAGGCGGAAGACCCAAGCCCGTTCGGGTCCTGCACACAAGCGCTGACCAGAATACCAAGAAAGAGTCTAGTGAAGGTGATCAGTCCATGGTGGCCTACAACAAACCTGAGTCAAGATATGAGGCGCAAGGACCTCACAACAAAAAACCTCCGGAAACGGACCATAGAATCAACAAATGTATTTTCCACAAGGTCGACGCCCATGGAACCTGGGAGTGCCGGTCCTTTGGAAGACTACCCATCGACCAGAAGAAGAAGCTCATCACCGAGGCGAAGGTATGCTTCCGATGCCTTGGTCCCCATTACATCAGGAACTGCGACAAACAAGTGAAGTGTTCTCACTGTCAAGGCTCACACTTGACGGTCATGCACCGGGCAAGCACTAAACCGGTGACCCCTGGTGAGGTCGCCACCTGCACCAGAACGGGATGCCTCGGTCTCGAGTCCAGGGAATTTTCCAAGACGCTGTTAGTAGATGTCACCTCGACGTCCACCCAGAGAAAAGTGCGTTGTTACGCCATCATTGACGAGCAAAGCTCAAGATGCTTTGCGGACCCTTCTCTGATAGAACAGCTCGATCTTAAGGCCACTCCCTGGAAATACGCCCTCAGAACACTGAGTGGTCTGTCGTCTGAGGTGGAAGGACACGCCATCACCGGGCTCAAGATAAGGGGTGTGGGTGAGAACCGATGGCATCAGCTACCCACTACATGGACCAACGAAAATATCCCGGACACGACTGACGAAGTAGCCACTCCCGACGTTGTGAAGAAGCTCAGCCACGTTGCGCACCTGGTCAAGCACTTCAATGAGCATGATCCTTTGGCTCGGTCACTGATACTCATCGGAAGAGATGCCGTGTCGCTCATGGCATCTAGACACTATGGAGTACGAGGTCCTCTTGCCTGCAAGACCGCCCTGGGCTGGGCACTGTTGGGACCATTGAACGGAGGAGCGAGAACCCAGCAGACCACTGCCCTGCGGACGTCATTCGTGAACCACGAGGATCATCACTTCTCGATCAAGATACGTGGGCCCAACCCTGGGAGGCAGACGCTCGACGTCTTTGAGGAGCGAGTCGACGACGAGCTCCAGGGTCTGAGTGTGTTAGACAATAAATTTGTAAGTATTTTGAGAGCTGGTATCGAAGTGAAAGACGATAGGATTGTTGCGCCCTTACCCTTTACTAGAGATCCACCAAATTTGTGTAATAATTACGTGTCTGTATTGGGAAGAACGAACACGACGTTGGGAAAACTGCGTCGAGATCCCTCAAGTGCTACACTAAGTCTCGAGAAAATGCAATCGTACATTGACAATGATCACGTTGAGGAAGTAGTCGCAGGGGAACTTCCTGAGAAAGGCGTGGGATGGTACTTGCCTATCTTCCCGGTAAGGCAAGCCCAAGAAGGGAAAGTTAGGTTGGTGTTCGATGGTTCAGCAAAGCACAAGGGACACTGCCTCAATGATGAGTTGTTGACGGGCCCCGATTTGAACAACAGCCTTCGGGGAATATTGCAGAGATTCCGACTCCACCAGGTAGCCTTTACAATTGATATAAAAAATATGTTCCACAATTTTCGAGTCAAGATTGAAGACAGGGACTATCTGCGTTTCTTTTGGTTCAAAGATAATCGGGTTACTAACGAGATTGTCCCCTACAGAGCTAAGGTCCATGTCTTCGGGTTGCGGAGCTCTCCGGCCGTCGCTGCGTTCGCCCTTCGCCATATCGCCGACCTGGGCGATGCATCCGGACGCCCGAGCCGGGCCACTGACTTTCTCCGTCATGCGACGTACGTTGATGATGGGTCTGCTAGTTTGGACTCCCCAGACGAGGCCAGGGAGCTGCTTGGCGAGGTGCGGTCTCTGTTGCACAAGTATGGGTTGAACATTCACAAAGTTGCCACGTCTGACACTCGGGTAACGGTGGGTCTGCCAGACGAGGAACTAGCCGCACCAAAGACTGTCACTTGGGACGGATCCGTTATCCAACGAACATTGGGGATCCATTGGAACGTCTCCGAAGATCTGTTAATATTCAAGGTCAATATCCCGGACAGACCCTTCACTAGGAGGGGTGTGCTGTCTACTGTGAACTCCTTCTTTGACCCCCTCGGACTAGCTGCGCCTCTTATTTTGGGTGGCAGACTTCTACAAAGAAAGGCGCTGTCTGATAGCACTGCCGAAACTAACCAAAGCTCCACTCTGTGGGACGAACCTCTACCTAAGAAACTGGAAGAGCATTGGGAATCGTGGAAAGACGGACTGAGAAGATCAAAGGAAATACGCCTCAGTCGGTGCGTGAAGCCGCGCGACTTTGGGGAGGTTTCACGGCACTCGCTTCACGTTTTTTGTGACGCCTCTCAGGAGGCCATTGGCTATGCGATTTATTTGCGGCTGACCAGTACCCGAGAGCAGAAACATTCCACCTTGATCAACGCCAGTTCGAGGGTGGCACCTAGGGCAGCTACCACCATACCACGGTTGGAACTGTGCGCCGCAGTCGAAGCAGTACTGGCAGCAAGAGAGACCCTCAACGACCTCAAGGTGAATGTGCAAGAAGTCAGATACTACACGGACAGTCAAATTGTTCTTGGATACCTGAAAAATGAGGATAAACGCTTCACCAGATATGTGACCCGGAGAATAGAGTTGATTAATAAGCATTGCTCTCCGACTCAGTGGTACTTCGTAGACACGAAAGAGAACCCCGCAGACATGGCTACTCGTCCCACGGATGTAGAGCAGCTCGTACACAGCCATTGGTTCACCGGCCCTGCCTGGATATTAGAAGATTGCGTCGTCGACGCTCAGCCCCCTTTTGAGGAAGCGCAACTAACAGAATCGTTGCCGGAGACCAAAGCCTTCACGACCTTGACCGGTTCGCCACCTCCATTTCGTACGGTGATGGACCGACTGAGTAGGTGGACCAGGCTTCTCGGGGTTACCCGCACCATGCACAACCTGGCACATAAGTGGCTGATGCGAGCGAGATCTAACCTCAACACTTCTTCGGAACAGACACTACGTATACTTCAGAACGACCAGGAAGCTGAAATGTACCTCGTTAAGGCCGTCCAACAAGAATCTTACAGCGAAATACTACCCAAGACGGGGAAACCAGGTCCAATGCAGCTACCGGAAGGACATCAACTGACACCACTGGCCCCCTTTGTGGATGAAGAGGGTCTGATCCGTGTAGGAGGCCGCCTAAAGCACAGTGACTTACCAGTGGATCAAAAACACCCTTTGATCCTACCCAGGAACCATCCCTTCACTCAGATAATTATAAGACGGGCACACCAGCTGGTGGCTCACCAGGGCCGTCTCCTCACCCTTGGTAAGGTGCGATCTCTGGGCTTCTTCATCCCGCAAGGTAGAAAGCAAATAGAACGACTCCTGAGGAGCTGTGTGATTTGTAGGAGGCTGAGAGCTCCCTTTGAGCAACAGATGATGGCCGACCTCCCGGAAGATCGTCTCATCCCCACCCCACCTTTCACCCGGGTGGGCTTAGATGTCTTCGGGCCGTTCACTGTACATGACGGACAGAGCACCCGAATCACAAAGGCCACGAAGAAAATGTATGGCCTACTGGTGACCAGCCTTGTGTCCAGGGCAGTTCACGTTGAACCTCTCTGTGGGATGGATACTCCTTCCTTTATGAACGCATTGCGTAGATTCATCTCTGTACGAGGCACCCCCCAGCTGATAAGAAGCGATCGAGGCACCAACTTTACAGGTGCGGTGTCTCAATCTTGCGATTTGAACAAAGTATCAAAGGACATGGAGACTAGGGGATGCGAGTGGAAATTTAATCTCCCTGGAGCGAGTCATCATGGAGGTGTGTGGGAGAGAAAAATTGGAGCGATCAGAAAGGTACTCGACCTGACCTTGGGGAGGTCAGGAAAGGTGACACTCAACCGTGATGATATGCACACCCTCCTGATAGAAGCCGCGGCCATTGTAAATTCTACGCCCCTGTACGCCCCTTCCGAAGACCCCAATGATGTGTTCCCTATCAGTCCCTCCACTTTGCTAACCATGAGGGACGCCTCTCGCACACAGTCGTCAGACTCGTTCACAGATCGCGACCTCCTCGCTTATGGTCCACGAAGATGGCGGCGAGTGCAGCTGTTGGCGGACCAATTCTGGCAACTATGGAGACAATTCTACCTTCAAGAAATCAGTCGTCGCAGAAAATGGACGACACCAAGGCGTCCCTTGTCCCAGGGGGACATCGTACTGGTACGAGACTCGCAGTCTCCAAGATGTCAGTGGCCCCTGGCTCGGGTAGAGTCGGTGCATCGCTCGGGATCGGACGGACGCGTGCGTGGGGCGACGCTGCGGCGGACGGACAATTCCGGAGGTACCAAAAGTTGTGAGCGATCGATTAAAGATATTGTAGTAATCTTACCTAGCACTGTTGAGAGAGAGGAGTGTGCTGCCTTCGCAGCAATTTAGGAAATTTCTATTTTCAAACAGCGGTAGAAAATTTGTGCCTTCGAATATCGAGGGAACCAGTCCGCACGTTCACTCGTTTTCCGGAAACGCTCTCTTCCGGTACATTAGGTATTTAAACTCTGCGAGCTGAGTAGAGGCCGCCAGTTGTGTTGAAGTAGTGTGTAGACTCCAGAGAAGGAAATGTAAGTAAAGAGTGCTAAATATTAAGTGCATTGGGTCCCTATAGATGTCTGTTTTGTGTCTCCTACTAGACAGTGAATTCTTAGGTCCTAGAAAAGCTAAAAGATTTCAGGGGATGTTAGAATGTGTGCTGTCACAGTTTTTCTGTTTGTGCTTTTACAATTCTAGATACTGATTCTTCATTCGCGGTGCCAATATAATGTAATGCTGTGTTTACCTATTTGTACCTGGCTCAAATTGTCTAGTGGTATTGCCCTGTGTTGGACAGGGTTGTGAGACTTTCTTGCAAACACTCAGTCATGTTTTGATTATATTGTTGAGCCTGATTTGTTCTGTGCTTGTCAGTGCTACTTAATTTATTTGCTGGAATTCACAGCTGGATTCATTGTGCTCAGTTGTTGATTTGATCTAAGCACATTGCATTATATAGATCCTTGTTATCATTCACGATTAATGTTAGTGGATTTAAACTCTGGTATTTGGACTCTAGAATTGTGTAATTCCTCACTCAAGTTGCTATTTTACCAGTCTGTAGAGTGTGGTGGTTTTTGCCTATTTTTATTTTGTGTGATTTTTACTGTGCTGCGGATATTTTATATTGCCTGGTTGATGATGTGTTCATGCCTGTTAGGTAACTATTTACTTGTTCAGAGGTGTCTAAGTGTGCCCCCTTGTTCACTTATTAACCACCTTTATAGATGGGTGTGTTTTAACTATGCCCAGGTGGTACTATAGATTGATAGACTTTTGTGACTAGTCATGTGAGTCAGAAACAACTCAAGTTGTCAGGCACTGTTTACGTAGGAATAGCTGTGTAACTTTAGTTCAGCGTCTACCGGGTTGGACATGCATTTTTATATGGGAATAGCCGTGTAACTTCAATTCAGCATCTACCTGGTTGGACATTAGTGTGTAGAGCCTACTGCCCGACCTTAGTATTTAATGAGGGCCTCATTAGGTTGACTGGTTATATCTGATTGTGCCATTGGGATGCTCGTATGAAAATTGTACTAAGTCTCGCCAATGATTTGGGTGTTGAATGAGCCGCTGAAGTATTACCCGTGTTCTCTGAATTAGATTTTCTTGTGCCAGTGATGCAGTTCTGCCCCAATTTTTGCGTCCTTATTTTCTGGTTTGCCCTCTGAATCACTTTTAGATATGCAATCTCTAAAAACTGTATATTTTTTGTATTACTTTTGTGCTAACTAGACCTTTCTATTTCAGGAAAATTTATGTACAATAAATGGCTGCTTAAGACAAGTTTTGCATCATCCGTGGACTTTTCTGAACCTTCCCCTCGTCGATAGAAATTGTTGAGGCAGTCACAAGTAACTACCGAGGATATAATCTCTATTGTGTAAATAACCTATCATGGCTTCATTTCCCACGATATGACATTTAAACATTGACTAAAATTCAAGGGAATTCCACAAATTAAATAGATCTGACTTACTAAACATACAAAACTTGAGAACACAATTGATTACAACTAGAACACACAAGAGATGGCAAAACCCTAATGAGACCATGGCGATCAATAGATTATTCCAATTCAATTGATTAGAGGCTTGAACACATCAGCAGCTTTGCCTGGACAACTAAGGTGGCATGAGCAGTAACATTTGAGCCTAGGTCTCACTTAATTAATCAATTATGGTAAAAAAATCTACAGCATTTGCTAAATGCAATTGAACTAGAAAACTCATGTTTCCAGTTTTTCCTAACTGAAATAAACAATGTACAATGACTATTTAATTAAATTTACTAACTATCTATTCTTCAGAATCAAGAGTTATTTGTGTTTTTCTAATTGATTATCTACCTACTTTAATTTAGAAACACAGTTGGGGCAATAATTGGTAATTGATGCCGGACTAGATGCATTCAGAAGAATACATCTGTGACTAAAAAATAATTGGTGCTAGCCTACTTTGATAAAACATAAACACATTTTGAAATATTGGCCTAAAAATATTTTAGACAAAAAAAGGGAAATTCTAGCTCGATAAACAAAGAACACCATACTGAATTTTGGCATGATAATCTATTTTGATACAAAAGGGGAAATCCTAACCTTGAGAGGAATAACCTCACATTGAAATGTTGACATAAAAATTATTTAAGAAAAATGAGAAATTCTAGCCTGAATAAAATGACATCGTATTGGAATGTTGAAATAAAATTATTTTAAGAACAAGAAAGGGGAAAACTCCCTAAAAATGGCTTTACATTTAATAGTGAATGGTTTGCTAAAAACTTTAAGATAGGATATACAACAATACACAAGGAAAAATGGCCTGTGGGGAACCCAATTTCTGGGCAAGGCAATCCTAAGCGTTTAGCACTCTGGAAAATTTAGGCAATTTTTCTTAATACATACTCAATAATATGATTGGCGATTTACATATAATACATAAATATAGTTACCCGTAGAACAGCAAAGTCACACACAATACTTTAATTCTCACCAGAGAAAATTGCCCCTCTGGGGCCCAAACACTTAACACAGGAGCATCGAATACCAGAATGACGCCTCTCCTGAAAATGTCTCTCGGAACTTGGCAAATGGTTCTGCGTGAAAACGCGATGCGAGCTGACGCTCGAAAAATGTTTAAATATTTTTGGTCAAATTTTAATAGATTTCGGGGTAATGTTGAATGAAAATAGTGATCTAAAATTTTAAGAATGATTATGTTAACTTTATTTAATTTTTAGAAGATGGTTTTAATAATTTAAGAAATTTAGACTGAGGTGCGGCTGATGGCGATCACTACAAATCCCTTGTGTTATCGCGCATTGACTACTGCAGCCTATTATGGGGAGACTTACCTCAATACCTTCAAAGGGACTTACAAAAATGCATGAATTTTGCAGCCAAGGTGGTATGCAACGGTAATTTCAAAAGAAGTGATCACGTAACCCCTCTCCTCAATAAACTCGGCTGGATTCCTATCCAAGAAAGGATCCTCTTGCAGAAGGCCCAATACGTATTCTCCTCGTTATATCTTCCTCAGAGCAATGCTGAGATAGTGCGTTTCCATCCACCCACTGTAACCAATAAAAAACCGAACAGAAACAATAATGTCTTAGTCAACTATCGTTCATCTCACTTAGGGCAGAAGGCTCTGTCCATATCAGGCGCCTTACTGTGGAACAAACTTCCCCTGAATATTAAAGTCCCTCAAAGACCTAGAGAATTTAAAGCCAAAATAACTCGTCATCTTGTGTCTCAATAATAATTTTTAGCTACAGAACATACTGAATGAGTACTGACAAATCTCATTTGCCTGGTATCTCCATTGCTGAACAATCTCCCTCGCTCATTGTTTTATAATTCAAGACATCACACAACAGTTTGGAAGTATGCGTAGGTATTATGATTTGACCGCCTATACGTTGTCATTTGCAAACATGGTACCTATGTGTGTGTGTGTTTATCAATTGCAGACATTCTGCACCATATTACAAAGATAATGTGTTTTTTTTCTAATTTGAAATTGTAAAGCATCCATGTAAAAAAAATAAAAATAAATTCGTTGTGTGATCATCCATTTATACTGCAGTAATATGCTGATTCTGCTTATAGTTATATGCTTATAATAATGTGATACCTATGTTTGTTCATGAATTGCCGACAATTTGCGCCATATTTCAAAGATAATGTGATTTGTTTTCTAATATGAAACCTTTATAGGACATTAATGTTTTCTTTCTTATCCACGTCCCACAATCGATTTCATGTTTCTGACTTAAGTAGACTGTCTTGTGCCACTATTTTTAGTACTAAATTTTATAAAATTCATGCTTTAATAAAAGATATTTTCTCTGTTCCCCTCGATTGGAATTCTGGTTTATAATGGCTAGTTTATGCTGATATTTGCGCACATGCTTACTTGTATATATGTGTATGTGTGCACGCTATGCGTATGACACTCTGTAGAATGCGTATGTATTGCCTCGATGCATAGGAATGCATTTGTGTATGCTTACGAGTTTGGTGTAAGTATGTGCGTGGGTATGTTTGTGCATGCGTATGTGTATATATATACATGTATACGTGCACATATGTGTGTACTAAACTGACAACTAGCATTTTACTAGAGAAAATGGTCTTTTTTCTGTGCACTCTCAACTTGTAACATTACCTAACTCGTCACCTCTTTATTATTGTAAAGCATTCATGTACAAACTATACATTTGTTCTGCGATCATCCATTATATTTAAATAAAATGCTTATTAACTAATGACCGGTATGTTAAAATTGTTGAATCATAAATACAAAACTTATAATCTTCTTGGTCCTCATGCTTATGTGTACATATATGTGTATATATTCACATGTATGTGTGCACATATGTGTGTACTAGACTGACAACTAGCATTTTACTAGAGATAATGGTCATTTTCTGTTCACTCTCGACTTGTAACATTACCTAACTCGTCATCTCTCTATTATTGTAAAGCATTCATGTACAACTTATACATTTGTTGTTCGATCATCCATTTATATTTGAATAAAATACTTATTAACTAACGACCGTTATGTTAAAATTGTTGAATTAGAAATACAAAACTTATAATCTTCTTGGTCCTCATGCTTATGCGTACATATATATATATATATCTGTATGTGTGTGTGTATGTAAGTATATATATATGTACGTATATATATGTATATGGATTTGTATTTATATATTTTTTTCATGCTTCCTTAAAATGACACTTTTGAACATTTGCCGAAACAAGCGATTCATATATTATTTCCTGGCATCAATAATTGCGAAGTTTTATGTCATGTACATGTAAACTGTCAAAAGTGTTTTCACCCCACAATGAAAATGCATCGTCCATGAATTTGCGTTATCTCTTATAATTATCATTACATGTATTGTCAAATGTAGATTAAGCAAGATTAGGAGTACATTGCCCTCAATCATATCTTTTCGACTAGTGACACGAGTTTTTTCAATACTCGTGTGTGTGTATCATCTAAGTGTATTAATTATAAGATATTTAAAAACCAATGATTGTAATATTGTACAATCTCTATTGGAAATAAAGTTTTTTTCTTTCTTTTCTTTTTTTCTTTCTTTCTTGTTGGGACTTGTTTTGGACTTTGTTTCGTCCTTGTTTTTGGCCTTACCTTACCAGGCCTTACCTTAACTGGCCTTACCTTAACTGGCCTTACCTTACCAGGCCTTACCTTAACTGGCCTTACCTTACCCGGCCTTACCTACCAGGCCTTACCTTAACCGGCCTTACCTTGCCTGGCCTTACTTCCCCAAAACACTCTCACGTGCCTCCGGAACTCACCATCACTCACCGGACCCCCGCCGGCACGGAGTGCCCACCTAGAGAAGATCTTCCAGTCACGATCCCGCCAGTCCGACGGGCGTTCTCCAAATAAAAAGACAGAGCTGAGTTTCCTCGCCTTATTACCCTTCTCTCATGGTTTGCAAATACTTATCGATGCACGTTTAGCGTTTGGCCATACCCACGGCTAAACCTAACAATTATATGAGATTTCTAAACTTCTGTTTACTAGTTCATGCTTGAAGGTTGAAGAGCAAGAAGTAAAAAAAAGATCACCAGTTTAATGTTCTAGTTTGCTGGTTAAAGGTTGAGAATTTGATTGATTTTAAATTGAACAAGGTTGGTATTCCGTGATAAGGCAGGGTCACCAGACGCCCGGGAAGGCATCAAAAATTATATGAATTGATATGGCCACTTACTCAGAAGGAGTTTAGCACGGTGTTCGGACGCAATATTTCAAGCGTCAAATAATCAAACGAGAAACAATAAAAACCACAATACAACCATCACTCGGGGAGAATGAGAGAACAGACTATCTCGCCTTAGGGTTTATTGGTGTTGAGGTTAAACGCCGAAGTGCGAGGCTTGATTCTTGGTTCGTGAGACGTTCTTGGGGAGAGTCCGAGGCGGTTGAAGAACTTCAGACGATGCGTTCAGCTCAGGCTTGTGGAAGCGTGTACTGGAGTGTGAAGTTGAGGATGGTGTAAGTGTGGGAGGTTTCCGACACTAAGTGGGTCGGCAATTGAGTGATGAGTATGGGAATAGCTACCGGTTGGGAAAACTCGGTAAGAATGGAGGCTCTCGACCCAATAGTCTCAACTGGAGATTTTAGCGGCTTAGCTGCAGGGATGCAGGCCTTCCAGTTTAGTAAGTTTGGAGAGGAGGATAAACTTGGAGGAGGTAAGCTCCTTGATTTCTTAATGCAGAGTGGCTGCAATTAAGGGGTTAGGGTTTGGCTCCATAACGTGTTTGTGAGTACATGGAATGTGTGGTCCAGTAGATCATATGCTCCCTCTGGGGCCCAAGCACTACACTCAGGAGAATCTAATACGTGAATGACGACTCTGCCTGGAAAGCCGGCCTTATATACGCTGTGAGCGCTTGCGAAATGGTTCTGCGCAGTGTTTTCAAACGGAAGTGACGGACGGAAACGTGATCGGCAAATATTTTCGATACACATTTTTGGCAAAATTTTGGGTTTATGGAATGAATTCGGTCTTGTAAATTTATAAAAATAATTACATTTGTATAATAAAATTTTAGGATGTTAGTTTTAATATTTGTGAAATTAGGCTGAAGTATGGCAGAGGGCGTTCACTACAGATTTTCAGTGTAAAATTTCTCATTGCGTGAAATTTTTTGAATGTATCACGAATAGACGTGTGCACGATAGTGAAATTTAGTCTTTAGGAAGTGTTTATGAGAAAATAATTATATCGAAAGCAGTTAAAAGTTAAAACATCGTTCAATGTGGATCTATTAATGTTTTGCTGAAATAAAGAAAAATGTCAGCAGTGGAAACTGATCAAATGAAAGATGGGTGGTGCTCAAATGCACAGATTTTAATTCTCCGTCAATGAAATAAGAAAATGCACATTGATTATAGATTGAGTCTGTTTAGTCTTTTTTTACCATAAGTGTTATGATTTACTTTATTACAACTAATCAGCTGCATTAATTAATAGCATAAAATCCATAATGCTGACATAGCCGGGTGAGTTGAATAAAATTATGGGAATATACATCGTCCTGGTTGTAATGAATTTCTCAAAAATAATTTTTGTGTGTGTTGAATATATATGATCAGAAATATTTCACAAAATATAAATAAAACAAAATTCATATAAATCTGTAATAAAAAAAATTCGAGGATGGTGAACAAAATGCTTTCATGCTTACAGGTGGAGGTTCATACCATAATGTATCTCCTTTGTTTTGTGCGCAGCCCCTTTAACAAGAGGACTCAACTACCCGTATTAACGGGCCCAACGGCCCACATATTTACCGAGCACCCATCTGGGGCCTGGTAACGCTACAAGTTAAGATAATTAAACGTTTAAGCGGAGCGTCAATAGCAGGAGTCTCACCTGAAGATCTTCGAAAACAATGTTCAGGTGAACACGTTTCACTGTAGCCGGCTGTCAAGGACCCAAGGGCCCACGGTAGCGAGGGCAGAATGCCGAGTCACGCGCAGCACACAAGAGGAACGTGTGCCCGCGATCACGGCCGTATCCAATTTGCCGTGGCAGCCTCCGGTTGCCACGCACATCAGCTTGCTCGAATCCTTCGCTATGGCTTAGGACTCGTACAAGAAGATCAGACGAACGTTTTAGTGTTAACGTTTACATTTTTCGTCGTAGACGTGAGGGCCCCCGCCATTGCTACGCTTAGTGGTAAAATTATCAGCGTAATTAATTTTTAGGCTTATTATATGGAGCACAGCCCCTGCCCCTTATTGCGGAAGGCTTTTTGTGCCTTATAAAATCCGCAAAAGACCTCAGCGTTTGAGCAATGGCTGGAATCTCGACCGTTTCTACTGTCCTTGTAAAAAAAATATCGTCCAAAAAATTTGTCTCCTTGTATTTAAATTCGAACTGCTGATTCCGGAATAAAAATAAACAGAATGAGTATCTAAACGCGGCATTAGAAAGTTAAAATAGTGAGTACAGGAAACAATCGTTGTACTCCTGCTTTTCTGTTTGTCGCTCATGTTAACGCTTACAGCAACTGATGCGTTTGAAGTTTAAGTTCCTTCAATTTCATTCATCAATTGTTACCAGTAAACTGGCCGCCAATATTAGGACGTCAGATTTGAAATTGTGAGTTCTCTGCATAGCTATCGTGTAATGGGATACAATTTGTGTGGGTACAATTTTCGTGAAATAGTTAACCGTACATGTCTCAATCTCGATAAGCAGAGCTATATTTTCAGCATTTTATTCGTTGAAACATACGAATCTTTTATTAAAATTCTCTAAACCAAAGGTCAACGGTCGGTTTTACAGTCAAGTCGGTCTTACAAGTCGGTTTTACAGCCAGAGAGATCGGCTCCTAACCGTGGTTGAGTGGTTAAGAGCACGCGCCCTTCACGGGAAGGTGTCGGTGGTTTGAATCCCAACCGTGCAGCCCGGTGATTCTCCCCATTAGGAAAAAGGAGAACTTAGCCACTATTCCCCACTCTACCCAGGTGTCGGAAATGGGTACCGGCTTGACCGGGTGTAACCGTCCTTGTGTCCTGGTGTTAGAAGGCATTTGAAAAATCGATGTACAAGATGATAGGTATCAGGCTTGATTGGAATAAAGTATCCTTTTCATTAACAAGGCAGCGAAGCATCTGAAGCAAAAAATGTAAAGTCAGAATATGTCGTAAATTAGAAATAGTGTAATTTTTACATAATATTCAAGAAAATACATTCAAGTTTCGACTACAATGCTGCTCTGGATTGCATGCAGCAACGCCATTGTTTCGCCTTAGATCACTGCAGCAACGAGAGCCAGTTAGCATATTTATCTCTTTCCACAAACACTCTGCAACGGTTAGAAGAGCCCTTGAATAGAACAAACTGCCACCACCAGCGACCTAAAGCGGCCCATAGACGATCAGTTTAATTGTCAATATCATTGACTCAATATATTGATATATATATCATTGACTCAATATATTGATGATATTTTTTTCCACTAAGTCAATTAATTGACGGTCGTCAATCAAGCCCACAGACGATCAACTGAATTGTCAATATTCATTATTGTCAATTATATTGACAATAAAATTGATCGTCTATGGGACGCTTAACATCAATCGTGATGTAATAGTTAAGATACCTGACACCACCCGAAATTTTGAGTTATATTTCTGGCTGAAAGTGGAAAAATAATCCAGCATGGCGTGAAGCGGCCCATAGACGATCAATTTTATTGTCAATATAATTGACAATGATGAATATTGACAATTTAATTGTTCGTCTGTGTGCTTGATTGACGACCGTCAAATAATTGACTTAGTGGGCAAAAATCTCGTCAATATATTGAGTCAATGATATTGACAATTAAATTGATCATCTATGGACCGCTTAAGGTGTACAAATGAAACTAGAGTAAATGAGCGGCCTGTTGGTGCGCCAGGTGAGAAGCACGTACTCGTGATGGATGTGGGTGGACGAAAGATGGATGGAAAAAATGCAGTGAGTGGAAGACATGAAAGAAAGAGTACCACATTGAGATAAAATACAAATTCAGTCATGTGAAGTATGGGTATTGGGTGCTGCGTGATTTATAGAGAACCCTAGACCGTAACTAAAGATAAGATTATTAGTTAGTTTAAGCCTCCCTATCCGCAACAAAGGCTATCCAAAGAGAGGAAGGAAGAAGGCACCATTTAGTATAGAGTTAAGGAAATGCGGAATCTATGCAGAAAGGGCACATAAACAGCAAGCTAAGAAAGAAGATCATGAAACATGAAAAAGTTGAAGAAGAAAGTAGTAGGTGCTGAAAAGCAAGACAGCTGTGAACCGAAAAAAGATGGTCCGTAACAAAACAAAAACCTATTCTATTTTAACAAAAAGAAAGCCTACCTAACCTTTAGCTCAGGCCCTTACATAGTCCCCCTGGGAGCGCTAATTCCCATAAACACAATAGTTGTATCCCCCTGAGGCCTGAGGGGGACCGTAACTAAAGCTTTTGTTACAAAGTTTGTATAATGATGTTTGTACGTATCACCTTTATTGGAAATAAACCGGTTTTCTTTTTTCATTCTTCCTTACTGCCGCCTGCCTAGACGTTCAAGCTGAGCTAGCGCCTTGCTTAAAGGTTCACACAAACCAGGTCCTCAAAAAGGTTTACTGAGAATAGACTCCTTGCATATTATTATTATTATTATTATTATTATTATATAAGAAAGTTTTAGCCTCCCTTAACCACGACAAAGGTGTTCCAAGAGAGGAAAGATGAAGGCACCATTTAGTATGGAGTTGAGGGAACGCAGAATCTATGCACAAGGTGCACAGAAACAGTAAGCTAGGAAAGAAGTTCATGAAACAAGAAAAAAGTTGAAGAAGAAAGTAGTAGGTGCTGAAAAACAGGACAGCAGTGAAACGAAAAAAGATGGTCCGTAACAAAACAAAAACCTATTTTATTACAACAAAAAGGAAGCCTACCAAACCTTTAGCTCGGGCCCTCACATGGTTCCCCTGGGAGCGCTAATTCCCATAGATACAGTAGTTGTATCCCCCTGAGGGGAGACTCCTTGCATAATAATGCCCTAAATGCTACCAATTAAATAAACTTATAAAAAATATACTTTATTGTATCAAATATGTCTTTACCGAGTAATTTTTAATGAACACTTTTAGACCTTCGAACAATGAGATACTTGAAATTAATTAACAGTACCTGTAATAACAAGAGACGGATAACCGGCAAGTAATTTCTTCTAGTGCAACAGCGTAGTTAACTGCAGTACAAATTGTATAAAACTAGATTGAGTACTTGGACGCGCAATAAAACCCCCACATCGAACAACAGACAACTAGTTTACACGGTATTTTACCCACAGGAGAATAAGCAAACCTAGTTTTATTTCAATAATAAGTAGGGTAACGTTTAGTTTTTTAAAGCACCACCTGATGTTCAATAACCAGCAGATAACTAATTAGATGCCTTGTGTGAACAGTGAAAATTGGCGTTTAATGATTTATGACTGATTGATTGCGCAACAAAAATTTGAATTCACGTTCAACTATACCAAAGAATCTCATTTCCCTAATGCCGCAATAAAAAATTCAAAATTTGAACAACTCAAACGCCAAATTCAAAGTGAAGGCTAGTAGCTAACCATGCTCAGCGCAATTTATTCACGAGATTAGACTAACTACACAAAGTTCCAAATACCACATGCAAAACAGCTCATGGGTAGGGATCTCAGAACAAATTAACGACAGATCTGAGCGCTTTGCCGGCATGCATGAGATCAAAAGCCTCATTAATTCCGGTGAGTGGCTTGGTGAACGTGACAAACTCGTCAACCATGAGCTTCTTCTCCTGGTAGTCGCTGATGAGTCGCGGCATGCTAGAGCGGGACTTCCAGCCCCCAAAGGCAGAGCCTCTCCACACGCGGCCTGTGACCAGCTGGAACGGGCGTGTGCTGATCTCCTGACCAGCTGCAGCAACGCCTATGATGACGCTCTCACCCCAGCCCTTGTGGCACGACTCCAGAGCAGCCCTCATTGTGGCAACATTACCGATACACTCGAACGTGTAGTCGCAACCCCCATCAGTCATCTCTACTATGGCCTCTGTGACAGACTTGTCCAGCTTCTTGGGGTTGACAAACTCGGTCACTCCAAATGCTTTGGCGACTTCAAATTTGCTTTCGTTAACGTCAACACCGATTATACGAGCAGCTTTCTGTGCTCTGCATCCAATTGCCACAGCTAAACCTACAGCGCCCAGGCCCCAGATCGCGCACGTTGAACCTTCCTCAACCTTGGCAGTGTTGATGGCTGCTCCGTAGCCTGTGCTGATGCCACAGCCGAGGAGGCACACCTTGTCCAAAGGCACTGAATCGGGCACCTTAGCAACAGAGATCTCTGCGACGACGGTGTACTGGCTGAAGGTGGAGCAGCCCATGAAGTGGTAAATGACTTGCCCCTTGCAGGAAAAGCGAGACGTGCCATCTGGCATTACGCCTTTGCCTTGGGTAGCACGGATCTTGCCGCACAAATTGGTCTTGGGAGACTTGCAAAACTTGCACTCGCCACACTCCGGGATGTACAGAGGGATGACGTGGTCACCTGAAAGGGGATTGACGATGTAGACACCCACCAATAAAAATGACTCGATCACTAGACTTAGATGACGGACATTTCCATGACCACATCACCATCATTCACTGGCTTCAGAGCTAAAGCATAATAAATTTCATGGACACAACATGATGAAACATTTGTCAGACTCAAGGGAAAAACAATTGCCAGATATAATCACTATTATTACCATTTCAATCCAAAACTATATAGCCATAACAGAGACATTCTCAAGAGAGCGATGAGAAGGGATCATTTTAGGACAGACTATACAAAATGAGGAATCTATGCCCCAAGTGTACAGTCACATAAGGTACTCAGCACATAAAAAATGCCAGTCACAAAGGAAAAATAAGAAAAGACAATGAAGAGGTAGCAAAGATAGCATGAAAACAGATAAGCAAAGTGGCCATAAAAGGTGCAAATTCCGGAGGCCTATCTGTAGCTGAAGTAACCTAACAGCACCTATCTGATATTGTGAGATTAGATGGCATGTATTTGAGAGACCGAAGAGTGGGTGACCAGTCACTGAAATATATTATATTATGTAAAAATTAGAAAGGAACATAACTAGATGAATAAAAACTTCATACAGGGTTTGCACTGTATATCAAACGATAAACGAAGCAAAATTTGATTTCACTGTTCAATACATTATTATATATTCCACTGCTATATTTTAGAATATCAAACCTATCAACAGTAATTGTAATGAAAACGATATGAACACAAAATAAAAACCGAACACTATTAAGACATACCCTGTACAATGAATGACAATGCTATGTAACTCCACAGCACAGTATATTAAAGCCATTAAACAAGGAGGCGCAAAGTCCTATCCCTTTCAAGTGTTGATAAATAATTCAAATATTATTACAGTGAACATCCTATGAGGAATGATGGTATTGTAATCAAAAACTCAGATACTGAACCCAAGACGTAAAAAAAAACATGACTTTACCTGGCTTTACAGATCACAATATCAGATACTAAACCGAAGGCCTATGAAAAAAAACATTACCTGGCTGTACAGAGGTAACTCCAGGGCCAACACTCTCGACAATGCCTCCACCTTCGTGGCCCAGAACAGAAGGGAAGACGCCTTCAGGATCGTGGCCATCTAGAGTATAGGCATCTGTGTGGCACACACCTGATGCTAGCACCTGCAGCAAAGCCAGGACATCAGAAAATTGCTCAAGTGAATGATCCAAAAGACTACTTTGAGTTTCTCTAAAATGTTTACCTCTGTATAAATAGGTAATGTTTTACTAGGTCACATGATTTCTTCAAATGAATGATCCAAAAGACTACCTTGAATTTCTCTAACATGTATACCTGTATATAAATGAGTTAAGTATTATTGGGTTACATGATATCCTGTACTCCTGACGCAATTTATAATATTCTCTGAACTCTTGGGTGAATGAAAATAAATCAATTAACCTGATTGGAAACTAAAAATGAGACTGTATAGGATCTATCAAGATTTAGGCATGTTCAACAAAAACGAGTAACAGAGAAATACTATACAAGGTAATGGAACAACTCTGTAAATTAACTAGCTCCTCAGCTTTATTAATTTCATTTTTAGCCAAATAATTCAACCATGAAGCACTACACATTCTTCAAAAGGCGAGTCTAAACCGCAATTCTAATTTCAAATTAGAAACAGAAAGTAATCGCACTAACAACTGAAACCATTCATTTGCATAGCTACTAACTACACAACAATGGAGTACACCTCATGAGCAATCAAGTTGGCTTGTGATTAACACCAAGACATTATAAGATGACAAGAAGGTAAAGATTTCAGGTATAACAATGAAATGCCAAATTACACCAGCACTTCCAGGTGCCAAAGAAGCCTACCTAATCTGTCCAATTTCAGTTTTGCAGAATCCATGAGGTCTTTTAGATATTTTCACGTCAAAACAGAGTTACTATAATTTTAAGGCATCAAAATTCAAAAACAATGCTCATACCATCATCCCCTCCTCATAGTAAAAAATTAAAGAGAGAAGAATGCAGATAAAAATGAACTGTTGACCCACTAGATCATTAAAATATTCATCAACCATTCTACAAAAAGAAGAATAAGAAAACTTAGCCACATCTGAATTCAAAATTAACACCAAAAATGAACTGCCACAGATGCTGCCACTGCAACAGGTGACAAGGAGTTGTTGAGTCTACATGGTTACACCATCAGAGCACTCGTGCTGACTAAACCAAGCCAACCAACCTTGATCCGAACTTCTCCCTGCTTTGGTGGAGCAACTTCAATGTCCTCAATGACAAGAGGCTTCTTAGCTTCCCATGCCACTGCAGCCTTGCACTTGATCACCTGAACAAAATATACAAGGTACATTCAAAATAGAAAAAAAGTTGGTAAGAAACTAAATTGTTTACTGAAGTTCTTGTCCCCTCATTAACACATGCAATAATTACAGATCAAAATGCATATAATAAATCGTTAGAACATTACTTTGTAAAGGTTTATTTTTTATTTTGCATGTAAAAATATCTATCCAGAACACAAATAAAAGACTTAAGTCATACAAAGTAAACAATAGTGTAATTTGAAAACAATTTTGATTAAAATTCACAGAATACCATAAAAAATACTTGCATATTAAAAACAAAACTTACAAAATTTCTTTTAGATCAATTTGGTGCTTTTAAAGGCAAAAATTCAAATTAGAAAATAACTTTCTCCACAATTATTTTAGTATTAGTGTAGAGAAATTATGAATAATTATTTTAAAGTAAGTACAATTATTTTTTAATACTTTATGATCTTAAACCAAATAGATGCAATATTATGACAACAGTGGCAATCCTATTCTGTATTTTAACCTACAAGAGATAAGTATTTTCCATTAGCATTACCTAGTTTGAATAACTTCTTAGGTTTGATTTTCTGAACACTTCAAAACACAAGTACATTATTAAAAAAAAATGCACATAATCAGTACATAAATTGACAGGCTGAATAACACTGAAACACTTGCAGTGACTTACAATAGTGTGTCTAACTTCTGACGGCTTCAATTTATAGTACTCACTTGTCCTTCAGTAGACATGGTGTAATAGCAGCTCAATGAATATGAGAACCTCAACTACCTGGAAAAAATCCTTTGTTAGCTCAAAAGACTTACATTTAAAATTGAATACAATTTACCTCATTATATTAGTCTACCTTGGATGAAAATTGCTTATGCATCAATGAAAAACAAATAAATGAGACATATTTTTCACATACAAAAATAAATTCTAATTTATATATTCTTTGTCATTTATGATACTTTTGTCTTTAGTACAAGCTCGATAGAAAATAACTTGGCTTGCTCAACAAGTTAAAAATTATAGTTAGGTAGTATTTTCTCAATGTTGTAAAATCTTGCTAATACATATCTATCAATTTTCTTAAGAAATAAAACTTTCTAGATTTATAAAACACTCTAAATTTTCTGTTTTCATATTTTGTTGAATTATATTGGTTGTTTCTATACTCGTTTAGAAGTTTTAACTTGAAATATTTAGGTATCTTAAAATCTTTGATTTTTATACATTGCTGTCTTATTTTACAACTGTTATTTCTTTACAGCAAGTCAAAAAAATTTCTCACAATCAGATTCACGTCTTTATTAGGGCTACATATAGATAAGCTTCAAGCTGAGTTGTTCCAACACATGCTCTATAGAAGTATGAATTTTTCAAAATATTTTTTTCTTACTAATTAACCTTTAACGCCCACATTTTTATACTCATATTACCGTTATCACAACCGCTATCACTAAACCGACATGGGCATTGGGTAGTCACTCTTATCAAGATGTGGAAGGAACTGCCACTTGGCAGTGAAGTTCAAAGGACACATTAGGGAACAAGTCTCGCTGAGCGGCAAAGCCGCTCAGCAAGAATGAAAATATAGATTATAACTGGAATTTGATGCTGATTCCGAATCTGCAATTTGTTTTGACCGCTCTCGATTCTTTCGATTTTTTGTGATTTTTTTCAATTTTAAATTTTTATACATTTTTAATGTTTTTTTTTGGCCTGCACCACCTCATGATCCGAACTCTGCAATTCTCAACCCAAACTGGTTGGACTTGGCATACTTTGGCTTGCACCACCTCATGATCCGAACTCTGTCATTCTCAACCCAACCTGGTCGGACTTGGCATACTTTGACCTGCACCACCTCATGATCCGAACTCTGCCATTCTCGACCCAACATGGTCAGACCGTGCCTTGAAGACCTGAGTACCGGATAGGACCGGGTTCGCCCAACCTGTACGGACATGGCATTCTTTGAGCACCACCTCAGTTGTTGCTAGCCGCCTTTCCAAAAAAAAATTTAAAAAAATCGAAAAAATTGAAAGCAGTCAAAACAAATTGCATATTCGGAATCAGCATCAAATTCCTGTTATAATCGATATTTTCATTCTCGCTGAGCGGCTTCGCCGCTCAGCAAGACTTGAGCCCACATTAGTGAACAAATTGAATAAGAAATACAATATATTATTGTTATTTTTGAAAGAGGACGTGGCGGGTATCCTCAACTGTACCTTGTGTCCGGGAGCTGAACTCCTGTCACAGTGCAATTGATATTGTGACCGTACAGTCTACTTGGGCGTTAAAGGGTTAAGCTGGATTACACCTTTTTTATAGGACACAATAGAACAAAAAAAAAGGTTTAGGTTTATCATTGTTAAAAATTTTATTACTAACCACAAATAACCAAACACTCATAGTTCTTTTAATAACTAAAATTGTTTTAACCAAGCTCCCATCCTAACTTGCATATACTGTAATGTCGTTGCATTAACTTCTTACCAAATTGTGGCTTTTCCTCAAAAAATCCAAAATCGAATGAAATGAAAACAATGTATGCCCTAACCTTCAAATTCAATTATCATTCAAAACATGGGTAAATCTGAAGGAGATGACAGTTGTTGATTTTGGAAATTTCGATGCCTTAGCATAGTTAATTAGATCGAAATAAACAAGTTTTCTTCTATGCACTTTTTGTCTCAAATGAGTATTTTATTAGTTATAGCGGTAAATGACTTACCGCAACTCCAGTCTTTGAAGCGGAAATAAATTCTTTGATCCAGTTGTATGGCAATACTGCAATGGCGTCTCGCTTCCAGCGCTCTGTCTTGAAAGACGAAACCAAACCTACCGCTATACCTCGTTAAATACTCATTTGAGGAAAAAAGTGTATAGAATAAAAGTTGTTTATTTCGATGTTATTACCATGTTTCAAGCAACAAAAATTCGAAAATCGATGAGTAGCTGTTTATTCGAGCGCATTCGTCATCAATGACAAAACTAAACTTACCGCTATAAATCGTAAAATACTCATTTGAGACGAAAAAAGAATAGAAGAAAACTTGGTTATTTTGATTCAATTAATTAGGTTCAGGCACCAAAAAGTGGAAAATCGACAACTGTCATCTCCTTCAGATTTACCAAAACATGCTCCTTACTTAAGTTTTCACGATTGAATATGTTGCCTATTTCCCTCCTGAATAAATTCATTCAAGGCATCATTGAATGGATTATTAAAGTTTTACTGGTATTTACCATAATTACCCAAAACAAAGAAAGTATTAATTCAGAAAGTGTTCATTTTTTGTGATTAATAGTGCAGTTAAAAATATATTTTCCTCAATGAAACAGGCTTCCAACTACCTAATAGACACTAGTGCTTGCCAATATATGCATAAGAAATTAATGAAAGTCTTCATTCAAGCTCCTGGATAAAATACCATTTAATGATAATCCAGCATTCTTTCCCAATTTTTTAATTTTCATTAAACCTTTTACTGAGCATGTTGTACTTCCATGCTATGATGCATATGTAATACATATTTTGAATACCATATTATATGTTGTTTGGCCATAACTTCAAGGATTAGCTAAAGCAGTGTAACTAAAATTATTCCTAGATAATTTCGGTAGCAAACATCGCTGATACCGCATAGGTAGCGTATATGGTACAGTTTTCTCAGCCACGTTTTTACAAAAATTAACTTTGGTACAAATTTAGTTCAACATTGAAAATACACTCTGCAGTGACGGGTTTCAATTTCATGCAAGTGGGGTATACAGTTGAAACGTAACTCAATTGGCGTCATTTTCAGCCTATATGCGAGGGTAGCAATGATTGCATTGAAGTATAAAACATGTATTGCAGTCTAAACTACTTAAGGGAAGCATTTTGGGGGCATCTGAGTCCAAAGGTTGATTCTCCCGATTTTTGTTTTTATTGCTTTAAATGAGTTAGAGACATGTCCCCGAATGTCTGTAAAAATATCAGGAACCCACCCCAGAGCTAACGTCCCTCCCGGGGGGGGGAGGGCATCCCTCTTACGGACCTTTTTTTTCATTTTTGAACCTAAAGCAATGAAATTTGATATACTGATAGGAAATGCAATTTTGAATCATTTATCATGAATGACAAAATGTGATTTTCTTGAAAAGAAAACGGGAAATCATAGAAAACGACATTTTTGTGGGGGTTTTCTAAATGCTTCTCCTCCTACAGTTTTTGAGCTACAGTAATGATTTTGGTCAATATTGAATATAATGTTGTCAACGAATTTCATAATTTTGTAGGTATAGATGTGTAGTATAGTCGATTATAAGATGTTTTACATGAATGACATTTTGCCCGGCGATGCGTTATTTTCGAAGTATTCAACTTTGAAGCTGGCTTGTGCGCGCCATGGAAGCACGCGGGGCTAGCGTAATTTAATTAATACCGGAAGCTAACCCCCTATTACAAACGTAAAGAGGTTGGGTCGTGAGGGGTAGGCACAGTTATTTTAGTGAAAATTATAAATAAAGGTTTCGAGTGACGTTTGTTTACTTCGACGCCAAGGTGGCTGCCGCCATGGCGCCAACCGGCTGAAGATGGCGGCAGCCATCTTCAAGTCGATGTAAACAAACGTTGTTAGAAAGCTTTATTTATAATTTCCTCTAAAAGAACTGTTGCTACCCCTCACGACCCAACCTCTTTACGTTTGTAATAGGGGTTAGCTTCCATTTTCATTGCTAAAACGATGGCTGTTTTTGCGTTAAAAGTGCCATTCAGGAGCGCCGTTCGTATAACTTCAAACTTAAATAACTCGAAAACTAAGCATTTCCGGGCACATTGTCATTCGTGTAAAACGTTTTAAAATCGACTATATTACCCATCTATACCTACGAAACTATGAAATTCGTTGACAACATTATATTCAATATTGACCATGATTTTGGTATCATTGAATGCAGAATAACGTGGACAAAAAAAAAAAAAAAAAAATCTGAAATTTTCAATTTTTTTCCATTTCATTTTTTTATATATTTCATCATTCATATTCCTCATCCCCATCCGAATATTTTTTTTATTATTGAATTTAGAGCAATGAAATTTGGTATCCTGATAGGAAATACAATTTAGAATCATTTATCATTTATGACAAAATGCGATTTTCTTGAAAAGAAAATGGGAAATCATAGAAAACGACATTTGGGGGGGGGGGGGGTTTCTAAATGCTTTTTCTCTGATAGTTTTTGAGCTACAGTAATGATTTTGGTATCATTGGATGCAGAATAACGTGGACATTCCAAAAACTTGAATGCTTTTCCTCAAATTTCCAATATAAAAATTTAAAAAATTAAAAAGAAAAAAAATCAAAATATTCTCAAGAAAATTCAAATTTATGACGTCATAACTTTGAAACAAGAATGAATTTTGAAAAACTTCTCAATACATTGTAAAGCCCTTGTTTTTCTGCATCCAATGATACCAAAATCATCACTGTAGCTCAAAAACTGTAGGAGGAGAAGCATTTTTTTTCTTAAAAATAGGTTTTATAAGAGAAGTAACTTATCAAGACGATTGTCGTTATAACTCCGAAGTTTACAAAGCTAGAGCAATGCGGTTTGTTGCATTTGAAAGTGACATGTTTGCTCTATCGAACTTATGGGGGCATTTCCAAATTTTTTTCTGTAAAGCTTTCCGTGGACTTTTTACCCTAAAAGTATAACTTTTGCTCTGACCCTTACAAAAAAATTCATATAAATTCTGAAAAAAAATAAATCAAAAATCCCCCCATATGTTTGATAGAGCATAAGTTTGACTTTCAAATGCAACAAACCGCATTGCTCTAGCTTTGTAAATTTCGAAGATATAATGAATAATGTATGTATATATAAAATTAATTTTTTTAAATAAATAATTTTCTATGCCCTGGGGAAAAATTTTTTACAAACAAAAGTTGTTACAAATGTGGAGATCTAGTAGTCTGCAAATTTTCATAGACATAAGTCCAATAGAAAAAAAGTTTCAGTTTTTTGGAAATGGTTCCCTTAACTACGCTTGGAGTTCAAATAAACCAAAAATAATACCGTAAAAGGAAACCAGATTACTCTGAAAATAGAACCTATACGGTTGTGAATTATTCATTTTTAATTTATCTGACGTCTGTTCACGTCTGATTTTGATTGCTTTTGCCAGTGACCCCCGTGCCAGTGGCGCATCCTAATTTCCTGAAGTCCTTTTACTCCTTTACCGGCCGGTTCCGATTTTAGGGTAAAAATTACGTCATGGATCTGGTACAACATGCTCAGTAAAAGGTTAAATGAAAATTCAAGTTCAAGTTCAATCAAAAGGATACTTTATTTCAATTAAGCCTGATACACATCATTTTGGACAATATTTTTTCGAATGCCATACAACCAACACCAGCAGGACGCAATGACGGTTACCCGACCCCCGGTCAATTCGGGGGAGAGAAAGGGAGAGTAAGACCTATGATTAGAATATGTGGAGATAGCATGGTGAAGAATGTTGATAGGTTCGTATGTATGAGTGACAGTAGTAGATGTACGAGCATGAGAGGGAAAGGAGTGGAGGAGATTTGTAGGCATGCTGAGGTGATAGATGGAGTGGATGAAGGAATGGTTGTACTGCAAGGAGGTGGCAATGGGTTGCTTGAATGTGGGAGAGAACGTACGGTGAATGCAATTAGGAAAGTTGTTGATAGGGCGCGGAAGAAGAATGTTAGAGTGGCGGTGACTAGCCTCCTAAGAAGGCCTGCGTGTGATGAGGAGTATGAAAGGGTGCGAAAGGAGGTGAATAGTGAGTTGCATGAAAGGATTATGAGTATGAAAGCTGAGAGTGTGAGAAAGCGTGAGCTGGGTTCCAGCTTCCTTGACATGGATAGCGTGATCCAGGATGGGTGTTTTCTTGGAGATGGAGTCCATCTTACAAAAGAAGGTGAGATGAAACTCTCCAAGAAATATATCCGGTGGATCAGGGCTACTCATGTCATAATGGAAGGTGGAACTGGCTGAATGAAAATCCGTCAGAGCAAAAGTTAGGAACGTCTGGAATTGTCCAATTGTTTTGTAAGGTTTGGAAGTATAAATGTGCGTGGATGGAATGCAGGAAAGTTAGATGACCTCGTAGTAGAATTTGAGAATGGAAAATTGGATTGTGTTGGTGTAGTAGAGACCCAAATGCGTGATAGAGTCAGTTTAACATGTAAGGAGAATGAGTATCATATGATAGGAAAAGAACGTGTAAATTGGCAAAAAAGAGGTGGTGGAGTTGGTTTGATTGTAAAGAATGCTCTAAATTGAAAATTAGAGGAACTTCCTGTTGGAAATGAACCTGAAAGTGAAGATTTGTTAACAATTAAGTGTAAAAGAATGCATGCCAAAGAATGTATTGTTGTGATTGTATGTTATATGACAACTGATGGGATTTTAGCTCATGAAGAGAATGTAAAAAAGTATGAAATATTAACAAGGATTGTACGAGAACACTGCAGGTGCCCTCTGATTGTGATGGGTGTCATGAATGGCCATGTTGGTATACTTGGTGAGCCGGTGAATGCAAATGGACAAAAATTGATAGATTTTTGTGATGAGAATGAACTTGAAAACCTGAATGTAACAATAGGAAATGGCTTGCATACATGGCAAAGCAGGGAATGGAAAACTGCAATTGACTATATGATTGTGAATAGTAGAGCAAGAGAGTGTGTCAATGAAATGTTTGTAGATGAAGATGATTTTGATATTGATAGTGACCATAAAATGCTTGTGCTTGAATATAACTGGGGTAGAAAGGAGTCAGTGCAAAAGGTCATTAGTGTGAAAGAAAGTTGGCAGATAAAAAAGGCAAACTGGGAAGAATTTAAGAATGAATTGAGTAGGTATAACTGGAACAGGTGTGGAAATGTAAATGACCTAAATGGTGAGATTGCAAGAACCTTGTATGATGTGGCACAGCAAAAGATTGGTAGAATAAAATGTAGGAAAGGGACAGGGAATGCCAGGTGGTTTGCAAGCGAGATAGAGGAAGAACGAATGAGAAGAAAGACTTTAAATAAGAAACAACGCAGTATGAGGAAAATGTATGAAAGAAACAGAATTACTGAGGATGAATGGCAGAGTGCATGGAATGAGTACAAGGACCAGCAGAAGAAAGTAAGGAGAATGATTAATGAGCCTAGAGTTAAAGAGGAGAGACACCAAGTTGAAAATCTAAGAAAGAAAGGTCCGGATGGAATAAAAGATTGGTATAAGTTCATACAAAGTAATGATAGGAGTAGTGAAGTTCAAGTTGATGAATTAGTAGTTAATGGTTGCAGTGTGCAAGATAGGATGCAAATGGTGAAAGCAGTTGAAGAATACTGGGAGGACATTGGTGGAATGAATGAGCAGGTTACAGATGATGCACTCATAAATTTTCTGATTGATGAACGTGAACTGCAAATGGAAGACGAAATCACTTGTGAAGAGATTGCAAGTTTTTGAAGAAAGTGAAAAATGGAAAGGCATGTGGCCCTGATAAGATCCCATATGAGTTCTATAAATGTGGAGGAGAGAGTGTGGTCAGTATGTTGAAATGTTTATTTGATGAGATATGGAAGAGTGAAAAAGTACCGGATGACTGGAACAAGTGTAATGTAGTTCTGTTGCATAAGGGTGGACATAAGAGTATGAAAGAACTTAAAAATTACAGACCAATTGCACTGATTGATACTGTATGTAAGATATTTTGTGGTATTTTGAATGAGAGAATGAAAAATTTGGTTGAGGAATTAGGAGTCCTAGGTGAAGAACAGAATGGTTTTAGGCAGGATAGACGTGGGGAAGATAATCTGTTTGTAGTGAGTGAAATAATTGAGCGAATGAGGAAGGATGATAAGAAGGTGTATTTAGCATTCCTGGATATTGAAAAAGCGTATGACAGAGTGGATCGAGTTAGGCTCTTTGAAGTTTTTGAGAAAAGTTGGGTTTAGCAGAAAAATAGTAAAAATTGTACAAAGTCTGTATGAGAACACAAGCGCTATATACAGGTTAGGAAATTTGGAAACGGGGCAAGTGAGGAGTGTTAGAGGAGTGAGACAGGGCTGTACTCTGTCTCCCCTGTTGTTTGGATTGTACACAGAAGAATTAGCAGTTCGACTGAGAAGGAGTGGCTTAGGACTGAAAATTGGTAATGAGAGACTGAGCTGTTTATTGTATGCTGATGATGTGGCTGTGGTTAGTGAATGTGGACATGAACTGCAAAGGATGCTTGACATTGTGAACGGATATAGTACAGATTTCAAGATGAACTTCGGTGCCGACAAAAGCAAGGTTATGGTTATAAATAGTGATGAGACTGATAGAGACAGACTGTGGAATATTGGAGAAATCAGAATAGGTAGAAAAAAAGAATACAAATATCTAGGTTGTATGATAAGTGAAGATGGATGCACTAGAACTAAGGGTGAGAAAGTGGCAAAAGCTATGCAGTGGAGTGGACGATTAAGTAGCGTGGCCAGATACAGAGCAAACAAGTATGAATGTGTGAGAGGAATGTGGAAGTATGTTGCTGTACCTAGTGTCATGTATAGTATGAGTGCTCTTGCATGGAATGGAAGTGATCTTGAAAAGCTGGATGTAATACAAAATAAGGTAGGACGGTTAGCATTGGGTGCTCCAAAATGGACAGCTACAGAAGCCATTAGAGGTGACCTTGGGTGGAGCCTATTTTCAGAAAGAATGATGAAAGCGGTGCTGAATTATAAGGTGAGAATTGAAAGAATGCAGAATAGCAGATGGGTAAAGCGAATTTTTGAATGGAATCTGAGTGTAAGCTATTGGGAGAAAGTGTGTTGGGGGCATGCAAGGAAGCTTAGTATGCAAAAGATTATTCATGTTAGAATTGGGAGACCTGTGGATGACTGGAGTTTAATAAATCCTGGAGGTGTAGGGCCTGAGTGGGACTGCAAGAGGTGGAAGAAAGAGATTGAGAGGCAAACAAAAGAGTATGGATTGAATAAGTGGAGGCTTAGCATGGTGCGGAAGCCTACACTTGACTGGTATATGAAAAAAGAAGCACCTAAGTTTGAGATGTTCTATGATGGTAGTTTTGGAAGTCAACTCTTGTTTGCTGTGAGATGTAAGTCATTGAGTGTGAACAGACGTACATGGAGGTGGAATGAGAATAATAACAGATTATGTCGGCAGTGTATTAGTGGAGTGGAGGAAACAATTGAGCATTTTGTGCTGGAATGTAGTAAGTATGAGCAAGAGAGAGAAAGTTTTATGAATGTGGTGCTTGAGCAGTATGGAGAGAATGAGTGGTATGCCAGATGTGCTGAAGATGATTGCGGTATGAGCTGTCTTGCTGGATTGGATCAGGAGTGTAATTTGAGTATCATTGAAGCTATGAAAATGTTTCTTGTGCGTGCCTGGAGTAAGAGACAATGACTGGAATGAGCCAGTCAGGTAGATGGTCAGTAATGACCCAATATGCCTGGGGATGGTGTTTTGACACACTGGCTATCCCAGTGATGCCATCCAATGGCAGCTTGTGACAAGGATTGGTAGATCCTGAGTAGTTTAGTGGACAAGTCTGGTACCAGGCGCTGAACTCTTTGTGTGATAACTGTGGAGGGAATTGTAGGCCGTTACAAAGGCCCCGACGCTGTCGGCCCTCAATTTCAAGTTCAAGTTCAAGTTTCATGATTTTAGTAGAATCGGTCAGTGGGGGATTTGCGGCCGAGTTCTCCCTTTGCCCAACAGGCAGGAACACCGAGCAGCACTTCATAGATTCAAACTGCCGACTGCAGCCGACACCTTTCCGTGATGAGTGCTTTTTAATCACTCAGCTACAGTGACCTTATTCCGAAACGTTTTTTGATTAGAAAAAAAGTTTCGAACCGATAACAGTTGAGAACTTGAGAGTTATTAAATGTTTCAAAAAATATTTGGAGCACAAGTACGTGTAAAATTGACAATAATGTAAAGCTATAATCTACAGAGAAAAAACAATAGAGAAATTACATTTCGTTACAAATTGGAAGTTTAAATAAGACAAAAAACCGAAAACGTTTTATTGATTGTATTCTGCTTATTATTACTTATATATTTCCTTATTTGGTTCAATTTTTTTTAATTGCTTAATGATCCTGAGCTCATTGCATTCAAGGTCTTCACTGGGTTTAATGAATCTAGCTGTCAGCAAGTCATTCACATACCAAATTAATTACCACTGGTGTAAATAAAGTAGTTTTTCTCATAATGAAAACTTTAGGAGTAAGCAATTATTATATTCTTTTACGTTTGAATCTGTTTCTGGAAATTTACAGCTGGGGGTTACACCACTAAAAATCTGGTATTTTCTGAAAGTGGTTCTTTTAATCTGATTGACGTGGCACAGTGGCTAAGGGATCGGCCTTGTATGCTGGAGACGAGGGTTCGTATCCCGGCGCTGGCGCGGCGATTTTCCCCGTTGGGTATGAAGGAAAGCTCAAGCACAATACCCCACTCAACCCAGGCGTCGGAAATGGGTACCGGCTTTACGGGGGAACCGTCATGGTGTCCTATATATAGTGTTAGATATAAGACATTTGAAAAACTAATGCTCAAGATCATATGTATCAGGCTTGATTGGATATAAAGCATCCCAAAGATGCCGATGTATATGTTTATGTTTGAAGTTATAACTCTTTTTTGGTGTTATTGGATATTTGAAACAATTCATTTCATTTTTACAACCTTTTTTAGTGTTTTAATTTTCATATATGCGCGAAAATAACAGTCAAGGTGGGGATTAAGCTGGTTGATCCATCGACAGATCATTGTAAGTCTTCTGGAATGAAATTGATGTAAAACAAAATCTGTATATTTGCACTGAAGTGGACACACAAAATACAATCCTATAACTAATTTTAAAAGTACTAAACTATTAGATATGTCCTAATACACAATGTAGTAGTCAGTACTTGAACGACAGAAGGAAGAACAAAAAATGTACTCTTTAATTTATGCTACTCAAAGCTTTAAAAGACATAATGGAGGAGGCAAATGCAAAAAAATTGGGATATTGATCTCGGATGACTTAATGGAGAAATCATAATCTAACATTTTCAAGTCAGTTCTACGATTTAAGCGGCACTGATATTGAAAATAATGAATCGATATAAATGGTTTGTAAACGAGTACACTCATCAGCAATTTGAAACGAATTTTCGGACGTTCAGACAATGTAAACACATAAAGAAAAGTGTACATAAATCAAGGCGATCATGCTCTTACAAGACAAATCATTAAAATAACATGCGTACATAATGCCAACATGTAGTATTTTGATAAATGAAGAAAAAGAGATTCGATGAAAAGAAAATACATTAAGGAATAAATCATAGCACGGACGGACTATAAATCGAAATTCGCTAAGGGATAATTATATGGATGGACCCGAATACGACCTATGAAAACTAGGTGGACGTAAAAATAAGAAGCTACGGTGGAATCACAATGATATATGTACGCGGAAAGAACTTACGATGCGGGTGGTCAAAAATATGTTAGATTATAACTTAGGAGTATAATTCAATAGTTCAAAAGCTGTTGGGGCTATTGGATTTGAAAAAGTATTAATATCATAAAATAATTACATCTAAACAATTGGCTTTCACAACAGTATGAATGAATGATCGGTCGCAGAAATTGCTACCGAATGAAAGTAATTTAAATACAGCTTATTATTTTTATAAGGGTTATTATGATGTATTCTGTACATCACAAATCTTGTAAAAAAAATGATGTAGCGCATTCTGTTTTGCTGACAACATGGAAGACGATAACACATGCGAAATCCTTAAAATTAATAATATGAGTATAACAAGAAGCTTTAAATTTAAGTGAGACGATCAAAGCCAAACGTTAAAATTCAAACCAACGCAAATGCACCTGCATGGAATTTACGACATCATTACGGCACTGACAATTTGCATCTCAATTAAGGGAAAAGTGGAACAAGTAATCTCGGAGCTGAAGACGACTTTTAGAACCAGGAAAAATGTTGAAGTTGGTGATTGGAAAACATTTAGAACCAGGGAAAATATTGAAGTTGCTGTTTAGAAGAACGCTTAGAACCAGGGGAAAATGTTGAAGTTGGTCCTTAGAAGAGCTTGACGACAGTTCTGATGACCTTGCCGTATCTCATGAGGTCAAAACCTTCATTAATCTCGCTGAGCGGTTTCGTGAAAGTGACAAACTGGTCAACCGGGATCGTCTTCTCCTGATAATCATTGACGAGACGCGCCATGCTGGAGCGTGACTTCCAACCTGCAAAAAGAAACCTTTTTGTAGCAAATATCTTTATGAACTGTTTCACGAGTACAACCATCTTGTAAAAATATTTTTCCATCTTCTAAATCTAAAGTATGGAAGTAGGGGATTGAAGTGCAAACTTAGTGAGTACAAGAGTTAATTTTCTAACTACTTCAACAATTTTCCCTTTTTTAGTTTAATTGTTTTTTATGCGCCGATTTTCCTCGTTTTACTCGTAAAATAAATTAATTTTCCTCACCATGCTTCCAAGAACACCGGCTACTATCTCTGGATTGCTAAGCTCATGTGTCCATGTAAATAGACATTATATAATATGTTGTATAATAGATGCTCAAATGAATGTCCACCGTCTTATTTTTGTTATGAGCGTTTATAAGCCTCTTCAAACATGAATCAAAATCACCTAGGGAATGTTCGCTTAATGTGCCTTTCCTCATTGTTTTATTCAGCCAATACGATGGTTTGCGTCGCAATTAAGGATCCCTATGTTTGGAAATATTAGAATATCAATGTTGTAGCACATTTTATGTTTCAGCGTCATTGAAAAATAAACTGTTTCTCAATGTCCACTGATCGACTCTCTTTCGAAAAATAAAATATGAGGAAACTCTAATCAAATATCGGCGAAAGTTCTCCAGGACACGTCTAAAAACTAGAAAAAAGAAAGAAAGAAAGAAAAACGATTTATTTCCAATAGAGATGGTACAAAAGTACCATCATTGGCTTTTAAAATATCTTAAAATTAAAATTTAAGGAATAAAATCATAGCACGGACGGACTATAAATCGAAATTTGCTAAGGGATAATTTTATGGATGGACCCGAATACGACCTATGAAAACACATTGTAATGACAAAAAACAATTTCAAAATTTTTCATGATGAAATCCTCGCTTTTTCTAGTATCTTTCATCCAAATTAAAACTTTCTTCAACACTGGTGACCTGAACATAATTTCACCACGAATCACAGCCTTTCACAGGGGCGAAAATGCGTGAAGATTATGTGGGATCTTTTCCAGATAAGCCCCGCTACTAAAACATCACATAAGTTCACCCTCTTGTAACTTACGAAATAAAGCACCTATCGAATTCAAATTGTAATTGAAACGAAAAATTAAAACACTCTTTCGTTTGAAAGTAAGTTGAAATCGATAGGTGTAGTTTTTCGAAAGTTACAAGTGGGTGAATTTATGTGTTATGACAGCGCACGAGTCGGATAGGTAGATCCAAAAATTAATGTAGTTTACAAAAAAAACTTTCCGTACCGTCTACGGTAAGGAAAAAAGAATGTTTCAATCTTTCGTTTCGGGGTAATTTGAAATTGATAGGTGCATTATTTCGAAAGTTACAAGTGGGTGAACTTTTGTGTTGCATCATTAGTGGCGGGGCTTATCTGGAACAGATCCGATTATGTGTTCCCGTCGTCCCGTCTCACCTCCGAACAGAGAGCCTGTCCAGCGCCTGCCAGTCAAAAAATTGATGGGCAGCACACTGACTTCTTGGTCGTCTGCTGCCACGCCTATGACCACCGCCACTCCCAGCGCCTGTAAAGGTCAACGTTATTTAAGGGCCATATGGGTACCACTCGGTAAATTGCTCATTCACGTACCGGTATAAATGATAGTAATTTCGGGTTTCGCTACTTTTTAAAAAAAAATCAATGTTATCATACGAGGTGAAATATCGCGCAATTATATTTTTCGTCGAGAGCTCAAAGTCTAGTCACCCCCAGAAACAGTTAATGAATCTGGTACGGGAAGACACTGCTTCCACAAGGTTTATTCAAATGAAATAAATGTACGAGGAGTTCGTGAGACTCGAACTCAGGACTAGAGATCACTGCGCCAACACGCTATCGACTGCGCTATCGATCACCCTAAAAAGGTAATCGAAGCACACCGAAAGCAATGTTTGGCACAGTGAAAGCAGGCGCACTGTCCTGACAGATATATTTTATTCCCATATGTATCGAGAGCTCAAAGTCTAGTCACCCCCAGAAACAGTTAATGAATCTGGATATCATATTGTTTAGGAAAAACGGGTCAATATTGGGAGTCACCCTATGAACTGAACGATTTAAAAATAGGTAAACACATATGTTGACCCTCAGATAAGTCAAGATTATCTCATACTAACCTCAACTTCATACAGAGAAAAATAATAGTCCCAGGTATTTCCAGTAATTCGTAACTTGAATCTAGCATCGTATCAGTTCAATAACTGAAAGTAATGTTCAACTGTGAAGTTGACGTTCGCGTAAAATGTTGTACGACTCGAAGCTTTTCCGTGAAGGTGTCGGCAGTTTGAATCCCGGGGCTGCGCGGTGATTTCTCCCCGTAGGGTAAAGGGAGACCTCAAGCAGAATTCCCCACTCTACCCAGGTGTCGGAAATGGGTACCGGCTTGACCGGGGGTAACCGTCATTGCATCTTGGTGGTTTTTTTATAAGGCATTTGAAAAACCAATGTACAATATGTATCAGACTTGATTGAATGGAATAAAGAATCCTTTGTCACCAACCTTGACGACCGAGTGTTCAGATTTTAGAATGTGTGACATTCGGTCAGAATGTGTGATATTCACCCTCGTGCTATAAAATAATGAAGAAGTTAATAACTGAAACGATGTCACTTTAAGCGAGATATACAAGAAATATGAACCTCCAAATTAATGAACCAATAACCAATAGCAGTTTCCTCACAGATCGCCCACACACTAATCACATCGAGGAGGCATGTATCAAGCACTTTTATCGCAGACAGTCATTAGTACAATAATTATATACAAAAGTAAAGAGTGTCTGGGCGAGAAAGAGAGATCTATTTTGAATGCACCAGTATCCAGTTGGCTGTTCTCTTGACTTAAGGACTAGTTACCAGAGACTACCATGATAAAATGCTTTGTGCTCAAATGATCTCAATATTCAGTACCCGGTGCTACTATAGCGTGAAGTTTACCGCCATATATCGGCTACTCAGGTGCAGTTTGAGGTGCGCAAATGAAGTGTTTATCGCTAAATTCAATTCCTGGAAATAAGTAATATCCATTAGTAACCTAACCGAACCTAACCTAACCTAGCCTCACGCTATAGTACTAACTAGAGGTAGATCTCATGCCGTGGTGTGCTAGACCTTACGCTATAGCAGCACCCAGTACGTATCCTTCTTTAATTAATCAACACACCGGATGAACAGACTCAAAAGCAGCTCGCATGGTCTTCACGTTGCCAATGCATTCGAAAGTGTAGTCGCAGCCTCCGTCTGTCATCTCCTTGAGCAGCTCAGCAATGGGCTTTTCGACTTTGTTGGGGTTGACGAACTCCGTAAGTCCAAATTCTCTAGCTGAAAAATGAAGGAAAAAGAGAAATTTTTTAACTAGAGATTCAGTTACGTAACGACAAGCTACGCAACAGAGATGACAAAGAAAGGAAAAATGAAAAGCAGTATATTACCAACAGAGCTGATGCACAAAGTTTAATGTAAGATTGCGGTTTAGCTATATACAGTTTATCACAAAGGCTCATAGTTTGTGGACATGTCAATACGATACATGATAACCATGTCAAAGATGGAAAGCAGAACGACGCATAAAGGGAAGGAGGGGGGGACATCGTACCAATGTGGATTCAACATCACAATTCCACGTACCAATGTGGATTCAACATCACAATTCCACGTACCCATGTGGAATTTGGCTTCGTTGGTGTCAATGCCGATGATGCGAGCAGCCTTTTGTGCCTTGCAGCCCACGGCCACCGCCAGACCGATGCCTCCCAAGCCCCAGATGGCGCACGTCGACCCTTCCTCTACCTGCCGACATACTTCGTATTATACTTCACAAGCCACTGTCATCTGTCATGTTCAACGTGTTTAATTAAATATCATTAGGAATATCTTTTCTGCTAAGCAGTTTAACTATGAAGGTTATAGCAGAGAAGAACTTTAAAATCATTTTAATGAAACGTTTCAAGCCTCAGCTCATCATCAATCATATCTGCAAGTACAAAATATACATGCATTGAAAATATACATCATTTGTCGTGTTTTTATTCAATGCATGTATATTTTGTACTTGCAGATATGACTGATGATGAGCTGAGGCTTGAAACGTTTCGTTAAAATGATTTTAAAGTTCTTCTTTGCTATAACCTTCATAATTAAACATCATCTTGTATGTTGAATTAAATAAAGTGATATGCGCTACCTGCTCACACACATATTATACTGTATCTTCTTCTACATGTGATTATTTCGTATCATACTTCCTCTACCTGTGATTAAGCCGTATTTCGTATCATACTTCCTCTACCTGTGATTAAGCCGTATTTCGTATCATATTTCATCCACCTGTGATTAAGCCGTATTTCGTATCATACTTCATCCACCTGTGATTAAGCCATATTTCGTATCATACTTCACAAGTTGTGCTACTGCCATCCGGCATGGTCAATTTAACAAAGTGCTAAGAGCTACCTGATCATTCACAGGCTATATTGCATCTTACTTAACATCTGGTACTTACTGTTCAAGAGAAAGACCAGCTACTTTTGGGCATTTCCTTGCGTCGCATAGAGACACGTGTTTCTTCTAATAAGAGCTCTTTGTTGACATCATCAGTATAAAAAGTAGTGAGCCGAAGGGTGGGAAAGAGGGAACTATTTTTGAACGCACAATAATGAGATTAGTTGTTCTCTTGATTGACGGAAGAGTTGCCAGGGCTTATCGTACTACGATAATTTGTGTCTAAACTATCAGTAATTTAGCACGCATTCTTTTTTCAAGTGTACTTTCAGATTAGTGCCACTCCCCGAGGGAAGAGAACGTTTTTAGAGCGTATTATTATGCATTGTTACCAAGATATTATTATTATGCATTGTTACCAAGATATTATTATTATGTATTGCTACCAAGATATTATTATTATGCATTGCTATCAAGATATTATTATTATGTATTGCTACCAAGATATTATTATGTATTGCTACCAAGATATTATTATGTATTGCTACCAAGATATTATTATTATGCATTGCTACCAAGATATTATTATTATGCATTGCTACCAAGATATTATTATTATGCATTGCTATCAAGATATTATTATTATGTATTGCTACCAAGATATTATTATGTATTGCTACCAAGATATTATTATTATGCATTGCTACCAAGATATTATTATGTATTGCTACCAAGATATTATTATGTATTGCTACCAAGATACGGGCTCTAGAGGTGTGTCCTATGGTGTCTAAATGTCATCGGAACAAAAGTGGACAGATGTGTTGAAGTGAAACTTATTCTTACGTATTTCTACCACGATATTGCCCGTCCGTCTCTTGATTTGTGTCTTAGGCGTCTAAATATTATCTAAACAAAACTGGACAGATGTACTGAAGTGGAGTCGATTCTAATGTACTTCTACCAAGAAATAATTCTTATGGAGAAATTCTCTTGTATTTCTCTTATTTCCTATTCTAAAGCCCTCGGCCCTTACCTGCGCAGTGTTGATGGCAGCTCCGTAGCCCGTGCTGATGCCGCAGCCCAAAAGGCAAGCCTTGTCCAGAGGCACGTTGTCTGGGATCTGGAAGTGAAAATTAAATTTTCGTTATTCTGAAGACGCTGCCTGTTTTTTTCCCTACGTCTAACTAACTCCCGAGTTTAATCTGAGTTTTCTTCATTCATATTAGTACAGTAACAATTCCAGTTATTTGTTTATTTTTTTGTTTTGGATCTGCAAAATAAGTCGCCGCACTAAATTATTCTCGACAATAATAGCTCATTATAATGAAATTCGCTCATTATCGGTGTAATAAAGCGGCAAATCAGCTCCTGAATGTATCCTACGTTCTCACGCAATATAAATGCACTTTAGAATACTGGCTCTATAATAAGTATAATGAAATTATAAGTCCTGTTTTTGACATGCATGCGTTCTTCTCAATCTAAAAATCAGCAAAATCATGCGCTGTGCCATACAGAAACAATACCATACTAAGTCCTTATAAAGTTCAGACAAGTTTTCGGCAACCTCGCATACTTAACTAAAATAAACGGTATCATTATTTAAAAAAACCTCACAGTAGAAGATGACGCTTTTTCAATTCATGCCCGAAACCACTACTTATTAATTCACTAATTTCATTTAAATAATTTAACAAGCGAAACAAATGAAATTAAATTTTATATGTTTTCCGACATGAATTTGCCTGTGATGACTGTACAGAATTGATAATGTGTGGTATTTATAGCATTATTTATACATAACAACGCGTTGTCAAGATTTAACGAAATTAAATTTTAAAAAATGTTGCCATACCTTAGCAACGCATATCTCAGAAACGACAGTGTACTGGCTGAAGGTTGAGCAGCCCATGTAGTGGTAGAGGGTCTTGCCCCTGCACGTGAACCTGGAAGTGCCCTCGAAGAGAACGCCTTTTGAGAACACGTAATCTGTTTTCTCACACATGTTTGTCCTGGGAGAGCGGCAGAACTTGCACTCGCCGCACTCGGGCACGTACAGAGGGATGACGTGGTCGCCTGTAATGGAAAAACACGAGCTGCCAGGACGTATTTGGTCTTCCGACCATGAAGAACAGAACTTGATGAATGGAAATGCGCGATCTGTATTTAGGAACAAGTGACGTGGATGTAGAAATACTTTTACTTGGCTACAAAGTGACGTCTGCTGTTGTACTCCATAAAAAGTCCAACTTGAGACATGGAAATGAGTGTTGTGCTTCATAAAACAAATGTCATAAGTGTAGAAAAACTCGTGCTTGGCTACAAAGTCACATTTAGTCTTCAATTCCATGAAAAACAGAACCCAAGACACCGAAATGAGCGGTAGGCTTCACGAAACAAATGCCAGAAACGTGGGAAAAATTTGTCCTGGGCTACAAAGTAACATTAGGTCTCGCAATCCATTGAAAACAAAAATAGAGACCCGGAAATGCGTGGTCTACTTTAAAGTAAAGATGTTATATGAGGGTAAAAATAACCGCGATACGGATTCATCAGCAACTCACCTGGTAGCAGGGTGGTGACACCGGGCCCCACACTCTCCACCACACCGGCGCCCTCGTGGCCCAGGATGACCGGGAACGTCGCTGTGATGCCGCTCGGGCCGAGACCGTTCAGAGAGGACGCGTCTGTGCGGCACAGGCCAGTGGCCATTATCTGCAACAGGATATATGTTTAGTGATCGCTTCATTATTGCAATTCAGAGATTATTGCAATTCAGAGATCATTGCAATTCAGAGGTCATTGCAATTCAGCGATGATTGAAATATTATTTCATATGTAATTATTGCACATTGGTTAAATTTACCTTGGTCTCTAAAGTTGCGCCATTATGCCCAATGAGAATATTTTAATACTGCCTCAGACGAGGAGAAGAAATCGAAAAAGTGACTGCCCACAAAATGCTCACCTTGATGCGAACTTCCCCTTTCTTCGGTGGCGCGACCTCTACTTCCTCTATGACCAGGGGCTGCTGCGGCTTCCAGGCGACGGCGGCTTTGCAACGAATCACCTGATAATTCAAAAGCTGGTGAATTTTGAGTTTCACCAGAGCATTGCAATTCAACAGTTCAACTTTCAAAAGTTCACAGTTTTAGTTGCTGAATTATTTGATAATTAACAAATGTATGACTTTTTAGTTTCACTATAGGATTGCTTGAATTACCATCCAACAGTTCACTGACTAAGAGTTCACAGTTTTAATCATCGAATAACCTGATAATTAAAAATTAAGAGAATTCTGAGTTTCACTAGACGACTAGGCTACTGGAATTGCAATTCTACAGTTTACTGTTTAGTATACAGTTTTATATATTGAACAGTTCACGATTGAATGTGAGAGTTCACACACAATTGATTTGCAATTTAATTGCTTTCAAAACATCTGTTGCAGTTAAATTGTAAAAATAAAAGTAATGATGGTGATAATTTTAATAATAATCATAGTAGTCGCGCCAAATGAACTGTAACTGGCTGGGTTCTGAAATAAAAACTTTATCTTCAAAATCCTTCCCAGAAGCGATCAGGCTTCCCCGTTAGCTACAAACTGGCAACTTCGGAGACAAAGTGAAATGTCTTTAGATAACTACAATTAAATAACTATAGATAAATACAAATAGATAGCTATAGATAACTAAATACAAATAACTATAGATGAATACAAACAAATAACCATAGATAACTACAAAAAAATAACTATAGATAAATACAAATAGATAGCTATAGATAACTACAAATAAATAACTATAGATAACTACAAATAAATAACTATAGATAAATATAAACAAATAACTATAGATAAATATAAACAAATAACTATAGATAAATACAAATAAATGGCTATAGATAAATACAAACAAATAACTATAGATAAATACAAATAGATAGTTATAGATAACTACAAACAAATAATTATAGATGAATACAAATGAATAACTATGGATGAATGCAAATTAATAACTATGGATGAATGCAAATTAATAACTATGGATGAATACAAACAAATAATTATAGATAACTACAAATAAATAACTTTATCCACCAGAAAACAACAATAAGTGTCTCATAAGTAGCTCGCTGCTCGCATTATATTTTAAAAACCAATTATGGTACTTTTGTACCATCTCTATTGGAAATAAAATGTTTTTCTTTCTTTCTTTTTTTCTTTTCTGTGTCATGGTTGCACGCCAGCACTTACTTGTCCTGCTGTAGACATGACTGCAGTTGATTAACGAAGCGGACGAGCAAAGTGTAAAATTTGTTACTCCTTCACTCGCAGAAATGACCTGGGAAGAAAGGAAGAAATTATTTAGCCAAGATGAGAAAACATGGTTTCCGTAAAGATGCCCACAGTAGTTACAGTAGAAAAAATGTTATAGCTTTTCGTTCTAGAACTTTGATGAAGAAATTAAAATTTTTTTAGTACGCTAACGGCGGTTAGACTAACAGATTACTGGCCAACTGACTGATAGTAAACTAGCAAAATGATTAAATGACAATCTAGGAAAAACCGATTCAGGAACTGGAAACACTGTAGTCGTTTCAAACAAGCTTGCTAACCCAAATGTTGTACGACATTTAATACGCGATCTCTTCGTTATTATAGATGTAAATGAGTAGAAATTGTAGCTTCGTGTTGATAATGGATTCTCTGCATTATTATGGAAGTAATTGAACCGAAATTGGTGCTTCGAAAAAGTGAAAATACAAAAGTGATATTTTTATATTGTAAATGGAAACACAAGAGTTTGTACTTTCATTTGGAGTATTCATATTCACCCTAAACCTGGCAGCAGCCAACCTCATCCCCCTACAGGAAATTGTACTATAATTGTTGACGGCTATTCTAGCATATAGCCTTCGCTCTCAAGGAACAGTACGTAAAATGACGCCATTGCTCGATTTCACCACCATTGCTCACTTATTATTACATCTCTTTATATTTAATTAGCGCTGCTGATGACGTTCGTTTCCAATTCCGTGCCAATTTAGTTCATTTTTCCTGCCGGGCGCTGAATACGGGTTCCACTTCGCACGTTCCACTACAGTTTTTCAATACAGGTTCACCGCGGCCGAGTAGTCAAGAGCGAGTCCTTCACGGGATGATGAGGGCAGTTCGAATCCCGGCAGTGACGCCTGGTGTTTCTCCCCATTGGGAAAAGGAGAACTCAGCCACAATTCCCCACTTCACCCAGGTGTTGGAAATGGGTACCGGGTCGGCCGGGGGTAACCGTCATTGCGTCCTGGTGTTAGTTTTAAGGCATTTGATAAACCAATGTACAAGTTTCCAATATCAGGCTTGATTAGAATAAAAGATCTTTTTTTACAGCTACGTCTACCTTTTCCCTCCGCACCCAAGTGACAACTGGGCACCGGCACCACACGAACTCGCCGGCACGCTCTCGGCTCCTCCCACTCAGCAACGCTGGACTCGGCGCCCTGGCAACCTGTAATCAAGGTCATGGGAGCGAGTTTTTATGCAGATTTCGCATCTTGGAGTCAAGCAGCGAAGTGGCTATTCTGTCTGCAATTTGCTCAGCTTGAATGTATCTGGCCTTCGGTATTTCTCACGTTTTTACGTTCTGATCGTAGTAACTTCTTGAGGTTGATTAGAATTTCTTGTCAGAGCTCTGATAATATATGTGATGGAAGTATCTGCAAATATCTGCAAAAAGTATTAGTCGTTGGCGCCTTACAAACATCTATTATCACAACACATACTACCATTGTGCGTTCAACTTCTGTGACGCACTTCACGGCAGCGACTTCAACGCTGTTCATCTGAAACATTTGTATATGTAAACTAGATGGGAGTTTTCATCGCAGACAAAATCAAGAACACGAGATACGAAGGATTCAGTCCAAGTCAAATATGCTTATCTTACAGATCTATTTTCTAATTTAATGAGATTGTGTTCTGTATTATATGTAACTTTGATAGTGTGCAGCTAACCTTTTTGTTAGCAATTATAAACTGCATTGAAAATTTTGGTAATCTCTTTAATAGCAACCCCTTTGTTGCATGCTTGTTGACCTCTGAAAGATGTCAACATCTTCCAAGGATAATATACAAGTATTATTACAATAATATTCATTCCAGCGTGTCCGTGTGAAGTTAGCATCTACTATTATAGGTGTCACTGTAACATGAGACTGCGTCTCTCAAGGTATTTTTACCAACGTTTCATCCTATTAGTTTTGATCAATACCATTTATTTTTATAATTAGTATCAGTGTTTAATTCATATTTGTTATCGTTAGTATTTTTATTTTTATCATTAATATTTCTGAGGCTGCTCAAACTTAGAATAAACTGAATCACAAAAAAACATTGATATATTTTTCCACCTATTCATCTACCACTGACAACGTGAATAAGTCGAATTTCATTGTGTATTAACTAAGTAAGAACCGTTACATGACGACCTTTGTTAGGACCGTAAAATTAACACTCCTTAGTCGGACTATCATTAAGAATTTAAAGACGAAGAATACAGCACGGATAGGAATCATTTTTAATAGAATTTAGCGAAACTAAATTTTAAAAAATCTTTAATTAGTCAATTTTAAACGTTTCGGAGACCAGCTCCATCTTCAGTAAGTCTGAAAACATAAAAAAAACAAAATTGGTTACTTCATGACAACAGTAAGAAAAAGTGACAAAGTGATCAGTACGAGAAAAAAAAAACAATTATACAAAAATTTCTAAAGGATATGAACTATTGGCATTATTCAAAGGTGGCTTCTCTTTTGCAATGTGAAGGGATTCTAAAATGCGCAAATCTAACTCGTTAGGAGCAGAACATAAAATAGAAAAATTGTCCTCGGAAATACGGCTGCTACACTGTTCGGTATGAAGGCGGATTGATGAATGAGGAGGTTGAGCTAAAGGTCTACCGGTACGAAAGCTAACTCCGCGGTGCTGGGCAATCCTAACGTAAAAAGGCAGCGTCGTCATGCCGACGTAGCCAGACGTACACTGTACGCAACTAAATTTATATACCAGGGATGCCCGCATCCGCTTAGGAATCCTATCTTTGTACCGAAAGAAAGAACCAACTCGCAGCAGATTCACAGTAATTACATTTAATTTCACCGCAGGAAAGTGGTGTTTAAAAAGGTTTTCAATATCCCGGGACATCTTGCTCGTAAAATCGCCAAAATATGGAAATACACAGTAGAGCTGTTGCACAGAATCGGCGACATCATTAATACCGGAATATTTCTTTGCTAAAAATTTTTTAATATGCGCATGAACAATAGAGGAAGGGAATCCGTTTTTACAAAAAAATGATACTAAAAAATTAAATTCAGCATGAAGATCCACAAAACTAGAACAAATGTTATAAGCACGATTTAACAATGTTTTAACGGCATTAATTTTAAATCTATAGTTACAGTTGCTGTAGAAACTTATGCCCAATCCAGTAAAAGTAGCTTTACGAAAAACTGAAGTAGTGAAAGCTGTACCTGCTCGAGTAATTTTTGAGTCCAAAAAAGATAACGAGCCACCATTTTCAATTTCGATTGTAAATTTTATTGACGAGTGTTTCTCATTTAAATAGTCCCTGAACATTTGAGCATGACTTGGATCACGAAACAACAAAAACGTGTCATCAATGTAACGGCGATAAAATTCTGGTTTAAATTCTACAGGACAATCGGCCAGCCATTTTTGTTCCCAGTGACACATGAAAATATTTGCAAATGTGGGTCCTAACGGAAGACCCATGCCCAGGCCTTCGATTTGCTTATACATATTACCAGCAAACACAAATATAGAGTTCATAACAGACAGTTCGAGAAGCGTCTTAAAATAAGATTTGCCTAGGCCTAAAACTGTATCAGTAGGCAGAGCAAACAAGGAATTTATAATTATTTCGATAGTTTCTGCAAGTGGAATATTTGTGAATAAGCTTTCAATATCAAATGAAGCCATAGTCACTTTATCAGCATTTCGACACGATGTGATCTGTTTAACAAATTGAGTTGAGTTATCAAGAGTATATTCATTTACAGTCAAAGGGTTTAACACAGGTACTAGAAATCGTGCTAAGTTAAAACTAGGCGTATTCATTGCAGCAAAAATAGGACGAAATTGAAATTTAGATGGAAAGTCTAATTTATGGATTTTCGGCAAACCATACAGGACTCCCGGACGTGAACCTGACACATACAACTTCGAGTACAGTTCAGCAGACAAAACCTTCAGATTTTTAAGCTTGCGTAAAAAATTATTAATTTTATCCTCAATTTGAAGAATGGTTTTTTCCCATGGCTCAGTAATAAGTTTAAACTTCGATGGATCAGAAATTAGGGATTGAACTTTATCAGTGTATACACATTTGTCAAGAATAACTATTCCCCTTCCTTTATCGGGCCTACACACAACCACCCTCTCGTTGCTTCCTAATTCCTTCAAAGCAGCAATATCATGTTTCTGAAACACAGCCGAGAAAATTTTGTGGGGTTTGAAACTATAGAAATACCGATAGGCAATGGACCTTAAATCTTGTAAAAATCTTGTGCGGTCGGTACATGGCAGTTTTTTACTAGAATGGGCAAGCTTCTCGTATGATAAAAAATATTTGAAGAAGTCTAATTTAAAAATCGGTAAGCAGAAGTCCAGGCCAAACGCAAGTAAAAATTTTGTTCGTTCAGATAAAGTTATTGCACTAAAGTTGAAAATCACAGAGTTAGGATCACAGGGGTTGACATCATATTGCACACCTAAATTTTCCATCTTCTTCTCGTGAGTCCTGAGTGTAGCCGCCTTGAACTTGTCATCTTCTGACTGCCGGAAACTACGAACACAAAAGGCGTCGAAGTGAGAAAAGAAAGCGCAAACTTCAGCTTCCGCAGTGGCCACTTTCTCAGTCAACCCACGTAACATGGATTTCTTATGATTAAGCTCATTGACAAGATTTAAGGTCCATTGCCTATCGGTATTTCTATAGTTTCAAACCCCACAAAATTTTCTCGGCTGTGTTTCAGAAACGTGATATTGCTGCTTTGAAGGAATTAGGAAGCAACGAGAGGGTGGTTGTGTGTAGGCCCGATAAAGGAAGGGGAATAGTTATTCTTGACAAATGTGTATACACTGATAAAGTTCAATCCCTAATTTCTGATCCATCGAAGTTTAAACTTATTACTGAGCCATGGGAAAAAACCATTCTTCAAATTGAGGATAAAATTAATAATTTTTTACGCAAGCTTAAAAATCTGAAGGTTTTGTCTGCTGAACTGTACTCGAAGTTGTATGTGTCAGGTTCACGTCCGGGAGTCCTGTATGGTTTGCCGAAAATCCATAAATTAGACTTTCCATCTAAATTTCAATTTCGTCCTATTTTTGCTGCAATGAATACGCCTAGTTTTAACTTAGCACGATTTCTAGTACCTGTGTTAAACCCTTTGACTGTAAATGAATATACTCTTGATAACTCAACTCAATTTGTTAAACAGATCACATCGTGTCGAAATGCTGATAAAGTGACTATGGCTTCATTTGATATTGAAAGCTTATTCACAAATATTCCACTTGCAGAAACTATCGAAATAATTATAAATTCCTTGTTTGCTCTGCCTACTGATACAGTTTTAGGCCTAGGCAAATCTTATTTTAAGACGCTTCTCGAACTGTCTGTTATGAACTCTATATTTGTGTTTGCTGGTAATATGTATAAGCAAATCGAAGGCCTGGGCATGGGTCTTCCGTTAGGACCCACATTTGCAAATATTTTCATGTGTCACTGGGAACAAAAATGGCTGGCCGATTGTCCTGTAGAATTTAAACCAGAATTTTATCGCCGTTACATTGATGACACGTTTTTGTTGTTTCGTGATCCAAGTCATGCTCAAATGTTCAGGGACTATTTAAATGAGAAACACTCGTCAATAAAATTTACAATCGAAATTGAAAATGGTGGCTCGTTATCTTTTTTTGGACTCAAAAATTACTCGAGCAGGTACAGCTTTCACTACTTCAGTTTTTCGTAAAGCTACTTTTACTGGATTGGGCATAAGTTTCTACAGCAACTGTAACTATAGATTTAAAATTAATGCCGTTAAAACATTGTTAAATCGTGCTTATAACATTTGTTCTAGTTTTGTGGATCTTCATGCTGAATTTAATTTTTTAGTATCATTTTTTTGTAAAAACGGATTCCCTTCCTCTATTGTTCATGCGCATATTAAAAAATTTTTAGCAAAGAAATATTCCGGTATTAATGATGTCGCCGATTCTGTGCAACAGCTCTACTGTGTATTTCCATATTTTGGCGATTTTACGAGCAAGATGTCCCGGGATATTGAAAACCTTTTTAAACACCACTTTCCTGCGGTGAAATTAAATGTAATTACTGTGAATCTGCTGCGAGTTGGTTCTTTCTTTCGGTACAAAGATAGGATTCCTAAGCGGATGCGGGCATCCCTGGTATATAAATTTAGTTGCGTACAGTGTACGTCTGGCTACGTCGGCATGACGACGCTGCCTTTTTACGTTAGGATTGCCCAGCACCGCGGAGTTAGCTTTCGTACCGGTAGACCTTTAGCTCAACCTCCTCATTCATCAATCCGCCTTCATACCGAACAGTGTAGCAGCCGTATTTCCGAGGACAATTTTTCTATTTTATGTTCTGCTCCTAACGAGTTAGATTTGCGCATTTTAGAATCCCTTCACATTGCAAAAGAGAAGCCACCTTTGAATAATGCCAATAGTTCATATCCTTTAGAAATTTTTGTATAATTGTTTTTTTTTTCTCGTACTGATCACTTTGTCACTTTTTCTTACTGTTGTCATGAAGTAACCAATTTTGTTTTTTTTATGTTTTCAGACTTACTGAAGATGGAGCTGGTCTCCGAAACGTTTAAAATTGACTAATTAAAGATTTTTTAAAATTTAGTTTCGCTAAATTCTATTAAAAATGATTCCTATCCGTGCTGTATTCTTCGTCTTTAAATTCTTATTGTTAGGACCGATGTTGTATTCCTTTTTATGAATCAAATCTATTGGAAATATGTTATATGTATGCTATCAATAGTGTAGTAAAATTTTTAAACATTTTCCAACAAAACGAAAAAAGACAGGGGCGATGCATAAAAAGCTACATCTGTTCAAATTCACATCAATGTCCTTGAAGCAAGCAAGCAAACCTACTCAATTCCTATCATAAGCCTCGAATGCGTTAGCATCAATCATGAATTAATTACGATCTATCTTCATTTACTTCAGTTTTATACTCGAAATTAGCATGCATCGTTTATTGACATTCAATCCCATTGAGTTAAAGGAAATTAAGGATAATCGTGATAGCGTGCGATTCTTCTTTAACAAAAAATTCCCCACAGTTCAGCCATAAGTTTATTTTGTGTGCAATTACGACGCATGAACACTTTTACTGCGACATGCGCCCCCGGTGTACACTGAGGTAATTTTCATAGTGCTACTGACCGGCCAGTATTTGCAAAGTCTATTTTCATAAATACTTAATCGAAGCTAAATGAAAGCATGATCCAGTTCATGTTTGGTATTTTCCAAATAGCTTACTACAATTGAGATCAAATATTACTTTGGTGTTGAACTTAATATTTAGTAGTCGCAGTCAAAGTGTTAAATGAGACTGACAAATCTTTTGTTGTTCCTTTTTGAAGCAGGCGAGAGTTGGTCACTGAAGCGCTTAGGGATGCGTCAAGTGTCCATCGTTCTTTTGGTCTACTTGGCATACCTTTCAAATAAATGTGACTTTCATCACTAAATGCGTCTTTCAATCTTATATGGTGGTCTGCCGACTGGTGTTTCCTGGTGCAGATTTAAAAAATAACCTCACTAGTTCAAAAAAAAGATAATCCAAACGTATTTAACAAAATTCTGTAAAAAATTAATTACGTTATCGTTGTTGGGGCAAATTTTAAAAAATAACCTCATTAGTACAAAGGAAAGGTAATGAAAATGTGTTTAAAAAAATTCTGTAGGAAATTAATTACGTTATCGATGTTTGGGTAAATTTTAAAAAATAACCTCATTAGTTCAAAGAAAAGTTAATGCAAATTTATTTAACGAAACACTATCCAAAATTACAGTAACAGCGTTTTCAATATCACCCACCAAAACTGCCATCGAAGTTATGGTGGTTATAATAGAGCGTCATCTTCTTTATAGCCGATTCCGCTAAGGCAGCATCTCACGCAAAACTGCTCACCAGAATAACAACTTTATACGCCAAGCACGTACGTTACTCATGTTGCACAAGAAGTGGGTGGAAGTGTCAGGTTCAATCTTCTTTGTAGTCTTGACTCTCCGTCCGCAGGAACACAATCCTGACTGCTAAACTGCACTGCACTGACTCAACCAAAGTATTCAACACTGCTTAAATTTTGAAGATAGAATTATGGTTAAAATTCGCATTCTTTTTTATGGATAATGCACTTTATTTATTGGGGTAGTTTCTGTAATGTTATATGTACGGAATTAATTTATTACCTCTATGTTGATGTACGAAACCAATACCGACACAGAGTCTGGTAATGTGGCTCATTACTTCGGTTGCTGCTTCGATTACAACAAAGATAATGCAGTTGACTACGTGTATCTATTTATACGAGTACTTAACTTTAATTTCAAGCAAATAGGTTTAAGAGGTGCACCCCATCTAAGCATAGAGCCTGTAAATGTCACTATAATTATCACAATATCTTTTCTATACCAATAACATGTAAAGCTTTGAATTTAACCCTGAAGAATGAAACAGAAGAATATCCACTAATATGAACGCAGCTGGTTATTTAATTAAGTTCGACGTGCGGGCTCCAACAACACTGAATACAGAGCTAAACGAACGACAGAAGAGGCAACGCACAGCCAAGAGAAGGCTGAGAACAAAGCCTGTCTTGTCTGCTTGCTTCTTTTTAGCTATCGTATAGCAAAAGCTATCGTATTTGGGTGTTGGTCTTACCCTCTCAATTCTCCTTCGGTCCTCTAGGGCACGGGTTCCCAACCTGGGGTGCTTGCACCCCCTGAAGGTACGAGGCGTTATTCCACGAGGTGCGAGAAAATTCCACCTAAATACTCGTAAAATAATAGCATGTTGGTTATTTATTGCCATTTTTATTTCAGGGGTGCGAAGTGAAAAAAAGTTTGGGAACCCCTGCTGTAGAGAATAGTCGCTAGCCCAACTTCAACGCCGTCTTATCGTAAATATTAAAGCATTCCTGCAAATTTTAGCAGAATATACATGTTATAACTGTCAGGAAACCCTGTTCTGTAACAAAGTCAAACTAATTTATATCCCAAAAACGTAAAAGGCGCTTGCACCGCATAGTAACCACGAATATTGAGGTCCCGGAGTTAGAGCATGCACCTTGTAGACCAACAAGACGGACTGTAATTTCATCTGCAGTAACTAATATTTTTATTGAACAGAACCACGTCACGCAAGTGCATGGTGAAAGTCTGAACGTCAACTAAAGCATGAGATCATTTTTTTATGTTCCTATTATAAATGCATCCCGCTAGTGTGACTTCACCAGAATTTTTAACAAACGAAAGTTTAGTTGGCACAATAATCGATTCTCAAGATTTCTATTACAATGCTACAAAGTAGTTATCGACATCTGATAATCAGTCCAAATAATAAAGATATAGTGAGCTGCTTTTCATTTTTCCGAAAGGAAAAAAAAGTTACATTAGCACAAAGTATGCGGAACTGACGTGGCAGCTTTATAAATATCAACAGTATTTCCTTGAAAAGTTTGCTTTGGTGGGATAGAGTCGAGACTTCTAACAGAACCGTAGCCATATAACCAGCGGCGCAGCCAGCCAAAAAATTCGGGGGTGGGGTTGGGGGCCAGGATCCCCAACAAATAACTTCGGAGGCGCCAGACATTAATTATGAGCAATCTTATTATTCTTTTACTTAAAACGGTGACTGAAACTGGCCCCAAGCTCAACATATCGGGGAGGGGAAGGGAGGGGGGCGGGGGTTGGGGGGTTTGGCCTCCGTGGTTTCCCTGCTGCATATAACTAACCAATACTTTGCTACTGACCTACCTTAATGTTATAACACGTACCGTGAGGTGAACCGAAACGTCGTCACCGAAGAAGGTCAACTGGAACACGCCTTTTAAAACATTACTTTTCAGAATTGACATTGAATTTTTTGATAATAATGATGAAATTAAACAGCCATGAAAAATAGCTCAAATTTTTCCATTGTGCGATGTGCTCTGCAAAGACGTTTTCCGTACATCTAACTCGAAGAAAAAAGTACTCTTTCACAATTTACCGTAGAAAGGCAGCGTTTATCCCAATTTCACGTAGACAAAACAGCGTTTATCACAATTTCCCGTAGCAAAACAGCGTTTATCACAATTTCCCGTAGCAAAACAGCGTTTATCACAATTTCCCGTAGCAAAACAGCGTTTATCACAATTTCACGTTGAAAAACAGCGTTTATCACAATTTCCCGTAGGAAAGCAGCGGGTATCACACAGCAAGATTCTTCTGATCGGTAAATGGGGATGCTCTATCGTGTCGATATAGTCGAGTTCAGAATGTCGGGTAAATAAAACTTATGAACTTACCTTATCAGCCTGCCTTTGTTCGAGCAATTCAACAAGACAAAAACAAAATAATTTAATACTGAACAGACATTTAGCAGATTTAGCGTTCTGGCCTTGAGCATCATGGAGTAGCCGTCGAGCAGGATCTTACTTGGTTGGTCCTTTACGTGAGCATCTAAGGCGTACAAAGTTGTAGCTTGGTTACTCTTAAACAGGTTTGAAGCCGGATTGCATCGTAAAAAAACTCACAAACCAGGCCCTTGCGATTTGCAAACGTAGAGCATGTACGAGTACTCACGGCGCTGTGTACTCGATGGGTTATGGTCTTTTGTTGAAACTCATTTGCCGCTAATTCTCTGCACTGAGGTTATAGGAAATAAACTCTATTTCGTTCGTCTCATTTTATGGTCGTTGTACGGGCTGGTCAAAGACCAGTGTAAAGGAAGCGAGGCTTCTGGATCTAGAATGAATTTAAAGAAGTCTTTAATATCACAGAAGAAAAGACTGAAAAAATTCAAATCATGTCCTTAAAAGTAACGTGCGTATCATTTTTTTGTATCTATGTCTCCTGCTACGAATGAATGATCAAGTGAATGATGGCGTCGAATTTGGCCAACTCAAATTTAATAAATTTTGATTAATGCAACATTTCTAATTCACAACTATAGAATGCACGAACCATAAGTGCTCTTGGATCTAATGTTACTTCAGGAAAAATAAAACCCATGGAAGTCAGATTTGAAAGATTTATCTACTCTAATCATTTAGAAACCTTGTTATCAGGAAGGTAAAAGAATCCACTATATAATAACGAGAGTTGTCGCTTACTTGCAGGGTTGGTTGGTGGGTGTGTCTGTGACGCTCAAGGACGCTTAGTGAATGTATAAGAATATTTTAATGTTCTTTCAAGAATATTTTAATCGCGAGTACTATTAGGATTGATATATTTGTTTGTCATCCACATCTGGAATATTTATTCAAGGAAAATAACAAATCCCGTCATTTTTGACGGGCAGTTCACACTAGTAAACTTAGTATCTAAAAATAAACATTATAGTACCAAATGAGCTACCATGCATTCATCCATGACAACTATCAGGAGGAAAACAAAATTCTGTAATAAAGCACGGAAAGTGATTTAGTTTACCTATGTTAGATTAGATTACTAGTTAGTTTAAGCCTTCTTCACCACAATATAGGTGCTTCCAAAAAAGAAAGTTTGCATATGTTTTTAGTATATGTATAGTTAGTGTATGAAAAAAAATGCGTCCGTATTAAATTGAAAGAGTGCCGTTTTATATCGTAGTCAAAGTATAACTTCGTGAGACGTATTTATTTAGTTATGTTGGTAATACTATAGTCCGAGTAATTGCTTAACTATCGGTCATGATGAACAGTAGAATGTGAAAAACTATAGGCAGTTTTCGACTTTTTTTTTCGAGTCACTGTTTTTAAACCTTGATTTAATTTTTATTTATCTAGTGATTTGAGAGTAAATAAGATTCAAGTTCAGTCTTGAATATTGAATAAAATGACCTAATGTAATTCATAACGCTTACAAATTATTTCAGCTTCTTTTTCAAAATAAATTTATATAAATTTTTTAAGTGTTGTACGAAATGCAAGTCTGGCTACCGGGTTCGGGTAGAAATTATTAGTTCGAAAGTCGTCGATTTCTTAAGAAAACTGCAAAGGTAAGACGAAATTTTCAAATATTCTCGCTTAATGTCGCAGAAACCCATTACACTTGGTATGAAATTTTGTTGTGTGTTTGTTTTTGTTCCCAGGCGCATTTTGTATACTTATAGGAATTTCAATTTACGTTTTTCAAGACCCTCGTCAGAGAAAAAGTTTTGCAAATTTGGCCAAAAGTGGCAGGACGCAACGTATTTACAAAATTTGTATCAATTTTTTTGGTAGTTCCTCAGATACACGTTCTTGTAAAGTTTTGTAGTTCCTTAGATACCTGTTCTTGTTGAAAATTGCTTTTAAAATGCCAATTCGTGATCAATATGTTCAATACAAGCACTATCTTTATTTTCATCATAAGTTTTGTTTGAGTATTTCACAATTTTGTATATTTTGCAATTGGTACCACATTTCAATTTGCATCTGATGTCACATTTGGTATCAGAATATGATAGAAAATGTGAAGCGAGCACTCGTACGCACTTTTAATTAATAATCTACGCTACGTATGGATCTGCCACATTTTGCCATACCTTTTCGCTGTCAAGGGTCTTAACACTTTGACTGCGGCAACTAAATATTAAGTTCAACACCAAACTCAAATTCAATGTCAATTGTGGTAAGCTATTTGGAAAATAGCAAACAAGAACTGGATCGTGCCTTCATTTAACTTTGATTAAGTATTCATGAAAGTTGAGTTTGTGACTACTGGTCAGTCACTAGCATTGTGAAAATGATCTCCGTGTACCACCGGTGGGGCACGTCGCTGTCAAGTGTCAAACTATCTACATAACACTACGCTTGAAACTAAGTTCGTGTGTAACGCTCATCATTATGAAGGCACCTTGACTCGCGGTATCGTGTCTACGAACATACTATATATAAAGGATCTTATCAAGCTACTCACTCTGCGTTCGCCCTTCGCACTGGAGCGGAGGAAAGAATTAGCCAGAGAGAGAGACAAGAAAAAAAAGTAAGAAAAACATTTTATTTCCAATAAAGTACAAGCATGAAATGTCGATACATTGGGTTTTAAAACACCTTAACATTTAAATTCTTAACTAATAATAACACATTGGTATCGTAATACCCGTGTAAAATGTTGAAACAAAAAAATGTTTGGTAGAAAGATTTCGAGAACGGAAGAAAGGCAATCTATTAGAGATATATTTATTTTTGTTTGACATATTTTCAGGATAGCTACGGTTAGAACAGATAGGTTAAGACTTGGTAGGTAGGATAGGTTAAGATATATTAGGTTAGTATAGATTAGGTTGGCATCGGTTAGGGTAATGTTGACGGAATTTTTCTTCCATTTTTTCTTATATTTTCATAATGCGACATACCGCTATCGGAATCGAAATCAGGACATTAATACACTCAAGTAATGATAACTTGAGTTAGAGAGTTTAGAGTTGCTGCTCTGGTAATTCTATCAATATTAATTTTCTAATTATGCCATGATGGCTGCGTGGTAGAATCAGTAACAGTAACTTAGTCCCGCTAGTTCAGTGTTAGTCACTAATTTTTGCAAGAGAGCCACTTCAATTAAACGCACTGATTGAGAGAGCCGCAGCTACTGCAACTTAGCGTATATTATATAAATTATAAACTAATTAATTAATTTAAATATTTTTTGAGAGCCGCGAAATGGATACCACTGCGCTAGTTCCTCAATAGTTCCCATTATATCACATTAAAGGTTAAAAATTCAAATTTCATCTGTCCTACCTCACGACCAGGTGATTTAACCTTCGAAACACCACGGATGCTCTCAGAATATTGTTCGAGGGAATATCGCTTGAGAATAACACTATTAGCGCATTTACGTTTTGAAAAACTAGACTTATTACGCATCGTGTTAACAGAGTAATTCTACGTAAATTCCGTTCATATTCTTCCATATTCATAGTAGTACTCTAACTTCACGCATTAGTTACTAAGATCGTAGAAACGCTGTTTATCGTTCGACTAAAAGCTTTATTTATTTTATCTCAATTATCAAAATTTATCAAAAGTTTTTCCAGTATAACTTAATGCAAATAAATAAGAACTACATTTGTAACGAATATTCTTGAAAACAAGTGATTTGCATCAACCACTAATGCGATCTGAGCCTTGCTGACGACGCGTGCCCCGAGGCCCATGTCACACTGAGCTAGCAAAGCAGCATCTAGCAAGCTCGCATGAGCTGTCCAGCAGACGGTATGTGAGACTGGTAGGTGGGAATAGCATTTTCAGCTCGCATGCTGGATGCTGGTTAAAACGTGCGAGTTCAGTGTGAAGGCAACGGCTCGTAATAGTGCTATTCCTACCTACCAGTCTCGCAGACCGTCTGCTGGAGACAAGGAGGTTGGCTAGATAGCTCATGCGATCTTGCTAGATGCTGCTTTGCTAGCTCAGTGTGAAATGGAGCCTAACGAAATTAATTTTTTTCACAAAATCATTTACTTGATAGTATTTGCTAACTTTAGCGTGTAAGTACAGAGTTTAAATATGAACCTTGTCGCACAACACTTTCTTCTCTCGCTAAAATAGTTGAATATGTTTTTTTTATTTTTGTTATGCAAAAATTTCATTTAGAACAAAGTTAGAAACCATCTAAAGTAGATAACATTGTAATAAATCAGTTTATCCGGTTCTTGCTTTTCGATTTGCTTCTCATTTTTGTTCTTGCTTCTCAACATAAACACATTTATAAACATAAAGGAGCTACCCATAACCACTTTATATAAAAATATTTGAGCTTTCTTTTGAAAATTACAGGGAGACTCCTATAAAAAGAACTACTATTTCCGTGTATGCGTGCAGTTAGATTTCTTTCGTAAATATTTTTTTCAGGAGGAAAATTCAATTCAGGAGAACATTTCAACTTCATTATTATCAAATAGTCCATTGATTTCTTTTCAACAAAAATTGTTATTGAATAGTCCGCAATTACCCACTAAAATGAGCACAATGCTCATGCAGAACATTTGTAGCTAGTTATTTAAAAAAAAACAGAATTAAATATTATTTTACTTAAAAGATAGAAACGTCTCCCAAAACTTTCATCAAATCATATCTTACATTTCTATTTAACAAACTTCTATAACTGTAGTTTTTAATGATGTTATACCTGTGAAAACAAGCTGTCGAACTATATTTGAGGTCAGAAAAATTATTTCTTTAAAAGAAAAAAGCCCACTTTCGAATTTCACAAATTACCTGAAACTGGAAGCATGATAATCCTTTGATAGTTTGCATTAACATATTAAAACATTATACAATGCTTTTTCTGCAGCATACCGGGGCAACTAAGTACTGTACCTACAACTTGCACAGCAAACTCACTTTAGGGAGCATTAGCGTATGTGCTTGACAGAAGAATACCATGCGGCTGGAACTGAAATGAGCACTTATGACGACAGAAAATTCTTAAAATTTTAATTATGAAACGTAAAGATGCAAACTGTTCGCTTCATGGTATTTGCTGGCAGCAACGTGTCCCTAGTGTCCCCTAACGTAACCTTCATCTGTTGAAACGACTGAAGATACCATTTTGCAATTTTAGAAATTTCTTTCATTACAAAGTTAAAAACCCTGTGAAGTAGTTAAATTATATATGAATCAGTTTCACCCAGAGACCATGGGAGGAGGATTGCAGATCACAAGTTTAAAAAATATAAAATTCTGTAAGAATTCGAGAAATTAAGAAATTTTTTAGCAGAGTTCGATATTTTTAATAATATTGAAAGAGCATCGGGGATGCTCTAGCTACGTAGTGTCTCTACTCAAATTACCACTAGTTGAAGTTATGTAAAAAACAAACAATCTACGCTTCGTAAAAGTACAATCTACGCACCATAATTTATTAAAATATCGGGCCTGTAGCACTTACAAGTGCAGAAGGTAGGTCGTCTGAATCTTTGTGAGCTTGAAACTTAACAAGCATTGTTATATTATACGTTTTCTTTTGTGCTTAGTATTGCTTTAACTATAAACGTTGGCAACAATGCGCAATGACACCTTCCTACAAAGGATGTTGGAAAATGAATATTTGTAATAAGGGATATTTGTAAATAAATATTGACCACAAAGGATTATGGTAAATCAATATTGGTAGCAATGCGCAATGACACTTTCCCACAAAGGAAGAAGAGTTACTGAATGCCTATTTACTATAAACTGTGTCATTATCCGGTACCCTATTCTTCTTTTCATATACATCTGTGGCTTGGAGGCTCATGACCTAGATACGAACATTTGTCCCTTAACCGTTCTTTAGGATTAATAGCATTTTTCTTTACTTCATTCTTTCCCACCCATCAATTTTATTCATGGCGAACATTTTAACATTTCCTCGTTTAATCACACCTGCAAAACTTGGAATTGTTTGATTTTATCCTCTATGATCTACTTTGCTCGTGACGCCAAGCCTTCAATAATTTTAAAAACTCTTCGATCCACCTCAAATTTTCATTTCCATCAACGTTTATTGCATTTTCAAAACGTCATTCAAGCTTCTGATTGTTTCCTGTTTCCCCCTCTAGTAATAGCCTACAATCCTTTTATTAAAAGCTCTCCTATCCACCTCTATAAATTTTTATATTCGTTATGACTTAAAATCTTTTCCGGATAAGCCCCGCAACTAATGTAACTCATAAGTTCATTCACCTGTAGCTTTCAAAATACAGAGGTAGAATGTTTCTTAAGACTAGTACAATGGTTAAATTTGAGTATAGCTACCTGTGGGCCCGAACAAGTTCAGCGACTTCTAGGGCATCCTATCATCACGTTATTATAAGGTGTACAATAATGTTTAACCTAGTTTACTTAACCTAGTTTCACATTAGACTGATCATTGAGATAATTTACTCGATATTTTATGCTGTATTTTACAATACAGGTCAAATCGGCTACATTTAACAGTATGTTCGATAAAACGATTCAAGAGCAGACTGAATGGTTATGTTACCCAAAGCAAGTTACATTATTACATTATCATAGTTAAATAACACCTATCGACTTTAAATTACCCTAAAATGAAAGATTGAAACATTCTTTCGTTTAAGAGTAATTTGAAGACGATAGGTGCATTATTTCGAAAGTTACAAGTGGGTGAACCTATGTATTGCATTAGTGGCGGCCCTTATCTGGAAACGATCTATAGCTAATCGCCTTTTCCGACACGTCATTCGAGTTCCTCGTCGTTTCCTGTTTCCCCTCTCTAGCGATAGCCTTCAATCCTTTTATTAAAAGTTCTCCGATTCTCCATTATAAATTTTCATTTTCATTATAACTTATTGCCTTTTTAGAGACGTCGAGTTTCTGGGCGTTTCCTGCTCCCCCTCGCTAGCGACACTTCCGGCAAGTTTCTCCTAAAACCAAGTCGCGCGTCGGCCGGCCGGACCACAGACAGACGCACCAGAGAGAGCGGCAGCCGAACGAGTCCTGAAGTTGTCGGGCGCCGCTTTCTCCTGCCTCAGGATGTGCTTATTCTTGACGCGTTCGTTTCATGCAACTAGTTTTCCCGTTTAATAGTTCCTTCCTACGTAGTTAGAGGTTGTATTATTCGGTATTCTATGACAGATGTTTGAAATTTAAGAAATTGCAGCTCTAACTATTAATTCGTTTCTTTTATGAGGTTGTTTTCACTCGAGCCCTCAAGAAATTCAGTTTACGTTCAGATACAGCATATAAAAAACGTATATTATACAAACTTGTCATAGATTTTGTAATCAATTTGAAGTCAGTGTTATTCCATATGAAGTTAGCTTAAAATTTCGTCATGAATTATCATCCAGCCCATCATCGCTGCGCCTCGTCTCATTTGCATAAAAAATGACCCTGTCAGAATGGGAGCAACATTGCCAGATAATTACAAAAATTAATATTTATCCACGTCATTTTGGTTACGAATCTGAGTAGTATATTCTTGGTGCAGAAAAAGTAACACGAAAATTTCTTAACGTGGTATTCCCTTCGGCAGTTTTTAGATTACTACAACCTAATATTTTTCATGTGAAACTTTGCGTGCTGTCGCTTCGTACTCTAAAAATATTTGTACTAAAATTTGGGGTACTGAACGACATGATTACATTTATCTAGATATTGAAGTGAACTTTTCGATAGCCAGGTGCCAGTCCTAGAATTCGTCCGACGTTATTTTTGTGATAATATTGACCATGCTATAACGTGCAATTCATCGAAGTTTACATTTGCAGCACCAAAATGCATCATAGCTATCGTAGCGCGTTGTAAATTTCTTAATAAAATTTTCTGTATTCACTCCTGTGTAGATGATACACATTAACAGATATGCTTACGCTAGGACTAGTTCGTAAGTTGTACCATGTAGTCAATAAAAATAAAAATCATTTCTAGTAGAGTGTTAAATTATTAACGTGAAAGGAACATATCACGTCCAACATGAGGCTGCAAAAGGATTTTTTGGTTTCTCTGATGGGATAAAAATAAATGAATCATGAGTTTAATAACTTTAATAAAATCAGTTTGATAACTTTACTAAAATGTAACCACGTAAACGTCACCACGGTAAACACAACAGATTACTATGTGCGCGAGCAACTGTGGTCGAGTTCGGTCAGAAAACTTTCAGCAAAAAGGACAACAATATTCATCACAGCTAGAATGAAATACATACTTGGGCATAGAAATATACAAAACTTATTTGAATTTTCTGCAGTACTTTGAGCAAGATAGTTGATAATCGTAATGACTATAGATTTTTAAATATCCAAGTCACAGATTAAAATAAAATTGGATATCAATTAGCGATTATTGCTTCAAGGCGACGAAGGAGCTTCCAAGTAACGGCTGATGAACACTGAACCTTTCGATCCTTCGGTCGCAGTGACGTCAGAGTTTTGGATCATACTGATCACTTCGTCTTGGAACTTCTCATTTTCGCCTCCAGCCTCGCTTACGAGGTAAGAATCGTCAGGCAATATGGTTTTCACAATGTTCACTTCTACTTCCTTCATGGGAACATCACCGTCTTTGCTCTCAGAAGTGTCCTCGCTTTCCTCCGCAACTTTCTTATCACCGCTCACTTCCGTTGTGACGAAAGTGTTGTCCGGGAGGATAGTTTTAATGAAGTTTCTCTCAATTTCTTCCACTTGATTTGTTCCCTTTCTTTTTTCTTCTTGCTCTTCTTCAGCGATGGGTTCCAGTTCTTCTGTGATGATGACTTCGATTTCTCCGTCAGAATCAGTCGTGTCCGCTTCGGCCGGCTCTGCCGCTCCAGAGGTGACCTCATTACTCTTGACGATTTCTGGGGCGCCGTATGTAACGGTTGTCAGCAGCTGCGCTTCAATTTGATCGTTCCTTTTCATGGGGTCCGAAACGAATTTGTTGAAGAAAGACCTCAACGGGGCTACGGGGTTAGACTGAAACAGTGGTTGCGTCACAGGGGCGAAGGCAGGCTTAGGAATATTTCCCATTGGCCCTGACTGAGGAGGAATATCGTTTAAGAATAGAGGATCAAAAACCTGGAAGGCGGCGTAGTCTGAGTATGGGCCGAGCATCGGATTGTTTTTAGCACTCTGGAAGTGGTGGTGATGGTTGCAGTTTTCACCGTGCATGTCAAAGTAGTCTGGGAAAAACTGGGGCGAGTCGTCCATAAAATCACGACGATTGTTTCTCATCAGAGGATATTCATCTAAATTCATCGGCGGCTCCAAGTCGGCTACCATCGGGGGCCCTCTGAACGAGGTATAAATTGGAAGTTTTCTACTGACGACGTTGCTGGGCTCTGGCACGTAGTCATCATCGTACTGCATCATTTCCATGTCATTTTCGAAAAGAGAGTCTGGAAACATTTCTGCCCGAATTATCCCATCGAGAATTCTTTCGGTGGGCTCGGTGATCATTTGCTTGCTCTTTTCCACAAAATTTGATTCACCCCGGCCGAGACGAGGCTTATAGCCTGGCATGTAAAACAGGCGAGGAGCGTAAATTTTAAAAACATTAACGGTGGGTTGCCCTGTTTCCCGACCTTCGTCATAAAATCTTGGATGTCCAGGAAAATGTGGGTGGGCACAAACGACGGACGATATCAACAGAAGCGCCAGCATTTCGTTAACAGCCATGTTAAAAACTACTCCTTTTTATTTCACTCGCGTGGATTTCTATAACTCAAGATTATAAGTTTAAATGAGCGCTAGCTTCGTCAGAGAAAGTAACAGCACGGCTCCTGTCTTCTCGTGCAGAATTGCTTGCTATGGATTGCACTGACGCTCCAGCCTGACTGTGAGGTCTGGAAGCAACCAACCCACGATAGCGCGTCAGCAGTGTTGCTGTCTGAGCTCAACCAGTTTCTAAAAGAAAACGGAGTGTCTCTTATGGATCAAAAGCTCGCAGCCAATGGAAGCAGGAATAGCTTTCCCGGCAATGAAAACAAACCAATGGAAAACGTTGAAATACCAACGGACTCCTACCGGTTGACGCACTAGTTAAAATTCGGAATGGAGTAACATGAATGAAAGAAATTTATTGAGAAGAAAACTACGTTGAACTTATGATATAGCTGCATAGCTGTAGCAGCAGCTGTACACTTTCTGCAGTTAGTTGCAGCTCATGGCAGCTAAGCCGTTACTCGCGTGCTCTGAATTGTTAGCTTACTATTTTTTAGTAGCTAGGTCATCCTCGGGCGATTCTAGAAAACGGTTAGCCAACAGAGAGCTTGACTCTCCTTTCTCTGTACATCGACACTACTTAAGGCATGGATTAGCTAACGCTCTGAGATTTCTAAATCCAATGACGCCCTTCACCGTTTGATCCAAGACGCTTGGGCAAGAAAGTTGACATTTCAGTTAATTTGGGACACCGGCAGTCGTTCACCTTAGGGCTGCTTTCTGCCCAACAAATTTTGTGCGCGGAATAAAAATTGACTGACAAAACGATCCATCGAATTCTTTTGCGAAAGAAATGCAAAGCTATTGAGGCCTTCGTGGAAAAGTTTTTGAAGGCCAAGTTAGCAAGGCGTCTAACATTGAGAGGAAGTAAATGGAACCCTTGGAAGGTTTTCTTTAAGGCATATACGAATGTATTGAAAATTATTGTCGATATCTCTTCATAAAAGAATGTTGCCTTGAGCAACACTTCACAGAATTTTTTTTCTCAGAAAGTGAATTCGATATATATGAACAAAATGATTTAGCTAAAATAACTCGTAAATTTCCGAGTGAGAAAGTTCAATTATCTTGAAGAGTTTGCCTTTTGGTGAATCAGTTTTACTCACAGGAAAGCCATTTAAACGATAATTTATCAGATATTCGAACGTTCAAAATAAGTAATTCAAGTGAATAAAAATTAAGGTAATTAATTCGTAAGCTCCCTTACTCTTCAATCAAGTCCTCGTTAGTTGCTTGTTCATTAGCCCTGCCACTGAGCTTCATCTTTACTTTTCTAGAAATTGTATCCTTTACCTAGCTTACTCCTTTAACAATGTATTCAAAAATCAAGTTACACATTATCTGCGTGTAAGTGAATGCATGGTTAACGCTGCATAAGAAGGCAAAGTATAAAATTATTAGTAAGGTAAACCTCAAATTGAGTTGCAGTACGATTAATAAAACAACTGTAGAATGCGGTAACTGAAATCCAGGTTTTAACAACTGATATGCTGTTCAGATTAAACTGATTAAGATTTTTCATTGAATGCCACGAGGCTATTCAATGAAGCAATTAGTAGAAAGCAGAATAAAATTTGAAGTTCTTGACTGAGAATATAGAATAGGGTCATATCACAATTGATTATGAAACGCCATGTCGAGTGTTGATTACGATTGTTGAACGCATGTTGTTATAGTGTTTTAACTACTTCTTAATTACTTAACGATTGTTGCAAACATTTTGGTAGTTTTTTAACTGATTTGTTGCACATATTTTGACTACTTTAATTACTACTTAACTACTTTAACATTGGTGCACATATGTTGTAAGAGTTTCAAAGCAGAGATGATAAAATATTTTCAAAAGCATGTTGTCTTTAGCTGGATTAAAAGTTTCGATTTTAATTAAACTATTATTTATCCGATAAGAGGATTCTTGGGTTAGATAAGAAAAAAAAAGCTTGTGTAAAAACAAACGATAGTTATTTCGTACGTTTCGGTAAATTGAAGTTCCACCTTCAGTGCTGAAGTATAAAAGGAAAAGTCAGACTTAAAACATGCAGAAAAATGCAACAAATTGACATACATCTGTACAATCTTAGGACTTAACCCCATCTCATTCTTTTAAAAGTTAAATGGACTCCTGCGATTACTCTCTTACACTCATGAACTCATGCAAATGCATGCAGCTACCTATATACACACAGATGCATCCACTCATATTAACACACACACGCACAATCTTATACCGAAGCGTTTTCAAGGATTATCAGTGCAAGAAAATTGATTAAAAAACATGCGAATTTTCCCGTCGAGGAAAAATATTCCGCAACGTTCACTCAATTGAAGTTTTAACTTTTTAGGGTATGTACAAAATAAATTCCCATTGAATCAGCATTCATAAAGCATCGCCTTGAATCAGCATCGCATACAGGGCACATATTTTTGTCGGGTGTACTCACGACCAACACTTGACTGCGTGTGAGCCATATTTGGTCACTGAGGCAGTTTTCATTATGCTGTTGACCAACCAGTAGTCACAATACTCAATTTTTAGAAATGCATAAAATCAAAACTAAATAAACACATGATCCAGCTAACGTTTCGAATTTTCAACATTGCTTGCTACAATTGACTTTAACTTTGAACTGAATATTAAGCTTCAGTTTTACATGCCGCAGTCAGTCAAAGTGTGTAAGATAATATTATTCTATCCCACAACGTACGTTCCACACGTCACATTATTCACTAAAGGAATGAGAGTGCCTGGAAAAAACTCCCTCCGCTTTCGTACCTTCCTAATGCAAGACAATAAAGTTGTGTCATTGCACTGCTAGATTGCTTAGCACCTGCTATCAACACCACAGTGTACGATTCTACCTGATGAGACTTGGTCGTAAAATACATGAAGTTATCAAAATGAGATCATTTATTGAAATGAAAGGGCAAACGATTCAGTCAAAAGATTTACGCTTCTTCGTTCGGATTTCGGTTTTTTTTCAGATAAGCCACGGCACTAGTGCAACATATTATAACTTTCGAAATAATGCACCTATCGACTTCAAATTACTCCCAAAGCGAAAGAATGTTTTAATCTTTCGCTTTAGAGTAATTTGTAGTCGATAGGTGCATTATTTCGAAAGTTACAAGCGGGTGAACTTTGACGCTGCATTATATAGTGGCGGGGCTTATCTGAAAAAGATTCAGGATTGCTGTAGTTGATCACATATTTTTTGCACAGCAATGATTTTTTGCTCACAAGTAGCACCTTACAACACACACAGACTATAGCTGTGCCCCCGCAAGCTTCAGTATTACCCCATCCTCTTCTTCCACGACTATACGCAATATTCACGAACTGCATGAAGGAAAAACATCTTAATTCTAAAATACAATTTAATGAAGTAATCGAAATACTCTAACCTGTTCTGAATGATACAGCAGCCGTGTTGTCAAGCAGAATCGAACACTTATTTCTGCAGCTGTAAGCAGTATTTAATAGTACTGGACAAAGAAGGTATGACAGATGAACTCAGGAAGGCATAAAGAACGCTCGACATCAATGCCCGGAGTGAAAGTGGCTGATGATGAAACAAATTATGGGTGCATTACATAAAAAGGCAATGGCCATTTTAAACGATTAGGATAGAGATTTTAAAAGTAGGAATAAGAATAGAATTTCAGTTACGGAAATATTCCGTTAGAACCACGTTTGAATATATAGCATAAAATGTCCCAAAACTCAACCGTGTTCTTTGTATTTTTGGATTTCTTGTGAGGTTTATGAAAGGTTTCAATGTCGACCTCGGAGAACCCCACAAGATGAACTGAAGTAATCGTCGGTTGCATTGAGTGTTCAGGTAGTAAAAGAAATTTGATCAATAAGTTCATTCTAAATCTTAAACCAGTAACATATTTGCAAACGCAGTTAAGTGGTGTACGTTTTAGATCCGATGGGATAAAAGCCATTCACGAATTATCTTACATTGTTAATTGCTACTTAATTATGACGCTCAGAATAGGAAAGAGGTAAGTGGGGCATAAGACAATACATCGAATAAGACAATACATCGCATAAGATAATACATCGACAATATACATCGAATAATTATATTGTCACCAGCTGTGGCAAAGTCATTTTCCAGTTAAAAATCAAACCACTCAGAAAATTCTTATCACAGAAAAATTCATTTGTTTTTGTTCTACATTTTGAAACGTTTTTTCGAATATTTTTCATTTTCATTCTATTTTTAACTTTTTTTAATACTTTTCTGTAACTTCGAGTGAAATCCCTAAACGAAAAAAACCGACAAAACGCCCCTTGGTCTGAATGCTACAACGATTAATCCATGCGAGGAAAACAATTCCAAAAGATTCAACCTTGATTTTCATTCGATTGGTCCTAAAAACCATTTTGCTCCAAACTTGTAACTTCAGTGACGGGACTCGTAGTCGAGTTTGCCTGAGGAATCTTCGAGATAGCTTCGGCAGCTCTCGAAGAGGCGCACCATCATAACCCGTTGTCTAGAGTGAAGCATTGGTGATGGTCCTTATACTTGCCAGAGTCCTGAAGCACGCCCCCTGGCGAGCAAATCCATGGATCTTGCGTGATGTTTTGCCACTCTTGCAGGTGGTTGTACAGCTTGTGGAACACGAGCTTGTAGTGAGGGTTGCCGGCCATGTTGTTTTTCTCAGTAAAATCAATTTTCAGGTCAAACAGCTCAAACGGAGGGCGGTAGTAATAGTCATCCAGTGTCTTGTACCAGGGCAGGTCACCTTCTATTGTTCGATTCAAAATGTCTTGGAAAACTGGTGATATAAAGAAGTCTTGATCAATGGGAAATGGCATCCGATATGCAAGGTTGTGGATTAACTTGAAACGGGTTGTGCGCACACTTCTCATAGGGTAGTACATGGTGACTTCATGGAGGTTATGACTGGCATAAATGTACTTGTGATTATACCAAGTGCTATTTTCGTCCCTTCGGAGTAGTGTTCTACCGGTTAACGTGACTGGTTTATTTTTGTAGAATATCGTATAGTTTGGGTACGTGATGTTAAACCAATCGAGAACAGTCGGAGCTATATCCAACAGTGATGTAAGTTCATTTGTTCGGGTATTCCAAGAGTTTTGGTCTCTGGGTGAAGACACAATCAATGGAACTTGAAGACCTGGTTCATAGGTGTTGGTCCGCCCATTTGGATATGGAGAACCGTTGTCAGAAGAGAAAAGAATCAGAGTTTCTTCCAGGAAGCCAGCTTTTTCAAGTTCCTGCAAGACTACCCCGACTCCTTGGTCCAGTCGCGAAATGGTGGTGTACTGAGCTGCGAGATCTTCTCTCACCACAGGAGTGTCTTGCACGTAATATGGAACGTGTACTTGATCAGAATCGTACGAGACAGGCGTCCAGTCGGGTATAGTTCCCATTTCAGGTTCTCCATTTCCAAATTTTTCGCAGAATTGTCCAAATTCCGGATGCGTGTGACCACACCTGTGTGGATCGTGGAAACCGACGTACAAGAAAAACGGGCGGGAATCGTTAACCTCGAGAAACTCTCGAACTTTCTCCCTTATCATGGAAATATTTCGACCCACTTGCATTATGGAGTGATTTTCTTCCGTGACTTCGTAGTCAAACTTGTAGACCTGTTCTGGCCCAACGTGCTTTTTCCCGACAATCCCACTCCTGACCCCGTGGTCGGATAAAATGTTAGTGATGCTCTTGACACCCGTGAATGCCTGGAAATTATGGTAACCCTGATGCAGACCGTACATTCCGTTCTGGTGAGGAGGCAGCCCTGTGAGGATGGACGCCCTGCTGGGGGAGCAGCTACTGACGACGGTCCACGCTCTTTCGTAGACCACACCGCGCCTCGCCAGCGACAGCAGGTGAGGGGTCTTGCAGGCGTTCACTCCATACATCTGAGGGTAGGAAATATATCTGAGGGTGAGGAGTATATCTGCGGGTAAGAAATATATCTGAGGGCTAGAAGTATATCTGAGGATAAGAAATATATCTAAGGGTAAGAAGTACATCTGAGGGAAGAAGTACATCTGAGCGTAGGAAATATATCTAAGGGTAAGAAATGCATCTGAGAGTAAGATAAATATATGAGGGTAAGAAATACCTTTGAGGGTAAGAATCACATTTGAGGATAAGAAATGGATCTGAAGGTAGGGAATATATCTACGAGTAAGAAGTATATCTAAGTTTAAAAATATATCTACGAGTAAGAAGTATATCTGAGTTTAAAAATATATCTAAGGGTAAGAAGTACATCTGACGGTAAAAAATACGTATGAGGGGGAGAAATATGGAAATTTATAAATGGTATGCTTATTATATATCCGAATCATAAATAAGATTGCAAGGAAATACGTCATTAATGAGATTATCATCCTATTTAAGTAAGCCAAGAACAACAATATTAAAAACGTTCCGATCTCTTAGGTCATTATCAACCTGAAAACGAATAGGGAAAAACTAGTCAGAAGTCAAATGTAAATCGGAGTAAGTGAGAAGTGAAAGAAGTGAAAACTAAAACAAGTATAAAGGGAACGAGAGGTGGTAATGCTAAAATAGAAGCATAAATAAATAATGTACTACCATCGATCAGTAGTTAAGGGAATTAATATAGCTTGCTCACCTCAGTTTCCATGCCCAGATCGTCAGCCAACAAAACAACCACGTTGCTCGTGACCAGCCTGGCCACGAACACCAGCAGCAGTAGCTGTACAAGGCGCAACATAGCGTAAATCCTAACACTTCTGAAACAAATGTAATGAAATCCATCGTATTATATTAAATAATACCTATATCTATTTCGACTGCACCGTCATCATTGCTTTTATAGTGCTTTTTGAGTACTAGTGTTTTTCTCAGTAGGTCGAAATTTTTATGACTATCCCAAAACAGGTCACCCTATGGTCATTCATATCATTTTATACAGAAAAGAGATTCGCAGTATATGTAGCTTGTACTGGATCCGATTGGTGCTATCCCTGATTTTGAACATCGTGTTTCAGGTATCTATAAATTTGCTGGTACTTTAAGAATTTATTTTCAACCTCTTCCGAATTCAACATTAGATTTTCATAAATCAGGTGCTCTTGGAAAATCCTTCGTGGTATACTTGAGAACAGCAACAAACTAGGTGGACAGAAGCGCGGGGATCTTGTCGTTTAGAAGCTAGCCTATGACGCGTTCCATGTAAAGGCAGGCACAGGGGATGCAGAGACCGATCGATAGGTTGCTATAGTTATAGTTTAAAAAAGTAGCTGTATTTTATCGTCTCACAGCAAAAATCTCATGCCTTATTGCGGACAATCCGTTCGCTAAAAACAAAGAGGAAAATGAAGACAGGGGAACCAAAATGAGGCGAGAACTAAATACAAAATGCGTCAAAATGACAAGGAAAAATGCGCAAAAATAACCGAAAGAAATAAAAACAGGAACTGACGATATTAAAATCATTGGAAGAGGAAAATAAAATCAAAAATAAGGGAAAATGAGCACCGGAGCATAACGAAACTGAACTCACATAGAATATAACAGGGAAGGATATGAATAAGGTGGCATTGGGAGATATGAATAACAGGGAAGGATATGAATAAGGCGACATTGAGGGATATGAATAACAGGGAAGGATATGAATAAGGCGCCATTGGGGGATATGAATAACAAGGAAGGATATGAATAAGGTGACATTGGGGGATACGAATAACAAGGAAGGATATGAATAAGGCGACATTGGGGGATATAAACAACAGAAAAGGATGTGAATAAGGCGACATTGGGGGATATGAATTACTGAGAAGGATATGAAAAAGGCGACATCGGGGGATATGAACAACAGGGATGGATATGAATAAGGCCACTAAAGCAGACAACGAAGGTCAAGCAGAGACGCGAGCTGTGACAATAGCTCAATGAGATCCAATTGTGACTTGTTGACCTCCGAGCCTGGCGGTCGCGGCAGCGGTGCGTACGTGGTGTGCACTTACTTCAGCTGTGTTGTTCTTTGATCCTATATATGTTATGCTTTGATCTTATGTTATCCTTTGTTATCCATTGATCTTATGTTATCCTTTGATCTTACGCTCTCTTATGTTCCCCATTGATTTTATGTTCTCTTATGATGTTATGTTATCCTTTGTTATCCATTGATCTTATGCTGTCTTTTGATCCTATGTTGTCCTATGTTATCCTGTGATCCTATGTTGTCCTATGTTATCCTTTGATCTTATGTTGTCCTATGTTATCATTTGATCCTATGTTGTCCTATGTTATCCTTTGATCTTATGTTCTCCAATGTTATCCTTTGATCTTATGTTGTCCAATGTTATCCTTTGATCTTATGTTGTCCTATGTTATCTTTTGATCCTATTTTGTCCTATGTTATCCTTTGATGTTGTGTTATCCTTTGTTATTCTTTGATCTTATGATATCCTTTGATCTGATGTTATCCTTTGTTCTCCTCTGATCTTATATTATCCTCTAACGTTATGTTATCCTTTGTCATCCTGTGATCTTATGCTCTCCTTTGATCCTTTGTTATCCCATGTTATCCTTCGATCTTGTGTTATCCATGTCATCCTATGAGATTATGGCATCCTTTGTCGCGGAAATACTCCAGCTATCTATGTTATCCTTTGTTACTGTTTGGTCGAACTTGATAGCGTTTGGGGAGACGATGAAATTTTCGTCAGGGACATAAGCAAAGATCGATCCGTTTCATCCATTGTAATAGGATGAGATCCATCTATGTCACTCACTCTAATAGGATGAGATCCATCTATGTCACTCACTCTAATAGGATGAGATCCATCTATGTCACTCACTCTAATAGGATGAGATCCATCTATGTCACTCACTCTAATAGGATGAGATCCATCTATGTCACTCACTCTAATAGGATGAGATCCATCTATGTCACTCACTCTAATAGGATGAGATCCATCTATGTCACTCACTCTAATAGGATGAGATCCATCTATGTCACTCACTCTAATAGGATGAGATCCATCTGTGTCACTCACTCTAATAGGATGAGATCCATCTATGTCACTCACTCTAATAGGATGAGATCCATCTGTGTCACTCACTCTAATAGGATGAGATTCATCTGTGTCACTCGCTCTAATGGGATTAGTTCCATCTATGTCACTCACTCTAATAGGATGAGATCCATCTATGTCACTCACTCTAATGGGATGAGATCCATCTGTGTCACTCACTCTAATAGGATGAGATCCATCTGTGTCACTCGCTCTAATGGGATTAGTTCCATCTATGTCACTCACTCTAATAGGATGAGATCCATCTATGTCACTTACTCTAATAGTATGAGATCCATCTATGTCACTCACTCTAATAGTATGAGATCCATCTATGTCACTCACTCTAATAGTATGAGATCCATCTATGTCACTCACTCTAATAGTATGAGATCCATCTATGTCACTCACTCTAATAGGATATGATTCATATACGTCACCCGTTCTAATAGGATGAGATCCATCTATGTCACTCACTCTAATAGGATGAGATATTCATCTATGTCACTTACTCTAATAGGATGAGATATTCATCTATGTCACTTACTCTAATAGGATGAGATATTCATCTATGTCACTTACTCTAATAGGATGAGATATTCATCTATGTCACTTACTCTAATAGTATGAGATCCATCTATGTCACTCACTCTAATAGTATGAGATCCATCTATGTCACTCACTCTAATAGGATATGATTCATATACGTCACCCGTTCTAATAGGATGAGATTCATATATGTCACTCACTCTAATAGGATGAGATCCATAAATTTAATTAACTCTTTTTGAATTTGGTCCTTCTATTTCGCCTTTATAAAAGCATTAGAACCATCTTTTTAACGATTGTAATAGAGTGAGATCCATCTGTCTCGCTCATTCTAATAGAACCAAATTCATTTAACTCGCTTTAGTGAAATGAATTGTTCAATAAGAAATGTCCTTCATCTTATCCTCGTCGAAGAAGAGAAGAGCAGGATTGAGCAGATTTTTTTTCTTTCAGTACCTTCAAGTGGTGATTTGAAGTAATTTTACTAGTACTTAGCCTCGGTTGTACGATGAAAAAATGTTTACAAAAAATTAAAATGTACTTTCATTATTCCCCATTCTGGTACCCTGTTTTCATTTAGGAGCTAAAATGTGGTGATTTGAAGTAATTTTACTAGTTCTTAGCCTCGGTTGTACGATGAAAAAATGTTTACAAAAAATTAAAATGTACTTTCATTATTCCCCATTCTGGTACCCTGTTTTCATTTAGGAGCTAAAATCATAATTATAAAAATACGTCATTCTGGCGTGTTTTTAATTGTTTATTTTTCACACTTCGTTAATTTTGAGAAACAAATTACGTAATGATTCATAAGCAAGTACCCACATGTCACGGTTTGAATATTTCCTTACACGTTTTATAACGAAAGTTCTCAGATACGTTGAATTTCAGCAAGTATGAATCCCCTTTATTTCTGTTATGCACTCAGAGGGGTCATGAATATCAAAACAGGGCTTCGGAATGAATAGAAAATTAAAATTAAATTTTACGCTTTCCTACAATTTCCTCAACCTAGAACCGAGATTTAATTCGCATGAAATTACATCCAAACCTATAATATTAATTTTCATGCCAGTCCGAGAACAACAAAAATTAAAGTGGACTTTAGCAAGTTGAAATTCAACGTATCTGAGAATTTATTTGAAAAACACGTAAGAAATTCGTGCTCCTCCGTCTGAAATCTACAAGCAATCATATCTGAAACATATGCTGCAGTGAGCTATGAAGTATTCGATAAAACGTATTTACAAGATCTGTTCACGGCTCATTTTACAAAAAGTTATTCTAATTTTATTCATTAAACTTCGTTTGTAATTTGTCGCATGATATGCGTATCGCTGTGTGAACAGCTCTTAGTAATTTCAGATCTACCTACGCTATAATACCTTGTGCTTATGAAAAAATTCTCGATGGTCATTTCCGCATCTACATAGTAAGAATCGTCTGGCACAATAACTGTTCTGAGTCCCAGTTATTTCTTTGCATTAAAATTTTTATTTCTAGAGTCACAAGTACAGATAGAGTAACTGAGTAACACTGACGTTAATAATGTTAATGACAAATTTAGACGTTAATATGCACTAGATTCGTTATCATGACTTGAGGAAGAGCCCCCTGCTTTCTTACAGAGAGTCCAGCACTTCGTTAATATATCGACATGCAGTCGCAGTACTCATGGAGTCACATCAGTTTTAAATCGCGAAATACAGTTGCAGTATCCATAGAGTCACACCAATTTTAAATAGCGATAGACAGTTGCGGTATCCATGGAACCACATCAATATTATATAGCGACATACAGTTGCAGTATCCATGAAGCCATTTCATTTTTAAAAATAGCGATACGCAGTAGCAGGGTCCACATCAGAATTGAAGGGGAATTACGCACTGGCGTGCGAAGTACAGCCTTATTCCATCACAATGAGGGCTCTGGTGCCACACTGATCACCCTCGAGGGTCACTGCAGTCACTGTAACATCCCTCTCTGTGTCCCTCTTAATAAAGGCAGCCCTCATGTGCGTTCCCCCTCACCCGCACACCGTACAAGTGTGTTGTGTCGGTGTCGTCACTGGTACCGTTGTTGTGTTGCTTTTGGGAGACCATGACTGCAGTACATGAATTTTAGTGGATTGTGATTTCCGTAGGTTTATATCGAAATTTTTGTCTTTCAGATAAGGGAATTAGATTCGAGTGTACTGGAATTCAAGTGATTTCAGTAGGTTTATGTCGATATTTTTGTCTTTCGGATACGGGAATTAGATCCGAGTGACGTAACAGCTTCACTGTTTCCTTTTATGAAACAGTCTTATGTCTCGCTTGTTTGCGCACAACAACATACTAGTTCATCAACGAATGAAAATAACTTTCAGCAACAGTTGATAGCTTTTTACTTAATTAAATATTACAGCAACGACCAGTTTGAACTACGAAGAGTTCAATGATAATTATAATCACAGACACGTAAGGACTAATTTAAAATTTCCAATGACAAGAGACTCGATTTTTGAACCCCAAAATAAGTGCGATAAATACTTTTAACACGTTCAGCACGTTTCCGGGGTTGTTCAAGGTTGGTTTGGTTAGGTGATAAGTAGCATAATTGGGAAACCGACTTTACTGCTCTAATACACTAATGTCCTGCCTAAGAAATATAAAAATACAATTACTCGATAACTTTGCACCTTTCTTTTTTTCGTATGATAACAGTTATCTTTTAAAAAAGTCGCGAAACAGATGAAATGTCATTCATTTGAACCGGTACGTGAATGAGCAATTTACCTAGCGGTACAATGTGACCCAATACGCTGGGGACGTGTTAAAACAAAACGTTATGAGATAGGTACAATATTTAACAACCGATACATACTTGAATTACATTGAAAAAACAATTCTAATGATAATTTCTAAATCCTTGAAGCGCATTCTGCAAACCTCAGACCTTATTTGAGGCGTCAACTAGCACTATATATATATAAGCATGAGGGATAAAAAGATGACTCGAGACCAAAACTATAAAAAAAATCCAAATCGTAGTTAACGTAAATTAACCCAGGAAAGACCCTAACAATATAATGATAAATTGCAATAATATCTTCATGCAGCGGTTCTGAGAATTTGACGTAGATTGTAATAATTCATACCAGCAATTATTATCGAATAATTTGGCCCTTTAACGTGAGCATTTGAGTACTCATACCACCGTTACTACATTCACCATCATTAAACTGGCACCGGCATCAGGTATTCACTGATATCAGATTAAGAAACGAGCTGCCACACGGCAGAAAACTTCAAAACGCACATTTAGGAAACAAATTTACCGAAAAATGAAACTTATTGATCCCATTTGTGAAATAGGACCGTACAGTCCTCTCGGGCTGTTAATGGTTAACGTGAACAAACCGATACTTCCTAACAGGATTGGATCCCAGCCGCAGTCCTAATATAATTTTAATTATAAAAACACATTTCAGAAGCGGTTTTAATACTGTCCTAACAAAGTAGTGTAAATTGTTATAACAAATCCCAGCAGCTGCCCTAATTATGTGGTATAAATTGTAATAACGAATCCCAACAGCGATCCTGATAACATTCAGTAATATAAATCGTAATAGCACATCCCAGCAACCAGTCTTATCATGTGGTATAAATTATAATAACGCATCTCAGTAGGTGTCATAATTACGTGGCATAAATTGCAAAAACACATCCCAGCAGCAGTACTAGTAACTGAACACTTTGACCGTGATGTGAGCCGCCGGTGTACACGGAGGGAATTTTCATAATGCTGCTGACCGACCAGTCGTCACAAACTCAATTCTCATAAATACTTCATCAAAGATAAACAAAGACGCGATCCAGTTCATGTTTGCTGTTTGAAAAATTGTATGCAACAATTGACTTTAAATTCGAGTTGAATATTGAAATCCAGTTACATAAATTTTAAAAACAAAAACAAATGCACTCAAATTTATAACGTCACCGGGGGCGAGTCCTAGCATCCACCTGAGCTGGGGCCTCCACCGCCATGGAAGCCAAAATAACTAAATAAAGTTACCATGTGTGGCTGCACGTTATGTTCAATTACGACCCGTCAGAACGAGCCCTGTGCTTGCTTGAGAATGGATGAGATGCAGCCCATTTCAGCGACTTCTGTTGGACTGTAATAATCAAAGGACACATGTTCAAATCATCAGCTCAAATATTTACATTGCGCGTTTTACGGGTGAAGTTAACATAAATTTGTGTAACTAAGTAGCTAAAATGGAAATAATTATCGAACAGTGAAAATATGAATAATTGTTTTAGCAATTGATGACTCGAAGAACATTAAAAAATTAATGGCTAATTGTCCATAAGAAAATCAATAAACATTAAGTTGACACCCCATATGTAGAATCGAGTACTGGCCGCATACTTCGTTATTAATACTCAGAAACATTATATTATAGAACTGATATTAAATTCGACAAGAAGGTTCCATAAACATACAATTATTGCGCATTGAAAACACACGATACACATACATTTGTGAGATATTCTTGGTAACCCTAGGTTGAAGAACTAATATAAAATTTAACAAGATTCAATACACACATAATTGGGCATTGGATTCACACGATACAGTTTAATGGCGAAGTAATGATGTGGTAACTCTATGCTATAAAAATTTGCGAAGGTTCTATTCATCAAAGAATGATATCTGTACAGACCAGGTTGTCTCGTCTAGAAAACCATGCATAAAACAATGACTTATCAGTTAAATAAGAGATTCAAAGTAAAATAGTGTGAAATAGAACTCTCAGGTTTTAAAAAACTACAAATTACATCAAAACTTCTTCTCACTTTTCAACTGAAGAAGCCAATTATGGTTTCGAAGGCTTTCGCAAACTCCATTTGAAGAAACCAATTACGGTTCTGAAGACTAGCGTGACAGTGCCGATAATATTTACAAGCAATCATTGGGGCCTGTACAGGTGGTACGTGATGTAACTGATGCCGTTTTTCAGTCTGTGCTGGCGGTTCAGATACAGTATTTATAAAAGCTAAAACCTAATGATCATATTGAGCGTTCTTAGTTTTTCAAGGAGTTTATTTCCTCTCTTATGCTCCGACATTCATAGGGCCGTATTTCAATAGTGAGAGTCTTAGCGGGTTTAGCGCTAGAAGAGCCTTTTTTTACTACCGTCTCTTTATTTTCCTGCTCATGGGACTTCGATGAATCACGATTATTGCCTGTATTTTCGGACGTTTTTGAGCGCATAGGTTTCGAAGATTTTTTGGAGTCAGACACAGGGGTTGTTTTAGAGGTTGTGAGGTTATGGGCCTTGCTCAAAATAGCTCCCAAAATTTGTTCGAAAGATTTGTTGTTTTTGATGGACCCAAAAGATGTCGGGATGGAAGTTTCATCTCTAAGACTACGGAAAGAAATTTTAACATCTTTCGACCTAGTGACAGGCAAGGATGAAGTGCCAGAAGATTTTGTCGTACCAGTATCTCTACGAGACAAGTTGTCTAGACTCTTAAGAGACTCTGTCGTTAGGTCAGGCGACTGTTGTTGATTTTCATTTGTTCGTATTCCATCTGCAGCACCGTCTTTGTTTTTAAGAATTACACTTTTTACAAAAGGAACTTCTCTTGCTTTTGATGCCTCATCCTCAGAGACACAAGCAGAAGAAATTTGGGTAATTTCATTATTCTTATTATTTTCTGGTGCTTCAAGGGGTTGAAGAGCAGGGTTTACTTTGGAGGGATCTCCAGCGTTACCAGAAGTTTCCAGAGCTACTGCTTTAGGGCTTAAATCCATTGCTTTAGGGCTTAAATCTTCTGCTTTAGGGCTTAAATCTTCTGCTTTAGGGCTTAAATCTTCTGCTTTAGGGCTTACATCTATTGTTTTAGGGTTTATATTTTCTGTTTTAGGGTTTAAATCTTTCACCTCGGTCGGACTTTTTTCAACACCGCTTTTGGTTGTTACTTTTGATGGACTAACACAACACTTGACGTCGTTGTCGCAGACACGGTATTTTAATGTGCTTGCTTCAGACTCAATTGATTTCTGAGGGTGACTGATGTCTTCGGCGGTGGCATTCTTCTCCCGCTCACAATTTTGGTTGGTTTCGTCTTTTTTTAGTGGAGGTGCTTCGGTATGAATGGCCGACTTATGATAAGATGAGACTTCGGGGGCACTCTCTTCGTTTGTATCGTCTTTCTTCAGTAGAGGGACTTCGGTAACAGTGGCCGACTTATGACAAGGTGAGACTTCGGGGGCACTCTCTTCGTTGGTGTCGTCTTTTTTCAGCGGAGGCGCTTCAGTAAGAATGGCCGAATTCTGATGAGGTGAAACTTCGGCAGTAATGAACTTGTCTTCGTTTACATTTTTTTCGAAATCACTTGTTTGCTGGACCACTGGGCTCTCATCTACGACGCCAATGTGACTCTCAGGAGGACTTGCATCACCAGCACTGATGCTGTCGTCGCTACCCAGCACGCTCGAGACGCCGCTGTCGCTGGATGGTACACTCCTGGAAGCTACTACTTCGCTCTTATGAACCATCGCCAAAGAGTGAGATTCTGTAAACGAAAGCTTTTCCTCACTGGAAATTTCTGCGCACGGACCATCATGCTCTAAATGTTCCTTTTGACCAGCAGACGCAGACCCTGAATTGACCGCTGTTGAAAGTTTTTCATCATTTAGATCCACAGCGTTTGACGCATCGGCTTCAATACTAACCGTTTGTTTACAAGTGTCGTCATTAGTATTTACAGGCCCTTGCACAAGGCGGTCTTTTGTTGTTGGAATCGGTGGAGGCTTGCGATCCTTTACCTTTTTGTGCAGTCGCGGGGGGCTGGAAGCTTTTCTTGATCTATTTGAATTTGTGAAATTTTTACCTTCACGATGCCAAGAATTTCTAGTTTTCAAAGGCTGATCCTTCAAAGGGGGATTAACGTGGTGAGGTTTTCCATTATTCAGTTTTGTGTTGAGACGATCTTTGCAGGTGAGTTCATTAGTACTCCGATTCCTCTCTATGCCCCCCAAGTCACTAATACTTCTCGACTGTCGTGGTCGTCCATTTATTTGTTTTTCTGACCTAGCCAGCATCCTATGAACATCGGCATTGAGAACAAGTTTAGGTTTACCATACTCCTTTCTCGGTACTGGAGGAGGCCTGTCTAAAGTATTCCTTAACGTGGCATTGTATTCAGAGTCACTTGGTGAATTTGGTTTTGCTCCTACAGAAGATCTCATCTGGTGAGTCGCTCTTTTGGGCACCAAATCAGATGGCTTGATCAAATGTGTAGACAACGGGGGAAGCGTTTTCAACCCTAAAACAAGATGTTGAGGTTGGGCGTGATTCGTCATTTTATCAGAATCTAAGTTTTCAGTAGAAGTTGTTTTTTCTATGGAAGTTTGTTTATCACTATCGGAGTTTTCTTTGATTTCAGACGATCGTTCCACAACAGGTGGTTCAATGGTTTCGCACGATTTCTCTGTATCAGAAGATTCTTTGATATCAGACGGTTTTTCCGCGCAAGATAATTCTTCAGATTCAAAAGATTTTTCTATCTCAGAACATTCTTCGCTCGGAGGCAATTTTTCTAAAACTGGCTCTTCATTATGAGATGATGAAGTGCGACCAGAAGAACATCTTAATTGCACTGGAGATGACGACGATGATGAAGTTGAAGGAGTAACTTTGCGACTTGGACTTATCGCGCACGTAGTTGGAGACGCCAATAATTGCTCTCCGGATTGAGGTTTGCTAGTATCCTTGTTTTGAGCAGCGGCCATCTCGTTTTGTGCAATAGGCATCTTGTTTTGTGCAGCGGCCATCTTGTTTTCAGGAACTGCTTCAATCGAAGGCTGCTTCAGACTCGAGTGGCAGGGGATCGGAGAACTGCTCCTGGAAATTGCATTGAGAATATAACAAATTACTTTGAGAGTATAACTGCCGCTGTAACACATTGAAAAAAAACCGGTGCTACTATATACAGCGTGAAGTCTACCGCCATATATCGCCTACCCAGGGGCCAGTATGAAACGCACAAATTGAGTGTTTATCAATAAATCAAACGTATGGAAATAAATTATCTCCATTAGTAACCTAAACTTAGGCTATAGTACTATAGCTAGAAATAGATCTCATCCTATAGTGTCATATAGACCTCACGCTGTGGTAGCATCGAAAAACCTTCTTCTATCAACACAGATACGGGCGAATTAAACACCGAACTTTATATACTCCATGGCCTACATTACAGTATAGCTCGAACTCCAAGACACGCAAAGAGAGTAAGATTCCCAATTGTTGGTAGATTACCTAAAAAATCAAGAATAGAAGATTACTTTACATTGCCATGTTGATGGTAACGTGTATCAGGTTTTTATATTTTGTAATAGAAATGACTGCGAAACCAGTAAAATCATGAAAGTCAGGATATTTTTAAAACTCTATTCTGAAATTCTACTGCAGTAAATGTAGTTGATATTTCACAACGTACTTTAAAATTTTACTTGACACAGTGAGAATATTGAGCCCCACGGAGTAATGCGTTCAAAAAAGTTAAAAGAAAAATTAATGATTAAAACTTCAGATCACCGTACACTGTAGTGTTAATTTAGGTTTAACGAAAAATATTAAAAAGAATAAGCCTCTCAGGCAGTTTTTTGAAACTTTATTTCCACTGGAGCTAAAAAGTCATGACACTTCTCATTGATAATCTTTCGTCATTAGCACTCAGTTAAACAATCAAAATGCAATATTTTTCGATTGAACTTATCCACCTTGGCTGGCTGATGCATTCTTTTACGGAATGTTTCATCCGCTACCGAAAAACACAAGTGAAAAACTAAAATCGTTTCGACAACTTTAAATTCCACTTTTTGCCAATAAAATTCGTTACTCTTCTCACGGTTCCTGCACTCCGTTACAATTGTTTGCAAAATTCGATACTCATCTACTGTTTCTGTACTCTAGCAGCTGCTTTATTGTAGTGTAAGAAATATTATTTTGTTATTAAACCTGGGCTTAATAAGTAGTTAATAGCGCTCGCCTTTGACGTGAAGGGTCGTTGGTTCAATACCCTTCATCGCCAGCACATCGTTTATGCCCGTTGTAAAAAATTGATCTTAGCTGTTACTCCCCACTCCACCGAGGTACAGGATATAAATTAGGCACTATCTCGACCAAGATTGACAGTAATTCAATTGCATGTTGGCGTGAGTTAGCCAAGCAGAAATCAGAGTCTGCAACGAAATCGTAGAGTAATAGACACAACTGAACCACATTGTTCGTTTCGACTGTAATTTCTAATTGGGTAAAAAGGATTAGAAATCCCATCTTCAGAATACGAGGTGGTGGTATGCGTAAACTTCAATGGAACAAAAAAAACACCGTTTAGTACATATTTCAAGAAAGCCAATGTGCAAAGTAAACTTGATTGGAAAACAGAAGCACCGTTTAGTATTTCGAGGAATCCAGTGTACTGCATAAATTTGATTGGAACAAAAAAAACACTGCTTAATATTTTAAGAAATCCAGTGAACTACATAAACTTGATTGGAAAATAGAAACATTTCTTCACATTTCAAAGAGTAAAATTACCCCTGAGTGGCAATAGGATCCGCTTCGTGCGCCTTGGAGAGATACCTGCACACCCTCTCACGGTAGTCCATGGAGTGGCGCGACGCGGGGCGCTGGGGCGGCTCCTGTTGGGGGGCTGCCCCCTGCAGCAGCTCGGGGTGCGTCTGTGTGTGACGGTGCATCGCATCAGAGCCCCAACGTGCATTAGTTATACCAGCTGAGGCACGTGCATTGGTGGTGTCCGCGGCCCATGCAGCCGCATGAACAAGGTCTACAACTCTGATTTGGCACTCAGATTGTGTCGCTTTGACTTTATTGTAATAGTCAAAATATAAAAGTTTAGTGCGAGCATAGAACTAATTTGATAATTGGATTACTAATTATGAAGCCATGTTTTTTTTAATCCGAGTTGTCCGGCCAGGTAGAACTATCTTTGAAATATACTTTTAAAATGTTATCGGACTGTACAACTCCATTTCAATTTAACCCTTTGAATTGTAGGTTCAAGAAGAAGAATCCCTCTGAAATGGTACTTGTTTTTAGAGGATACTGTTTCAAATACCCACAAATAACAATGATATCTCTGTAAAATGATTCTTGTCTTTTGAGGATACTGTTTCAAATACCCACAAATAACAATGTCTCGGTGAATTTGCTTTTGTTTTTTTGAAGATGTTTCAGACCAAAAATATTAATGATGTCCGTGTGAAATTGTTCTTGTTTTTAGAAGATAATGTTTCAGACACCCAAAAATTACAATCTGTAGAATGATTCTTACTTTTTGAGGATAATATTTCAGACACGTACAACTAAAAATAATAATGACGCATTTTTGTTGTGGATGCAGCGGCACACTCCCTGCCTCGCCGAACAAAAGACGAGCACAACAACGCGGCGGCTGCAGCATGCGCAGAGTGTGTGCGTCGGCACGCTCTGCGCCGCAGAACTCAGACAAGATTCCCAAACAACTTACGTCGTCGAAGTGGTGCAGCTGGTAGCGTAAGTTCTTCTAACACGACTTGCCGACGTTACATGGAATGTCATGTTTCGATATTTGATTATGTTCATGGATTAAATGGAAATTTAACACGTTGACTGCAATATGACCCACCAATGGGTCGAGCTTAAGTTCTTCCTACAGCGAAGCGACCCATCGATGGGTCGTTTGAAAAGCTTTTAACAATTATTTAAAATTACCGGTATTTACTGGACCCAGTGTACGTTTGGTATTTATAAACTTGTAAACAAATTCTGAATTTAAATTTGATAAGAATACTGAACTTCAGTTTTGCTCATCGCAGTCTACGTGTTAAGTCTATATTAGGGGCTCTCAGCATCAGGCTTTGTCGCTGAATTACCTGAAGTCGAACAAATATTTCTGAGGCAGTATTTGTTCTGCTCCAGCCCTGCTCGACTTCTCAATTTTCCAACATGAAATCTCCAGCAGGCTATAGAATATCACAGTGAATAATTTGGGATAAATTCCATCATTCAGCTTATATCCAATGCTATAAAACTGGCCTTTGATGGAAAACAAAATAACAATATACGAACTGATCAGCATGTCTAGGATTAATTCGAGCCTGCAGCACACCTCCACCCACCTGAGCTGAGGCTATTTCATCACTGTGCTACATAAGGTACTCAAAACAATGCGCAATAATAAATTAATAATGAATTTAAAACTATTCCAAAGGGGAACTTGAAAATGAAGTTGTTTACAGATCGAGTGTTGAAAATTTTGCTCTTCGTTCAGAAATTTCATGCTATTTTCATAGGGTTTTTACAATTATAAAAAACCAAGTAATTGTTCGTATGCCCATTGCGAACCCAATTAAAAATTATCGGCCTTTTAAGGTAGTAAATTAGTCGTAAAAGGTCAAAAAAGGCACAAAAGGGCCAAAAATCATGACTTCAAACCGACTCCTACCTATACTTGGCCTATTAGGGCTTGAAAAGGGCCCTTCATTTAAATGGCCTTTTATAGGTCAAGTCAATGGCTGTTTTCGGGCTCATTCGGGTCGTTTAAAGTCGTTTTCAAGCCTTTTTCGACAACCTCTAGCCTCGTTCAAGTAGTAGAGAAGCCCAAAGTGGCCGTTGACCTAGCCGTTTCGATGCCCAGAAATAGCCGTTTAACAGGGCTTAAAATAAGCGACATTTGCACCGAAAAGGGCTAATTTACTGCTTGAAAACGACTATCTCTTGGCCTACAACTGCCTGAAAACGCTCTGTAAAAGGCTTAGAATTTCAATAGGGAACAATATGTATATCATCCTGAACAAATTTTAAATAAACAAAAATGTAACTTGGTATGTTTGGTAGAGCAGGCTACCTCAGTCGAAGTGATAGTCAGTTACTAAAAATGAGGCATCAAAGTGACTCGTAATTTATTCTTGCTCTAAATTTCTTGCTTTACGTGCCTCCACCTTATATTCAGGATTATTTCAGTGATGATTACTCTCACATGTTTAGTACTTTGCCCGCAACGTGCACCACCGTTGGCCACGGAGGGGATTTTCATAATGCTAATGACTGACCAGTAGTCACAAAATCCCTTTTCAATAGTACTTAATTGAAGCTAAATGAAGGCACGAGCCAGTTCATATTTGCTATTTTCAAAATGTCGTATATTAATTGACTTTAAATTTCAGTTAAACATAGAACTTCAGTTTACCCGATTGAGGTTAACGAATTAAGTTTCCCTTTTGAGCGAGCATTGGAGTAGCAAAATGATACTCTCGTACCACAACTCAAACAACGAACGAAAGGCCCCTAATATGTGTATTAAAAACCGAAAACACTTCGAAAATTTCCACAGAAGAAAATGAACTGAAACATCAGGTAGCTATGATACCTGCAGCAGCTGATAGAGAGCAGCGAGGGGCATAGATTTGACGTCCTCTGCGTCGACGTGCCCTTTGCGATCTGGAGCAGCCGCCATGATCTGCTTCAGGAGTTCTTCCCTCCTGCGGGGGGTGAACTCCTGTGCCCTGACTCCCCTCCAGGCGATCAGCACGGACCAGAGGCTCATCACCAGCTGCAGCAGCAGCCCCACCATCATGTTCCCCACCAGGCTCTTGCTTGGGGGAGCCGTCGGCATTCTGAAAGGCAAAATGTTAGCGTCCGTGATGAGCCAGATGTCCATTTGATTTCCTGACTGAAATCGAACCAATTTTTGCTCCCCGATACCATTCTATTTTCAAGGCAAATATAAAAAAGTTGTTGATAGAGTAAATTGTCAAGTACGTACTGTATATGTATGTATGACACTCATTAAAAAAATTCTTCAAATTCAGAATCTAGGGAGGACATTCTATAGAAATGCAGAATAACAATTTGTATCTATGGTTCTGGTGAGAAAACACGAGTCTCAAAAGCTCAAAAAAAAATGATAATCATGAAGCCAAGACGCCCAACATCTGCATGCGGTGCTCAATTTGCAATATGATTACTGTATTTTATACCGTTTGTCCCTCAAAAACTCGAAGCGAGTGTTTATTTTCCCGTATCAGTAATACCTGTAATTATTTCCCGTATCAGTAGTAATCAGTAATACCGAATAATTTTGCTCGAAATTAAATGCTTATGGTATTCTTATGCTAGTATTACTGGTACGGGAAAATAAATACTCGTTTCGGGTTTTTGTGGGACGTACTGCATATACGAAAGGAAATGTGTGATCAAAACTAGCCCCAAAAGCTCCAGCCTTCGTTTTTTCCACACTTACTCGAAAAAAGTGCCAATAATTTCTTCCTGCTCCTGCTCTCCGTCTTGACTGCTCATCCGCTCGAGCATGAAGCTCTCGTACTGCGCGTGCGCCTCGTACGCGCGTGCTGAACTCAGCGTGAAATAGAAAGTGAGGGCGAGCGCGACCAGCGACAAAACCACGACGGTGACTGAAGAAGCCAAAAAACTTTTTATGGCCCAGTTCTTGTACCAAATTTTGTGTGCTAGGCCGCCACACACCCCGGCCGCCACGCCCGCCACACCGCACACCAGCCCCGGCACACACGTGGTCGCAGCCCACCGGTGGGAACCTGGAAAGTAAACAAATTAGTTCAGACTATAAGTACCTCGGGTTTGGATCAATGTCCTGTGGACAGATACAGTTCGTATCTATTCTACGACTGGAGTAGGGTTTAATAATAACCTGATAGTGTTTACTGGACAAAACCAGTTAAATTTCAATTTCAGACCATCAAATAGATTATGGACGACCATAATTTCGAAACGTTACAGCCGCCAGAGGGCAAGTATGCCATCAATAACTTTTCTGCCGTAAACACAACTTTATTGATCATTTGATCAGAAATATTTCAGGTTTCACTCCAATTATACAGCTTGAAACTTGCCAGTTCGTCAGTTACGTCAAGCCATAAACCCAAATTGCTCGTATGCGCTAAAAATGAACATTTTATTACTAACTATCAACTATCTTTAACAACTGCAACTACCGAAGAGTACCACAACTACCATTGAGTACTAGAACATTGTTTGCTAACCTCAACTTACACTAGCAAAAACTGGTCCCTCGTATTCTCAGTTCGTTTTAATTTGAAGCAAGAATAATGTTTGTTGAATAATATTTATCCGTAATAGTTGAGGTTCGCATTAAATGATGTAGTATGACTCAAAGATCGACAGTAATCACGTTATTGTACTGGTGACTCTGCGGGAAAATTTGTTCGTTGTGAATGTATTGGGTGGGTGCCCGAGTGTGATGGGTACGTGACAGCACGAAACTTAGGAATAAGCCGGGAATTTGCCCCTTGGCTCGTTCCTGTCGCCATTTTCTACTCTGCCCTGCTCTGCTCCACTCCAACCTATTCCACTCTACTCCACTCTATCCTACTCCACTCTACCCTACTCCATTCTACTCCACTCTATACCCCACCCCATTCTACTCCATTTTACTCCACTCTACCTCACTCCACTCTACCCCACCCCTATTCTACTACTCTACCCCACTCTACCCCACCCCCATTCTACTACTCTACCCCACTCTTCCCGACCCCATTCTACCCCACTCTACCCCACCCCAGTTGCGGCCACAGATCCTTCCCACACCACAGCCCGGCAGTCGAGATGCAGCGTCCGGTCGTTCACACGCCGGAGCGGCCGTAGAGGCGCCGGCCGCTACACACTTAAAGTGATGCGTGTGATGCGCTTCCGCCGCTGCGTGTAACTGCATCGATACACACTTTAAGTGATGCTTATGATGCACTTCCGCCGCTGCGTGTAACTGCTCCGAGATCTTATATGGTTATAATGAGTAGGTGTTGTGGTGTGGAGATATGTGAGAGTACTTGGTCTTGCCGGAATGTAGTTGAGCACAGTTACAGATATCCGTATGAAGAAATAATTAGAGTTGTTATGTGTGTGTGAGTGGAATCAATAAAACTGAACGTGAGTGAGTGTTATGCGTGGGTTTGAGAAACATGGGCACTCTAACATCTTAAGGGTGAGAAACTTGTTTAAATGAAAGAGCTTTCCTAGATTTTGAATACAAATATTAAGGCTTTTCCAGGTTTTGAACATAAATATTAAGGATTTTCCAGGTTTTGAACATAAATATTAAGGCTTTTCCAGGTTTTGAACATAAATATTAAGGCTTTTCCAGGTTTTGAACATAAATATTAAGCTAGTACTCATACACATTGTAAGCGATAGAGACTGTGCCTTGTGGAAATATATTTTTCTTTCCAAGGAAGGTTCCGAGTCCAAAACAGACAGGCAGTAACAGGGTGGAAAATTGTCAGTGCTTCTATCAGGACAGGAAATAAAGGAAGCAAATGTTAAGAAAAGAAGTAAATGAAACAAGTATCAGTTCCTCTCTAAACCAGGCGTATAAATTGCTACCGTCTTTACTGGGTGTCCATAAAAAATGTATCCACTAACTGATGTATCCCATTCTACCGGAATATGATACCGGAACCATATATCAGAATTAAACTGTTGTACGGTTTCGGTATCATATACAGTATGTCCCACAGAAACCCGAACTGAGTATTTATTTTCCCAGATCAGTATACAATCATAATCAGTAATACCTTTTCTATAGGTTAATCCTAAAGGATACTTTCGCTAGAAATTAAATGCTTTTGGTATTCTTAAGATGTTATTACTGATACGGGAAAATAAATACTCGGTTTGGGTTTTTGTAGGACAGACTGTATACAAGAAGTCTCCAACATTCTTACTGTCATTGAATACAAGCTTTCGGAAACCTTCACTGGATATTGTGATCGTGACTTCGATTGGAGTAACGATCTCATTCTGTATCCTTTAAACTACAAACCAAATCTTTTACTTACGTATCAAGAAGCTGTCAAAAAACTCATCTAATATATGAGTGCAATTTCTTTTTTACCAGACGAATCCGCAGACTACTGAAATTTTCCATCCATCAGGCGAATCTACACTACGCAAATTTTTACCAGAAGAACCTACAAACAACAAAATTTTCATGAGCAGAACCACTCACCCAGGACCCCAAAAGTAAAAAGAACTCCCAGAACCGCTTACTCAAGACTCCATAAGTAAGGAGAATTCGTAGAACCCCTCACCCAAGACCCCCAAAAGAAAGAAAGAAAGAAAAAAGAAAGAAAGAAAGTTAAAAAGAAAAGAAAGTAAGAAAGAAAGAAATAAAGAAAGAAAAAATGTTTATTTCCAAAAAATTTGACACATGAGATACATGCCAGCATATTGGTTTTTAAAAGTTTGAAGAATTCGCAGAACCACTCACCCAAGATCCCAAAAGTAAAAAGAACTCATAAAACCACTCACCCAAGACCTCAAAAGTAAAAAGAACTCATAGAACCACTCACCCAAGACCCCAAAAGTAAAAAGAACTCATAAAACCACTCAACCAAGACCCCAAAAGTAAAAAGAACTCGTAGAACCACTCACCCAAGACCCCAAAAGTAAAAAGAACTCATAAAACCACTCAACCAAGACCCCAAAAGTAAAAAGAACTCGTAGAACCACTCACCCAAGACCCCAAAAGTAAAAAGAACTCATAAAACCACTCAACCAAGACCCCAAAAGTAAAAAAGAACTCATAGAACCACTCACCCAAGACCCCAAAAGTAAAAAGAATGACCCCGAGGGCGCCGTGCACGACAGCTTGCCCTCGTACGAGCGACGCAGAGTATTTCATCTCAGAGGGGAGGAGGGGCGAGGGGGGAGGGGAAGCTTTGGGGGGAAGGGCAGTCATCTGCCAGCGCTTCCCCCCGTGGGGGGTCTGACTCTTCTGGTCCTTGGGGGACAAAAAAGTCCAGACATGCTCTGTCGCGCGGGATAGCTGCCCTCCTGTCCATGTGACCCCCCCTCTCCGCCACCGCAAGGAATGTAGGCATCTGCGAGAAAAAAGTCAATGTTAACAAAATATTAAATGCACAGTGCAATGAATGCAAGAGCACGAAGAGGAATGCTAACAAAATATCAAATGCACACTGCAATGAATGCAGGAAATGAACTACAAGGGATATGCTATAACGATGAAACGAGGAAGGTCTGCATATGTGTGAAAAATGCTAATATTAAAAAAATATAAAACGCACAGCGCTTAGAGCGCGAAAATTAAACTAAACTAGGGAAGAGCTATAGCGATGAAAAAACTACGAAGGTCCGCATTTGTGGGAAAAAAGTCATTGAAAACCAAATATTAAATGCACATTGTACAGAATGCAAGAAGTAGAGTACAAGGCATACGTCATAACGATAAAATATAGTACGATGAATAGTATAATTTGATGCGTCTTATTTAGGCACACTGCTCATAACTTCTCCCCATAAGCATTTCTCCTTCCTTTCTTCATGGAATAATGGGCTTTTCCGCTTATGCTTAAAATTTATAAAGTCTAATTCGCTCGTGAAATCCGAAGAGATGAGGTTTGATCGATGGTTGCTTGCGCACTCAGAAATTCAAGTCATCGCCGCTCACCATTCGCCTGGAGGTGAAGAAACTTTTTGCTCGAAGACTGATGCAATGTCAAGCAAAGATATACAAGCAACCTGATTGCTTGTGATCAATGAAATATCCGTTGCAATGAAAAGTTCGTGTATACATGAAAAAACCGTGAACGACCCAGCACTAGTCTAAGTCTTTCAAGCTTATGATCAAACCATGAGTAGTAACTTCTAATGTCAGTAGAATACCCCTCATTCTATCTGATGTCGAATTTTTTCTGCCTGGTTTTTCTTTTGCACACTTTGAGAAAGAAATATATGATGCCAAGCGAGCTCGCACTAGCATTTTCCTGAAGATCAAATCGTATAGTCGTTGGTGAGAGGAGATCTGAACAATTCACTGTGTGTATAGAGTGAATGAAAGCTCATTTTTCTCACCTCCGTAGTCTTGATGCAGTACAAGTGTTATTAAATTTATGTAAGACCTCAATTGGGCATTTTTTACAGTCTGGTGACAGCGTACAACGAACCAGCAGACCAGAGTTTCGACCTAACTCACGTTGGCCATGCTTCTCTTTAGTAACCGATTAACACGTTCGCTGACGCTGGACGCCCATATGTGCGACCAGCGGTCTCATGTTACGTAAGGTTGTAAGAAGCAGAGTTTAAAAAAACGACTTTACTGCTCGAAAAAAATTGCATCTAGGAAGTGTGAAAATGTAATAGCATGATGATATTTTACCTCGTGTGCTTCAATCTCTTCAAAAAAAGATGTTGAAATAATTGAAATGTTGTTCATTCACACCGATACGTAAATACCCCAATTTACCTAGTGGTACTCTTGGGGCACGACAGCCCTTTCGTTTTAGCGCAGATACGCGATGTATCACCTCAAGTAGGTGCTAGATCGCACAAGCGTAACGTGCAAAAAGCTGCGTCACACAAAACAAGTAACAAGCATCGCACGACGAGACAGGACAGAGGTTCCTAACCCCACTAGGGTTCAGAACTCAAAAGTATACACCGTGCCAGTCCACACACAGAGCACAAATTATTAGCGTAACGTGCTATAAGATGCGTTGTACAAAGCAAGTAACAAACATCGTACGACGAGACAGAGGTTCCTAACCTCATCGTGGGTTCAGAACTTAAAGTACACCATGCCAGTCCACACACAGAGAGCTAATTATTACCGAACTACATCAATGCCGTAATTACGAAAGGTGTAATGATATGTTATGTTCATCATGTTCATCCTCATTAAGAATTCGCATTCAATATTCAGTAGAGAGTTAATGTGCTGTAATGCGGTTCGCTGGAAGTAATTCCGAGATCCATATTGGATTATAATTATCCGTTGCCTTTTCTTTGTTTCCACGGCGAATTTCTATCCCTTTGTGAGTACAGTTTAGGTTTCCATAAGTATGAAGAACAGTATAACGTACAATTAGCTTTTTAAAAGTTCATGGACAAATATCATATACTGACCGACTATGAAAATTAGTCGCTGATAATAATCGATATTTCGCGGCAGTTTGCTAGATATCTGCTTTCAGATACCTGTAATCTGGTCCTATATTTTTAAGAAATAATGTACAGTCTTAATAGGCAGTAGGCTTCCATATTGGATCATTGTACCCACCATGTTCGAGGAACATTGTACAAAGTATACGTATTTTAGAGTTCTGTAACGTTCACACCTTACAGAAAGATGCGAAACACGGCCAGGTCATTCGTTAGATAATCCTGGTTGGTATACTTAACAAGCTGACCGCGGGGGGTTAAAGTGAAGTTCAATATTAAACTCAAATTTAAAGTCAATTGTAGTAAGCAATTTTGGAAATAGTAAACAGTAACTGGATCGAGACTTTATTAGTTTTGATTAAGCGTTTATGAAACTCTCATATTGATAACTTGCGTATTGCAAGGAGTGTGGTAGATCCTCCAGGTGTCATGTCAGCCAATATTTATACCTGCCATGTTTATCTGAACATGAATATATGAATCGATCGAGTTCAAATCATATCACGTTTTATAATGGAGCCACACACTGACTTCTGGCATGTGTGGGGACCGTTTGAGAAAGTTCGTCCATTACCTGTCTTCTTAAGCGGCCCATAGACGATTAATTTTATTGCCAGTATAGCTTTGATAATTATGAATATTGACAATTTAATTGATCATCTGTGGGCTTCATTGACGACCGTCAATTAATTAATTTAGTGGGCAAAAAAAATTTCACCAATATATTCAGTCAATGACATTGACAATTAAATTGATTGTCTATGGGCCGCTTTAGTCTGGAGACTCAGGAACGGTGAAGATAAAGGGAATGCTGGAATCAAATTTTTACGCTAGAAACATTGAGGTGTATTTTTGTAACGATAATCTAATGAGTATACGTTTAATTGTCTCCTAAAGTACATTTCTGAATTCAAGGGGCACTGAGATTTGGCACTGAAGAATAATTTAAATTTGAACCAGCATAATATATCACGCTCGCTTATCACCAGAAATAACCTTGTGTAAGTGACTACGTATATTATAAATAACACTCCAGATGTTAATAAGACTAGCTTCCAAAACTCATCGAAACACATTGGAATACCCCAGCCCCTGTGTAAAGCGGCCCATAGACGATCAATTTTATTGTCAATATAGTTGACAATAATGAATATTGACAATTTAATTGATCGTCTGTGGGCTTGATTGACGACCGTCAAATAATTGACTTTGGACAAAAAAATCTTGTCAATATATTGTGTCAATGATATTGACAATGAGTCAATGAGTCAATGATATTGACAATAAAATTGATCGTTTATGGGCCGCTTAAGAAATGAAACATCATTCGAGATTGGGCGGTGCATAGGAGACTTCAGCTTTGAACCCAGAGGTGGAAATAAATAACACACTAAATCATAGGCCATTACTAGTATTGGGAATCAGGTAAACATAAATGAAAAGCATTGCCATACACACAGGAAGTGCGACATTCCCAGGAAGACCAGAAATTGGTTATTAAAGCTTTACCTTCCAATTGTTCATGACACTTTCGGACATTGATATTGACACTTTCATTAAAGGGTCATTGATATTCATCATTAATATTAAAGGGATATTATTCACGGTTAACGTAAACAAAATAATGAACTGTATGCACGTGAAATAATTATTCTAACAACCCATCAGAGAACATACTACGTATATATCAAACCTGTAATCTTAACCGATGAGGACGCTTTGTTGTTTCCGTGTTCGAATTCAAAATGGAAGAGGATTTTCAAAAGAATTTCGATCGCAATAACATAACGTTCTGCTGCACAGATCAGAGAAAAAGAGAATGGATCGTCCGTCCAGGTTTTTAAAAAAACAATTCTTTCTTTTGTCTCGTCGCGGCCACTGCGTAGACTTCCGTGAAAGTTTCTTCAGCCTTTGGTGGACTTCGGGAGTGGTGATTACAGTGGCGCTTGTTTGGTGGTAGACTTGCAGTTTGTGGGGGTGAGCGCAGCCTTCAAACGTATTTTTTTATACATGTATAAGAGTGAACATAATTTAGATAATATAGTGGACTTAGAACACTTTCAGTGTAGTTTTGGCCCTAGAATTTTGGTCCTTAAATCAAAGAATCGTTCTTTTATTGGGCTGTAACTTTTCACTTAAAACCTAGCTCGAAAATTAAGTAATCACAGTAGGTAAAAAATACACGAAAGCTGGAAAACGAATCTTCAAAAATATTGATTTGAATTCCGAACACAAAATATTTCAATTTTTTCGATTACGGGGCAGTACTCGTGAAAGAGAGTTTGTACCAAAGAAGTTTCGGGCTTCTGAAAAAGTTTCAATGCTTTTTCGATTAGCGTAAACTCACCTCGTACTAAACAACTGACAAAATTTTTTTTTACGGTTTTAAATCAATTTTGATAACAGTTATATTCGTCATTGTTTTAAAACTTTCAAAAATCCAGTTTGAACGTTGTGGTTCCAATTGTGCCTCAGATAGAACATTCACTTCCAACTTTACATTAAAAAAAAGCTGCTAGTAAATTTGAACGCTAACTTAAATGAACCCGTGGGACAGTGAATTCGGAATTCACATTCTTTCACTCAAATACGTGTGTCATAATACAGTAATTACGTATGTGGGTCAGACAAGAAAGTTTTAAAAATAAAAAGAAAAACCAACGTTGTACAGAACATTTATTGGTACAAACGTTTCGGAATATTATTGTTCCATCTTCAGCGCTGGAAGAAATAAAAATATTTTAACATTCATGAATAAGATATTTGAGGTTTGAACAAAAGAAGTTCATAAGAATCTCCCTATAGGTACTAAGAAAGTTGCAAGGGGAGGTACGGCCCCTGTCGACCCCAGAGCGGTATGTGCGGCTCATTTCTTCAAGGTCTGGAGGGTCAAAAGCCATCGGAAAAAATGCCACCCGGACCAGCTCGTGCTCAAGTTCCGTGTGCAGCTTGGCGCCCAGGGCTGCTAGATCGACTTTTTTCGGGCCAAAATGGTTACATTTGGTAACTTTTGGGGGCCTAAATTATTGAATTCGGCACTTTTTTTTAATGGAATTTAGTGATAAAGAGCTCTCAGCATCAGGCAACCTTGCGGGGCTGCCAGATGCTGAATGATCTTTGCACCCAATATGAACATAAGTCAGCTTTTGGAACATTGACCGAAAATGACCGATATTAAAGCATTGGTTCGGCCTTCTTCGAATGAGCATGGACATTACTGATCGATGAGAGAGGTGTACCACGTGGTATATGCACACATGTTAAGTGCAGTACACCTGTTTAGCTTATATGAGTAGTCAAGATTAATTGTATGAGTAATTAAGAGAGCTTGTGCCACGAGGTACAGTATTTGTACACATGCTAAGTGCAGTAAGCCTGTTTTGGTTATTTTTTCGTATTGCAGAAAATTATAACCTGCACACAGTATGCCACACGTACGCAGACTCAGATCAGAATCAGCCACGTACGAAACAGAAAGCTGCAGCCCTCGGCGGGTGAGGGTCACCAGCATTGGAAATGTGACTCGCAACTTTTATCTATTAGTTGAATCACAAAAAAATGCTCCCCAGTCTTCATTTCCTACCTCTTGCATTTATAAATTTGTTCTGTAAGCATAAAAGACAAAATTTTTGTAAATGCTAATGTTCTTTTTTATTACAGTTTTTGTTTCACAACCCACTATACACTTGGCCAAAAAAATGTATCTACTGACCGATATATGTACGTATGATTCCGAAACCATAAAGCGGTTTAATTCTGATATACGGTTCCGGTATCATATATACATACACCGGTCAGTGGATTCATTTTTTGTGGACACCCTGTATAATGAAAACAATATCCTGCTTCTTGCTTGGTCTGCTTGCTCCAACTCCCACTTTGTAAACTGGATGTCTCGCATAGCATTACACACGGCAATCTTCTGTGACTGGAATTACAATTTGAATTGAGAAAAATTCAGTCCACAGAATCCTAACAGAAAAATGGGGGGACCCAGAAAAGAAAGGAGACGCATTTTAGCATTACAGTATATCATAGTTTCACAACCACTTTGTGCTTCAAACTCAAAAACATCCCGTTCATTTTTGACAACACGGATTCAAAGGTAAACCAAGTGTTTGGTAGGGTAAGCCACAGTAATTTTAAACCACCGTTCTTATTAAATGTAACAAAAACGGAACAGCAGTTAATGGAAAACATGACAAACAATAAAGAACAACAGCGATTAGATCTTGTTTCGATTTCAGAACTAATTACGGATATGATGGTCCTATTTTATGCAGTGATCAGGTGCGTGAACTTCAGTTGCTTCGTCAAGGTTAAATATTGTTTGAGTGGCTTCATCATAGCTAATAATTCAATGAAGGTTAGTAGTCGCTAAGTTCTGAGCGCAGAAGCATTGAACTTGAACTACTTCTACTTCTACCGCAACTCAAAAACAGCATCCTTCGCTGCGACGGACTCTTTGTCTAATTTTGGTCATCCAAATTCATTGACTGCAAACGAATACATATACAACGAGAATACAAATAAGTAAGACGCACTTCAAATATTTTTTGTGCCTCATCGTTACGTGTTAACAACATGCGCAGTGCGTACGTGCAATTGTACATCAATTCTTTCCCTAACTCGCGCAAAAATGCATTCACTCGTGTTTTCAGTATACTTTATACAAATTTATTAAGTCAGCCGTAGAGCAACCTCATACAGATACTGCGTGTACGAGACATCACCTCTCCGCCTCATGACCCCACAGAACCTAGCTTTGTCTGCCGGGACACACCTGCATGCCATTCATGGGTGCGGGAAGGTCAACTTTTCTACACAACATATTAATGATGCACTCCAGTTGTTGAAACCAAACAAAAACTATTTCGTATAAATGTAACATGAATAAGCAAAAACTCGGCATGAATGATAATCTATGGAGAACTTGAATTGATTAACAATTAGTTTTAGCCTCCCTATATACTATATCAAAGAGAGGAAGAATGAAGGCACCATTAAGCATGGAGTTGAGGAAACGTGGAACCTATGCACAAAGAGTATCCCATGCGCGTAGAAAGAGTAAGATAAGAAAGAAGGTTAGGAAACAAGATAAAAGTTGAAGAAGAAAGTCTGAGGTGCTGAAAAACAGGGCAGCAATGAACGACAGCAGTGAAAGGATGGTCCTTATCAAAACAAAAACATTTTATTTAAACAAAAGGAAAGCCATCCTACCTCTCAGCTCAGGACCTCACATTTTCCACCCTGGGAGCGCTAATTAACATAGATACAATAGCTATATCCCCCTGAGGGGAACTTGGCGAAAAAGCTCAACTTTTCTACTCGACATATTAAGATGCATGCCATTACTCAAAACCAAACAAAACCATTTCAGATAATTACAACACGAATAAGTTAAAACTTGGCATGAATGACAATCTACGGAGAACTCGGCAAGAAGCTCAACTTTTCTACTCGACATATTAAGATGCACGCCATTACTCAAAACCAAACAAAACCATTTCAGATAATTACAACACGAATAAGTTAAAACTTGGCATGAATGACAATCTACGGAGAACTCGGCAAGAAGCTCAACTTTTCTACTCGACATATTAAGATGCACGCCATTACTCAAAACCAAACAAAACCATTTCAGATAATTACAACACGAATAAGTTAAAACTTGGCATGAATGACAATCTACGGAGAACTCGGCAAGAAGCTCAACTTTTCCACACAACAAATTAATGATGCACGCCAGTAATCAAAACCAAACAAAAACGATTTAATATAATTGTAACATGAATAAGTACAAATATCCTATGAATTTATAGCGTCCGTCCCAAGTTTATTTATTTTGGCAAGATCCCGAGCAGGTAGAGGGGCAGTCAGCCCTGAAATTCCTACCCACAGATCAGGATGCCGTCGAGTTCAGTAAAGGTTAACCCGCGGTCTGGGATTTTCCTCTTATGAGATACCCCCAGTATGAAATTATGTTGTCCTGTGTTGCTTTTCATGCGACGTAATTACATGCCCGTATTATTGCGACTATTAATGAGATATTCGAAGGTTACTATACTTTCATTAAAGAATTACATAATCTTGCATTGCTCTTCGTGCGGCGTAACTTTACCTATCATTTTCAAATCCGAAGTATTGCTACCATTAATTCATTATTTGATGGTTACGATAAGTAGCCGAAGTCAAAAGATGTTTTCACAATGGTATCCGCACATCAAAAGATTAGGTTGAATTTAAATAATTGAAATTAATGCTCCTTCCACACACACACACACACACACGGCGTTTCAAATGACAAACGCCGCTGAATTTAACATTTTCGAGAGCCCATGTATGAGTTGAGAATCAATTTATTTTTTCATATTACAACCAAAATCAATAATAGCGAGCTGGTGACTCCCTTATTTAAGCTACATTCTCGAGAGTGAGCATTATATTTAATCACGGGGAAATTCCGAGTCCAGAATTACCACAAAACAAAAGATTTGTCCAACACCGGTGAAATAAATGATCATTTGATGCACCGAGCACGTACGAGCATTACGGCGTTATTCAGAGCTCGTCAGTGTCCCGGGTATCGAGCAAAAGCACAAGAACAGGGCAAACATTGACCAGGTGCAATAGAGGCAAAAAACACTTCCATTATGCGACTGCACTGCATGCGCATGTGCACAGCGACCTCCCCTGGTATATCAACTACGAGTTTTCCCCGTAGCTGCGCATGGAGGATTAAACTATTAGGATTAAAGAGTACCTTTAACTCGGCTAACATGTGTTATAAGGGCCAGAACTGTAGAAATGAAATGAAGTATACGCGTATAATTTTTATATTACATCTGTCACAGAGAAGTAGCACGTGCATCAGTTCTACATCCGTAACAGAGCGACTGTTGATCAATTGTTCATCTGTATCAGAACAGCTGCAGACAATAGTACATCAATAGTACACCAATATCAATAGTATATCTGTACCAATGCTACCAGGAGGTCCAGCTCCAGCAGACGTCTGCGACGTTGCGATAGTTTCCTAAGCCCTGCGTCGGGTCCGGCGTCAGTGCTGGTGTAGCAACGTCTCCCAGTGACTGCAATTTTTAATCTCCCTAAGTTCCCTGAACTTACTTAGAGCACCTGAACATTAACCTTTTCACTGGTGCAAACGAGAGTGCAAGCGCAATGTTTCTTTTCCAATCTATTTGTGCTTGTAGCAAATAAATAATTTAAATTGGTTGAATTGTTTGGATTGTTTATAGTCGTCCACGGAATTGTTTGTCTGCATGAAGCTAAACCTTCACACACCAGGTACAGACGTATTAGGTCACCAATTTTGAGCCTCGTACGTGGAAGTCTCGCTCAAAACTCAATTTATCTTTTCAGAACAATAATTATCCTCAACAGGAGAGGGGGAATGTTAAACACAAGTTCTTCTATAATCGGAATGAAATTGCTATCAAAAATATGAACAAAAGTCTTCCGACAACAAAACATTCTTTCCTAATTATCAGTTTGTAAAGCGCTTCGGAGCCACTAAGTTGAATCAATCTGTTTTGTAGGTACAATTTTCAGGTACATCCATAAAAATAGTGAAATTTCTTTTATTTTAAGTGCAAAGAAAACCAGGAACGGGAACTTAGTTTTTTATGCTAACAATTATGACGTATTCATTTAATTTATTGCTCAGAGATTGCTCAATACACTCTAATGTAAATGAGTACTTCCTACGGAAGCAATGCTTCGTCGATAGAATGCAAAAAACACTACGGCATACTTCAGTCGCATTAACACTTTGACCGCAACGTGCGCCATCGGTGGCCATGGCGGGATTTTTATAAATCTGCTGAACGACCAGTCGCTACTAACTCAATTTTAATCGATACCAACTGTAATTTAAGCTAAATAAAGGCATGCCCCAGTTATTGTTTCCTATTTCCAACATTTCTTAATACGTTTGACTTTGAATTTTATTTGAATATTGAACTTCAATTTCACCAATTGCAGTCAAAGTGTTAATTCGCATCCCTGATCTTTGGAGGGGAGGTGAAGATTAAATTTGACCTCTTCAAAACATTGACGTTGAGTTCAAGTTTGCGAGCGTCGAGACAATTTCGAAATGAGGCGAGGCGTCACCTGAGCGGCAACAAGACATCAGCAGTAACAAAGATCACTTGCCACAATACCAAACGCGGTAAGAATCGCAATGACTTCAATACAATGGCAGTGGAAGCAGTAATAATATTAGAATTATCCTGGCTAGAGTACAGATAATTATCGAGGCTGAAGCAATACGTACAGGCCAGGGGAAGTTATAATAATATCATGCGCCTAGAATCACACTGTCCCAAGAGCCAAAATACAACAAAAGCTAGTTGTGTATTCCACTGCCACCTCCAAACTTTCCTCTGCCTTGGAAGCGAGTCGTAAATACAGAAAGATAGTCACAAAATGACCGAACCGAGTAAATGACCGAACGTACAGGCTAGGGGAAGTAATAATAATATCAGGCGTCTAGAATCACACTGTCCCAAGAGCCAGAATACAACAAAATCGAGTTGTGTATTCCTTTGCCACCTCCAAACCTTCTTCTGCCCGGGGAGCGAGTCGTAAATACAGAAAAATAGTCACAAAATGACCGAGTACCTCTCAATTAGTTGCTAAGACACTTGGGTTTCAGGGTCGTCGAACTTTGATGCCGTTTTTTGACGTTTTTAACGAGCTGCGCTTGATGTCATATGATTGATTCTAGCGTCATATCAAAATGATCCGCCTAATGATTGACTCTAAGGTCCTCAAATCAGAATGATCCGCCTAATGATTGACTCTAAGGTCCTCATATCAGAATGATCCGCCTAATGATTGATTCTAAGGTCCTCATTTCAAAATGATCCGCCTAATGATTAACTCTAAGGTCCTCATATCAAAATGATCCGCCTAGCGATTGACTCTAAGGTCATCATATCAGAATGATCCGCCTAATGATTGACTCTAAGGTCCTCATATCAGAATGATCCGCCTAATGATTGACTCTAAGGTCCTCATATCAGAATGATCCGCCTAATGATTGATTCTAAGGTTCTCATATCAGAATGATCCAACTAATGATTAATTCTAGTGTCATATCAAAATGATCCCTACTAGACAGACAATCGAGGCTGAAGCAATACGTACAAGCCGACGAGATCATTTTTTTAACGTCGCTGCTGAAGTTCAATACATTTTTTCTGCGTCACTTTGAGAAGCGTCCGCATCGACCCTAATTCTAAATTCATTGGGTGTCGCTCCTCACTTATTTAATCTTACGTGAGCTTAATTCATTATTATCTTTGTGTAATGAGAAGCCATATGAGTGAGTTAGCAACACAAAATTGTGGGCAAAAAATAAAATGAATGCAGTAATCAAATACTTGCAAGATATAGGGACAAGGTATATGGTAAGGACAATATAGGACAAGGAACAATATCACAAATTTCGATTTCAAGCAGGGTGTTCAATAGCCGCCTCTAAAAACAAATGCTAAAAGAAAATACCACAATACAGCAAATGGGAGAAAATAAGCACGAGAAAATAAACACGAGAAAATAAGCACTAGAAAAGAAGCACGAAGAAATAACTTCGAGGAAGTAAGCCCTAGAAAAAATGCACGAAGAAATAAGCACGAGAAAAGAAGCACGAGAAAATAAGCACGAAGAAATAAGCTCAAGAAAATAAGCCCTAAAAATAAGCCCTAAAAAATAAGCACGAGGAAATCACAACGCAAGGCAATGAATCCAAAGCAGTTGTAGCGTGAAGCGCAGAACGAAGCCTCAGCGAGGCCACAAGTGCGTTCAGCGAAGCTCGAGAGCAGCGCTCAACAAAGGTGTGTAGCTGCAATACTCCTGCCTGCAACCATCTTTTGTTCGAGTCAGATTGCAAACCTCACTCGGCTCAAGTTCTCAAAGTGAACTTCTCAGAAGCGCTAACGGCGTGGTTTTGAAGTATATTTTATGGCTGCGCCAAGAAAGCGAATCCAATTTCGACTGAATAAGTGTGGAAAAATTGAGCTTATAGGTGCGCGATTGGACCTTTGTATATGGTAGTGATTTTTGATGATTAAAAATGTGCTGGCTAGGAATCACTTGCAGAAAACCCTATTTTGACGTACTTTTAATAAAGTAAGTTACGAGGGAAGAAATTAGTGGAATACTTCAAGTAGCATGCTTAGTACTAGAGTACTTTAGTTCCTTTTTATTGAAATATATGAAGAGATATTTTATCTATGAATTCATCTGAACCTGGAACTGACGTGTGTATGTAACGCAGCAGCAGTTATTCCATTAGTAGTTTCACATATTTTATTTTACTTGATTTCAGGCAGACACACCTAAAGATTCAAATATAAAGCTAACCTATGTTAGATAAGCAAATTATAATTCACAACTAAAATCTCACTCATTTAAAGTTTATAATTCAAACACAAGTAATTCAATGTATATAACCACAAAAATAATAGTCTCTATTCAACCCTCGACGTACAGCTCAACACTCTTTTATTTCCAGCAAACGAAATAAATGATCAACTGAGAACTCAGCCACCAATTCATAGCATACAAGAAAATCAGCTACTAAGAGCCTGTTAATTTGACGATGTAACGCTCAACCCCATAACTAATAAAGTTCCCACCTCGTCACCTACTTAGAGCTCGTCAATTGGACGATGATCCTAATCTAAACACTCAACTCTGACTACAGCAGTTAAATTCCCAACTCAGACCTCGTTACTATAAGATTAATGTATAGAATGAAATTCAATAAAATTTATAAATATCACACTTCACACGTTCTCCGCGTTTCCGCGGTTGTTATCGGCTGGTTTGGGTAGGTTGTAAGTAGCAGAATTATGCACTGGACTTTACTGCTCGAATACATTTTTATCCTTCCAAAGAAATATTGAAATGCATTTGCAGAATAACATTTCCCCTCGTATGATAACAGTTATTTTTTGAGAAGGTCGCAAAACAGACGAAATGTCATTCATTTATACCGGTTCGCGAATGAGCAATTCCCCGAATGGTACACGTATAGCCCAATAAACGCGTGTTAAAACTAATAAACATCAAAATATTGCAAAATCTGTTTACCTAAAATCCTTTTAGCACGGATCATGATCACTTCTTGAATTTATTTTCATTGATGCGGCAATAAATTCAACCTAACGTAACTCAAACATAACTCAAAGCTCACACCGAAGTCACCGATACAAAGGTCACCTCGTCGCGCGGCGGCGGCCTGCGCTGCGCGAGAGTGAAAGCGCGTGGTATAAAAGGGCTCCTGAAAACTGCCTTCTTCAATTAACCCGCGTGGAAATTTCACTTCGAGTCGTGTGAAGGACGACGGCGTCGGGCGGACGCTCGATGGATGAAAAAAATGTTCATCGTGTTTTTTTTTAAGTTGCATTCTTTCAGTATGAGTGACTATAGGTTGTGTAGTCGATGGTGAAGCATGTTTATTGGAAGTTATACGATTGAATACATGTACAACAGAGTATTTAAATGTGTGTTTTATACCAAAAAATCAAGTTTGAAATGTTTTTAGCAAAATTCAATGGAATTGGTACCGTGCGAGAAATATTTTTTTCTGATAGGAGAAAAGGAGTAGGAGTACTATGATATAAAAAAGAGGTGCATCAACGTATCCATTTGACACAATGAATAGGTAATCCATAAATACGATGAGACAATCCTGTAGGCATCATCAAAAATATCGCGTTTATACAGGGTGTCCACGAAAAATGTATCCACTCACTGATACATATGATACCGGAACCATATCTCAAAATTAAACTGTTGTATGGTTCTTCCGGTATCATACATACATACATACATCGGTCAGCGGATACATTTTTAGTGAACACCCTATATACAGGATGTGAACACACTACTCACCGCGGCGAGTATCCTTGCTACCACGGACGGAAAACTCTTTCCTTCTCAAATGACATAACCTCCATAACCTCACGGTGTGACCACGCCCCATCTCGCGTACGATAAAAACGACCGATTAACTAAGAAGCAACGTTCAAACCTCTCAATTTTTTGCGCACCCGCCACTCATTCATTTGAACGTAAGACTGACGGCCCATTCATGAGGTCGAAATCTTGCGAGACGATTGGAACTCGAGGTCAGCCAGCGCGAGATACCCATGCAGAAGTCAAACAGCCGCGTCTAGTTACTGATACGCGGAAGTGGTCGTGTTACTTTGCTAGTTGTTCCTGGGAGGGCGGAAACACAGTTTCCTGCAATTATTTAAAATAAAGATGGCCAATCTGTGACAAGGCGAGTATTTATTAAATTCTTGTAGAGATCGTATCGTTACCCGGCTTATGAAATTGCAAGACTACTGGCCAAGACGAAAAGTACAAGCATAAAGACAAAAAGTGAAAAAACCGTTTCGTTTTGTCACAAGGTAGAATGTTTGCTTGAAGTCAATGTTGATAAAGGGAAACATTTGTATACTAAGATACACTGGCTACGTTATACAGAGAACACTGACTTAGTAAATGACGTCGTGAAACAAGAATTTTCAAAAATAACGTTACACTTCAACAATAATAGTGGTTATTTCAGCAATAAAATCAAGGAATTTAGATGTTAGAATCATGCTCGTGACCATACTACGGCTCCAAGGCCAGAGGACATTCGTCAGGAAGAGAAATTTACTGATGCCAAGCGACAAGACAGACTGGAAGTTTGTACTCAGCCAGTCGCGGCGCACGTGTTGAATGTTCAGAGACTGTAGCCCCTGGAGAGGGAACGCTTTACTTTGACACTATGACGGCGCGAGTCCAGAAAGGGAAATGAAAGTCAATTTTAGGGCGCATAGAAAAAATTCAATGATGCGAGAGACAGGTAGCATCTTGAAAAAAGAGGTGCAAGGGGTGGGAGTCATGAAAGTCATCTTTGCACAATCAAGCTTGCATGGAACATCCTCCTTCCTTCCTCCTTGCTTGGTAAATATGTCCGTCCTTATACAGTATACTACCGCTCTGTAAACTGGATACCGGAGCACTGCATAATGAAAGCGAATTTCTGTCTTCTAATCGCGAAAGATTGATATTGCTTGGAACGTATTCTGATGTTATTTTACTACAAAAAGGGAGGAATCGAAAGAAGAAAGAATATGCGTTTGAATTGTTTATGTGCAAACAGTTTTTACGAACGGATCATAGCTTTACTGCATAACAATGCTGTCATTTTTGACAGCGAGGATGAAAACGTGTAATAATAATAAAGGAACGTCTGTCTTGTCAATAAAATGCAGCTCAGAACTGAAACTTCCTTTCAAGTTTCTGCTACCGAGTACAGGGACGATCATAATTTGTTTTTTTCATGAAATAAATACTATGCTGTAATTTTCAAGTATAATTCGTGATGAATCTTTGACTTTCTCCAGTAGTATTTAGAGCATTTATACGCTTTCAGTCCTCTAACCTAGGGTAAAAATCAAAGAGAATACATTTATATTATTTTTCCAATTCATGTAATTAACCCAGGACACGGCTATTTTAAACATCTAATAGTTTGTTCTTCAATTTAGGGCCTTTATGTTAAGAAGCACTTAAAATACAATCTAATCTAATGCATTTCATGTATCAACTTTATTGAAATTAATCGATTTTTTTCTTTCTGTCTTTCTTTCTTTCTTTCGATTGCTTTCTTCTCGACTTTTGTTTATGCCTGTACGAGAAATGATACCTAATTTAAATAATTATTAAGACAATAACTTACAAATCGCATAAAAGCTATCCGTTTTCGTGCGCTATAAATTATTACAAACTGCAGTATCAGGTTGGTAACATGGATATGAAGAATTTTTAATTTAATTTTTCTTATATCATACACCGGAATCTAATTGAAGGCCACACATACAAAAAAAACGAGTATTTATTTCACTTTTTAACCCCGTGACGGAAAAATTTATTCAAAATGGTTCGACTTGGGGAAAATATTTCTTCAGCTCAGTAAGTATCCGCCTGCACGGTTCCGAAACTGACAACAACGCGTTTATTGATTTGTAATACCAATGCACTTACTTCACATATATATTCTTTCAACCTTTCTTTTCCCTTTCTTTTCAGTCCGCGCACATTCTTTAAAACTGGGAATTCACTTCTACGATAAAGAATCTATTTCCAACGTAGACAAGATACGTCCGAGCCAGGATAAAGAATCCATTCTTAACGTAGACAAGATACGTCCGGCCCAAGATAAAGAATCTATTCTCAACTTAGACAAGATACGTCCGGGCCAAGACAAAGAATCTATTTTCAACGTAGACAAGATACGCAAGATGAAGAATCTATTCTCAACGTAGACAAGATACGTCCGGCCCAAGATAAAGAATCTATTCTCAACCTAGACAAGATACGTCCGACCCAAGATGAAGAATCTATTCTCAACCCAGACAAGATACGTCCGCCTGAGTTTAAAAGCTACCGACGGACGTGACGGAGACTCGGGAGACCGTTGGCAGCAGCGCGCAGCTGCTTCTCTACTTCCTGTGGCTCTGGCGAAAGAAAATTTCTGCTTTGTTCCAGCTGCCAAACAAAGCCGCAGTTGTTCGAAACGAGTATTCTGACCCGCAATTTTCCGTGCAATTGCAATAGTTCAGTAGTATGAGTTCCATTTTTGAATTCTGAGAATAGTATTTTAATTTCGCTATTTTAGGACGGGCTTCTTATGATGGTTCGTTGCGTGATGACACGCACGCATGCAGTAACCATGGCAACCGCCTTAAGGGCAAAATACATGGACAGGAATTGACACTGAAAAGGATGTGACCTATGAGTTATAAGTATTTATTTCACCGTAATATGGATTTATTTCACCATTAGGATTTGAGACGCGAAACGGCATAATGAACTGCGATCTGCGCATTACACTTTCAGACTATACACCGAGTGATTTATTTACAGGAAAGTGAGATAGTGTGTAGGGGAGTGAGACAATGTCCACTGGGGTTGGGGGAGTGAGATAGTGTACAGTGGGGGTGAGATAGTGTATAGAGGGTTGAGACAGATGGCGGAGGAGTGAGACAGTGTGCAGAGGAAGGAAACATGAGGCTGTTTACAGGCGAGAGACAGCGAGTGCAGGAGGAAAGGCAGCGAGTAAAGCAAGCGCAGGAGGTGAGACAGCGAGTGCAGGAGGGGAGACAGCGAGTACAGGAGGTGAGACAGCAGGATGTCGGGAAGCAAGTCATGCCGCTTCTGTCTCAGTCCTGCGAGGCTCAGGAGTCAGCGCTGCTTGAGAGATTGGTTGGAAAATGCAGATTTGGGCGGTGAGATGGTCCTCGTAAGAGATTCTTAAGATTTTATTTAACACTTTAACTGCGCCGTGCGCCACTGGTGGTACACGGAGGTAATTTTCAAATGCTACTGACCGATTCGTAATCGTAAACTCAATTTTCATAAATACTTAATCAAAGCTAAATGTAGGCACGGTCCAGTTCATATATGGTATTTTCAAAATGGTTTACTACAATTGACTTTATACTTGAATTTGTTATTGAACTTAATATTTAGTTACCGCAGTCAAAGCGTTAAGTTTAATCTTGATTGTCAACGCTTTTCATGTCTAGAGAAGGTTCGTTTCGCTTCCCATTTTATCGACGGTCTGAAAGACGTAACGAAAATCTACACAAACGCAAAGTTAGCTTACTTTAAGTTCGCCCATGCGGTCCGTGATTCGGTGAGTCTTTCAAAATTAGATATCTTCTCTGCTTCAAACTCATTCATGCATTTCGCGGTGTTTCATTAATAAGAGAAATTTCCAATCTTTCAAATTCATTCATATATTTCAACTCTTGGCTGAATCTCTCAATTGGAGGAAAAAATTTTCCGCACCAAATTCATCCAAACTCTTCTTTGCTAGCTGAAATTTTTTAAGACGAGGATAATTTTTGTGCTTCCAATTCACACATGCATTTCGCGATGCGTTAGGTTTCGTAGGCGTTTTCAAGCTTTTGAATAAACTCTTTAAACACGTTCCGCAGACTCTTTCTTCGTGGTACCCTTGAACTTTCCCCTCGCGCTGTCTCCATCAGCTGGTCCTTTTTAATGTTCTTTTAACCTTTTTAACGTGATGAGCCCTGGGATCTGTGACAAGTTCTACGTTTTCCGTCCGCGGTGAACAATTTCTATGAACATCGGTTATACATACTTTAACCTTGTAATCATGGTAATCATAGTTCACACATAGAGAACTGATTTTTTTTTTGTTCCAAGAGTATAACCGTTTTGAAAGTTTCTTCTACTCAAACACATCTATTTTACACAATTTGACGCAATCTGCTCTCATACAAGCATTCAACGACGCAGGCTGAAATGGACGCCCTGAAAGGCGAACAAATTTAGCTGCAGTGTATCAATTCAATTAAGATCATTCAGTGACATTTACGATCACCCAACATCGCTTGAATTTTACAAGATCCCTCGTGATTCTCAGGCCGTAATTAAGTTCCTACTTTATTGAAAGGGACTTAACAAAACCTATTTCACATCAAGAAATGAAAATACACAACTATATATTCGCTGCATATGTTCAACACTTCTATGTCCTCAAACATTAGTTAATAAGTTAATAACTGCGTTTAAATCCAAGTTAATAACTACGTTTAGATCCAAGGTAATAACTACGTTTAAATCCAAGTTAATAACTACGTTTAAATCGAAGTTAATAACATTGTTAATTTGTTAATACCTGTGTTAATAACATGTTAATAACTATACGCTACATACCTTAACAATTCCTGGTCCTCAGACGATAGTCATTAAACAAAATTCAAGTACGTTTCCATATCCAAATCTGCTGCACGAGTATTTCTTTAGAGAGGCTTCCTCGTTTGGTCGGCGTGACAGCTGAAGCAGCACGTATATCGAATATTTGAACGCGTTCACTGCACCCCTTTTGAAACTGCAAAGTGCTGTAGGTTTAAATAAAACTTTTCATTGGAAAAAATAACTTTCATACCATCGCACTATTGTATGAAATATTGTTTTAAGTTTAACAAGAATCGTGATTGAACTGATGAAAATTGAATGCGTATACTTCTCTGAGTTACTCATTCGATTGAATCACTAAACTAACTACTGCATTAACACTTCAAACAACGTCTGCACACTGAAGTCCTGCTGCGCTCGTTAGCTAAATGAACCGCAGAGGCTGCTCCAGTTTCCTCCTTGTCGTTTGAAGAACCCAACTTTTATTTTCGGTTCCTGTTGGATGATTTTCTACATCATTCACGATTAGTTCGAGCACTGAACTGCATCACTCGCAGATCTCACGACTTTCACGACTCTTAAGTTAGAGTTCATTTTGCTAATTTATTGAAATCACGGATTTGGTTTCTTTAAATTACCTAGCTATGAATTCTAATTTTGGCATGCAGTTCCATGCAATATAAAACAAAATGTTCAGGCATCCTTCATGAGATTGAATTTTATTTCTTTCGCGAAATTTAGATTTGTATTTTTTTCTAATCTAAGATACCATTTTAAGTTTGCATCCTCGATTAGTTGAATTAAAGAAAAATAAAATTAGAAGATATCAATTGCCAAGATTCCAATGCCATCACACTCTGGTCTTACTACTCTGGGTTTGCGTTGCAGAGTATATTCGTATTATTGAAAAGTTTAGTGCGGTTGTAAAGGAACTCTAAAGGAAAGATGAACTTTGGAGAAAGTTCATACCACGTTTTGCTTGAAATAGTCATAACATTTTACTGAAGTTCATCCGACGTGTTGTAGAAATTTTCAAAATATTTTAATGATGCTTTGCTTTTAGAAGGCGCATGTCTTGATTCAAAAAACCTTCCGTATTTGATCATTTGTGCAGATTTTCTACCATGAAAATTCAATTCTAAATATTCGAACACACTAACGAATGATTTTAAAGAAAATTTGAATAATTATAAGCAAGATATGCTACAATAATGCTACCGATAACGATTATAATTTGCAGTACACATCGTAGTCATTACCGTAGGATATTATCCCAGAAATTAAATTCCCTGTCCGGTTACTTCATTCAGAAGCTCAATGATATTGAAATTAAATAAAACTTAGATATTACAATATAATTATATTTTCACATCAGTGTACAAACAAGCCATTGAATTTTGAACATTTTTTGGACTTGCATTAGCCGTTCTGAATCGCATCGTATCACAATAAATATCACGTCTCATGAAATAATAAAGTTAAAAAACTATTCAATTATTCGTGCCAGGGGTCACATGGCTTACAAGCCATTGAATTTTATACTTTTTAATTTATTTTTACAAGCCGCTCTGAACCGCAAGCCCATCACGACAATAAATAGCACTGCTAATAAAATAATGAAGTCAATAGTATTCAACAACTCGTGCCAGGGGTCACGTAGCTTCGCAATCAGAAATTTTCAAATTCGGATTTCCAACACCAGTGCGGCAGTCTCCACCGTCCACACAACACGAGAGCTCGCCGAAGACTGGAAGTCTGGAACTGGAAAAACATCCACCCGTGAACTTGGCTGGAATGCTCCTTTACCACATTTCCTGCGATGGACCACGGATGGGACCCACCGGTGGTCACTGAGGGGGTTTTCAGAATGCTGCTGACTGACCTGCAGTCACCAACTCAATTTATAAATACTCACTGAAAGCTAAATGAAAGCACGATCCAGTTAATGTTTACTATTTCCAAAATGGCTAACTACAATTGACTTGAATTTGAATTGAATGTTGAACTTCAGTTTAACCCATCGCAGGAAACATGTTAAGATCACCCTGGCCTGAACCGAGTCTTTGAAGAATTCCTTGATTTGTATTGTCATGTGGTATATTTCTGTATGCGTTCTGTAGTACATTTAATTTGTCGTAGAGTGTTGAACTGACTTTGATGGATTGTTTACCATCGTTTTCAACTTTTTTCAACGCACAGCAGACTAACTCGTAAAGGTAAAATATAAATTAATGTGAAACAATTCTCTCAATAATTTCCGAAAATTTATGCTTTGACATCAAATTATGTCAATAATTACATAAATTATTTATGACATCAAATTACGCTAGTTCTACACGTTCAAAGCCTACTCAATTTATTATGAGCGCATAAAACCGAAATTTTCAAATGATATTATTCAACGAGTACTAAGTATTGCTTGGGGATACATTAACAAGTATTACTTAAACTATAATGTTGAGATTTCGAGGCCGGTGACTCGGTAAGCCTAGAAGGAAAAAACGAAGAACCCTAGCGCATTCTATAGTGAAAGTATATTGCGAGAAAGGAGAGCTATAAAACGAAACGAAGACTTTAACACGCAAGTTATGGAAAAATAATTCACAGAATATTTTCGTCATGTTTCCTTTCTGTCGATTGAGACGTGACATTTTTCATCATCATAACAGGATTGGTAAAAAAAGTTATTGAGCAAAGTAGAGGGATTTTTTTAAATAATAGATATGCTGATATCCCAAGAAAACTAGCAGCCTTTACTCACGGGACAAGGTTCTCAATGATGGGTGTAGCATTTTGAAAGAAGGAACCTTCATTGGGTTTTTTGTTCAAGAGTAAGTCTGTATATAATTAAATTCAACCATTTTTTGGTACAATGAAGACGCATTCTTATTTGTTTCTTGGCTATAGATACTTTTCAACGTTTTGTGGTATAAAAAATATGTTTTATTGACAGTTTGCAAAGTACAATTATTTTGCAATCTTTACAATCAGAGGATGCGGCATTATTCGACTTCAATTTTAAAATAAAAGTCACTGCACTCTCGAGCTTCAATCAAACACCATAGTATTAGGGCCCGCTAGATTTAAAGAATCGTTAGAACCATGAGGCACACTTGAACAGTTTGGACATTTTTCATATTTACAGTACTCGCAATGACGTTGGGTGTCGTAACTGATGGCTTCATAAAGAATGAATGAATGAAGGCATCTACGGATGCTATATTTCCAATTTCAAGCCTGATACATATCACCTTGTACATTGGATTTTCAAACGCCTTACAACTAACACCAGGACGCCATGACGCTTTCCCCCGGTCAAGACCGGTACCCATTTCAGACACCTGGGTAGAGTGGGGTATTGTGCTTGGAATTTTTCTCCTATACCCAGCAGAGAAAATCGCCATCCAGTGCCGGGACTTGAACCCGCGTTTCCCGCACGGCGGGCAGGGCCTCTAGACACACGGCTATGGCGAGCACATAACTAAACCTGTGCTGAACGATTCAGGCAATTCATGACAACAAGAGAGATGGTTTACATATATATATAACACAAATATTTCGGTCAATGGTTGAAGAAAGACAACACCTTGATAAGTCAAATGTCGCTTGTAACATCAAAGAATGTCGCAAGATCACAGCAAAGAAGTGATACCGTCTCCACTCCCACCCCACCCTCCACCCCCGTCAACCCGCTGGTTTACATACATTATGACATAAATATTTTGGTATTTCTTCAATGATCTATGAAAGACAACACCTCAGTGAGATGCCGGTTGTTGCATCAGAGGCCGGATGTCGCAAGATCGGATCGAGCTGAGGAGCGTTACCGTCTCCTCCCCCTATCAAACCGCCCGGCCTGTTGCGCAACGCAAACAAATATGCAATGTAATAAGTTGCTTAATAAAATTTCTCCCTAGTTGGAGTTCGTAAGAGCGACGATGTGGTTTGCTCATGTTGAAATCGGTATGGTATCGGAACTCGAGTTTATCGTTAGTGAAAATCAAAAAGTTGTGTTATGTTAGCGGGAACGGAACAGGTAGTGCTGATATAACTTTCTCTTCATTACGTCGAGTGTAGAATATTTGGAAATGAAGTACATAATTTTTGTTACGTAATACGTGTGTTGGGAATGGAAAGCTTGTTTACTAATTTACGCCGCAACTCATAAGCCAGCTATCCACACCGCAAATTGCCTTTCCAAAAGATCAGGAAGTTAGAAGTGACGGGCTGCTGCAATTTATGAAGAAGAACAGAAAGCGAACGTGCGGCCGAGGAAGTATAAATAAAGTCACTCGCAAAAATCATATTGAGTAATTTAAAATATTTTGTTTTAAACAATATTGAATGCTAAATTAGGGTAGATTAAAAAAATTATTAGTCGTGTTTTCATACGAAGGATTTTAAAGTATTTGAAAATAATTTTTTTACGATATCGAATGCGAGATTACGGTAGATTTGAAAAAAACTTTAGTCGTGTTTTCATATGAAAGATTTTCAAGTATTTCATCATGTTCAAATTCACAATGAATTAATTCACTCGAATTCTTTCTTCACATGGTTATTGGATCAGCGAATAGAGATTACTAAACTAGCGATTTTCTGTTTTACGATTACTAAACTAGCAGAAGCGACTTTATTTCGCTAGGTAATGTAAAACAGGACTAGATTTATGAAGGATCCTTTTGGCAATAAAGTATATGAAAATAAAATTTCCAGTTCGCTTAACAGATCTTACATTGGTATTTGATTTAAATGTTGAACTCAGATCTGTTGAATGTAGAACAGTCGAATGTTGAATAGCTGAACTCAGTGCTTTCACTACAAGATGACGCTCCAAAAATTTGAAAAAATAAATTCTTCAGGAAAAAATTGAATAGTTAGGAATTAGGCACTGACTCGCTCAACACATAGTAAGTCATTAATTATGCTCTGATTTTAACAGATTAACTCATTGCATTGTGATTAAACAAAGTAACAATATGAAATTATTCTTATATTGCAGTATCTACCAGAAAAAATTTTTGAATTGGCACATCTTATCGTCTCGTTGTCGACAGTAGAGAAGGGCATCCTTGAAGGCAAGCGGAAGGGCCGGATCGACTGCGGGGCGATGCGTATTCTGGGTCAAGGCTCAGAGTTACATTTATACCTCACATGCTCCTGCCCGGGATATTCTGCAAGGGGCTGCGGACAGCCCCTCTTAATTTTTTAGCCTCATCTCCTCGACTAAACTCAATTTGTTTCTTGCTTTTCTCGATTAAGCCTGTACCCTTCAAACAAGGACGTCTTGTATTAAGATATTTTTTAAAAGCCAACATGTTGTCATGTGTCTCATGTGCACACCTTTTTGGAAATAAACGGTTTTTCTTTTCTTTCTTCTTTCCAAGACATGTCCAGCTGCCTTGGGTCCCCTTCCCTTTACCTACCATCAGATGCAATTACGGACGGTTCAGTATCTTTATTCTTTATTAATCATTTTGTTATTACAATCGTGCATGTAGTAAGAATAGTTCTTCCGCTTCTTAAGTCATGGAGGGAGAATAGAATACGCAAGCTCAGTGAGCAAGATATTTACCTCATATATCTCTTTAACTCATTTTTTCCGTTTGTCATGCATAATCCCTAAAGGATCTGGCAAAAATAATAATAAAGTAATGCGAATTCCCGGAAGTGGATCAAACGAGGGCCTTTCTGTTTAAAGTGTGATGCTTAACCCGGGCCCTCATGCCAAAGAGAAGATAAAACCCACAACTTAAAAATTTCATTGCCATTTAGACACCTGCCAAAGCCAGGGTGTGCATTTCAGGTCCGATAATTCTGTTTACGCCTGAATGTATTCGATAAAAAATTTTCATCTTTTCCTTTTAAACTTTTTGCATTTGCAACAGTTCTTCAACTTTTGACTAAGAGAGAGTACAATACGATCTTTAATCCTAGGATTGGCCCCTATCCTACTTTCTGCTCGTCTTCTCAGTCTTCAACATCACCAGAGAAGCGATTTGCTCCTGAAAGTGTTTCACGTTGTGGCAGGAAATTGAACCCGAGACTTTCAGGTCCTGAGTGCAATGTTCTGCCTTTGCGTCACAGAGAAGATAACAAGAGAAACAAAATTCGTTTAATGAAAGAGACAACTCGTTTAGTATGAGACAGAATTTATTCAACGAGACAAAGTGCACTGAGTTCAAGATAGAGCTCAATCGTAAACACAGCTCATTCACATAAATTGAGACAGAGTTCATTGAAAACTAGGCGGAACGGACATTTCCTCTCATTCGACGTAAGACAAATACCAACGGCTTACCTCACGGTCAGCGCTTGAACGAAACTGTACGAGCAAAACTTCCCACAATGAGCGCAAAGTGTGACGCACGAGCAATTCTTAAATAATAAAACTCGCACTTTTTCAAACAAGCGTATTCCGAGACCAGTGTGCGCAAGGACTCCATTTCTGCGTTGCGCAACGCAGCATAAAGCCAGCGTTGCGCCAGGCGCTGGTGCTGTTCTAAGCACGTAAATTTCGGGAGAGTGATTCTGCGTCGTTACTATGGGACTGAGTTGCGCGGTAAAGAGTGATTTTTCGACGATTGCAAATAAGGAAAGAAATTTTGGAAGAGTAATTCTTCATCGTTACCTATGGGCTGAGCTGGGCGGTCCAAAGGTAAGAAATTTTGACAGAGTAATTCTGCATCGTTATCACTGGCCTGAGCTGGGCGGTAAAGAGTGATTCTTCAACGATTGAAAATGAGATAAGGAATTTTGGGAGAGTAATTCTGCATTGTTATCACTGGGCTGAGCTGCGCGGTCCAGAATGATCCACTGACGATTGCAAATCAAATCGTCATTGTTACAGCGATGAAGTCGTGATATTTTTATAAAGATGAAAATATCGTAACAGGGATTTTCTTTCTCGATTTGGGATCCATCTCCACAGCAATCAGTCAAAACGAATTGACGTATAAAGTTCAATACAGTCAAGTTTATTTTTTGTGCTAACTCAATTGGTGCTTTCGAAAATTATACTACATACTGAAGACGATCAGAAAAGTACATGCTTTAGTAAGATCATTTTGGGTGAAACTGGTCAGACTAAATATGTTAATTTTTCCTAGTTTGAGTTGAAATCCCCAGTGCTGCTTGGCGTATGAGTGCGTGAAAATAAGTCCAACTCTAGACAACAACACGAGAAGCAAGCAATTCATACATACAAGCTGCATTTTCAAACCAAAACGCAGGTTCTTCTACACTCCTAGTAGGCTGATTATCAAAAACCGGAAGCTAAATATGTTGCTTAAATTTCTCCTAATTACAATGAAAATACAGATATCATATACTTGACGTTAACAATACATTTATCTTTTATACAACATATGTACACGAAAATTTTCGCATATGTATTCACTTATGTTACATTCATTAACATACCCTTATAACGTACGAAACTTTTCGCTTACATCACTAATGTTACGTTCATTTACATAATCTTACAACACAAACATGAAGTTTGATTCTACTTCTGGTGCGCCCATAGACTCAACATAGACTCAACATAGGTTCAACATAGACTCAAAGAAACTGGGACAGTAAGTTCATGTGGGAGAGAGCTCTCAGTATTATCGTGTAGTCCAGGCGCAACACTGACGCCAGCGTCTGACCAAAATTTCTCCAATGGCCTTTCCTCGCATGTTGATCACAGCAGGCAACTCGCGTCTCTCGAAAGCGGGTCCAGCAAATCGGATCACTTTCTCACGAGGATGCGGCTCACATTGAACAGGTGCTGTGGAAATCCTGCTCGCGTTTTTGTCTATGATGCTTGGGAGGGAGTAATCCTTTTATTTTTAGCGAAGTATTGTGGCATGATGTATTGCAGCTTTGATATTTAGAAACATATTTCCGCTAAGCGATGATTGATAAAAACTCCCTTTTACTGTAATTGTTCATGACAGTGTCGATTGACGCTCACGATTGAAGGTAAAGCTTATCTAACCTAATAATACCCGTCGTGGGTTTATTTATGTATTTATTTATATATTTGTTTGGTGTCCGCTTCTTAAGAAACATAGGATGTCTGATATATTTGAATGTCTGATATTAGGATTAATATATTTGTGTGCCATCTATATCTTGAGACTTGTTTAGAGAACCTATTGAATCCCATTCTTTTTGACAGATCTTCGAAACTAGTAGTAAAGATTACGTGTTGTCAACCACAAGCTTTGAAGTCTGGGAGCCTCTCGCTTAGGAGGAGAAGAAAGCTACTCTGCTCCGGCGGCTGTGATTTGGTATGGCTTTCTAGTGGAAAGACCAAGCAAGGCTCACTCGCTCGGACCTGAACCGGACTTATCTTAATTTGCTTAATTAAGGTTATAACCTTAATTTAAGGTTATATCTCTTAATTTTCCTAGGTAAATTCAGTAGCCCAGTAAAGTAGAGTGACCCAGAAGTCACTTCACTACTTTAAATACTTATTACGCCAAAACATCAAAGGTACAAATCAGGTTATAGGGTGGGGTTTAAAAGAAAAGGCCTAATAGGGCCTAAAAAATTATTTAATAGCTCCTATACAAATGATTGCATCTTAAAAAACATAATTATTTATATCATGAAAAATACTAGTTTCATTTTGATTACTTCTTGAATTTATTATTTTTCATCTGCCCTCCCCATCAAAATTGGAACGATTACGCAGGCTGTTCATGTCATTACGGCACCGGTGAGATCAGATCCAATTCGCTTCATTTCTTCTTCGATGGATCCCTTGAGCTGGTGTGGATTTGTTGGTTCTAACGCAAACTCTTCCTGTAAGATATTCCCCTAAATAAGAAATCAAAAGGTGATAGGTCAGGGGGAAAATGATATCCCAAGGGAAAGAGGAGTTGTTCTTTTGCCCAGCTCGTTATTTTTGGAGTAGCGCTAAAATCGTATGCGTTTTTCATTTGAATGTAGCTTTTATACCAGACTGTGTATCTTGGTTTCAAACATACCCAATAAAACTAGTATTTTTTAGAATTTCGTGAACACTTTGTTTTTTAAAATCCATTCAATAATATAGGAGTTATCAAATATTCATTTAGGCCTCATATTTCAGAATTACCCAATGGAATCACCCTATATATTAATTGTTTTTATGATATTTGTTTACACAGAGTGGTGTGGTTTCATTTCACTATTTCATTATGGCCAACCTTGTTATGGCCAGTTTATGCGACATTTGCAAAAATACTCCTAATATTCCTCTTTCATTTGCACTTGACTAAAACTTTGTCTCTTTTAAAATTTGTGCGTAATAAATGTTTAGACTTACGGGACACCTTGTACATGGGCTACTGAATTTAGCTAGGTAAATTAAGGTGTTGGAGATGAATTTTGCTCAAGTAATTTATTCTTAGTTTTGAAAACAAGTACAAGACACCCACTGTTTTTAATTTGTTCATTTCGTTCTTTCTGTTTTTTTCTAATATGAAATTGTAAAGCATCCATGTAAAAAAAATAAATTCGTTGTGTGATCATCCATTTATACTGCAGTAATATACTTATTCGGCTTAGAGTTATATGCTTATAATAATGTGATACATATGTTTGTTTATCAATTGCCGACAATTTGCGCCATATTTCAAAGATAATGTGATTTTTTTTAATATGAAACCTTTATAGGACATTAATGTTTTCTTTCTTATTCACGTCCCACAATCGTTTTCATGTTTCTGACTTAAGTAGACTGTCTTGTGCCACTATTTTTAGTACGAAATTTTATAAAATTCATGCTATAATAAAAGATATTTCCTCCGTTTCCCTCAATTGGAATTCTGGTTTATACTGACTGGTTTACGCTGATATTCGCGCACATGCTTACTTGTGTAAATGTGTACGTGTCCACGCTATGAGTATGACACTCTGTAGAATGCGTATGTATTGCCTCGATGCATAGAAATGCATTTGTGTATGCTTACGAGTTTGGTGTAAGTATGTGCGTGGGTATATGTGTGCATGTGTATGTGTAAATATTTACATGTATACGTGCACATATGTGTGTACTAGACTGACAACTAGCATTTTACTAGAGATAATGGTCTTTTTTCTGTGCACTCTCAACTTGAAAAATCCAGATTATTAGCTATTCAATCCCTTGTGTTATCGCGCATTGACTACTGCAGCCTAGTATGGGGAGACTTACCTCAATACCTTCAAAGGGACTTACAAAAATGCATGAATTTTGCAGCCAAGGTGGTATGCAACGGTAATTTCAAAAGAAATGAACACGTAACCCCTCTCCTCAATAAACTCGGCTGGATTCCTATCCAAGAAAGGCTCCTCATGCAGAAGGCCCAATACGTATTCTCCTCGTTATATCTTCCTCAGAGCAATGCGGAGATAGTGCGTTTCCATCCACCCACTGTAACCAATCAAAAACCGAACAGAAACAATAATGTCTTAGTCAACTATCGTTCATCTCACTTAGGGCAGAAGGCTCTGTCCATATCAGGCGCCTTACTGTGGAACAAACTTCCCCTGAATATTAAAGTCCCTCAAAGACCGAGAGAATTTAAAGCCAAAATAACTCGTCATCTTGTGTCTCAATAATAATTTTTAGTTACAGAACATACTGAATGAGTACTGACGAATCTCATTTGCCTGGTATCTCCATTGCTGAACAATCTCCCTCGCTCATTGTTTTATAATTCAAGACATCACACAACAGTTTGGAAGTATGCGTAGGTATTATGATTTGACCGCCTATACGTTGTCATTTGCAAACATGCTTACTTGTATATGTGTGTACTTATATAGGTGTATGTGCACGTATGGGTGTGTATATGTGCACGTACACCTGTGTGCACTAGAGTAGATAAACCAGTCGAAGGTTGCATTTTATGTCATTCCTCTCCGTTTCTGTGCAAGCATCAAACTAGACCGTCATGGTACCTACGTGTGTGTGTGTGTTTATCAATTGCAGACATTCTGCACCATATTACAAAGATAATGTGTTTTTTTTCTAATATGAAATTGTAAAGCATCCATGTAAAAAAATAAAAATAAAAATAAATTCGTTGTGTAATCATCCATTTATACTGCAGTAATATGCTTATTCTGCTTATAATAATGTGATACCTATGTTTGTTTATGAATTGCCGACAATTTGCGCCATATTTCAAAGATAATGTGATTTGTTTTCTAATATGAAACCTTTATAGGACATTAATGTTTTCTTTCTTATTCACGTCCCACAATCGTTTTCATGTTTCTGACTTAAGTAGACTGTCTTGTGCCACTATTTTTAGTATGAAATTTTATAAAATTCATGCTATAATAAAAAATATTTCCTCTGTTTCCCTCGATTGGAATTCTGGTTTATAATGGCTAGTTTATGCTGATATCTGCGCACATGCTTACTTGTATATATGTGTACGTGTGCACGCTACGCGTATGACACTCTGTAGAATGCGTATGTATTGCCTCAATGCATAGAAATGCATTTGTGTATGCTTACGAGTTTGGTGTAAGTATGTGCGTGGGTATGTTTGTGCATGCGTATGTGTATATATCTACATGTATACGTGCACATATGTGTGTACTAAACTGACAACTAGCATTTTACTAGAGAAAATGGTCTTTTTTCTGTGCACTCTCAACTTGTAACATTACCTAACTCGTCATCTCTTTATTATTGTAAAGCATTCATGTACAAACTATACATTTGTTCTGCGATCATCCATTTCAATTTAAATAAAATGCTTATTAACTAATGACCGGTATGTTAAAATTGTTGAATCAGAAATACAAAACTTATAATCTTCTTGGTCCTCATGCTTATGTGTACATATATGTGTGTATATTTACATGTATGTGTGCACATATGTGTGTACTAAACTGACAACTAGCATTTTACTAGAGATAATGGTCATTTTCTGTTCACTCTCAACTTGTAACATTACCTAACTCGTCATCTCTTTATTATTGTAAAGCATTCATGTACAAACTATACATTTGTTGTACGATCATCCATTTATATTTAAATAAAATGCTTGTTAACTAATGACCGTTATGTTAAAATTGCTGAATCAGAAATACAAAACCTATAATCTTCTTGGTCCTCATGCTTATATGTACATATATGTATGTATATATGTGTGTGTATGTGAGTGTGTGTATGGATATATACACACATGCATACGTATGTGTACATATGTGCGTATATGGATGTATATTTATATATATATTTTTCTTTTTTTCATGCTTCCTTAAAATGACACTTGTGAACATTGACCGAAACAAGCGATTTCACATATTATTTTCTGGCGTCAAGAATTGCGAAGTTTTATGTCATGTACATCTAAACTGTCAAAAGTGTTTTCACCCCACAATGAAAATGCATCGTCCATGAAATTGTGTTATCTCTTATAATTATCATTACATGTATTATCAAATGTAGATTAAGCTAGATTAGGAGTTCATTGCCCTAAATCATTTCTTTTCGACTAGTGACACGAGTTTTTCAATACTCGTGTGTGTGTATCATCTAAGTGTATTAATTTTAAGATATTTTAAAAACCAATGGTGGTACTTTTGTACCATCTCTATTGGAAATAAACCGTTTTTCTTTTCTTTCTTTCTTATTTACTTAGCTTACTCGTCAGTTCTTTGGTGAAATTACATCCTTCGAAACCGTTCGTCTGCAATCTGTTTGGGAAGATTTTTCGAGGTCTCATTCGGTATTTTTCTCATATGATTTTCTCGGTGAGGTCTCGCGCTGAGAGTTAGGCAGGTCTTCTTTTTGTTGAAATAAAATGTTTTTTGTTATGTTGAGAACTATCTTTTTTCGGTTCACTGCAATCCTGTATTTCAGCACCAACTACTTTCTTCTTCAACGCTTATCTTGTTTCATGAACTTCTTTTTCAACTTTCTGTTTCTATGCACCTTGAGTACAGATTCCGCGTTTCCTTATCTCCATACTAAGTGGTGCCTTCCTCCTTCCTTTCGTTGGAACGCCTTTGTCCCGGTTAGGGAGGCTTGAACATCTAGTTTAATCTAAAGGATTTTCTATGAACACTTCGCTCCTAGTGTCTGTCTGCTGTTCAGCTTCGTTCTCAAGCCGTTGAGCCAAGCGCTATCATGCAGTCTCATCTGCTCAGTTCATTCAGATAACATTTCAGGTAATTCTACCTTGCGCACCGGGCAGATATTACAAGTTCAATTGAGCTTGGGGTCACCTCTAGCGTCACCGTAATTTACAGGTTGTTATTAATAGTAGTTTAATTTCGTTAGCAATACGCCAAAAGTGTAAACTAGTTAATTACGTTTTTAACTTTCAAATTTCAATTCTGAAAGCCATCGCGTACCGACAGTACGTTCGTTAAGTTTCAACCACTAATAAGTTGACTGCGGCGGGCTAAACTAAAGTTCAATATTCAACTCAAATTAGAGTAAGTTTTAGAGATAAATTTTGAAAATAACGAACGTTAAATAGATCGGGCCTTCATTTAGTTTTTATAAAGTATATACGAAAATCGAGTTTGTGATCGCTAGTCGGTCAGCAGTATTATGGAAAATCTCCTCAGTGACCACGGGTGGGTCGCGTCGCAGTGTTGAACTGGACACGCCAAGAACACCAAGAGCTGCTATCATTTACTCATACACATTCATCATTAGAATTACGGAGGCGTGACGTAGCTCGTAGCGAGCTACGATTTTGAGGCACACAAGTCTATAGTCAGTAAGATTTATGCTGCAACAAGGAAATTAAACTAGAGGTACCAATAAATTTATTCAATGCAACATCCATTACAGTCAGATAACTCTGAAGAATCTTTGTCGTGATTTTTTACAGCTAAACTAATGCTATCATTTATACATCAGACCCATAAACGAAAAGGAATGACCAATGTAACGCAAAGTATTATGACGGATGACCAACACTACGTACAATGAATAAGTGCCCGTAACATAGGATAGGAACAAACCGACCATTTCCACAGGAATACCCACACGAAAAAGGATTCTCTCGGGAAACCATCGCATTAGAAGCTAGACACGACCAGCGCACCATGGAAGATATCATGAACAAGACCAAGCAGAGAAGACAGGTCGCTTTTATCGTCACCGCGAAGTTTTCGACTTACCAACAGAAAACGGCAACCGTTATGCCAGAGCTCATGAGCAGGCGATACACAGAGCTATTTCGGCTGTGATTAGCGAAGACTTGATGCAGACAAGATGCAAAGACCTCAACGCTCCCGTTAACCTCAACATCATTGGAAATTGTGCATCGCTCGCTGTGGTTGCATCACTACAGCTGAACTTGATCAAATCCTTTCATCAAATCCGTGTTCAACTGACAAACTTCCCGGCAGCAGTCAAACTGTGGCATGGAGTTGCTGAAAGAAGAACGCGCTGAACGAAATCCCACGTTTTCATCAAGAATGAGCGCGTCACAATAATCTCGAGTGAGAATAAAACTAAAAAGAACAGAACATTAAGAGACGAGCTGTAGTCACACACGTTGCGTGAAGAATGTACTTAAAAAGTAACTACTACCTAAACAATGGTCGATAAGATGGTAGGTACTCGAGGCGAAACAGAAAATAAAAGCGGGTGCGACTAATATTCTCGACACCCAGTGTACGTTGTCCACTACATATTTCCGGGCTTGCCTTTGGCCTTTGTTGAGGGTGAACGGTCATAAAAAAAAGTCAGACTCGTCCGATTTCAACTCTGAAATAAAAATGCATTTCAAAGAAAAATTGAAGACTTGTGTTTACGTTCCTTTCAGACTGAACCTCGCAATAAACGACACTCAACTACGAATGAAGATGATATTAACTGAATATCGCAAACAACCACTTGAAGATGCAAGAAGCATGATGGAAAATTGACGTGTGTGAGACTGTAAATAGAAACTCGACTTAGTACGCCATATATAAGAAATTAATGTGAAATGGATGACAAGATCCGAGAAAGCAGCTACTTCTGGCCAAATATCGCCTAAGAAATAACAGTTTATGACAGTTAGGCTACCGAGTCTTAACATTATTTATGTACAGCATTTACATCAGAAGTGAGAAGTGAGAGCAGACGGGTCAGGGCTGCGTTCAGCCCTACACAGATGAGGAACAACCTTCCACCAATAAAAACCACGTAAGAATTTTAATGAATTTTAAACTTACAGAACTTCAATCAAATAATGTATTTTTCTCTTTCCTCACCATCCTTTCAGTTAGATGAAAATTAGTTGATTTCCACCAACTCGTTCGAATTAGTTCTCGTAATGCACAGTTGGGCTTATAATTCGCAATTTTTCTTGCAGTGTCGCGAGATCAGGTCTCAGAAATTCTGTACAGTAGCAATTTGCAAACCCGATGAATGCTAAAAAAGTAAAATGACGACCATAAACCATGGCCAGTTTACGCTGTTGTGCACTGGAAAAGCCCAATGAAAAAACCTATAAAACCGATGAAGAAAGTGCATGAATAACTTCTGCCGCATCACTGCACACTGAGCAATTCCTAATGCAATCAAGTGAACTGGACTTGAAATACAACAAGCTGCTGTGCAATCACTGATCATAACCTTAGCTGAGTGCTAAGGTCATGGAGATCTACTTGAAGAAGCATTGTCTTCCACACACCGCTGTGTTAAATTAAGCACATCAAAATGCACCCCACATCGAAACTACGAAACATTTCAGTTACATGAAAACAAGCAGAATAATAAAATTTTCAGTTCTTGTGCAACTCTTTCTCAAGCAATGAAAAACAACAGCCTAATGAGAGGGTTTAGACCATCGTTATTGACGAGCTCACAAAGCGCATACTTTTAAGTTAGAGGGAAAAACTAAACTTTCCACAGAGATGACAGTCGACCCTCGAATATAAATTATGCATCTCATGCGAACCTCAACATACACTAACAAAATTTAACCCTAGTTATTTGTAACTTGAATCATGTGTCGCATCAGTTTTGAATAATTAGGCCTAACTTCCACACACAAGCTGAGGTCTGCACAAGACGCAGTCTAACACGAGAGCCGAATATTGATCGCAGAAGATCGAGAGTCGTACAAGACAGAAGGCGGTACGCTGAAAATAGACGTGGTAATCACCACAGAAGAATGGGATTTATAAAAGAAATAGTTGTAATGCAGTTCAGAGAGACTGCCCGAATTCGAGAATGTCCCGCTAATGTCAGGGAGAGGTGATGCGAAATTAACGATGTAGGCGTCAGAGAAGCAAATGCACGAGTGTCGCACTAGCGGGTGACTAGCTACAATACTGGGCATATCAAAGCCGTTGCACATTCAAGTTAGCAGTATACGGACTGAAAAATATTTGACTGACATATCAAAGCTGTTGCACATTCGAGTAATACTGCGAACTTAGCAGCAAACGGACTGAAGAAGAAACGGCGAATGCTGAACTAAAAAGAATGAGACAACGAAACCCAAGTGCGTGGAACGATGCGATAAAAATGAGAGGTGGTCAACAAAAGCAATGAACGGGAGCTAAAAGAGACCACAACGAGACGGACAGCACACACACTACAGGGGAGACACACTAGGAACGGAGGCTAGAGGTACCGAGTCCACTGTACCAGTGGCACTGGCACTGCTAGAGGCACTAGTGGTCCGGCTGCGTCCCCCTGAGGAGGAGCGTCCTCTCTTGCACCCCCGCCGTCCCGCGCCGTCGTCCCTCGTCGCGTCCTCCTCGAAGTCGTCGTCAGTCGAAGTGTCCGAGTCGCCCTCCCACGTGATGCCCTGGAAGCGCGTCGCTCTGTTCGACGTCCGCGTCGGCCGCGGCGCCTGCTGCATGTCAAGGGTGTCCTGAGTGTTGCCGTCGTGCGTGCTGTTGTCGTCGGGCGGCTGAGACGCTTCGTTGGCGGCGACTTCTTGAGGAAGTTCATGGGAGACGAGCGGTGAGGTGTCGGAGTTGGGGGCTGGGGTGGGGACGGAGGCGGTGTCTTCAACTCCTCTCAGGTCCACGGCTGCTCTGTAACAAGAGGGAAACCTCACAATACAAGTAAAGTGACGCCTGGAAAACAACAAGCTTCCCAGGTAGCAAGAAATTATTAGGCCAATATTGGGTTGATAATTTTTTATTGACCTGATATTGGCATCTTAGATTACAATATTAGGCTAATAACAAGACAATATCGAAAAAATATATATATATTTATGATATCAACTTGTTATTGGGACAATGTAGTAAATAGTTTTATTTCTAATAATAAACTAACAGTGTATATATATATGTACGATATTCATATAAGTGGAAACTATCTCATAATAATTAAAAATCTCGCAATTTAATAAAATTTGTTAAAATATAAATTATTATTGCCCAAATATTGGGTTGATATTGTACGCCAATAATACGGAGTAATTTGTTTAAGGAAACACCTCAATATCAAGTCAATAGTGACACAGTAATTAGCTGATACTGGGTTAAAAATAAGTTATTATTGGGACAATATATTCCACCAATATCCACTTGATGTCAGAAAATGAGTATTTGGCCTGTAGTACCCTACCTTAGTTACTCCTCAAACTCAGTTCTAGTCCATTTGTGTTCAGTAATACTAATACGTGTAAATGTAAATTATCAAGGGGTAAAGTTTAAAGAACGTATGGCGTATAATTACTTCAGGAGGAGTTCGAGATTACAACTAAGGTCGCTTCTTCACTCGCCGCAAGTGAAACTCGGTTGCTAAAGCAGCTACAACTTCAGGACTCGCATGCCAATAATTTCTAAGGAACACCTTAAAAGAAGTCCATAGTGACACCATAATTAGCATTGGGATAGTGAATATATCATAATCGGGGCCATATGTTTTACAAATATCAACCTATCAGGAATTGAGTATTAAGCCAATGTTATTGAAGGGAACACTTCATTATCATGTCAATATTGGCACAATATTTAGTTGATATTGGGTTGATGATAATATTGTTATTGGGCCAATATATTTTTCTAATATCAACCGAATTTTCCAAAATAAGGTATTGCCCCAATGTTCATTTTGAATATCCAGTCAATATTGAGACTGTATATCGGCTCAATATTAGGTCAATAAATTTTGCTACCTGGGTTACCTCAGTGAAAACTTGATTAAAGCATCTTAATAGTACTGCTACTTGTTACTTCATTCAAGTATCTAAATGGTACCATTATTTGTTACTTTATTAGGAGCATCTCAACAGCAACATTACTTGTTCATTTATTTATTCAAGGTTTGACATCCGCTTGCGACCAGATGAGTAATTATCACAGACAACTCGGTAGAGCTCACGTTCAAGTGATTCGTAACTGAAATTCAAATACCTTGCTTCTTGAACCCATCACAAATTCGCCGATAGTCAAAAGAACAAAACCACTCGAATTCTGTGTCTCGGATTTCCGAGACACGACATGTACGTTCTAACACTAAATTGCTTTTGAAAAACAATCACAATACATGAATTAAAACAGAAGCTTCAGAGTAGTCCACTTGACTCATTCGTGACGCCATTTTCTATCGTAGGATTTAAAAACGAGACACAAGATCTCCTTGAAAATCATCCAGTTTGTGTGCGCCAAGGCTCGGCCTCTCAGCAGGAGGAATATAATGTACCGAGTGGGCGCAGTCGCACAAAAAATAGAAAAAGTAACAAAAACTAATAAAATGAAAGTAGAAGAAAAGAAAGAACACCAAAGCGTCTGAGCTCGGAATGCTTTCAAATCGAGCGCAAAAATTAATTTTTCAAGTATCAAAGTCCCTTCAGCTCTGAAATCGCGACGCTCGTCTTTCAATTCAACAACACTCGTACATGTAGTTAATTGAATCTTCGTGAAAATGAATAAATCGCCACTATTACCAAAACTTCATTGTTTAGGTGAGTCTTGACACCCAACGCGTAACGTGACAGAAATACGATACTGCACAACCCGAGGAGTATCACGCAGCCACTAATAACTATTCTGCACTTCGTCAAGAATAATTTCCAAAATTTCACAAATATTACGACAGAAATGCGTGGGAGGTGCGTAAATGAGCATACATAGGAACCTGCTCGAGCTCAAGTACAGTTTAAACACAATTGAAATAAAAAGTTGCTTCTGAAAGAAATCAACGCAAAATGACTGGTTAACACTTGGTAACTAACATTGGGATCGTTGGGCGAACCACTTTCCGATAAACAAAAACAAATAAAATAAAGGAAAGTGAAAAAACTAGAAAATTGGGGGATCAATAGGAGAGAAAAAGCAACAAAACAGAGTAAATACAAACACGACAGAAAAGGTAAAAAAAAATAAAGCAGAACGTAGCAGTCTTGCACCCTTGAGCTCGAGCCCACACGTACCGTTTCGCTACGCGGACGTCAACTTTAGCAACAGGTTAGAATCATCAGGTGTTAGTTAAAGCCTCGCTTACCTCAACTAAGACCTTCTAAAGAGAGGAAGGGACAATTTAGTGTGGAGTTAAGGGAACGCAGAATCTGTGCACAAGGTGCATAGAAATAGTGAGCTAAAAAAAATCTGGATAAAGTTGAAGAAGAAAGATAAACGCAGAAGTAGTAGGAGCTGAAAAACAGGATAGCAGAGGACCAGAAAAATATGGTCCATAACGTATCGAGAACATTTTATTTCAACAAAATAAGACCTACCTAACTAGCAGCTAGGGACCTCACATTTTTCCCCTTGGACAACTCTGACAATAACCGCAATATGAACACAAATTAAAATACCTTCCTTTCAAAAACTCATTCCATGCCCCGAAAGCATTAGCAGACATCTGGATGTGACTGATCGCTTGTATACTCCCCCCGACTAACGATCACGGTTACCCTTGGTTATCCCAGCAGTGATGAGCAGTAAGTTAATCGACTCGCTAGCTTAAGAACATAGTGGCTAATTCTTATTAAAATATATTTCAGGTTTTATGAAGGTCCTAGCAGTAATGCTGTTATATTGTCAACAGAGTAACACCTTGGAGAATGTGCCTCAAACACATTGTTTTCTCACACAAACAAAGTAAAAGGTCTGTCAACGGTATCGAGCATCTGAATATACCACGTTACAAGTTTGGCACCATAGAGAACTTATTCATAACCAATTGATGAGCAAAACACGTGATCAAACACAGTTGTGATCCAAATGATAAACTTCACAGCGAAGAGAAACGTTTTACCAAGACCACAGCGTTTCGGAACAACCAAGATTTCCAGTAAATTTTTACAGACTATCCCGATCGAACATTAGCACTCGAGAAAAGCAGTTGACTTTTCACGCCTTTTAAGTAAGTCTCCGGCATTCAGCATGACTGTCTTATTCTTTAGTGCTTTGAATTGGACTTGGAGATGCCAACCCAGTAGCCCCACTTAATGAACAACTGGATGATAACAGATCTCATGAAAATGAATCACTGGCGCACATGCACACAAAATTGTGAACTAATAGAAACCAGACTGACAACATTTCGCGTGTTGAATTAGATTAGATGTCAGTTTAAGCCTCCCTAACCGCAACACAGGCGTTCCAATGAGAGGAAAAAGGGAGGAACCATGTAGTATGGAGTTAAGAGAACACGGAATCTATGCACAAAGTGAACAGAAACAGTAAGTTGCGAAAGAAGTTTATAAAACAAGATAGAAATTGAAGAAGAAGTTGTGTGCTGAAAACAGGACACCAGTGAATCAAAAAAAAAAAAGATCTGTAACAAAAAAAAAACTCTTATATTTCAACAACTGAAAGGCTTGTCTAATCTTCATCTTGGGACCTCACATATTCCCCCAAAGAGGGCTAATTCCCATAGATACCAAAGATGTAGCCCCTGGGGGCGTTGAAACACAGATGACCAGAACTTGGCGAAAAGTTGAACAAAGCAACGTCACTGCTCGTGCGTCACACACCAGTACCACCAGAACAAGCACAAACGCGGCTGACGAGCAGCGACATAAGAAGCACAAGAACCAGTGTAAAAAAAATGGAGTCACCACAGGGCTGGGGCCGTGAGACGACTGGCGCTGCGGTGGAACAGAATGTGCGCCATCAAATGTGCCGAGCGTGCTTAGAACTTGATGTTGGTGATACACAACGAAATTCAGCACAAGCCAAGAGATGATCTATGAAGTGATTTACAAAGTACCAAATGAAGAGAGATGCGCAAGTATGATAAAAGCAAGGCCTCACATGAGCTACAAGACACGACCCAAGCAATGTTATGAAGCACTGTCAGTATAAAACAACTAAACACATGATGCATCGATCAGGGAAGATGTTCCTCTCGTATACACATGTGAGCTACAAGACAGACTCAACATGAGGCATGACACAGTGCACTGAAAGACTTATCCTCGTGAACTGAACGTGGCAGCAGACATCCTGATTTCGAGACACTATGCTCCGGTGAAAACTAATGCGAGAAAAAAATGAGAACGTACCACTTCATTTTATGTGTGCTATGAGATAAAGTGCACTCTACCGCACGATTCATGTCTGTGGTGCGCGATTTATGTGGATGAGGCCCCAAATGTGTTCTAGAACACAGCTTACGACGTGTGTTCTAGAACAGTTTACACGCAGTTGGTGACGCCCTGTACGATGCCGCAAATAAAAGAGACCACAGCGCCATACAACCGTGTGCGTGCAGAGAGCGACAATGAGTGGTATGTGCTTTAGAACATTGCGTGTGGGCTAAGAGTGGCACTGTACATGCTGAGAAATGCTGAACGTGTAATGTGTAGTACAGTAGGTACGTGGTATATAACTGAGTGTAGTGAATGGCACTATACAAGCAACAGAACACAGTATGAGTAGTAAGTGGTACTTTACGAGAACTAGAGTACAGTACATGTAGCGAGTGGTCCTGTGCGTTCCATTTAACAGCGTAGATATAGTGAACGGATATTTACAAGCAACAAAACACAGTACGTGCAAGAGAGATACTGTGCGAACAGCGGAACTGCAGTAAGAAACACCATACGAGCTCTAGAAAAAAGTGCACGTGTAAAAGTGATACTATACGAGCTACAGAATAAAGTGTACGTGTAGTTGTGACACCATACAAGCTTAGACCAAAGCGTACGTGTAGTAGCGATACCATACGTGCTATAGACTCAAGTCTACGTGTAGTGAGTGAGTGACACCATACGAGCTCTAGACCACCAAAGCGCACGAGTGGCGAGTGACACCGTACGTGCTATGAGTTGGAGAGGAGGACACGACAGAAGGAGAGGTAGAGGCAGGAGCAGCCTGCAGGCAAGGGTCGCCACAGGGCAGGCCACTAGCACCATTCCCGCTGGTCCCGTTCGTGGAACCTGCAAAAACAAACCACCGCCAAGCTCAACACCACAAAACCCAATGCACAACACCAAACAACAGACAATCCAATAGCAACAATCCAAAGGGGGGTTAATTCTGGCCAGGAAAGGAAAAATCTTAGTGTTTACATGGTGCAGACGAGGAAAATGATGGATGACTTTGTGTGATAGATTGAGAAATATGATAAGATATCAAGGAGTGTCATAAATGAAGGATTGAAGTGATGGCTCCAAATTCATCCAAGCCGTAAGTTCTTTCAATGAAATACTACACCGAGATTGAGTTGAAGCGAGGTGAGGTGAATATCAAGTAGTGCAGGAGGGGAAAGACTCGAGTGATAGATTCCACTTAAGCTTTGACCGCAATTGGTTAAACTCAAGTTCAATACTCAACTCGAATTTAAAGTCAATTGCAGTTAGCCATTTTGAAAATAGCAAACATCAACTGGATCGTGCCTTCATTTGGCTTTAATGAAGTATTTATGAAAATAGAGTTTGTGACTACTGGTCGACTAGCTGCATTATGAAAATTTCCTTCGTGGCCACCGGTGACTCGTGTTGAGGTCAAGAATCATTCCGACAGAAGCACATTTTTCTTATGAAATATTCAACAAAGAGAACTTGTGACCCCAGTATTAGAAAGAAGTGTAAGTATTGGAAAGAAATTAAGTATTAAGAAGTATTAAGAAATTAAGTATTAAGTACCCCAGTATTAGAAAGAAATGTACCACACAGAGGGAACTCGGGTGGCTGGGTCAAGTGATCACAAATTGGACTCACGTGTGTCTCGCTAAAGCCAAGTAGCTCAGTTCTAGAGGAAGGAACCCTAGGCTTTATTCATCTTTATGCATCACTGAACGGACAATTAGATTAGCGAGACTAATTTTGCTTGCACGTACTCGGGAAGTGCATTAGTTTCAATCTCAACATATTAGAACTGAATCACAAGCTGCAACTTTCTAATGAATACTCATCTTCCAAACCACAATACATGCTGGTTCCCTTTCCACTAAGAAAAACGTACCTAAATCTACTTTTTAACCCCTGCACCGTCAAATACTCTCACCTGATGGACAAAAATTAGGCACTTAATAGGTTTTCGTCCACGTTCAGTAGCTCCCATTCCCATTTCTTCTGATAACAACAATCTACTACCATCAGTATCCCATAATTTAGGAAGAACAAGAAATAAATTTTACAGAACTCAAGGCAGACCATGTTCTTGTGTTAATCCCATACCACTAACATTTCTAATTCATTGAAAATTAGTCCCTGTGATCCAAGTAAAAAGTTAATCTAGAATAAAGGTTCAACTGGTACAAAGTAAAGAAAGCACTGTAACTAAAAAAATACCGGCTCAACAAAAACAAAAAAAACTGATGATTCAGAGGAAATAACGTAGGATTAATCTGCTCAGTAAGGAAAAGGAGCAAAACTCAACAAGTAACAAACAAGGAGAACACGCAGGATAGCGTCTGAGACGACAACCGAAGGTCAAAACAGCCATTTTAACACATGTTTTAACAGAATGAATGCTGGAGCAACAAAACGAAAGAACGGGAAGACAACAATCATTTCACGAAGAGGGCTCACATTAGATATATAAAAAAAAATTCATCGGTACGTTTTTTTACCTGTTGAAAAAAGCAAAAACCGCAATTGCCAATGTTTCGAAACTTAGTCGTCACAAATGCAATATCGTTTACGACCGATTTGAATTTCCCCTTCATTAAGGTTGCACGCGCTAATTCTGCCGGCGCAAAGGAATGCATCAATTTGCTGAAAGAAATTTTAGTAAAAAATGGGGTGTATGTGACTTCACTGCTGTCACCACGGCGCACTTCACGCGCTCGAATATTTTTTTGAAATCTATCAGTTCCAACAACGTTATGGAGCGTAATACTTTCAAGATTAATTCCATTACGTTACATGTCAGTTTAAGCCACAAGTCACATCGAAGGTATTTCCAGAGCAGAAGGAGGAAGACACTATTAACACTAAAGGGTTAAGTATAAAATTCAGGGAGCTGAGAATCTACGCATAACGCGTCCCCAAACGCTGCTCATAGAAACCGTTGAGATTAAAAGAGAACTATGAAACGAGATAGAAGCTGACGAGGAAAGTTGAAGGTGCTAAAATGAAGACAACAGTAAACTAAAAAAAACGGTCTGCTACAAACTAAATAAAAAAAGATTATTTAAACAAAAGGAAGGCCTAACTACTATTCAGAGCAACTACTCTTTCCCTCTCGAAGCGCTACTTTCCTATCGATACAAGTTGTACTCTTCAGGGGGATTTTCGAGGTTACAGAAGGCATGTAACGCAAGAATGCCAATCGGGTAGATTTTGAAAGAAAAAAGACGCGGCTACGTAAATTTCAAAATAACTCGGTTCGAACGGCATCGGGATTTCCGTAAACACAGTACGAATACACATTACACGAGTACACATTACGGACAGTTCCAGTGGAGTGCTGCACTCAAGCACATTGGAGTCCCAAGTGCTTAACTGGTAAAGGCTCCAATTCGGTAAAGAAAGAAGCAGTTCCGCTCATTTCGACACATGGATCGCCATTACGCTAAACTTGTGCAATGGCTGATAGAGACATCGTCCATTTACTGGGTTCCATGTTAACACGGGTGTTTAAGTTAGTAAAATTACACGCATATTTAAAAAGGTGTATTGATAGAGGGTAGGTTTTAAATTCGATGACGGGACACACAAGGACAAAAATGGACTTTTACAGGATGTTAAAGTAAACACACAAAGTTAAACGGGACAGCTTCAAGAGGACTGGTTGAAAAGCGAAAACTCGAAAATATAAAACCACATGCATTTAGGGTTTAGTCCAAATTTATGGAAAATTTTAAGTCACTCTCCTTCAAGTTAGTGTTCCAGATCTGTTATTTACAAATTTCCATTTTTCACACCCAACCACCAATGTAACCAAATTCCATGACATTCGAACGCCTTTACTTAGCAATTGTACAATACCTTGAGACCAACTCATGCGAAATCAACGTCAAATTGGTTGGGGTTCCACGCGCACAAAATTCATTCGTCTACACTCAGCAGAATCGCAGGGGTGAGGCCAATGGGCACATCTACTGCAAAGCTGATCAACTTCGGAGACAAAGAGGATAGTAGGGGTGGGCAAAGACTGACGGGCGAGAAACAAACATCTACTCAAAAAAAATTCACCGATATTGCTTCGTGACTATCAAAAAAGCTGAAATTGTCAAAAATCGGATGGTTAATCTACCACGCTCGGTCTGACAGCCCACTCAAGACCATAGAGATGCACCAGGTGTGTCAGCACGTCGACACGTTCACTGCCGTCACCGCCAATTGGCGTCCTCACACCCGTCACAGAAGTATAAGTATAAGGAACTCTGTTATTTAGAAAGGAAGGGAGGAATTCGTTTACTTGTCTATAGATTCTACTGAAGGGCTTATGTGCCAATGGCGGGTGTGGCGTCGTCACACTCGTCACAGAAGTATAATGTAAAGGAACTCGGATACTTAGAAAGGAAGGGAGGAATTCATTTTTTTATCTATTGATTTGGCTGAGGGGCTAGTGTGCACTGGGTTCTGCATTAAGATAATTTCAGGGCCAATGTAAGTTTGAAATTTAGTTCAAATTCAAGAGCGGTACACTATAATTGTCGATAAGCATGTAAGCTTTCGGTAAGTGGTAAGTATCAAGTTCTGCACCCGGTACAGCTTGAGTACACGTGCGGTGTGGAGCGGCAGCGAACGTGTTAGTATTTTAAAGGGATCAAAAAGCCGATCACAGCAGTTCAGGCTCTGGAAGCGTGTGCCAGAAACTGTGTGTGGGGCCTCGAAACTTCATGCATAGACTCACCAGGAACGCTAAAATACGGGAGAGAGGTTAACGATCACAGCAGTTCAGGTTTAGGAACATTAACACAAGAGAAAGGGGTTAACGATCACTGCAGTTCAAGCTCAGGAACGCTAACGTACGAGGGAGAGGTTAACGATCACAGTAATATGAGGGAGAGGAATCGCTAAGTCGATTACAGCAGTTCAGGATAAGGGAGCGAGCGTCAAAACTGCGTGCGCCGCAGCATAGCACGTCAGGCAGTACTCACAGGTCATGGACTTGCGGAAGATGAGGCGCTTTCCAGGGTCCACAGTGCCCACACTCCAGGAGTCGTCTGACTTGGCACCATCTGGAGGCAGGGCACCAGTTAAACTTGGGTTTGGTCAACTGAACGGCCTCTTCGATTAGCTCCAGTCAGTGGCAGTTATACATTGATCTCATCACCAACAGAATGCAGGACGGTCTCTTCGATTAGGGACACTTGCGGTTATTGTTCTTATTGTCAAACGGTAGTTAGATATGGCCCTCATTGTCAAGCGAATACTGGACAGTCGCGTGGAGTACCTCAGGGGGCCACGATACATTGCCCTTAATATCACTAGAGATGGTGTCTTCTATTAACTATGCTTGCAGTTATGTGCGATTCTTATTCCCAACAGAATGCCGTACTTTGTCTTCGGTTAGCTCTAACTAAACTGTTCAAGGTTCATACTGCCAACAGAAGGCTGAATGATTTCTTCGCTTAGCCATGTTTACAGCGAAAATTTTTTCACGGCCGATAGAAGACCAAACGGTTCCTTCGCTTAGCCATGGCAGCAGTGAAACAGAATTTTTACAGCCAGCAGAAGGCTGGATGGTATCTTCGATTAGGCAAATCCGAAGGTAGATATGCTTCCATTTTTCTGTAAAATTTTCGACGATTTTTTCGATTAACCAGAACTGTGAATGAACCTGTAGCGTTGATAGACTACAGAATATTTATACTCAAAACGTCATAACCGTTCTCAACTTCCACCGATTTGATTGAATTAGATGAGAAAATTTGTACCTCCATAATGATTGATAAACAGTTTTAGCCTCTGTTTACCTTGACAAAGATGTTCAAAGAGAGGAAGGATGAAGGCACCATTTAGTATGGAGTTAAGGGAACGCGAAATCATAGCACAAGGTGCATAGAAACAGTAAGCTAAGAAAGAAGTTCATGAAACAAGATAAAAGGTGAAGAAGAAAGTATTAGGTGCTGAAAAACGGGACAGTAGTGAACCGAAAAAAGGTGATCCTTAACATAACAAAAAACAATTTCATTTCAATAAAAAGGAGGCCTACCTCTTAGCTCGGGTCCTCACACATTTTCCACCTAGAAGCGCAATAGTCGTATCCCCCTGAGGAGCAACATAGGACATATCGCGCCGAATTCACAGTAGCAAGCTTATCTTATTTCTATAACTAGTCAGCGCACAGTTATTCAAACATAGTACGGTGTCCGACTCGAATCAAAGTTAAAACATAACAGAGGTAAACTAACAGCATACTTTCTACGGTCAAAGCTCATAAATTAAAGCACATGCCTTGTACTGGACCAGGAGCGTACCTACACACCACCACTTCCCGTACCAGGTCCAAATGCAGTCGACATCTTCGACTTCCACATTATCTTATGCAAACCAAATACTTGCACGAATACAAATTTTTCCCAGTTATTGAACTCATACGGGACTTGATCCACGTTATGAGTAACTAGAACAAAGTTGAGGTCCGTAAAAATGAGGAATAACCCGAAGATCGACTGCACTCGATAGTTGAGTTCAGTTGCGTAAAGTCTCTTAACTGCAGTTCGCCTTCCCATCCTGTATTATCTTCCGAGCTTGAAGATATTTTGTGTTACGTTCATTCAAGAGCATGCAATGGCGTTACCAGGACTGTGCTCAGTGTGGCAACATTGTACGGCCCTAAGCTGGGGTTACCGTTGTCGTCAGGTAGGGAAGGAAACGATGGAACGTTTCTATCAGTTTACTGGTGATTAGAGCTTACTAGTCCGGTGCTACCGGCGGAAAATGCTCGCTCAAAATTCGATTGCTCAGACACGACGAGCGACGAACTTTATCCAGCACGTAGCATCTATCCAGCAATTGAACTTCCTCTTCGGTACCACTCGCGGTGACTCCTTTCAAATTGAAATGCTTGAACATAACTCGGTACCGAGTAAGTCAAGAGCAGTACGCTCTCGTGGATTGCTTTAATAGAAGTAGTGTAACACGAACTTGACTTCGCGCTGAGGTCGTCAGGGTTATTTTTGATAAGAGAGAGCCTGATGCCCAACACTTTGACAGCGGCAGGTAAAACTGAAGCTCAACATTCAACTCCAATTCTAAGTCAATCGTAGTAAGCAATGTTGAAAATAGCAAACATTAATTGGATGATATAGCTTTGATTTAGTATTTACGGAAATCGAGTTTATGACTTCTGGTCGGTCAGAAGCATCATGAAAATTCCCTCTGTGCATCACCGATTGCAGTCAAAATGTTAAGCTAACCTCCAATATGACTTGATCTCTCCCTCACTTGCGCTCTAGGAGCACGCCAGATTTAAAAGTATTTCATATCGTTAAAGAGATACACATGGTAGCGTAAATTCTTCAAATTACTTGGATATATGAGCAGTACATCGGCAGTGGACCCCGCATCTCTACAAGCCGCATCACCACCCAAATATTACATCGCCATCCAAATATTGCACCCAAATATTACTATCGCCACCCAAATATTACTATCGTTACCCAAATATTACTATCGTTACCCAAATATTGCATCTAAATATTACTATCGTTACCCAAATATTGCATCTAAATATTACTATCGCCACTCAAATATTGTTACATAGGGTGTGGGTGTTACACCTCACTTGGATCCTGCCATTTCTCTCTGAATTAATATCAAGTGCCGTCACAATATATTTGAAACGTTGAATAGGGGAATCAATACCCATTATTCATCTTCAAATAACATACGAAATACTCGAGTAAATATCAGACTCGGTTAGTGAGGAAAAATTCGGTCACCGACTATTTATCTCGAATAAAATTATTTGATGCAGTTGATTTAGGCATGCGCGATAATTTCGATACTCAGTTCTCGTTGATGTCACCTTCCGAAATTTTACACACGCCTTTATAGTACATAAAGCATCATAAAAATAAGTATGAGCATGCTTTTTAGGCAGTGATGTACTATTGGTTCATTGATAATTAAGTTATTCTAGTTCCTTCGTACTCGTAATTACTTCCAATCGAAGCGGTAAATAACGCAGTGAATTAGCGCCGATTTTTTTTATTTTCCTCTTCGAACCGCCTCACGTCCCATTAGGCGCAAATTCAACGAAACTTCGTTTAATAAATACACAGAACTTTTCAGTATCTCCATTCTACTCTACATTTATAGACCAATTAAAAAGTACACATAACTTTTCAACATCTCCATGGGACTTGACAGCTTTGGACGAACCATATACGCGCTTGACTTTAACCCAATCTAAAGCTTGGGCATAACATTCTTCAGACTCGTAAAGTTTCGAAGTAATCCGACGATACGAGTAGCACAAATACGAAGAGGTGCTTTAACTCTAAATGCTCCCATGGCTAGATTCATTTTTCTACTTTATTTATTGATCAAATTTCAAGATTTATTTTTCTCCTTAATCGGTACATTTGAACATACTCAAGAAGCCATAGCTGCTCACGAAGCGAAGGATTGCTTTGTCAGCTTTAAATGTTCTTACGGATTGGGTTCCGTTGAATTTATGTTTTCTTCTTTACAGCGGCCTCACACTGTTCTAATAATTTATAATCGATCGGCAATGAATCCTGATACTGAAGCAGAAGTTGCACGTCTTTCAGATACCAGGAAAAAAAAATCAAGTGAACTTACAACCCGAGTCAGGGCTTCAAGTTTTGGTCTTAGCGACTGGATATTACCCAGTCAAACAAATCGCCACGTTTTTCGCCGCCTAAGCGATTTAGTTACTTGGGCGGCGAAAAACATGCATACAGGCGGCTAAAAAGTCAGACTGGGTAGTTAGTGTATACCAATAAAGGTTTTCGCGAGAGAGAAGAAGAAAGGCACCATTTAGCATGGAATCAAGATAACAGGGAACCCTCACTCTCAGCGCACACAATAAGATAGCAAGAGTTTACTAAAGAAAATAAAAGTTCAATAAATATAAGTAATCGTCGCTCGATAAAAAAAGAAAAAAAAAGACAGCAGTGAACTGAAAGAAGATTGTAACATAACAAAAAAAATAACTATTCGATATCAACAAAAGGAAGGCTTACCTAACTGTCAGCTCAGGACCTCGCATTGTCTTCCTTGGTCAACGCCCAAGAGCAGAATAGTCCTATCCCTCTGAGGCGAGTTTCCGGCTCACACCAAATCCCAAAGCTCAGGATTTAGAGAAGCAGCTAGCCAGCCTTCATGCGAGTAATGTAGGTACTCGTTTAACTTAAGAGCTACAAGTCATTCCAAGGATGAATACCCACGGTATAATTTCATACTCACTTGCTTATTCCAGCTTTAGGAAACTGGATCTAGCACGGTTCACTGACGCTAAAATAGAGTTCTTCATCCATAAGAGCTCTCGAATAATTCGTCTTGACAGCTCGCTATAATAAACGCGAATATACGCATGTAACTAACACGTATTACTTCCCCATCTCCTACGCTCACGAGCTAGGGCCGTCGAAATCTTGCCAATTTCACGTATTACAACATGCATTTTCACCCCATCTTTTGGCATTACCATGAGCCATACAAAAGAATCTCAAGTGTCGGTCGTGTTAATGAAACGTGAACATTTAGCACCGAGAGAGGATGATTTTATTTTCAAAATTCCAAGTTCTTTGACTAGATTGGAGCGTCAAACCACCCGTGAGATAAGCAGATACCTGCAAAAAAAATTTTCTCCCTCAGCAAAATAGATGATAAAAAAATAAACTCAGTTAACGATAACTTCGGTCATCAGCCAAATGAATTGAAGGTTAACCAACTTTGTCAAGTTGAGAGTTGTCAAGTTGAGAGGTGTCAACTTTAACATCCATAACTTGACTAAAATAATTATAAATCTCATCAAGAAATGTCTGACCGTGTGCAACAGATGCATCAGCAACCCCCGTTGGCTGAATGCCAACATCAGAAATTTGGCACGAGTTGAGCCTAAGAAAAAACCGCGACCATCAAGGAAGCAAAGAAAACAAGCAAGGCAGGGCAGAAACAACAAAGTACGACTGCGTTTAATGAAAAAATATCCAATAATCTAATAAAATGAGATCAACGTTAGCCAGCAAACGGTCGAACAGTACGTCAGTTAATCACAATGATAAATAATAAATACAAAGACGTTTCTACGAGTAGGTAATGCGTCACCTGAATCGATATTTCCTAGCAACTTGTAATGTTCTCTTCAACTTCACAATATAGCGCGGTCGTTTTAGGAAAAATGAATAAGATGGAAGCCATAAAGCGCAAATGTTCAGTACATTTAAATATAAAGCCAGCTAGAAATTAAAAGGAACTTGAACGAAATGTGACTAAAACAAGTGCAAAATTACCTCATTAAAATCGTATACGAACATTCATGAACCGAAAAGAGCGATCACAGGCACAAAAAACTAAACAGATAACAAGAATACTCTGAATCGTACAGCAATGACAATTGAGAACTTTAAAAAATCCCTTACGAGAAGCGATACGTAAAACATCATTACATAGCGACTACAAATCGCGTCAAGCAGGGCTACTCGTTGGCTTGAAAAGGACTAAAAATGTCTGTACGGTCGAGATCAGCAAGAAAGTATGGGAGCGCACCTGATCCCACAGGAGAGTGGGAGACGGGCGTGATGGTGGCGACAGCAGCTGCAGTGGAGGAAGCAGCAGCGGCGGCGACTGCAGCGGCGGACGTGGCAGGCGCAGCGGACGACGGCAAGCCTCCGTCTCCGGTGGTGGCCAGCACCGAAGTGCCGGCCGGCAGCTGCGCGAGCGACGACGCCACACTGGCGCTGATCACGGGCGGAGTGTTGCTATTGGCTGCAGCGACATTGGCGGGCTGCGCTGCGGGTGACAACTCAGTGCTTGTCTGGAGCGGGTCGGGGATTTGTGTGTTGTCGGCGCTACAACTGTTTCCGTTGATGCTGTGGTCTGCTACAGGCACGCCTGTAGATGCAAGAGCTGGGTCGTATGGTCGCTTGGCGGGAGGGGGCTGGGTTTCTTCATCGTCATCTTCGTCGTCGTCATCGTCTTCCTCCTCACTTGAGGTTTCCAAAGTGATGATTTCAACGTTAGATGAAGCTTTTTTCTTGGCTAAAGGATCGCCGCCGTTGCTGGGCACCTCCTCTACCACTGAGTCTGTTCCAAAAAAGATAAATTTTTAGTATTAGGTCAATTAAAATCTTGCCTACTATACATTCGTGGTAAACGAATGAACTAAATTAGTAAACAAGGAATCCAATGAAATTTTACATATTCAATCAACCAGTACAGCGTCAGTAAAAATAACTTTTAGAAATATGAATTTGAATATTCTTCCAGTACATTTACAAAAAAATCGACTTTTGTTGACCACGATTTTTACGTAACCAAAATCAATACATTTTGATATTTGGGAGCTTTAGTCTCAAACAATTTTTAAAACACCTGAATAGGTCAATACAAATCAAAACTACCACCGGTCTCTAAGCCAATCCAAGCACACACCCGAAGAAACATGCATCATAATAATTGCATCTCAAGAAATGATGAACAATTCAGGAAAACTTAAAATTTGTCCACAAAAACAGACACAAAGTAATGGTCCTATTTTTCATGCCAGTGAACCTTCCCATGAATGCTATCAACAAATTCTACAATTTTCACCTGTCGAAGTCAACACTGAATTGAAGGAAATCGTTAAACCATTCAACTGATTCTCCCTTTGCAAATAAGGTACATAGGCTTGTAGTTAATCTGTTCAACTGAATAAAGAAAAACATAGATCTAACGATCACTTGACATACTTTACAGAAGAGCCAAATTTTCTAGACAGCTGCAACTTGGGTGAAGCACTCGATGCTTTCCAGACTTGGCATAGAGCACCAAAATGTGGTGTTAATATTTGATACAGAAAGAAAACAATAAAAGTGGATGTCTAAGGTAGCAGTAGAGTACGTATACCTAAGGTAGCAGAAGAGGATGTATACCTAAGGTAGCAGAAGAGGATGTATATCTAAGGCAGCAGGTCATATTTAAGGTAGCACAAGGGGATAACCAAGGCAGCAGAAGGGCATAACCAAGGCAGCAGAAGGGCATAACCAAGGCAGCAGAAGGGCATGTCCAAGGCAGAAAAAGAGCATTTCTAAGGTAGCAGATGAGTATATCTAAGGCAGCAGATAAATATGTCTAAGGCAGCAGAATGACAGCTCAGAAACTGACCGTCAAAGACCACTTTGCTAGGGGCAGCAGCACCGCCAGACGCAGACGAGGGAGGAGGTCCTGCATCATCATCGCTGTCGCTGAGGGTCTCGATGGCAACGATGCTCTTGCGCTTCTCTGCCTGAGGCTCTGGCCGGTCCTTTTTGGGCACCAGGGGCGTCCACGAGCCGTCCTTGTGCAGGGTCACTTCATTGCTGGTCGTGTTGAGGCTCAACACTTCTTGGAAGTACCTGCATTGACAAAAAAATACAGTCATTCCTCAACAATATTAAACAGAAGCTATTTTTGCTTTGTTGTCAATGACACTCAACTTAATCAAACATCATTTTATAACTTTAGTATATCACGAGACACTGCTCAAAAATCTATGTGACTTTAATGCCTGCTCAGATTTGAAGTTATACTCAGATAAAAGCTTGATAACCAGCAACTGCAAATAGCGTTCCTTAATCCAGATCAAATACAACTTTCTTAAATTTCAAACCGTTACTTTCCCTGTTAATCATAACCAACGGCAGACGACACTTCTCTTTCTTTCCTTCCAGTAGAGAACGTCGTACAATGCACACGTAGCATTCCTCACTCCCAGACAATGAAGCTTTCAAAACAACTCGACATTTTCACCTTAAAAAATCTTGGCTAGGGAGTTATATCTTTTCCCTTACCCATCGATAACGAGTGTGTCGTAGATGGCAGGCTTATCACAGACGGGACAGGTCCAGGTGGGCTTCCTTTCATTCATCTGCAGGTAGAGGGAGGCGTCGAAGCACTGCAGGTGGTTGCAGGTGTTGGCTCTGCACGGCAGCAGCATGCGCATCTTGCCCAGGGGACACATCAACGAGCAGCGTAGAGACGTAGTTGCGATCTCACAGTCCGCGTCCTCGTTCAGCTTTTGCTTGACTGACGCGATGATAAGTGCAAAAAGTGAGAGGGAGAAATTTGGGCCTAAATGACCCACTAGGTAGTTGATGAGAGCCCTTACGCAATAATGAATTTCAGAATATTTAACACACAGGTGTCATCAGGGAAAATTTTAGCCAGGTAACAAATAATGACTTATTCTGAGCAAAAACAAGAATTAGTTACAGATCAATCACCGATTTAAATAAGTCAATAAAACATGTAGATATCGTCATCGTGACTTACTGAAAAACATACATAAAAATGAACAGAGTATACACATCTACTGTACATAGTCTCACTTAGTTTTTATTCTAACTCCTTTTAGTTATCCTAAGGCGAATCATAAGAGCATAAGTCCACTTTGAAGCTTGATTTCAGTGACGAAAGTACCAAAGTTGACTATTTAGTTAAAATGATCCATTTTCAGATCGTGAACCATACCAGTTGACTTAACGAACTAAAGATAACAACAGGTAAAGCTTAACACAGCCAATCGGGAGGTGAGGGACTCCGCATGGGAGGGGACACTCACTGAGAGAGCGAGTGAAGTCTGCAATGCGCACGCCCTTGGACTTGAGGCGGTGGAGGAGGTCGTCTGAGGAGAGTTTCTGTACCAGGTACACGGAAATGACGTAGCAGCGACCGTACTCAGATGCCCACGATACCTGCACAGATTTGATAGTCAGTCAAATGTTCTGTAGAAATGCAGTCAGCGCCTAGGAGTGCTTTTTCCGTGCTAGAGTACAAATGATAGCATTCGAGCCCAGTGAAATACGGCGCAAAAAAGTCTTGAGGCCTTTATGAACTAAATAATGAATTAAATAAAAAACTATTTCCCTGAACGTTTCCTATTTCCTTAAAACTGATCGTACTAGTCATAGAAACGTCACATAAGAATAAATTTTATCTTCCCTACGAAAGTTAGAACTCCAGAGCCAGTTGGCTAACGAAGGAATGATGGCTGCACTAATCTTAAGGGGGTCCTCCGGAATGAAAATTTTTTTGATCCGATTGGTCTGAAACTTAGTGAGTATATGTAGTTTTGCAAGACAAACAAATTTGAACTTGAAATTATTTGATTTAGGCCTTAGCTTTTCCGAAAAATTTGAAAAATAGGTTTTTTGGGTCATTTTTATGCATATTTCAAAAGAATAGAAGTCATTGAGTTTTTATGCTAGAACAAATTCAAAGACAGTTTTGGAATCCTTGAAACATTTCTAACAAAGATATATTCGGGGATTTTGCATTTTTTTTTAATTTGTTATATGCGAAAATTTACCAATAAATAAAAAAAAAACGAAATTTTTGGATTTGAACCATTACAAAAAAAAATGAAATGTAAAAATGGAAAAAAGGGGAATATAACTTTGTTAGAAATGTTCCAAGGATTCCAAAACTGTCTTTGTTTACTTCCTAGCATAAAAACTCAATGACTTCTATTCTTTTGAATTTTGAAGGTAAGAAACTTTACAGTATAGGCCAAAAACTAAATTTTTTGTTTTAGTGTGATATAATGGAAGAAAATTTATGTAATTGAATGCTGTTTTCATTTTTATTTCGATAATCTCCATGCATAACATCATATTCAAACTGTGAATTGTTTTTACAAAAAAGAAAAAAATTAAAAATTTTTTAACTTATTTCATAAAAATTATGAAACTTTTTGTTTTCAGTTTGATTCTTATGAAATTTGACTATTATATGTAACTTTTGAAAAGAAACACAATTTCCTCAATACATTTTTTTGATTCAGGTCTTAGTTTTTGAAAAAAATTGACATATTGGTTTTTAGTCCACTGGTATTGATATTTCGAAAGAATAGAACTCATTGAGTTTTTATGCTAGAACAAAAACAGAGACAGTTTTAGAATCCTTGAAACATATCTAACAGAAGTACATTCGCAAATTTTCCATTTCTTCTTTTGTTTTCTTTTTATATGGGGTCAAAATGGGCTCGAAAATTTAGGATTTTGGTCCCCTTACCCCCCCTGGGGGGGGGGGATCTATTATCCGTAGCGCCATAAAATTTTAGTACCGAATAGTCCACCACCTAAGGGTTCTTTTCCAACAATAAAATGAAAAATGACCATCGGAGAGAAAAGGGGCCCCGGAGAACCCCCTTAAATGCAAGTGAAGAAAAACTATAATCTTGCAAATGAAGTCCCTTCAATAATAAATAAATTCCATCAAAGTACAACTACCAAGCACGCCGCTAATAAAAAGTGGTGATGAATAGGAGCCATCACTACGCATGCCACCAATATAAAGTGGTGATGAATGGGAGCCATCACCACGCATGCCACCAAAATTAAATACTGAAGAATCGAAGGTATCACACCGGATGGAAGGATTGCCGGTTACCTGGACCCTGTTGGTGACTGTGGGGGAGATCCTGCAGAGGGCTGTGATGTTCACGGGGCGTGACGGTCTCTTGGGCTCGACTCCGGGCTTGTTGGTGGGGATGGGGCTCTGGGGGAGCGAGAATTGCTTAAGAACTGCCTGGTGAAGCGAGAACTTAAAACCTTCTCCAGGTGAAGCAAGTATTGCTTAAAACCTTTCATACTTGAATCTTAATTCTCATATTACAATTATTACAGCCACCTTTACCAGAGTGCCAATGCATCCTATTATCCTTGAGGTCAGAACGAGGAAAAAACTGCCAAGTGAACTTCAAAGAACGAATTCGAGTACAAATTTATCAACGACTATAATATAGTGGGATTGCTTCTGAGAAAAAGGCACCAATATCTTCATGGAGGAGGAGGGTTAAACCTTAACTTAACTTAACACCTTGGTGCACAAGAATGTCACGCCAATCTTAGCAAATTTATATCCAAGGATGTAATTCATATGTGCGCGCGTGAAGGCGTCAGCTAGCAATTTAGCCTACTGTAGCAATGCTGTGAATTGTTATTCAAGGACAATCGGTTTGATGGGAGAATAACATACAAACAACAATGACACACACTAAAACGCCAATCGTGGGTTAAGAAACAATACAAATTGAAATTTTATGCTACTAAAATGCGGAGTAATTCAGTTCTATTCCATTTCAATCGGTTTGATTTGAAACAACACTCGACGAAAAACGAGACGCTCTTTGTAACGGCAAGGATAACAATGGAGATAATGCAAGTACAGTTACTTCCAATGGATAATGTTGGAGATTATGGGAGTGGAGTTACTTCCAATGGATAATGTTGGAGATTATGGGAGTAGAGTTACTTCCAATGGATAATGTTGGAGATTATGGGAGTAGAGTTACTTCCAATGGATAATGTTGGAGATTATGGGAGTAGAGTTACTTCCAATGGATAATGTTGGAGATTATGGGAGTAGAGTTACTTCCAATGGATAATGTTGGAGATTATGGGAGTAGAGTTACATGCAATGGATAATGTTGGAGATTATGGGAGTAGAGTTACTTCTAATGGATAATGTTGGAGATTATGGGAGTAGAGTTACATGCAATGGATAACGACGGGGAAGTAACACTGCTCAGAATAACGTCTCCTCACCGGTAAAGGGCACATTTTGTCATTGATTTTGACAGCGATGTTGGGAGGGAAGTTGTCCTCCTGCTCACACGATGTCTCCAGCAAGCAGAACCGCATTTGTACCTGCAACATGAAATTTCTTATAGGAATGAGGCTGAAATTAGACAAACTGAATTTCACATCTTCAAATGGAATTTATGCTGGCATAGCCAGGTCAACCCTCGGTGAAAATCAGTTCACAATTTGAAATGCCAAAATGCAGTTGAATACATCCAAAACTCTACAAAAGAAATAGAGAGCACAACACTCCTACATTTTCAAAACAGAAAACGCAAATCGTCAGGCTGCGTGAAACTGAGCAGAAATTTCCTAAGTTTCTCTACATCTCCATGAGAAGAAAATCAGATCCAAAGCCTGGGTCATACTTGTATGGAAATCTTCACTTCCCTTTCGAAGCACTTGAGTCATTACAATCTACAGCACAAACCATCTTTGAATAAAAAAAAGCTATGTCTGGGATCCGCTTACATTTATAGACAGTAAATTTCAATAAGAAGTTCATGGGAATAAATATTACACAATTCCTCTAATGCCGCACGAGGCTCACAAAATTACGAGTGCTCCCGATCTATTTCAGCGGCCAGCTGTGTGTACTTCACATTAGCTGTGTGTACATTACTGTGTGTACTTCCAAAGATTAAGACAAGCGGTCTTCAAGCAGCAGTCATCTGTTAACCTTCAGCTTTCTCAAGAAAACAGCTAATCTGAACTTTCTTCAAGTTTTAAAGATATTGATATATCTTGAAAAAATTTCAATAATCAACCTGAACTTTTATAAAGCTTTAAAGAAATTGAGATATCTTTAACAATCATTTTTCAAACTCATAACGCACAAATAAATCTTAAAGCTTATCATTAATCTAAAGCAACATACTCATGTACCTTCTTTTTTGATACATCAACTATTAAGTGAAAGCCCTCAGCAGAAACTGCACAGAAACCATTATATTCAGGGAGAACTACGGTAGAAGAAACTTTCCTCTACCGTGAGGGAACTAATGTAAATGTGAGGCCTACGATGTCAACACAAAGGCTTAGCCACGGCCGTCTTGACAAGGCATTATTGTCCTACAGCTGCATGCTCTTGTGGCGCTGTAGTATACAATGACACTGTCCAATAACTGCAAGATCACGCTACGCTCCTACGCTCCTTCCTAAGCTCACGAAAATGTCATTGCACGGCAGCTCAAGTCCACCAACCGAGCGGTCGACTAACCTGAACATTGTAGTCTTGCTTGCCAGGTCTTAGGTCGCGGGAGTTGGCTATTTTGTTCGCTTGCTGAGGTGTTAAGGAAAAATTGAAGCCCAGTTCTTGGTATCGGCCTGAACCTTGCGGAGCTGTGGGCAGGAGAGGCAGGAGTAACCACAATGCACTTACTCACTACAAGGTAGAATACTAGAACATTCACAGCAGCTAAAAAGGAAACTTAATATTCAAAATATTTTAATAGAATACAATCATTTCAACTTTATTTTCCAATCAAACCACTGACAAATCCATTTTTATCAATAAAAAAAAAATGAATGCTAAAATTTCCTCACAATATTACATTTAGAACTATTTAAAACTACATTAAGGGAGCCAAATTCAAAATGGATCAGCATCACATCCTAAATTTGTGTATTTTTATGCAACATACTATTCATGTGGGATCCAAATTCAAGAAGGAGCTGTCTGAAATCCTACATTTATGTATTTTTATGCAACGTACTTTGCTCATGAGGGTTCTAAATTCAAAAATGAGCAGCATGACATCGTAAATTCATGTATTTATATACAACGAATTTTACTCATACATTTCATTTATTTTATATACATATTTTCTTAATATATTTAACGGACACAAGGCTAACCTAAAGAAGAGGGTTTGAGAAGCTCAGCGAGGATGTCATAGAAGGGGAGCTTCTTGAGCTTGACGTCCGGGTTGATGGGGTAGCTGGCGGAGAGCTGCTGTGCGGAGATGGCTGCGGCGGCGGCCGAGGCGGAGTAGGGCAGCGCGAGGCCCGCCGCGCTCGCTATGGCGGCCGAGTAGCTGCGCTGCTGCTGTGATGACATGCCTGCAATGACGGACATTTGTAACTCACTACAGAAAGAAATTATTGGCTAGCGATATGAACTACTCTCACTCGCACTGTTGCTGTGACGACATCCCTGCAACCGGGCCCAATGTCAGTCACTTAGTCTAATGAACTCACTTCAGAGAGAAATTCTTGTCTAGTGATTGTGAACTACTCACTTCATTGGGGTAAACTGATGGCCAACATTAATTATTTTTATCCTTTTAGTTAATTGAACTAATGAATAAACATCCCTGCAACCAGTGATGCTTTGTCATCATTTATGTATCAAATGAACTTACTGTAGAGAGAAATTCTTGTGACGACATGCCTGTAACCGGTGATGCTGTCACTTGTGTCTAATGAGCTCAATATAGAGAAAAGTCACCTCCTCTTGTTTGACTAGCCTATAGAAAGGCTTCATTTCAAACACACTAGATGACGTCACCATTGCGACAGGTCGTTAGGCCAATAGTGTTGCCAGATGCAATGCGAGCACTGCTATTTGTTCTATACCATGACGTCAGCATTGAGACATGGTAAACAAAAAAGACTGATTTGACGCTACCTTGTTTCTTCCACTGTGGTAGATAGGGACTTGGTCTCACCTACCAGCTGGATATCAGTGACTAGATCTCATCTGCTGCTGGGTATAAGTCATGGTAGACAGGGACCTTTTCTCACCCATCTGCTGAGCATTAGCCATAATAGACAGGGACTTTTTCTCACCTGTCAGCTGGATATCTGCCATGGTAGACAGGGACATTTTCTCACCTGTCTGCTGGGCGTAAGCCACGGTAGATAGAGGGACGGGAGGCACCTTGTTGAGAGGCAGGCCGTGAGGATTTGCTGCCCCTCCAGCACCCTGACTTCCTCGGGCACCGTAAGACATCACTTCGATCCTGGCAAAACCAAAAAAAATTATAATTCACACTTATGTGCAAAGCTTCCTTGTCCTCAATAAAAGAATTTATGCAAATAATATTACTAGAAAGCAGAAACAGCTTTGATGAAAGTAATAGCCCAATGCGTCATGTTAATCTTACTAAAGGAATTGCATTAAAATACTACTTGAAAATAAAAGCTCTCGATACAGTACCATATTTGCAAATGAGAATTGCAAAAGATGCATTACAAGTCAGGATTCAAAGCAAGTAATTCTTTGTACACTTCTCTGAGCATCACTATCAGGTGCACCAAGATATGATACCAGCTACTGCAACTCAGCCAAAAGTTATGTAGAAATTACTAAAGGTTCAACACTTGATCCCATCTAATGGCAATACTTGAATAGGCTGCCTTGACACCTGAACTTTTAACTCTGCAATTTCCTAAGAAACTTTTATAATCTGCACATTCATTTTTAAGTTGAAAAAATTTAGATACTTCAATACTTGAACTTCCTATTCTAAATGGAAAGCTTGAGCACACTTTTCAAATCTAAGTCAAAAAAAATTTTTTATCAAAGGGAAACTTGCTTTATCCCCTCAGGCATTAACAACAGATAAAAAAAATGTCAAGCTACACAGGAATTTTGACTGTACAGCTACTGCCACACTACCCAACTGCAGTGAAGACAATAGACCAGAAAAAGGAAATGAAATTTTCAATCTCCCAATTAGGTATACTACTCCTATACAAAAAAATAAAATATAGGGCTGAAGTTCAGAACACCTCCAGGACAAGGGAAAGCTAAAAATGAATAGAACATCAAGTCAAAAGCAGTCAGACAAACAAACACAAGAAATCAGTGATGAGTTACAGAAACAGTGCATGCATGGTTTTCAATGACCCACAGCACTGCAGTAAGCTACACCACAAAAATATCAAAACAGCCTACACCCAGAAGATATCATCTGATATACAGGATGGAATTGTCAGATGAATGATTTGCTAACGTTATGGGAAATGTGCACACTAGGCAGGGTAGGAAATTTATAGCTCATACATGATGAAGTTAGGGCTTCTTGCCTGGCTTCCTACTTCAAATCCAACTAATGATGTAAAAATTTAAATGAAGTATGCTGAAATTGGAAGTATATTTTTAGGCTATTTTTCTGCCATCCTACAGCAACCATTGAAAGTTGAAGGCAGCCTATAGAGGTTTCCTTCACAAGTTAATAACTATAATTTTTCAATTAGTTCATTCATTCATATGAAGCTATCAATTTAAAAATCCAGAGCATAAGTGGGTACTTATGAGCATTGTTTTACTAACTATAACTACAAAGGTTTTTGGGAAAAAATGATTAACAACGAAAGATTCATGAACCAATTAATTCCCAAGCAGTATTGCATTTAACCAATTAGACAAAATGTTCAAAAATCATGTCACTCCAGCTCCTCTTAGCTGTTAGCAAAATTGTTCAAGCTCAGCTGTGATGAAGAGCAGTATTATTGACTGGCATCAAACCAACATGACCTGCCTAAAAATGAGGATCAAGGCAAAAAAAAACTGTTTTCCAAAGACAGAACAATATCAAACACCAACAACTACAGCCTTAATCATTTTCAAATCAGAGTTTGGTCAAAATTGTCTACCCAATAACCCACAATACTTGGTTACAAACAGAACCTAAGAAGCCACAGTTGCAAAACCATATGGATGTTCTGGTACATGTAGCATGCACACAAGGTTTTCTAGCTTGGCCAAGCACTTTCTGAAGTCAGCAACAGACCACTCCAGCAAGTGAATGATCATATTACTAGTCACAACATAGAGGATAAAGGATCACACACATAACTTGCCAATGAGTTGGTTCAAAAAAAAAAAAAAAAACTACAGTAATCAACTTAGAAATAACCATCAAAAATGTTACCAAGTTACTATAGCTGTCAGTCAGTTTGTGTCATAAGCAACAACAAGAGCCATAATCATTAGGAACTATCACTACCATCAATCAAGTGAATAGCAACATATAAACCTATTTCTAAAGAAAGTAGGAAAGTATGAACAAGTGTCACCCCACATTCAGTCTGTGATGCAAGCAGTAAGTAGATGGTCCCACTAAATTCATCAGTATCTAGTGCACTGAAAACTCCTAAGTTACATGTATTTTTTATCAGCACGCCAGGTGGCCAAATAGCTACACCAAAGGTGTAACTAAAGCATAACTTAACACTACTATGAACATTAAAAATGCAACTTGTAGTACTTCTAGCTGATGCTAGCAGATGACGTGACCCATTTACAAACAAAGAACAGACACAGGGACACACAAGTACAGTGTCACAGACAAAGACACGTTACCCTAAAGAGCCGGTCGGCTGGAGTGACGTTTGTCCAAATGGGCCGACAGGAGCAATAGCCCCTGCGGAGGATGTCAAGCTCTGAGCAATAATTGACTGGGAAGAAGAGACCGACGAAGCTCTATCTAAAGCGGCTTGCCTTGGGGTTGTACGCCTCGCTCTTTGCTGTTGCTGCTGAAGCTGCTGGGCAGCAGCAACATGCTGTCTCAGTTCTTCAGTAGAGCGCCTTGTTCGTGGCATAGGATTGGTAAAGGACCACGAGTTTGCATCTAATAACCAATTCAAAGAAGATCAGCCCAACTAAACTTTTCTTCAAAAACTTGCTTCCTTGTCTTCAGTTTGTGTTGCACATGCAGAGGCTGATTTCTCACATCCAAGTTGAGCCTTCAGAATAACAATAGAAATCAATAGATGGATACAAAAATGGCATTTCTTATGCCATGAAATTTATATCAACACTTAACACACAAGATACCAAAATCCAAACCGTACTGGAGCTGCACACACAAGAAAAATGTGAGGTAAATTTCAAGGTAAGAGAATATTTGAAACAATACACCTTTCCAGACTACATTTCTGTGCAAAAAGTACAGAACAACACTAGTAAGATTGAAAATGTTTTTGGTTACCCACAACAAAATTGAGCTAAATTTATGAAATACAAACTTCAAACACACATAACACAGTATTTGATGCCGCATTATGGATATGAAAATTGTAACATACATTTATAGCATGTAATTTTCATTTAAATACCACAGTATCAAATACACTATATTTGATCCCATTTATGTTCCACTACAAACTCAAAATATACTTTTTTAGCCTTTTGCAATTCTAGATGCTGAACCATGTATGAAGCCTGACAAAATTATACAAAGTTCCTTATATGTAAATAAAAGAAAATCAACCCTTCTTTTATTTCTGATCTATATTCTGTCCCTGGTTATTACAGGGAAATGAACTTCCTCTAATGCAATTAACTAATAATGAATTTACAATTGGAAAAAGCAATGGACACTCAAGAACTGTTCGTACATGTAATGCAGTGAGTACAATTTACCCTAGAGGGCGCTGTAAGTCATACGCAGTTGTAATCGGCAGGCGTTCGATCAACATCTCTCTCTCTCTCTCTCTGTTTCGATGTAGCTCTCATGACACTAGGCCGTAGCACTGTCCTCTTGTGGTACTACGTCAAACGTGTGCCCTGGACCTAGTCAGTGTGCGGAGGAGTCTACGTGGAGTAAGCCGTTGACTGTTAACTTGTACTACAGTATTTTGCTGGCGATTAATGTGTTCCTGTTAAATGGCCGGATTTCATCCTGTTTTGTTAAAAGCAAATTAAAGTTCCTGTTTTTTCTGTGTAAATAAAGACGTTCTTGTTCGTGAAGAGTTTGAAGTACCACCTGGATCCAGAAGTTACCAGAACCCAAGACAATTCATTACAATACACTTTAGATCTGCTACCACTAATTCAAAAAAGTTCTCTTTTTGTTGACAAGGGCCACTAATGAAACTTATTGCTGAAAGGAGATCCATAATATGAGTCAGATAAAAACAAAATGAGAATATGAAATACCTCAATCTTCAGCAGAGATCAATGCAGACATGCAGCAGCAATCAGCCAATCAATATACAGCGAGCAGCAAAATTCTTTAAGAGAAAATAGGGATCTGTAAGAAAATAAATTTACTGGTCAGAATATAAGAATTAACGCAATCATAATGGTTTTAGCAGTTCATAGCCAACAGGTAAAAATTCTGGTAAAATAAAATGGTCAATTAAAAGAAGTAACAATACATGTGGAATGAATATTCAAATATTCAGTACCTAGCTAAACAATTTGCAACGTGATGATGCAAGACAAACACAGTAAAAATGCAAAAATCTACACCTATGAAAGGAAAAACACAAAGGTTTGTTGCCCTTGGTGCACACTAAATTTGAGTAACATGTCAAGTGGAGTTTGAAGAAAGGCCAGAATAATATTTTTGAGTGAGTGATTGATGAAAACTTTGAAGTATTGAGCTCCATGCTAAACTTTCAGTCAGAACTTTTTCCTAACTAATTGTAAAAAAAATATTGGAAACAAAAAATTTAGGTTCATTGAAAATTAATTTCGGTCAATATGCAGTTTAACCCGTTCACAGAAATTAAAAATTCTGTTCCAAAGAATCATTAAAGGACACTTTCTGGGTAGAAAAAAAGTCCATTATTTGTGGATGGATTTGTCTGAAATTGTCACAGTAGGTGTGAAATGATGCAAAGATCATTTTGTTACCTGGACAAAATTTTTGTATCTGCACTGGATTTTTATTGTTTTCAAAAAATACGATAAAAAAGGGTTTTTTCAAAATCTATCTTCTTCTACAATTTTGAAGTTACAGAACCAGTACTTTGTTTTTAGATTGCTTATATGTCTTGTCTATATAACCATAAGGGCTAGGGAATTTTGATAACTTCTTTTTGTAGATTTTGGGAATTAAAATAAAAATTGATCTTTTCCTCATTTTTTTTCCATGTCGTGTAACTTTCAAAGTAATAGATGCATCAAACATTCGTAGCCCTTATGGATACACCTTGCCAAGGCCTATCGAATGGTATATAAACCATTCTTGTAGCTTTAAAATTGTGGAAGAAGATACATTTGAGAAACCAATTATCAAGTTTCCATTAAAATGTGTTTTTCACAAAAAAAAATGTTTTTCTTCTTAATCTTTTGAACTACTGGATTTTTTACAATGAACTCTTGAGCTTTTGTAGCTCTTTTCAAGTCCTTTTGATTGATATAATTTACATTGCTGTGGCTCTGGAACTCTGGGAAAAAATATACATCAAAAGACAATACGTGTAATTCTTTGAAACCACTTTTATTTTTTCATTTTTTTTACCAAATACGTTTTTTCAAGTCAACTCCTGATTTGTAGCTCTTTTTATGCCCTTTGGATTGGTGTGCTTGCCATAGCCGTAGCTATGATACTGCAGCTGTCATCGAGCTATGAAAATGAAAGCTGCGGTATCATAAATATGTCAGAACAGCTAAATTCTGAAATTGTCAAAAATTATAAAAAAAATATTTACACAGCATTAGAATGTTTTGTTTGAATAATGAAAGCGCTTTGAGTAGCCCATGAACGAACTATATTGCCATTGCCGCAGAGAAACATGCTCAATTGACCCCCAATAATGAGGGGGAAGAAGGGTTCAAGGTCACGCCATCCCCATCGCTTTTCCCGCTCTGGTGAGCGTACCATTCGGAGTAGACGTAAGCGGAAAGTACCAATGGAAGCGCAAGAAAATCCTCTATAAGATGCATATAAAAACAGATAATCAACACTTATCCCAATTTCTACCCAGACAGTGCCCTTAAAAACATTTTACATGAATGACATTCTGCTCACTGATGCGTTATTTTTAGAGTTATTCAAGTTTTTAATTTTTATCTCCTATAGCAGTTGCGTTGCGTACTTTAACTGTTAGAATACGCTTGGATACTTTGTAATATATTATTAGCCAACCTTGCAGAGCTTAAACCCACTTCTAAGATGTTTTAGTTAATAACAGAATAAAGGTCATCACACAAAAACATCAGCGGAACTCGGGTAGTGAATACTGAAATCGATATACAGTTGACATCAGTTTCAATATGGCAGCCACCTTAGAACATTAGCAAAACCGTAGGAATGAATACCGTAGATTCCAGTATTGACTATTTCAGTCCTGCTTATATTTTTGGGTCATACCCTTCATTGTGTTATCAACTAAAACATCCTAGAAGTGGGTTCAGGTTCCGCAGGCTCTGTGGGGTTGGCTAATAATTAATTACTAAGTACCCAGATGTACTCTAACAGCTCCAGCTCAAGCGCCCAACTCACTGGAACACGAAAATTTCAAAGTTGAATAACTCAAAAATAACGCATCAGCAAGCAGAATGTCATTCCTGTAAAACGTTTTTAAATTCGATTCTTTAGTGACTCCTAAGAACGGAATTTTCAATTTCCATGAGCGCATTAAACTTCATATTCACCAAAATTTTATCCAAAGTAAATAATTCAACACATTGAACATTAAAACAAAATGAAAAACTATTAACATAAAAATTGTTTCACTTATGGCATCCTGGTGAATAATGCATACATGTTAATCATAAATTAAATCATGCTCAATAATTAATATAGGCCTATGCTCACATAATTCATTTAATTTCAGCAGGACATAGGGCTAGGGCCTAATCTTCAAATTAGTAGACCTAAGAAAATTCCATTTATAGGGCCTAGTTGAATTATACATATACTTCAAAAAATTTCTTACCAGGAATGACAATGCATTTTTATATTCTTCCTAGGTAGGCCTAGTTTAAAATTGATTTTTGCTAGACAGCTCCTTCATCCATATATTAAAATAGGTAATGAACCATACCACAAAATCACTCCTATCTTTAAATATTTTCAGATTTCACATTTTCAACCTAAGTAATAAAATAATGCAGGATGAAAATAAGTTTAATCTAAATTTTTAAACCTAGTTATTAAAAATAAGCATAAATCATATGGAAACAACTGATCATGATATTTTTTATTGCGTCTCGGTAAAATATTACTGAAGGTATATGTAGGAACCAACTCCATCACAGATATGAAAGAATAAATAAAATTGTACTTTATTAACGCACACGATATGACGTCAGAACGATTCCCAATCACATCAACGGCTAACATGTATTAGGAACATTGAAATGGGGCAATTGTCCTGATTCGATGAGAGAGCATACACACAAAAAATCAGCGATAACAATTTACACCACCGGTCATCTTGCACCACTGATCATTAAATGTTACCTTCTAAGTATTAGATGCAAAAACTTGGTGCATAACCCATGAGCATTCGCGCACTTCTTGATCCAAAACAATAGGTTTCTCTGAGGGGTACACGACGCGATACGGAGATTCGCCTTTCGATGCTCAATTGTTTTCCGGTCTAATATGTTGAAATATTTGACTTTGTGATGTACAATGCAGCAATTTAGAGACCGTATCTGACTAGTTTAGTTTTTGGGAATCTTATTAATTTTTTATTCTAAGTGGATATCGATCAACACACTTACGGAGTGCAGCAGCGTAACAGAAGTGTTCATTATATGCAACAAAATCAATCTCAACGAATTATCGGACGCACAATGAAAAAGTTTTCTTTATGCTCACACATTCATTTAAGCACATATTTATACCACATTGGGTTTTGTTCACCTCCGGTGCTTACACGCTGAAAGCACATATAAGCTTAAAAATCTACGCTCTGTTTTGCCCAGGAAAAGGCTGTTGAAGTTTTTGAGATATGACACTGATCCAAAAGGACATTGACTTTAATTTTATGTGCCTATCAAGCAGTGAGCACATGAGGTATTACGATTAGGGGAGTGAAGATCATATGCTCGGGATTCAGCAGTAATATTCCATCACCCTCGGATTTTATCCGAGGCTCGCCATAGCGCAAGTGGCTAGGGGTTCTGCCGCCGTGCGGGAGACCCGGGATCGATTCTCGGCGCTGGCGGTGGCGATTTTCTCCGTTGGGTATAGGAGAAAAATTCCAAGCACAATACCCCACTCTACCCAGGTGTCTGAAATGGGTACCGGTCTTGACCGGGGGAAAGCGTCATGGCGTCCTGGCGTTAGTTATAAGGCATTTGAATATCCAATGTACAAGGTGATGTGTATCAGGCTTGATTGGAAATAAAGCATCCGTAGATGCCTTCATTATTATTTAATGTCATAGTGACGTCACATAACTGTGCAACCGCAGTGCCGTGGTGACATATCGCTCAGTCATCCTACCCACATACCGCTTTGAGTATTATTTCATCTGGCGTATCATTTCTCATCTATTGTTCGCAATTATTTCAAGGTAGATAAAATAATCTATCTGTTCCTAAATCAGAAACAACTTTAATCAGTAATGGAGAAGGAGAAAGAAAATAAAGAAAAACCATTTTTAAGATATCTCTACATGAAGATTCATGGTTGATTGACATACATGGGCATCGTAATACCCATGCCAGTAGTTCAGTAAATGATTGAGATATATGAAGGCTCTTTTTACTGTGAAACGTGCATTTCGTCTGGAGTATAATTTTCTCACCTTTAGTGCATACACAGTTCAAGTTACTCTTAATTTAAAGCTTAGTTAATTCTCTTTTGAGTTTATGAATCTAAAGTGTCTTTTTGTAGCAAATGAGAAATTATTCTATTGATATATTTCACCTTTGACGTAAAAGTGGTATTAAAAGCCTCACTCCTTCCATCCATGTTGAAACAATATTCTCACAAATGTGAAACGTCAAAGAATTGGGCTAAAGATAATTAGAAGGGTCTGTTAACACAGGAGGAAAATGATAGCTTTTTAAATCGCCCTAATTCTTGTCGCGCTCAGGAGGGTGGCACATATTTAATATTGTGTTCAAACGTTATAAAAATAGTACTTCTCAGAATTCTATGAGCGCTATATTTTTTTTAAATCCATCCAATATTGGACAAGTTTCTAAATATTTTTTTGGGACCCATATTTAAAATCACTCTGTACATTCTAATTAAATCAATAAAAATTATCAATTTACTTTCATGTAGCAGTACCACTAACGCTGGATTATGTTTCTCCTGACTCGTGAATATTATGAGTATTGCCGAGGGAATTGTAGGCCGTTACAAAGGCCCCGACACTGTCGGCCCTCACTCTCAAGTTAAAGTTCAAGAGGACACGTACCTCGGTAGAGACACTTTTTCGTGAGGGACACTTTCAGTCTCAGTCAGTCTCCCTCAGTTCTAGCGCAGAGTGATTTACAGCGTTGGTCATATAGTGTAGATGATTAAATTGTTAGTCTCAACTTTCGGACCGAGGTTTTCCTAAGTTTAAGTTTTTGTTAACCATGGAGAAAAGATGAATTTCTCATTTACCCTAGTCTGCAGGTTTACATGCACTTGTGTATTTCCTTTATTATGCCTAAGTTGTAGGATAAATTAACTAGGGCTACACTAATAGACTCACTTTTTAAGGAGTAGAATTTTAACTTCCCCTACTCAGCATCTCATGAATAAGCATGACATGTGAAAAAATTCTTAAAGACTCAAAAAATTATTGTATAAATAAAGATAATTCAGTTTTTATAAGTACAGCAAAATATCATCTGATGCCTGACCACAAATTGCCTTTTTCATGCTTGTGTCTTGCTAGCTGGCACGTGTACACGCTGTAATTGTGTGCGTGGGTGGAAATTTAGCTCAGAAATTTTTACATTCATTTCATTTAATCAAGACAGTACATTCAAGGTATCTCTAGGCCTATTTTTAGCTCATAAGAAGACCATGCGTTCTATTTTCCTTCCTTTCAATTAAGTCTATTTGTTTCCGCAGGCATGACTTCAGACCTTCACTTCACACCTCGTATAGTCTGTCTAGTATGCCTCGTATGGTTTATTTATTTGTACACCTCGGATAGTTTGTCTATTACCACTCCTCGTATGGAACGTTTGTCTTAGGACGTCTTGTATTAAGAAATTTTTAAAAGTCAATATGTTGGCATGTATCTCATGTGGCAACGTCGTTGGAAATAAACGGTTTTTCTTTTTTTCTTTCTTAAAACCACTACTACTGCCATTAGCGTAGCCAGGGGGGGGGGCTAGTTTCAGTCGCCGTAATTAAAGTAAAATAATGAAAAGATTGCTGATTATCAATGTCTGGCCCACCCCAGAATTATTTGTCGGGAATCCTAACCCCCCTCTCGAAATTTTCGGCTGGTTGCGCCATAGACTACTTGCATATCCCCACATTCCTCAATATTGCCACATCGCGGTTTTTCCTCGTTACGTGGCCAAGTCCCCAATGCAAATAAATTAGGCTGAGCTATCGCCTGTTATTTTCCATCAACCCCCCAAGCAAGACTTGAGCACATTTCTTGAAATCTTTTCCATAAAATTGAGTAGTTAGCTAACTGTTAGTCTAGGTAGTTAGCTAACTGATTTTTGTAATTACTAGAACCACCGGAATTTTTAATTAATGACTTACTGTGCAACCCACCTACTTACTAGTTTAATTTCATATTGTTCAGAGTAGAATTTCCTGTTTATTTACCGTTGACACTTCAGAGTCAAACTACTTTCGAATACTGAGTAAAATTTCTGGAAAGACTTGTATTTGCGGAAATGTCAATTAAATTTGATCTTACCGCGTTAAAGGTAAAAATTGTTACAAAAATACCATTGTAATGTACCAAATTTTAGTTAACTGTCAAGATTCTTCCATAAATTTAACATGGTGTAGCGAATAACAATGAGTACGCGTTCAAAAGCCGATGGCACTAGATACTTGAATGCCGAAAGCTTTCAGCAGCGATCGTCTTAAGGAAGTTCGTTATATACATTTTTTTCAATTCTTATTTCCATGCGTCATCAAACCTAAATAACGCAACAAAGGAATAATTTCTTCAAGCTTTTCTCTCAACCATTTTTTTCGACTATTAAAAAGATGCTTTATTCCAATTAAGCCTGATACATGGACCCTGTACATTGGTTTTACAAATTCCTTATCATTAACACCAGAACACCACGACGGTTACCACATGTCAAGCCGGTACCCATTTCAGACACCTGGATAGAGTGGGGTATTGTGCTTGAGTTTTCTCTTTAACCCAACGGGGAAAGTCGCCTCGTGCACCGACACCCATGTGTGTTTATCGATTAAGGATCTCTATATTAAGAAATTTTGAAAACCATTTATGTATTTTGTATCATCTTTGTTGGAAATAAACTGTTTTTCTTTCATATCACGAAGCAGAGACCGTAACTTAGACCGAGTGCCATGGTAGACTGTGTGCCCAGCATGGTAGGTGCCTAGTACCGTGGTGCCTAGCTTGCCTAGCTACGCAGCAATCCCAACGTTTAGTCTTCTGCGGACAGTTTCGGTGATTGGAGGTGTATGAGTGATCTCGCCATGAGTTCAAAAGAAGTAACCCCTAATAAAGTACGTGCATTTAATCGTTCATGTTTGTCTGTCAAGTACAGTAAAATCGATCTGACTGACCCATAAAATGTTATTTGTTTCTCCGTCATGTAAATATTTGAAAAATTCGACCAAAATATTAAGTGCCGGTGAGGTCTATCGCGGAACATTCAGTGAGTCAATCTCGCGCGTTTTTACACAAGTGATGCGAGATAATTAGATCATATCTTACAAGGAAAATGGTGGTTATATTCGTATTTTCATTGAATGTCACCATACTGAAATTAACGCCCCTTGTTATTTATTTCCGGGTAATGTTAGTCTGGCAAGAACAGTTTGTCATTCAGCAATGAGACTGACAATGACAATTTTTTTAAAAACGTTGATTTTCGTTGGTAGTATTATGAATCGTACCTCACAATACCCTTGGTACATTTATTTATTTATTTATTTTTCATTTATTTGTGATCCGTTTCTTCCGTCTGTGACGCTCATAAGGATGCTCAATAACCGTATCTGTGATACGAGTTTCACCAGTCCACACTTACAAGAATATTTTAATCGCGGGTACTATTAGGATATATAGATTTGATTGTCATCTACATCTGCAAGATTTATTGAATGAAATTATGGAATCCCGTCATTTTTGGTGGTCCGCGTACACTAGTGCTTAAATAATATAGAAATTTTAGCTAAAAGATAGCACTGTGCAGCTCACCGTGTAGAGTGTGAATAATAAATAATAGAAAATGTTAGTCCTGCGCGGTGCTGGGGCAGGTTCGTGTTTGACTCTGAGTTCTCCATGAAATTTTTTTTTGGAGAGAAGAATCCTTCAAGAATTTTTAGCTTCTGTGTTGCCTTAATTTTTTAACTTTCAATAATATTTTAAATTGAGATGATGCATACCGTGTGATTTTTAGGGTGGAGTTCTAAAAGACGTGTAACAAACCTTTGAAGTATTTTGGAGCTGTAAATAAAAGTGCACGTGTATCTTGACACTTTTATACGGTGCAATATGATTATATGATGCGATATGATTATATGGTGCGATATGATTATATGGCTCGATTTGATTATATGATACGATATGATTATATGATGCGATATGATTATATGGTGCGATATGATTATATGGTGCGATATGATTGTATGATGCGATATGATTGTATGATGCGGTATGATTATATGGTGCGATATGATTATATGGTGCGATATTATTATATGATACGATATGATTATATGATGCGATATGATTATATGGTGTGGTATGATTATATGATACGATATGATTATATGGTGCGATATGATTATATGGTGCGAAATGATTATATCATGCGATATGATTATATGATGCGATATGATTATATGGTGCGATATGATTATATGGTGCGGTATGATTATATGATGCGATATGATTATATGGTGCGATATGATTATATGATGCGATATGGTTATATGGTGCGATGTGATTATATGGTGCGATATGATTATATGGTGCGATATGATTATATGGTGCGGTATGATTATATGATGCGATATGGTTATATGGTGCGATATGATTATATGATGCGATATGGTTATATGGTGCGATATGATTATATGGTGCGATATGATAATATGGTGCGATATGATTATATGGTGCGATATGATTATATGGTGCGGTATGATTATATAGTGCGATATGATTATATGGTGCGATATGATTATATGATGCGATATGATTATATGGTGCGATATGATTATATGATGCGATATGATTATATGGTGCGGTATGATTATATGGTGCGATATGATTATATGGTGCGATATGATTATATGATGCGATATGATTATATGGTGCGATATGATTATATGATGCGATATGGTTATATGGTGCGATATGATTATATGGTGCGATATGATTATATGGTGCGATATGATTATATGGTGCGGTATGATTATATGGTGCGGTATGATTATATGGTGCGATATGATTATATGGTGCGATATGATTATATGATGCGATATGACCCGCGATGGGTCATATCGCAGCGAACGAGTTAAAGTTCTCTGCGTTGGTGGTGCCCGCAGGAGAGACTGTGGTGCCCGCCGTGGGAGCGGTCGTGGAGGGGGGAGCCCCTCGCCAGCGTGCCCACCCCCGCCTTCGTGGTGCACAAGGACGTCGCCCAGCGCAACTGCGTCAGGATGCTGGACACCTGCAGGGAGATGGGGGTGCAGCTCAGGGCGCAGACCAAGACCCATAAAACCATGTGAGATCATCTTAGAAATTTAGATAATAAAATCTATAAGACTATGTAAAGTTATCTTATAACTTCAGGAAATAAAAACCATAAAACCATGTAAGATGATTTTCTAAATCCAGAAAGGGCCTCAAGGTTGTAGTCTTCAATCGCTTCTAATGGCGTCGAGGTTGTAGTCTTCAACCGCTTCTAATGGCGTCGAGGTTGTAGTCTTCAACCGCTTCTAATGGCGTCGAGGTTGTAGTCTTCAATCGCTTCTAATGGCGTCGAGGTTGTAGTCTTCAACCGCTTCTAATGGCGTCGAGGTTGTAGTCTTCAACCGCTTCTAATGGCGTCGAGGTTGTAGTCTTCAATCGCTTCTAATAGCGTCGAGGTTTTAGTCTTCAACCGCTGCTAATGGCGTCGAGGTTGTAGTCTTCAATCGCTTCTAATGGCGTCGAGGTTGTAGTCTTCAACCGATGCTAATGGCGTCGAGGTTGTAGTCTTCAACCGCTTCTAATGGCGTCGAGGTTGTAGTCTTCAACCGCTTCTAATGGCGTCGAGGTTGTAGTCTTCAACCGCTGCTAATGGCGTCGAGGTTGTAGTCTTCAACCGCTTCTAATGGCGTCGAGGTTGTAGTCTTCAACCGCTTCTAATGGCGTCGAGGTTGTAGTCTTCAACCGCTTCTAATGGCGTCGAGGTTGTAGTCTTCAACCGCTTCTAATGGCGTCGAGGTTGTGGTCTTCAATCGCTTCTAATGGCGTCGAGGTTGTAGTCTTCAACCGCTTCTAATGGCGTCGAGGTTGTAGTCTTCAATCGCTTCTAATGGCGTCGAGGTTGTAGTCTTCAATCGCTTCTAATGGCGTCGAGGTTGTAGTCTTCAACCGCTGCTAATGGCGTCGAGGTTGTAGTCTTCAACCGCTTCTAATGGCGTCGAGGTTGTAGTCTTCAATCGCTTCTAATGGCGTCGAGGTTGTAGTCTTCAACCGCTGCTAATGGCGTCGAGGTTGTAGTCTTCAACCGCTGCTAATGGCGTCGAGGTTGTAGTCTTCAACCGCTTCTAATGGCGTCGAGGTTGTAGTCTTCAATCGCTTCTAATGGCGTCGAGGTTGTAGTCTTCAATCGCTTCTAATGGCGTCGAGGTTGTAGTCTTCAATCGCTTCTAATGGCGTCGAGGTTGTAGTCTTCAACCGCTGCTAATGGCGTCGAGGTTGTAGTCTTCAAACGCTGCTAATGGCGTCGAGGTTGTAGTCTTCAACCGCTTCTAATGGCGTCGAGGTTGTAGTCTTCAATCGCTTCTAATGGCGTCGAGGTTGTAGTCTTCAACCGCTTCTAATGGCGTCGAGGTTGTAGTCTTCAACCGCTTCTAATGGCGTCGAGGTTGTAGTCTTCAATCGCTTCTAATGGCGTCGAGGTTGTAGTCTTCAATCGCTTCTAATGGCGTCGAGGTTGTAGTCTTCAACCGCTTCTAATGGCGTCGAGGTTGTAGTCTTCAACCGCTTCTAATGGCGTCGAGGTTGTAGATTTCAACCAGTTCTGGGGCGCAAAAGTGCAGTTAACGTTGAACCAAAAGGCCCCTGGTTCGATTCCCGTAACTGGGCAGTACATTTACCGTAGCGAGCAGCTTCCTTGGTTACGCAGGAAAGGAAGAAGGCAAGTATAAGAGGGTGCAAAAGAAACCCTACTACTTCAAGAGCTTGCATTTCAAAACATAAAAAGCTATCTTAATTGCAAACAAGCGTAATTATAAAATAAAGAAATGAATAAAAATATGTTCATTATACGTTATACGTTAGTGTATTGATAAGCTGTGGGAGGTTTGAGATTCTTATCAGTAGCTCAAGAAGGTGGCAGAAGCAGTAATTCAGAAATCAGTGTGACTCTTTCAAAATTCAAGGCTATTTCTTTAAATATTCTTTGATACCATTAATTTGACTGTTTACAAGACTCTTATTGCCTCAACGAACGCTGAGCCTTGACAGTCGCACAGTCGATAACAACCTATTATCATAATAGATTACTACGATAACTGCAAGTGGTTTAAATTGTAAGTGCAGCCACACGATAACATTCATGATTTACATACTATGCTCCGTCGACAGGGAAGTCTTGAACAGCCGTACCTGGTTCACCAGTCATGAGATAAACAACACTTTGACTTCATCCGTTACGTGGTCTTCGTATTGTATGGTCTTTGTTATATTAAATCATGCCATGCTGTACACTCCATCATTGCATTATCTGCTTAAATTGAGCCGTATTCATGCGTGATATAAATCCCAGCAGTCAATCCTGGAATTAAAAGTCGGTTTGTCGATCTGCAAAGGACCGAATCATTTGGTAATAAAGGCGATTAACCAAATCTATCCACTAAATAACAATACTGAGTTGTTCCTTGGTTACTTGGTGCACGTGTGTGTGACGCTCATAAGGATGCTCTATGACGTTGCATTTAATCTGGCCTGACTATTGGCCTAACGACATGTCGCAGTAGTGACATCAGAACAAGAGGCAAGCCAATTTACCCCATAGAAATTACCCTACCTTGTTCCATCCACCGCGGCAGAGAGGGCGTGGACCTGCAGACGGGAGGCACGCGCCGCTGCCTCGTGAGCTCGACGCTGGACGAGTGCGAGTTTCTGGCCGACCACTCCTGTGACGACCTCCTCTTCGGGCACCCCCTCACCGCCCACCACCTCCCGCGAGTGGCGCGCCTCACCAGGTCAGGAGCTTGTGTCCTTTTTTGTGCGGGAGTGGTGGGTGTCCTTTTGTACGGGAGTGGTGGGTGTCCTTGTTCCTTTTTTGTACGCGAGTGGTGGGCGTCCGTTTTTGAGCGTGATTGACTTGTTCTCGTGGCGTTCTTTGGTGAATTAACTTCTTTTCTTCGAAAACATTTCTTTTTCTTAATCTGCCTCACTAGGTGAGTGGCACTTCTGTTCAAAGAAACAGTTTCTTTGATTTGATGAACGCTCAATGACCGTATCTGTGATACGAGTTTCACCAGTGCACAAGTACAAGAAAATTTTAATGGCGGATACTATTGGGATGGATATATTTGTTGAGCATCCACATATGGAAAATGTATTCTTCACGGCTCTCCATTTTTGATGGGCGGTGTACCACGGTAGAGGAAACAAGGTAGGGTCATTTCTATGGGAGAAAATACGCCTCTTCTTGTTCGGCTAGCCAATAGAACGACTTCATTTCAAACAAACTTTATGACGTCACCAGACCGCGATGTCGTTAGGCCAATAGTGGAGACGGATTTGGTGGTAGCAGTGCTACCTGAAGCCAAATAAGCGCTGCCATTGGTTCGTTCCCGTGACGTCAGCAAACCCACGCAGTCGACGAAAAAAAGACTGGTTTGACCCTACCTTGTTTCCTCTACCGTGCGGTGTACACTAGTTCTTCAGGATAATCTAGTGTAAGTTCTCCTTCAGTACGTTCACTTGTCACTCTTTAATATTTGAGCCAGTATGCCCACGTGCGACACCGACGCACTTCTGTTGAAACAGGTGCTGATTTTCGTGAAGTATTCTCTCTATTATTGCCAACTTCCGTAGTTTTATGTAGAGTTTCCCGCGTTTCTTTCCTCGTGAAAAATTTACAATGTTCTGAACTTCGATGGTATTTTGCTGAAATTAAAGACGACGTCGACCAAACTTGCATTATTTTGATCACTCGCCCTAAGTTTGTCAGATTTTCCGATTTTTTTTCACGAAGAAGTTGCGTCTCTCACGGCAAAATATTTTAACAGCTTCACCCCAATGGTTGGGTGTCGTTCACACGCACGATGTTTGCCAGATTCCCCATTTTTTCACGAAGATATTGCTTCTCTCGGGAGAAAACACAGCATGTTAACAATTCCCCCCAACGGTTGTGAAGATGTTGCTTCTCTCGAGGCAAAACTCACAATATTATAACAATTTCCCCTCGAGACAAAACATGTTAATAATTTCACCCCACCGTTTGGGTGTGGTGCAGGGCGCTGGAAGAGTTCCACGTGCTGGTGGACAGCGAGGAGGCGGTGGAGCTGCTGGTGAACACCCCGCCTCCTGAGGGCAAAAGGTGGTCCGTCTTCCTGAAGGTGGACTGCGGCAATAAAAGAGGTGAGGTGCGCGGGACCTCATGATACTGATACGTTTGCTGGTCTTATTATACTGACACTCAGGGTCCTATTTTACTGACAAGTTTGCTGGTCTTCTTCGTGAGGGGATGAATTAAGCCTCACGCATCAAACGGGAAAGCCCTTGGTTCGATCCCTCTACAGGACTTGGTATTTTTACGTGTTTACCGCTCCTCTGGGGATGATAGAAAACGAAGATGAGTAGAAGTTAGAGGGGGAACGCTTTTACTCATTGAGCTTACATTTTAGTACATCATTTCTCTTGAGTAGCAGTGGAAAATTCTTTGTGCAACATGATTACAATTATGAATGAAATGATTAATAAAAATTGTTTCCTTTACTGTGTTCTATCTTCATCATCGTCCCCGTGGCCTAGTGGCTAAGGCCCATTTCACACTGAGCTAGCAAAACAGCATCTAGCAAGCAACCATGAGCTATCTAGCAGACGGCCTGCGAGACAGGTGGGTAGGAATATAGCATTTTCACCTCGCACGCTGGATGCTGGATAAACCGTGAGAGTTCAGTGACGGCAACGGCTCGCAATAGTGCTATTCCTACCTACCAGTCTCGCAGACCATCTGCTAGATAGCTCATGCGAGCTTGCTAGATGCTGCTTTGTTAGCTCAGTGTGAAACAGGTCTTAGAGCGCTCGTTTCTCAAGAAAACTGGTCGAGAGTTCGAGACTCCTGCAAACGAGCCAGGTGTTTCTTCCAGGGAGGGAAAGAAAGAATACAGCCATAATTCTCCACTCGACTCATACGTATGTATGAAATGGGCACTGGTTCAGAGTAACCGCCCATATAACTCGCATTCCTTCAATGCATTTTATGAAGTTAACAGGCCCTCTAACAATGTAGCTGCCATTTTAATTGAGCCTGAGCTTCAATTTAAAGTAAAGGCCGTAGACACTTACCACATTGCTTGCTATACGACCACCGGTGGGTCGTGCTTAGGTTTTTCTTGCTGTGAAACGACCGATCGCTGAGTAGTCTGAAAAATTCTAACAATCTTTTTACTTGATGGTATGTAATGGACCCAAATAATATTTGGTAGTTGTAAATTTGCTAATCACTTTTGACTTTAAATTTGATTTCGACATTGAACTTCAGTATAACGCACCACAGTGAACGTGTTAAGACCTTTGTTATAGCCTGTAATACTCTCCAATGCACACACCTATGCAACAGGAAGGCACCTCTGAGTTTCCTGGTTGTGTATGAGAGCATCACACGCTCAATAGAGATGCGATATTATTGACGGGCGATGATATTATTATTATTATTGTTATTATTATTATTATTCGTCATTGAGATACATTGAGGGATGCGTCGCGCCCATGTACACTTTAACAACAGCACCTTACCCGGAAACAGCTTTAATGACAGCTCCATGTTTACACACGGGTTGTGGAAATGGCTTGGCAGTTTCTTGACTAGAGGAGAAGTCCGCATGACCGTGCTGACATCTGATCACACCACCACATGACCGTGCAAACAGCCAATCACACCGCCACGTGACCGTGCTGACAGCTGATCACACCACCACATGACCGTGCTGACAGCTGATCACACCGCCACGTGACCGTGCTGACAGCCGATCACACCACCACATTGCCGTGCTGACAGCTGATCACACCGCCACATGACCGTGCTGACAGCTGATCACACCGCCACGTGACCGTGCTGACAGCTGATCACACCGCCACGTGACCGTGCTGACAGCCGATCACACCACCACATGACCGTACTGACAGCTGATCACACCACCACATGACTGTGCTGACAGCTGATCACACCGCCACGTGACCGTGCTGACAGCTGATCACACCGCCACATGACCGTGCTGACAGCTGATCACACCGCCACATGAAAGTGTTGACAGCTGATCACACCACCACAGGACAGTGCTGACAGATGATCACACCGCCACATGATCGTACTGACAGCTAATCACACCGTCACATGGCCGTGCTGACAGCTGATCACACTGCCACATGACCGTGCTGACAGCTGATCCCACCACCACATGACCGTGCTGACAGCTGATCACGCCACCACATGACCGTGCTGACACCACACCACACCCCGTGCTGACACCACACCCCGTGCTGACCCCACACCACACCCCGTGCTGACACCACACCACACCACACCCCGTGCTGACACCACACCACACCCCGTGCTGACACCACACCACACCACACCCCGTGCTGACACTACACCACACCCCGTGCTGACACCACACCACACCTCGTGCTGACAACACCACACCTCACTCCGTGCTGACAACACCACACCACACCCCGTGCTGACACCACACCACACCCCGTGCTGACAACACCACACCACACCCCGTGCTGACAACACCACACCACACCCCGTGCTGACAACACACCACACCCCGTGCTGACACCACACCACACCCCGTGCTGACAGCACGCCACACCACCACCCAACACCTCGTGCTGACACCACACCACCACACCACACCCCGTGCTGACAGCACACCACACCACCACACCACACCCCGTGCTGACACCACACCACACCACCACACCACACCCCGTGCTGACAGCACACCACACCACACCCCGTGCTGACACCACACCACACCCCGTGCTGACACCACACCACACCCCATGCTGACACCACACCACACCCCGTGCTGACAGCACACCACCACACCACACCCCGTGCTGACACCGCACTCACACCCCGTGCTGATCCACAACACCACACTCCGTGCTGACACCACACCACACCCCGTGCTGACACCACACCACACCCCGTGCTGACACCACACCACACCACACCCCGTGCTGACACCACACCACACCACCACACCACACCCCGTGCTGACACCACACCACACCCCGTGCTGACACCACACCACACCCCATGCTGACACCACACCACACCCCGTGCTGACAGCACACCACCACACCACACCCCGTGCTGACACCACACCACACCCCGTGCTGACACCACACCACACCCCATGCTGACACCACACCACACCCCGTGCTGACAGCACACCACCGCACCACACCCCGTGCTGACACCACACCACACCCCACCACCGCACAGCGGGCGTGTGGCACGAGGACGTGAGGCGCGGCACCGCCCTGACGCGCCGCGTGTCGGGCTGCAGCCACGCGGCGCTGCGCGGCGCCTACGCCCACTGCGGCGACACGTACCACGCCGCGTCCACCTCACAGCTCGCCGCCGTCCGGGATGCCAACGTTGGTGGGTGGGGGTGGGGGTGATAGGGATGGTGGGGGAGATAGGTGGATGAGAGATGGGGCAGGTTGGGAAGATAGGAAGATAGAGAGAGGGGAGATGGGTAGTTGAGAAAGATAGGAAGAGGGGAGATGAGGTAGGTGAGGAGGATAGAAAGGAGGGAGATGAGGAAGATAGGAAGAGGGGAGATGAGGTGGGTGAAGAGGATAGGAAGGAGGGAGATGAGGAGGATAGGAAGAGGGGTAGGTGAGGAAGATAGGAAGAGGGGAGATGAGGTGGGTTAGGAGGATAGGAAGGAGGGAGATGAGGAGGATAGGAAGAGGGGTAGATGAGGAAGATAGGAAGAGGGGAGATGAGGTAGGTGAGGAGGATAGGAAGGAGGGAGATGAGGAAGATAGGAAGAGAGGAGATGAGGTTGGTGAGGAAGATAGGAAGGAGGGAGATGAGGAAGATATGTAGATGGGAGGATGTGGGGAGGTGAGGGGATGATCAGAAGGAAATGGTGCGGAAACTCCTTCGATGGGAGGATATGGGCAGATGGGGAAGATAGGATTAAAACGTCAATTTCATCACATTTCTCTTATTAAGTGTCTCCTATATATTTCTCCTATTTGAGCCTAGCACTCAAAAGCATCCGCCTCACTTGTGAAGGGGAGTAGTTTCGATACACTTCGCATGGCGAGCTCGCTGTTTCTCCACGTTGGGAAAAGGGAGAAGGTACCCGTTATTTTCCACTCTACCCGTGGGCACGACACGGGTTAACCGCGGGTTCCTGACATTTGGTTCTGGCATTGAAATATAAGGCATTTGAAAAACCCAATGCAATATATGACATACCAACTTGAGAGTTTTATAGCACTAGTGTTTCCGGCCCGTCAAAATGACGGGTTGTTAATAATAAATATTCTAGATGTGGATGACAAACAAATATATCCATCCTAACAGTACCCGCGAGAAAAATATTCCTGTACTTGTGCACTGGTGAAACTCGTATCACAGATACGGTCATTGAGCGGCCATGTGAGCGTCACAGAGAGGCGGGAGAAGCGGACACCAAACAAATATACGAATAAATAAACACTCCAAGGGTATTATTATGCAAGACCTTTTTTTCTCACTTGCCAGAACGTCTAGTGACGTTTGTGAAGGCAGTTGAGGAGGCGGCGGGGGTGAAGTTCCCCTGCGTGGGGGTGGGCAGTACCCCCTCCTGCTCCAACCCCTCACCCCTCATGGCACAGCTCACAGAACTGCACCCCGGCAACTACATCTTCTATGGTAAATAAAGCATCCTTAGAAGCCGATGTTTGTTTGTTTGTTTGTTGGTTTACGGTCAGTGTTGCAATGCAATGTTGTTCTGCGCTTGAATGTAATCTTCGTGAATTGTGTATAGCGGAAGAAATTGTTTTTTTTTTAATTCTTATGTTCCACCTCATTTTCCAAAGTTGGTATTTTGTCCAAAGCAGTTAATAATTTTTACGAAGGTTTAGCTGAGTACAATTTATATATACATATAAGACGTTTGCGTTGTCTAGACTTTGACACTGTTCGGTTGCTTGCCCCTCTCGCCAAGATTGAATACATGTATACAGTATATATATATATATTATGTGTGTTTATCCTGTATGTTTATTTATTATCTAACTATATATATATATATATATATATATATATATATATATATATAAGAAATCAGTTCATTTTTAAATAACGTATTTAATGATGTAATACCTCGAAACACATAATTACATCCGTAACAACTACCTCGGTACATATAACTATATCACTAACAACCATCTCAGCATGCGTAACTATATCGGCAATAACTACTTCTGCATGTGTGGTTATATCAATGATAATATAAAACAATTATAATAAGAATTATTTTCTTTTCTAATTTGTTAATCTTACTGGATTTTTCTAGCTCATCACGCGTTAAAAAACAAATTTTCTTCGTCTTTAACCATGTGATGTACTGAAAAAAAGATGAATTATATGAGCGTAAATCTGCCGACCCTGCCCTCACAAAGTGTTCATAAACCTTTTAAAACCTCGAGTAAACTAACATTAATATTATTACTCTTATTTTGGTATCTTTCTGTGGGTTTTCTGCGACCACTGACATGGTGCGTGTTATGGCATGTCTACCCCCTAATGACAGTTGTATTATTACGGCATTTTTTGAAGAGCTAATGTCTTATACGTCCACGCATCGGCTTCAGGAGAATGAATTTGTTTTTTTCTTTCCCTAATTTCGTTCCCTAAATTTTTTCCTGACCTTTTCTCCGTTTATTCCTACGTTCAACTTGGATGTCGTTCCGCAATTTTTGCCTTTCCTTCATGCATTTTCTTCCACTAATTTATTCTTCTTGAGTTTGCGCTCTTTAAGACATCGTTTTCTTCTGCTGCTTTCGACTTCCTTTCGCTCCTCTGTTCTCCTGTGCGGGGCAAAAGAGTGAAGCTTGATACGCCCCAGAGGGTTATTCCCCTCGTACCCACGCCCCCACCTCCCCTCGTACCCCCCCTCCCCTCGTACCTACGCCCCCCACCTCCCCTCGTTCCCACGCCCCCCACCTCCCCTCGTACCCACGCCCTCCACCTCCCCTCGTACCCACGCCCCCCACCTCCCCTCGTACCCCCCCTCCCCTCGTACCTACGCCCCCCACCTCCCCTCGTACCCACGCCCCCTCACCTCCCCTCGTACCCACGCCCCCACCTCCCCTCGTACCCACGCCCCCCACCTCCCCTCGTACCCACGCCCCCCCCCCCTCCCCTCGTACCCACGCCCCCCACCTCCCCTCGTACCCATGAACAGAGCGCCACAGTTTAGACAGGCAATCGTGTCATGGGATGCGCAACTTATTTTTTCCGTCGTTTTCTCATCTCATTTTACTCTCCTCATTATTTTACAAACTTCTATCGTCTCTAATTTTTTCATCGATGTGAATTTTCAGCGATGATGATTTCAGTCATTATTATCAATTCATCAAATTTGGATTTGTGTTTCGTTATGAATACAAAGTAGCGTTCCATGCTAATCCACGCCTTCTATTGGACAATCTTTGGTTGTGACTTCAAATTCGGCGATAGTCTTTCTACTTAAGTTTACTTTACTTTAAAATGTAGAAAATAAATGAATAAATTCCCTTGAAATGTGAATAAACATGCATAAATTTAATTGAAATTTTGAACAGCCATGCGTAAACTTCATAGAAATTTCGAACAGCCATGTATAAACTTCATAGAAATGTTGAACATGTATGCATAAATTCCCTTGAAATGTTGAACGTTCATAAACTTCACTGAAATTTTAAACAGGCATGCGCACACTTCACTAAAACTGTGATTTGCTGAGCAATAACGTGAAGGCAACACGCATTAATGAAACACGCGCACCCGCCAGACGTACAGCAGCAGCTGCTGGGGAGCTGCGCGGAGGAGGACATAGCGGTGGCGGTGGCCGCGCGCGTCACCGGCCACTACCCTCACAGGAATCAGGTCTCGCCGAAATTTCAATTTTCTATGATTTCAGATCTCATCAGAAATTATAGTTCCTATGATTTCAGGTCTCATCAAAAACTCCATTTCCTATAATATCATTCGAATGAAGCTTAATATTCCTAATATCATATCAATAGGAATGCTCAAAGGTAGGACAATTAAGTTTGCTTTGTTCTTTAGTGATTAGTTTCGCTTCGATAATTCGTGTCTACGTATGTTTTCACCTCACTTGTTTTCTTGTTTTCACCTCACATGATTTTATTCGAGTTTTGTTTTCGAGTAACCGCAATGTGCGCCACCGGTGGCCCACGGTGGCAATTTTTATGATGTTGCTGACGACCAGTAGGCACAAACTCAATTTTAATAAACACTTGATTGAAGCAAATAAAGACACAATCCAGTTAATGTTTGCTATTTTCAAAATGGCTTACTGAATTTAACTTCAAATTTGAGTTGAATATTAAACATAAGTTTAACCAATTGCAGTCAAAGAGTTAATATTCCTAATACAACATTAATAGAAACACACAGATGTAGGCAATTAGGTTTACTTCGTTCTTTTGTGAATAGTTCATATGGTAAACTGACGTCAATAATATGAACATACGTTTTTGCTAACGGACTTATTTTCATTTATTTTTCGAAAAAATATTTTAACTAGGTATTTATAAATCAAAATATTTATTGTTCAGATTTTATAAACGTGCTGAAAATTGTTACTGCAAAATAAATATGTTTATTTAAAAAAACTTCAATTAATTGTTCATAATAATTATTTTTATGTACTGTTTACCAAGAAAGTTCAGGAAAAATTTATATAAGGTGTTCGATTTTCAGTTTATTTAATTAATAAATACGTAATATTTTGAGGATAAAATTTAATGTGTGCTACTAGGAAAACCGTATTGGTTGCTCCTTCCTTAATGCCGTAAAAGTCATTCAAATCAAATCAATTGATTCTATTCAATGATATTGCAATAACGTATCATGGACAAGCCAACGAGTCTTGAACTACTTTGTGATATGAATTATATTTTAGTTCCCTCAACTTTATTGGTAATGAGTTTTTCAATTTTTCTATTTCAAGGTATCTTAATAAATCCATTAGAGTTATTTTTCACTTGAATTTAAGGTCTCATTTTAAATTCATTATAGAGTCATTTAACTTGAATTTAAGGTCTCCTTTTAAATTCATTAGAGTTTTTTCACTTGAATTTAAGGTCTCCTTTTAAATTCATTAGAGTCATTTAACTTGAATTTATGGTCTCCTTTAAATTCATTAGAGTTATTTCGCTTGAATTTAAGGTCTCCTTTTAAATTCATTAGAGTTTTTTCACTTGATTTTAAGGTATCCTAATAAATTCATTAGGGTATTCCACTTAACTTCAAGGTATCATAATAAATATATTAGGGCTTTTTCACTTGACTTCAAGGTATCCTAAAAAATTCATTACGGTTATTTCATTTGACTCCAAGGCATCCTAATAAATATACTTCCTATAATTTCATTCGAGTGAAGCTTAATATTCCTAATATCATATTAATAGGTCGGACAATTAAGTTACTTAAGTAGGGCATATTAGCGTTAGTGGTTGTTCCACTTGATGTTAACGTATTTGTTGCCAGATGCTGATCGACTGCGGGTTCACCGCTCTCACCAAGCAGGGCTGGGGCAAGATGGCGACCGGCTACGGCGTCGTGAAGGGTCACCCCGACCTCAAGTGGGTGCTGCCTCTCGGGCTGGGGATTTTGACACTCTAATGACGAAATTTTTAGGTTCCTGAACGAAATATTGCGGTTATTTCTCTTGAATTATTATTCATGGAACCCAGTTAATGTGAAATTTTCATCGAAATGTTTAGACTACAAGAACGATGTGAATGCTTTCCTAACGTCCCTCTGAGAGGACGTAGTGTAATAGAGAATAAAGGGTTAACACGCTAACAGTATAAAGATCGACTCTGAAAATAACGAACACTTTAAATAGATCGTGCAACTCATAATAGTTAATTTTAGAGATTAATTTAAAAAATAAACGAACATTAAGTAGATGGTTCCTTCATTTAGTTTTCGTGAAGTACTTATAAAATTTGGAGTTAGTGACTGCAGGTTGGTCAGCAGTACAACGACAACACCCTCAGTGACTACCGCAAGAAATGTGTTAAAACCCTAACGCTTTCATACACCACGAAACTTCAATTAAAATAAGGGAAAGAAAAAGTATCGAGTATGTTAATTAGGAAGGCAGTACATTTATTCTTCAACCTTTGCGACAACAATCTATACTACAATAAGAGCCGCGTCCGTCCGTCCGCCTGTCTGTCCGAAGCCAGCCTGCAGTGTGTGATGAGCGTATCTGTGATACAAGCTCCCGCCCTATAGATTTTGACGGGCCGTGTTCACGCGGCCTCATCAACTCTCGAGAGATTCTATTTTTTTATTTCTTACTGCCTTTCTCTCTCTCATTTCGCCCTCTTTTACATTTCAAATAAAGGGGGGTGGGCTATGTAGTTTTCTTAAAAGCTAGCAACAGAAATTTCCTTGAACTTAGTTACAGTACTACCATTTTTACAAAAATGTGAGCGCTATACGAACACAATATGGAAAGCTAACTAGACGTGAACAATCTTAAAATCGCATTCTCAAATCCGGCTCTAAGCTAGTAATTCTTCTCTGGACTATGTAGTTTTCTTAAAAGCTAGCAACAGAAATTTCTTTGAACTTAGTTACAGTACTACCATTTTTACAAAAATGTGAGCGCTATACGGACACAATATGGAAAGCTAACTAGACGTGAACAATCTTAAAATCGCATTCTCAAATCCGGATCTAAGCTAGTAATTCTTCTCTGGTGGTTACATCCTGCCCACTTAGGCCGTTAATTAAAGAGGGCACGCCCCATTCACGGGAAGGTGTCGCCAGTTCGAATCCCGGCAGTGCCGCCCGGTGATTCGCCTCGTTGGGAAAAAGGAGAACTCAGCCACAATTCCCCACTCTACCCATGTCGAAAATAGGAACCACCTTTACCGGGGGTAACTGTCAATGCGTCCTAGTGCTAGTTATAAGTAAATAAGGAATATAAAAACCAATGTGCAAGATGATATGTATCAGGCTTAATTGGAATAAAAACATCCTTTTTTAAAACAAAGAGTGGAACAGATGTGCCTCCACTGCTGTAGGCTGGAGGACATTACTGCGATCGAGAAAAGAATCTTCCACAAAACAACAAAAGCAGTAACGCAGCATGGTAGCTAGTGGCAGAGGTAGACAGAGCATGGGAGATAACTTGTACTTACCCTCGTGCTTGTATGTGCGTAAACATATCATGTTGTAAACATATACTATGTTATGAACTGCATATTATGTGCGTAAACATATCATGTTGTAAACATATACTATGTTATGAACTGCATATTATGTGCGTAAACATATCATGTTGTAAACATATATTGTGTTATGAACTGCATATTATGTGCGTAAACATATCATGTTGTAAACATATATTGTGTTATGAACTGCGTATTATGTGCGTAAACATATCATGTTGTAAACATATAGTGTGTTATGAACTGCGTATTATGTGCGTAAACATATCATGTTGTAAACATATATTGTGTTATGAACTGCGTATTATGTGCGTAAACATATCATGTTGTAAACATATATTGTGTTATGAACTGCATATTATGTGCGTAAACATATCATGTTGTAAACATATATTGTGTTATGAACTGCGTATTATGTGCGTAAACATATCATGTTGTAAACATATATTGTGTTATGAACTGCGTATTATGTGCGTAAACATATCATGTTGTAAACATATATTGTGTTATGAACTGCGTATTATGTGCGTAAACATATCATGTTGTAAACATATATTGTGTTATGAACTGCATATTATGTGCGTAAACATATCATGTTGTAAACATATATTATGTTATGAACTGCGTATTATGTGCGTAAACATATCATGTTGTAAACATATATTGTGTTATGAACTGCATATTATGTGCGTAAACATATCATGTTGTATACATATATTGTGTTATGAACTGCATATTATGTGCGTAAACATATTATGTTGTAAACATGTATTGTGTTATGAACTGCATATTATGTGCGTAAACATATTATGTTGTAAACATACATTGTGTTATGAACTGCATATTATGTGCGTAAACATATTATGTTGTAAACATATATTGTGTTATGAACTGCATATAATGTGCGTAAACATATTATGTTGTAAACATGTATTGTGTTATGAACTGCATATTATGTGCGTAAACATATCATGTTGTAAACATATATTGTGTTATGAACTGCATATTATGTGCGTAAACATATTATGTTGTAAACATGTATTGTGTTATGAACTGCATATTATGTGCGTAAACATATTATGTTGTAAACATATATTGTGTTATGAACTGCATATTATGTGCGTAAACATATCATGTTGTAAACATATTATGTTGTAAACATATATTGTGCTATGAACTGCATATTATGTGCGTAAACATATTATGTTGTAAACATATATTGTGTTATGAACTGCATATTATGTGCGTAAACATATGTTGTAAACATATATTGTGTTATGAACTGCATATTATGTGCGTAAACAGATACATATTCAATTGAATGGAAGGATAATTCAATTGAATGGAAGGATAATTCAATTCAATGGAAGGATAATGATGTTATCCTCATATGGTCCAAAGTTTCAAATTTTCATTTTGTTCCCTCCACTTCAGGTTGAGCGCGATGAATCAGGAGCACGGATTCCTTGAACCCCTCGGGCCTAACAAACTCGACTTCTCACGATACCCAGTGGGCACGATGCTCTTCATCCTGCCCTACCATGTTAGTCAAGGATAAAAGTTTTAGCTTTATATGGAGGGCTTAACTTACCTGAGGTACAATTATTCAGATACAAAAACTCTGTTTTTTAGATTTTTTCAAGCAGGATTCATAATTGCATGGTTTTGGTTTTAAAAATGATCGATAATAGGCATATTGAAAACAAAATTTCATATTATTATGAACGAAAAAAAATTGAAGATATGATCGTGAGGGCAGTCAAAAACTCGTGTTTTTGTTAAGAGCTCTTTTTCAGTTTTAACTTAGTGGTAGACTTTTCTTTTTTTACTGACGTTGCTGCTAAACTGTTGCTGATGCTACTTCTTTTTATATAGGCACACTTTCCAAAAATTTTGTCTCTTATATATGACATGCCATTTACTATGATTACAATTTCGTTCTGAAAGTGAATATATTTGTTTGTGCATAAGTTCGTTCCTATATACTTCACTCGACTTTTACGGTCCAAAAGTGACAATGCCCAACAAAGGTCAGTGAAGAGGCCATTGCCTCCGCAAATCAAAAATATCCAGAGAAAAACTCATGTGTATTCTGTCTCTGACCAGTCCTGCGCTACGGCGTCACAGTACAGCCAGTACCTCGTGATCGAAGATGGGGTTGTGGTGGACCAGTGGCGGCCTACCAGGGGATGGTGAGGGGCAGTGCTGTGGTGGACCAGTGGTGGCCTACCAGGGGATGGTGAGGAGCAGTGCTGTGGTGGACCAGTGGCGGCCTACCAGGGGATGGTCAGGGGCAGTGCTGTGGTGGACCAGTGGTGGCCTACCAGGGTATGGTGAGGGGCAGTGCTGTGGTGGACCAGTGGCGGCCTACCAGGGGATGGTGAGGGGCAGCTGTGGTGGACCAGTGGCGGCCTACCAGGGGATGGTGAGGGGCAGCCTTGTGGACCAATGGTGGTCTACCAGGGGATGGTGAGGGGCAGTGCTGCGGTGAACCAGTGGCGGCCTACCAGGGGATGGTGAGGGGCGGTGCTGTGGTGGACCAGTGGCGGCCCACAAAACGATGGTCAGAAGCACTGCTTTGTCAAGATTGTCGTCAGTGAAACAATCACTTGTTAACTAGAGTATTGCAACGTTAATAATGAGGAGTATTTGGTCAATACGAATTCCCTTTCCAACAAAGCGTGTTTACTAAAATACTTACCACAACGTCGATGATGAAAAGTCGAATTTGGTCAGTACGAATTTAACAAAGCGCAATTCCTGCAAAAATAGATCACTCGTATTGTAAAGCCTGCAACATCGATAACAAATCTTTAGAGAATCTTCTGAAATCTCGTGAAAACCTCGTTTGGCCTCGGTTGCTGGGGCTGCTCGTATAGACTGTCTCCTCCTTCGCACACCCCGCCCCCACCGCGACGTTCTCAGGACGTGTTATTCAAGAATATGTTCTCTCTTTTCTCTATTCTGCGTATTGTATTTCTTAATTATTCACAGAATCTTCGAACAATTTAAAAAAAGTTATTTACTACAAGCTATATTGTAGTAGATTGTTTCTTTATTAAGGCCAGTTCAATGGTCACATTTAAGACCAGTTACTTGTGGGCTCGAATAAGTTCAGAGACATCTAGGGCATGAAGCAAATTATGGATAGCGTAGGTATATTTTGATATCGTTTAAAGTAAACTCTAGTAGATATAACCATGTTATTGATATACACATGTACTTGGCTCATGTACCCATGTGTGTATATCAACTAAGGATCTTTGCATTAAGACATTTAAAAACCAATGATAGTTTTTGCATCATCGTTATTGAAAATAAACTGTTTTTACTTTTATTTTGTTTCTCCTTGAAACATCTATCGGCGTTTCAAGAACAGCTTTCGAGTTCATGGAGTACAAGTTGTTCTTAACGATCTCGCCCCCTAAGCTTTGCGCAGTTACCTACCCCGGCATTCGAGACTGCACGACGCACCATTACTGTTATCATATATTTGAGAAATAACAAAGAACCTTCATGTTTTGGTTTACTGTCAGAATTGTTTATCAATATTGAAGAGTCGTTCAACAATAATTCTCGTCACCCATCTCCAATAAAATGGGTAGTCATTAGAATATTTCTTCAAGATAAGACGCATTCACTCTCTTTATCGAACAGTTCTAGAAGCATGGGATCACACTCACTAGTGAACTCGTGCTCTGTGAATCTTCAATAGCAAGGACGTTGCAACACCAACCTCTATTATGGTCATATGGAAATTACCCTCTCGATCTTCCAAATTAATTTTTATCTTCTGTTCTTGTGAAGGGCGCTCAGCGACAAACTTGTTTCTTATTCAACACGTTGACCACGATGGGTAAAACTGAACTTCAATATTCACCTTAAATTAAAATTCTAAAGTTTTTAGTAATTTTCTGAATACCAAACGTTAACTATGTCTATTAAATATCATTAATTTTAAAGATTCTAAAACTTGAGACGAGTGCTCGGATTGTACTTAGGGGTAACGATACGTTTCATCCTGCAATTTTTCTGCAATAGCGTATCAACAATTTCTCGTAGTAATGAATTTCTTGAACTTTCCCGAGTGCCTTACAAACCTGATAGCTGCGTAAAAAGCGGAGATAAACGTTCTTCATAATTGATAATTAATATAATCGTTATCTGAGGGAATGGTTGATAGAATCACGCGACCGAAGCGTGAAAATAAATAGCTTCACGTACTAATTAGATTATTAGTTAGTTTAAGCCTCCCTATCCGCCACATGGGCGATCCAGAGAGAGGAAGGAGGAGGGCACCATTTAGTATGGAGTTAGGAGAACGCAGAATCTTTGCAGAAAGGGTATAGAAACAGTAAATTGAGAAAGAAGATTATGAAACAAGATCAAAGTTGAAGAAGAAAGTTGTAGGTGCCGGAAAACAGGACAGCAGTGAACCGAAAAAAGATCTTTAACGTAAGAAAAACGTTTAATCTCTTCAAAAAGAAGGCTTCACATTTCCCCCCTCACAAACTCAGCTCGGACCCTCACATTTTCCCTCTAGGCTTAACGTACTAATAAAAAGAGGTTTCCAGTATTCCAGTGTATTTCCGGTTTTGTGGCACATTATTTACTTGTTCCTTTCCTTTCTACCCTCGGACCGTAGTGCGCACGGACTTCGTTCCACCTTATTTCAGATTCACCTGATGTTCAACAACTGAATAAGCGAAGAAGGAAAACGCAGTAGTGTTACTAACATTTTATTCCACTTTTACTCTATTCTCAGCACAGGTTGAAAAAATATGGAGTCTTTCATGAAATTAAGAAACGAGGTATATTTTAACGTTAATTTCAGCCTATATGTATTTTTCTAAGGCCTACAAAATAACTTCTCGTAGAACTAAATATAATGACTCATATTTCACGCAAAGAATTCAAAAAGAAGGAACTTTTATTCATACACGACCTTCATAAAATGGAACAGGTGTAAACACTTCGCATGAACTTATTTCTACCTTACAATTAAATGACACAAAGGGGCACGAACTGAAAACCATCAAGAAGCGAGGAAGTGAAGATAATTCGATAAAAAAGGAAGAGCAGGAAAACTTCTATTTTTTGTCGGTCTTTGTCTTGCTGAAAACCAACAGCGAAGAAGGCGGTAAACCATTCAAGGTGAAAGACTTTTTGAAGGGTAGAATGCCCTGCAGAAGAACAGGTTGAAGTGGCAATAGAAATAATCATGATTAATTGAAGGATAAAATAGCTTGCAGTAGGGCTGAAAGACAGGTTGAAAGATTAACAGAAATAATTATCAGACTTATAGCAGGGTAAAATAGTCTGTAGAAAAGCTGAAGGAAGGATTGAAGGGTTTACAGAAATAATTCGAAAGGGTACAACACATGGTATTCCTGTTGAAGAGTCAATTGTTATAAGCTTAATCAACAATCCTTTGAATTCAAACAGATATGTAAAAACTTGAATAGTTAAATGATGAAGAGGAAGGATTAAATGAAGGTTGGGCAAAAGGCCGGTTGGAAGAACAAGTAAAACACAAAATTGAACTCGTATGCTAAAAACGTATAAAATTAAGATCGGTAATTCAGTGTAAATAATAAATAATTTGTAACAGGAGTATTGAATACATATCATAACTACGATTAAATTATCTCATAACTTCCGTACGAAAAACATACAAGAAACGAGACATTTGTATACATGCTGGTGACGCAAAGCAAGCCAATTCATCTCGAAGTACGAGTACACTATATGACCTTCTGAACTTCAAGAGGTTACCTGATCGAAATCTTGCACAACAACCCTCGGGGGTATGTGCAATACTCGTACCGGTGGCATAGTGAGCTGAGCTAGGGTAACTGCATACATGAACTTTATTGGAAATATACTGTTATCATGCATTGAAATTTTGAAAATAGTAAATATTTATGGTTTGAATTCAAACATTAATTGAAAAATTAAACCCGTAAAACAATGAAGAAGAAAGATTAAATGAAGCCTGAGCAAAAGCCCGGTTGAAAAATATGCAGAAGATATACGTAATAGAGTAAAAACCATTTTATGAATTCAAACACAAATTTAAAAATTTGTTCATTCCTTAGAAAAAATGTACCCAAACTTCGGCGGGCGATTACTCGTGTTTTTTAATGACATTTTTTAAACAACTTATTTTTTAATGACATTTAATATCCTTGAATTTAATGTTTATTTCTTGATTCAATTCATTAGACTTGCATTCATGTCAATAAGCACCTACACCGAAACAACATTTACGAGTACTGTGCAGTCAAGGAGTGAATGAATTTCTTTGGGGACGCCTGCTTAGTCGACACTAGACGGTATCATCTAATGCGAACCTCAGCTTATGCAGACAAAATTCGGTCCATATAAGTAGAACAACAGACAACTTTCGATGATTTGACGTTCGCATGAGACGATATACAAGTCAATTACCGACAGCTGTGACTGTAAAGCATAGAGTGAGCCAGGAAGTTACTAATGCAAATAAACTTAGCAAGTGTATTGGAATTGAATAATTGGAAGGCTTGATAATCCTGTAAATTGATAAATGATAGTTACAGAAACTTTCATGAAATTATTATTATAGGCTTTATTATTTTGGGCAAATTATTATTTTATATGCCTGAACTCTGTATGTCGAAACGAACGCAGCCTGCGTAACTGGGTTCTTGTAATTTGTTCTAAATTCGAGGCAAGATTCTCAAACGTTTTAAATCATCGCAGCGATACAGCTAGCAGCGCAAATTTTAAAGCTTACTTGGCTACACTACTGGTCCAGTATGCAAGCGTAGCCCAAGAATATTAAGCAAACTTACGGTTACGAAAACGTAAGATATTACAAAATTCAGCCCCTATTCACCAAAAATCTAACGCGTTGTACGTCCGGCAGACCTGCGCATACACGCCTGTCACGTAAAAGAGTTGCTCAGTTTAGAAGCAAGCGGCAACCCCGGAGCGCTGAAGCACCCAGAACCCCACGCTGTAGGGAGGCGCTCGTAGTTGCCCCGCTGTTGTTTCGTGGGGAAGAAGTTCGGGGACTGCGCCGTCCGCCCCCGCTTGCAGTGGCATGCCGTTCAGAAGCACGTCCCTGTGGGGATTATATTACACGATTAAATGTTAATTTATAGAACACTTCAAGCATCAGCAACAAAATTATTACAACATAACATTCCTCAACAGTTGGACCGCAATTGGTTTAACTGAAAATAAAATTTAACACAAATTTAAAGTTGATTGTTGTCAGAAATTTTGAAAATAGTAAACATTAATTGGATTGTACCTTCATTCAGCTTTAAGCTTTATGAGAATTGAGTTTGTGACTACAGCACCATTATGAAAATCATATCTTCGAATATTTATGGTTTTGAATCCGTAGAATATGGCATGCAATCGTATAAAAAATTATTTTGATTATTACGAGATATCAGAAATCGCCAAGTAGGATAGACGAAAATAATTACGTGAATGCGGTGAAAGTTTAGTCGGGAAACGTTTAAAATAATTCCAAGAGGCTAACAGTTTACCATTACTTGCGATTAAAGATATTTCCGTAGAAGATGCATGGCAATAACAAGGCGTCATACCAAAAAAAGGTCTGCATGATAACAGTATATTTTCATAAAGTTCAAACATGAAATGTTGAAACCTTGGTTTTTAAAATACCTTAACATCCTTAAGTGACAATAACACATTGGTATCGTAATACCCATGTAAATAACATCTAAGGTTTGTTTACCGTGCAGTGAGGTCTCCGAGAGCGGGGGTGAGGACGTACTCCAGTGCGGGGGTGTCTTGGGGGGCATCGACTACCACAATGCCTGCCTCCTTATCTCCCGCATTCACGCCGTACACTACAACGCTGCCTGCACCGCAAAACGGCAGATTGAGTGAGAAAAATCGTACGACAACATGGCTGTACGGTAAAAAGGGAAAATTGTATTTTATTTCGAGCCGGTTGATGAATGGAGAACTTTTAATTCAAAATGTTTTCAGTTCGCCAGTCCCAAAACTCACATATGCACGGGCACTGCATGAAGTTGTAGATGAAGTGCATTATATTATACACTAATTTCTTGAAAATATTTTAGGTGACCGGCCTCAGTGGTAGAAAGTGGACTACCTGCAGTGCTCCCTTCAATTTTCCTGCATGATAGTTCGAGTAATTCCCGAGATAAAATCTCGTGCCTTATCACGTGAACAACTCAAAACATTTCACAGAGTTCGCAAGGTAGAACAAAAATTCTTCGAACATGAATGAATATTACAAGGACGAATTTAATGGCACTGTGCCTAAGTTAAACATTTTAGCAGACAACCATAACGTCTAGCAGACAACCATGACGTTTAGCACAACCCACCAGGGTGGTGGAGAGGGTGGGTGGGCTGCAGGCAGTGGGCGTAGAGGCGCAGTGTTGCAGGAGCGCCGAGGGGCGTCAGCTGCAGCACTCGGTTGCCCACCAGCTGCTTGTGCAGCACGGATACCCAGTAGTCCTGACAACAGGAATCAATCATCAATCAATCTACCAATTGGTTAATCACTCAATCATCAATCTACCAATTAATCAATCACTCAATCATCAATCTACCAATTAATCAATCACTCAATCATCAATCTACCAATTAATCAATCACTCAATCATCAATCTACCAATTAATCAATCACTCAATCATCAATCTACCAATTAATCAATCACTCAATCATCAATCTACCAATTAATCAATCACTCAATCATCAATCTACCAATTAATCAATCACTCAATCATCAATCTACCAATTAATCAATCACTCAATCATCAATCTGCCAATTAATCAATCACTCAATCATCAATCTGCCAATTAATCAATCACTCAATCATCAATCTGCCAATTAATCAATCACTCAATCTGCCAATTAATCAATCACTCAATCTGCCAATTAATCAATCACTCAATCATCAATCTGCCAATTAATCAATCACTCAATCATCAATCTGCCAATTAATCAATCACTCAATCATCAATCTGCCAATTAATCAATCACTCAATCATCAATCTGCCAATTAATCAATCACTCAATCATCAATCTGCCAATTAATCAATCACTCAATCATCAATCTGCCAATTAATCAATCACTCAATCATCAATCTACCAATTGATTAATCAATCATCAATCTACCAGTTGATTAATCAATCATCAATCTACCAATTGATTAATCAATCATCAATCTACCAATTGATTAATCAATCATCACTCTACCAATTGATTAATCAATCATCACTCTACCAATTGATTAATCAATCATCACTCTACCAATTGATTAATCAATCATCACTCTACCAATTGATTGATCAATCATCACTCTACCAATTGATTATTTATTATTATTATTATTATTTTCAGGTTTTCCCGCCGCTTTCGATACTTTGACAAAATCACAGCGCAATTTGGTAGCATTGTTGCATTTGGGTCTTATAATGGGCAGTTTCGGAGGGTGAGAGTCATCTCAGCTCCGTTTCAGTGCCGTGGTGTGTCAGCTTGGTCTGACGGAGGAGCGACGGTGTTTATAATCGCGGGCATCCGCGCTGGCGTTGGTTTGGGCCCCATAAGAGGCGGAAAAGATTTTCTTTCTAGAGGTTACTTATTTTCAGTTGGTGAGTCAAATTTCGTGGAGTAGGCGAATTTCAAGTAAGAAAAGGTTCAGAGGAGAGCGTGGCCCGCAGATGGCGAGGCCGGTCAGTAGTTCAGGGAGGTTCGGCTCCTCGCCGAGGCGAGCTTGCCGCTCTTGTGTGTAGTCGGGACATTCGAGAAGAATGTGGCGGACCGTTAACGGCACAATACAATTTTCGCAGTACGGTTGCGGTCGGCCCTCCAGCAAGTGCTGATGCGTAAGGCGTGTATGGCCTATACGGAGCCTAGCGAGGACTACTTCCCACAGTCGATCCCTCTGCTGGGAGAATGGGAGAGGACGGACATCTGGCTTTATTGCCTTTAGCTTGTTGTTGGCAAGCGCCGACCACTCAGCCTGCCAGCGTTCTCGGATGCTCTTTTTGTAATACCACTTGTGGTCTGTTCGAGGGAGGCGGACCGGATTTATTTGCAAGTGGAGAGCCTCTCGAGCTGCTCGGTCGGCTGCTTCGTTTCCCGGCACTCCAACGTGGCTGGGAACCCAGCAGAAAGTAAATTGTTTACTGCTCGAAATGAGGCGACACTGTATGAGTTGAACAATGGGGTGAGGCGAGTTGTATCTCGAGAGCGCTAGAATAGCACTCCGCGAGTCGGTTATTATCGTAGTCTCCAGGTGAGGAAGAGTTTCAGCGTGATTAAGTGCATCGTATATAGCATATAGTTCTGCTGTATACGAGGTTGCATGCGGTTGAATACGCCGCTGATACTTCGTAGAGCCTTGAATATAGGCGTATGCTGCTCCTTCTGGTGCTTTGGCTCCATCCGTATAAATACGGGAAAGAAATTGATGGGTTCGGACATGATCAAGGTAAAGTGCTCGAAGTTGGGATGGAGCGGTCGTGGACTTGGAATATTTGTAAAGTTCGTGACATATGCTAATAGCAGGTAACCGCCACGGTGGAAGTGGAGAAATTTGTTCTAGAAGAACCTGGTCTCGATGGGGAGCATATCGATCTCTGAGGTCCGATACACGTTGGAAGAAGTTTCTCAAGTGAGGGGCCTCCCTTCTAATTCCGCGTCGGTCAGCGGGTGGTTCGTTTGCTATGGTGCTCAATTCGTGCATCGGATTGGAGACGCTTGCCGCTACTCTGGCCGCATAATTAAGACTTTTTATAGTCGCATATAGCCGCAGAGTCAAGAGACCCGAGTCTGAGTGGAGGCTTGTCACAGGGGAGGTACGATATGCTCCCGTTGCGATACGTATGGCAGCATTTTGGATGGGCTGGAGTAGATCCAATACGGACGGTGCTGCGGAGGAGTAAACCTCCACGCCATAATCCAGCTTTGGCTTAAGCAGCATTATGTAGAGACGGAGTAGGGAGATCCTATCTGCGCCCCATGATTTATTTGAGAGTAGTTTCAGCAAATTTAGAGTTGAATTGCATCGCCGCTTCAGGTCTTGGATGTGCGGCCTCCAAGTGAGGGAAGTGTCAAAAGTCAGTCCTAGGTACTTATACTGCTCCACCGCTCGCACAGGTTGACCATTCATTGTCAAAGTATGGGCCATTTTGGGGCAGTGGTGTCGGCGACAGATATGCATGGTTACTGTCTTTTCAGCATTGAATTGGAATCCTGTTTGTTGACTCCAGCGGGTTAGCGAGTTAATCGCAAGTTGAAGTTGCCGTTCGACAACTCGAGTGGAAGCTCCGGCGAAGTAGATCGTGAAGTCGTCCACGTATAGAGATGCTCCAACAGATGGGGGTAGGGTAGCTGCTATGTTATTCACAGCTACAAGAAACAATGTACAGGATAGTACGCTGCCTTGGGGTATGCCTCCTTCGGCGGGGTAGGGTGTCGAGGTGGCTGATCCTATTCTCACTCTGATACAGCGATCACGGAGGAAGTTGTCGACAAAGTATGCTAGATTTCCGCGCAGTCCAAAGGAGTGTAGAGATCGGAGGATGTCGTATCGCCAAGCGGTGTCGTAGGCTTTAGACAGGTCAAAGAAGACTGCTATGAAATGTTGTCTAGCGTTGAAAGATTCACGAATCGCTGTTTCCAGCTGGATCAGGTTATCTGTGGTACTGCGATTGTGGCGGAAACCAGACTGAATGGGAATTATGTGGTTTCCACGCTCCAAAAACCAAGCCAGTCTGGTGTTGAGGATTTTCTCCAACAGTTTGCACAGTGTACTCAACAGAGAGATTGGTCTGTATGAGCTTGGTACGTGGGGGTCTTTGCCTGGTTTGAGGATCGGGATTATTGTAGCGATTCGCCACGAGTTTGGATATGAGTACGTGATGTATATTTGGTTGTACAGGTGAAGAATTAGCTGCTGTAGTGTTGGATCAGCCAATTTTATCATTGAATAAGTGATGCCGTCTTGGCCCGGACTGCTATCTGTGCAGTGCGATAGGTTGGAGTGGAACTCTTCAGGAGTTATCAGGTCGTTATACGGTTGGTTAGAAGTTGCTGCAAAGTTGAGGGCTTGGTTCTCCGTGGAGGTTTTGTACGCAAGAAAAGCTGGACTTGCTCGGTGAAAACCGAAATCGCGAGAGTAGTGGGAGGCAAATTGATCGCTCACTTGGCAAGGATCTGAGACAATTGTGTCCTGAATGCGCAGAGATGGATGGGTAGTCGGGCTGAACTTTCCAGCAATCTTCGCTACTTTTTTCCAAATTTCAGAGGGGGAGGTATGAGCGTTGATTGTAGTCAAATATTTTTGCCAGGAGTTCTTTTTGCTGTTGGAGAATACATATTTACACTGCGCACGTGCTCTGTTGAAAGCTATTTTGTTGATTACTGATGGGGAGCGGCGTAGTTTCCTTCCTGCTTGGCGGCGCCGTTGTAGTGCTCGTTGGCACTCTGCTGTCCACCAAGGGACGGGGGGTTTCGAGTATTTGCCTGAGGTTTGTGGGATGGCTGCATTTGCCGCTGTCTTGATCTTGTTTTCTATTAGGTTAAGGAGATCTTCGACCGAGTCATCTGGGTTTCTAGGCCCGTCAATCTTTGTGTGATCTCTGTAGAGTGGCCAGTTCGCTTTATGAATATTATAGTGCCGTCTCGTTTGGAGTGGGGTGGCGCGGCGCAGAGTGACTCTGATTGGGTAGTGGTCGCTGCCATATAGGTCGTCCAAGACTTCAAAGGTGAAGTCCTGTAGGGCCCCTGAGGAGCATATGGCTAAGTCGATTATTGAGAAAGTTCCTGATTGTGAATGGAAATGTGTTGGTGAGTTATTGTTCAAAAGGGAGATGTCATGTGAAATGAGAAGGTCCGCTATCTGTCTACCCCTCCGGTTGGCTCTCGGGGGGTCCCACAAGGGGTCGCTTGCATTCATGTCCCCCATGAGCAGGAATGGTGGTCGCAGCTGCTCGATGAGGTGGGTGAAGTCGCGGGCTGAGACATCCAAGTGGGAGAGGTACAGGGAACATACTGTGTATGTTTTGGCGGGTAGATGGATTTTTATGGCTACTGCCTGGAGATTTGTGTCTAGTGGGAAGAGATCGTATGGGTATCTCTGGTGTACTAAGATTGCTGCTCCTCGTTCGTGGCCATCGTCACGAACAGGGGCCGAGCGTTCGAGGCGATAATGTGAAGGGGGGTATGCGTAGCGCCCAGTCAGGAGGGTTTCCTGGAGGCACACGCAGATAGGATTTTCATTGCGAAGAAGGACTTTGAGATCATTGAATTTTGTGTGGTAAGACTGCATGTTCCATTGTATGATTTTCGACATTCTTTAGGGGTATTTACGAGTTTATGGTCTGTCATGACGAGAGGAGTGTAGGACAGGAATTGGGGCATTGCATTTGCCGGCCGGCTGGTCGGGTGGACGGGTGTGTTTCTTTTTTGAAGTTGAGGTACTATGCTGCTGGTATGGAGAGAGGTCTCGTTCCCGTTTGTTCAAGAAGGAGACGTCCATTTTCTCTGAGTTGGAGTGGGAGCGAGAGCGCGGCGGAGACTGCGAGGCTATGCGCGCATTTCGGGCGCAGGGCTTGGGCCTTGAGGATTGGGACCGAGAGTGTCGTGGTGGCACCTCGTTACTGCTTGAGATAGGTGAGGGTGTTTCCGAGGATTTATTGAAATGCAGTTGTGGGGGAGGCATCCCCTGCTCAGGCCGTTCCTGATGACTTGTCTTCGAGCCCAAGGGTGTGGAGGGAGGGCACTTTGCTCGTGCATCTTCCGGGTTTGTTTGAGGGAGGCTGTCGCCAGTTCCAGCTGGAAGCTCCGGATCCTGCCCATCCCGAGTGGTCCCTTCCCTGGTACCCAGCCAGGGGTGTGGTACCGGAGACTGAAACTGTCGCGATGTACCGGGGGCCTCCCCCCGAGTAGGCGGCGTAGTCATCCTTGGTCTACACGTGGCCACTTGGGTGTTTGCGGTCGATGGTGTTTTTGCATTTAACGGCCGTATGTGCGGCTGTCGAGTGCTGTTGTTCCCGTCAGTGTGAAACTGCGCGGTGTCTAGAGGGAGTCGCTTAAAGGTGTATTGAGCACGGGTCGTGGTGTCTCGTTGGTCATCACTTGAGCTCTGGGCAGTAGTGGAGTCGAGTTCTTGCTCATCACGGGTCTTCATGCTGGATGCTGGTTTCCTGGGTGGAAGAGCATTCGGCTGAGAAAGTAAAGTTGAGTGTTGTTGGGACTCTAGTTCCGCTGCCGGGGGTGAGGTCACCGACTGGGCCGTACCTGCCTTGTGAGATTCTGAGGGTGCTGGTCCCTGACCAGTAGGGGCTGCCACCGGCACTTCCTTCGGCGGCCGTTGTACTGCAAAACTGTACGTGCGGCCTTGCGACTTGTACCAGTCAGTGACTTGGGCTTTAGCGATTCCGTATGTTGTGTGCTCTTTTATCATGGTGGAGATAATTTCCTTCCGGTATAGGTAATGTGGGCAGGATGGGCTGTATGAAGGGTGAGACTCACCACAATTCACACAGGAGGGCGTCTGGATGCATGCGCGTGAGTGGTGTCCCATTGTTCCACACCGAGCACAAACTTCAGTCGTCTGTCGGCACCGTTTTTTGGTGTGTCCCAATTTTTGGCATCGAGTACACCGAATGGGGTTCGGGAAATAAGGCCGGACGTACTCCGCATGCCATTCACACAACTGCACTACGGGGGGGAGGGATGTGCGGTTGAATGTGAGCACATACCGTGGAGTAGGTTTAAGTTCCCCATCTATTCGGGCTTTTTGCCTTTCTATCTGGGTGACTCCCTGGTCGCGTAGGGCCTCTAGCAGGTCTGTCTCGGGGATGTTGGTAAAGGTGTGGCTGTGCACTGTGCCCTTCACAGTATTGAGGGTAGAGTGAGGCTGTACTTGGGTGGGATTAGCTCCGAGTTGTGTGATAGTCTGAAGACTATTGAGCTGGTCTTCATTAGCCAGCTGGATAAGTAGCGAGTCTTTGGATATTTTTTGGATTGATTTGGGAGAACCCAGTTTCAATTTTAGATCTCTGTCCACAGAGAGGACATCCACGCCTTTATTTAGGTCAGCTCCTGGGAAGGTGACGACGTGGTAGACAGGAAAGTGAGGTACTTTTTTCCCCTGCTCCAACTGGAGAAGGTGTTTGACAGAAAGAGGTTGTGGGCGTGGGCGAGAATACTTTGACTTCGCTCTTTTAGAACTTTCATAGGGCTCCAGGGTAGCAATTGAGGATGTCCCTGCTCGGTGATTTGTATTTGTGTTGCGTCTCTTATCATTAGATGTTGGATTGGAAGGCTCGAGTGTATATTTATTTTGCTGTTGCAGCTCCTCGCGTTCCTCGCCACTCGCAGACGTGCTCTGCGATGGTTTTGGTGTCGCTGAGGTAGACAGAGAACTGCTTTCCGCATTTCCTGTCTGGGAGATGTCCGTGAAGTCCAGGGGCAGGTTGAAGTCGTCACCATCAATTTGTTTTACGGTTTGGGGGGGGATTGAGTTAGAAGTTTCCATGGTTAGTGAGTTAAGTCTCACCTGTGCTCTGAGCCGGCACCAGCTTTGGGCGGCCGCCAACAAGGGGAACCCTTCTGTCAGGCTCACGTAGTCCCGACGGGCACACTCACTAAGCACAGGCATAGCTCCTGGCACAAGCAGATGCAGCAGGTTGTTGCGCTTGACTAACCAGCGAGACGCTTCCGCGCCTCACTGGCGTTTAAACCGCCCCCCGCCTTTCCACCCGGCCATCGGCTAACCCTTGCCGCGCACGACTATCAAGCCGGCAGGTCGGGTCTAGGTCCCGGCCGGCCTTGCAATCAAATCCAAGGAGGGGTCAGTGTGTGTCCAGTAGAGTATCCAGTTGTCAGCTCAGTTGTCAGTGTTGCCATCCCAGTTGGTCTGGATCTCGGCCCAAGCCTGTCTGTCATGGTTGAACCTGGGACAGCTTAGCCTTGGGCTTCATTGAACACACAAGCCCTCTCCCCACGACAAGGACAGGATGGCGCGAGGGGGCTCTACCAATTGATTGATCAATCATCAATCTACCAATTGATTAATCAATCATCAATCTACCAATTGATTAATCAATCATGTCTACCAATTAATCAATAATCTATACTACAAAATAAAATGGCAGGTATTTCCTTAAATTTATAAATATACAAATTTGTTTTGTACGTAATTTCTCCGGCGTTAGTGCAATGAGAATCTCATGGAACACGTCAAATTGGTTGGTCCGTCTCTCTTTCATGCTCAATGGCCGTATCTGTGATACGAGTTTCACCAGTGCACAAGTACAAGAATATTTTAATCGAGGGTACTATTAGGATGGGTATATTTGTTTGTCATCCACATCTGCAAGATTTGTCTAAGAAAATATCGAATCCCGTCATTTTTGACGCGTCGTATACACAAGTAAAAAATTGGAAACAATTTTCACGGAATAAATAACATAGGACTGCTTGCTTCTTTTTTTTTTTGTATTCAGAGTACCCAAGTGGAGGACAGGTGGTTTGCTTTGAAAACTGTAGGAAATATTTAACATAATTCTACGAGTATCTAAGAAAAGTTGTTTACACAATACTGTCTACAAGCCCCGACACTAAAAATATACTTGATTCATTTGTCTGGTTCACGATTTTCACATCAAGTATCCACTAACATATTCGAGGCGGCAGGGTGGTGAGGTAGAATGAGGTGAACCACAAAACACACCTTCATACATAGCTACAGTACACATGAGTTACACTGGCATTGCAGGTTGGTTGACTTGACAGAAACATAGTAACGAGACAGGTCTCACAGAACTTATAACAGTGTTGGTTATGCTGACAAGGTTCCACACTAAACGACAGTGTTCCAAATACTGACAGGGTCCCACAGCACTACAATACAGTGTAGTCAATACTGACAGGGTTGGTTGACAGGGTCCCACAGCACTACAATACAGTGTAGTCAATACTGACAGGGTTGGTTGACAGGGTCCCACAGCACTACAATACAGTGTAGTCAATACTGACAGGGTTGGTTGACAGGGTCCCATAGCACTACAATACAGTGTAGTCAATACTGACAGGGTTGGTTGACGGGGTCCCACAGCACTACAATACAGTGTAGTCAATACTGACAGGGTTGGTTGACAGGGTCCCACAGCACTACAATACAGTGTAGTCAATACTGACAGGGTTGGTTGACGGGGTCCCACAGCACTACAATACAGTGTAGTCAATACTGACAGGGTTGGTTGACGGGGTTCAACAGCACTACAATACAGTGTAGTCAATACTGACAGGGTTGGTTGACGGGGTCCCACAGCACTACAATACAGTGTAGTCAATACTGACAGGGTTGGTTGACGGGGTCCCACAGCACTACAATACAGTGTAGTCAATGCTGACAGGGTTGGTTGACGGGGTCCCACAGCACTACAATACAGTGTAGTCAATACTGACAGGGTTGGTTGACAGGGTCCCACAGCACTACAATACAGTGTAGTCAATACTGACAGGATTGGTTGACGGGGTCCCACAGCACTACAATACAGTGTAGTCAATACTGACAGGGTTGGTTGACGGGGTCCCACAGCACTACAATACAGTGTAGTCAATACTGACAGGGTTGGTTGACAGGGTCCCACAGCACTACAATACAGTGTAGTCAATACTGACAGGATTGGTTGACGGGGTCCCACAGCACTACAATACAGTGTAGTCAATACTGACAGGGTTGGTTGACGGGGTCCCACAGCACTACAATACAGTGTAGTCAATACTGACAGGGTTGGTTGACGGGGTCCCACAGCACTACAATACAGTGTAGTCAATACTGACAGGGTTGGTTGACAGGGTCCCACAGCACTACAATACAGTGTAGTCAATACTGACAGGGTTGGTTGACAGGGTCCCACAGCACTACAATACAGTGTAGTCAATACTGACAGGGTTGGTTGACAGGGTCCCATAGCACTACAATACAGTGTAGTCAATACTGACAGGGTTGGTTGACGGGGTCCCACAGCACTACAATACAGTGTAGTCAATACTGACAGGGTTGGTTGACAGGGTCCCACAGCACTACAATACAGTGTAGTCAATACTGACAGGGTTGGTTGACGGGGTCCCACAGCACTACAATACAGTGTAGTCAATACTGACAGGGTTGGTTGACGGGGTTCAACAGCACTACAATACAGTGTAGTCAATACTGACAGGGTTGGTTGACGGGGTCCCACAGCACTACAATACAGTGTAGTCAATACTGACAGGGTTGGTTGACGGGGTCCCACAGCACTACAATACAGTGTAGTCAATGCTGACAGGGTTGGTTGACGGGGTCCCACAGCACTACAATACAGTGTAGTCAATACTGACAGGGTTGGTTGACAGGGTCCCACAGCACTACAATACAGTGTAGTCAATACTGACAGGATTGGTTGACGGGGTCCCACAGCACTACAATACAGTGTAGTCAATACTGACAGGGTTGGTTGACGGGGTCCCACAGCACTACAATACAGTGTAGTCAATACTGACAGGGTTGGTTGACGGGGTCCCACAGCACTACAATACAGTGTAGTCAATACTGACAGGGTTGGTTGACGGGGTCCCACAGCACTACAATACAGTGTAGTCAATACTGACAGGGTTGGTTGACGGGGTCCCACAGCACTACAATACAGTGTAGTCAATACTGACAGGGTTGGTTGACAGGGTCCCACAGCACTACAATACAGTGTAGTCAATACTGACAGGGTTGGTTGACGGGGTCCCACAGCACTACAATACAGTGTAGTCAATACTGACAGGGTTGGTTGACGGGGTCCCACAGCACTACAATACAGTGTAGTCAATACTGACAGGGTTGGTTGACGGGGTCCCACAGCACTACAATACAGTGTAGTCAATACTGACAGGGTTGGTTGACGGGGTCCCACAGCACTACAATACAGTGTAGTCAATACTGACAGGGTTGGTTTACAGGGTCCCACAGCACTACAATACAGTGTAGTCAATACTGACAGGGTTGGTTGACGGGGTCCCACAGCACTACAAGACAGTGTAGTCAATACTGACAGGGTTGGTTGACAGGGTCCCACAGCACTACAATACAGTGTAGTCAATACTGACAGGATTGGTTGACAGGGTCCCACAGCACTACAATACAGTGTAGTCAATACTGACAGGGTTGGTTTACAGGGTCCCACAGCACTACAATACAGTGTAGTCAATACTGACAGGGTTGGTTGACAGGGTCCCACAGCACTACAATACAGTGTAGTCAATACTGACAGGATTGGTTGACGGGGTCCCACAGCACTACAATACAGTGTAGTCAATACTGACAGGATTGGTTGACGGGGTCCCACAGCACTACAATACAGTGTAGTCAATACTGACAGGGTTGGTTGACGGGGTCCCACAGCACTACAATACAGTGTAGTCAATACTGACAGGATTGGTTGACGGGGTCCCACAGCACTACAATACAGTGTAGTCAATACTGACAGGGTTGGTTTACAGGGTCCCACAGCACTACAATACAGTGTAGTCAATACTGACAGGATTGGTTGACGGGGTCCCACAGCACTACAAGACAGTGTAGTCAATACTGACAGGATTGGTTTACAGGGTCCCACAGCACTACAATACAGTGTAGTCAATACTGACAGGGTTGGTTTACAGGGTCCCACAGCACTACAATACAGTGTAGTCAATACTGACAGGATTGGTTGACGGGGTCCCACAGCACTACAATACAGTGTAGTCAATACTGACAGGATTGGTTGACGGGGTCCCACAGCACTACAATACAGTGTAGTCAATACTGACAGGATTGGTTGACGGGGTCCCACAGCACTACAATACAGTGTAGTCAATACTGACAGGGTTGGTTTACAGGGTCCCACAGCACTACAATACAGTGTAGTCAATACTGACAGGATTGGTTGACGGGGTCCCACAGCACTACAATACAGTGTAGTCAATACTGACAGGGTTGGTTGACAGGGTCCCACAGCACTACAATACAGTGTAGTCAATACTGACAGGGTTGGTTTACAGGGTCCCACAGCACTACAATACAGTGTAGTCAATACTGACAGGGTTGGTTGACGGGGTCCCACAGCACTACAATACAGTGTAGTCAATACTGACAGGATTGGTTGACGGGGTCCCACAGCACTACAATACAGTGTAGTCAATACTGACAGGATTGGTTGACGGGGTCCCACAGCACTACAATACAGTGTAGTCAATACTGACAGGGTTGGTTGACAGGGTCCCACAGCACTACAATACAGTGTAGTCAATACTGACAGGGTTGGTTGACGGGGTCCCACCGCACTACAATACAGTGTAGTCAATACTGACAGGGTTGGTTGACGGGGTCCCACAGCACTACAATACAGTGTAGTCAATACTGACAGGGTTGGTTGACAGGGTCCCACAGCACTACAATACAGTGTAGTCAATACTGACAGGGTTGGTTGACAGGGTCCCACAGCACTACAATACAGTGTAGTCAATACTGACAGGGTTGGTTGACAGGGTCCCACAGCACTACAATACAGTGTAGTCAATACTGACAGGGTTGGTTGACAGGGTCCCACAGCACTACAATACAGTGTAGTCAATACTGACAGGGTTGGTTGACGGGGTCCCACAGCACTACAATACAGTGTAGTCAATACTGACAGGGTTGGTTGACAGGGTCCCACAGCACTACAATACAGTGTAGTCAATACTGACAGGGTTGGTTTACAGGGTCCCACAGCACTACAATACAGTGTAGTCAATACTGACAGGGTTGGTTGACGGGGTCCCACAGCACTACAATACAGTGTAGTCAATACTGACAGGGATGGTTGACGGGGTCCCACAGCACTACAATACAGTGTAGTCAATACTGACAGGGTTGGTTGACGGGGTCCCACAGCACTACAATACAGTGTAGTCAATACTGACAGGGTTGGTTGACGGGGTCCCACAGCACTACAATACAGTGTAGTCAATACTGACAGGGTTGGTTGACGGGGTCCCACAGCACTACAATACAGTGTAGTCAATACTGACAGGGTTGGTTGACAGGGTCCCACAGCACTACAATACAGTGTAGTCAATACTGACAGGGTTGGTTGACGGGGTCCCACAGCACTACAATACAGTGTAGTCAATACTGACAGGGTTGGTTGACAGGGTCCCACAGCACTACAATACAGTGTAGTCAATACTGACAGGGTTGGTTGACGGGGTCCCACAGCACTACAATACAGTGTAGTCAATACTGACACTGTTGGTTTACAGGGTCCCACAGCACTACAATACAGTGTAGTCAATACTGACAGGGTTGGTTGACGGGGTCCCACAGCACTACAATACAGTGTAGTCAATACTGACACTGTTGGTTGACGGGGTCCCACAGCACTACAATACAGTGTAGTCAATACTGACAGGGTTGGTTGACGGGGTCCCATAGCACTACAATACAGTGTAGTCAATACTGACAGGGTTGGTTGACGGGGTCCCGCAGCACTACAATACAGTGTAGTCAATACTGACACTGTTGGTTGACGGGGTCCCACAGCACTACAATACAGTGTAGTCAATACTGACAGGGTTGGTTTACAGGGTCCCACAGCACTACAATACAGTGTAGTCAATACTGACAGGGTTGGTTGACGGGGTCCCACAGCACTACAATACAGTGTAGTCAATACTGACACTGTTGGTTGACGGGGTCCCACAGCACTACAATACAGTGTAGTCAATACTGACAGGGTTGGTTGACGGGGTCCCACAGCACTACAATACAGTGTAGTCAATACTGACAGGGTTGGTTGACAGGGTCCCACAGCACTACAATACAGTGTAGTCAATACTGACAGGGTTGGTTGACGGGGTCCCACAGCACTACAATACAGTGTAGTCAATACTGACAGGGTTGGTTGACGGGGTCCCACAGCACTACAATACAGTGTAGTCAATACTGACAGGATTGGTTGACGGGGTCCCACAGCACTACAATACAGTGTAGTCAATACTGACAGGGTTGGTTGACGGGGTCCCACAGCACTACAATACAGTGTAGTCAATACTGACAGGGTTGGTTGACGGGGTCCCACAGCACTACAATACAGTGTAGTCAATACTGACAGGGTTGGTTGACGGGGTCCCACAGCACTACAATACAGTGTAGTCAATACTGACAGGGTTGGTTGACAGGGTCCCACAGCACTACAATACAGTGTAGTCAATACTGACAGGGTTGGTTGACAGGGTCCCACAGCACTACAATACAGTGTAGTCAATACTGACAGGGTTGGTTGACGGGGTCCCACAGCACTACAATACAGTGTAGTCAATACTGACAGGGTTGGTTGACGGGGTCCCACAGCACTACAATACAGTGTAGTCAATACTGACAGGGTTGGTTGACAGGGTCCCACAGCACTACAATACAGTGTAGTCAATACTGACAGGGTTGGTTGACGGGGTCCCACAGCACTACAATACAGTGTAGTCAATACTGACAGGGTTGGTTGACGGGGTCCCACAGCACTACAATACAGTGTAGTCAATACTGACAGGGTTGGTTGACAGGGTCCCACAGCACTACAATACAGTGTAGTCAATACTGACAGGGTTGGTTGACGGGGTCCCACAGCACTACAATACAGTGTAGTCAATACTGACAGGGTTGGTTGACAGGGTCCCACAGCACTACAATACAGTGTAGTCAATACTGACAGGGTTGGTTTACAGGGTCCCACAGCACTACAATACAGTGTAGTCAATACTGACAGGGTTGGTTGACGGGGTCCCACAGCACTACAATACAGTGTAGTCAATACTGACAGGATTGGTTGATAAGGTCCCACACCATAACAGAGGTCAGGTTATACTGACAGGGTTGGGGTCGTAGTTCTGGTCGAGCAAGGCGTAGTGGCCGCCGAAGATGGACTGCCTGGCCACGACGGCCACGCCCCCCCGTGCGGACGCCCCCAGCTTGTCCAGCCACAGGAAGGTGCCGGCGAAGCGGTTGCTCAGGCCAGGGGCTCCGCCACCGTAGGCTGACCCTGTCTCAGCTGCGGCAAAATGTTAAATTAACTCTTCAATGCGCGTCAAGAGTGATTAGTTCCCACAGGAATGTAAATGCGCGTCAAGAGTGATTAGTTCCCACAGGAATGTAAATGCGCGTCAAGAGTGATTAGTTCCCACAGGAATGTAAATGCGCGTCAAGAGTGATTAGTTCCTAGAGGAATCTAAATTAACATCTACGATACAATCTACATCTTCGTTTTGTAGAGCGAGCTTTACTGTCCATTTCCCCTAAAAAAAACACGCAAATATTCAATAACCCTGGCTGAGACAGCCAAAACAAAACAATTAAGTTAATTAAGTGAGATAAATTCCAGAGAGGGGGATACTAAATTCCAGAGAGGGGGATACTAAATTCCAGAGAGGGGGATACTAAATTCCAGAGAGGGGGATACTAAATTCCAGAGAGGGGGATACTAAATTCCAGAGAGGGGGATACTAAATTCCAGAGAGGGGGATACTAAATTCCAGAGAGGGGGATACTAATTTCCAGAGAGGGGGATACTAATTTCCAGAGAGGGGGATACTAATTTCCAGAGAGGGGGATACTAATTTCCAGAGAGGGGGATACTAATTTCCAGAGAGGGGGATACTAATTTCCAGAGAGGGGGATACTAATTTCCAGAGAGGGGGATACTAAATTCCAGAGAGGGGGATACTAAATTCCAGAGAGGGGGATACTAAATTCCAGAGAGGGGGATACTAAATTCCAGAGAGGGGGATACTAAATTCCAGAGAGGGGGATACTAAATTCCAGAGAGGGGGATACTAAATTCCAGAGAGGGGGTTACTAAATTCCAGAGAGGGGGTTACTAAATTCCAGAGAGGGGGTTACTAAATTCCAGAGAGGGGGTTACTAAATTCCAGAAAGGGGGTTACTAAATTCCAGAAAGGGGGTTACTAAATTCCAGAGAGGGGGTTACTAAATTCCAGAGAGGGGGTTACTAAATTCCAGAAAGGGGGTAACTAAATTCCAGAAAGGGGGTTACTAAATTCCAGAAAGGGGGTTACTAAATTCCAGAAAGGGGGTTACTAAATTCCAGAAAGGGGGTTACTAAATTCCAGAAAGGGGGTTACTAAATTCCAGAAAGGGGGTTACTAAATTCCAGAAAGGGGGTTACTAAATTCCAGAAAGGGGGTTACTAAATTCCAGAAAGGGGGTTACTAAATTCCAGAAAGGGGGTTACTAAATTCCAGAAAGGGGGTTACTAAATTCCAGAAAGGGGGTTACTAAATTCCAGAAAGGGGGTTACTAAATTCCAGAAAGGGGGTTACTAAATTCCAGAAAGGGGGTTACTAAATTCCAGAAAGGGGGTTACTAAATTCCAGAAAGGGGGTTACTAAATTCCAGAAAGGGGGTTACTAAATTCCAGAAAGGGGGTTACTAAATTCCAGAAAGGGGGTTACTAAATTCCAGAAAGGGGGTTACTAAATTCCAGAAAGGGGGTTACTAAATTCCAGAAAAGGGGTTACTAAATTCCAGAAAGGGGGTTACTAAATTCCAGAAAGGGGGTTACTAAATTCCAGAAAGGGGGTTACTAAATTCCAGAAAGGGGGTTACTAAATTCCAGAAAGGGGGTTACTAAATTCCAGAAAGGGGGTTACTAAATTCCAGAAAGGGGGTTACTAAATTCCAGAAAGGGGGTTACTAAATTCCAGAAAAGGGGTTACTAAATTCCAGAAAAGGGGTTACTAAATTCCAGAAAAGGGGTTACTAAATTCCAGAAAAGGGGTTACTAAATTCCAGAAAAGGGGTTACTAAATTCCAGAAAAGGGGTTACTAAATTCCAGAAAAGGGGTTACTAAATTCCAGAAAGGGGGTTACTATATTCCAGAAAAGGGGTTACTAAATTCCAGAAAAGGGGTTACTAAATTCCAGAAAAGGGGTTACTAAATCCCAGAAGGGGGTACTAAATCCCAGAAGGGAGTACTAAATCCCAGAAGGGAGTACTAAATCCCAGAAGGGAGTACTAAATTCCAGAAGGGAGTACTAAATTCCAGAAGGGATTACGAAATTCCAGAAGGGAGTACTAAATTCCAGAAGGGGGTACTAAATTCCAGAAGGGGGTACTAAATTCCAGAAGGGGGTACTAAATTCCAGAAGGGGGTACTAAATTCCAGAAGGGAGTACGAAATTCCAGAAGGGATTACTAAATTCCAGAAGGGAGTACTAAATTCCAGAAGGGAGTACTAAATTTCAGAAGGGATTTCGAAATTCCAGAAGGGATTTCGAAATTCCAGAAGGGATTTCGAAATTCCAGAAGGGATTTAGAAATTCCAGAAGGGAGTACTAAATTCCAGAAGGGAGTACTAAATTCCAGAGGGGAATCAATTCCCCGGCAGGATGCAGTACTCACTGATCCAGATGGGCGTGTTGGGGGAGCGCTGGTCCCTGACTTTCACCACGGCGTCCAGCTGCCGGGGGAACAGGTCCATCGTGGCGGGGGAGAGGAAGTCGGACACCGTCGCTGTGCGCCCGCACACGTAGTACCTGCCGAGGTGGATGCGTGCGCGTGTGTGTGTATTCGAGTGCGTATGTGAAGGTGTGTAAGTGTGAAGAGTATGTGAGTGCGTATGTGTAAATGTGCATGTGTGTGTTATAAGTGTGTGAGTGGATGTATGAGTGTGTGAGAGCATGTGTGTAGGTTGTTCATGAATGGATAAATATCTCACAAAGGTATCAGTATTACCTGGAGTTGCTCAAGAGTTACAGTGGACCCTCGAGCGTCACGGCACCATTGTAACCAAACCTCAACTTATGCAGATGGAAATTACCCCTTCGTTTTGCAGCTAATACGGTACTTTATTCTAGATGCGAATAACTAGCATTTATTGTTGCCCGAATGAGTCGAGGTTCGTAAAGCATAACTTGCACGTCAATTGCGCTTTAAAATTCTATTCGTACTTGAGCTTAATGTACCCTAGTTATTCATGAATCAGCCAAAGACCGCACTGTACTGAACAGAAGACCCTCATCTGGGCACCTGCGTCAACAAAAGGTTAGGAAGCTAAAAAACCTATGCAATTATAGCTCAATTTCCCGAAAGGATGTAGCGATAAATCAATTAGGGGTTTTTACCCCACTTAGGTAATTTCAAACACGTTGGAAGTTGACATTCGGTTTCACGCAACCAAGTCTCAATCTGTGGCACGAATATTCAGACATTCTACGTTGTCGTAGTGGCACAGCTGACAGCAAAAATACAAATGGCAGCTTGGCTACCTTGCGTGCTGTTTTTCTAGCCAAAATTTCTTAGATTGAAACCTAAAATTTAAAGGAAATTTGCCAAAAAATACACGTCGATTAGCCAAGTAGACAGGCAAGTTTTCACTGTAGGCTGTACTGCTCCAGTAACAAAAAATATTTAAAAATCTGCGCCCAGATGGTGCGCGGTACTCACTGGTGCCAGGAGATGGCGTCGACCAGCTGTGGGTCCTCCAGGAGAAAGTCGTCCAGGAACGTCACCGAGTCTGACCCCAGCGTGGAGTCGGCGTGGGGTCCGCCTGGCACTATGGAGGATTGTCCTCGTCGGTCATCGTCGCAGTTCTCTGATCAGAAGAATATTTTAATGGCAACTTGAGAGAAAGAAAACCCGTTTATTTAAAAAAAATCATATATGAAATGAATTGCAACACATTGAATTTTAAACATTTCGAAATATAAAGGTCCGTAATTGATAGACAAACCACACGATGCGTACTAATGAGCTTATCGTTTCTATCATAATATCAACTTTGATACCTGTATTATGCACGTGAGAAATTAGTTAACCCAGTAACGGCCAAATTGTTTTGCTTTAGAACAAAAATATTACGGAAATTTACTTCAAATTATAATTCATTACATTGAGTACGAAGTGAAATTTTCATCAAAGTATTTAGAACACAAAAACGATGCGAGTGATTTCTTTATGTCCTTCAGAAAACCTTTTGGTCGATTAGGGGTTGAAAAAACTTTGCATCAAATAGATATCTAAGACTGAATTTTAAGAATCATGCGTGCTGAATTTTAAATTATTCTCCGCCACACATTCTCAAGAAACAACTACCAATGATGTAATATAAGCAGTGCAGCTTTCTTTCAGATGCATACCTGCACTGGGCCCATCGCCTCCATAGCCCACCGTCGATAACTAGGTAATAGGTATTTAAATCAAGACAAAATCTTAATTATCAACTCAGCATCACTGCATCCTTAGCTGTACCACTTTTCTGAGGTATCTCCCTACAATGTAAGAAATTTCATCAGTTTGGCATCTGTGTCATGCTACTACTTTTTACTTCATATTTAAACTGCGTGAATAAATTTAATTGGAGTACATAACAATAAGATTTGAAAAACGTTGATAGTGATTAAAAGGATGTGTCCATGTGAAGTGAAAATATGATTGAAGAAGAGTAAGATCTTTCTCGCAGGTGAAAAATGGCCGCGCCTTGAACTTCGCGTGGAATGACGAAATATGAGTTTGGGTCTAGTTGTTGGCTAACTATGTTCAAGTTTCGTAGACGAGTGATAGTCGCATGCTCACCTCTCACTGAGGAGTCCAACCAAGATACTCACCCCACAATGAAGCATGGAATTGGGGTCTCGTCACGTCGGGCCCCACCAACGTGACGACTCCAGGACTGCTGGACCCCGCAGTATCCAGGATACCCCGGAGACGCTGCACGTCCCACGCCATTTGGGTCCCGTTGATGCTGAACGGGAACTTGTGGGCGTAGTTGTTTGGTTCTGCACGCACGGAGATGAACCAGTGAACACTTCACGTAAACGTGGTTCTTAAGTCCGAGCGCATATCAATTGATGGATATAAACAAGTGAACACTATAAGCAAATATTAACGAAGTGGTTCAAAAGCGCTCACATTTTAAATGACGGCGACGAAAAAGTGTACATTTACAACAGATATTAGCTAGAGGCATACTAACTTTCCTCATCAGGTTCAGAGCTGAAAATCCATCGCAATTGCAAACACAAACTCAATTGTAAAATCTAGCGACCAATAAAATTAGTGCTGAGTTGCTTCAAAGTTAGTCTGACCATTGCCGAGCTGCCAGACGACACGAGCGCCAGCGCGCGCTGCGGCGGCGGCGACGAGAAGCTTCGCGTTGGTGGGGTCCCAGCCGTTGTTGGCGTCCCTCGTGAACTGGTTCACGTCGAACAGCAGCGTCCAGTTGAGGGCCTCACACAGCTCCAGCAGGCTTTGGAAATCGTCGTCTGTTGGAAGCGTTTGGAATGTCGGACCAAGTGAGTACCACTTTTTCAACAGGGATGATATTATTCACAAAGAATGTCGAATCTATTGCTGTGTGCCTTGGGGTAAATTGTTTAAAATTGAATGGCAGCAGGCTTTCGAAATCACCGTCTGTTGGAAGTATTTGCAGTGTCGGAGCAAGTGAGTATCGCCTTTCGTAAAAGATGATATTCGTATGACTTTCGAAATCACCGTCTGTCGGCAGAGGTTGGAAGGTGGGAGCAAGTGAGTATCACACTTTCATAATAAGACGATATTATTCGGAAAGAATGTCGAATGGCAGCAGGCTTTGACTTTGGAAGCGTTTGGAACGTGTGAGCAAGCGAGTTTCGCTCTTTCACAAATTATGATATTTCTAAAGAATGGGGAATGGTTGTTGAAAAGGATTTCGCGTTGTATATCGAATTTGCTTGGATTAGAATAGCATTTCTATGAAAGATGCAGTTTTTTCCAAGAATATTTCACTTTATATGAAATGTTCGCTGTACTATGAAGAACACTCAACGCCATCCATGAAATTAAGATATCAATAAACAGAGCTTCTTATAATCAATCTTATTATGAATTATTATTGCACTCACATTTACTATATATGATCATAATTATTGTGAATTTCCAATAAATCTAATTTTTTTATTGCTGAATAAATGTAAAATTATCTATACAGATATTGCAAATGACTAATATACTCCTATGAATAAACAGGTTTTACTCCTACAAATAAACCTACACCCCTCATTACCACCTTTTAATAAACGGTAATTATTACCCAGGTTTTGCGTCCCTAATTTTATCTTACTCGTGAGCGTGAAGTTATGAAATGGATGAGATGTCCACTCTGACGGTGCTGCGAGACGAGGGTCGAAGTGGCTGAGGTAGTGGTCCCAAGCTCTGCTCGACATTTTGGGGTGTCGGTCACCTGCCATGGGGAGACTTCTGGAGTTCCTGCTCAAATCAGGGCTCTCCCCTTCTACTTTGCCGAGCTCTACACGGAGAGGCTCCCGTGGCAGCTTCTGAAATTTAGGATGAACAATCGGAGGTCTGATGGCGTTCGAGCTCCAGTCAGTTTTTTTGGAGGGCAGCAACTTCGGGTGCGTTTTGACGCGATTCTCTTCAATTGGGATCGGAGCTTTTTTCACGAAAGCTTCTGATTTGGTTTCTGTGGCATCCCGCTGCCAAGGACCGCGTTTGTTGGTTTTTGAGGACCGCGGTTGCCACGGGATGTGGTTGTCGCCTGATGGAAACGGAGATCGCCACGTGCCCTTGTTCGTCGGGCTCGTCTTCGGGACCGTTTCCGTCGAGGCACGACGGTCGTCATTGGGGTCGAAAAACAAGAAATTTGCTGATGATCCTCCGAGGCGAAAGATGGCGTTTTTCAGCGGTTGCATCAGTCGCCGCAGTTTTGTGGACCTTTAAAAAAATAAGCACTTAACACGTTGATTGCTTGGTTTGTTGACCCACCGGTGGACACTGCATGTGACTTCATAATTCACCAATATTCTCTCCTTGCAGAAGCGATCACTTTTCAAAATTTTCCTTAATATTATTACTGCGCATCAGATATAAATGGCAACTGATTATACGAATATTCATTCACTCTAAGCAATTTTCAGCGCTATCGACTATTTCAATTGCGAATTGAATGGCAATTTAAACAATCTGAGTAGGACATTTCAAATAATTTTAGTTATTAGGAAAACTTTCACTGCGTAAAAATCATATTTTAATTGTCATTGAAAATATCAGGTTCTGGTCAGGAGGCTTTAACTCACAACTTTAGAAATCTAATAGCATTTTGAGGTCTCATATGTTTTCCTATACGTGGAAATAAAAGTAAATAATTCATTAAATCATTGATCATTGGAAAAACACATTAACCATTACACAATACAACATATCATGACCCTGCTCGTATACGACCATAATCTAAGCTTTGAATTAAAAATTCGCGCCCCGCTATGAACGTACGTATAAGTTCTTCGATGCGTTTCTTCCGAGTTGGCTATGAATTTCCCGTTTAAAGCTGAAATTATGGTCGTGAAAGCAGGATATATTTTATATATATATATATATGGTTTGTTATATTATTATATATACATATATATATATATCTCCACAGCTTGGTTCATTTTTCCTGAAGGGATCACACGAGTAAAATGAAGGATATCTTATATTAGTTCTCACTTGGTGTCGAACTTTTCGCCAGGTTTTTGAGCCAGCTGCGATTCTAATGCGAAGGACAAAAACTCATCCGGAACCGTGTTGATCACTTGTTCACCGTCGATTTTCAGCACCACTGGTTGAAAAATAAGACGATTACACGGATGTTTTTTCTAGAAAAGAGAGACTTTGTTAAGAAATAGCTCAGAAAAAAGAGGCTGCTAAACTTTTTATTCCGATGCTTCATTAAATGCATGCCGAAAGAATTGCTCGTTTGTTTTAAGTAAGTGTCAAATTGAATAGAAAAGGTTATGAAGTTCTACAATTTGTATTTAAATAAACCCAAACAAACTGTTGGACACCCTTACAATTGAATTAGCCCAAGGGTACAAAATGGAAACAGAGATTCAGAATAGTATCTGAAATAAAAAATTTATTTTGGCAAATATCGTCGAAATTTAACTGAACCCCATTCATAGTAAAATTCAAACTCACCCGGTTTTCAGGAAAGAATTAAATGAACCTCTAAGTACAACCTTCAAGCACCTAACCATTTGAATTCTACATTTTTGTAATCGTATTACGATTGTTATAACCACCCACAATCGACTGGCACTGGCATCAAGAGATATCGACATCACAGCGAGGAAGGAGCTGCCTTTCGGCAGTGAACTTCATGGAAAAGATTAGGGAAAAATAAAACAAAATCACAATATTTTAAAGGCTCTTTTCGAAACTCTAGAGACTTTGAAGGGTTAATGGCTTCTAGAGAGGTGACTGCTCACCTTACGATGATTCTAACTTTAGACCCTCTAATCTGGTAAATGCAGCTCATCTAGTTTGCTTTATAAGAGTCATTTTCATGTTAATTAATAACCTAACATATTTCGAGTTTTTGATCGGAAATCCATTAGGTTATAATAGATTGTAAACATCAAATCCGTCTGGGAAATAAAGATTTCATCTTTCTTGCAATCTTTCCGTCGCTTTCGCCCTCAAACACGCTGTACTTGAAAACCATTCCCGTCTCACGCAATTGACATACTTTTGGGCCTGCGTACACTCTTCACTGACTCACCTTTACCCTCTTGGCGGCTCTGCCAAGGCAGCTGCAGCACGGCAAGGGAGGCAGACAAGAGGCGCAGTAGTCTTTGTCCTCCGTGGGAGAACCTGGGCATTTGCTGCTCACTCTCACCATCACTTAAAGTCTTTGGTACGCCGCTATGAACTTCAGAATCTTCGTTCATTTGTCCACCATGACGAACCCTCGATAAAAGTCCCATGCTTCTCTGATTCTGAGCTTCCTCTCCATCTCCGTTCGACTGAAGTCCTATGCTTCTCTGATTTTGAGCTTTCTCTCCGTTTATGTCGGGCAGTATATCGGCAAAGTCATTTTCCTCAGAAGACACGTCAGTTTGACGGCTGCGGTCTTCGTCGTACCCGAAGTCAGTAATCGCATCGCCTGCGTCAAATCCAATGTAATCAGATAAATTTTTGAGCATGAGGCGCAATTTATCTGCAATGGAATTCGCAGATCTAATTTCTGAAGGACTTTTTCCACGTACTTCAGTTTGGAAGTCGTCATCAGTAGAGTGATGAACAAGTTTCACAGAAGGTAATAAGTTTGCTACATTTTGGGAGGCAATTTCGTTCTCACGAATCCTATTTTCGTCGTTATTTGCCATTTCTTCACGACCGACATCTTCAGCATCAACAGTATCAAGGTTATCCATGTAATTTCCTCCTCTACTGCCGACGTCGTCTGCAACAGACGTTTCTTGGCTGTTCACACCCATTTCTTCAGCGTACATTGCATCTCGTCTCTCCTGAGTGTAAGACTGCAGGAGAGCCTCAACCCTCGAGGTCGACTTCAGACTTTCTTCTAGGCTTTGCCCGAGAACGTCCATAATCAGACGAAGGTTGGTCTCGCAATTCTCGACAGCTATGCAGTCATTCAAAAAAACACCAGCGGCATCTCTAACTTTTCCACTCCATTGGGCTGTCCAACGGGACATGGCGGCAATAATATCATCTAAAACGGTCTGACGACGATACTGCTCACGTCTTGCCGCTATGTCCGTTTCGACGATTTGAACTGGTAAGTCATCGCAGGCTTCCGAAAGCACCCCAAGCACGTTGAGCAACGACGGCCAAAAGTTCGAATCAGAGTTCAGTAATCGAACATTGATATCGTCGTAAGGAATGTCTAAATTTTCATTAATTATTTCATTCTCATCGATCATGCGGTCCAAAAATTCTTCATCATTGTCGTCAGTGGGTTTGTGATTAACGACAGTTGCCATGAAGTGTTTGATCATATATTCTGACACCACTGCCGCCTCTTCTATCCTTTTGTTGCAATGATCGAGTGTTGCTCCAAATTCGGCAAGGAATTGTCGAGTGGAATCAGACGACTGGTCTTCCTCCGAGAGCCTGTCTTGGAACTCAACGGATCTTTTCAAAAGCTCTTCCCACGAGAACGTATCATCCTCTCCGAAACCGGGACCTCCTCCGTTATTCCCAGAATATTCCACGTTTGCGGACGCACACTGAACGCTCCATAGTAGCACCAGATGTGCGAGCACGCACGAAAGTCTTTTGTACTTAGGATTCATTTTACTTTCACAAAGTCAATATCTTTATGTATCACGTGTTACCAGGAAATGCTCACTAACACAGCGTACCGACGGACTCTAGTCACCACTGGCGTATCCAGCCGTGATCTGTGCAATATATTATCGGTCCTCGAGCAATCGTCAGAAGTACCTCTCAAATAAAGGCCACTATATCAATGCCCGTGAAGTGGTCTGATCATCTACAGGGCAAACGAGATATCAAAAACACCTGTGTCCGCTGCAACGAATGCTTCATTGTATTATCGAGTATATCTTTGAACTTACAGTAGCTGGGTCAAGCGCATTGCTGCTCGAGCGTCATGTTTCCTACTGATTCTCCAAGTCAAATGCCCCCAGATTTAATGGTTGATTATGCGTTAGTTCTAGCCTCGATACCCTCAGATAAGGAACGAGATGTAACGAGATAGCCATAGCGATAGAACTAACCTTAAACTCAATATCCTGAATAAGATACTTATATGTTATAATGTGTGAATATCTATGCAAAGAAATAAATAACTTATGGGGCAGAAAATAACTCCATTACTTGTCATGTAGACAAATTAAATTACTTATTCACAAGCTATAGCAAGAGAAGTTTTTTCTGAGCCGAAAATATTATTGAAAATGAAAATCTGAAACTACAGTAGCGGTCGTAATACGACGAATGGAAGCATCACCGACATAAATCAATATATAACTTGAAATTAATGAATGAATCGCAATTAAATTGTCGCCAAATAAAGATTAGGTCATGATACATAAATCAAATACAAAGTAACGATATTTTACGCAATGGCTTCTGAAAATATTTAAGATGAACAGAAACGAACGAATTCAGACCTGGACAGAAGTTGAGGGACGATGCCATAAATTTGCCTGATTCGTTTTGAAACAATAGAGCATTTCAAAATTAAAGACGGCATTCATACATAAGATTAGATGTTAGTTTACGCCTTTCTGACCGTAACAAATGCGTTTCACAAAGAGGGAGGAAGGAAGGCACCATTTATCATGGAATTAAGGGAACGCAGAATCTTTGCACAAGGTGCACAGAAACAGTAAATGGAGAAAGAAGTTCTGAAAAGGTGAAAGTTCACGAAAGTAGCAAGCACTGAAAAATAGGACATTAGTTAACCGAAAATGTATGGTCCGTAACTAAACACAATCCTAGTTCTATTTCAATAAAAGGAAGGCCTACCTAACCTTTAGCTCGAGACCTCACATATATGGCCTCTGGGAGCGCTAGTTCCCATAGATACAAAAGGTATATTCCCCAATGGGTATTCTCATACCATGGGAACTAGTTTCAAGCAATATAGTGACTCAATGACAACTCTCAAGAAAAGAAGTCAACTTCAGAAATTGCTATTCCTGTCGTACGTCTACAAGTGTCGTTCATCGCGTAATAAGCAGGTATAACACATAAAACAGATGCAAGACTAAAATTAGGTACGCCTCCAAAAACATCTCAAAGGGAAGACCGCATATAGTTGTTAAAATATCTACAAAGAACCGTTTTGAAACTGCTCCATCAATTTCCCGTAAATTTAGTGAAGTCTGGAGTTAGAGAAGTCTGGAGAACATGTTGTTTGGAATGACGCACAATTGAATGAAATTCATTTCAGTGACAAATCCAAATTTAACCTGTTCGTTTCTGACTTATTTACCTACGTTGCAGAACAGGTAAAAGACTGTCTCCTCAATGTGTAAAAAAAAACAGTCAAGGTTGGTGGTGGCTGTGTGATGGTGTGGGGAAGGATTTTATCTGCAGGTGTTGGTGCCATCATCCGTATTCATGGCAAAATAAATGCCGAGATTTACAAACGGCTTCTTCAGCATTATCTTTTACCAAATTTACGCTTAGCCCTCGTGAATTGCCCCATTTTCTTGCACTACAATGTACGTACGTTACCGCAAGGCTAGAAAGATTATGGACTTGTTTTTTTGAAGAAAAAATAATTGCCTTGATGAATTGGCCAGACATGAGCCCCGACCTGAACCCTATAGAAAATGTATTAAAGATTATTGAAGTGAGGGCTCAGGACAGAAACTCACATAATCAAAATTAGATTAGCTGTTAGTTTAAACCTCCCTAACCGCAACAGTGGCGATCCAAAGAGAGGAAGGAGGAAGATACCATTTAGTGTGCAGTTCAGGAGACGCGATATCTATGCAAAAGGTGCAACGAAACAGTAAATTGAGAAAAAAGTTAAAAGATAAAAAAAAGGGCAGTAGTTGCACAAAAACAGGATAGCAGCGAACCGAAAAATAAGAGTCCATAACAAACCGAATACATTTCCCTTCAATTTAAAGAAGGCCTACTCAACTTTCACCGCGGGACCTCGCATTTTACCCCCTTGGAGCGCTAATTCCCATAAATACAGCAGTTGCATCCCCTTGAGGGAACTCATAAAATCAAGATCATTTATGGAATTGACTGAAAAAATTATGATAGGGGATAACTATCGATTTTTGCCAGAAATTAATTCGGTAATGTGGTCGACGATGCAGGAAAGTCACTGAAAATAAGGGGGTGTTAACAAAATATTAAATTCTGTTGCTGTTTTGGGTTAATGTTACTGAGATGCAACAAATCGAATTTCGAAATTTTTTTGCCTAAAACATATCAATTACATCGAAATGAACAACTTTTATTTCATGGACTTTTTGGGGAAAATGAGTATTTACTGAGTTATAGCGGTATGTTAATTTACGTCTTTGATGACAAATGCGCTCGAAAAAACAGCTGCTCATCGATTTTCGAATCTTTGTTGCTGGAATCATGGTAATAACATCGAAATAAACAACTTTTCTTCTATGCACTTTTTTCCTCAAATAAGTATTTAACGAGGAATAGCGGTAGGTTTGGTTTCGTCTTTGATGACGAGCGCGCTGGAAGCGAGACGGCATTGCAGTGTTGCCGTCCGACGCGCTCCTTGAATTACTTCCCGCTTCAACCACTGGAGTTGCGGTCAGTAATTTACCACTATTGCTCGTTAAATACTTATTTGCCCCAAAACGTGCATAGATGAAAAGTTGTTTATTTCGATGTTATTACCATGATATACAGGCAAAAAATTTTTGAAATTTGATTAGTTGCATCTCGGTAACATTAACCCTGTTTTGTACACAATCGCATTTTCATGCATCGATCCTTGACTTTTAACGAGATCTAAATTCTCCCATTTCTGCTCATCTAAAATCATTGGAAAACTATTATGTAACATCGCGTAACTTCGCATACGGTTCATGCATTATGACTTTCATTCGGAGAAAATTTGATTACGATTCGTTCATTTTTCCCTAGTAATATACTAATTTATGTCTAAGTTTTTTCCTTTCCTTATATTATAGTCGCTACTGTATAAAACTTTTATTCCTAGATACTGCTAGTCAGCGATAAATTAATTCTACTACTTTTTATGTAAAATAGCATTTTGGAAACCTTAACATCCAATTCGACAAAACTTTAAAACATCTCTTCGGGAGGCGACATAATGAATAAATTATATATTAGTGACAAATTATGCACTTCCGTCGCAAGCATGCATTTAAAATTCTACACGTAAATTGTGACTAATTGAAACTTTTTTATTTATCTCCTTTAATAATTCTTATATATACACTATAAAATAAGCAACATACTTGATCAGCATAAATAAAAACGAAGTTACTTAATACAAATACTCAACCTATAGCTAACTCTGCCAATATTTCAACAGTTCGTTCATTTTACACGTTACGTAAGACCATTCTAATCCTCAATAACCAACAAACCATTAACGGTATTTAAAAACGCATTCAATCTCAGAAGCCGCAATGCACATCACTCTGCCATGATATACATATATGCTAAGAGCAAGATCCACCATACGTCACTTACACAGCGCAGTTGCTTGGTTACTGATGCAAGAGCGGGCCGGGGAATGAAGCCACGGTATACGAAGCCTCAATTCGCTGCGGGTTCCCTGATGTAGAGCTGCCACTACCCTAGATCTGGCCGAGTTAGAGCAAGTTGCATGCATTGCTGCGGAAGTGCTGCGACTCGTGGACCTGTGCTTGTAGTTCAATGTCGAGTTCAATCGACACTGCGTCATTCGATAAAATAAGCTTTGTACGAATACGTAAACGGGAAAATTGACTCTGCGTCATCAGGTAAATTTAAAACATAGCTTTGTGTCAAAGTAAAACTGAATATCAGATCAGCGTCATGAAGGAAAGTTTTATCATTCCGCGCGCATTGATTAACTTTTACAGTCTGAGTATTTTTACTAATATTAGTGTTATTTCAACCACCGTCATTAGACTGCCACTGACATCAAATTGCCGCCAAAATCAGAATAAGAAAGTATTGAGTAGCGAACTTCAAGAGAGGAAGAGCCACTTAGTAGAAAAATTTAAAAAATTTACTCTGGTACAAATTCTGCTAAGAATAAAGAGGAGACCCATGTCCTCATGGTTTAAACAAGTTATCTACCGCAAGCGATACATCAATACATTGTTTCTTAAGGCCATTACAACGGATACATTTGATTATAGCTACTTGTGGGTCTGATTAATTTCAGCGACTTCTATGGCATCATATCATCAACGCTGTTTTAAGGTGTACAATTATGTTTAACGTATGATCGTTAAAAGGTTAAGACATACATGCAGCACAAGCATAAAAAAATTCGTTTCTACTCGTGATTTATTGAAAATACAGCGTTATAGTGCTCCCATCACTCATTTTAAGAAACTACAGAGAAAATTAAACACGTGGCAAGAGAGAATAAAAATCAAAGCAAAAACGTTCGCTCAGTAGCTGCAGGGCAACAAAACTAGAGTGATTGTTTGTTTGATTTGGGATCTACTTTTCACTGAACAATTTTAAGTGTACAATTTAAGCCTAATAAGAGCAGAATTATGGGGGAAAAATTTAATGTGCTTTCATCTTCACACGTGTCTGAGCTACGCGCTTTTTTACCATGGACAAAGAAAGCTATAGTATTAGCTAGAGATAGATCTCATGCTATAGTGTGGTATGCATCACGCTATAGTATTAGCTAGAGATAGATCTCATGCTATAGTGTGGTATGCATCACGCTATAGTACTAGCTAGAGATAGATCTCATGCTATAGTGTGGTATGCATCACGCTATAGTATTAGCTAGAGATAGATCTCATGCTATAGTGTGGTATGCATCACGCTATAGTATTAGCTAGAGATAGATCTCATGCTATAGTGTGGTATGCATCACGCTATAGTACTAGCTAGAGATAGATCTCATGCTATAGTGTGGTATGCATCACGCTATAGTATTAGCTAGAGATAGATCTCATGCTATAGTGTGGTATGCATCACGCTATAGTATTAGCTAGAGATAGATCTCATGCTATAGTGTGGTATGCATCACGCTATAGTATTAGCTAGAGATAGATCTCATGCTATAGTGTGGTATGCATCACGCTATAGTATTAGCTAGAGATAGATCTCATGCTATAGTGTGGTATGCATCACGCTATAGTATTAGCTAGAGATAGATCTCATGCTATAGTGTGGTATGCATCACGCTATAGTATTAGCTAGAGATAGATCTCATGCTATAGTGTGGTATGCATCACGCTATAGTATTAGCTAGAGATAGATCTCATGCTATAGTGTGGTATGCATCACGCTATAGTATTAGCTAGAGATAGATCTCATGCTATAGTGTGGTATGCATCACGCTATAGTATTAGCTAGAGATAGATCTCATGCTATAGTGTGGTATGCATCACGCTATAGTATTAGCTAGAGATAGATCTCATGCTATAGTGTGGTATGCATCACGCTATAGTATTAGCTAGAGATAGATCTCATGCTATAGTGTGGTATGCATCACGCTATAGTATTAGCTAGAGATAGATCTCATGCTATAGTGTGGTATGCATCACGCTATAGTATTAGCTAGAGATAGATCTCATGCTATAGTGTGGTATGCATCACGCTATAGTATTAGCTAGAGATAGATCTCATGCTATAGTGTGGTATGCATCACGCTATAGTATTAGCTAGAGATAGATCTCATGCTATAGTGTGGTATGCATCACGCTATAGTATTAGCTAGAGATAGATCTCATGCTATAGTGTGGTATGCATCACGCTATAGTATTAGCTAGAGATAGATCTCATGCTATAGTGTGGTATGCATCACGCTATAGTATTAGCTAGAGATAGATCTCATGCTATAGTGTGGTATGCATCACGCTATAGTATTAGCTAGAGATAGATCTCATGCTATAGTGTGGTATGCATCACGCTATAGTATTAGCTAGAGATAGATCTCATGCTATAGTGTGGTATGCATCACGCTATAGTATTAGCTAGAGATAGATCTCATGCTATAGTGTGGTATGCATCACGCTATAGTATTAGCTAGAGATAGATCTCATGCTATAGTGTGGTATGCATCACGCTATAGTATTAGCTAGAGATAGATCTCATGCTATAGTGTGGTATGCATCACGCTATAGTATTAGCTAGAGATAGATCTCATGCTATAGTGTGGTATGCATCACGCTATAGTATTAGCTAGAGATAGATCTCATGCTATAGTGTGGTATGCATCACGCTATAGTATTAGCTAGAGATAGATCTCATGCTATAGTGTGGTATGCATCACGCTATAGTATTAGCTAGAGATAGATCTCATGCTATAGTGTGGTATGCATCACGCTATAGTATTAGCTAGAGATAGATCTCATGCTATAGTGTGGTATGCATCACGCTATAGTATTAGCTAGAGATAGATCTCATGCTATAGTGTGGTATGCATCACGCTATAGTATTAGCTAGAGATAGATCTCATGCTATAGTGTGGTATGCATCACGCTATAGTATTAGCTAGAGATAGATCTCATGCTATAGTGTGGTATGCATCACGCTATAGTATTAGCTAGAGATAGATCTCATGCTATAGTGTGGTATGCATCACGCTATAGTATTAGCTAGAGATAGATCTCATGCTACAGTGTGGTATGCATCACGCTATAGTATTAGCTAGAGATAGATCTCATGCTATAGTGTGGTATGCATCACGCTATAGTATTAGCTAGAGATAGATCTCATGCTATAGTGTGGTATGCATCACGCTATAGTATTAGCTAGAGATAGATCTCATGCTATAGTGTGGTATGCATCACGCTATAGTATTAGCTAGAGATAGATCTCATGCTATAGTGTGGTATGCATCACGCTATAGTATTAGCTAGAGATAGATCTCATGCTATAGTGTGGTATGCATCACGCTATAGTATTAGCTAGAGATAGATCTCATGCTATAGTGTGGTATGCATCACGCTATAGTATTAGCTAGAGATAGATCTCATGCTATAGTGTGGTATGCATCACGCTATAGTATTAGCTAGAGATAGATCTCATGCTATAGTGTGGTATGCATCACGCTATAGTATTAGCTAGAGATAGATCTCATGCTATAGTGTGGTATGCATCACGCTATAGTATTAGCTAGAGATAGATCTCATGCTATAGTGTGGTATGCATCACGCTATAGTATTAGCTAGAGATAGATCTCATGCTATAGGGTGGTATGCATCACGCTATAGTATTAGCTAGAGGTAGATATCATGCTATAGTGTGGTATACATCACGCTATAGTACTAGCTAGAGATAGATCTCATGCTATAGTGTGGCATGCATCACGCTATAGTATTAGCTAGAGATAGATCTCATGCTATAGTGTGGTATGCATCACGCTATAGTATTAGCTAGAGATAGATCTCATGCTATAGTGTGGTATGCATCACGCTATAGTATTAGCTAGAGATAGATCTCATGCTATAGTGTGGTATGCATCACGCTATAGTATTAGCTAGAGATAGATCTCATGCTATAGTGTGGTATGCATCACGCTATAGTATTAGCTAGAGATAGATCTCATGCTATAGTGTGGTATGCATCACGCTATAGTATTAGCTAGAGATAGATCTCATGCTATAGGGTGGTATGCATCACGCTATAGTATTAGCTAGAGATAGATCGCATGCTATAGGGTGGTATGCATCACCCTATAGTATTAGCTAGAGATAGATCTCATGCTATAGTGTGGTATGCATCACGCTATAGTACTAGCTAGAGATAGATCTCATGCTATAGTGTGGTATGCATCACGCTATAGTACTAGCTAGAGATAGATCTCATGCTATAGTGTGGTAGACCTCACGCTATATACTAGCTAGAGGTAGATCTCATTCTATAGTGTGGTATACATCACGCTATAATATTAGCTTTAGATAGATCTCATGCTATAGTGTGGTATACATCACGCTATAGTACAAGCTAGAGGTATATCTCATGCTATAGTGTGGTAGACCTCACGCTATAGTACTAGCTAGAGGTAGATCTCATGCTTCAGTGTGGTAGACATCACGCTATAGTACTAGCTAGAGGTACATCTCATGCTATAGTGTGGTAGACCTCACTCTATAGTACTAGCTAGAGGTAGACCTCCTGCTATATAGCGCGGTAGATATCACGCTAGAGGTAGATCCCATGCTATAGCGTGGTAGACCTCAGGCTATGGTACTAGCTAGAGGTAGATATAATGCTATAGCGTGATATACCTCATGCTATAGTACAAACCAGAGGTAGATCTCATACCATAGTGCAACAGACCTCACACAATAGCAGCACGCCGTTCTCGACACTCGCGTACATGAGAAAGACGTAAGGAGGGTAGGGAGGGAACTCAGGGAAGGGGAACCCGAGATTAGCCAGAATATTTACGCAACGCAGATAGTCAAGTACTGAGACCTTTTCAGTCTAGACAGCCTCCTAATCTTAAATGCGAGATACAAAATGCAATGCATTGGGAAGGATTTTTATTGGACGTAGCGCAATAACTGCCCTACTTTTTGTCAATTTTAAGATAAGCGTCAATATAATTAGGGCCTTTATGTTAAGAAAATTTAGAAACCTCTGTGCTGGACTTTTGTGTCAACTTTTTAGGAATATACTGTCTCTCTTTCTTATCTTTTCTTGATGCGTAAAGTTGTGCAATAATTATTGCTGGACTCATTATAATGAGTCCAGCGTCAGCGACGCAATAAGCGGGAAGTGAAATCATCTTTTATAAATTTTTAAATACACCAGGATCGGTCGGAGCCACATGTGAAAGCCTCAAATTTCAAATTTAATCAATGAAGCAATTGATTTCAGAAATACAATATCGTATGGCAATACTTCAAAATTCCTAAATTCCTGAATTCCAAAAGTTAAATGAGTGTTTGACCCTATGGAAGCCTAAAAAGTTAGCGAGGCGAGTTTTCGTTATTGTTATTAGATAAATCATAACTGATAGACAAAAATTAATAAGATAGTAGTAGACTGATGAAAATTAACAAGATAGTGCCATAAAAATATTTTAAATACATCCGTTTATTTTTCACTGCCTTTTAAAATAAACGGATTTTTTTTTAATTCATGGCTACTATCTTGTTAATTGTCATGAGTCTGCTACTATCTTATTATTTTTTGTCTATCAGTTATGATTTATCTAATAATAATAACAAAAACTCGCCTCGGTCACTTTTAGGCTTCCATAGGGTCAAACACTCATTTAATTGTTGGAATCCAGGAATTTAGGAATTTTGAAGTATTGCCATACGATATTGTGCACTGCACTGCCGCTGACCATTGATCGTATAGCCGACGGCAGGCCAGACGCAGACAGTCGGTCTGGCTTTATCACCTGCATCCCTTCTTGACCGCGTCTCGCAAGGGCTAAGTACATACCGTATGTATATATATTTCCAATAAAATGAGCTTTCGTTTCAGTGTCCCGATGCCACGTGTGGCCTTGGTGTCGTCTGAACGTGGTTGACAAATCTAATCTGTTGAAATACATTTCACGTATTAACATTTTTGGAAACAAATAATTTTTTTTTAAATAGACGGTTTGACAGGAATGAGCAGTGGGTGGAAGGCATAGCGTTCACCATGGCGGTCGCAACAGACACTTTCATTCCATTTAAAATTTGACCGTATATATCAGCGCCTTCGAAAAGTTAAGGCCATTTTACATTGACGGTGTCTTTGCGCTCCACACCGTCGCTCCATCCATGTTCTGCACATTATTCTGACAGTATTGTAAGAGCAATACTGACGATTTCTGTCTCGGGGGAAGGAGCGTCGAATTGAGCGGCAATGTAAAAGCAAGCCGGTGTGCTCTGACGCTCAATCTTCTCGTGGGAGGATCTGTAGAAAGTTCACCGTCGCTCCACACCGTCGCTCCACACCGCTAGTGTAAAATGAGCTTTATCGGCTATCGAAAACAAATTTTTTATAAAATATTCCACCTCTCACCTAGGGTTAAATTAAATGTAAATTCTTTTTTCTTCACAGAAGTAATGAGAAAATGAGATACGAATAATTGTTGAAGACCATTTAAAAGTAAATTGCAATACATGGAGAAATAAACTACGGAACGTAATAAAAAAAGAAAAGAGCTTTAAAATTTCTCATCGGTATAGCTCATTCAAGTTGAAGGGCAAAATGCGTGTTGATTCGGTTGTTACATGAACGAAAGGGAATGAAATAGTGAAAATTCGATCAATGTGCTGTTGTTTATTTAATTCCGCCACTGTAATTTTTTTGCGACTATTATGAAACACAGTGAAAAGGAAGGCGAAAACATCTCGCTCAACGCCAACTTTTATAAAAATAAAGCATTAGAGTGTACATTGATATCACCCATTTTTGTTTATTTTACTTCCAACGCAGCGAATCGTCGTTAGATTATTATCTAGTTTTTTCTTCCAAGAATGTACTTCTCGGGAATGTGCACCATGGTTTTCGTCACTTTTCTTTTCCGAAATAATTACCACTTTGATTTTATGACATCAAAATTTAGTATCTCTTTTCGCTAGATTTATTCGTGTTTTTTTTAGTCACTTCTGTGTTGCATCTAGATAAAATAAACTAACGGTAAACTCAGTGAATGAGAGAAAGAAAGCTGAAAGGAAATGCATTTATCCCTCAGAGAAATACGAGTATGACTTTGCATTAAATTAAGAAGTTACAAGGGCTTACAGGTCACTGTGTCTTTTACGTGAGAGTCAGCAATCTTTCCCACAAGATATACTATACCTAATAATATTTCAGTTAAGCTTATCCATTTTTCTCTATATTGAAAATATCTTGTGCGTAAATCATATTCTAACAAGATATGTTCTAACAAGCTAATAATGTTCTTACAAGATAATGTTCTAACAAGAAAAACAAAACAATGTTTTGTTTTGTTCTAATGGAATATGACAGCATACGCGCGGCGGTGCGTATCCTAAATACCTTGAATGTCGGGGGGAAAACCGAGCTAAAGCGGCCCATAGACGATCAATTTTATTGTCAATATTATTGACAATAATGAATATTGACAATTTAATTGATCGTCTGTGGGCTTGACTGACGACCGTCAAATAATTGGCTTAGCGGGCAAAAAAAATTCATCAATATATTGAGTCAATAATATTAACAATTAAATTAATCGTCTATGGGCCGCTACACATATTAGTTTAACTACACATATTCCGATCACTGATGTTGTATCTGCAAGATTAGGTTCTAATGAGGCCGAGTACGTAAAGACTGTTCTCTGCGTGACTCAGGAGAGAGATATCAGTTATGCCCTGATTTAATTGTAGCCCGGAAAAAAGAGAACAAATTCAATCAGATAGAATCTTTCCCCCATAGCCTTCATTTATTTATTTATTTATTTATTTATTTTTGTAAGTGGGTTTTAATCATTCACTGCTGCACCTAGACCATATTCTAATGAACAGCGAATGCTATTCTTCATGTTGAACATGTCGGGTTTTGGGGTTTGCCGTTGAGTGGTTCAGTGGTTATTTTTGATTTGACGGCTAAGACAAAACTCGATTTTCTCTCGAAGCGCATGGGAAAATAGTGAGATGATAATGAAACACGTTTTTTGGATAACTCAGCTTAGTTTCCGGTGGTGGTGTTTATTTTGGGAAAAGGAAGCCAGGACACTGGCTTGTCAGGAAAACCGGCTTGTCTTGATCTTGATCTCGGAGAGCTTGCTGAGGTGGCAATCCGTGCCGGAGGACCAGGCTGGAGTTGGCGAAGGCCGGCACGCGATGGAGTTAAGCGTGGTGAGTGAGTTGAATTTGGGGAAGTGGAATTAAGTAACTTGGGATGATTGAGCGAGAGTCAATGACGTAGTTCAAGAATATCTAATGACTCCAAAAATAAGATGGGGGTGTGAATGAGCAAGCAAACTCAGGCTCATGTGAGCAGAATCAAGTGGCACATTAGCAGGGGGCACACTCAAGTTGAATTACTTGTCCAGATTAGTAATAGCAAGTTAGTCACTGATAATGTGAGAATGGCATTAAGCAATCATCATGGCGCTCAGGAAAACCAGAAGCCCAGGGAGATTTGATTTTGAAGGTTTTTTTTTGTGTAGGGCGAGGCTGTAGAGGTCGAGATGTTTGCGCAACCACGCCACAAGCAAGAGTAAGTGGACTAGGCGACGCGCTAGTATGTTGCCAGACGGGCTTCTTAAGAACTCGAAATGTAAATTGATTATTTGATCTCTCATGTATTTACACAAAAATTTTAATGATTACGAATTAGAAGTAGAAAATAATTAATAATAAATTAGAGTAATATTTTTAATGCTCCTAATTTATTTATTTAAGTATGAATAGCGAATTTCTAATTTTTACACTTATGTAGCGGTATGCTACATTACCCCCCAAGGCGCAGACCGAAAGGTCCACCCGCTGCAATCATCTGTAGCGGGAAGGAAGGCGAACTACGCGACCCTGCCGAGTTCGGCAATTGGCAAATGATACTGAGCGGGGAAGTTTCACCAAACGGGTCTGCAAGTTTAGATCAGCAAGAGTCCTAGGAACAAGAGTTACTGCAGCGGGCTCGTCTGGTCTCTCCAGACTTGTCGCTGTGACAGTAAGAGGACTAGAATTAGAGTCTACGATAGGCGTATGGATAGGGTTTGAGTGTACAGGCACATAGAAAGGATTACACTCAAGTTGACTAGGCAATAATGCAGCCAACTGAGGAAGCTGAGATGGTAGATATGATCGAGTCTCAGTGGGAAAGGAAATCTGCGGAGAAGATGATGAGTTATAAGTTACACTATGATCCGAAGTGTATGCGACTTTTAATCTGTCTATGCTCACAGGGTCGCTCGAGCCGAATCTTTCGAGGATGAAATATTTTTGCTTGCGTTTAAGTACTTTGAATGGGCCATCATAAGGGCGCGTGAGCGTAGGCTTTATAGCATCATTTCGGACATACACATGTGTGCAGTCTTGCAGGGCAGGATCTAGTCTGTCCTCAGTCTGAGGCATTCGTGGAGCCACATACTTAATCTGGCGCATGCAATCCTTCAGGGAGGTTACGTAAGCGGAACGGTCAGCGGATGAAAATTTAGGCAACGGTTTTGGGTCAACAATGTCGCCGGGGAGACGAAGTGTCTTCCCGTACAACATCTCCGCCGCTGTGCACTGCTGATCTTGCCGGAAGAGATTCCTAATGCTGAGCAATACTACTGGAAGTCTATCGGTCCAATCGTGACTGCAATTAAGGCAGCGCAAGGCAGACTTGAGGTCTCTGTGGACTCTCTCAATAAGTCCATTTGACTGCGGATGGTAAGCTGTCGTGGATGTGTTTGCACACCCTAAAGCGGTACTGAGCTCACTCCAAAATTTGGAGGTAAATTGTGATCCCCGGTCATGTGTGACTTGTACGGGAACCCCAAATCTGGCTATCCAGTTGGACATGAAGGCGCGAGCTACAGTCTCAGTTTGTGTATCAGGAAGAGGGACAGCCTCAACCCAACGCGTGAACCTATCGATGATGGTCAACAAATAAGAATAACCGCGCGATACAGGCAAGGGACCCACTAGGTCTAGGTGGACAGAGTCAAACTTTTGACCTGTGAATGCGCAACTCTGCAGCGCTGCACGATTATGTTTCACCACCTTACTACTCTGACACGCATGGCAAGTTTGCACAATTTGCTTGACCTCCTTACGCATCGCTGGCCAGACGTAACGATCAGAAATCAAACGCAATGTACGGTTAATACCAGGGTGACTGAGGGAATGGTAGTGGAGGACAGCTACTCTGCGGAGAGTCGCAGGAAGATACAAACGAGAAGGTCGCTCGGCATCACGATACACGCCGTCAACCAAGGTTAGTTTTGGAAGGGAGGGGTTAGAAGATTTGAGAAGGTCCTGAAGTTCAGGATCCTCCTTTTGAGCATTACAAATGTTGCCGAAGGTGATTTCACCACTGGTTTGGACAGAATTAATTCTGGAGAGGCAATCAGCTACGGTATTGTCTAGTCCCTTAATGTAACGGATGTCAGTTGAGAACTGACTTATAAAGGAGAGGTGTCGAGCTTCTCTAGGCGAATGCCGCTCAGAAGGCATCTTGATCGCCGAGGTCAGAGAGCTTGCTGAGGTGGCAATCCGTGCCGGAGGACCAGGCTGGAGTTGGCGAAGGCCGGCACGCGATGGAGTTAAGCGTGGTGAGTGAGTTGAATTTGGGGAAGTGGAATTAAGTAACTTGGGATGATTGAGCGAGAGTCAATGACGTAGTTCAAGAATATCTAATGACTCCAAAAATAAGATGGGGGTGTGAATGAGCAAGCAAACTCAGGCTCATGTGAGCAGAATCAAGTGGCACATTAGCAGGGGGCACACTCAAGTTGAATTACTTGTCCAGATTAGTAATAGCAAGTTAGTCACTGATAATGTGAGAATGGCATTAAGCAATCATCATGGCGCTCAGGAAAACCAGAAGCCCAGGGAGATTTGATTTTGAAGGTTTTTTTTTGTGTAGGGCGAGGCTGTAGAGGTCGAGATGTTTGCGCAACCACGCCACAAGCAAGAGTAAGTGGACTAGGCGACGCGCTAGTATGTTGCCAGACGGGCTTCTTAAGAACTCGAAATGTAAATTGATTATTTGATCTCTCATGTATTTACACAAAAATTTTAATGATTACGAATTAGAAGTAGAAAATAATTAATAATAAATTAGAGTAATATTTTTAATGCTCCTAATTTATTTATTTAAGTATGAATAGCGAATTTCTAATTTTTACACTTATGTAGCGGTATGCTACAAACACCTCTGATGATACACGATACGAGTTCACAATAATAGATCAAAGGAGGTAGATCTAAAAAATTTTCTTAGAGAGACATATTTGTGGCACAAAATCTCCTATCCTTTAAGCATTGCCAGTGCATTCAATTTTGTTGAGAGAAAGTTGTTTTGCATATTTATTGAAAATTGCTCCAGTAACACCCATCTGGAATACTGATGATATAAATTGACTGATCTTGAGGCGGTTTTATATTCCGCGAGTTTCTGAACAAACGTATTCAAACATATGCGAAATACATGAAAGTACGTTAACCTATATAATCGCTCTTACTTGTCCCTTGAATCATAAGGATATTGTGCTGATTTCCTACGCTTCTCGTCATCTTCATCTTTGATTGTGAGGATAAAAGAACAGCATTACGTAAGTCTCACGTGCGTGGTGTCAGCTAAGTTACTCATGAGCATCTCATGCCAAATAGGAGAATAGATAGAATTATTTGGAAGCAGAAATATAACTACTTTATACGTGTCTTATTATTCAGTTTAGGAGAGTATTGAAACAGTGAAATAAATTCTATTCTTACAAAGCAATAATAATTAAGCCTATAGAGAAACCCTATCACGAAGCTCTCTTTCTCTCTTTGAGAGTCAGTCAGTTTTCGAGTTTCCATCTGGAACAGAAATATATATAAACTCCGATTTCAACAAATATAACTATAAATGACATTCTCGTCTATAAAAAATCCTCAACACATACACTAAGTAAGGAATGCTCCTTAGGAATTTCCTAAGAAAGGAAATTTAAATGCAAATATTATTCTCGTTCATAAAAACTCCCCAACATGTACACTATAAGCAAGGAATGCTGCACTGAGTAGTAGTGACGTGAGCGCACCACAAAGGAACTAATACCCTTGGGGGAGGCTCTAAGTTACTACGTTATTTTCCACTCGAATGACGTTATATGATGCATGTACGGGATTACCATACTGCTACCAAGTCAAAAGACTACATAAAAGGTCTATGGAGAATAGGCTCTTGGACTCAAAGTAAAATCTGCATCTAATATTATGTTTTGAACTGAATCCCCCCCCTCAATCTTTGTTATTATTGTTGATCGGTAGGTAGAGAGTAGTAACGTAGATTTCACATTTCCATTTTTACGTTCGTACATGAAAATATCGGTGATGTAGGAGAATGATGCCCAAATTAATCAATCAATTTTTTTTTGTTATAGGTCAAGCACAATTTTCGAGCAGTTTCATGCTAGCGAGGAATCCATCAGGGGGGAAAAGTGATTGGCAATTGCAATGTATGGGTTATTCGAGACGACTGATTGATGATATAATTGTTCATGGATGACGACTTTCTCCGTTGAGTATAGGGATAAAATTAAAGTCACGATACCCCCACTCTACCCAGGTATCTGAAATGGGTACCAGTGTATTGACCGGAAGAAACCATCATGGCGTCCTGGTGTTAGTTAAAAGGCATTTGAAAAAACAATGAACAAGGTCATATGTATAAGGCTTGAATTGGAAATAAAGCATCCTGAGATACCGATGTTTGTTTGACGTTTTAGCGATATCAAGAAAGCATCTCAAACCGAGGCTTCCAGACACTAAAAAAACATACATACTAATTTTAACAAAGTTTATAAAAAATTTTTGGTTTCATTCTCAGTGAAATCTTTCGGTAAATCTTATAAAACGAAACACAGAGCTGTTATTGTTTAGTTTTCGTGGCACAGCGGTTAAAGGATCGGGCTCGTATGTTGGAGACGCGGGTTCGTATCCCGGCGCTGGCGCGGAGATTTTCCCCGTTGGGTATAAGGGAAAGCTCAAGCACAATACCCCACTTAACCCAGGTGTCGGAAATGGGTACCGGCTTTACGGGGGAACCGTCATGGTGTCCTATATATAGGGTTAGTTATAAGACATTTGAAAAACCAATGCTAAGATCATATGTATCAGGCTTGATTGGAAATAAAGCATCCCAAAGAAGCCGATGTTAACCTAACCTTTTAAACCTTTTCGTACGTCAGCCACGCTTCGTCAGTCTATGCATCATCAGCAGCAGGCTGTGTGGCACCTTCTTGGCTTTTTCGTGAGCTTAGCACTGTACTGTGAGCTTAGTGCCGTGGAGGGAGTATATATGGAGGGAGCATAGCCGTCTGTGAAGGGAACCAGTTTTTGAGATTTCTCCCATGTTTGTGGTAACCAATAGCCGTCTCGCAAGTGTGACGTCAGCACGGAAGCCAGTTACCTACTAACTACGCTAGGGTGCGTACATGCTCGCTGATTGCTCTTCCAGCTGTTGAGTTTATCGTAATCATTAATTTGGGATTCTAAGACTCCGAAAGATAATAAATTGTGTTTCCTCACTCGAGGACACTTAATAATATCAAAATTACTAGCAAAGATACATTAAGAGTTAAAAACTGTAAAGATTACAGGCCCTTGAATATAACAAATTAGAGAGCGACTTGCACGCGCACCTCATCCTTCGATTTGTGGAGCGGTACTAATCTTGCTTTGGCAAATGAACGAGTTGTAGAGGAGGCGAGGAGGAGCCAACTTCAGCCAAGCGTCTGTGGTTGGCTCACGTGGGGGCCTAGCCAATGCCCCTGTCTCCCAACTTTTGCAGCTAATTTGAACCCGATTGGAATCGGCTATGCTCCCTCCATATATCCTAGCTCCATGCTTAGTGCCTGATGAGCGTTAGCACTGTTTATTAGGTAGGAGGTCGCTTACCACCGTTCGGTGTAATAGCAGCTGAACCCGAAGTCCTCTTGAAGCACTCAAGAAATGAAGGAAAAATTAACTTCCCTATATATTTAAGTATAATGTGATAGTCAATTTATAAATCAAATTCCAGTGTTTCTTAGAGCCGTCTATGTTGTATAAATTGAGTATAAATTTTATCACCTTGGTTTGTAGTGAGTTTGTTTTTTCAGTAAAAGTGTGTAAAAACCTGGAAGCTTGTTCTTAAGATATAAAAGTTTAAAGATCATAGAAAAGTTTAGACCAAGGCTAGGGTAATGATGTTCTATACTGAATATTTTTTTTCATGCTATTAGTGATGCAACAGTATGTTAATTAACCATCTGGAGTGTTAATATATTAAAACCTAGTCTGCAATTATATTGCAATGTCTTACAAATTCCCAATGGGCTTTGCATATCATGATATGATACAATTAATTTTGTAGTTGAAATAGTGGTCCAAAAATAGAAATGTTTAACGCATGAAATGTACCATAAAGCAAAACAGACATGAAAATTGCCTCATTAAAATTTTATGAGAAATTCAAGGTTGAGCAAAAATGTTCATTTATACCAGTTACCTAAGGGTTGCTCTTGCATGCAGTTTTATAGGAGGAAATTTTTCTAGAAAAAATAATCAGAGCATAGATATTTTTGGTCAATGTTCTGCGTGATGCAATCAAAAGAAATAGGAATTTTATTCCAAAGAATCACTGAAGGAGCCCATTTAGGAATGTTTTACAAGAATGAGATTCTGCTCTCTGATGTATTATTTTTAAATTATTTGACTTTGAAATTGGCGGTAAATCTGAAGGAGATGACAGTTGTTGATTTTCCACTTTTTGATGCCTGAACCTAAATAATTGAATCAAAATAAACAAGTTTTCCTCTATTCTTTTTTCGTCTCAAATGAGTATTTTACAATTTATAGCGGTAAGTTTAGTTTCGTCATTGATGACGAATGCGCTCGAATAAACAGCTACTCATCGGTTTTTGAATTTTTGTTGCTTGAAACACTTTTAATAACATCGAAATAAACAACTTTTATTCTATACACTTTTTTCGTCAAATGAGTATTTAACGAGGTATAGCGGTAGGTTTGGTTTCGTCTTTCAAGACAGAGCGCTGGAAGCAAGAGGCCATTGCAGTATTGCCATACAACTCGATCAAAGAATTTCTTTCTGCTTCAAAGACTGGAGTTGCGGTAAGTCATTTACCGCTATAACTAATAAAATACTCATTTGAGACAAAAAGTGCATAGAAGAAAACTTGTTTATTTTGATCTAATTAACTATGCTAAGGCATCAAAATTTACAAAATCGACAACTATCATCTCCTTCAGATTTACCAAATTGGCTTTTGAGTGCCAAAGGAAGCGTGCGCGCCAACCAGAAGTTCATTAATAACGGAAGTTAACCTCCTATTACAAACGTAAGGAGGTTGGGTTGTGAGGGATAGCCACAGTTCTTCTAGTGAGAATTATAAATAAAAGTTGAAAGCAACCCATTAAGGTCATGTTAACAATTGTGTTTACATCTGCTCAATGATGGTGGCGGCCGTACTGGCCCTGGGTGGCGCCATCTAACTATGAGCTGACTGTAAAGGTGCCGACGTAATAATGACAATAAAAGAAAAACGTCAAAAGCACCAAATACGAGAAATAGTACGTTGACTTTTTTGTGTTATTAACTGATAACAATATTTCTTATTATTTTATAAACAATTTGGTCAATATTCAATATAATGTTGTCAATGAATTTCATAATTTCGTAGGTATAGATGGGTAATATAGTCGATTTTAAGACGTTTTACACGAATGACCATGTGTCCGGAAATGCTTAGTTTTCGAGTTATTTAAATTTGAAGTTATACGAACAGCGCTCCTGAATGGCCCTTTCAACGCAAAAACAGTCATTGTTTTAGCAATGAAAATGGAAGCTAACCCCTATTACAAACGTAAAGAGGTTGGGTCGTGAGGGTAGCAACAGTTCTTTTAGTGAAAATTAGAAATAAAGCTTTCTAGTGACGTTTGTTTACATTGACTCGAAGATGGCTGCCGCCATCTTCAGCCGGTTGGCGCCATGGCGGCAGCCACCTTGGCGTCGATGTAAACAAACGTCACTCGAAACCTTTATTTATAATTTTCACTAAAAGAACTGTGCCTACCCCTCACGACCCAACCTCTTTACGGTTGTAATAGGTGGTTAGCATCCGCTATTAATTAAATTACGCTAGCCCCGCGTGCTTCCATGGCGCGCACAAGCCAGCTTCAAAGTTGAATAATTCAAAAATAACGCATCGCCGGGCAGAATGTCATTCTTGTAAAACGTCTTATACTCGACTATATTACCCATCTATACCTACGAAATTATGAAATTCGTTGACAACATTATATTCAACATTGAACAACAATTTCTATCATTCTTTTATTTCCACAAAGTTTTCGCAAAAACTTTAACACCTCATGATTCAAACTTTGTCTTTCCCGACCCAACCTAGTCGTACTCTATGTTCCACATTTTGCGCGGGAAAGCGGTTTTACGTATAACTTCAAAGCTGAATAATTAAAAAATAACGCATCAGAGAGCAGAATGTCATTCATGTAAAACGTTTTTAAATGGGTTCTGTCAAGATGCAGCGAGGTCCTGTACAAATGTAGCCTAGTTATGTGTAAACGAGATTGCTAGCGGAGGTCTAGAGATAAAGAGAGGAAGAAAGATTTAAATAGATCTCAAATTCTTGTGTATAAAAGAAGTAAGAGCTGCTGCGACCAATTTTATGTCGCAGCTCAAACCTATAAATAAAATAATATTGTATTGCTCCCGCGTAACTAGGATACGCGGCCGCTTATAGGTCCATCATTTGAAAAAAATAGGGGGAAGCGTTTTTTGTGATTTCGAGAACTTCGCTCCCAAGTTTCGGCGACTTTTACGAATTGTACTTTTGTCATTCCATCTCCAAATAAAGATATACTTTGGATAAAGTCTCCTGATTATCTACAACTCTTGAAAGGAGTTTAATTTTAAGCTACGCATGGTATCAACGCCGGCGCTTACTAATGATCCAGCCAAGTACTGAGATTCATTTTGAAGTAATCTGCCTAGATAGGAAGGTTCTTCTACTATAAAAGCCGTAACCAACATCTCGGCTGCGACTGACGGCCCAAGGAGGTTCCCTGCAGTACGCTTTAAAAATTTCCTGTCGAACTCGCTGAAGGACTAAAATAGACACCCGTGAGAACTCGACAATATCCTTTAGTGATTCTTGTAAATAAAATTCTCATTTCCTTTGATTGCATCACGCTGAACATTGACCATATTTTTTTTTGCAGTTCTTTTTAGAATTTTTCAACCAGCTGTCAGAGATTAGTATATCTACTATCATTGTCAATCAAATTTTGGTGAAATTCGTTAACCTATTCCAAGCAACAGAACTAACTATAGTTTGTCCCAAAAATGGGTCAATATTGATTTCATGTTAACAACTTTCATAATTTCATTATAAAATTTAGGTAATTGGAAACATTTTAAAACGTTTTATTCTAATGACATTATGCTTGCAAATGCTCAGTTTTTGAGATATAGCATAAATAACGTTCAGGTAAGAATAGCATTAATGGTATTGTCGACATGGGTCTTCCGGCGTTTTGCGGATGCGGACCACGCCGAGTTTTTTGGTGGGAATCCTCGGCCTTGGTATGATTGAGTTAAGTTGAATTATTTTAAGTTTATTTAGGTTAGTTTAGGTTAATTTATTTAATTAACCTAACTTAATCTAACCTTACCTATTGTTATGTTAATACCATATTTTTGCTTATTTACGTGTCCGTTTGTTCAATTATATAAACAACATTCCCGTAACTTCAAAGTTATATACCTTGAAAACTAAGCATTTGCAAGCACAATATTATTTGTGTAAAACGTCTTCCATTTTACCATAAAACCCATATGTGGCAACAAAATAATTGAAATTGTTGACAACATTAAATTCAATATTGACCCAAAAATGGTCCTATTCAGCGGCGCATCTATATATAGTTGTTTGTATTCCGCCTGCTACACAAAAGCAGTGGCTACAATATAAAGACTGCATACAAAAAAGTGTTGCCTGGCATCCTATTTAGTTCCTCAGACAATTTTCAGCAAGTTGAACAATGAATTCAGTGTCTTACTAGACGTCAATATGGGTGGTGCGTGATTGCAGGGCTGGAGGGATAGCAGACTGCTCCTCTACCTGCTTTGCTATCATTTTTTGCTTGTTTTCCCAGTTATAAAATTTATTGACTTGTTGTTATTTATTGTTCTCTAATAATTATAATAATCTCCTCTAATTGTAATAAGACAAATAATTATATTTTACAAATCCTACATACTTTTGTAAGTAAAACACTTCTACACTTCTATTCAAGCTTTCAACTTGGGATTTGAACAATCAGTTTTATTCCAATTTAGCATTCCATCTGTGATCGTTAAAACATACATTTTTGGTCTATCAACATACCTATGGTTTTTACGTAGGTACTCAAGTCACATGTCAAAAATATAAATCCAATGCAAGTCTATACTTGAAAAAATAATTCAAATTGAAATTTATTCTTCTGCCATTTTTATATACGAGTTTAAATATACTAATAAATATGCTATTTTCATTTCCATATTTCTAATAATTAATTCCAACTTGATCCTGTTACGTGGAGAAACTATATATAGTCACAAGCTCATCTCTTCCATTGATCCAGATGCGTATTTATAGCCTGTAAAAGTGACTATCATGAACAGCGGCAGCTACTATGTAAAAATCATTTGAAAATTTTTGCGTTCCAGTAGGTACCCTGCTGCTTGGAATGGGTTAAACTATTTAATGTTGAGTTTTGGAAAAATTATTAGCTCTCTAGTAGATTGCTGGAATTTAAGGCCTGTAGCTGTTTTATTTATTTGTTCTACTTCTATTTGAATCTGTGTTGCATTTGAAATATTATCTGTAAAAATGCTGATAAAATTCTTTCAGTTTCTTCATAAGTTATGCAAAAGATAAATTGGTTTTGAAGATTTACATTGAAATTTTATTTATAGGCTGAAACAACAGTGATAGAAAAAATTATTCATATTGCAACTGTATAGAAATTGAACGAAAATTTTTACAAATTGTTCTGCATGCTCGTTAAGTTATGAATATACCAGGCCAAAAAATAATTTAATTAATTTAAATTTCCTTTTCACAACATTTTTTAATGTTAATGTATTGAATGTAATGTAGTATGCAACAGCTTTGTCAATAATTTAGCTAATTCTTGTTTTAAAGAACTTTGGAATGCTATTAGTATTGAATATATTTTTGCAAGGTGTATAATTATATCTCTGTTTTGGAATCTTGAGAGTTTTAGAGATTTTATAGGATGGCTGCTCTGCCTGATGAAGCTCTAAAACTACCTGCCTTCAACTTTTCTTTGTGATACTATAAAGATTACGTGAAATCAATAATATTTACTTGCAACAAATGATATCTCATACTGACCATGACATAGTCTGAAAGGATAGTCCTTGAGAGTTAATGGTAGATAATGATTAAAATTTGTTTCCATATATTGATATTCCTTAGAGAAATAGTTTGAGCTAAATATGTTGATGATCATTTATTCAAATTTGCAACTGCTGTCAAAACTACATAATATTAATTGCAGATTTTATTTTGGGTTCAAATGTACATTCTTGATAGATTTTGATGTAGTGTTGGTTTGATCTAAGCCTATGGTAAAGATATATGCAGTGTAAATGCAAAATATTAATGGATATATATGCATATTTAATTTTTGTTTGATGAGATCAAAATGTAATTTCTTGGTTAACAAATAAATTAGTGAAATTGCTGAATTAGTTTATGGAAATTAGTAAATTAGTGGCAATCAATCATAATTGTTCACATTTAGTCTTATAAAGCTTGGAAATTTTTTTTTAACATTTTGAAAACTATTTCTGTTGTTTCACATGAGTATAAAAACTACCAGGCCCATTCATTTATATTTAGGTCATAATTAAACATTGTGGGAAACTTTGTAATGTTTCACTATAGGAGAATTTACATTAATGTATTATTATATTAAAAAATTGTTGATCAATAGCAGACCTGAACTACAGTATGGTAAGTGAGACAGAATTGCTTATCTTGACATACAAGACCAACGGTTGCTCTAAAGCCATAAACCAATATAGTGCTCCTATGTTTAGACTTCTCTTTAGTAGCTATAATTATATCCTCTTATCTCCTCTGCATTGTTAGGCATTTACTATCCCTTATTTTCTGCTTATTATTGTTGAAGACCATTGAATGCTAAATAGATATGGAACTTAGGGTTATGTTCACAGGCAATTGTTACTGAATTTGTGTAGAAACAGGGTCTGTTGAACAAGTGATATATTTTTATCTTTAACTCTTTTAGGGACTGGAAGTTATACCCGTTGTTTTCTTATCATCAACTCAAGCATACATCATTCCATAATGCAGTATATTCTGACATTTTATACCATACAAAATGTCTTTGTGTATGAGAATTTCAAGGTTGGACATTTTGTACATACAAACTCTTACTAATTTTTAAGTTAAATTAAAGATCTAAGGTCTTAAAAATTATTTATAGATAATTATTAAGAATAATTTTTTGCATATGCTTCATTTATTTATTTATTAATCTTTTGTATTTAATCAATAAATTATAGCTTTATATCAATTATTTTTGAAGATATTTAGTATTGAATTTTTTGTTCAAACATGGGATATCTTTGGTAACACGTTTACTACATATTGGTGCATATTTGTACCACGTGTGGTCCATCACTGATATACTTATTGGTGCATATGTGTACCACTGCTCATTTTTTCTCAATTTCAAATAATCAACATTTTACCTTTATATTTCATGAAACTCGTTTAATTATTTTCATGCATGTTCTTGAAAAAGGCTGAAATAATGTAAAAATTGTTATAATTTGATCCCTTATTGAAAAAGAGTTTGGGTATACTAAAAATCACAATGAAAACACAGGTATTTATAATTAAAGAAATTAATCTTCCTTGCAGGAAACAGCCATTTGTAACAAAAGAAACTACTCTAGATCAAATGAAAACTTTTAATACTAAGCGTATGTTGAAAATCACATCATCAGATAAGAATGAGTTGCATATATCCACTGGCTAAACTTCCCAATCTTCCGACTCTATTATTGGCTCTACGCACATTTCTCTTTTGCCAGTGAATGGAAACAATTGTGGTGATGCAGATTTCCAGTTTTTTGCAACTCCAGTGTCTCTGCGGTTCATTTCATTTTGAGAACTTTCATCAGCTGACAAGTTCTCTGCTTCTTCTCCTTCCGATAATTCATCTGAATATGAGATGGATTCATCAGGGAAGCATTCAGTGTTATTAGAATCATTTTCAACTACAGCACTGCTTTAATTTCAATAAGAGATTGTAACAGTCATGGCTGAAAAGTGAAAATAGATGAATTTGTAATTAATTTATAAAACAGTCTAGCCAGGTATAATGTAAATTTGTATCTTATCAATGCTGAAATAAAATAGTAAGTATACATCTAGAATATAAGCGCACACGTATCGTGTACCAACAATTCACAAAGTCATTGCTCATAACAGCACACACATATGGGGTCAAATATGCACCACAAAGGCAAGGTACACATTTGACCCAATACGTGTGTCAACAATAAGTTTTTATGTGGGTGACGGTATGTACCATATTTGTCCCAAGCATTTTATTATATCTAAATGTTGCTTAGAGTTGCATTGAGTTAGTCACCTACTGCCGTGACTGTGGCACGCACCAAACTGATGCAGTGGTGGACAATTGCAACCATCGAGTAGGAAAGACTGCTAAAATAGCAACTGTAGTGAATGTGTTAATACTGGTTTATGTCAATTAATATTTCTTATTTTATGTATAAGTTATGTAATGATATTATTCTTTACTTATCTCTTTCTCTTGTGTCTTTAATGAAAAATTTGAATTAATTCCCTCAGGGGGCATAGGATGAGCATTGGGTTTAATTTAGTTAGGTTTATGTTTCTTTTGCCTTGAAGAATGGCACTTCCAAGAGCAAAACTGATCAATTTTTTTAGCTGAAGATGAACTTTCAGGACTGGCTTTCTCAGCTGAAGTTAGTAGTTTGGAACAAGTTTTCTCAGCTCAAGCAAGGCATTTGGGACAGGTTTTTCCACCTTAAGACAAGCCTTCAGGACTTCTGTCTTTTGTGCCCACTTAGGTTCTTTCTGTTTTGACATTTTCTTCCCATATTCATACCTTCTTTGCCATCCTTTCTTTTTTCCTTCCTAACATGCTGTTTTTCTGGGCACAGAATTCTGTGTAGGAACAAAAATTGTGCATAAATTCCCCTTTTTCAATTTTCCAAATTTTTTGCCCCCCCTTTGTTCTCTTGATGTTGCCTTTGTTGTGGCCAGAGCATAAACTAATATAATAATTGAAATTTTATTCTTAGTTTCTTACAGAAAACTAAATGAGTTTTTTATCACTGTCACGCTGCCTGGCTCGCAGCCATGGCATTAACATGATGCGTACCTCAAAGCTCGGTTTACCTTCATCATGTGAGCCTGTGCTAGCTGTTAACAATGTTCTCCTTGCTTCATCACAGAGGTAAGGAATCAGCTTAATTGAGCATATGAATTAGAATTTTGGATGCCGGAATGAATTTGCGGATCATTTTTTGTATATTGACCTAATTTGCGATTATTATCCCAATATATTGTCTGCCAATATGAATTTTAACTTAGATTTTTAATTTTTGGTAGCAAATTGAGATAGCATTGTTACTTGATTTATAATGCTTGTAATTATGGTATTTGATTGAGAAATATTCATAATTGCAAGCATTGTGAAGGTGCCGAGTTCCTTTTACTCGACCCAAATTGTGTTAGAAATATTTTATTTCGTTGTAGGCCCTTGTTTCCCCATTGTTAGGATTTTATTTTTGAAAATTTTCATTGTTATTATTAAACTTGTCTCCTGCACATAAGACACAATCATATTACTTTTCAGAACTGATGGAATGTTTAAATGCAAACAATTAATTACTTGTGAGAAAAATTATAGGAGGTGCCTTCGAGATACAATCATCAAAATTAATAACTCAGTTATTAACCGTGCTCACTTGAGCAAATGACAGGATAATGTAATATGACAGGATAATGCTTTGCCTATCATAATATTCAAGTACCTCAAAATACTAGGATTTGAGTGAATATTAATTTAAGACTTGTTGAAGAAATTAAATATATAATGGAAAACACAAATGCACTTAGCTGTATCACATGTATGGTGTGTAGAGCTTCATGGATAAGCACAGCCTATGGTATGGAAGTAGCTTCCCTCAGGGGGATACAGGTATTGTATCTATGGGAATTAGCGCTCCCAGGGGGACTATGTGAGGGCCCAAGCTAAAGGTTAGGTAGGCTTCCTTTTGTTGAAATAGAATAGGTTTTGTTTTGTGACGGACTATCTTTTTTCGGTTCACTGCTGTCCTGTTTTTCAGCACCTACTACTTTCTTCTTCAACTTTTTCTTGTTTCATGAACTTCTTTCTTAGCTTCCTGTTTCTGTGCACCTTGTGCATAGATTCCGTGTTCCCTCAACTCCATACTAAATGGTGCCTTCCTCCTTCCTCTCTTAGAACATCTTTGTCGTGCAATTAAGGGAGACTGAAACTTTATTATATAATAATAATATGAATCATCCTCTTCCTGTTTCTGGCCAACATTGTGTGTGTAAAACACTGGGAGTTATTTTATGTTTGTGTAGCTCAGCGTATATTATTCACCTCAACTGTTTAGAAGAATGATTATATTTCCCTGTTCAGTATTTACTTAAAATGATGCTATCATTTTTTGACTCAAGTTCAAAATGCTGTTAGATATTTGTCAATATGATCTATTCAGCTCTATAATCATGAATACTTTGCGTGTTTTTGTTCAAGTGAACTTAACACTTTGACTGCTGCAGGTAAAACTGAAGTTTGACATTCTACTCAAACATAAAGTCAATTGTAGTAAGCAATGTTGAAAATAGCAAACATTAACTGGAACTTGTCTTCATTTAGCTTTGATTAAGTATTTATGAAAATTTAGTTTGGGACTACTGGTTGGTTTGCAGCTTTGTGAAAACTCCATCCGTGTACTACCGGTGGTGCACGTCACAGAGTGTTAACTACCAAGTTTGCCATGGCAGAGAATTTTTGATCTTGCATTTTTTATAGTTGTGTAGAATATTAAGCCATCAGAATTAGTCTGTTGAAATTCAGAGTAATATTTTGGGTATTGTTTATGTATTTTGAATGTGCAGCTGGACCAAACAGTCATGCTATGGAATGAGCTCCGTTTCTGTTCCGCCTGCCAAGATTGGCAAGGCTGCATCTTCTGACGAGCAGATTGAGTTCCTCACGCTCTTTCCTGACGTGGTCAGAGATCTTTCCATGGATTCTGAACATGATGACATCCCTGAAGCTCAAAAATGGTTTTCTAAGGTACAAGGCTAGAACTTTGAGCAGGGAGGGCTAGTTTTTTTGCAATAAATGTTTTTTTGTGTGATACTATTCGCACCAATTCAAATAACACCTGCATTTCTGTTTAGGACGTACAACCTTACCTATAGTATGTGAAGTATTTTGAGAATTTGGCCTGTTTCAAGTGAACTCCTTCATTTTTTTGCTGTTTAGTAAACCGTATGCTTTGCTGAATGCTTGAACTAGTTCTGAAAGTTTTGATTGCAAAACCTTCCTCTATCTGTACATGTACTAATGTTAATTTGACATTAACATTGACAATATTATTAAAAATATTATTTAACATTAAAGTACAGTTTGGAGTCAAGGTACTTCTACTGGAAGTAATTTCTATATTCTGTTGTGAATTATTACTATAATTTGAAATGATCTTTTGGATTTCATACTTGAGCTCTCTGTTGGATCTTATTGTGTAAAACTAGATAGTTTGTTCTTTGTTCTTACGACTAAAATGCCTTGTGAATGCCCATCACACATTAAATGTCAAAAATGAAAAGTGTCTCATAATTGTAAGTTGCTGAAGATTTTGAGACTTACTGGCCAGTAATGCTAGTGATATCTATGATCAATCGCAGTGGTACCTCGGTACTCGACCATAATCCGTTCTGAAGTGGTGGTCGAGAACTGATTTGTTCAAACACAGAAACAAATTTTCCCATAAGAAATAATGGAAAGTAATTTAATTTGTTCCTACCATTAAGAAAAATACCTAAAATATTATAAGAACATATATCTAAACAACAATGAAGACGTAAATGTGCACAAGCATATGCACAAATGATTGACTTTTCCATTTCGTACTGCGACGCGAGGTCGGACACTCGTACGCCACTTTCATATTTTGCTATAATTTCCTTCTTCAGTTCAATAATGGTCCTCATTGTTTTCCTCTTTGCCTTCCCCTTATCACTGTCTTTCTTTGGACCCATTATTAAGGGCTAGAGCAACATGAAAAAGTTTAAATCTGGGAAGAAATACTCGAACAAAGTGCGTACGTCTTACTCCGCTGGTGGTCTAAGTCGAACTGACGCTCACCCGCTGGTCGAGAAGGGCCGAGGAGCGCGTTCGGGTCGACTCGGCTAGTCGAATACCGAAAATCTGTTCGAGATCCGAAGCATTTTCTACTCGAATTTTTTGGTCGAGTATAGAGGCGGTCGAGTACCGAGGTACCACTGTATTTTATAGGTGTGCTATTATACATCAAAGTATGTGCACATGTACTTCATTTTGCTCCAGTCATAGTTTTTAGTTTTCTTGCAAAACTGTGTTGTTTGTGATAAAACCAGCATTTCATTCTTCAACACTTTTGGCCATGACATATACCCTACATGGTGCTTCATTCATTGGTAGTGAAAGTCAAGAACTCCAGTTATGGTCAATGTGTTGAATATATCAATTCCTTGTTGCTATAGTAAGCATCTTAGCTAATAATACTCTTGGTGTTTTTATTCATTTGTTTGGTGTCTGTTTCTTTCATCCTTCTGTGATGCTCATAAGGATGCTTAATGACCGTATCTGTGATACGAGTTCTGCCAGTGCACAAATACAAGAATATTTTAATTTCAGATACCATTAGGGTGGATATATTTGCTTGCCATCCACTTCTGAAAAATGTATTAAAGGAAAATATTGAATCCTGTCAGTTTTGATGGGCCATGTACACTAGTATTATAATAATTTAGTCTGCTATTTTGTAACTATAATCTAATGATGGGTGTTCAGGTGTTGCAGTACAACGTGCGAGGGGGCAAGATGAACCGAGGCCTTGCAGTGAGCATGTCTTATAAGCTGCTGGCTGAGCCGAGCAGCATCACACCAGGGACCTTGAGGCAGGCCCACATCCTGGGCTGGTGTGTTGAGCTGGTGGGTTCTTTGTTCCCTCAGCAACCTATCTCAATATAATTCAACTGCAACCTTTAAATTTTTCTAGTCTATTTAATTCATGTATAATTATTTCATTTCATTACATATTATTTCATTCAAATATACAAGAGGTCCCTGCGTTACGCCGGTCTCAACTTACGTTGCTTTGTGGTTATGACACTTGCCCCCATAAAAGATAATGAATAATATTATGTGTATCCTATCTCTCTCACATGTTTTATTGTTTTTTGCCTTTGATTATGGCTCCCAAATGTAAGTCAGACTCTTCTGATGGTGGTGCATCAAAGAAAAGAAAGGATATCACCATGGAAGTTAAAATGGACATTATAAAGCAATCTGAAATGCGAGAAACACCAACAAACATTGGCCAGTCGCTTAGCCGTAGTTGTTTTACTGTGGCTATCATTCTCAAAGATGAAGAGCACATCATTGAATGTGTGAAAGGATCTGCTCCTATGAAAGGGACTGATAAAAAAACAACGTAGTGGTGCAGAGCTCATGCTGCTTCTAGTATTTAAGTTACTGATGATAATTTGTAGAGTTGTTAGTTGTCCAAACCATATGGCCACTACTGTGTGTCTGTTCAGGGGGATACAACTACTATATCTATGGGAATTAGCACTCCCAAGTGGAAAATGTGAGGGCCTGAGCTGAGAGTTAAATAGGCCTTCTTTTTGTTGAAATAAAATGTTTTTGTTATGTAAAGGACCATCTTTTTTTGGTTCACTGCTGTCCTGTTTTTCAGCACCTTCTACTTTACTTTCTTCTTCAATTTTTAGCTTGATTCTTAAACTTCTTACTCAACTTCTTGTTTTTATGCCTCTTCTGCATAGGTTCTGAATTCCCTTATCTCCCTTGTAAATGGTGCCTTCTTCCTTTCTGTCTTCAAAATGATTTTTTCAATCAATTAGGGAGGCTTGAACTCATTTCTAATCTAATTTTTATTCATTATGTTTTATTCAAGTATAATTATTTCATTCAAATATAACCCGTTTTCCCCAGTGTAATGTTTGATACCTTGAAAAAAAAAACAGACTCATCTCTGAAAGTAGGGGCATATATATACTCCTCAAATACATGTAAATTTGATAGAACACTCCGTAGAAGGCTACAACTATTGTTTCCATGTTAATTAGCACTGCCAAGAAGAAGGAATGAGGTCCTAAGCTTAGGAATTAGCAAGCCTTCCTTTTGTTGGAATAGAATACAGTTTTTAAAATTTTTTTACTTACCATGTTTTTTCTAGCTCACCACTGCCATGTTCTTCTACATTTAGTTCTTCAATCTTTACCTTTTGTTGTTTCATAAACTCCCTAACTTGGCATTTCTTTGTGCAGGAGATCTTTTGTGGGAATACACCATATGCATAGATTTCTTTGTCCCCTAATTCCTGACTGAATGGAGCCTTCCTTTTTTTCTTTTGGGAACATATTATATGGGGTTAGGTAGCCTTAAGGAAACCATCCCACTTTTTCAACTTTTTTAGTTCGATTCGTTTGAAAGTTGGCCAGTATATGTATTTTGTAAAAGTAAACCTTTTTTACTCCTGTCATTTTTTCGATTTAGGCCTTACTTTTTTTTTTTTGATGAAAAATGTGTTTTTGGTATATTTTTATTGAAATTTCAGATTGTAACTCCTCCTTCAGTTTTGATGCTAGAACAAAAACAAAGACAGTTTTAGAACCCTTGGAACATTTCTAACAAACGCTCGTTCAGTTTTTTTCAAATTCAAATTTTTTCTATTTTTTCAAAAATTTTTAAAATTTCAAAAATCAGCAACTTTTTTTGGGGTTTAGAGCTATATATTTTTTCAAAGAATTCGAATTTGAAAAAAAACGAACGAGCGTTTGTTAGAAATGCTTCAAGGATTCTAAAACTGTCTTTGGATTTGTTCTAGCATCAAAACTCAAGAACTAGTCCCAGGATGAATGTTGAAAATTCAGTGTTGGGTATAAGCAAAAAATAAAATTTTGTGTTGAAGTGTAATATAATGAACAATTGATGTAATTGAATGCAGTTTTAATTTTTATTTTGATAATTTCCATACATAACTTCATATTCGAAGTGTGAATTGTGATTTCAAAAAAAAAAAAAAAAATTATCATTTTTTTTCAACAAAATGATTTTTTTTATTTTCAGTCTGATTCTTATAAAATTTGACTATGATATGTAACCTTTGAAAATAAACACAATTGATTCTGTTCATTTTTTTGATTCAGGCCTTAGATTTTGCAAAAATTTGACATATTGGTTTTTAGGTATTGATATTTCACTAATATTGATATTTCAAAATGGGACTCCTCCTTCAGTTTTGATGCTAGAACAAAAGCAAAGACAGTTTTAGAATCCTTGGAACATTTCTAACAAACTCACATTGAGCTTTTTTTCTATTTCCTATTTGTTCTCTTTTTATATGGGGTCAAAATCGGGAAAAATTTAAAATTTTGGGTGCTTTTCAATTATATTGATACTTCAAAATGTAACTCCTCCTTCAGTTTTGATGCTAGAACAAAAGCAAAGACAGTTTTAGAATCCTTGGAACACTTCTAACAAACTCACATTAAGCTTTTTTTCCATTTCCTATTTGTTCTCTTTTTATGTGGGGTCAAAATCGGAAAAATTGAAAAAGTTTGGTCGCCTTACCCCCCCCCCGGGGGGGGGGGGGAAATTATTTTCCGTAGCGCCATAAAATTTTAGGAACGAATAGTCTACCACCAAAGGGTCCTTTTAAAACAAAAACATGCAAAATGACCATGGAATCGAGAGCATCTGGCAAGGGCCTGGGATGGTGGCCTTAAACAAATGATCTAATCTGTGATTCAATTCCTTAGATCAGGCTTCATGAATAATAATATTATTTCTAATTATTGGCACATTTCCTGCAAAGGGATCCACCGGTGGGTCACTGAGAGGATTTTAATAAAGCTGCTGACCGACCTGCAGTCACTAACTCAATTGTATCCCCTCAGGGGGATACAATTATTGTATCTATGGGAATTAGCGCTCCCTGGGGGACACTGTGAGGGCCTGAGCTGAGAGCTAGGTAGGCTTTCTTTTTTGTTGAAATAAAATGTTTTGGTTGTATTAAGGTCTATCTTTTTTTTTGGTTCACTGCTGTCCTGTTTTTCAGCACCTACTATTTTCTTCTTCAACTTTGATTTTGCTTTATAATCTTCTTTCACAACTTACTGTTTCTAGGCCCTTTCTGCGTAGATTCTGCGTTTCCTTAACTCCATACTAAATGGTATCTTTCTCCTTCTTCTAATCTAATCTAACTCAATTTTTATAAATGCTCAATGAAAGCTAAAGGAAAGCACAATCCAGTTAATGTTTGCTATTGACTAAATTGCTTACTACAATTAACTTTGAAGAATACAAACGTCAGTTTAACCCATTGCAGTTAATGTGTTAACAGACTACATACATTTCACATTTATATTGGTGTAATATTGTTTTTTGTTGTGTTGGTAATGTTTAAAGTTCAATTCATAATAAATAAACAAACGTGATTGACTTGGCAGCTGCAAAGCTACTTCCTGGTGACTGACGACATCATTGACGGGAGTGAGGTGCGCAGAGGCCGCCCTGCCTGGCACGTCAAGGATGGAAGGGGCCTTGCTGCCTTCAATGATGGTGTGCTGCTAAATGCTGGGGTCTACAAGATGCTTAAAAAACACTTCAGAAATGAGCAATATTATACAGACATCCTTGATCTTTTCCATTGGGTTAGTAGTATTTTAATGTATTTATTCTTGATATATTAGATATGAGCAATATTATACAGATGTCCTTGACGTTTTCCATTGGGCTTGCAGTACATATTTTAATGTATGTATTTTGAATTTATTAGCAATGAGCAATATTATACAGATATCATTGACCTTTTTCATTGGGTTAGTATTAGTTTAATGTATTTATTCTTAATTTTATAAACTTAATGCTCACCAGCATCTTGTAGAGTGGTCATCAATGGTAGAAATTTTATTTCCTTCTGGATTTTTTGCTAATTGTGCTCGTTTATTCCAAGAAATCTGAAAAATTCTATTATTATCTAATTAAAAATTTTATTTAATCAAAATTTATCATCTCATTTACATAAATGTTTAATTTTTATTTTGCTTTAGACAGTAAAGTTTAGGACTCTTATATTGAAATTCATCCTGAGATTTCCTGAATTTCATTAGCAAAATTTGGCCGTACTAATACAAAGTTGATTTATTGTCTGTAGGCAACACTAAAGACTGCCCTGCGTCAGACGTTAGTTTATAAGCAAAATTTTGCATTGGTAATACAAAGCTGATTTATTGTGGGTAGGCAACACTGAAGACTGCCATGGGTCAGACGTTAGACTTGCTGTCAAACGAGTCGGGCAGCGGGAAGCCTCAGCTGGACCTGTTCACCATGGATCGCTATGATGCCATCGTGCGCTACAAGACCGGCTACTACAGCTTCTACCTCCCTGTAGCGCTTGGCATGCACATGGTAATGTTGTGCATGCGCAAACTTGAGTTTTTGATAGTTCTTTTCTTCTGATTGCAAATACACAGTGTGTGACACTATTTAATCTGATGACCGATGATTATAAAAATTCAATTATTCTTTTTTGAGGTAGAAGAAAGTTGAAGTGTTTGCTAAAGGCATTTCAGGACTACAATGTATTTGAGTGTACTTTCTTGTTCAGTATGCATACATGAGGTGTTGTGGAATGTATAGAATTGTGTTCTCTAAAACAAGTTTTTATGCCATGAAATTTCCAAGAGCAAAAATGAAATTAGAAAGTTCATGTGTGCCAAGTTAAATGAGTGATGTTATTTTTGGTCCTTATTATGTAATTTTCTTACAATTTTTGAAAATATTTGCTTGACTATGCGCCACACACTCTTTAGCATTTGGGTACATTACATGCATTTAAATAGAATTATTTAATTTTAATTACTCCCAGTTACATCATGCTTCCATTTTACAAGTATTAATCATACATTTGCCCACAGTTTGAGTTACTTTCCCAGTTAATTTTTTGGCTGGGACGTCTATGATTCAAGCTGCCCTGTGCATAGACTATATTAGGGCAACAAAAATTGTAGATGCTTCAAGAAAAAGTTGAACTTAGTTATTAGACTATCACTTCTTTCTTTGTCTCAAATTTATTTTAGATGCCCGCATAAAAAAGTCAATCTTGGTTATTAGGCTATCATTTCTTTCTTTGTCTCAAATTTATATTATTTTCTTTGGTGCGTCTGAGGCTCAAAGCTGCTTCTGTGTTGCTTATTGTCTTGCTTGTGCAAGATTTTCTTTTCTTCATCTCAGTGATGAGCACGGGCTGCTTCACCATTGCTTTAATTTACATGTCATTCATTGTTGGGAGTTTGTGTAGATTTTTTGTTTATTCTTTAGTCATAACTTATTTATGCTTTAATTGGTGCTACGCAACAAATTATGGAGTAAAATACCTAAAAATGAAATAGTAAAATGTTTGTCAGTTTGAATTCTTCTCTTATATAGGACCATATGTAAAGGACTTGACTAATTACAAAGATAGAAACTGTAATGACGATCTTTTTTGAGCTATTTTATACATTTCATTTAAAATCTACAAAATAATATTTGTATTACAATCTGGCTCACCTAATTTTTTTGAGTTCAATTGCTTTCCATAGTATTGTAAATTGAAGTGGAAATATCTTAACATAATTGCTCCTATCTTGAAGTTACATTTGTTATTCTGGATCATGAGTTTTATGGGTATCTGTAACGATTATAGTGAAAATATCTCAAATTAACTGTTCCTTTTTTTAATTTTTTTTTAACTTAAATTTGGTTTCATGAGTTTTACTGGCATGTAGAACACTAAATTGTGGTAGAAATATCTCAAATCAACTGTTCCTACCTGAAAGTTGTGTTGGGCCCACAGGCGTCTGTAGGGTGAAGAAGAGAGTAAATATATGCAACTGTCCTTTTCCGGTTTACTTGGAAGAAAATGAAGACAGGAAGCAAAACTGTTTATTTCCAATAAAGTTAACACATATGTACTACGGTTTAGGTACTATACAAGTGTATATCTTATTCAGCATTTATTCTTTTGAGTTGCTTACCTATTATGTTGTTTGAAATTTTAATTCTGGCACGAGAGCTTACTAGTGAGATGCGTAGTTGTTCATTCTGAACTTTTGTTGTACAAATTTTATTTCATCAGATTATTCTTCTATGACGTTCAACTTATTTCATTAAAATACTAGGTTTGTGGCTTAGCGTGTAAATGAAGATCTTTTTTCATAGTATGGGGAATATTTTTTCAATAGTCAATTTTGACTTGCTCATTTTAACTTCTAGATTTCACTCCTGATGAATTTTTAATGCTGATTCCATATTTTGATAGTGTCATCTTTTCTGTGCTTGTATATGCTCTCTTATTTAAAAGTGAAAGACTTTTTTTAATACGTGGCTTCTTGTTATTTAGTTCTACTTTACATTATTAAAGCTGCTTCTCCAATGTTTCTAACTCTGTAGGTTTCTATCTCTGTAGGTTTAAGTATCAATGCTAAACTTCATGTATTGAAGAAATTTTATTTCCAGTTTCCAGTGTGAGGAATAGCACAAAATTATTGTTTTAAAAAGGGAAAAAATTCTTCAGATGATAGGTTAATGGTGTGAGAGTATGGTTAATTACTATTGGTTACCCATCTCTGAGCATTTTAATTCACGCACATTTCCAACTTAATTTACTTAATGCCTTCTCTCCTACCTCTTCTTTAACTTTTCATCCTCTTCCATTTTAACAAAGTGTTTTAATGTACTCAATGTTCTGTGTGGGTGCACACATAGCCTCCTTCTTTACTACAGTCAAAACTAAACAGTCCCATTTAAAACTCAATTGAGATCTAGCTAGGGAGTATTAAACTAATATGATGAAACTCATCATATTTTTCTATGTTCTTAAACTGTGAGAGCAATATCTGGTCACAATTGTGTCTGCTTATCTTTAGCAGGCAGGTGGTTCTTGGATTTAACAAGCAATTTGTAATGTGTTATAATGTTAGGAAAAACAGCAGTTCAACTGAGTAGTGATTGAGCCAAAAAAATGTTTGTAAATCGGAGATAAAAGCTGTAGAGACTGATGGTTACAATTGACAAAATTGAAAGGATTTTAACAGCTTTGCTGTAAAGTTTTCTTCTTGCATTGGATGATAAACAATTAGGATTTAATCCTTTATGAAGCATTACTTCATTCTCTTGCACTTATCATGTGAGACACTCTGTTCATCTTTTTTTTTCTTTTTTTCTTTGAAAATTGGCCTGTCTTTTAGTTTAATTTTTTTTGTCTTTGAAATGTTGAGATTGGAAATTTGTTTTCAGAAAATCGCTTCAAGATTAATTAACTCTTAAATTTTGGTTTTGTTGTTGTGCTGCTGTTGCCATGTGGGGCTGCGGTTGCCATGTGGGGCTGCAGTTGCCATGTGGTGCTGCTGTTGCCATGTGGTGCTGCTGTTGCCATGTGGTGCTGCTGTTGCCATGTGGTGCTGCTGTTGCCATGTGGTGCTGCTGTTGCCATGTGGTGCTGCTGTTGCCATGTGGTGCTGCTGTTTCCATGTGGTGCTGCTGTTGCCATGTGGTGCTGCTGTTGCCATGTGGCGCTGCTGTTGCCATGTGGTGCTGCTGTTGCCATGTGGCGCTGCTGTTGCCATGTGGCGCTGCTGTTGCCATGTGGCGCTGCTGTTGCCATGTGGCGCTGCAGTTGCCATGTGGCGCTGCAGTTGCCATGTGGCGCTGCAGTTGCCATGTGGCGCTGCTGTTGCCATGTGGCGCTGCAGTTGCCATGGGGCGCTGCTGTTGCCATGGGGCGCTGCTGTTGCCATGGGGCGCTGCTGTTGCCATGGGGCGCTGCTGTTGCCATGTGTCACTGCAGTTGCCATGTGGCGCTGCTGTTACCAGTCTAACTCGAGGCTCTGTTTCAGGCGGGCATATCTCAGTCTGATCATGTGCGCGTGGTAAGATGTTAGTGTTTGCTAGTGACCACCTTCTTCTTGGTATGATCTTCATTTATACACTACCACCTTTGCCTGCTTTCCGTCTGTTGTCTTCTCATTATTTGTTCCCGTACTTAATTTATTTTCAGTATTTCACTCATACTCGTCAGTGTGTTTCAAAAACATTGCAGTGTTGTATTTCTTGTTTTTAAGTTTTGGCTTGGTTGATATTAAAAGTTTTGATGATTTTTTGTATTTAAATTCGTTTTCATTGTTGGTTAAGTTACCTTGTTATGTAAAACCTTCTAGAATTCATTGAGTTATTCTCTGAATTACTTAATGTTTGGTTTTCAATTTCCCGAGTTCATTTCTCTCTCACTTGACTTTGCAGGTGAACTGAGCTAGAGTGTGTATTTAATTTTAGCTCCCTTGGTTCCTTGTCAATGATTGGTGCACTTGCGTTTAGTGTAACTAATTAATTACCACCTGAAGCATATGAGCTTTGGACCTAAGAAAGTAATCTAGCTCTTTCTTCCAGCAGTACTTATATTAATCACATAAATTTTTTATCCCCTAGTGTTTGGTGAATCCCAAATAAATGCTGTCCAACTGCAAGGAATAGCTGGCATTATGGAATAGTTGGTATCACCAATCATTATTTCTCTGATCAATTAATTACTAGTCATTTGTGGTGAATGAGGGGAATTTCTTGCGAAAATTGGGGATTCTTCTTTCAAACAATCTGTGCATAGTGTAATCTTGAGAAAATATTTGTTGTTCAGCAAAATGGAGCTGTAATTCACAGTATTAACTTGGCAGTTATTCTGTTCTCCAGCACTGATCTGCTATCAATTCTTCATTTTATCAAATTAAAATGGCACATATTCTATTTAGTTTTTACTCAACTAGTTCTATTCCTTTCATTCTTTTAGACAAGTTCTGCTTTGTGGATAAACTAAAAAAAGCTTAATCTCACCACTTGGAAACTTTTACTTGAAGATAGTTGAGGCTATCTAGTAGGCTAGTTTTCTTTATTGAAGGTTAGGTAAAACTTGCTTTGAAAAAATAAGGTTTATCTTTGCAGTATTTATCTATTTGCATTTTGTCTAATGCTCTAAAAGGGAAAAATAGTGACATATTAACTCTGAATGAGTCGTTTTCAAGATTATCAGCAAAGGAAACATCACTTGAGTTATAATTTAAAGTTTGCCTATACCTCTTGGTAGTGAAACAGTGTGATTTGACACATGTCTACAAAAAGTCTGCATGACCTGATGGTAGTGGTAACTATTTAACAAAGGGTTTCATGGAGGCCAAAGTATCATACTGCCTCGTGTGCTGTTGCACAGTCATCTGATGCTTTAAAAATGCGTTAGGTTGTGAGCTTTCATGATCATACTTTGTGGGAACTCTAAGTATAGATCCCATTTATAGGGTCTATTTATAGTATAGACCCCATTGAACATTACACACTGAAGGATGTATTCATAGTGACTCAAAAACTAACAATTAGATTTGAGTTGAGCTATTTGTTGTGACAGCCTATGTGAGAGTCACAGGAGCTTCCTGAGGGCAGTTTGGGAGGAGATTGGGTAAGGATTGAATGTTGAGGAAAAATTCTTTCTGGGGTTCTGGATAACGCTCACTTAAAATTTTGTTTTCCATTTTTATGTTATTGAAAAGTTTGCTTATTTCATCTGCATTCTTTATTTAGGATTGCAGTGTGATTCTCTACATGCAACTCAAATTCCAAACACCTTGATAGTTGCTATTATTTTAATTAATTTGTTGTGTGATTCAATTATTTGATTTTTTTCCCATCAATGCCACTAATTATAGCATTGATTTTTGACATTTGTAATCAAACTTTACCTAAATCAGAAATACTTCTTGAATAATATCACAAATCAAGAGCATTCTACAGCCACTATACATGGTTTTTATATCAAGTTTATTGATTTGCAATTTGGTTTATAAAACACCTCTGATTATTGCTACAGTAGTGATAAAGTTCTCTCATCTATTTTCTTTGTGCTTTTTTTGTAAATTGAGCCTCACTCACTTGAAATATTTTTTTAATTTAATTTTTTGTGCATTGATTCTATTCTCAATTGAATTTCCTGTGCTCAAGCTTGAGCTTTTCTGTTGCCATCACCTCACTTCCATGCTTGCTGCACCTTTTTAATATCATTTTCAGGTTACGCACAATGTTGCAGCTACCATCACTAGCTACTTACTATTAGCGATTGCTATTTCCTGCACAGTGATGTTGAATGGCTAGTTAGGTTGTGGTGTGCACAGTGTTTGTGACATCTTCTGCACAGTTTTTGTGGTATTCTCTGCACAGTTTTGTTTAATCTGTTGTGCTTTTAGTTGCAGAATGATAGTTTAGCCTTGCTAGTGTGCCATTAAGGTACTCCCTACACTAGCATATTTTTTTATTTTTCTATAAATGAAGAACTAGGCATCTTTTTTTGTCTTCAATCCATCCTAGTGAATTTATGTTCCATCTCTAAATTACCCATTCTGCTCTTTAACTTGCCTTATCAAAATTAGGCCATGAATATTCATTCATATATTTACATGCTAAGTACTCGGATATCTTTGTGAGAAAATGTAATTTTTATAGCATTGTGACACTCATAGTTAGGTAACTGACCTTTCAGTGCTTAGAGATTAATGACTCCAATTCATTCAATAAACAAACATTATGAAAATCTAATTTCCCATTATGACCAACATGTTCGGAATGTTTCTTTTGACACTCACTGCAACGGAACTCCTCTTATGCTAAAGATAAACATTCTTTAGTGTACCCATTTGAGTTGGTCAGTATGTTTTTATGCTTTATTTGATGCATAATAAATAGGTGAACTTATTGATTTATTCAAGATTATCTCATGTTTAAAACTACATGAGAACTAAGGATACAATCTCTAAATAAGATGAGGCCTTGGATGCAGCATGGCTTGTGTGGAGTTCGAAAAATATTGAAAGGAAAGTTAAATGATAACATTTTTATATTTATATATTTATATCTTTTATGCCCATTTTACTTCTTACAATTTTCACACTTTCTTTGGTATCATTTCTTTGTGTTTTTTTTTCACTTTTCTTTCCTCTCATTCTGTTTCTATGTGCAGGGTATCCTGTGTGAAACCACACCTTGTGCATAGATTCTGCATTTTTTAGTCCATACCAAGTAGTCCCTCCTCTGTGAAAACATCTCTAAAATGCAAACAGAGCTTAAACTAACTAGTATTTTCATCACTATATTTAAATCAATATTTTTTTTGGTGGAAAATTTCATTGCTACCATAAGAAAGTGTCATGTTTTCTCATATCGGTGTGTGTGAAAGTTTGTGAAATCTTGCCTAAACTTTCAGATGCCCAAATTTTAAATTGGTTGGACATTTTTAATGAAAATGGTGATCCTAAGATATTTTTTTGTCCCTATTGAGTAATCAGTAATTCTGTTGAATTCAAGCTGTTCAATTTGCTTGTATCAGTAGCAAGTAATTGAGTGTTTTGCAAACTGGCAGTCAAAGTTGCGTCCTAATGTTGCATTTCAACTTTATCTTAACATGGAGTGTGCTATACAATTTCTTGTAGCTAATTAATTACGTGTTGTAATTATATGGTCACCATATCAGGTTTTGACTTTTAGCCCATTACTTAAATACTATACTTCAAAATGCTATGAATAATGCTATATAGTATATTAAATGCAGTACTTCAAAATGCAGTGAATATTGCTGTATTGTAACATACCATTAAAGCAATACGTGTTACCCCTCAATACCGTAGTGAATTTCTTTATATTTCCGGCTTTCTGTGCAGAAAGTTGAAAGCTTACAATTTCTCATTGTTTTGGCAGGCTGGTATCACCGATACAGAGCTGCACCGCCAGGCTCGCACCATCCTGCTGGAGATGGGGTCTTTTTATCAGGTGAGCTTTTGTGCTAAGGTATCACGGTGTGTCTACAGGAAGGCTTTAAAAAAGTAGTAGTAGTAGTAGTAACATAGGTTTGCTAGCGCTTCAGTCGGCTTTAAAAAAGTAGTAGTAGTAGTAGTAACATAGGTTTGCTAGTGCTTCAGTCGGCTTTAAAAAAAATGGGTAGATGGCACTCACTCAGGGGAGGGCAGAGCTAATCTAAATGTCAGTCTGTTCAAAGTTTGTGTCCACAAGGGGGCTATCAAAAAACAAACTTTATCACTCGTAAAGGGGCATTCACTTTAATTTATTATATTACTAGTGTACAAAGGCCATCACAAATGACGGGATTCAACATTTTTATTTTATAAATCCAGCAGATGTGGTTGACAAAAAAAAATGCACCCACTCTAATTGCACCCAATTGCAGATTCAATTGCCTACAAATATGTTTCTGCATAAGGCATTATAACCAACTCTGAGTTGCACACAGGTGCAGGACGACTACCTGGACTGCTTCGGAGACGTGTCCGTGACGGGCAAGGTTGGCACGGACATCCTGGAGGGCAAATGCACGTGGCTGGCGGTGGTGGCGCTGCAGCGCGCCAATGCGCAGCAGCGGGCCATCATGGAGGAGCACTACGGCTCCGGCTCTGAGGAGAGCATCGAGATCATCACGTCACTGTATAAGGTGAGGTGCTAGGGGCAGTCTGGGCGTGATTGCTTGGAAATAGCCTGTTAAATAATGCCTTATTAAGCTTAAAAGTTTATTTTATAGACCCCAACAATGTCCTGTTAATTCGTGTCTTATTAGGCTTTAAATCCCCTCAGGGGGATACAGATATTGTATCTATGGGAATTAGCGCTCCCAGGGGAAAAATGTGAGGGCCCGAGCTGAGAGTTAGGTAGGCCTTCTTTTTGTTGAAATAAAATGTTTTTTGTTATGTTAAGGACCACCTTTTTTCGGTTCACTACTGTCCTGTTTTTCAGCACCTCTGACTTTCTTCTTCAAATTTTATCTTGTTTCGTGAACTTCTTTCTCAACTTTACTGTTTCTATGCCCCTTCTGCATAGATTCCTCATTCTCTTATCTCCATACTAAATGGTGCCTTCCTCCTTCCTCTCTTCGATACGCTCTTTTTTGTAGCGGTTAGGGAGGCTTAAACTAACTTATAATCTAATCTAGGCTTTAAATTTGAGGGCAATGAGATCATCACCTCGCTCTATAAGGTGTGGTGCTAGCAGCAGTCTGGGTGTGGTACAGTTACTTGAAAACATCCTGTTAAATAATGTCTCAGTAGGATTTAGAGTTTATTTATTGTGGGTACTGTGAACCAAAAGCCAAGATATAGTTAGCTAGCTGAAGTTGAATAACATCTTGCTGCTGCTGCTAATTTTATCTGTCAGTTGCAAGAGATGGCTAATGTGTCTGAGTATCAGGAATACACCATTCGCCATAGGTTTGACGTAATATCACTGTTTTGCTGATGATCACATATATCTGTGTTACCATAGCTTCCTTGTATTACGTTTCAGTGCAGCACCCCTACTATTCACGCTCGTGTTGCACTGCCTGCTCCAAAATCATTGCATTCTAGTAGATTTTAATTAATTTAAAACGACAATTGATTAATGAATGTTGCATCATAGTAGTGAGTTCACTTCTTCATTGTGTTGCAGGAGCTGGGCCTGCCGGCCACCTACCGCCACTACGAGGAGTCCACCTCGGCCCTCATCCGCATGCACGTGCAGCAGATCTCGCGAGGCCTCAACCACAAAGTCTTCTTCAAGTTCTTAGACAAAATACACAAGCGATCTAGCTAAGCAACTCTTGTCCTGGAATGCGTTATCTAGCTGGAGTTTTGCCCATGAGTAAGGATACGTTGTTTTACCCATGAGTAAGGATGCGTTGTTTTACCCATGAGTAAGGATACGTTGTTATCTGACTTGGGTGTTGCCCATGAAGAAGGAGTTGGGTTTGGCAGTGATACTCATCATAGAATATTAGGTGATAGATAGAATATTAGGTGATCAAACGGCTTTAGCCTGTATAGCTATGCTGTTGTTGAGCATTGTGAGTTGTGGGAATTTACCCTACTGAGTATTGACTTTGAATAGAATGTTGAATAAGTGTGGTTTAGTGTCATGTGCAGTTAGTTGAAGTTGAAAATAAAGTTAGCTGTAGTTGGAACAGGTGATGCATGACTAAATTTACAGTTCCTGCATGGGTGTTCAAAAAGCTTTTATAGTCGCTCCTGTGCGTTCATGCAGCTTTTATTTACAAAGAAACTGAATGAAACCGAACTCTCATCTTAAGCCCAACCTTCCAGGGACTGTGTTTTCTTGCATGCGGGCTTTTGCATCCATGTAGATTTTCTACAGCTGTTATTTTGTTGTGTCAGTTTTTCTTATGTATTTCATATCCTTCCCATGCTGCATTTACTGGGGAACAGGCTCCTTCAGTAACTCATCTCTGCCCTTGATGAAAGCAAACTTAACACTTTGACCGCAACTGGTTAACTGAAGTTCAATATTCAACTCAAATTAAAAGTCAATTATAGTAAGCAATTTTTAAAATAGTGAACAAGAACTAGATTGGGGCTTTATTTAGCTTTAATTAAGTATATGTATGAAAATTGAGTTTGTGACTAGTGGTCGGTCAACAGAATAAAAGAAATGATCTTCATCAAATTTTGGAAATTAAGCGCAGTGTGATAGTAAGTAGAGTTGCTGCCTTCCATGTGAAGCCTAGCGGCAGTGGTGTGTCCGAGATGGCGTTGTGGTTCTCAGGAGCACCTCGAGCTGTCCGCTGGCCATCCTGCTGCGGTGCTTGTGAGATCATGTTCTAGATTCCAGGTGTATGTTAAGGAGCCCTTTTCAGTTTCAATTTTTAAGGCAGGTTGTTGATGTGTGATGTTGACTGACACTTGGTCGACCACGTTTGTTCTCACTTACCCCCTTATTACTTTGTTTTGGTGTGGGTGACCTTTATTCCTGGTTTCATGCTCTCTTCGAGAATAATAAAACCTATTAAGAAGGCTCATGAGCAGGGATTTCATGCATGGAACTCACGTCCTGTTTTTCAAGGAAGTGTTTTAGTGCTGTAAACATGCACGTTTCTGCAGGATTGTCACATCGGCCTGGTTTCTGGTCAGAAGTCTTTAATTTTGATCGGTTTTCACGTGAAATTTAGGCAAAAATGTTCAATTTTGGTTGGTCTTTACTTGAAATTTATCTAAAGTTGCGAATTTTGCTGTAGTAATGGCAAATCTTACAACCCTGTTCCAAGTTCACGCGTAAGTTGGGGCATATGAGCATCACAGCTAATGTAACAGGCGCGTGCACATGCTTGCTGTGGGTTGTGGTGGCACTGTAAGGTTGCACTTTTATCACATGTTGGTTTTGTCAACACCTGTTGATACTATTATTTATCATACATAGCTAGTCTGTTGTATGCGTACAGTAAGTTTATTTAATCCACCGTCTGAGGTAATGTTGTAAGTGCACTGTCCTGTTCACCGATGTGCTTCTGCATCACCTTTCTGACATGCCATGTACAATGGCCAGTGCAATTAATACAAAAATATTTTATTTCTTCTTGTTCAAAGTGCTTCATTTATTGTCTATTTGCTTTGTTTATTGGATATGTTGATTGGACAGTGATTGCAATTTGAAAATCGTTATTTGATTTGCGTTTTCTGGTATTTTTACATCTTGGTGAGTTACTGAAGTTACATAGGTGAAATATTTTGGTAAATGGATTGAAATATTGCTGTGGTCTCCAGCCATCCTGATACTTTTGTGTCTCTTGTCATAATTATGACTCGAATGTCGCTTTAGGTAGGTTGTCGGTTGTGGAATCTGTCGTCTTATCAGAGTTTAAAAATCCTCCGCTGTGGATGTTTCCTTGAATTAGAATATTTTTGCTTCATGTTTCGACGTTGAAAAGTCATGATTAATGACGTCGACTCCGGTATCCGAGCTACAGCGTTTGTCCGGCCGTTGTGGATTGTGTGAATTATTGTGAGATTCTTCTCGTCCATATCCACGTTTCATTTTGCTAAACTTAAGAAGCTCGTTTACTCTGCAAAACTGTTAAGATATTGACTTTTTTCTTCATGACAAATGTTTTTCTTAAAATGGATAGGTTCATGTATTTGACTTGAGATTTTAGTGTGCTGCTTTTTACATTGAGATTTTGCTTATCTACTTTATCGTTTGTGAAAAGACATTTAATTGTGTTTATATTTTGTAGAGGATCTCCTACTGCCAGATGTGAAATGGAATGTTCGGGTGATGAACTCACAGATCTTGTGATCTTCATTCTCTACTGAAAAGCAATTGAATTCATTCCACCTAGACAGGTTAACAACTGAAATCAATCCTTCTGTGCTAATAAGCAGTAGAGTTAGTGAATTTCTGGCTGATGAGACGCTGAATTTAATTATTCTATGCTCATAAGATTGTACTGAGACAGGATCACGATTGGACTGCATACTGTATCAGTATCAGGATTGGACTTCATGAGTGTATCAGGATTGGACTTCATGAGTGTCCAACGATTACATTTCCTGACTGCACAAAGACTAGCTCGACTAACTAGTCTCAAACATCAGAATTGACACTAACATGAGCTCAAAAATGATCACACATGGATGTCTAAGCTCAAACAAATGAATAAAAGTACTCAAGTATTTTACGTATCTATTGATTTGAAACCTTGAAAAATCTCCTTAAAGCCCTGTATAATTCGCTCTCTGAAGAGAATTTTTGGAGCACAACTTCTGTGCATGTAGTTGGTTGGCCTTTGTTCTAATTGTCCTATCCGCTTCGTCCTAATCTCTAATTTTCTGCTCAGTCCCCCGCAAGGTCCCATTGTAAGACCTGAATGCTGGCATCGCTACCAAATTACGCTGTGATTCCGTCTGAGTTACGAAAACGACGGGAAAACCCGAAAATAATAGTAATAATTTTCTTGTCAGTTTATGTGTCGCCTGGTCTGAGTGTTGGCATTGGGGAAGTACGTTGCTGTGTGCAATTAGTTCCTTTTTGTAGAGGCTTAGCATTGTAGTGTTAAAAAAAATTCTTACTTACGTTTGTGCGCTTTTGTAGTTTGCAAAGTACTGAACACTTGATCAAGGAATTCGCAGTCACTTGAATGAAAGGCACTTTTTATGCTAAGTAAGATAACACAGAGTTCGTCAATTTTCAATTGCTATAAAAAAAATTTGATGTGGGAGTGTTAATTCGAAATAACCCATCAGTAGAAACAAAACGAGAAAATAACTACTTCTATTATAAATTAGTCTTAGTTAAATACTGTATTACTGCGTTATTCAATTGAGGTCCCGAGTTAAAGGTTACGTAGGCCTTTCTTATGTTAAAACAGTATAGGTTATTTGTTTTGTTGTAGACCACCATTTTTTGGTTCACTACTGTCCTGTTCTTCAGCACCTACTACTTTCTTTATTGACTTAAATCTTGTTTCATAAACTTCCTTCTCAACGTATGTGCATCGATTCTGCGTTCTGATAACTCCATACGAAACGGTGCTTTCCTCATTCCTCTCTTCGGAACTCCTTTGTTGCGATTAGGGAGGCTAAAACAAACAGCTAATTTCTCCAATTTGTGTTATTCAATCTTGGATGCCGCAAAGATTGGTAATGTCAATCGAACTATGCGTTATGAGGCAACAGTGTGTGTTGTACGATTGTTTTACGACTAAGAGCTGACCTGTTGATAGTTACCATTCTATTGAGTGTTTTTTAGGGTTGAAAATTAGAATAATGTAATTGTTTGTGCTCCTTGCTCACGGATGTCGAGTCTTCCTTGTAAAATAATCTTCTTATGTTATGATTTGATTTAGTTTTCTCTCCCTTGTGATTTATCATTCTGTCAAGCAATCACTTACTGCTGCACCGTTCATATGTACGACGACACGTGTAACAAGATGTCTTCCAGATAGGCATCAGGCTGCTATATTTCACTAGTCCACCCCCATTTATTTGAAATGTGAAAGAAGGCAAAATGAAAGAAAGGCTATAAAAAAATTCAATCTCTCGAAAGTTGATGTGGCCGAGTGCACACGGCCCGTATCACAGGTACGCTCATCACACCCTTACAGAGAGACAGAGACAGACAGACGGACGCAGCTCTTTTTATAGTATAGATTCCATTGCGAGAGATTGGCTTAGTGGTCTCGAAATGGTAATGGTAGTGTCTCACTTCAGACTTGGCCCCAGCTCAATATTGGTGCAATTCTATTCTATTGCAATTCTAAGTCTATTGCAATTTGCATACCTCCATGTGTTCAACACTCAACTATATAACAAGGAGAACATCTGCTGCTGTGAAGCTGGCAGGCGGACATTCCCTAGCTTGAGTTAATATGCGTAGCCAACGTCTGTGGATGTTGTCAGGCTAAAACATTATATAAATGTACAGTATGAAATGAAAATATACAAGTATGAAAACATATACAAGTATGAATTGAAAACAAATAAAAGTAAGAAATGAACACATTTACAAGTAGGAAATAACATTTTATACAAGTATCAACCTTAATGACTTTCGGCGCGATATGTACTTAGTCTGCAAAGCGCTAGCAATTTGCCATACTTACTTGCCGTCAGGCTTACTTGGAATTCTGTAATATTCGTAACACTTCTGTAGTAAGTGTTGCGGCTTGCATATGTAATGCACATTATTACATTTGTCTGCGTTTTCATCGTTGATTTTGCAGCCGTTATTGCCGTCAACTTTTGTTCTATTACACCAGAGCTACGTTTCACGTCACGGTTGTTTTCCATTGCATTTTTTACTCGCTATTTTTTGTCGGAGATTTATTTAGTTTGAATTGCAGCACATTTTTCTTTCGTTCTGTGTGCTTGTCAATGCCCGAGAGTCTTTATAAAATAACAATTTTCCGTGATGAGTAAACAAGTGTTGTGATCTGCACTCAAATCAAGGTTTACCATAGTGCTTGTAAAATCTGGATCATATTTGTTTAAGTAGCGTGTGTTTCTGTGCCTACACCGTTATTTGACTCTTGAATCCCTTTCTCTCTAATTTTCCTTGTTTCATCTGAGTGATTCTTGTTGCGTTTGATTGTACGTCAGCTCCAGGCTGTGAAATTGTTGACACTTTGACAAATTCACTCCAAATTCGTAGTATTTGTTAAAGGGTATCCAGATATTCTCGTGACTAAAGAATCATTGGTTAAGAAAACAAGTTTTGTTTGAGTCCATCGTCGGTGAGTGGGCGTTCACCCAGCCTATCGTCATCAGTAGCGTTGTCGTGGTCGCTTTTGGTGTGTTGAAGCACGAAGCTTTTTAGCGCTGGCACTGCAGAACACGGTGCTCTTTTGTCATATTGAGTTCAACTTACTCTTTCTATGCCCCTTCTGCGTAGATTCCACATTCCCTCACCTCCATACTAAGTGGTGTCTTCCTCTCTTCGGAACACTTTTTTGCGGTTAGGGGGCACTAACATCTAATCTAATTTGTCATGCTGTGAATGAGGTGAGTTTTCTTTTTGTTGAAATAATTTTTCTTCATTACCTTTTTGTGTGCCATCTTTTTCCAGTTCATAGCTGTCCGGTTTGTCAGCTCCCCCAACTTTCTTCTTCTGCTTTAATCTTGTTTCCTAATCTTATTTTCCAACTTACTATGTCTAAGCACTTTGCATAAATTCTGCATCCCCTAAACTCAATACTAATTGGTGATTTCACTCTTCCTTTCTTTGGACCTCTTAGTTCTGGTAATGGACGCTGAAACTGAATTATAATCATTTGCCATATCATTAGTTCTCATTCTGGGGGCGCGACCCTCTCCAGTAAAGCCTAATTTTTCACAAGGAATGTTTTCGACGAAAGAGTAAACTTTCACTTGTGAATACGCTCGAGGACCTATTTACGATATTCTTTATTGTGAGCTCTTATTTACCAGTTTATCAGCACACAATTTCCCCTGACACTTCTTAAGGGGGAGTGGGAGTAAAAAGGGTAAGAACCACTGTGCTATATGATATCACATCCCTCTTGGTGAACCCATTTCAAATCGGACGAGTCATTTGGCCTCTCTCGTGCAATGGCTGAGCCAATTCGTGATGTATTCACTTCATAGGAATTTCTGCTCAATTGTTCGAATGTATTCATCTCTCAAAAGTTTTTGTTGTATTCGAGGGGATCGTGAGCTATCTGTGGGGCTACGCCTCACAAAATTTCGTGTTTTGAAAGGGGTCTGTTGGTGTTGTGTAATGCGTGCGAGTCCTCTGAGCTCAAAATGGTTATGTCTCGGTATTTTCTGTGTTCTTGTTGTTAGAGAAACACGTCGTGACCCAAGTGCATGTGAACGTGAGTTCATTTCGTACAAATTAAGTGCATAAAATAAAATGCTCTGCGGTTACGATTGGATTCGGGATTTTTTAAGTATGGATGCTTACGTTCTAGTTTGACAATAAAATCGAGTTCTGTCTTTGCAGGCGTTAGCGGGAGTAATAAGGGTGTCACAAACATCCTTCTTCGATACGTAGTATTGAGCTACACAATTGCCTTGGTGCATTACTTGGCAGTTAACACGTTTACTGTCGATTTAACACTAGGCAAATTGCTCATTTACGTATCGGTGTGAAAGAAAAGCATTTCAATAAATTATATAAACATCACATTTACAAGAGATATAAGCATACAAGGTAAACATCATCAAGCTTTTACACATTCACAATTCTTAGGAAAGATACAATTTTTTTCGAGCAGTAAAGTCGTTTTTCAAACTCTGCTTCTTACAACCTTAGTTAACGTGAGACCGCTGGACGCACATGTGCGTCCAGCGGCACCGACCGTGTAAACTTGGCGCTCCATTGTTGTAGGGATCATTTGTGCGCGCCTAAATATTCAATATTGAATATTATTATTCAATATTGAATATTGTTATTCAATATTGAATATTATTATTCAATATTGAATATTATGGAAAGTGTGAATGTGTCTTCTTGGTGCTCTTCTTAACACGCTAAGCTCTACAGTACTGTTGTCTGGCGAAATGGAAGCGTGCTCATAATTTGCGTGATGTCTAACTCATATATCTGGTTCCCTTACATACAAAGCGTTAATTACGGTAATAAATCACCCTTCATGACGCTGCTATACCAAAACTTCCTACATTTTTTTGTGGTTATGAAGGGTTCAACTGCCTGATCACCTTATCCAAGCTTCACTGTATCTGGGTATCTCAGTCTAGCGAGACTCGCCTAAACTTGAACATGGACTTGAAAAACTCGCGGGTCGATGGCCTGTCTGTAGTGCTAATGAAAAAGTTAGTCACTTCATTTTTACGACCAGCTCCCGGAGCTATAGTTTCCTGTAACCCGTCTTGCTTCACCGTTCGTTGCTATGCGTTTATAGGTAGATGCACCTTCTTTCGGCCTGCAGTAAAGGCCCCGTATCTGTGCTTTAATGTTGATTGTATCAACATTTTTCATTATTATTACTACTTGTTTCGGCCTCGCACTACATCTGTAGGGAACCGTCATCTTACCTCAACAATTGACATTTAAGTATTTAATTCCAAACTTAAATTCTGCAGTTATAACGCTTGGTCACAATTAATACACTAAAGGCCGTTCTAATAACTTAAGTGTTTAATATTGAATTTGTTTGAAAATTTGTGTTTTTCAGTTGAAAACATTGTTTTGAACTACGTTGAAGTGTGCCTTAATTAGCTAACCAACTCGTTTATGAGAGTCTCATTACAACTTGATTTCCTTATGTTACATTGCTTGTTTAAAACCAAGATGAAAGCCGTCATGATTAGCTCGAACATTTGATTATCGGTTGTTCAATATATCGCAACTCAATTTTCTGAGATCGAAATGCTTGTTCAGAATTGCGCTGATGGACCGTGTGTAAGTCATCGTAACGCTGTGGTAATGACAAGGTACTTCGTTTTAAGACTTCGTATTTTCCTATTGCATTCCTCCCTGGAGACTTGGTGCTATGATTTCAATTTGATTGTATTTTTTACGTGATTAGTGTTCATGTTAGTCATTTGTAGACGATAGTCCACTGTAGGAACGTGTAGAATAGTGCGTTTTGAGCTTATTGTATGCAAGGATTATTATATTTATGATAATGAGCTTATAGTTCTGTATAAGCTCGACTTCTCCGGTGTGCTAATAATATCAATAACCTCATCAGGATGCTCTGTACAATAGGTGATGTGCGGGTGTGTACACTACAGTAAGGGCTGCTGTAGTTCTTAATTCTCATTGTTTTAACACGTTAACTGCGATGGGTTTCAATATTCAACTTGAATTTAAAGTCAAAAATGATTAGCAATTTTATAGAAACTGGGTTCATTAAAAACCATGAAAAAGATTGTTAGAATTTCCAAACGACCTATCGATAGGTTGTTTCGCAGCGGAAAAAACCTAAGCACGACCCACCGGTGGGTCGTATCGCGAGCGGCGTGTTAATGGATGTCGCGTTAGCTAGGTACGTCCTATCTCACGTTCCATGCATACTTTTTTTCATGAAGGCCAGCTTACCGTTCTATTGGCTTCGTTCACGAGTGTTTTTGTTGTTCATTCTTTATTCCTACTTTACCTTTTCGTCTCATCGAGAGGCTTACGTCTTATTTGTAGTGTGCTGTGGCAATAAAAATGCCCTAATTTTACCTCGCTTAAATTTAAAAATAATGGAGTTTCTATGAGATTATCACTCAACTGAGCGGAAACGGAGATTACGCCATGAAAATGAAAGTAATATATGCAGTTTATTTCCGTTTTAAATTATGGGCCCCTCAGGGGGATACAACTATTTTATCTATGGGAATTAGCGCTCCCAGGGGAACCATGTGTGGGCCCGAGCTAAAGGTTAGGTAGGCTTCCTTTTTGTTGTAATAAAATAGGTTTTTGTTTTGTTCCGGACCATCTTTTTTCGGTTCACTGCTGTCCTGTTTTTCAGCACCTCTTCAACTTTCAACTTTTTCTTCAACTTTTTCTTGTTTCATGAACTTCTTTCCTAGCTTACTGTTTCTGTGCACCTTGTGCATAGATTCCGCGTTCCCTCAACTTCATACTAAATGGTGCCTTCCTCTTTCCTCTCTTGGAACATCTATGTCGTGGTTAAGGGAGGCTAAAACTTTCTTGTATAATAATAATAATAATAATTTAAATTGTGGGGCAAAGAGCGTGTGAGTAGATACGTTTGTCCGTGGCAGTGAATTAAAACCAACCTTTTCTGTCGGCATGTATCTCATATCTAGACATTTAGTACCTCTCATAAAGCACCAAGAAATGACCCACCGCTAGTGTCGTAAATCTGGGGGCGGGATCCTGTTGCGCTTAGAATTACTCGTAGGGATGCCGTTTCGTTTTATTTATTTCGATCGTGAAGTGATCAACGTGGGGCTGGCTATGCAACCGTTTTATTTCGTCTGTTCATGCTTGCTCCTGCCATTCTTATCTTGCACGAAGACTCTGTAAGAACGTGGAATGTTGCATTTTTCAAACATTTATAGATGATACCATTTACAAATTTATTTTGAATTGTACTTGAATTGTAATTTGCTACTGCGTCTCACTGTGCGGATCGCTTGTTAGTGGCTTGTTAGTGACGCGAGTTTGAACTATTACAACACAAATAATGATTCATTTTTCAAAATACTCTATTCTATTATAGGGGGGGGGGGGGGTTCGAAACGTAATTTGTTCAGCTTTTCAGGGAATGACGAGCCCTGATGCAAGCAGTGGTTTTCAAAACACTGCAGTAAAAAGGTAAGCGCTTAGTGAACCCTGTACGAGAGCGATTTTGGATTCAACTAGAATTTTTTACGTGAAAACGGAGTTGATTGTTTTTTGCTTCGTCTGATGCTCTTTCGGTTATCTTTACTTCGTCTGATGCCCTTTAGGTTATCTTGACTTCGTTTGATGCCCTTTAGGTTATCTTGACTTCGTTTGATGCCCTTTAGGTTATCTTGACTTCATCTGATGCCCTTTAGGTTATCTTGACTTTGTCTGATGCCCTTTAGGTTATCTTGACTTCGTCTGATGCCCTTTAGGGTATCTTGACTTCGCTGATGCCCTTTAGGGTATCTTGACTTCGCTGATGCCCTTTAGGGTATCTTGACTTCGTCTGATGCCCTTTCGGTTATCTTGACTTCGTCTGATGCCCTTTAGGTTACCCTGACTTCACCTGACGTGCTTTGTATCTGTCTTGGCAGGATCCCGTTGAGAGATGTGATCAGTTAGTCTCGTATGATCGTTTGTTTATTTATTTTGACGGTCATAGCCGCTGAACGTACATGTACTTAACTGATAGCGACATGCGCCTGTGAGTTCTGGTTCAGGAATTCCCTGTTTACTTGTGATTGAAATTGGTAGCTTAGGCGTGCTAGTCGGAGAGGTACCTCCATTTCCTTCTTGTTCATAACAGTTAATTTCTCCTGACACTGTGCTTGAATTCTTGATCCTAAAAAGACTTTTGAAGTACATCGGACTTTCTCTGTGGCGTTGTGGTTGTTTCTTATCCTATTTTTGTATTTCTATTAGTGAAATATGTATTACCATGATGTCTTTCGAGGAAAGCTGCCGTTAATAGAGGAATTAATTACTCACGAAATGAAATGCAACACACGTCTCTCGCTTCCTATTTAGATCTAGTAGTTCTTCAAGTACAAGCATAAGACTTAGGTACGCTCTACGATTAACCATCTGTTGTATCTATTTGGCACGTCTATCGGCTTGAGCAATAATCATTTGGATGATTTATTGCTCAGGGAGATATGTTTTTAAATAAGTTCATCGCTTCAAATTGTACGTTTTGTACCAATAAGGCATTGTGTTAGCGTGCGTATGACCAGTTCCAAATGCCCGTTTGGGGCGTATCGATAAAGCTGTCGTCATTGTGGTATCGGACATGACGTTTGTCCGAGGTAATGCAGAATAGGTTATGTAGCTCATGCTGTGTATAGAGTTATACTCGAACAGACTTGACTACACTAAGACAAATACATTAAGAGCTCCAGATAATACTTCATGTAGACTTCCAACCAACTTACATTTAAGAATGCTCATTATCTGGGTTCTTTACTTCTCAATCCATACTTGTGGAGTTCACTCAAGATACGGTTTGGGTTCGACCTCGCTGTATCCTTCCATTTAGGGGATGTAATTATATTCGATCAACATAAATTTGTGCTTCCAGAGAGGAAGATATGACGTCCCGAGCTGAAGGTTACGCAGTCCATTCTCATGTTGAAAATGAATTTTTTGCGTGTTTTATTGAAGACATATTTTTTTCCGTACACTTCTGACCTATATGAACTTTTGACTTCTCCCGTGTTGGAGAACTAATTGAGTTTGATTTTTAAAGGTTGAATATCAAGGGTCACCAGTGTTTATTCCAAACACACTTAATTACTAATTGAATGATTTAAGGGCCTCTGACTCTGAAGGAGTTCGGGGCATTCGAGTTGCCTTCCTGGCATCTATTTTCTCACTTGCACTATGAACTTTGCGGGATAATGACGGAACTGAATAAGCTCGCCTCGGTTTTTATTTTGACGACTCGGAGTGCCGTGACTACGGCAGCAGTATGGGGGTCCACTTCTTGAGGAAGGAGATCCGGGTCCAGTGAGTAGCCGCACTTCAGCAGGTGCCGCGGCTCGAGGGTATCCGGGGTGGATCCCGGCGAGAGTGGATTTGTTAGTGTAATATTCCGCGGTCGCGGTACAGTTTGATTATATGAGTATACGAAGGAGGTAGTTTATTTTCTGCTATTGCCTTGAGGCTTGGGTGGTTGCTTGGTAGCCGTGTGGCTTAGTTGAATTGAGAGCCGTGTGGCTTAGTTGAATTGAGAGCCGTGTGGCTTAGTTGAATTGAGAGCCGTGTGGCTTAGTTGAATTGAGAGCCGTGTGGCTTAGTTGAATTGAGAGCCGTGTGGCGAACAGAGTTTTGAGGGATGTTGATTGAGTGTTGGCGGTGATTGTTTGTGTGTCGGCCTCCCAGGATCTTCTGTACGGGAGATTAGTTTGGGTTACTTGTTCAAGCATGATAACACGAGGAGAGACAGTCGCTACGCAAGCCAGGCTGCGAGCTTTACTGCTGAATTACAGGGTTGCCTCAAATAGAGGATTATATATGCGGGTGCCGCGGCCCAATTCTGGCGCCTGAACAAGGGCGAGGCAGTCGCAACAATAAGTACTCGTATGGACAATCATGAATCTCCCTACATGCCCTTATTTTCCCAACTAGTATTCTCCGGGTACTATTAATCGTGACGCGTCGTGTACGATCATCTCCGGATTGGAGTGCAAGATTGATACATGAGATAAGAATATTACTGGGTAGGCAATGTAAGTTAGTTCGTCTTCATTAATATTAAAGGCTTCCGCCGCCCAATAATCTACGCTTTGACTGCTATTTACAATGAGTATCTTAAGAGTTGGCAGTGTTTAATTCGAACGTTTACGCTAAGCCGCCGTCGAGGGCTGACTGTATTGGTCATAACTAAGGCTAGAATTGTCATAAAGATTACTTGACTTAAGCTAGGAATTGTGCCAGAGAGGGCACGTGCAGTCTAACTATTGTTATTATTTATTATTATATGAGAAATTCCTGGTCGCCTTGGCTTGAACGTGAAAGGTGTCCTACGAGAGGAGAGAGGAAGGCACCATTTGAAAAAGAGTAGAGGGAACGCGGAATCTATGCACAAAGTGCACAGAATTGGTAGATGAGGAGGAGGATAAGAGCACAAGAGGGATTTAGAGAACATTGATCATGAGGATACAGATTAGAATAGTATAAGGCATCCTATGAGTTACAACGACAACAACCACTGGAGGTAGCCGCCATTGCCAAGAGGTCAAAGGAACAAGTAGCTACAGTTGAGGGCGACCAATTACTGGTTACACTAAATTTAACCCCCAAATCAGATAGTTGGATGATTTCTGGATTAGAATTTCCAGGAGTTGGTGATTTAGAATATTCGGAGACTTTCCGAGGTAAGCATAATTACCCTACTTTAGCTAACTCCAGTAACGACTAATTATTGACATTTTTATATACACAAATTGACCTAACCCAAAAATCAATAGTAAGAGTTGTCACTAACGTGCTTATGACAGGAATTCTTGCTACAGTTAATAATCAGGAAAGAATGATTATTTATGTGACTCGACTTGAGGTAAGTAACTACCGAGGATATAATTTCTATAGTGTAAATAACCTATCATGGCTTCATTTCCCACGATATGACATTTAAACATTGACTAAAATTCAAGGGAATTCCACAAATTAAATAGATCTGACTTACTAAACATACAAAACTTGAGAACACAATTGATTACAACTGGAACACACAAGAGATGGCAAAACCCTAATGGCGATCTCTGTGGACAGCAAAGTGTCCTAACACTATGCTCAGCACTAAAAAATATCTAAGGAGCTAATGCCAACATCGTCTAACACTGACAGCGCAATACGGTATCATCGGAGAATAGTAAACACGAAACAATGACAAAGATGGGGCAGTGAGCTTGAGGCTGGTGACTAACTAACACTGGCACAGAGACAACATAGTGAACATTTCTACGACACAATAACGAGAGCTCCCTAACACGGAACAAGTTAAGACACAACACAGGAAAGTTAAGACATAATACACACTTATCGTTACACTTGATACTTACAATTGCCCACTCTGGGGCCCAAGCGCTAGGAGGATCTATAAGAGAATGACGACTTTGCCTGGGAAGCCGGCCTTATATGCGCTTTGAGCGGACGAGCGTTTCCGGAATTTTCCGGATATGGATGAACTTGCGATATGGTTCTAGGTAAAAACGCCGTTCTTTCTTGTCGAAGTATTTCTTTGGTCAAATTTTAATAGATTTAAGGGTAATGTTGAATGAAAATAGTGATCTAAAATTTTAAGAATGATTACGTTCACTTTATTTAATTTTTAGAAGATGGTTTTAATAATTTATGAAATTTAGACTGAAGTACGGCTGAGGGCGATCACTACACCTATTTTCAGTGCCTATTACTCTCTGACCTTTTTTCAGTACCTATTACTTTGTTGTTTAACTTTTATCTTGTTTCAAAAACTTATTTCTTAACTTGCTTTAACTATGCGCGTGAGACCTTGTATAGGAACACACCTTGTGCTCAAATTCTGCGTTCTCTTAATTTAATATTAAATTCTGCCTTCCTCTCTCTCGACAATTTTGTTGTGATTGGTAAGGCCCAACCTAATATATCTAAACTAATTTTGTTGTTTTCTTATTTTGTAATCTCTTTTTCTTCTCCGCGGCGTGAAGGCACAACACCCTTCGGACAAAATAGACCTTTGTTTGATGCCAGCTCAGCACCTACGGTATTTTCAGTTGAGTATTTGCGGGTACTTGGTTAAAACAAGCAAAGAAGGAACTCTTCTGTAGTTCTGTTCACAGAGCTTAACCTTCATATGCTCATTTCCGTTAGGGTAAGAAATTGAAGTCATTTCAACGATAAAATTGCTATATTGGAATGATAATTGTAAGATTTTTTTTTCAAGACGAATAAATCTAATATATGTTGCTGGCATGGAGCTCTAGCTCCATGGTTGCTGGTAGTGAGACAAATTTCGAGTACAATGATGCGTTCTGCGGCTAACTGAGTGTAAAAGTCGGAAAAAGAGTTCAACCAAACATGGTTTAACGATGAAAACATAAAATTATAGATAACACGGTTTTGTAAGGAAATCAGGGCAAGTTTCGTTCTGTATCTTTTTGAACTTAATAATATTCCGTACCTGTGGATGGATACATGCCACAAATTCTGTGAAGCAATTTTTTTTGTTTACTTGATTCTGTTTCAGCTGGGTGTTGCCAGCAAGCGGAAGTTTGGTGAATCTGTCTGATATTACTTTTTATGTGAGTTTTTGTATTGAAAGTATGTTTAATTTTTCAGTTTTTGTACATTAGTGTATTGTTTCCAATTGATTTGTATAACACATATTTTTTTAGGCATTTAAGTTAAATAAATCCTTCAAACGCAACTGTTTTTGCTATATCTCAAATGAATAACTCAATTCATCAAATTGTGTACCTGCAATTAATAATGGACATTTAAAAATTATGAGTAATCAAGTTAATCCTGTCTCTCTTAAGAGGAGAGGATAGGCTTAGGTTAGTAAGGTTTTTCTAGCCGATGATTTGGGGGACAGATGCCTCAAAAGAGATTCTGTTGGGTTACTTCAGTTACAGATGGGCCTTTGGGACTTCTTTCCTGCCATTTTTGCTTCATTCAGTATTCATGCCTTCTTGCTATCTCTCTTCTTTGTCTTGTTTTTTTCTAACTTTTTAACTGATGTTTCTATGCCTAAAATATTCTTTGTAGGAACATACAGTGTTTGTAGATATTCCATTTACTTGAACTTGAACTTGAGGACCAACAGTGTCGGGGCCTTTGTAACGGCCTACAATTCCCTTCACAATTTCCACACAAAGAGTTCAGCGGCTGGTACCAGACTTGTCCACTAAACTACTCAGGATCTACCAACCCTTGTCACAAGCCACCATTGGATGGCATCACCGGGACAACCAGTGTGTCAAAACACCATCCCCAGGCACATTGGGTCATTACAGCCCACTCTACCTGACTGGCTCATTCCAGTCACTGTCTCTTACTCCAGGCACACACAAGAAACATTTTCATAGCTTCAATGATACTCAAATTACACTCCTGATCTAGTCCAGCAAGACAGCTCATACCACAATCATCTTCAGCATATCTGGCATACCACTCATTCTCTCCATACTGCTCAAGCACCACATTCATAAGACTTTTTCTCTCCTGCTCATACTCTAACTTTCTGCTAGATTATGACTTACCTCTGACGCAGAAAGAAGATTCTTTTTCCTGGCGTTGCCAGAGGAGCACTTAAGACCGACAGGGCTGAAGTTGCTTCTGAGTGCGTTAAATATTCCTATTGGAATATAAAATGAACATTTTTTAAAATATGATAGTTGTTTAGAGAGCACCGGAAGTCTACCTCGTTCCGGTCAAGAACCATGAGCCATTCTTTTTTTTTTTTTTATAAAGATATATAGGCTAGATTTAGTATTTACTGATACTTAAATCTGGGAAGAATTTAAGACAGGGAGGAGGGTGGGAAAGAAATGTCTCTGGCAATGCCAGGAAAAAGAATCTTCTTTCTGCGTCAGAGGTAAGTCATAACCTAGCAAAAAGTTAGATTCTTCTCCTTTTGCGTTGCCAGAGGAGTACAGAATGACATGCAGTGTTTTAAATTTGTAAGTCAGGAAAGTTGTTAGTTGTGTTGAACATCTTTGTTCAATATCATTTGAAACTAGTAAATACAAGAAGAAATAACAACATTATTTTTAACCTTATATTTAAAATAACTATATTTTCCTAGTTAAGAATTCAAAATATTGACTTATGTAAATATATATAGAGTAAGTTCCGAAAATTCGTCCACTTCAAATTTCCGTACACACCAGGTATATTTTACTTTAACAAGCTAATATGGAGTTGAAGTTCATCAAAAAGTGGTTCACGTGGTAACTGCTGGTTTATAATATTGTATAATTGCCACACACCGCAAATAAATATCACTGTTTGAACAAAAATGGCAGCCCAAGTGAATGACCTGCGTTTCAGTTGTTTATGAAGTCGTCACACCTTAACTGACTACCATTTTGCATCGCCGACTAAAATTTTTTCCGTTGACGAATTTGTTGTGTTAGGCGATGTCATACCTGCGTGAGTGTTGACAGCTGTAATGCTGCCATTTTACAGAGTTTTTCTTCTCCCTTTGTTTGTTTCTGAGGTGTACTAAATTTTGAATCTTTTAACGGCTTGTGTTATTACTTCGTCCACATGTACGGAGTTTTGAAAAAATCATTTTTATGAATTCGTTTGTTCGTACAACGTTTTTTCTTCAAGTTTCTCCTCATTGTTTTTCATACTTAATATCTTTTCAGGTATAGATTTAATAGTTTATGAATTGGGACGAATGTTGACCTTGTAGTGCTCTACCCTAGTTACCCCTCAAATGTGAATTCTAGTCTTTTTATGTTCAGTAACCTTAATATGTCTGAATGTAAATTTATTCAATAAAAAGTTCCCACTTCTCCGCCGCGTATCACCGATATCTACAGCCGTAGAAGTATATAAGTAAGGCCGCTGCTTCAATTGCCAATTGGAACTCAACAGGCGAAGCAGCCACAACATCATGGCCTTACAACCTTAAATTATGGCTCTTCGTAAAAAACACCACTACTGCAATGATGATCTCGTTCACGCATTAGCAGAGATAAAAAATGGAAGTTTGAGTATACGCAACGCAACTGACAAATCTGGTGTTCCAAAAACAACGCTTCAAAAGCGTCAGCAAGGCACCGGCAGGCCGCAGCCGAGACGGTTCAAGAAACGGTTTGTGGAAAGTACAGAAATTTATTGAGTCCTACTTTAAACTTCAGTCCACCACTCGTAACTTTTGAAATAATGCACCTATCGACTTTAAATTACTCTCAAACGAAAGAACAAAACATTTTCTACGAAGGCGTTATAAACACATTCAAAATTGTTACTGAAAAGTACAGAAATTCTTCGATGAACCTGTACGACTCACGCGCCGTCGAAAGACCCAAGTCCACCACTAGTAACTTTTGAAAGAATGCAGATATAGACTTCAAATTACTCTCAAACAAAAGAACAAAACATTTTCTACGAAGTTGTTATAAACACATCCAAAGAAGTTTTCTGAAAAGTACAGAAATTTCTCAATGAACCTGTACGACTCACGCGCCGTCGAAAGACTTTAGTTGACCCTTTCGCGCTCGCGATGGCACACGAATCAAACATTTTTATCGAAGAATTTCTGTACTTTTAAGGCAAATTTTTTGATTGTGTTTATAACACCTTTGTAGAAAATGTTTTGTTCTTTTGTTTGAGAGTAATTTGAAGTCGATAGGTGCATTCTTTCAAAAGTTACGAGTGGTGGACTTAGGTCTTTCGACGGCGAGTGAGTCGTACAGGTTCATCGAAGAATTGCTGTACTTTTCAGAAAAAAATTTTTTAATGTGTTTACAACACTTTTGTAGAAAATGTTGTTTTCTTTGGTTTGAGAGTAATTTGAAGTCAATAGGTGCATTTTTTCAAAAGTTACGAGTGGTGGACTAAAGGTTAAAGTAGGACTTGAGAAATTCTCGAGAAATTTCTGTACTTTTCACAAACCGTTTCTTGAACCGTCTCGGCTGTGGCCTGCCGGTATCAAAACGTACGTATCAAATCCATTAAAAATGAACACGCTATTATTTTACATAAAATTCGAACGCTCACAGGTAAATTTAGCGCTAAACAAAAATATCAATTTCATTTTAGAGGGTGTACAAACTTTTGCAATGAGATTCGAAATGTGGTCGAAATTTTAAATTAATTTCGAATTTGGTACGAACTTTCGAAAATTTCAGTTGGACAAAGTGTACGCAAAGCAAGTTGTTTTTTTCATATCAAGATTTGAAAGATCCTCTTTAGAGCAAAGCACGATGAACCCAATGCATTTGCGCTTTTTTGACGATATTTGCTGCAGCAATAGCGATCTTGAGAACCGTTTGAGAGGGTTTGAAGTTTGAACCGTTTATATTGGACGAACTTTCGAACTTTACCCTACCCTTTTACACCTGGAAATCGAAACATGTTTACTGAATCATATCTAGTGCTTTCTATCAGTAGAAGAGAAATTTAAAAAATATCTACCCGTATAAATCCTAGAATGAACACAATGAATACAAGAGTTTAGGAATCAAAGTAAGTTCTTTCATCATTTGATTTGTACTCAATAAGTTAGAGAGAATCCAGGCTTAAAATTATTTTGCCCACTGAAGAGTCAGTGGTAGGGGCCTGATAATAGTTTTTAAAGGTATTGACACTCTTCCAATCTCCCGCCGCGATAATCTGGTGAATTGAGGCTCCTCGAGCATATGCAGCAGACAAACCGGTGCCTCGGTAGGAATGTACGGTGAATTGATTGGTATCTATACCCGCAAGTTTCAAAACTTGGGTTAGCCATCTGGCTTGAGTTTGTCGAGTTACTGGTCTTCTTGATGACCAAGAGAGGAAAAGTCTTGTAGGCTTAGGCTCCCCTTTTAAGCAGCACTGGGATCTCAAGGAAAGAGTTCTGTTCATATACGCATAAACATAATGACTGGTATCAAGCTCCGGAAGCGATGGTGTTGAGATGCACCGCACCACCTTCGGTTTCAAAATTCTTCTTGTGGTTTTAAGGGGTTCATAAATCACGAACGATACATCGTTCTCTGAGAGCTCTGCTTTCTCAATGTCCAATAAGTGGAGAGTCTGACCCCGGTCTGATGAAGTTAGAGCAACCAGTGCAAGGGTTTTTAATGTAAGCAACTTAAGGGAAAGTGAAGCAGGAGAGTGCAGGGTTTTTAAATAATCCAAAAGGATGTTTACTGGCCAAAAGGTAAAGTGTTTTGGCCTAAGAGGCCTGGCTCGAAAGAAATATCGAAAGAGCCTATTTATCTGATTATTCTCCTTAATATTTAAATCAAAACAAAATAAACTCAATGCACTACGGGCAGTATTAATTGTAGGGGATTTAAAGCCTTTATCAAAAAGAGAGATAAGAAAATCGCAAATTAGGGGAATAGTGGGGTGATTTGAATACCCATTGTTCTTAAGCCAATCGTGAAAATATTTCCAGAATCGTTCATATGTGGCCAGGGTTTGGGGAGATCTGCTCTTGAAAAGCGATTGTGAAGTACTTTCTGAAAAGCCTGCACTTTTGCACTGTTGCTGGAAATACTCCAAGCCACTAGGTGGAAGGGGCGGCGAGTTGGAGTTGATCCTAGAAGATAAGAAGCTGATATGAAATAAGGATCGGCTATTAGGAGAGGGGGAACTGCCGGGATTACTGGATTACCAGGCCAAGCTGGAGTAATCAAGAGAGCATATGGGGTCTTATCTTCGAGAACTTTATCAATACATTTTTTTTCAACATAGGAATAGGGGGAAACATATAAATATTTTCTTTCCAGGGAATGGAAAATGCATCAGTTGCAAAGGCCAAAAGATCGTGATTTTTAGATACAAATTTTTCCATTTTACAATTCAGTCTGGTGGCAAAAAGATCAATAGTTGGCACAAATGATACCTTGCTAAGCAATTTTGAAAATGCTTCTGGGGACAAGGAATATTCATGAACAGAGGGACTCATGTTTCTGGAAAAAGAATCTGCCTGAGAATTTGAAGCTCCTGGAATAAATTTGGCTGTTATTTCAATGTTAAATTCAATACAAAAATTCCAAATATCTATTGAAAGTAAGCCGAGATTACGGGAGTGAGTCCCCCCAAAATGGTTTAAATAATGAACTACTGTACTATTGTCTGAATGGATTATCACCTTAGAATTGATCAGCTTTGATTTGAAACATTTGATAGCAAATTGGACAGCTTTGAGCTCCAAGAAATTAATGTGAAGTTTGCTTTCTGATTCAGTCCATCTACCTGAGGCTGTATCTCCATTGGAGAGTGTTGCACCCCCACCTATCTTGGAGGCATCTGTATGTAAGGACCAGTTTGCTGCAAAGGGCAGTAAAGAACGTGAACTCAAATTATTTGGGCATGAGCTCCACCAAGAGAGATCTGCACGGGAGGAATCGTTTAATTGAAATATTGAATCCCAAACTTTTCCAGATGAGACCAATTTTGTGATCTGCATTTGAAATGAACGATAGTGTAAAGGGGCCTGGGGAAATCCTGGTGAAAGACTAACCAGGAATCCCAGCATAGAAGAGGCCTTCCTAAGAGATATGGAAGATTCTCCTAATAGATTATTAGCCAAAGTTCTAGCTTTCAAAAGTTTCTCTGAAGGTACTGACACTGACATGTTCTTTGAATTCCATAGGAAACCTAAATGAAGCAAAGAGTTAGAAGGGTTTAGATGAGATTTTACTAAATTAGGTTTGAAGCCTAAGGAACTGAGAAGGCTTAGTGTGAAATTGATCTGTTCTGAGAGTTCATACTCTGAAGGAGCACAAAGAAAGAAGTCATCCAAATAAGCCGAGATTTTAAATCCTCGGCTACGGAGAAAGGCAATGACAGGTCTCAATATTTTAGTGAAAATTCTTGGGGAAACAGTGCACCCAAATGGCAGTACATTGAAACAAAATCTTTGGTCATTAAAGGAAAACACTACAAATCTTCTACTCAATGGATGCAAGGGAATAGAGAAAAAGGCTTCAGATAGATCAATAGAGGCTAGAAAATCATTTTGTGATATTAAAGAGCTTATTAGAGAAGAATCCTCCATTTTGAAATGAACCTTGTTCAGATGAGTATTGAGTGTGGACAGATCAATAATGAGACGATTGTCTCCTGACGGTTTTTTGACTATGAAAATGCGAGAAACCACTTGGTCTTGACTTGCTTCAATAGGGCTTAGAGCCCCAATGGAGCATAAATAGTTTATTTCTGATTTTAGCATAGCAAATTTTTCTGAATTCTTTGGGGTTGAATCAATATTTGTATATGACTCTGGAGTCTGGGGCTGAGGAAAACTGAAGTTTGTAACCCTCTTTCACTATCTGTAAAATAAAATTATTAGAAGTTAATTCATTCCAATTTTTGAAATACCTTTGAATATTTCCTGCAACCACAATGGACGATGTTTTATTGTGATCGACGCTTGCCCCTGTAGCGGCCCCGGCCTCGGAATTGGCGGAGTTGTTGGCCACGAAATGTCTGAGAGGCTTGGCCTTTTCGTTGAAAATTACTAGAATTTTGGAAAGCAGGTCGTTGACTAAAAGTTATATATGGTACGACGAAAATTTTTGAAAGGGATGACTGTTCCTTAATTACTCTATCGGTAGATTTATCGAAATCATCTTCGCCAAAAAGGGAATTATGCGTTACCGGTAACGCCAGGAAAGAATTGCGCATTGGTCTTTTAACAAGAGGGGACACCAGAGCTCGCCTGAACCTGTTCAGTTGTAAGTTCGATGAACATAGCAGTTGAATGGCTGATGTCAATTTAGATTTTTTCTCCTCGTCTTTTTCAGTCTCCAGAACAGACAATAAATGCATGATGGCAGAGTACACGCATGATTGTGCCTTATATACTACTCTCTGATGAAAGCCCATCGTTGGAGTAGGTTTCACAGTTTGCCAAATGCTTTCAGGCAACTTTGGGGGAGTAAAATGTGGAGCACATTCCTCTGGTGGTGTGAAACGTTCTTGTATTTTTTTCAACTCCTCGTCTTTGAGGGAAATATCAGACACCTGTGGTACCAGTCGTACGCTTTTTTAGGTGGGAGCCACTTTGGCTTAGAAATCTCACCCATTATAGGGAAGCCATCATTGCTTGAGTTGCCTTCTGCATCCCCTTCGAGCATGGCGTGCTCAAACTGACCTATATCTGAGGTATCCTCCTCAAGGTCATTGCTAGGGGAGCTGTCATTCTCATCCAAATTAGCGGTATCGACATGCTCCAAGCAGTCATTGTGGGAATACTGCACTTCGTGCCCCACGTCGTTCGCCTTAGCACATTTATGTTTTGGCCCTTCTTGTCCAAAACCGGAGGCTTTTCTTTTTAATGATTTCTTTGAATCACTGAATTGTTCACCACTTGTACTAGGTCGATTGTTATTATCATCACTTATGTTACTCTTACTCGTTAACACTTTTATCGTTTCCGCATTTGATCTAGTCGATTCAGCAATCGCTTGCATGAATTCCTCAATTTGTTCCCAATTTGAAGGGGTAGAAAGATCAATGGAATCTATTATGATTTGTTCTGCCATCTCTGTAAATGAAACAAAATATGCAATTAGAACTTAAAAAAAATTAGGTACTTAGCTTAGGACGCAGCTCAAAGCCTTCGCCACCGCATCAAAAAAAAAGAATGGCTCATGGTTCTTGACCGGAACGAGGTAGACTTCCGGTGCTCTCTAAACAACTATCACTTTTTAAAAAATGTTCATTTTATATTCCAATAGGAATATTTGACGCACTCAGAAGCAACTTCAGCCCTGTCGGTCTTAAGTGCTCCTCTGGCAACGCAAGAGGAGAAGAATTACTACATTCCAGCATAAAATGCTCAATTGTTTCCTCCACTCCACTAATATACTGCTGACATAATCTGTTATTATTCTCATTCCACCTCCATGTACGTCTGTTCACACTCAGTGACTTACATCTCACAGCAAACAATACTTTACTACTGTTAAAATTTGATAGTCTTTTTATTTTGTTTTCTTAACCTGCACACCTGCAGTGATCTGCAAGAAATTGCTTACAAAATAGGACATCTTAATTGACCTACTGTGGGGTTACTATTTCAAGCATATAAATGAAACTTAAAGGATGGATAAATATACAGTTGGGCTTTCCAAAAAAATTTTCCTTTTTAAAAATCATTTTACGTTTTTAAAATCATTTTGCTTTTTTGTGGAATTTATGCAATTTTTTCAAATGTGCTATGGAAGTTTAAACCATGTGTTTTTGGATATAAAAGATTTTGCTAAATCCAATGGTGTTGTTTTTTTATGTATAATAAAAAATGAAAAAGTTATACTGATCAATATTGAGTTTAGGTGATGTGGGGAAACTAAGCATTCCGTTTCTAACAATCACTTAAGAAGCCCATTTAAAAACGTTTTACATGAATGACATTTTTTCTGCTGATGCTTAGTTTTCGAGTTAGAGCGGTAAATTAGCCCGCCAAAAGAAGCGGGCGCACCAAGCAGAATTTAATTAATAACGGAAGCTCACCCCCTATTACAAACATAAAGAGGTTGGGTCATGAGGGGGAGGCACAGTTCTTTTAGTGAAAATTATAAATAAGGCTTCTAACCAACCCATTAGGGTGACGACCGCAATCTTGTTTACATCGGCCGGCTCCAAGATTGCGGTCGTCACCCTAATGGGTTGGTTAGAAGCCTTATTTATAATTTTCACTAAAAGAACTGTGCCTCCCCCTCACAACCCAACCTCTTTACCTATGTAATAGGGGTTTAGCTTCCGTTATAAATTAAATTCCGCATGGCGCGCTCGCTTCTTTGGCATCTGAAAGCCAACTTCAAAGTTTAACCCGCGCACGGTCGCGCATCCCTCAGAAAAGTAGTCAATTTACCCGCGTTACTCTGCCGTTCCCTGTTCACTTACCGTAATAGGCAGAGATGTAAAAATATGAGGTAATGAGTAAAAAATGTTGCTTTACACTTTGATGTTGTCAGATTTTTGATAACTTGAACCGTTTCTTTGTAATATGGAGTCAAACTCCGTAGATTTTTGCACAACATTGCTTCAAAGAGATCAATGGCCATTTTTTTGTTTTGGGAACAATGTAATGTTTTTCACTGCTATTTTATGCAGAAAATCCTTCCGAACCTGCTGATGTTTTTATTTTTCCTCTACAACAATTAGAAAAAAAGTTATGACCATTTATGTCTACTAAGTGTTATCCATTCTTCGTTTTAGTTCCTACATAAATGCATGTTTGCATGTCTGGTTATATTACTGTAAGTATAGTGTTTAGAAACTTGTAATTTTCACACAATATGAATAAAATACTGCTCTACACGCTACTGACTTCAGATTTGTCTTATTTGCCATTTTTGCGAAATAAGGCGAAATAAGGCCCTGAGTAGTTTCGCTGGTAACTGAGGCTGCCACTGACTGTTCGCACGCACACCCTCTCACGGTCGCCTCATTTACCACACTGACTGTGCTTACCCCTCCCAACTTCCAAGTGGTTGGAGCTCTGCCTTAACCCCCACAATGTGGGGGTTTCTGGCTCCAGCTGTGTAGCACTCGCTGAGACGATCATTTTGGTGTATAACAACTTGGAGTTATGCCTTACGTCTGGCAACCAGTGAGCCTGGTAAATGAGGCGACCAGTTACAGTTCGCGGGTTAATAATTCGAAAATAACGCATCAGTGAAAAAAATGTCATTCCTGTCAAACGTTCTTAAATGGGCTTCTTAGGTGATTATGTGAAACGGAATACTTAATTTCCCTTCATCACCTAAACTCAATATTGACCGTTACACCATATTTTGTAAGAAAAAACATAAGCTATATTTAGGCTGTGGCGGCTAGGTGAGCAACTGGTTGCCTAACAGGGCGATCCATCTAAACACTGAGATGGATCAAATTCCTCTATACAATTTCTTCTATGTTAAAATGTATAATATTAAAAAAAAATACTAGGCAATTTGAAAATATTTCAACAGATTATTATAGGATTTAACTTAGAAAATAGTTTACTTATAGGACATATCTCTGTAAGTAAGACATTATTTAGTTATGGGATCTACCTAACAGTTGAAGTTTTGACTTTTAGAAAATTTTCCTTCATCTGTGCCTGTTCTTAATGTGGGCTGAAAAAAACTGCATTTATTTACATTCTACAGCACTGAGTTCAAATTCTTAATTTCTTATAGTTACAATGTTGTAAGAGTTTGTTAACAAACTGACTGAAAACTTTAAATTCTACAAAAAAATTTCAAATTCCAAGTAAGTTATTTTATAGGAAATGTTATTTTATTTTTTTTATTTTTGTATCTATATAGAGCTTTGCCAAAATTTGATTGGATAACTGGAATATCTACAGTAAGGTAAATTCTTACTGAAAAAATTTATTATCTATTACTATTGCATATGTTGTCTTTAGAATAGTGAACTTGTTGCAGTATTAGGACAAGTAATAATTTACATTATGATTAAAATATCTGGTATGAAATTGTTATTTGTGTTTTTTTACCTTTAAACTAGAAAGAATTTATTAAGTGTAAAAAAGTATAAGTTAACTATATTATTTACTTGATTTCAAGAGAAGTTTTTTTATTAATATAAATGTCAGTATTAATGCCTATATAAATGTATTAACAGACATTAATACATGTTCAATGTATTAATGTTATTAATGTACTATAATAATCATAGGATATAATTGCGGCTTTTAACTGCCTTGATCTCAGTAATCAAACAGTCACTTAAATTTTTATTTACAGATTTTGCAGGTTATAAAAGTAATGCTGGAGCTTGGTCTTTTATGATTTAACTGTCAGGATGGCAATCCCTCCTGTACGTGCCATACTGCTTGTGGGCTTCAACATATTACGACAAACGTGTCGTAGATATGGTGCTTATGTTTGTGTTATTTCAACTGTGGTGTTTGTATATCAATATTCTGGATTCAAAAATGTACAGCCTTCTAGCCCAGATGCTGAGCATTTGATTGAGCACCAACACAAGATCAATGAGCTTGTTGGCAAGCCAAATTTGGAGGTCAGTGTCCTTACCCTCTTTGCAGATTGGTTGGCTGAGATTTTATTCTATATAGCTCTTGCTATGCATAGTATTAAATTTTGCCGTTATAATCATGCTTTAACCCTTTAACGCCCACATTTTTATACTCCTATTACCGTTATTACAACCACTATCACTAAACCAACACTGGCATTAGGTAGTCACTGTTATCAAGATGGGGAAGGAACTGCCACTCGGCAGTGAAGTTCAAAGGACACATTAGTGAACAAATTGAATAAGAAATACAATATATTATTGTTATTTTTGAAAGAGGACCGTACCGTCCACTTGGGCGTTAAAGGGTTAACCCAATGTAACTTTTGCTGTAGGATTCATCATTTAAGCTACTATGGTATAGCTTCTGTATTAGGCAGATATAATCATAGATGCTGCTGTGAAAAAACTTGGTACTTTCTTTTTCTAATTTTTTTGAGATGGTATATATCTCCCTAAAAACAAACCATTGCCCATTAAGATTGAAGTCAATTGTAATTAGGTTTGACATATGATACTAGCACTGTCTCTTTGTATTTGAGCTACTATATATCAGTAACATGGTTGCAGGCTCAGCTTATGATCTTAATGGGTCTGCCTAACTTTGTTCTAGAATAAATCAGTATATTTTTATAGCAAAGGATAATTATTCAGATTGCTTTTATGAGAGATTCAACTCAAAATGGTTGACTGAAAGATTTGTTTATTTAAATCATTTTCATATTTTTTTGAGAACTAATTGATTTGTGAAAGTATAATGCTTTTACTTGTGACATGTTAGTTATGAATTTATTTAATAACAAGTGAAAGTGATAGCCAGGAAGGAAGTTATCTATGAAACAACTGGCATGAGTTAAGTTAAAAACAAAGAGCCATGGTAAGCAAATTGGTTGCCTGAAAAATTGGGATGGTATCAAAAGGACTTTGATATAGTATAGCTAATTCTGCAGTTTTTGTGTAATAAGTGTATGATGCAGTTTTTGTGAGTTGGGAAACTTTTTATTTTATTCCTTAATAGCAGCAAAAATTTTTATTGTGATTTTATCTTAATAGATTGTGCTCTCAAAGGAAAATAGTTTGAGTATAGTTGAGCAGTATATCTGTTTCAAATTTTTCAAGACATTTTGTTATTTCAACAAAATTGTTTTAGTCATTTATCAAAATCTGGAGAGTCTTGCTTATTACATTTTTTATGATTGCTTTAAAGAGTTCACCAGAAAGAAGAACAATAAGGTTTTGAACCTGTGCTCAGTGTGTACTGTTCTAGTTCTATTACTACTGTGGGGCAAACTTGTTGTGCTAGTTTTTGCATCTCATGGAAATTTGGCCATTTCAGCATGCTTCTTCAGTTTCATTTTGTGACCATCTTTTGTTTGGCTGAAATTTTACTGTAATTGGCTGTTGCTGTGTGGGTGTCTTGTTTGGACTATCCTGACCAATTAGTGATGGTTGGATGAATTATGTGTGTTTATAAAGAGTAATAGTACATGAAAGTCATCAGGGAGCTGTAGCAATTGTAATAAAAATGAAAGAGCAAGATAAGCTACTCAAATCATTTCACAATTAATACAATTTCACTTTAATTATTTCACATTTGTACATTTACCTGAAACAGGAGTATTTGTCTATTTGATTTTTTTTCCCTCATATATTTGAAAAAAAAATGTTCAACTTAGCCTCATTTACATGTCAAATTTGTTTGTAGTGGCTAAATAACTAAAAATGTGTTATGATGTTGAACTACAACATGGAAAAAATATTCATTGGTTATGATTTTGTGAGAAATTCAATTTCTATCAATATATATGTTAGAAGTGATTGTGATTTGGAAAACTATTAATCTTGTGTTACCGTTTCCATGATTTGTGCATTTTGTAACCTAAAATTGATTTCTGTACTGCAACACAATTTTTTTCAGAAAGAATTGGCTCTTCTAGAATCTCAAATTGACAAGAGGGCTTTAAGTTTTGATGGTGAGTAGTTTTGGCTCAGTAAAACTAATTTAAAAATAGTTGGTTGTAACAATTAAGGTTTTATTTCTTCAGTACACCTAAAAGATTATTTCTTTAATGCAAATTATGAGCTAGCTATGAAATGCATCAGCTTGTCAGAACAGCTGTGGTGATGAGGGAAATTATTTAGCTTGAATGTGTTATTTAACTTTAAAGCAAGTGTGTTAAATAAATGGTATATCCTTAAAGAAATCATACATGACGTAAATGATTAATGCTTTCTCTCTCAGTGCAATAAATATGATGCACTCCAACTAATGGCTCAGAAATCAACCCAAACTCATTTAAATATTAACTGTTCAATGCTTTGCATTTATTATATATGCCAAATAGATTACAGGTTACTGCCTAACATATACTGTCATATTTTATGCTTCATAATTCAGTTCTTATCAAAAATCTTTTTGTGCAGCTCAATTTGTCAGAAAAAGACTCGTTGATTTAAAATCAAACTGAACTCAGTGATCAAAAAAGGTAGAATATTTGTGAGGTAGTAGACGACTATTTCTCACATTTCAATGCCTTACAGGTGCTGCAGCTTCAGGTGTTGTGTGTCCAGAGATGGGCCAGGAGGCTTCGTCTGCCTACAAACGTGCCTCGACTGAAGCTTGCAAAAAGCTCATTGCCAACATCACTTGTCAGGTTTGCTATATTAACACTTTGACTGCGGCAGGTGAAAGAAAGTTTGATATTCAACTCAAGTTTAAAGTCAATTTGGAGTAAGCAATGTTTGTTGGAAATAGTTAACGTTAGCTTGATTGTGCATCCATCTTGGTGTTATTAAGTATTTACAAAATTTGAATATGTAAATACTGGCCAGTCAGCAGCATTATAAAAACTTCCTCAGGGACCACCGGTGGCTCATGTTGCAGTCGAAGTGTTAAAAATGTAACTTCTCATGCAATCTAAAAACATGTTGTCAAGTTTACTTCAATGAAATGATTATCTACCAAGCTTGCTGCACAAAAACATAAAATTTTGACTTTACATTGCAATTAGTATTAATTTGCAGGCTTTTAAATGTACATATCTAACGAGTCGGGGTTGCAGCAATTTTTACTACATTAGTTGAATTTTGTTGGAGTATTTTATGAATCTTAAGGAAGCATACTATTCTAGAGTTGCATTGATAGACCTATGAAGTAAATTATTTAATTTAAGCTGAAATTTAAACAATTTCTCTGTGATGATTGCTATTGGAGACAAATATATGGTAAAATGGAATATTTACTGTGATGGAAATATAAGTTTAGTTATTGATATTGCTTGCAATGCTATTGTAGATTGCTTCTATTTTGCATAGCATTTAGTTTGTTGCTAATGATACTCGATATATGATGCACTCTTACTTTGTGAAACATCTACTCTTACTTATGTTCTTTGTGACCTACGTCATCATTCAACTCATGATATATATCATTTCATTTCAGATTGCTGTGGGTAATTTTTATCCACAAAGGCTTGTGAGCTATTGCCCTAGTCAGGGTGAGTACAATATTGTTCATTTGTCTGTGCCCAACTCATTGGGATTGCAATATTGTGGTGTATGTTATTGCCCTAGCCATGGTAAGTACACTCAGTGGTAATGATTTCTTCAAGCTTTATAATTGAAATTCATGTATTTGATATAGAACCACACAGTTTGCATACCATTACTGAAAAGTATTTGCTGTTAATTTGTATTTAAAATAGTGTGACATATTTGTCAATCATATGCATGATTGGCAATGCTTTTGTTTAATTACATACTTCATTTATTACAATTGCAGCCAGGAGAAGTAAGTGCAAATCGTTTTGTCTCAGTTTTGTGATGTTGATGTTACTGTGATATGGTATTATTCTTGCTGCTCCAGTAGTTGTTTTCTTGCTAAAAAAGATATCTTAGTCTCTATACTCTTAGCGATTTTTTGATGAACTTGTCTACTGTGTATTGTGAAGATTTGACTTTGATAGTTTCTGATTTGTGTTTTCTTTTTTGTGGTTTGTTGTATGCAACAGCAATGTTTATTGTTACAGCTGCTCTTTTAATTAATAAATTCTTGTTTATTAATTTTTTATTCTTTTTTTGTGTGGGATTTCTTTGATTTGAGAGAATTTTATACATAGATCTAATTTCTTCTTTTGAGTCTTATTATGTTACATTAACACAATATTTGTCATATTATATTAACAAGTACATGCATGTGCTATGAAAAGAATTGTGATGTTTATAGTGTATCAGTGCTTCTTGCGGTTTTCTTAATTTATTGTCTCTTTTCAAATGCTGAACAATGACTTCAGTATGTGAAACACATGAAATTAGAATACATATAGCTATTGTATCATACTTTAATTAATCAATAGTTTTTTGCATGGATTATCCTTGTAAAAATAGGATTTTAATGTAAAAAGTTTTGGCAAGTAATGTTTATACCCTTCAGAAATATTGAGTATATTTTTTTTATAAAAGTATAACTGATAATATTAAATTTTAAATTGCTCTCTCAGTGGTTGATTTTTTTCATCATATTTTTAAAGTGAGTTACGAGTTTTCATTTTAAATGATACTATCAACCCAGTTTTGTGTTTAAAAAGCATTTGAGTATATTCCCTTTGAAAATCACTGACAAATATTTTTGTTTGTTTTTTCTGAACTAACAAATGTCGTTGAAAACTAAATGAAATGAAATTAATTGTTAATAGAAATTATCAAACTATCTTATCAGATGTATTAATTATTCACTCAAATGCAATAATGAAACAATTCAAATCCCACAATCAGTCAATTTTATCTCAATGTCATTTCTATCTGGAATGAGGAAGTGCATAAATAGAAATAAAAGTTGGTGCAACCTTCATGACTACTGTTTGAAGTTCTTTGCTTCCTATTTTTAAGTTTCTAACTACATAGTGCTGTCGGCTTTTTGCTTTGCTAATGTTGAAAATACCAGAGAAGAATGGAGTAAGTGTGTAATTTGGAAGAATTATGATTTTACAAAACAAATATTTAGAAATCCTTTTTGCTTAGGTTTGGTTTTTTAATTGTTGTGCATGACTGAATAAATAATTACTGTAGCCTAACTTTAATTTAGAACTATTTAACAAGGAGTGGTTTCAAATAGAATGACATTTTGGATTTAATTTATTCATTTTTTTATGTTTGTGATTGAATATTGCTAATGATCACTAGCCCCAAACACCATACTTATTTTGAATAATTTGATTTAAGGAAATGATATATGATTGATGAAGTGGATTTCTTCAATATATATATTATTTGATACCATTAAATTCGATTTTGAATACTAAGGCAGCATACTATGTTTAGTATGTTTTAATAATTCTTGAGCAATAGATACAGTAGGCCAATAACAGGTCTTTTTTCATAGAGTCATTGAGAGCAAAGCATGCAGGACAAGAGGAAATGAAAATCCTGACTTTGGGCTCTGAATTAGTTATTGTATTACAAATGTTTCAAAGTGAGGAAATCTATTTATTCATGGCCCATTAAAGCAGGTTGCTCTCAAGTCTTTCAATGCCATTTATTATTAAGTTTTTGTTGCTTGCTAGGTTCACAATCTTTCTAAGTGTGACTATGAATTCCATTATTATCTAAAGATCTGCCTAATCTGCGGCTTGCTCTACTAAGACAAAATGTGCAAATGCCAGTTAGAGTTTTGAAGCTTTTCAAATGCTTTATTTTTTTTGCATGATTTTTTTTCTGTATAAAGCATGAATTATTTTATCTATTCATTATGATTTTTTATATTTTGTTCAATTATGTGATTTTTACTGTTTTTATCTTGTAAAACATTCTGTTAGCAAATTTTTTACTTATGATTTTCATGAAGTTAATTGGTAGGTGCAAGTTTGCATGCAGAGAATTACTTCTAGCAACTGTTTTGAAGAGTATTCTCAACTTAGCATGGTGAATTGAGTGGAAAACACGTACAATAATTTTAGGTGAGCATTGTGATTAGGAAACACCTTGCTTTGAAACAGTTTAATAAAGAAATTATGCACACAAAGGTGAAAAGTGGGCAGATGTGTGCATTACACCTGTTGACCTGCCTTAAAATATAGATTTAGCCACTAAATATTCTACATTCAGTTATAAATGACTGTTAGATCATTGTTCTACTCTGATAATGGCTATAATAGATTGTATGGTAAGATGAAAACATTTTGTACATTTCTGCATTTTCCTTTAATGATGTTTGATAGGTTGAAGTAAAAAACAATGTAAATAGTTCATTACTTTATTATCAATAAATATAGAGAAAAACAATTTCCTTTGGGTCAGGCTTTTTTGGAAATGTTAGGACAATTTTTCTGCTTTTTATTTCAAATATTTTGCACAATTATTTTTTCAGCTCCAGGAATAATTGTAGGGCTAAGCACAAGTACCACAACCATACATTGTTTGTGTTATTACTTTACTGCTTAATGAGGTTTAATTGGTATGAAATGTTGCTAAAAGTTATATCATCTGTTACATTTTAGAAGAAAATATCCTCTATTGCATTTTAAAAGAAAACCTCCTCTTGTATTTTAAAAGAAAACCTCCTCTATTGCATTTTAAAAGAAAACCTCCTCTATTGCATTTTAAAAGAAAACCTCCTCTATTGCATTTTAAAAGAAAACCTCCTCTATTGCATTTTAAAAGAAAACCTCCTCTATTGCATTTTAAAAGAAAACCTCCTCTATTGCATTTTAAAAGAAAACCTCCTCTATTGCATTTTAAAAGAAAACCTCCTCTATTGCATTTTAAAAGAAAACCTCCTCTATTGCATTTTAAAAAAAACCTCCTCTATTGCATTTTAAAAGAAAACCTCCTCTATTGCATTTTAAAAGAAAACCTCCTCTATTGCATTTTAAAAGAAAACCTCCTCTATTGCATTTTAAAAGAAAACCTCCTCTATTGCATTTTAAAAGAAAACCTCCTCTATTGCATTTTAAAAGAAAACCTCCTCTATTGCATTTTAAAAGAAAACCTCCTCTATTGCAATTTAAAAGAAAACCTTCTCTATTGCATTTTAAAAGAAAACCTCCTCTATTGCATTTTAAAAGAAAACCTCCTCTATTGTATTTTAAAAGAAAACCTCCTCTATTGCATTTTATAAGAAAACCTCCTCTATTGCATTTTAAAAGAAAACCTCCTCTATTGCATTTTAAAAGAAAACCTCCTCTATTGCAATTTAAAAGAAAACCTCCTCTATTGCATTTTGAAAGAAAACCTCCTCTATTGCATTTTAAAAGAAAACCTCTTCTATGGCATTTTAAAAGAAAACCTCTTCTATGGCATTTAAAAAAAAATCCCCTTTGAATTATTTTCATCATGGCCTTGCATGTTAATCAGGACAAGTGAGAGGACGCTACTTGGGCTGCTACAGCGATGACCGCAACAACCGCCTCCTGAGGGGCCACGTCAGTCAGCAGCAGCACAACAGCCCCCTGCTCTGCACTGACCACTGCTACACCAGGGGCTACGTGCTGGCTGGGCTCCAGTATAGGTGATGGAGGGTTCACAGGGCAGTGTAGGTGATGGAGGCTGCAGTATAATTGATGGAGGCTGCAGTATAAGTGATGGAGGGTTCACAGGGCGGTGTAGGTGATGGAGGCTGCGGTATAATTGGAGGCTGCAGTATAGGTGATGGAGGCTGCAGTATAGGTGATGGAGGCTGCAGTATAGGTGATGGAGAGTGCGGTATAGGTGATGGAGGCTGCAGTATAGATGATGGAGGCTGCGGTATAGGTGATGGAGGGTGCGGTATAGGTGGATGGTGCGGTATAGGTGATGGAGGGTGTGGTGTGGGTGATGGAGGGTGTGGTGTGGGTGATGGAGGGTGTGGTGTGGGTGATGGAGGGTGTGGTGTGGGTGATGGAGGGTGTGGTGTGGGTGATGGAGGGTGTGGTGTGGGTGATGGAGGGTGTGGTGTGGGTGATGGAGGGTGTGGTGTGGGTGATGGAGGGTGTGGTGTGGGTGATGGAGGGTGTGGTGTGGGTGATGGAGGGTGTGGTGTGGGTGATGGAAGGTGTGGTGTGGGTGATGGAGGGTGTGGTGTGGGTGATGGAGGGTGTGGTGTGGGTGATGGAGGGTGTGGTGTGGATGATGGAGGGTATGGTGTGGATGATGGAGGGTATGGTGTGGGTGACAAAGGGTGTGGTGTGGGTGATGGAGGGTGTGGTGTGGGTGATGGAGGGTGTGGTATAGGTGATGGAAGCTGCAGTGTAGGTGATGGAGGCTGCGGTATAGATGATGGAGGCTGCAGTATAGGTGATGGAGGCTGCAGTATAGGTGATGGAGGCTGCGGTATAGGTGATAGGGGCTGCGGTATAGGTGATGGAGGCTGCGGTATAGGTGATGAAGGCTGCGGTATAGGTGATGGAGGCTGCGGTATAGGTGATGGAGGCTGTGGTATAGGTGATGGAGGCTGTGGTATAGGTGATGGAGGCTACGGTATAGGTGATTGAGGCTGCGGTATAGGTGATTGAGGCTGTGGTATAGGTGATGAAGGCTGCAGTATTGGTAATGTAGGCTGCAGTCTACGGAATATAGTGGGCTGACTGGATGCAGTCTATGGAATATAGTGGGCTGGCTGAGTGCATTTCATTTTGCGTTAATGTTAATGCAAAGGTTGTGCCAATTGAAACTATTCCTATATACAATGAGTGCAATAAAAATCTGAATGTGGTTAAAAGTTAATTTCCCATAGTGTACCACAGTAAAATTATCTAGAATTGAATATCTTACATTTTTGTTCATGCTGAATGCAAACTTTGTATGAGAACTCACATGTATAAAAAGTTAATGTAGCTATGGTAAAAATATGGAATAAATGTTTCTAAAAGTATCCAATACATCTATGAAGAGTGGTTTACTGTTCGTTAGTGTTTGGTGATATGAGTCTTCTTGATTAGCACAGCGTCCAACCATTTGGCACAAATTTGGGACTTTGTTAAGTGCAAACATGCTTGAGCAGCTTTCTGCTCTAGAAAGCTGATCCAGATTTTAGAACCCTGCCCTAGAAACTGGAATGTTGTCGAGAAGTATTAACTCTTTGTACATAATTCACCAATTTTTGGGAAAAACTACTCAGTTTTTGTGAGTAACCACTTATGCTCACACTGACATTTATTTAGTGGATAATAATTGTTCCCCACCAAAGCAACGCTCCTCTCTTACATGAAAATCCTCAATGCGCACACTGAAGTTCATTTAAAAGATGACACATACTTATTATTTACAAAAACAGTGCTCATGTTTTTTGGTTGGAGTCCTCAACACACACGCTCACAAGGTTCATTTAGTAGATAATAAATATAAGTAACAAAAATAATAATGGCAATGTTACTTGAGCAGCAAGGAATGCTTCTGTGGGAACGAAGACGTGTCTGCACAGCACGAGACAAGCGACAGTGCCTGCGACATGCCATGCCCTGGCAGCCCTCGTCAGTTGTGTGGTGGCTACCTGACCATGAGCCTGTACCAGACTGGCTTAGCTAGTGAGTTGTGGTGGCTACCTGACCATGAGTCTGTACCAGACTGGCCTAGCTAGTGAGTTGTGGTGGCTACCTGACCATGAGCCTGTACCAGACTGGCCTAGCTAGTGAGTTGTGGTGGCTACCTGACCATGAGTCTGTACCAGACTGACCTAGCTAGTGAGTTGTGGTGGCTACCTGACCATGAGCCTGTACCAGACTGGCCTAGCTAGTGAGTTGTGGTGGCTACCTGACCATGAGTCTGTACCACACTAGCCTAGTTAGTGAGTTGTGGTGGCTACCTGACCATGAGTCTGTACCAGACCGGCCTAGCTAGTGAGTTGTGGTGGCTACCTGACCATGAGCCTGTACCAGACTGGCCTAGCTAGTGAGTTGTGGTGGCTACCTGACCATGAGTCTGTACCAGACTGGCCTAGCTAGTGAGTTGTGGTGGCTACCTGACCATGAGTCTGTACCAGACTGGCCTAGCTAGTGAGTTGTGGTGGCTACCTGACCATGAGTCTGTACCAGACCGGCCTAGCTAGTGAGTTGTGGTGGCTACCTGACCATGAGTCTGTACCAGACTGGCCTAGCTAGTGAGTTGTGGTGGCTACCTGACCATGAGTCTGTACCAGACCGGCCTAGCTAGTGAGTTGTGGTGGCTACCTGACCATGAGTCTGTACCAGACCGGCCTAGCTAGTGAGTTGTGGTGGCTACCTGACCATGAGTCTGTACCAGACTGGCCTAGCTAGTGAGTTGTGGTGGCTACCTGACCATGAGTCTGTACCAGACCGGCCTAGCTAGTGAGTTGTGGTGGCTACCTGACCATGAGTCTGGACCAGACTGGCCTAGCTAGTGAGTTGTGGTGGCTACCTGACCATGAGTCTGTACCAGACCGGCCTAGCTAGTGAGTTGTGGTGGCTACCTGACCATGAGTCTGTACCAGACCGGCCTAGATAGTGAGTTGTGGTGGCTACCTGACCATCAGTCTGTACCAGACCGGCCTAGCTAGTGAGTTGTGGTGGCTACCTGACCATCAGTCTGTACCAGACCGGCCTAGCTAGTCAGTTACCATCTAGAGAGAGACATCACCTTAATGTATCATAAAATACATGGCGTTCTTTTGAGACTGGTAGGTTTTTTTGTTTTAGAGCTTTGATTAAATCATTTTTACTTTCCATGTTTATTTGTGATACGAGTGAAAGTGATCAGTTTTCCGACTAAAATAGCCTAATTTATATGACCCGATTTTATTTGATCTATTTCATTCTATTCAGACCTATTCTACCCTACACATCCGATGTTGAACTTGGAAAAAAGCTCAAAAATAATTTTGTAAAATAGTGAACGAAACCTCAAACTAACTACCATGGTACTACTACCATCACCACCTAGTACTATTACCATCCACCTAGTGCTACTACCACGATCTAGTCCTACCACCACCCCCATAGTACTACTACCACCACCCCTATAGTACTATTACCACTTCTACCACCTCCATAGTACTATTACTACTTCTACCACCGCCACCTCGATAGTACTACTATGGCCTCCACCACCTCCTTAGTACTACTATGACCTCCACCACCTCCTTAGTACTACCACCACCTGGACACTCGAGCAGAGCCGGAAACACCAGCCCCAGCGTCCGATTCCGGCGAGGAAGGACAAGCAGAGGCGCGGGTGCGTGTTGCCTACATCCTCACGCTGAACGGGCGCGCGGTGCGGCAGCTGCACCGGCTCTTCCGTGCCCTCTACCACACGCACCACTACTTCTACCTGCACGTTGACGTGGTGCGTCGCCCCCCTTATGCTTCATGTGTCTTCTTTTACTTAACTCTATATCGACCAAATTTTTAGGCTATTGAACGAAATATTACGGTAATTTCTCTTCAATTTCAATTCATGAAACTCAGTAAATGAGAACTTTTCATGAAAAACATTTAGTATGTAAGAATTGTAAGAGCAATGTGAGTGATTTCCCAATGTCCTTCAGAAAGGAAGTTGGTCAATAGAGTGATAAGAACACGTGTCACTGCGGATTTTGAGGACTCTGAAGTTGGACTCGTGTGAGGTCTGAAATGTTTGTTGATAGCTGTCTGAAATATCTGTCCATTCTGGCCACGAGTTTTGAGCACAAATGAACATTCCAGGGTCCTAAGGTCTCCTCTTACACCTGCACATCGTTGAGGTGCGTGTGTGTTCAGATATTAATAACGTTTCAAATGGATGCTGATGTTGAGTTTTGATGAAATGAAAATTCAAGTGTCGGCTTTCTCGGGTTGTGTGAAGTCTATTCTAACGAGTATTTTGAAATATAGCGTGGAAGATATTTAGTATTGACCAATAAGGTAATTCCAGTAAACTTCAGTGGCTTTATTTGCGTATTCATTTTTTGATTAAAAAACCCTCAGACGGTTACTCTCTCCGTCTTGTTTTTGCTGAATGGACAGAAATTTCCCCATCGAGGGAAAGTAGGAATAAGTTGATAAAAATTTATAATTATGCAACTTTTATGTCCAAACTTGTTGTTCCAGCAGTGGAAATCAAGAAATGTCTGCTTTCTAAAAATTTAAGGGAATTAGTGCTCTCAGAGCGGAAGATGTGACGTCCCTAGATGGACATTAGGCAGCCCTTAATTTTACTGAAATAGTTATTTCTTTAGTTACTGATCATCATCTTTTTTTTGCTTCTCTAGCGTACGTTTCCCAGTATCTTATCCTTTTTTCTTTCACTTATATCATGCTTCATAAATTGTTCCAATCTCGCTGTTTCCATGTACAGGATGTATGATCACACCTTGTACATCAAATCCCCATTTCATTAACTCTTCTAAAGGGTGTTTTTAATATCTTGTGGTTGGCAACGCTCAAACTAACTTGAATCTTGCTCCTATTAGTTAATAAACTTTGTGTCTACAGCGCGTGAGCCTGATGCAACGAGAGGCAGAGCGCTGCTGTACAACTATGTTTTCTAAAGGGTGCTTTTCTCCTTCCTTCTCTTAAGAGCGCCTGTATTGTGGTTTTCTAGGCTCAAACCGAGTTATATCTGCTCTTATTAGTTGATGGATTTTGCATGTGCAGCGCGCGAGCCTGATGCAGCGAGAGACAGAGCGCCGCTGTACGACAACGTTTTCTAAAGGGTACTTATCTCCTTCCTTTTCATAGGAACCAATTTGTTGTGGCCCTTATTAATTAATAAATTGCGTGTGCAGCGCGCGAGCCTGATGCAGCGAGAGGCAGAGCGGCTGGCATCGCTATACGACAACGTGTTTGTGACCCACCAGCGCCACGCCACCATCTGGGGGGGCGCCTCGCTCCTGACGGTGCTGTTGCAAGCCATGCGTCACCTCATTGCACACCAGCACCACTGGCAGTTCGTCATCAACCTCAGCGAGTCCGACTTCCCCATCAAGTAGGAGGGCTTAGACAGTTTTGCTTTTTGTTGAAGGAGTCTTGAGGGTGAATTTTTAGGTACCTATGTTTAAACACATATACGTATAAGGAGTTTTAAGTGTGAACATATACGTTTTTGGGAGCCTGAGCATAATCATTGACTGTTTTCTAGAGTCGTGTTGTTAACTTTTCTTAGGATGTTATTTGTTCGCTTGGATGTTGTTTGTGTGTTTGCTTGTTTGTTTGGGTTTTGAATAGTATTTTAAGCATGAGGATTGAGTAGAATAACATAGACGTCTTTTAGAAGGTAGACATGAACACCGACTTTTTTTTAGTCTAAACATGAACATAGCCGGTTTTTGGAGTTTAACATCTTTGTAATGAGACACTTTTCCTGGTCTGTTCCTGCAAGTTGTTATTCAGGTCCTAGGTGAAGGCAACAAAAATACACTTTGAAGCTCCCGTGATTTACAACTTCTGGTGCAGCGTCTGGCACTGAATATGGGTAATGTCAGTATCTGCTATATAGGATTAATGGCAGTACAATGCTGATATTAATGTCAGAATATCATTATCATATTCTCGTATGCATCCAAGCATTGTTGGTTTTTACAGTCAAGCATTTTGGGCTGAGTTATACAGTGTGAACAAAGGGCAAAGTTATACATTGTGAACGTAATATCCTGCTAATATAACGGAGAATATCACTCATAACATGTGTATAATTTATTCACTGAAATATCAAGAGTATAAGGACCTTAAAAGTAAAGGACCTTTAAGTAAAAGAGTACAGGACCTTAAAAAGTATAAGGACCTTCTCAAGTGACGATGATCCTGCAAGGTTCAAGTACATTTTTCTCTTGATTTTAGTCCAGATTTTCATTGCTTAAATGATGATTGAAGAAGATTGGTTATCTAAAATTTTATTCTACTACTTTTTATATTCTTTTTCAACCAATACAGTTCTCTGTAGAACTAGCATTGAAAGCTAGGTTAACGTGTAATGTGATAGAGATGCTACTTTTTTTGATGAATATTAATCGCACAGCAGGTAACCTAAATTGAACAAAGCACAGCCAGTAATTTGAAATTTGTTCAGTCAACTACTGAAAGAATAGTACAGAACTCTGTCACTCTGCAGCTGCACTAGTAGGCAGGGTAATGTACACCAGCAGCAGCAGTAGCAGACAGACACAAGATATACTAGTAGTTGCAGTAGCAGACAGACACAAGATATACCAGCAGTCCCAGTACTAGGTGGAGTAAGATATACTAGCAATTACAGTAGCAGACAGGAGCAAAATATACCAGCAGTTGCAGTAGCAGGCAGGAGAAATGTATACCAGCAGTTGCACTGGTAGGCAGGGTAAGATATACCACCAATTATAGCAGCAGGTGGAATAAAATTTCTGCACCCAGCCATATCATCACAGGCCTCAGCTGAGTGCCAAAAGTTTGCAGCATATTCCGTACTACAGAACGAATGCGGCGCTGGAGGCATTCCTGTGGTGGAACCGCGGCCGCAACTTCCTCAAGTCGCACGGTCAGGACACCAACAAGTTCCTGCGCAAGCAAGGGCTCGACCGCTCTTTTGTGCAGTGTGACTACCACATGTGGCGTCTCGGCGAGCGCGCCCTGCCCAAAGGTAAAAACCAAACATCAATGCAGGCAAGTACGATTTCCTCGCTGCACTTGCAGCCGCACATAGGCGACGTGATGCTGCTCTAATATGTTCAATTATCTTTATTGCGTATTAATATTAATACGTGGCTTGCTGGATCACAATTTGTGTATTGATTCCACATTCCCCTCCATGCTAATTGGTACTTTCATCCTTCCTCTCTTTAGAAGACCTTTATTGTGGGTAGGGAGGCTTCAACTAACTTACTTAATCTAATTTGATGGAACTCATGAACCGTGCAGGCGTGCGCATGGACGGAGGGAGCGACTGGCTGTGCCTGAACCGCGACTTCGTGCAGTACGTGGTCAGCAGCGGAGACCAGCTCGTGCAGGGCCTCCTCAGGCTCTACAACCACACGCTGCTGCCTGCTGAGGTCTGCCTCACTGCTGTGTGGCAGCCTCCTGCTGCCTGTCTGTGTCTGTTTCTCTCTAGTGCTATCACTCTGCGTTGTGGCTGCATCATGCTGTTTCTCCTTCCATTTGTGGCCACCTCCTACTGTCTGTCTCTGTTTCTCTTGATTGCTGTCACTCCTTCCGTTTGTAGCCGCGTGCTGCTGGTGCTGCTTTTCTGTCTCTGCAATTCTCTCTGTCTACCGCTGTTACTCTCTCTCTCCCTCTGTCTACCGTTGTTACTCTCTCTCTCCCTCTGTCTACCGTTGTTACTCTCTCTGTCACTTTCTATTTGCAGTTGCGTGCTAATGCTGCAATCTGAATCTCTCAGTTACTCTCTACGTACGTCCACCGCTGTCGGGCTGTATAACGCAAAGTATTTTTTAGTGTCGTGAAGGTACTTTTCAAGGTGTGTACTTTTTTAAATATATGGGAACCAAATAATTTGAAACTGCGGGGCTATACAAACAGCGAGACAAATTAAGTCTTTGAGCAAGACGAATTAATGTGTTAGCATGAAGAATTAACGTGTCAGTGAGATAAATTACTGTGTTAGCATGAAGAATTAACGTGTCAGTGAGATAAATTAACGTGTTAGCATGAAGAATTAACGTGTCAGTGAGATAAATTAATGTGTTAGCATGAAGAATTAACGTGTCAGTGAGATAAATTAATGTGTTAGCATGAAGAATTAACGTGTCAGTGAGACAAATTAATGTGTTAGCATGAAGAATTAACGTGTCATTGAGATAAATTAATGCGTTAGCATGAACAATTAACATGTCAGTGAGATAAATTAATGTGTGAGAAAGGCGAATCAATGTGAGAGCAAGGCGAATCAATTTGAGAGCAAGGCAAATCAATGTGAGAGCAAGGCAAATCAATGTGAGAGCAAGGCAAATCAATGCCAGAGCGAGACGAATTAATGCCAGAGCGAGACGAATTAATGTGAGAGCAAGGCGAATCAATTTGAGAGCAAGGCAAATCAATGTGAGAGCAAGGCAAATCAATGTGAGAGCAAAACAAATCAATGCCAGAGCAAGACGAATTAATGTGAGAGCAAGGCGAATCAATTTGAGAGCAAGGCGAATCAATTTGAGAGCAAGGCAAATCAATGTGAGAGCAAGGCAAATCAATGTGAGAGCAAAACAAATCAATGCCAGAGCAAGACGAATTAATGTGAGAGCAAGGCGAATCAATTTGAGAGCAAGGCGAATTAATGTGAGAGCAAGGCGAATTAATGTGAGAGCAAGGCGAATTAATGTGAGAGCAAGGCGAATTAATGTGAGAGCAAGGCGAATTAATGTGAGAGCAAGGCGAATTAATGTGAGAGCAAGGCGAATTAATGTGAGAGCAAGGCGAATCAATGTGTGAGTACGACGAGTCAATGCGTGAGCAAGACGAATTGGTGTGTTAGCTTTTCGAATTACGGTGTGAGCAAGACAAATTAATGTGTGAGTAAAACTAATTAATGTGTGAGTATAACAAATTAATGTGAGTAAAACAAATTAATGTGTGAGTATAACAAATTAATGTGTGAGTAAAACAAATTAATGTGTGAGTATAACAAATTAATGTGAGTAAAACAAATTAATGTGTGAGTATAACAAATTAATGTGTGAGTATAACAAATTAATGTGTGAGTAAAACAAATTAATGTGTGAGTATAACAAATTAATGTGAGTAAAACAAATTAATGTGTGAGTAAAACAAATTAATGTGTGAGTAAAACAAATTAATGTGTGAGTATAACAAATTAATGTGAGTAAAACAAATTAATGTGAGTATAACAAATTAATGTGAGTAAAACAAATTAATGTGTGAGTATAACAAATTAATGTGAGTAAAACAAATTAATGTGTGAGTAAAACAAATTAATGTGTGAGTATAACAAATTAATGTGAGTAAAACAAATTAATGTGTGAGTATAACAAATTAATGTGTGAGTATAACAAATTAATGTGTGAGTAAAACAAATTAATGTGTGAGTAAAACAAATTAATGTGTGAGTATAACAAATTAATGTGAGTAAAACAAATTAATGTGTGAGTAAAACAAATTAAAGTGTGAGTAAAACAAATTAATGTGCGAGTAACACAAATTAATGTGTGAGTAACACAAATTAATGTGTGAGTAACACAAATTAATGTGTGAGTAACACAAATTAATGTGTGAGTAACACAAATTAATGTGTGAGTAACACAAATTAATGTGTGAGTAACACAAATTAACGTGTGAGTAACACAAATTAACGTGTGAGTAACAAATTAATGTGTGAGTAACACAAATTAATGTGTGAGTAACACAAATTAATGTGTGAGTAACACAAATTAATGTGTGAGTAACACAAATTAACGTGTGAGTAACACATATTAACGTGTGAGTAACACATATTAATGTGTGAGTAAAACAAATTAATGTGTGAGTAACACAAATTAATGTGTGAGTAACACAAATTAACGTGTGAGTAACACAAATTAACGTGTGAGTAACACAAATTAATGTGTGAGTAACACAAATTAATGTGTGAGTAAAACAAATGAAAGAGTTAGCAAGATATTTGATATGAGAGCAACACTAAAATGATCTGTTGCCAAGACAATCTGATCTCAAAAAGACTAATTAATGTTTTGGCGAGAGGAATTGACGCGTCGGTTGTTGCAGTCGTTCTTCCACACGGTGCTGCGGAACTCGGCCATGTGCCAGACGTTCACAGACAACAACCTGCACCTGACCAACTGGCGCCGCCTGCTGGGCTGCCGCTGCCAGTACAAGCATATCGTCGACTGGTGCGGCTGCTCCCCCAACGACTTCTTGCCTAAGGACTTCCCCAAGTTGCAGGTGGAAAGGAAAGAAAGGATGTTTTATTCCAATTAAGCCTTACACATATCATCTTGTGCTTTGATTTTTTCAAATTTCTTATAACTAACACGAGGAAGCAATGACGGTTGTGAGTTGAACGAGAGGTGTAGGCCCTTTGCATGATCAGCTCTTCATGGACCAATGTCCTTTCTGAAGGGGATTAGGAAATCAGTCACATCCTTTTTATATTCTAAATGTTTTGATGAAAAGTTCACATTTACTGGGTATCATCATGTATTACAGTTTCAAAAATTACCACAAAAAATTACCGTTATAGGGTTAGATGTGGTGCATTGCGGTAGGGATTTTTTTACTGGTAGCATCGCATTGTAGAGGTAAACTGTTATCAGGATACCTGATATTCCTTTTTTATTTCATGTTAAGTGGACTTGTTTCATCTTTAAATAGACTTGTTTTATGTTGAAATAGACTTGTTTCATCTTGAAACACACTTGTTTCATGTTAAAAATAAAAAATTTTTATGTTAAAAAATAAACTTATTTCATGTTAAAAATAACTTGTTTCATGTTAAAATAGACTTGTGTTTCAGGAATGGGTGAATTTGTGATTTTGTGTCGTTCATGAGATTTTATTTTGCAGGCGACAGCGTCGCGCAACTTGTTCTTTGCCCGCAAGTTTGAGGCAGTGAAGAGCCTCAGCATCATCAACACGTTGGATGCTTGGCTCTACGGCCCCTACAGAGAAGGTAATTGTGTCTCACTATTCTCATTTCTATCTAATATTCTTTCTTTCTAATAGTCTTGCTTTCTAATAGTCTTGCTTTCTAATAGTCTTTCTATTACTCTTTCTAATATTCTTTTGTACGAATATTAATTTATTCTCTACTAATTTCCTTCTTTTTTGTGGAAGCTCCTACGTTAAAATTAATAATCCATTCATGTTATATTAATACATTCTCTACTATTTTTTTCGTTTTTTTTTGTAAAAGCCCCTACATTGAAATCAATTAGGAATAAATTCATCAAAACAAAGAAAAAGATTATTGTATAGTCTGAGAATGCACTGGTTATGGTTTTTACATTTCAATGATCGGTGAGGCTTCATAGGATCCGTGGCGCAAGGCAAAGTACATAACTTTAGACGAGGAAGACCCTAGCTTGATACCAGTCTTTTACACTTGGGATATTTTCAACAAGGAACTGCTGTTCTGCTGATAATAAAAAACAGAGAAAACCAATATAAAAGTTATGATCAAACTAGTTTACTCATTGAAATTGAACTGCACTCTCTATCTCTCTCACGTTAACACCTCAACGAGTGAAGTGACTGCCACTCAACCATCAACTTTGAAGAACACATTAGGGCACAAATTTTACAAGTAATAAACAGCTGAAATTTGTGCCCTAATGTGAATTCTTCGAAGTTCACTGTCGAGTGACAGTCACTTCCTTGTTGTGATGTCGGTGACTACATGATGCTGGTGCCAGTTAAAGTAATGATCGTGGTTATGATAACGGTCGTACAAGTACAAAATGCGGACATTAAAAGGGTTATGATGGTGGTTGTTATAACGGTACTATAAGTATAAAAATGCTGACAGTGAACGTGTTAATCCACATGTCTAAAAGTTACTGCCACGCAGACACGCCGAGCCTGGACAGCTACTGGGAGAACCGCTACCACCATCTGGACACCCCTGAGCCTGCGCTCGACGTCCACCGCACTCTGTATTGGGCATCTGCTCTCATGGCTGCGCAGCACACCAACCATCTTCTGCAGCCGCACCAGTGTGAGCAACGCTGGTGGTTTGCAGTGGAATATTATAGGGTGTAACGAAGATTGTCAGTCTCACCAGTGTGCGCAACACTTGTCGTTTGTGCTGGATGGTTATTGTGTGTAGTGAGGATTGTTGGTTTCTGGGGTCCTTGGGGAACTATGTGAGATCTCGAGATGAGTCAGGTAAGCCTTCTTTTTGTTGATATAAAATATTTTTTCGTTATGTTAACACTTTGACCGCAATTTGTTAAACCAAAGTTCAATGTTCAACTCAAATTTAAAGTCAATTGTTGTGGGAAATTTCGAAAATAGCAAACATTATTTGGATCGTGCTTTCCGTTTGCTTTAGTTTAGTATTTATGAAAATTAAATTTATGACTACTCGTCAGTCAGTAGCATTATGAAACTCCCCTCCATGGCCACCGATGGCTCACGTTGGGGTCAAAGTGTCAAAGACCATCTTTTTTGGTTCACTGCTGTCCTCTTTTTCAGCACCTACTACTTTCTTCTTCAACTTTAATCTTGTTTCTTGAACTTACTGTTCCTATGCACCTTGTGAATAGATTCTGTATTCCCTGATCACCATACTAAATGGTGCCTACCTCCTTCCTCTCTTTGGAACGTCTTTTTTACGGTTAAGGAGCCTTAAACGAACATTTAATCTAATCTAGTCTCATGGGAGCTTGCAGGCTAGAGGAAAACATGAACAGCTTGTCATTCCAGGGACTGCAATCGATGTTCTTGAATCATTTCCATATGGTTTGTGTTTTGACTCCATCTTGGATAATTTTCATCTTGCTTGTTGTAGTACAACTTTTCCTGGGTTGATTCTTATGTTGTGGGTAGCACTTCTTTCTTGCATAGTTGACGCACCGGTGAATTGAAGGAATATAAAATATAGCGTTTAATATCTTAGTGAATTGAAACCATTTAAAATGTAGCAGTTAGATTCCAAAGTAACGGAAAGAGTATGAAATGTAACATTTATTTGCCATCAAAATTAAAGTATGGAAAATGTAGCCTTTTAATTTAAAATGAGCAGAAAAAATTTGAAATGTAGGTATTTGGGTCCAAGGTGGGAGAAAGATGTGAATGATTATGATATACAGAATTTAGTTTCAGAGAGGATTGGAAAAATATGAAATGCTACGTTCTGTTTTCAAGGGACTTCAAAAGATTTGAAAAGTAATGTAATTGATATGAAAGAGTGTGAAATGCAGATTTTAGTTTCAAGGCAAATTAGAAGGATATGAAGTGCAACGTTCAGTTTCCAACTGACTTCGAAAATATGTGGAAAGTAATTTAATTGTATTGCTGTCCTGCTCAGCTGAGGGACCATCGCACGGGAGACAGAACAGCAACCGCAAGAGGTCCGCCAGTCAGACGTCGGGCCAGGCCGAGGCAGCCAATGGCAGGCGGGCGTGTGCCGTGACGCCGAAGGTCGTGCTGCACGCTCACTCTTACCATTCGCGGGATGTTTATAGAGTAAGCTACATTATCAACTTTTTATTTTGGATTGCTTCCACGTGTTTTCCAGTATTTTTTTCGAGTGTTTTTTTTGAGTTTTCCATCGTATGGAGTTACAGATTTTATTTGGGGAAAATGTTCATTAAGAGTTGAGAAGAGACATTTTAAAATTTGCATATGTATGCCTTTTTAAGGAGCGTAACTGTGGAGTTGTCGAAATTGAAATGTCTCTTTCTGAACATGAATGATTGTTGTGACGTATAAATATTTTAAATCATAAGGTAACATATAAGTTACCTCGAAGTTACCATGGAGCAACAAGTTATCATTTCATGTCATTGAGTGACATCGCACTAACGTTGTACCTTACAGGCGGTAGCGTATGACCAAATTAACATCTACAAATTATTGGTAACATTGCATTTATTTCAATGCTAGTCATGTAGGGATAGATTAACAACTGTAATTCATTTCTTAATGTTATATCTACCTCAACGACCGAACAAATAACGAAATTCATTTTGTAGTATATTAACAACTATAAATTATTAGTAACATTGTATTTACCTCAACGACCGTCATGTAGGAATAAATAAACAACAAAATTCATTTTGTAGTATATTAACAACTATAAATTATTAGTAACATTGTATTTACCTCAACACTAGTCATGTAGGAATAAATAAACAACAAAATTCATTTCATAGTATATTAACAACTATAAATTATTAGTAACATTGTATTTACCTCAACACTAGTCATGTAGGAATAAATAAACAACAAAATTCATTTCATAGTATATTAACAACTATAAATTATTAGTAACATTGTATTTACCTCAACGACCGTCATGTAGGAATAAATAATCAACAAAATTCATTTTGTAGTATATTAACAACTATAAATTATTAGTAACATTGTATTTACCTCAACATTTAGGAATAAACAAACACAAAGTAATTTCGTAGTATTGCATTTACCTGTTTAACGTTGCTGAACCACGCTCCAGGGTGTGGTGGTGGAGACGGCGATGGAGGCGGAGGAGGAAGGTGTGGTGAGGCTGGAAGCATGGCTCACGCCCCAGTCCAGGGTGACGCTCCTCAACACCTCCCTGCTGCAGGTGAGCTGCGTCATATCATACGTCGCGGACCCGCTTGTTAACGCTTCGCATTCGCGTGATATCTTTCGTGTTGCATGCGTGGGTAAGGCGTCCGGCCATAAATGGGTGGGCAGCTGAAACCCCCTAAGGGGTTTGGCGGCCTAGTGATTTGGATGTACTGTAGTATGTACAAAATTTCAATGGGGAGACAATTATAATCTTGAGTTGTAATTAAATCATGATCATGTAATTTTTGATGTTCATATAATGTTGATGTTCATATAATGTTGATGTTCACCTTGCGTGGTAAATCGGAAAAGCCTGATAACGATTAAATTATGTGACCTTTGGTGCGATATAGTCTAAATAACTGCAGCACTAGCAAACCTATGTTACTACTACTACTTTCGTGTTGCATCATCTAAAAATAAGTTGTTGTTCAATAAGTAGTTGAATTCTTTTGCTGTATAACCATGTCGTATTTTCTGTATTTCTATTCGTTTTTACAGGTGTTGATAATGGCATAATGACTTGAGCTTGAAGCCGAAATGTTCACTAATTAAAATGATTTTTAAATCAGCCACCTTTACTATCATTTTTATTTTGAGTAGTTGTTTTGTGTGTGTCCATCACGACTGAAGTTCCCATTTGACTGTTAATGTTTCACATGCATTCAATGTAATTTAGGGGCTTCTAAATAAGTAAAAGAAATTCCTCTTTGTTTGGTGTGCTCATGCGAGGTGGAGTTGCGGAATTTGTATTGTATTGCATTTTTGATGTGGTGAAAGAAACTCCATTCAAATGACCAGTTCTTGGTATGTTTAAATGAGCACAAATTAATGTGCTCAACATTTCATGATTCTAAGGTTATTGTTTAGTAAATTAGTGGGAAAAACATACAATAATAGTTCCATAAAAATGTTCAGTAAGAATATTCTGAGTGCTAAGATCACTGTCAACGTGTAACGTAGACAAGAAGAAGTGAAATTGGCTATTTTTTGAAATCGTGTTACCAAAAGATGATGATTTTAGCTATTTCCTGAGACCTCGAGAGTGACCCTTGTGCTCACAACGTTCACTTTATATGTTGTTAAGGTAGTATTTGATCACAGCCTCCATATTAATTCGATTGACAAGAAATAAATTCCTTGCGATGTTCAGCGTTGTGCAGAACATCGTCATCGGCAGTGAGTTTTAACTGTTTTCAACAGACTCCTTATTGATCAATTAACAAAAAAAGGCATTGCTTTAATATACCATCATTGCTGTGCAGATCATAGTTGTCGACAGTGAGTTTTAATTGTTCTTCACAGCTACATTATTTATTTAACACGGAATAAGGCATCACTATAATGTTGAACATCGTTGTGCAGAACATAGTGGTCGACAGTGAGTTTGAATTATTTACAACCACCTCTTTGACCAAAACAAAAAGGCATCCCTTTAATATTTCATCATTGCTGTGCAGAACATAGTGGTCGGCAGTGAGTTTGACTTGAAGGAGCAGATGTTCCGTAACTTTGAAGGCGCCCTGGGTCCCATGAACAACTTGACCATAGCGCTGCAGTACAGCACCCTCTTCAAGGAGCAGCTGCAGACCCAGAAGGACGACCAGCAGCAACCCGCCACCACGCTGGTGGTTGTCTCGCCTGACAGCGTGCTGGCTGCTGCTCTCAATGTTGTCGTGGACACCACTGATGCTGTGAGGCAACCTAATTTTAGCTTTTGAAATCTTGAACGATGTTGGTTGTCTATGTGTTGCGGTGTTTGTTGTGCTTTTGTCAATTGAACTTTGTCATGCTTGCATCAACTAAATTTCAGCATTTGAAAACTTGAATAATGTTAGTTGTCTATATGTTGCGTTTTGCAGTGTTTGAGGCAACTTAATTTTAGCTTTTGAAAACTTGAATAATGTTGGTTGTGTATGTGTTGCAGTGTTTATGGGGCTTGCATCAAGTAAACTTAAACATTTGAAAACTTTAATATTGGTTGCCTATCTGTTGCGTTCTGCAGTGTTTTTCATGCTGGCGTCTGTTGTGTTATGGAGTATTTTTTTTTAATTAGAGTTAGGAATAAATTCATTTGCGATAAATGTTTTTGAATATAAACTTTTAAAATATGCATCCATTCATTTTTTAGTCCTTAATTTTTGTGTTGGAATGAATTTCACCCAGAATATGTATAAATGAAAAGATAAAAAGCAGTAAAACGACTAATTGTAAAACAGAGAAAATCTTACTTTGAATAACGCACAGTTTGTTTCTTGCTTGGTTGTTTTGTCCGTCCTCAGTTACGCCCTGCCAAGTCTGCACCTGAACCCTTTGTAATGACGGCAATTTTTGTTGTTTATTTGAAATTTATTCATATTGTTTGAAGTATATTTAAAGATATCCTATCACTAAATATATATTTAAAGATATCCTATCACTAAAATGGAACCAAAAACATACACACGTATTTCTACAGCTCATTTAACATGTTTACTGTGAGGGGTTAAACTGGAGTTCAATATTCAATTCAAATTTAAAGTCAATTGTATAAATCAACTTTGAAAATAGCAAACACTAACTGGATTGGGTCTTCATTTAGTTTTCATCAAGTATCAATAATAAATGATTTATTGACTGCAGGTGGGTCAGCAACACTATGAAAATCACCTAAGTGACCACCGGTGGGTCACTTGGCTGGAAATGTATTAAAACAGTTTTCACTAATGGACTATAGCTGTGACTAAATAAATATAACCCCGTTATTTTTGACTTATCAGGTACTATTGTTGAATCAGTGACTTGATAAAAAAATATTTTTTTTGGCCTAGCAGGTACAATTACTGAATCATAATTCCTTACACCTTAAATCATCTTTCTTGACAGCACCAGGTGGTGGTCCCGCAGCTACAGAAGCCGCTGCTGCCGGGGCTGTGGCGGGTGCTGGTGATCAGCGACGGGCGCCTCGCGGGACACGTCACCTTCCCCGTCCTGCCCCTCGCCTTCTGGCACGCTAGGCCCATCTCTCCTGCAGAGGCCAGGTCGCTCCTGTCATCTGTTTATTTAATATACATAATTTTGTGCTGCAAGCTAATTTATCAGTGATACAGGTCCTTTCTGCTATCCCTCTACTCGTCTATCTAATTTATACACATTATTTTGTCCTCCTTCTCGCCTTCTGGCATGCCTGGCCCATGTCTTCTGCTGAGACCGGGCCTCTACTCGTTTATTTATTTCATTATTTTGTGCTGACTGAGTGGTGCTACAGGTCTCTTCTACTATACATCTCTACTCGTCTATTTATTTAATATACATCATTTTGTGCTGTTTTATCGGTGCTACAGGCTGGCTTGTGGCTTGTGTTTTGACCGTGATCGGTGTGCGTGCAGGGGGCTGCTGGTAGGCCCCCCCGGCGGGGACTACTCCCTGCCCAACAGCCGGCCGCCCCACCCCCCCGCCTCCCCCCACCAGTACGAGGAGGTGCTCCTCTCTCACCGCGTCGTGCTCGTCAACGCCTCCGCCTCGCGCCCCTCGCCTCCTGCTCTCACTGGAGACGCCCTCAGTGACTGGATCCTCTCCATTGTCAGGAGGTGTGTCTTCGTCTCGTTTGTGTGTGAATGTTCATCCAGTGAAAGCCTTGATTTGTGTAAAAATCAAGTCTCCATTCTCGGGAGGTGTGTCTTCGTCTCATTTGTCCATTTCCGAAAACTTGTCCAATGAATCAAGGTGGACAGCATTGATTTGTATAAAAATAAAATATCCATTTTCAGAAGGTGTATCTTCATCTGCCTGGTCTGCAAAAATTCACCCAATGACATGAGGTGGAAAGACATGATTTGTGTAAAATTCTCACTTTATTTGTGTGTCAGCATCTCATCTATCTATCTGTGAAAACTCATCGAATTAAACGAAGTGGAAAGCCACGATTTGTACAAAAATCCCATCTCAATTGTTAGTGCATCATCATTTCATCCATCTGCGAATTATTATTGTTATTATTATTATTATTATTATTATTATTATTATTATTATTATATAAGAAAGAAATAATTAAAATAAGAAAAAGATATAAGAAAATATAAGAAAAAAATAATTAAAAATTAATTATATATAAAAAAAATGGGACAAAATGGTATGTATTGGGAAGTGTGTCAGCTGTTGTTTACAGATGATACAGCTCTTGTGGCTGATTCAGAGGTAAAACTGAGGAGACTGGTTGCAGAGTTTGGTAGAGTGTGCGAAAGGCGGAAATTGAGGGTAAATGTGAATAAAAGTAAGGTGATGAGATGTTCAAGAGGTGGAGTGTTTGGAACTTTGGATGTGAGGTTGAATGGGGAAGTTTTAGAGGAAGTTGAGCATTTTAGGTACCTCGGGTCGGATGTGACTGTTAAGGATAGTATGGAAGTAGAAGTGAAGCATCGAGTGAGTGAAGGTTGTAAGACATTGGGTGCAATGAGGAAAGTTTTTGAATGCAGGAGTTTGAGTATGAATGCTAAGAGGGGACTGTATGAAAGTTTGATTGTGCCAGTTTTGTTGTATGGAGCAGAGTCCTGGGGGTTGAGAGCAGCTGAGAGGAGGAAGTTGGATGTGTTTGAGATGAAGTGTTTGAGGAGCATATATGGAGTAACTAGAAGAGATAGGATCAGGAATGAGTTGGTTAGGGAGCAGACGGGTGTTATCAAAAAGTTGAGCAGGCGAGTGGATGAAAGAGTGCTTGGATGGTTTGGGCATGTAGAAAGAATGAATGTTGAGCGGCTGGTGAAAAAGATATATATGTCGGAAGTGAGTGGTCTTCGAGCGCGAGGTAGACCACGGATGAGTTGGATGGATGGGGTGCGACGTGCTTTGTATGAGAGGGGTCTGACTGTGGACGTGGCGAGAGGGATGGCTGCGGACAGAAGTGAGTGGGGGCAGTGTATAAGGAGGTAATTTTATTTTTGACGTGTTACTGGAAGCTGCCCGCGTGTGATGGGGTTGACCTGTCATGTGCGGGGGAGGGGCTGCACTCAATGAAGCGGTCGGGGTAAACCAGCTATGGCTGTCGGGCCTGACTGTGGAAGGTGGTTGTGCTGGGCTGCTGCTGATCCTGGCAGTGTGGTGCGGCCAGTGCAGCGCTGCCTCTCTCGCCTCCTAGTGCTAATAGTGTTGATTGTGGCCTGTTGTCCGCTACACTCCTATAGGGAGGAGAAGCCTGGTATATGTATGTATGTATTATATAAGAAAGTTTCAGCCTCCCTTAACCACGACAAAGATGTTCTAAGAGAGGAATCCCCTCAGGGGGATACAATTAATGTATCTATGGGAATTGGCGCTCCCAGGGGGATAATGTGTGGGCCCGAGCTAAAGGTTAGGTAGGCTTTCTTTTTGTTAAAATAGCATAGGTTTTTGTTTTGTTACGGACCATCTTTTTTCGGTTCACTGCTGTCCTGTTTTTTCAGCACCTACTACTTTCTTCTTCAACTTTGACCTTGTTTCATGAACTTCTTTCTCATCTTACTGTTTCTATGCCTTTTCTGCATAGATTCCACGTTCCCTTAACTCCATACTAAATGGTGCCTTCTTCCTTCCTCTCTTTGGATCTCATTAGTTGAGGATAGGGAGGCTTAAACTAACTAATAATCTAATCTAAGAGAGGAAAGAGGAAGGCACCATTTAGTATGGAGTTGAGGGAACGTGGAATCTATGCACAAGGTGCACAGAAACAGTAAGCTAGGAAAGAAGTTCATGAAACAAGAAAAAAGTTGAAGAAGAAAGTAGTAGGTGCTGAAAAACAGGACAGCAGTGAACCAAAAAAAGATGGTCCGTAACAAAACAAAAACCTATTTTATTACAACAAAAAGGAAGCCTACCTAACCTTTAGCTCATGCCCTCACATGGTTCCCCTGGGAGCTCCATCTGCGAATCTTTATCCACCTACTGGAGGGAAATTACAAATATATCCACTGATTTTGAGAACCTATGTTTAAAGTGTTGAATATTTTCTTTGTGGGTAGCAAACGTTCATCGCATACCTAATAACTCATCAATAACTCATTTTTTGGTGGCTTCTGTGTTGAACTCATATTCAAATTAATTTTGTGCAAAAACTATTAAGTGCGTTTTTGTTCTCTGAAAACTTTCATTTGCTGAATCATTGCAGATGAGTAGTGTCAATTTTATTCTGATAACTGCACTAATATGGATTCACTAATGATGTGAGTAACGGTAGTCAAAAACACGTTCACACAAGGAAATCAAATAATTGTTACACTGATACAAATCAAACAACGAAACTTTCAGTGTTAAACTAGATTCATTTTTTAATGAATACGTACATCTGAAATAAAAACAATGTTACTAGATCTCTCCAATTTTCTTTACCATCATCTGCCTCCAGCTAGGCGTTCCTTTCTATTTATACAACCCTCTTCTCTTCATCTCATGCACGTCATGACGTTTTCAATATGGTCTAGATTCCCTTTTTAGATGCTAACTTCCCCTGTGATACGCCTCTGGAACGATAAGTTTACCTGTTGGTCACTATCTAAGCTGTGCTTCCAGTAATGATGTGGATCGAAATTCAACACCGTGACTTCAGAAATGACGTTAAGCGACGTCTTAAAGTTACCGCACGCAGTATTGTGGATACGATCTATTACAAACATCTCTTTTATGACGGATTCCCTGAAAATAAGTTACAAAACCAACTTGACCCAACAGGCCACAAGTACAAGTAAGTAATTAATCCTGCACGTATTAATTTGAGTGTAGTTGTTACGTGGTGATGACACGGATCACACGCTTATACCTTGTGCCGTGCAGCGGGTGGTCGCTGTCGAGCGTGTGTCTGGTGGACACCGGCGCTGCTGCTGCAGCCGCTGCAGAGTCCTGCCTGTCCTCCACGCTGCAGCGGTGCTCCCAGGCCCCCTGGAGCTCCCACTTCCCTGATCCCAAAGCCGAGCTCACCGATCCCGACCCTGAGACTGGCCACCTGCGAGATCCGTACAGGCAACGAGAGGGCTGAACGCCTTATTTTGGTTTCTCTTCTATGGAAGACGATGCATGACTGCTCCGTCTGTAGTAGTGGTGCTGCCTGTGAGCGATCTGTTCAGGTGGTACTTGTAAGGGGTCTATGCAAGTGATACTTTGGGAGATTTGTTTGGGTGGTAGGGCCTACTTGCAAGAGGTCTATTCAAGTGGTACTTGTAAGAGGACTGTTCAAGAGGTACTTGTAAGGGGTCTGTTCAAGTGATACCTACTTGCAAGAGGGCTGTACGAGTGGTTCCTGTAATAACGCTGTCCGTTCACCTGTGAGGTGTTTTCCGAATGATGCATCTAAAAGATCAATCCAAGTATCTGTAAGCGTCACAAGAAATTGATACGGCTGCGCTGCTTCAAGCAGTATTTACTAACCTGCAATTGACAGTCGCAGAAAAAAAGGTGGTTTTGTGGAGCTCCTTGTAGACCAGACCACTTTGTGAAAGTTTTACCTTTGTTGAGAATTGCCCATTTTCTTGGCTGCTTATGGACATATTTCACGTTACCACGACGGCTTCGGGAAAAGCTACCCCCCATTTATCTGAAGTGTCCTTGTGATATTTCGTGATAATTTAAAATTTTATGAAAATAATTTCATTAAAATTTCGAATATGAAAAACTTCACTGCGCATTTCATGAGCTGTGCATTGAAACTGTCTTTATGAGAGCTCCTGTGTTCAGGAACTGGACGCTCATTAAAGGAAATTTCAGACGTTAGCTGCTTGCACTGTAATTATTCTTCACAATTTCGTCTCTTTGACAAAAAATTTTAACAAGCCTTTTGTGTGGCCTTGCTAATGGTCTCCTCGGTTCTCAAAGTATTTAATTTCGTTGATGATGGACTGTGGTTCCCAGCCTTACGAATGTTTACTTACGTTTGGCGCAACTACTGCATGGTGCTGTGAGATGGCGCGTATTAAAATGAACTTCTACGTAAGAACTCCTTGAGTTGAGGAATGTGCCTCAAGACGGTTTATGTGATTGAGGCTAAATGTGTGGTGATATTCATGCCAATAGTTAGTGTGTTTGCCCGTCTTTTGATTAAACTTATTGGGTAAAAACAATACTGGAGTGTGAATATGCTGCCACGTTACTCATGTGTGGTGCATCATTAACTGATCTCCATGGAAAGTGGTGAGCATTCACGTTCTGGTGATGAAGTTGAGAAAACGTTTTTGACTGAAAGTGTTCTACATGGAAATCTTGAAGGGTGCCTTTCTGCAGTAGCTCACACCAGGAAGTTCAAATCTAAGGCAAAATTGAAAACGTCAAGTACTAGAGGTGTGAAATTATTTCATGCCTTGAATATAAATCAAATAATTTAGTTGCATGTGTTTTTGAAAGTTTTTGCCACACTTCTTCTGCACCAAAACATGTAAGTGAATTTTCAATTTTTTTTTACAATTTGCAATTAAAAAGGGAGCTAAAATAAATAGAAAGAGCCAGGGCGCCACTCAGTGGACGTACATAACTAATAGGTAAAGTCAATATTTTGGAGAACCTAATCTTATTTCTTCACTTGGGTATTTATGATTTAAGCCGCCCGCTTTGAACTGGGCGCCTAAAACCATCGATGCCCCGGCAAAAAAGTTGAATCAGAATGTGCACTTCTTCGGAATACGCTGTCGTGTAAATCGTGGTGTGAGCATTTACGATGAGTGTATGATGTACATATACCTCCCCAAATATATGAATATGTTTCATATCAGTAAGACCTTCATGTAAGTCATCAGTAGAGTGAGAGGTAGTTGCTCAATAGAGATGAAGGAGAGCCCTTGCTTAGAATGGATGGCCGAATTCGATGCGAATTGCTGGCCTAATTTTGTTCTTTCAGACGTACCCTAGTCGTGGGCAAGCATTTTAGTACTAGTTTGTACTAAATTTAGTTAAGTTTATTCAATTTAGTAGTCAACTTGTACTAGTCAAGACAATTTGAGTTAATGGGTCCCTCATTCCGCTGGATTCAAGATCCTGGTGATAATAAGCCGCTTTCTATTGTTGGTTGCGCGGTGCTATCCTATAGTGTGTCGTGTTGAGTTGTGAGCTGATGGTGCGGTGCAGTGGTGCTGACGGTGCGATGCAGCTGTGCTGACGGTGCGGTGCAGTGGTGCTGACGGTGCGGTGCAGCTGTGCTGACGGTGCGGTGCAGCTGTGCTGATGGTGCGGGCAGTTGTGCTGACGGTGCGGTGCAGCTGTGCTGACGGTGCGGTGCAGCTGTGCTGACGGTGCGGTGCAGCTCTGCTGATGGTGCAGGCAGTTGTGCTGACGGTGCAGTGCAGCTGTGCTGACGGTGCGGTGCAGCTGTGCTGACGGTGCGGTGCAGCTGTGCTGACGGTGCGGTGCAGCTGTGCTGACGGTGCGGTGCAGCTGTGCTGACAGTGCGGTGCAGCTGTGCTGACGGTGCGGTGCAGCTGTGCTGACGGTGCGGTGCAGCTGTGCTGACGGTGCGGTGCAGCTGTGCTGACAGTGCGGTGCAGCTGTGCTGACGGTGCGGTGCAGCTGTGCTGAGGGTGCGGTGCAGAAAACATTGCCATCATTTCACTCTCGTGCAATGCTTCACTAAAGCCTTGGAAGCTTTCCTTCCTCATTGATGGCTCAAAGTTTTTGTGTACAAACGTTGCTGGATTATTAGAAGACGTTTTGTTCAATTGACTGTAGTTGAGTTTTGTCCTTGATTCTTTATTCTGTCTCAAATTTGACCCATCTGTCACATTTTTCCTACAAATTAACCTTGCCTGTGTTGTGCCAGGCTCTCTGTACTGAGTTTGTTTCAAACATAACCCGTTCACAAATTATACTTGTATTCATATCTTTGTTCAATGTTGTACATTTTTATGAGTTTGGGACGAAGTCGACGTGCAGGAGATGGTGATAGTTCTGCGCCAGAAGGGGTTTAATTTCATGATGTGAATTTTTTGTTTGAATCGGTGCAACTTTCAACTTTGGCACTTCAACATCGACATTTTGTATTCATTTTGTGTGGCTAGTTATGATTTAATATTGTCAGTTGGACTCTCGATATTCTTGTAATTGGGTTATCCAGTAAGAAATACAGTAAAGCTTGCGCAAAAAGTATTCACAAGTGTACTCAAGTTAGGACGTTTAGGCATCAGAGTGGCCTTGTTACTCGTCTTGTTTTCAAACTCTGTTAGAAAAATTTCCTGAGATGTACGTCCGTTTCTTTTTGAAAGCTTTAAAGTCAAATCGAAGCTTTTAATTAGCTTAGGCTTTGTCAAAAGCTTCAATTAAGCTTTGTTGAAAGCTTTAAAATCAATTGGTAGCTTTTGATTAAGCTTGGTTGGAAGCTTAACTCGTCAATAACCGAGGCAAATCTTTTTCACTTCTTCTCTATGATTATAACCACATGCACTTCTTTTACAGAAATATTGAGGTTTTCTGTGAGAACGTGACGCGTTTTCTTGCAAGGTTCCTGGAAGTGAAACACTGTAAAGGTGAGCTTGTTGAGCTCAGGAACCGGATTTTCAACCAATTTACGTCGTCGTAACGTTAGCTCTTCTAAGTTCACCTGACAACGCTGCCAACTGCACCGCTACTACGACGTGCATTGGTTGAAAATTCAAACCAAAATAAATTTGGTATATTTAAAGATGATGAGTAACAAGTCACAAAACCGTTATTGGGAAGTCTCCGTGTATTAAATAGTATAATAATTTATACTTAGGAGTGTCGTGACTGAACCTGTGAAAACTTCGCGCTATTATGCATCTGCATTCGTGTGTGATATTCAAGCTGCAAGTGGTGGTGGTGGCGGTGGTGATGGTACTGTAAACCGAGATTTTGCTGACGTTTTGCTCTTACTATATTTATGAAGAATCTCAATATGTCTATAGTATACTCTTTGCTCATATATCGTTAACCTCAACGTACATGCATGTTTGTACTTCTCATATGCATGATGTGCTCTACAATGGGAGTTGTTTTTAAGGGCAACCGAAACCGAGTTGTTTTAAGGGCAACCGTTGTTTTTGCTTTCTCTCCAAGAGAATTGCAAATTTTTAAAAAATTTAAATTTTTTTCATTTCAGTAATAATACCAGAATGAATAAAATAAATTTCGCATTCAATAATCAATCTAACACAAATTTTATGAATGCGAAAAAAGGAACATCAAAAAATTACTGGAAATGAATCAACTCCAAGATTAGATGTCTGTTATGCGAGAGCTCAGTTGAGGTCGATGTATCAAACAAATGATATTATAACAAAACAAGGATAAGAGGTCAGTTGTATCATCTGGTGTCGGAACCAGCTAGTATTTGGTAGACAGGCTACCAAGATTTATTGTATGCCTCCACCTGGCAAGGCATGTTATATCCCCTCAAGTCACTCTCATCTACGGCGCAATAATATCAGGGTATATTATATTATTATGTAGGTAGCCATCGTGTAGTGTCCGCAACCGCTCGTACTGCTTCCTTCTCTGGCGCATTTGTCTTCTCATCACTTATTTATGCGTCTGAAACTGCCGATGTCAGCAATTTATGGTGGTGCAATTTCTATGTGCATAGGATCCTCGAGTTACATTTCTCCTGGCTAGAGCTTCAACTAATAGCGATAAAGGTTAGTCCCGGTTACTCGTAAGTTAAATCAAGCATAGTATTAGATTAGAACCTGAGGCTCATTTTCATGCGTGTGAGTTGAGGTTTGCATAAGATGCACAACTCGACTGTAATTCAATCTAACGGGCAATCACAGCGTACGCGTGTACACTGTAGCTAGCATAGTCTTTGTCTTTGCTTTATTGACTGTAAGTGAACTGGAGTATTGTAGAAAACTTGAAATATTTTGGTACTTTTGTAGCGTGGTAGGTTAGACGTTTTCGCACGTAGCGTACGGACTATACAGTATGTTCCACAAAACCCCATCCGAGTATTTATTTTTCCGTATCACTAATACCATCATGATCCGTAATACCTTTTCTATAGGTAAATTTTGAAGGATAATTTTACTAGAAATAAAATGCTTATCATATTCTTATGATGGTATTACTGATACGGAAAAATAAATACTCGGTTCGGGTCTTTGTGGGACATACTGTATAGGTAGCTAGGTAGGTAGCTTTAAAATATTTCAAAGCAAATTTATTAGTATTTCTAGGCTTAAAAATAGGTCACGAATGGACTTTAACCGTAGCCCTCCTTTAATGAGCAGTCTTCATCTTCAGAGTTGTTCTCACGCTTGCTGTTGCCTCCGAATTTATGATTGTAGGATAATTCGTCTTAAGAATGTTCGAATTCTGGAGTCTGTAACTCTAAAGTCTCTCTTTCATTGAGTTTTCCTGCAATCATCGTTTAATAAATTAAGTGAAAATGAAGTTCAAACTTTGACTAAAATTAAACTCATGTTTCCCCCCAAATAAATTCATTGATGCAGCAATATTTCCCATTGGCACTGCTGCAAGTTTTAGTTGTCTAAAAATTAGAAATTATTTTAGTTAAATGCGTGCACATTTTTGCGTTCGCTTTGCGGTGCATGACTGAGGCTAGTTTTAGAATTTATAGGATTTCAATTTATTTATAAATTAAACTTAAGAAGTGTCATTTTTTGCATGCATTTTATTATCTGTAAACCTTTTTATTGCGTTTCATATTTTCTAATCCGTTGTAGCTAAGGTCTTACAATAAATTATAAAATAATATATTTTAAATGTGATGTGCCATGCTATGTTGCTGTGTACTATAATTTTGATGTTGAAAATAGCAGAGTTAGAACTTACTTAAATACTCCCGTTTCTAAAGTTGCCACCAGAACAATTGCGATTCAAGCTCCTTTGTGCAGAGGTTATTGGAGTGAGTGTGATTTGGTCAAAGTCAATGATTCCCATTTCCAATTGTCAATTCCATTTGGTCAATTTATTTGGTCAATTCCATTTGGTCAATTTCCAGTTGGTCAATTTCTAGTTGGTCAATTTCCAGTTGGTCAATTTCCAGTTGGTCAATTTCCAGTTGGTCAATTTCCAGTTGGTCAATTTTCCATAGGTCAATTTTCCATAGGTCAATTTTCCATAGGTCAATTTTCCATAGGTCAATTTTCCATTGGTCAATTTTCCATTGGTCAATTTCCAGTTGGTCAATTTCCAGTTGGTCAATTTCCCATTGGTCAATTTCCCATTGGTCAATTTCCCATTGGTCAATTTCCCATTGGTCAATTTCCCATTGGTCAATTTCCCATTGGTCAATTTCCCATTGGTCAATTTCCAGTCGGCCAATTGAGAAGTTGGCTCTCGGTCCCACGGGTCCCGTACATCGTCGTTCCAGGGTAGAATTTCAAGCGTTGTCGTCGCGGTACAGCCAGCAGCAAAAGTTTGTCGACTCGACGACGCTACGTCTTCTTTCCCAGCCAAAACTTGTTCGAGCTATCAAATTTTTCCTGATGTTATTTTATGAATTTTCTGCATTTAGAAAGCAATTTTATGAATGCGGTGTTACTTTGTTTTTGTTTTTAGTAGATACTTTTGTATCAGAGGAGACTTCCGGCCTGTGTGAGGCGGTCAACCAAAACTTGAGTGGGTAGCTGAAAAAATTTATTTTGGTCCTGGTCCCCGGTAGAAACGTTTCCGTAAAATTATTATTATTTTGGTCCTGGTAAAATTGAGCCCCTTGATCAAATTCAACATTCATTAACAAATCTTCTTTCATACTCAGCTCCGTTTTGTGGTCCTAATAAAAATTGAGCTCCTTGAGCAAATTCAAATTAATAACAATTCTTTTTCAACACTCGCTATTCTAATCAAAATCGTTCCTTATATATACTAACGATCAATTCGAGTTAAAAGTGTTTCACTCTTGAATCGCCTGCACGTTGTCTGTGGTGGTTAAATCTTTTTAATGATGGTCATCTGATGCTAATTTTGGGGCATTTTGTTGGAAACTTAGACGTATACTAGAGCACCAAGGGCACGCAGTAGTTACGCGTGCAGTGAAAATTAAGGTTTTGAGTCGATGAGTTATTTACTTTCTATATCCGTCTCTCTCTTATGAATTGAAGTGTCTTCCCTTGACATATCTGGTAAATTGTAAGTGTGTTCAATGGATTACATATAATCATCTGTTGTCGGTCGATGATGTGTTGGTAGTTGATGCTTTCTGTAGTTCACATAGCTGCTATTTGGCCGTGATGTTGTGCCGCAGTGTTACTTAGGGATGAAGTAAGTGCTGTATTTGCAGTGTTGCTTAGGGATGAAGTAAGTGCTGTATTTGCAGTGTTACTTAGGGATGAAGCAAGGATTCCTAGAGAGGCTGAAATAGTGTCGGGCAACTTCGTGGTAAGCTTAACCCTTTGACCGCAATTGGTTAAACTAAAGTTCAATATTCAACTCAAATTTAATGTCATTTGTAGTAAGCAATATTGAAAACGGCAAAAATTAAATGGGTTGCCTTCATTCAGCTTCAATTAAATGTTTGTGAAAATTGAGTTTGTGACTACTGGTCAATCAGCAGTTTAATGAAAATCACCTCGATGGCAAACAACGTGGTCAAATTGTTAATGAGGTACAGCTCAAATTTTTAAAAATAAGTTCCCCTGCAATAATGTGTTAGTCAACCTTCTCTAGCAAATGTTGCCATCCGGCCTCCCAGCATTTTTTTATTTTGGTATGAATGGTTTGTCCGAGATTCTTGAGCTTGCGGTAAATTTTCCATGGGTCTGCAGCCCTGCATTTTTCTGAGCGCTTCTCTTTATTTAAAACTTGGTATTATCTCTATCCGTTCCTGTTCGTTGTCCTCCAGAAATGGTCAAACCTTTGAGTGGGTCGAGTGGCTTAACCAGAATCACACTGAGAACGACTTGAGTGGCATGATAAACGAGGTCTTTCCAACGAGGATTTGGGATGATAATTGACAAATGATGTCTTTGGAACGAGGAATTGGGGATAATCCTTGGCAAATGAGGCCTTTGGAACCAGGAATTGGGGATGCTGTTGGAAAAATGAGGCCTTTCTCTTGCTCCATGGAGCGGCATGTCGTTGTTTGAGTGTAAAGAGCTGGTCAAAGGGGATTTTTTAGATTCCTCGTGCAACGCATGAACAACCGTATACACAAGTCAACAATGGAGCTCCGCGTGAGCTGCAGCTTGCACGCATTTTTTGTACAGGCGTTTGTAATTGTTCGTGCATATGGCATTCTTCCGTGCAATTATTGTACGTCTAATTGATTCACATTGTTGCTCTCTGGTGTGAGAAAATGGGTGCTTGTATTCATGTGTAAAATTGGAACAGGTGCTCGTGCGTTATGGTGTTCATTAGTTGTTTTGAAATTGTTTTCAGAACGTAGAGTATCACTGAAAGAGAAGGTGGTGACGGAATTTCGGCCTTGCCACTATTTTGATGCCATATCTGGTGTCTGTGTTCTGCTATGGGTATAGAAATACATTAGTTCAGGTCCTGGTTGTTGTGTAAGGAAACAGTTTATTCTTCAGTCAGGAGCTGTTTCTAGTATAATACGCTGTCGCTTTGGTATTTGAACTTAGCGGTTAAATACTTCTACCCCTCAAGAGGATACAATTATTGTATCTATGGGGAAAATGGAAGATCACTTGCATTTCGTTTTATTATGAACCATCAATTTATGCTTCACAAGTGTCTTGTCTTTCAGTAAACACTATCATACTTTTTTCTTCGACTTTCATTTGGTTTCAAGTAAATTATAATTTAATCTGTACACTTTTAAAAACATATTTATTTCTGACTTCTATCATCTAAGCTAATATTCACCATTTCGATTTATAGTAAATCTTTCATTGCACGTAAAGTCTTGTAAAGTGAACAAACGGGCAACAAACAAGGGATAGTAAAAAAAAGTTGTGGAAATTTTCCCAGGTCTTTCATCTTCATGACTCTTTCCAATTTTTGTAGTTTCAATGCATGTAGCTTTTTGTTTTAGGTATTAATTTTTCAACTGTGTATTTCATGCGTTAATATTTATTGAGCACTCTTTCACAAATGTTAAGCACAACTTTCTGGCTTAAGTCGTTAGAGTAAATGTTTTATGACTGTCATTTACCTCTCTTTTTATTTGACGTGAATCCCGTGTTGGGATCACATCTTAAGTTATTCCACAGTTCGATACTTTAAAACTGTAAATTACCGGGGCCATGGATTTTTGCCTTTAACTAAAACAACTGCATTATGAATACTTTAAGATTTGTGCGGAATTGTTTGCTAACCAGAACCGTCTTGTTCTTATTGAGTAACCTCCCTTCAGGGGGATACAACTATTGTATCTATGGGAATTAGCGCTCTCAGGGGAACCATGTGAGGGCCCGAGCTAAAGGTTAGGTAGGCTTCTTTTTTGTTGTAATAAAATAGGTTTTTCTTTTGTTACGGACCATCTTTTTTCGGTTCACTGCTGTCCTGTTTTTCAGCACCTACTACTTTCTTCTTCAACTTTTGTCTTGTTTCATGAACTTCTTACCTAGCTTACTGTTTCTATGCACCTTGTGCATAGATTCCGCGTTCCCTCAACTCCATACTAAATGGTGCCTTCCTCTTTCCTCTCTTGGAACTTTTTTGTCGTGGTTAAGGGAGGCTGAAACTTTCTTATATAATAATAATAATATTATTGAGTAACCTTCGAAGTTGCTTTCTTTTGGTCTTGTGACTTTCAATTTTATGATCATACGGAATCCTAAAGCAAATTTTCAGAAAATAATGCGCGTTGCTAAAAGTTTCTGGTACTCAAAAGCATTAATCTTTCAATAGAACGTTAGTACTACATCAATAACATTCATTTGATATTTTTTGCCTTGTGCATGTTTGTATTGATACTTGTGTGGTGCTAAAGTAAGTCATTGATTAAAATCTCGTGTTAAGAATTGTCTTAAGTGCGCTCAAGTTCTGTACGATGTTACATGTTTCCTGAAAGTCGCTCTGCTACTAGGGATGCGGATGTGCTGGTCTTCTGTTTTTCAGCACCTACTACTTTCTTCTTCAACTTCTATCTTGTCGCATGAAATCCTTTCTCAACTTACCCTTTTTTACACTTTGTGCATACGTATATTCCACATCCCTTAAAGTCCACACTAAATGGTGCCTTTCTCCTTCCTCTCTTTGGTACGCTTTTGTTGCCTGTAGGGAGGCTTAAACTAATATCTAATCTAACCTGTGCTTGTCTTCCGACACGTCGTCTGGTCGTAACGATCTCCCGGGAGCTGTTGTTGTGAGCTCTGGGGCCGGACTCTCGAACAGATCAAATTGTCGTAGCGGCAGAGCTGTTTATTATATTAGTGAGCAAACACTAATAATTGTTTCCGAGAGCTGGTGGCTTTTCGAAAATAATAATAATACTAATAAATTTTGGGTGGCGTTTCCATGCTTGTCTTTAGCAATTTTCCCCTGATTTTAAAGCAATTCAAGTCGTACTGACTGGTAGTGAACTGTCAAGAACTAACGCTACCAACCACTACGACTTGAATTGTTTCAAAATCCTGTAAAAATTGCTGGAGACCCTCATGGAAATGCCACCTAAAATTATTTTATTTTTTCGAAAATCATGCTGCTCTCGAAAACAGTTATTCGTGTCTGCCCATTTGTAAAATTAACTAACTCGGGCTACCCAAAGTGGAATCGGCAAAAGGTTTTTTCAGCAGATATTCGGGAGTTTGAAATTTCCAATTTAAGACTCATCGGTTTTGAGTCCTATCTCGAGAGCAGTTTACGTTTCGGTGATTAGATCTCTGCCACTCTTTTGATGTCCTTAAGTATTCACGGTGGCGATGCAATGTGCTGTACAACTGAACACAGTTTCCCAACTGCCCATTTCTCCCATTTAATTCAATCTCTCAAAGTCTATTTATTCATCAATATGAATTTTGTGTTAGCGTATTAGTTGTAAGTCGTATTTTTTGTTTTAACCTTAATTGTGTTTGCCTCTGGCGTATAATTTTACACGTAATTTATATTTGCGACCTAGAAATAGACCGTAGTTTCATTGGTGAGGTGGCGCAGCTGATAGAGTGGACTGCATGTCATCTGCTACTCTACCATCATCATCATTGTCAATTGCTTCGTAAAATTGTTAATTCTAAATTCATGTTCAGTTCGTTGATAATGTTTACTTACTTATAAATACTGAAAATGTTCTTTGCTTCAGCCTTGTAATCGAAAGTTTGAACGTTCAGTTTAATGCAAGTCATTACATTTACTCGTGTTCCGTGTATCATGCGTCAAATTTGTAATTACTCTACTTTTCTTCATATTTGTGGATGCTTGCATAGCCACCCTTACAAATAGTTTTACTTCAGCATCCGCTAACTCAACTTCAGTCAACTTGTAATTTTTCCCATTTTAAAACGCCGGCCTTTTCTCTCGTAGAACACGTCACAAAACACGCGAAATGAATTCAAGCATTCTCTAAAGGTACGAGCGTTCATGTTTAGTAATATTACTTGTATTTTGCCTGCTTTTTTGTGAGTTATTTTACCCCATGATATTCTCGTGTTATTTTTAGTCTTGTTCTCAACATATCATGTGATAAATTGAAGTTTTCTACGACCAGTGTTGTTTTTGCCCTTACTGTTCTAGTGCGCGTGAAGTGAGCTTTGGCCTTCCTGAAGGTGTGCAGGACTTTGGGTGAAGTGAGCTTTGGCCTTCCTGAAGGTGTGCAAGACTTTGGGTGAAGTGAGCTTTGACCTTCCTGAAGGTGTGCAGGACTTTGGGTGAAGTGAGCTTTGGCCTTCCTGAAGGTGTGCAGGACTTTGGGTGAAGTGAGCTTTGGCCTTCCTGAAGGTGTGCAGGACTTTGGGTGAAGTGAGCTTTGACCTTCCTGAAGGTGTGCAGGACTTTGAGTGAAGTGAGCTTTGGCCTTCCTGAAGGTGTGCAAGACTTCGGGTGAAGTGAGCTCTGGTCTTCCTGAAGTTGTTTAAGATTTCGCTTGAAGGGAAGCCCTGCCTTGAAGAGTGCAGAAGTTCGTCTGAAAAAGTCCTGTCCCTTCCTGATGGAGTACTGCACTTCCCATGAAGAGGTCCTGGCCCTCGAAGGAGTCCTAGCACTTAGCTTGGAAGGGTCCTGGCCCAACATTTGCCTCACCACCACCAGGTGCTGTTAGAAGGCCCCACCTTGTCTTCATTAGCACCAGGGACAAAAAGAAGTAACTAAAGTAGGTATTGTATTGTGTCCCCAATGCAATCGAGTGTCACTTGGAAAAACAGAGTCTGATTTGAGTGCAGTCAACTCTCAATGTTGGAGGAATGGAACAGTAATTAGCTAGGTTTGTATTTTGTACTGTATTTTTGCAGTGTTTGCATCAGCGCAATTGTGGAACTATTGTATAGTTGTATATCAACTAAGGATCCTTACGCTAGGATATTTTAAAGACAAATGATGTTTTTTGTATCATCCTCATTGGAAATAAACTGTTTTTCTTCATTTCTTTTGAGGTCAGTAGGGTTTGAACTGTGAGCATACGGTGGCGTTTGTGTCGAATGGCTAGCCTGTTTCTTCTACGGCAAGTTTCACTGTAGGTGTCTCATACGGTCGTTTTTGAAGTACATATTCTGTTTCTGAAATATGTCTCGTGTGATCGTTTTTTTGAGTATCCTGTTTCTGAAATGTGTCTCGTGTGATCGTTTTTTTGAGTATCCTGTTTCTAAAATATGTGTCTCGTGTGATCGTTTTTTTGAGTATCCTGTTTCTGAAATATGTGTCTCGTGTGATCGTTTTTTTGAGTATCCTGTTTCTTAAATATGTGTCTCGTGTGATCGTTTTTTTTAGTCTCCTGTTTCTGAAATATGTGTCTCGTGTGATCGTTTTTTTGAGTATCCTGTTTATGAAATGTGTGTCTCGTGTGATCGTTTTTTTGAGTATCCTGTTTATGAAATGTGTCTTATTTGATCGCTTTTTGAAATATTATGCTTCTGAAATGCGTCTCAGGTGATCGTTTTTTTAAGTATCCTATTTATGAAATGTGTCTTATTTGATCATTTTTGAAATATGCTTCTCATGTAATAGGTTTTTGAAGTATTTTGTTTCTGAAATATGCGTCTCATGTGATCGTTAATCGAAGCTTTTTAATATTTACTTCCTATTAAGTGCAATTTTGAAGGTTGCTGGCTTTGAAACAGACATCTAAAGTCTGCTACTAAAATGTTTTGTGCTCGAAGAAATTTTTATTGAAGCAATAACACGAGCTGAATGAAGCGCAGGCATAAATATTTATTCTAAAGAGCGATTTTTACATCGAAATAATGCAGCCTTAAAATGTTAACAATGGAATATTATTTAACACTTTGACTACGGTAGATAAAACTGAAGTTTAATTTTCCACTCAAATTTAAAGTCAATTGTAGTGAGCAATGTAGAAAATAGCAAACAGTTACTGGATCGTGCCTTCATTTAGTTTCAAGTATTTCTGAATATTGAGTTTGTGACTACTGGTCGGTCGGTAGCATTATGACAACTCCCTCAATGCCCACCGGTGACTCACGCCACAGTCAAAGTGTTAATAAACAGGTATTTCACTTATGGCCAAAAGGAGGCTACTGTCGAAGTTACTCTTATACTGATATATCGGTCCCCTTGCTTACACTATTCAGTACTAGGCCTCCGTGACCCGTTGGGTCAGGTTGCATTACTAAAAAATTGTACGGAAATGTTCTTTGGGAAAACAAATGTTTGTAACGGAGCATACACATAATATAGCATGTTGGATTCAAATACGTTGGACTTGAACGAGCGTGAATTAATCTCTGCCTATCATTGCAAAACTTGAATTATAGGACATTTAAACAGCATTTAAATTTTTCCAACGTTACTACATAAATCTAAACCTCATTTTCCCTCAGTCTTACAACTTGAAACAGAGCGTAGACGGTGACAAGCGAGCAACAGGAAAAGAATACCGGAGTTCTGTGGTGTAGAAACAGATGGCAGCTGTTATCCAGGCACGTGAAGCATTACGCAATACCTCAGTAGGTATTTATCATACGTCTGTTTTCAGAGCGCATTCAAAATTATGCTCCAGGCTTCTACTTTTGCTGCTGATCGTGGTTTTGCTTGTACCATTGCACTCGTTGACTGCACCATTACGCTGCCTTCCATCACTATTGCCTTGTACCATCACTATTGCCTCGCACCATCACTACCGCCTAGCACCATCACTACCGCCTTGCACCATCACTACCACCTTGCACCATCACTACCGCCTTGCACCATCACTACCGCCTCGCACCATCACTACCGCCTCGCACCATCACTACCGCCTCGCACCATCACTACCGCCTCGCACCATCACTACCGCCTCGCACCATCACTACCGCCTCGCACCATCACTACCGCCTCGCACCATCACTACCGCCTCGCACCATCACTACCGCCTCGCACCATCACTACCGCCTCGCACCATCACTACCGCCTCGCACCATCACTACTGCCTCGCACCATCACTACTGCCTCACACCATCACTACCGCCTCGCACCATCACTACCGCCTCGCACCATCACTACCGCCTCGCACCATCACTACCGCCTTGCACCATCACTACCGCCTCGCACCATCACTACCGCCTCGCACCATCACTACCGCCTCGCACCATCACTACCGCCTCGCACCATCACTACCGCCTCGCACCATCACTACCGCCTCGCACCATCACTACCGCCTCGCACCATCACTACCGCCTCGCACCATCACTACCGCCTCGCACCATCACTACCGCCTCGCACCATCACTACCGCCTCGCACCATCACTACCGCCTCGCACCATCACTACCGCCTCGCACCATCACTACCGCCTCGCACCATCACTACCGCCTCGCACCATCACTACCGCCTCGCACCATCACTACCGCCTCGCACCATCACTACCGCCTCGCACCATCACTACCGCCTCGCACCATCACTACCGCCTCGCACCATCACTACCGCCTCGCACCATCACTACCGCCTCGCACCATCACTACCGCCTCGCACCATCACTACCGCCTCGCACCATCACTACCGCCTCGCACCATCACTACCGCCTCGCACCATCACTACCGCCTCGCACCATCACTACCGCCTCGCACCATCACTACCGCCTCGCACCATCACTACCGCCTCGCACCATCACTACCGCCTCGCACCATCACTACCGCCTCGCACCATCACTACCGCCTCGCACCATCACTACCGCCTCGCACCATCACTACCGCCTCGCACCATCACTACCGCCTCGCACCATCACTACCGCCTCGCACCATCACTACCGCCTCGCACCATCACTACCGCCTCACACCATCACTACCGCCTCGCACCATCACTACCGCCTCGCACCATCACTACCGCCTCGCACCATCACTACCGCCTCGCACCATCACTACCGCCTCGCACCATCACTACTGCCTCACACCATCACTACTGCGGAGGCCGCTGCCGCTGCAGGACGATGGAGCGAGCGAGCGCTGTGATGTTGCCCACACCGAAGCCTTGCGCCCCCGCCCGGTGTACGAGCTCCAGGAAGAAAGTGTCCGGCCCGAAGATGGGCTCCGTGAAGATCTGCAGCAGGTATCTGCCGGCCGCCACCAAACGATTCATTGATTCCGGAAAATATTAATATTGTATAATAATGCCAATGAAAATTATTATATTCTTGAGCAGTAAATAAGGAAAGTGATGTATAATTATGCCGTCAAAAATGATTATAACCCTAAGCGGAAAATGAAAATTATAATAATGCCGTCAAAAATGATTATAACCCTAAGCGGGAAATAAAAATTATAATAATGCCGTTAAAAATTATTGTAATCCTCAGTGGAAAGTATAATAATGGCGTTAAAAATGATTGTAATTCTAAGTGGAAAAAATATTAATTACGTTAAAAAGGATTATAATCTTCAGCAGAAAATGAGAAAAATTATAATTATACCGTTAAAATTGACTGTATCCCCCAGGCGGGGTGTGGGAATACCTGTCGCTGGAGTCGCCGAGGTCGGCGCCGTGAGCGTCTGCCTCCGTGTCCAGTAGCACCCCGGCCTCCTGCAGCAGGTCTGCGTCATCATCCAGCCCCACCTCCTCCAGCTCCGCCCTCTTGCCCCCCTGCGCCCCACACACATTAATTACGTACGTCCTTGATAAATTGTTCCTGTAAAATGTGTCTTCTTTAACACGTTTCCATGTTAAAGCTAAAAATTAAATACTCCGTGAGAAATTGAAAATTATACCCAAAATGCGGATAGCTTATTAGTGGTAACGATGGTTAAACAATTACAATAACACTATAAATAATACATAGGAATATCAACCTTTGTGACTTTCGACGCGATGTGTACATGGTCTGCGAAGCGCTAGCAATTCCCTTTACTTTACCAGGCACAGGAATGCGCTAACACTTATAAGGACGTAGTACTCGGGAGGAGGTTTCCTGAAGTACATAGTCTGGAAAAAGCACTAGTACTTTATCTTACTTTACCAAGCACAGGAGTGCCCTAATACTCACATGGATGTAGTACTCTGGAGGAGGTTTCCTGAAGGGCACGCCCCTCCTGGCGAAGTACCTGACGGAGTGCAGGAGGCAGGGCGCGTGGAAGGCCACGTGCTGCAGCCCCGGGCCCTCGTGGCGAGTCAGGAACGCGCTCACGTGGTTCGGCTCTGCACGTGGAGAAGTTACGTTCTATTTTTTACGATATTTTGATAACCACAAAGTGTTACGGAAATTTAACTGCTTTGTAGGCAGCATCATTGTTGATTATTAATTGGAATTTCTTAATATCTAATCTAATCTTCCAATGGGTTATAAATGCCTATCTTCTACCAAAATTAGATAATGGTGTGTGAGATGCGTCGTGTTTGCGGAAACTCGCCTCGTTAGAACAAAAATTAGACCCCAGTTATTCAACTAATGCGATGAATTCAAGTTATGAATACTTGAGAAAAATCTTAATCCATATAAATTGAAGTTCGAACGGGATGGATAACTTAAGGCTCACTCATTCACTGCATGAGTCTCAGCACATACGCGAAGAAAGCTTTATCCATAAGAGTTAAAGTTCGAACGAGATCTGTAACTTAATAATCTACTTAGTCACGGCATGGGTTCCAGTCCCACAGTACACAACAGATCAGGCACTTGATAGAATTGGTAGGGCGATTTTTTGGAAATCTTATGCGCAATTTGAAAAGAAATACCAACGTAAAAGCGAACATTCTTTTAATAGCAAACGTTTCGGGATCTCGGATTCCATTCTCAGTGCCGTAAAGCAAAGAAAAAACTACGATAACCCCCTTTTCACTCACGGATAGATGTGATGGGTTCCGCCACGACGACTTTGAGTGAGGTGTCCGCCTGCTGCGGGATGTACAGACCGGTCTCTGAGCACCGCCAGTACTCCAGCGCCCGCAGCCGCAGTCCGACCGTGTCGCCGATTTCCAGGCCATTCTCGATGTTTTCCTCGCTGTTCAATGGTAGAGTTGAACGTCTCTCGTAGTGTTTGATGTTTGAGTTAAACGTTTCTAGTAGTGTTTGATATTCGAGTTAAACGTCTCTCGTAGTGTTTGATGTTCGAGTTAAACGTCTCTCGTAGTGTTTGATGTTCGAGTTAAACGTAAATTAGGCGTCTCCCGTTATTAGTTTTAACGTTCGCGTTAACATCTCTCGTGATTTGTTTTAATGTTCGAGTTTGACTTAAATTAGACGTCTCCCGTAATTTATTTTATCGTTGGCGTTAACGTCTCTCGTAAATTCTTCAATGTTTGAGTTAAACGTCTCTCGTATTTTGTCATTGTGTGATAAATGAAATATATTCAAATGAAAGCAAAAAAGTAAAATGAACATTAACCACTGCGCAGCCAAAGGTGCATTATAACAACTCGTAAATAAGAAGACGCATTCGATATAAGGTGACAATACAGTAACCCCAGTGAACTAACTTCCGAAGGGACCTTGATCGATTACATGGTGTGCGCTGGAGAGGGCGGCGTGTGTGCGATTGATAACTTATCATTGAGCCTTTCAGTTGAAATGACTTTCTGATCCCCCGGTTGAAACACCTGAAATACCGCATCTATGTTCTGATTTTACACGTTTCCCGCGTATTGGGCCACATGTGGAACAATAGATATATTGCTCATTCACGCACCGGTACAAATAATGATATTTCATCTGTTTCGCAGCCTTTTAAAAAAATAACTATCATGTGAGGTGAAATGTTATCGTGCAATTGTATATTTCATGTTTCTTAGGAAGGATGGAAACGTATTCGGCAGTAAGGTCGATTTCGCAATTCTGTTACTGATAACTTGACCTAACTAACCATCAACAACAGCGGAAACGCGGTGAAGGTGTTAAAAATATTTTCTCTTAAATGTAAATGTTTTTTAATTTATCTTCGGTTATTCTGGAGATAAAATTGTAGCAAAGCTGTAGAATTAAGCCGTAGAAAGAATTTCAGTAATACGCAGTCACGGATCTTCGAAAGGAAAAACGACTTGTGAGCGAGAAGTTCTTAGGATGTTAAAGGAGCGTCCAGATAGCATAGCATTTTCAGACGAGAAACTTTTCACTGTTAGGGCGGAGTTCAAACCCCGAAAATGAGAACTGGTCAAGTTTCTTGCTGACGTCCCAGGTTCCTAAAAACCTCCAGTCATCAAAAATCAACCTCGGTAGTTTTGTGGACTCAAATGCCCAAAAACACGGAGATCTGCTCTTTCTTGTGTTCACAGATCGCGAAAGTAAACTTAAATTCATTACGAACGTTTTCTACTCGTGAATAAATTACCAAGCAAATGTTGATTCCTTCGTTTGTAGAAGCTAAAAAGTAATTCAAAAGCAAGCCGTTCATTTTCAAACAGACCACCACATCCTCCCACGTGCTCTGAAGTCGGACAGGACCAGTTCTTAGGTTTGGAGGTCAGAATGTGTGGCCCTTCTCATCGCTTGATCTCGCCCCATAAGATTTTTCGTTTGGTTCAGTCAAGAATTTAAAGTCCCATCTTCCTTCTACGCAACAATCGAAGCTCTGGAGTCCTTTCTCAAAATACTAATGTTGACAAGAACTCAAGACAGCCTGTGTAATGCAACAGAGCTATTTGCGAAGACTCGAGCTTATGATTTCAATCTGGGGGAAGGCATACTAAACTCTCATTAATCACATTTTACGATAGATAACGTCCTAATTATTTTGTATAGCAGTTATTTCATTTTTCATCGAAAGCAAAAGTATGTTTTACTATATAATTGGCTCAAATTTTATCGGGACACCGCATTATGTCAAACATTTAGGAATTACCTGTTGACGAGGAAGCGCTTCATGCTGAACACTTGCTCATACCAAGCGATGAAGGCGCGACTCTGTCCCTCTTCGCAGACGTAGGCGATGTGGTCCACGTGCGTGGTGAGGGGGTGGGCAACGCCCTGGTGGTGAGTGAGGGTGAAAATTGTATTATTTAATTATTATTTACGATTATTTACGTATTATTGACGAAATTGGGGAACGCCCTGATAGTGAGGGTAAGAATTGTATTTTTCACGGATTATTGTTGACGATTATTTATGTATTATTGCCCCTCAGGGGGATACAGGTATTTTATCTATGGGAATTAGCGCTCCCAGGGGGAGTATGTGAGGACCTGAGCTAAAGGTTAGGTAGGCTTCCTTTTGTTGTAGTAAAATAGGTTTTTGTTTTGTTACGGACCTTTTTTTTCGGTTCACTGCTGTCCTGTTTTTCAGCACCTACTACTTTCTTCTTCAACTTTTTCTTGTTTCATGAACTTCTTTCTTAGCTTCCTGTTTCTGTGCACCTTGTGCATAGATTCCGCGTTCCCTCAACTCCATACTGAATGGTGCCTTCCTCCTTCCTCTCTTAGAACATCTTTGTCGTGCAATGAAGGGAGGCTAAAACTTTCTCATATAATAATAATAGTAATAATAATAATTATGTATTAATGACGATTATTTACGTAATATTGACGAAAGTGTTAACACTTTGACTGCGGCAGGTAACTCAGTTTAATATTCAATTTAAATTTGAAGTCAATTGTAGCAAGCAATGTTGAAAATAGCAAGCATTAGCGGGATTGTGTTTTCCTTCCGTTCTGCTCGAGTTTTTTTTTAATTGAGTTCGTGTCTACTGGTTGGTCAGCAGCACAATGACAATTCCCTCAGTGACCACTTATGGCTCACGTCGCAGTCAAAAGTATTAAAAATTAATCATTTTTATTTGAGCAATTTATTTGCCACTGGTGATACAGAGATAGAATGTTTCTTGAGTCTAGTACAATGGTCAAATTTGAGTATAGCTACCTGTGGGCCCGAATAAGTTCAGTGACTTCTAGGGCATACTTATTGATCTCTTCATCGTCACAATGATGTTTTTTTCCAGCTTTTTGATATGATGGGAGTTAAAGTAATTAGCTCAATAAGAAAAATAGTTTCTACCTCAGTATCTATTCGTCTTCTCCTTTCATCATTGTTAGGCCCCGCGCCAGTACGGCCAGATGGATATTCTACATAGTATCACGCTACCGGCTCTGTAAATAATGTTCGCCGGAATTTAATTCGAGTAACCTAGATACGCCCCACACCCCCTTGAATCCGGCTTGTCCGAAATTTAGGAGAGCGACGAAAAGAAAAACGGACAGCTCTCTGAAATTTCGCAACCTCATTATCTGTTACTGAACCTACTCTGCAACTAATATTGTTCCCTGCAAGTAAATCTGGAAATTAACCGAATACTATCTTCCCCGAGAAGAATACCGACTACAAAGAAAAAAGGGTCTCAACTCCTAGAGAGTTTTCAATTGAGTGGCGCCCAATGAGCGGCAGCCCTACATCCGCTGAGATACAGCCTCTACGAACTAGACTTCGGCACCCGTGAGCAAGGTCAGCCCGTAAAGGCATCCGAAAAGATCTAGAATCTTAGGCCCGAACAAGGACCAAAAATAATAAGAAGTTTAACAATTCGCGCCGAACAAGACAGCCTAAAAAAATATAATAAACATTTCTAACAACCATCATCGCATGAAACTCTGCACACGATGCTAAACTCTTAGTGCCTGTGAGAGAAAACTTTGAATCCGCACGAGCTGCGTGTACAAAAATTCGATTTCCTACGACGATGCTATTTTCGAAACACACTAATTATTACATGTAGAATTATCATGTGCTATCTCGAAGAAAGATATGCATGTTTAACGCGTTAACTGCGATAGATTAAACTGAAGTTAAATATTCAATTCTAATTTTAAATCAATTGTGCTAATCGACTTTGAAAATAGCAAACATTAACTGGATCGGGCATTTATTTAGATTTCATTAAATATCAATAAATAATGAGTTAGTGACTACAGGTGGATCAGCAGCACTATAAAAATTACCTAAGTGACCACCGGTGGGTCACTTCGCAGGAAATGTGTTAAGAAGATACCAAGGTCAAAGGGATAATTTCACAATGGCGTGACATTTGCGTCTCGAGGTACACTGCCATAAAATTACACCTACTTATATAGAGTTCTTATTTTGGTACATTGGACAACACGCCAATAATAGGGATAGAGACGTAGCTCTCAGATGATGGCAAAATACTATAAAGCTGATCATTTGAGATATGACCACGGTAGAGGAAACAAGGTAGGGTCATTTCTATAGAAGAAAAAACACCTCTTATTCAGCTAGCCAATAGAAAGGCTTAATTTCGAACAAACTTTATGACGTCATTAAAACACCATGTCGTTAGGCCAATCGGGGAGCCAGATTTGGGGGTAGCAATGCTACCAGATGCAATATGAGCGCTCCTATTGGTTCATTGCCGTAACGTCAGCAAAACATCGCCGTCAATGAAAAGAAGACTGCTTTGAACCTACCTTGTTTCCTCCACCGTGGGTATGACCATCTCTAATTTGGAGTGATATCTTACCTGATAATACCCTTGGTGTGTTTATTTATTTATATCTTTGTTTTGTGTCCGCTTCTTTCTTCTCTCTGTCACGCTCATAAGGAGACTTAATGACCGTATCTGTGATACGAATTTCACCCGTGCACAAGTACAAGAATATTTTAATGGCGGGTACTATTATGACGGATACATTTGTTAGTCAGCCACATCTAAAAAATTGATTCAATACAAATATTTTATTCCTTCACTTTTGACGGACAGTGTATGCTAGTCTACAGTATTGTACATCATAATATACTAAGATAAATGTTGTACGTCAGCCTATTCGCAACCTGTTACAAAACATGAGTGGATTATTTTTTATAGAATTTACTAACCTCATTTGATCCAACGGTGAGTTCCGGTTCTTGAGGTTCACAGTCGGTAAATCCTGGCAGGAACTTCCCTCTGTACTGTGTCTTGTCAATGACGGTGTGTACGCTGTTGCCGACGGTGGCGATGATTGAGTAAGTGATTTGCCCAAACTCATCTCTGACCACCGTCGGTTTTCTGATGACTTCGCCACCCATCTTTTCTGCTCTCTTAGTGACCTCATGGACGTTCTTGACCAGCAGTGCAGCATTAAACACAGAATCAATCGTGTGCCGGGAACGATTTCTGCAGCAGAACACCGTAAAATGTTCGTCTTCTGTAGGGTTCGTATGATGCTCCAAGATATTAACATGTCCTCCATTTTGCTGGCGAGCGCGACGCTGAGTCAGCACAAGAATAGTGCTCTGCTGCCTCAACACTTTCTGGGAGCAGGTCGGGGTGTCCCGCTCGGCGACCACTCTGAAGCCGAGGCTTTTTATGAAGAGGTTGAAGGACTTTTCGGAGTCCCCCAAGCACATCTCGATGTGGTGAAGTGACGTGCAGTTCATCGTCACGCTCTCAAACACACTTTCACTTATTTTTTGTTCTTTGTCGACTGAAATTTTAATTCATAAGTTTTCGGCTTTGGTCGAAAAAGTATGGGGTGCTAGTCGCGGTAAAATTTAGTTTTTCTTTTTCATTTTTCTTCTTGTCATTGTTGTAATTAAAATTTCAAACCAAGGTTGAAATGTAAGCAAACTTTTTGGCGAGCAAGATTCTACTAGTTCGTGATAGTTGAACACGAATTTAAGAGCACTGTTTGCTGTAATTGAAATAATGTGATTATTACACTAAATTTGTGATACGGATTAATTTTAAACAACAAAACATATTGTACTATTATGTTCTGTACAATGATGCCTTTTTATGAATCCTCAGTTTTAATTATTCACGCTCTTTACGAAAGCCTGTTATTTTCTTTGAAATGGCCCAGCACTGAGGTTCTGCTTCTAAATCATTCGTAAGATCTCTCAAAGTAAGGAAATTAATTTTCTCTCGTCTTGAGGAAAAATTGTACGTGGAATGTATAGTCTTTCAATTCTTAACCCTAAAACAAAACTAAAAATATAAAAATAAAGAAGGCTGATAAAAGGTTTATTATTTTCAATCTTGCCATGTGTTCCACACAACCTCTAAATTCCTTTTCATTTGCCAGTTTTCAGTAACTTTTGCATGGAAAATTATAAGCTGTCTTTAACATAAATCGGAGAAAATATTTTCCAAGACTTTCAGAATTTCCGCACTTAACTTGTAACGCACTGTCGAGCAAAACACGTATCACCCCTACACAAGAATCAGACAGACTAAACATGATCCAGAACTTTTTTTTCATTCATACGGGAAGGCGAGAGTGCGTTAATGTAGATAACGTACACCTTATCTCCCGCGAAAACTTTACGGAAAGTGTCACCCCAAGAAGCCTAACTTTTGTGCATTACCGGAGTACGTATCGAAACAGAGAATTTGTTTATCATTTTCAATGGCTTCCGTATAATTTTTTCCATTTCATCTCAAAGAGTTCAACAATATTCTGTATTATTTGTGGTGAGTGTGCTTCAAAAAGTCTTGTAAAATTTAGCGTTTCGAAGAATTCGTTTTTCGATTAAAATCGCTGTTACGTTTATGAACATGGTTTCTATAAGTGGCTTGTGTCCATAATGATGGTAGCCGTAGTGTACTTGTATATACTAACTGGATCGGTGAAAATTTTCACGGTCATTTCTTTAACTTAGATAACAGATAATACCAATTCATTTAAACCAGCTGGACCATTAAAAGTAAATCCAATTTTAGACTACTATATCTCAAAAACTATATATCATACAAAAATTTGAAAAATAACATTGTTTAACAACATTATTGGCATCTATGTGGGGAACTTTTAAAATTTTTGTAACATTTATAATTTTTTAAGATAATGCTAGTAATTTGAAGTCTAGTCTAATTTTTTATGGTCCATACGGTGTAAACATAACCTAACTAAGCCTCATAAATCTTACTCTAACCAACCGTGAGCTACCCTAAATTATCTTAACCTAACTATGAATATCTATTTAACTGAACGACATTCGACCAAGTAACGTAACTATGATACCATTTGAAGCTCAAACATCCTTATAATATTTGAGGCATGACGTACGCGCTGACGAACGGACGAAACTCAAAAGGCAGAATTACAACAAACTATTGTGGGAATTATCCGATAACTTCCTATTCTGGAAATTACACGATAACTTGCTATTTTGGTAGTTATCCGATAAAAAAAATGATATTGAAGGCATCTACGGATGCTTTATTTCCAATCAAGCCTGATACATACCACCTTGTACATTGGATTTTCAAATGCCTTATAACTAACGCCAGGACGCCATGACGCTTTCCCCCGGTCAAGACCGGTACCCTTTTCAGACACCTGGGTAGAGTGGGGTATTGTGCTTGGAATTTTTCTCCTATACCCAATAGAGAAAATCGCCACTGCCAGCGCCGAGATTCTATCCCGGGTCTCCCGCACGGCGGCAGAACCCTCTAGCCACATGGCTATGGCGGCACTGACTAAACACCTAAATATTTCAGATATTATCTGATAACTTACTATTTTGGAAATTTTATGGACGGACTGGAACGCCAGCCGACTGATAACTTACTATTTTGGATATTATACGTTTAATGATGCTGGTCGATTTCACTCCGAGTTAAAATTCTAGCAAAATGGCTTCGTTTGTACTCACACGAAGTCATATTCATTAATTTGCATGATGCTAATCCTAAAAAATCTGAATTCATAAGTGTTTAAAAGCGAAGAAAACGCTAATAAAATTAGTCTGTTTGCTAAAAAAAAATCAAAAAAGTTTCGGAGAATAGCTCCGTCATCAGTTCTGTAAAAGTTTGAGCAATTCAATGAAAGCACAGAAGCACGATCGATAATACATTACAGACTATGCGAAAAGAGGACAATTGTGCTTAACTATTGTCCTCTTTTTGCATAGTCTGGAATGGAATATTATCACATAGTCTGGAATATTATCACTATCTAACTCGCCTATACAAATTCAGTAACAATAGACAATAAGGTTATCAATACCATTTACATTACTCAATACTTCGACCGCATTTGGTAAAACTGAAGTTCAATATTCAACTTAAATTTAATGTCAATTGTAAAGAGCAATTTGAAAATGGCAATCATTAACTGGATCATGCATTAATTTAACTTTAATTAAGTACTTACGAAAATTGAGCTTGTCATTACTAATCTGTCGGTTACATTATTAAAATCCCCTCTGTGGCCCCCGGGGGCACACGTTAAAGGTCAAAGAGTTGAACAAGGTTTAGGCCAAGCAAACGAAAGGAAGCGGGAATAAGGAAAACGCATCCAGTAAAGGCAAAACAAGTCAGGAGCACAGTAGAGAGTAATATTTAGTCACAACCTTGAAGTAAGCCCACTTGACAGCCGTGGCCTGCACACTCGATCAAGTGAAGGAATAAACACGATCGGACGTGGGAAAATGCACGTAGAAAAATGCATCTTAGCCCTCAACTGCCCTAATTTTTTTTACTCATATTCCCAGTATGACAGCCTCTGCCATTAGACTGACGTTGGCATCAGGTTATCACCAACATTAGAATGGGGACGGACCTGCCGTCAGGTAGAAAGCTTCAAAAATTACATTAGGGCCTCAATTGGACAAGAAATAAATTGCGCTTGGAGTTTTTTTTTAGTTTTTAGTGGGTGTGCCATAAATGGTACGGGAGACCGTTTAGGGTTGACACGTAGACTGCGATGGGTTAAACCGAAGTTCGAAATCCAACTCAAATTTATAGTCAAAAGTTCTGTGCAATTTTATTAATATAAAACATTAACTGGGTCCATTAAATACCATAAGATTTTAAAAGTTTTCAAATGACCCATGGATTGGTCGTTTCACAGCGGGAAGAACTTAAGCACGACCCAACGATGAGATGGGTCGTATCGCGAGCAACGTGTAACTTATATCCCACATGATATTACACCTAGAATACCTGCGACCCATTGGGTCTTGTTACTTATACAGGGGCCCCTCAGGGGGATGCAACTATTGTATCTATGGGAATTAGCGCTTCCAGTGAACCATGTGAGGGCCTGAGCTAAAGGTTAGGTAAGCTTCCTTTTTGTTGTAATAAAATAGGTTTTTGTTTTGTTACGGACCTTTTTTTTCGGTTCACTGCTGTCCTGTTTTTCAGCACCTACTACTTTCTTCTTCAACTTTTGTCTTGTTTCATGAACTTCTTTCCTAGCTTACTGTTTCTGTGCACCTTGTGCATAGATTCCGCGTTCCCTCAACTCCATACTAAATGGTGCCTTCCTCTTTCCTCTCTTAGAACATCTTTGTCGGGGTTAAGGGAGGCTAAAACTTTCTTATATAATAATTATACTAAAACAGGGTCAAGATAAGAGGATGCTATGCTGTTTGTAAAAAGGACTAATGACAAAAAAAATATTTTGTCCTGTAAAATGTATTGAATACAAATTCCAGGGTTAGAAATTATTTTAAGTAGTATGACGAAACTCAGAGAAATTTGTGCCGGAACATTATCTAGGGCAATCCGAGAACAGCTTTTTTGACCTATAGTAATGAAACGCTCTTTCATAACCGAGAGTGATAACTAAACCAAACTTCAAAAACTGGTCTTACAGCAAACCTCCCGAGTTGAACCGACGACCACCGTAATCAGTGAACTGGTGTGCGTTGAGAGATATCGGCGTGTGAGGTCATTCTTTTTTTGAAGAGGACGACTAAAAATTTCCCTGGTCGTGATCTAGACAATGCTCGGCTCCAAGAAAATAGTGCTACATTCACTGCGATCTAAACCTGCCCTAAATGCTCCTAGGTCAAGTATTGAAGGCGTAAAGGTAGCAATAACTCGCTAAATTGAAATTCTATAAGACGTGGTCCTCACGACTATGGCGAACTGTAAAAAAAACTTTCAAAATCAAATCGACGTAGGTGGTCGCTCCTCAAGATAAAGGTTTTAAAATCACTTGAAATAAATCGTATTAAGTTCAGTACATAGTTATTTGAAGATCATTTTTGCATCATTATTAGTTTCCTTTATAACATTCAAATTCGCAGCGTCTTTTTTCTAGTCGCTGTATAACTAACTTTTTGGGAAATGTGTTGTAGAAGATGGAAATTTGTAACATTGTATCCCCGATACAGCACGTGATAAAGTTAAATTTTACATTTATTAACACATTAACGACTGAAAAATTAATAGAGAGAAACTCCGAAAGATTTTGAAGCCTGTGTCACAAATGCTCATCAAACACATCCACTTGTTCAAGTATTTAGCCTGTAATGATGCTTGACGCAAGCACACTTTACTTATACTTGAGAGAATGGTAGATGAATCAAATGTTCCAAGAACACCACGGCCTTTCAATATTTTGCAATCAATTTTTCTTGGTCTTTATTTCCCATCATATTAAAAAAAGGGTATTTTATTCCAATGAAGTCTAGAACATTTCATCTGATACATTGTTTTTTCAAATACCGTATTAATAACATCAGGACGCAACGACGTTACCCCTGGTCATTCCGGTACCCTTTTCCGCCCCTGGGCAGAGTGGGGAGTTATAGCTGAGTTTTCCCGTTCTTTATTTCAACTCGATTAGAAGTAAACTCCATTTCCACCATTGGAAAAAAACTTTTTTCTCTCTATGTGGGGAATCACCGGGAGGCACTGCCAGGACTCGACCTGCCGACAGGCCCGGGCCCTGAACCAATCGACCGCAAATAATTACACTTGTTCTTGCAATGGTCATTGAACTATTATCCACACGCGCAGAGTAGAAGCACTTCAACTTTACACTGTTGTGTTAAACAAATTTGGCTACTGACGAGCATTCAACAAATTTTCTGAATTAAAATCGTCTGCAAATAATCGTTGAAAATTTCTCTCAAGAGACAAGCACATTCTGATCAATTTCACATTACTCTACTCAACTGTGCGACAACTTAAGAGTACCAGCCACATTAGCTTCTTGAAAACGATATAACATTGCTAAGCACTTACCGTATCGCGCAGCGCTCCAGTCAGCCGGCAGGTAGCTAAATATCGGGACTTCCGTCCTTATTTACATTTGCAGAATTGAGCTCGCTGATGACAGAAAAAGTGCGAGAAAGAAAAGAAAAAAAAAAAAGAAAAAAAAGAAAAAATGTTTATTTCCAAATTGTCACATGAGATACATGCCAACATATTGGCTTTTAAAAGTTTCTTAAATATAGGGCATCCTAAAACAAATGTTCCATACGAGGAGTACTAATTGACAAACCCCAACTTCGGGTAACCTTATACCCTATGGTAGATAGCATAGGTAGCCCTACATACGATTCAACTGAGCGGAATCTTACAAAGTATGTGTAGCTTTTTATGTTCTAATGCTGAATACAAATTGACTGCACTAACAATGGGCTATTTCATTTCGTAGGTAAAACAAGACAAAACATATTTTATCTAATTTCCTCGCCTTGCTTTCGTAATTCATTGGCTCGGGAAGTTTAGCAGAAATTGCTAAGATATATATCATTCATTTTAAATATTAGTTCGACAGTAATTTATGCCAATTATTGAACAAAATGCTCAATTTCTATTTACGTTATACATGTTCGTGTATTCGTGAAACAAATATAACGTACATAACTTCTTGGGAGCTTTAGGAATAATTTTTTACAGTTTCTCCTCGACAGTGGGGAAATTTTTGTATGCAATTTGGGCTAAAACATGAAAGTCGTTGATCCTCCAGCCGCCTAGCTTGTAGCTACATGGCTAGCAAATAGTAATTAGCATGATGTGCTTAGGAAGTTAGGAGTGCCTCACAGCAACTTGCAAATTACCTGGAAAAATAGTAAACATTGTGGCAATGAGGAAAGGTGAAATTTGTACTGAGATAGAAGTCTGTGTTTGAGGATGGCAAGAAATAGGACTGGTCGTAGGAAGGGAGGTGCAAGTGGAATGGATGAGGAGATTGAGTGCATGACTTGTAAAGAGTGGGTAGATATAGATGCATGCAAAGGTTTGAGAGAGATGAGTCGGAGGAAGTTGAATGATCTTGTGTTTACGTGCTGGAAATGTTTGAATGACGAGAGAAAGAAGTTGGAAGAGGAGGTTGAGAGATTGACAATTCTGATGGTTGCTTTAGAGGCCGATTTGAAGGATGAAAGGAAGTTGAATGAAGGAAAGAATGAGAATGGTGCAAATGCAGTGAATGAAGAGGTAAATGGTGGTGGTGCAAGGAGTACAAATGAAGTGGATGATGGTGCAAGGTGTGCAAATGAAGTGGATGATGGTGCAAGGAGTGTGAATGCAATAAATGAAGTGAATGGTGGTGCAAATGTGCCAGATGAGAGTAGAAGGATGAATGAGCATGATGAAAGAAGTACGAATGGGAAGAGAGTGAAGGAGCAACCTGTTGATATGCCACATGAGGTGCAGGCGCCTGTAGTGGAAGTGAATGAAAGGAAGATGGATGGAAAGAGTGATGTGAGTGGAAGAGTTGAACGAAAGAGTAGTATGAAAGGGAGAGTGAGACCTACGATTAGAATATGTGGTGACAGCATGGTGAAGAATGTGGATAGGTTTGTGAGTATGACTGACCGTAGTGGATGTACGAGCATGAGAGGAAAGGGAGTGAATGAGATTTGTAGGCATGCTGAGGAAGTGATAGATGGAATGGATGAAGGGATGGTTGTACTACAAGGAGGTGGCAATGGATTGCTTGAATGTGGGAGAGAGCGTACTGTGAATGCAATTATGAATGTTGTTGAAAGGGCGCGAAAGAAGAATGTAAGAGTGGCTGTGACCAGTCTGCTGAGAAGGCCTGCATGTGGTGAGGAGTATGAAAGGGTGCGAAAGGAGGTGAATAGGGAAGTGCATAAAAGGATTATGAGTATGAAAGCTGAGAGTATGAGAAAGCGTGAAATGGGTTCCAGCTTCCTTGATATGGATAACCTGATCCAGAGTGGGTGTTTTTGTGGAGATGGAGTCCACCTTACTCAAGAAGGTGAGATGAAACTCTCCAGGAGATACATCCAGTGGATTGGGTGTACTCATATTGTAATGGAAGGTGGAACTGGATGAATGGAAAGCTGTCAGAGCAAAAATGAAAAATGTTGTGAATTGTCCAATAGTGTTGTAAGGTTTGGATGTATAAGTGTGCGTGGATGGAATGCAGGAAAGTTAAATGACCTTGTAGCAGAATTTGAGAATGGAGATTTGGATTGTGTTGGTGTAGTAGAGACCCAAATGCGTGATAGTCAGTTTAAAATGTAAGGAGAGTAAGTACTACATGATTGGAAAAGGGCGTGTAAGTTGGCAAAAAAGAGGTGGTGGAGTTGGTCTCATTGTAAAAAATGCTCTAAATTGGAAATTAGAAGAAATTCCTGTTGGAAATGAACCTGAGAGTGAAGATCTGTTAGTAATAAAGTGTGAAAGAATGCATGCCAGAGAATGTGTTATTGTGGTTGTATGCTATATGACAACTGATGGTATTTTAGCTCATCAAGAGAATGTAAAAAAGTATGAAATATTAACAAGAATTGTGCAAGAGCATTGCAGATGCCCTCTGATTTTGATGGGTGATATGAATGGCCATGTTGGTATACTTGGTGAGCCTGTGAATGCAAATGGACAAAAATTGATTGATTTCTGTGATGAGAATGAACTTGAGAACCTAAATGTAACAATAGGAAATGGCTTGCATACATGGCAAAGCAGGGAATGTAAAACTGCAATTGACTATATGATAGTGAATAGTAGAGCAAGAGAGTGTGTCAAAGAAATGTTTGTAGATGAAGATGATTTTGATATTGATAGTGACCATAAAATGCTTGTACTAGAATATAATTGGGGTGCAAAGGAGCCGATGCAGAAGGCCAGCAGAGTAAGAGAAAATTGGCGTATTAAAATGGCAAACTGGGAAGAATTTAGAAATGAATTGAGTAGATGTAACTGGAACAGGTGTGGAAATGTAAATGACCTAAATAAGGAGATTGCAAGAACCTTGTATGATGTGGCAGAGCAAAAGATCGGTAGAATGAAATGCAGGAAAAGAATAGAGAATGCTGGGTGGTTTACGAGTGAGATAAAGGAAGAACGAACGAGAAGGAAGACTTTAAATAAAAAACAACGCAGTATGAGGAAAATGTATGAAAGACGCAGAATTACTGAGGATGAATGGCAGAGTGTATGGAATGAGTACAAGGACCAGCAGAAGAAAGTAAAGAGAATGATCAATGAGGCTAGGGTTAAAGAAGAGAGACACCAAGTTGAAAATTTAAGAAAGAAAGGTCCAGATGGAATAAAAGATTGGTATAGGTTTATACAAGGTAATGATAGAGGTAGTGAAGTTCAAGTTGATGAATTAGTAGTCAATGGTTGCAGTGTGCAAGATAGGATGCAAATGGTGAAAGCAGTTGAAGAATACTGGGAGGACATTGGTGGAATGAATGAGCAGGTTACAGATGATGAACCAATAAATTTTCTGATAGATGAACATGAACTGCAAATGGAAGACGAAATCACTTGTGAAGAGATTGTAAGTTTTTTGAAGAAAGTGAAAAATGGAAAGGCATGTGGTCCTGATAAGATACCATATGAGTTCTATAAATGTGGAGGAGAGAGTGTAGTCAGTATGTTGAAATGTTTATTTGATGAGATATGGAAGAGTGAAAGAGTACCTGATGACTGGAACAAGTCTAATGTAGTTCTGTTGCATAAGGGTGGACATAAGAGTATGAAAGAACTTAAAAATTACAGACCAATTGCACTGGGTGACACCGTATGTAAGATCTTTTGTGGTATTTTGAATGAGAGAATGAAAAATTTAGTTGAGGAATTAGGAGTCCTGGGAGAAGAACAGAATGGTTTTAGGCAAGATAGACGGGGGGAGGATAATCTGTTTGTAGTGAGTGAAATAATTGAGCGAATGAAGAAGGATAACAAGAAGGTATATTTAGCATTCCTGGATATTGAAAAGGCGTATGACAGAGTGGATCGGGTTAGGCTGTTTGAAATTTTGAGAAAAGTTGGTTTTAGCAGAAAAATAGTGAACATTGTACAGAGTCTGTATGAGAACACAAGTGCTATCTACAGGTTAGGAAATTTGGAAACAGGGCAAGTGAGGAGTGTTAGAGGAGTGAGACAGGGCTGTACTCTGTCCCCCCTGTTGTTTGGATTGTACACAGAAGAATTAGCAGTTCGACTGAGAGGGAGTGGTTTAGGACTGAAAGTTGGTAATGAGAGACTGAGCTGTTTGTTGTATGCTGATGATGTGGTTGTGGTTAGTGAATGTGGTCATGAACTACAAAGGATGCTTGACATTGTGAATGGATATAGTACAGATTTCAAGATGAACTTTGGTGCCGATAAAAGTAAGGTCATGGTTATAAATAGTGATGAGACTGATAGAGACAGACTGTGGAATATTGGAGAAATCAGAATAGGTAAAACAAATGAATACAAATATCTAGGTTGTATGATGAGTGAAAATGGATGTACTAGAACTAAAGGTGAGAAAGTGGCTAAAGCAATGCAGTGGAGTGGACGGTTAGGTAGTGTGGCCAAATACAGAGCAAACAAGTACGAATGTGTGAGAGGAATGTGGAAGTATGTTGCTGTACCTAGTGTCATGTATGGTATGAGTGCTCTTGCTTGGAATGGAAGTGATCTTGAAAAGCTGGATGTGATACAAAATAAGGTAGGACGTGTAGCATTGGGTGCTCCGAAATGGACAGCTATAGAAGCCATTAGAGGTGACCTAGGGTGGAGCCTATTTTCAGAAAGAATGATGAAAGCTGTGCTCAATTATAAGGTGAGAATTGAAAGAATGCAGAATAGCAGGTGGGTAAGGCGAATCTTTGAATGGAATCTGAGTGTAAGCTATTGGGAGAAAGTATGTTGGGGGCATGCAAGGAAACTCAGTATGCAAAAGATTATTCATGTTAGAATTGGGAGACCTGTGGATGACTGGAGTTTAATAAATGCAGGAGGTGTAGGGCCTGAGTGGGACTGCAAGAGGTGGAAGAAAGAGATTGAGAGACAAACAAAAGAGTATGGATTGAATAAGTGGAAGCTTAGCATGATGCGGAAGCCTACACTTAACTGGTATATGAAAAAGAAAGCACCTAAGTTTGAGCTGTTCTATGATGGTAGTTTTGGAAGTCAACTCTTGTTTGCTGTGAGGTGTAAGTCATTAAGTGTGAACAGACGTACTTGGAGATGGAATGAGAATAATAACAGATTATGTCAGCAGTGTAATAGTGGAGTAGAGGAAACAATTGAGCATTTTGTGCTGGAATGTAGTAAGTATGAGCAAGAGAGAGAGAGTTTTATGAATGTGGTGTCTGAGCAGTATGGAGAGAATGAGTGGAATGCCAGATATGCTGAAGATGATTGCGGTATGAGCTGTCTTGCTGGATTGGATCAGGAGTGTAATGCGAGTATCACTGAGGCTATGAAAGTGTTTCTTGTGCGTGCCTGGAGTAAGAGACAGTGACTGGAATGAGCCAGTCAGGTAGAATAGGCTGTAATGACCCAATGTGCCTGGGGATGGTGTTTTGACACACTGGCTATCCCAGTGACGCCATCCAAAGGCAGCTTGTGACAAGGATTGGTAGATCCTTAGTAGTTTAGTGGACAAGTCTGGTACCAGGCGCTGAACTCTTTGTGTGATAACTGTGGAGGGAATTGTAGGCCGTTACAAAGGCCCCGACGCTGTCGGCCCTCAATTTCAAGTTCAAGTTCAAGTACCGGGTCAATTTAATTTCGAAGGAGAGCACGACAAGTTTCCCTGAGAGCACCTTAGCAAAAAATTCATTGTTTCATAACGAAATTGGTCTGGCTTTGTCAGTTGAGCTGTTTAAAAGTGGTTGAATATTTGTGAGCGTTTAGATATTTGGAGTTGTGCTAGTTAGGCAAGTTATGGTTCAGTCATTGGGTTCAAGAAACGTAGGTTTTCTAGGCTAGGCATATAAACTTCTGATGAAAATTTAAAAGATTGTTCTAAAAATGGTTAATAAAAACCCTGGTTTGGTTAAAAGATAGTTTAGTTCTTGTTGAAAGAAAGAATTTTTGAAGAAAAGTTGTGTAAATTATGAATTTTTGTATAATCAGTTTTGTATGCAGAACTTTGACCCTCTTCTAACTAGAAACTACACCCTAAACCTCTATCCTTATTCTAAGCGTAGTTGTTTACAGTTTATACACCATTAGGTGTGTGCAAAGCTTGAATTTCCACTTTAAAGAAGAATTTATGCTTGGCAGTAAAAAAAGCCTGTTGGGACTAATTCTGGTAAATGTTGAGGATTAACCAAAAATCGATATTTGATTTTTTGGTGCCTAAGCATAGTTAATAAGGTAAATGTTGAGGAGTTGATCATAATTAATTTTCCACTTTTGGATTCATAAATTTTGATAATGAGATCAAGATAAACAAGTTTTCTTCAATGCACTTTCCGCCTGAAATGAGTATTTCAAATGTTATAGTTAGCGGTAAATGATGTACCGGAACTTCAGTGTTTTAGGCAGGGAAAAATGAATAAGGGAAGCAAACACCCTATTATAAACGTAAAGAGGTTGGGTCGTGAGGGGTAGCCACAGTTCTCTTAGTGAAAATTATAAATAAACGTTTCTAGTGACGTCCGTTACATCGACTCCAAGGCGGCTGCTGCCATGGCGCCACTCGGTACCGAAGATGGCGGCAGCCATCTTGGAGTCGATGTAAACGGACGTCACTTTATTTATACTTTTCACTAAAAGAACTGTGGCTACCCCTCATAACCCAACCTCTTTACGTTTGTAATAGGGTGTTATCGATCGCTACAAAAGGCAATTTCAATCTTTAATACTTAATTACTTCCCGCTTCAAACACTACAGTTGCGGTAAGTAATTCATTCCTATAACTTGTAAAATACTCATTTCAGACAGAAAGTGCATTAAAGAAAACTTGTTTATTTCAATTTCATTAATAGCAATATTTAGCCATCCAAAAGTGGAAAATCAATTGTGGTCAACTCCTCAACATTTACCATTAATTAGATCAAAATAAACAAGTTTTCTTCTGTGCACTTTCCGTCGTAAATAAGTATTTTACAAGTCATAGCGGTAAATTAGTTACCGCAACTCAAGTGTTTGAAGCGGGAAGTAATTCATCGAGCCCTGGCAAATGGCAACGCTGCAATGAAGTCTTGCATCCAGCAAGACTCTTTTTTTCCAGCGTTGTCAAAGACGAAACTAAACCTACCGCGCTAACTTGTAAAATATTCATTTGACGTAAAAAGTGTATAGAAGAAAAGTAGTTTATTTGGATGTTATTACCATGATTCAAGCAACAAAAATTTGAAAATCAATGAGTAGCTGTTTATCCGAGCGCATTCGTCATCAAAGACGCAACTTAACCTACCTCCATAATTCGTAAAATACTCATTTAGGTAAATGTTGAGGATAATTCGGGAATCGATTATCCACTTTTCGAATGCTAAATATAGTAAATTAGATCGAAATAAACAAGTTTTCTTCTATGCACTTTCCGTCATAAATGATTATTTTATCAATTATAGCAGTAGGTTTAGTTTTGTCTTTGATGACGAATGCGCTCAAATAAACAGCTACTCATTGGTTTTTGAATTTACATTGCTTGATTTATGGTAATAACATCAAAATAAACTACTTTTCTTCTATACACTTTTTTTGTCAAATGAATATTTTACAAGTTAGCGCGGTAAGTTTAGTTTCGTCTTTGATAACAAAAAAACTGGAAGCAAGACAGCATTGCAGCGTTGCCATTCGCCAGGCCAAATGAATTACTTCCTGCTTCAAACACTTGAGCTGCGGTAACTGATTCACCGCTATAACTCGTAAAATACTTATTTACGACGGAAAGTGCATAGAAGAAAACTTGCTTATTTCAATCTAATTAACTTTGTTAAGACACCTAAAAATCAAATATCGCTTTCCGGTTAATCCTCAACATTTACCCTAATTCTACATGTCACAACAATTTTCTAGTTCTCAGCTTACTTATTTTACTTGTATATAGCATGAGTGATAACTGCCATATGACTGAAGCTAAATTTATTATATGGTTTTTATTGTATTTTTTTCTATATATTAACATCAACTTATTATAAATTGACTTCATTATAAAGTGTTGAACAATCTGTTCTGTCTTGAATCCAATTTTTGTATCTGAAATACATGAAAAAAATATTGCAGGTATTAAAAACTTTGGACAAAATGTATTTTAGGTGCCTCACGGAAATTAAGAATTCCGCTCCAAAGAATCACTAAAGGAATACATTTAAAAACGTTTTACAAGATTGTCATTCTGCTTGCTGAAGCATTATTTTAGAGTTATTTAACTTTAATATTGTTCACGATGTACAGCGAAACATCAGTTGAAAGATGGCTGCCATTGTAGAAGTGTTTAATTTAATTAAATATAAGCTAACCCCCTATTACAAACGTAAACAGGTTGGGTCGTAAGAGGGAGCCACAGTTCTTCTAGTGAAAATTATAAATAAAGGCTATAACCCACCCGTTAGGGTGATGTCCGCAATTGTTTACATCAGCTTCAAAATGGCGGCCACCCGGCATGGTTGCCGGCATCTTTTGCTTGACGTGCTTGCTGCGTTATTGGAACTTTGTCTCCTTAAGCGCGCAAAAGCCATTTCTGAGCCACGCTCCTATAACTTCAAAATTGAATAACTCTAAAATAGCGCATCAGCGAGCCGAATGATATACATGTAAAACTTTTTAAAATTTTCCTTTATGATTCTTTGGAATGGAATTCTTAATTTCTGTTAGGCACCTGAAATATATATTGACCAAAACTTTGTACATTCATCAAATCAACAAAATAGTTATTCTTCCTTTGTCAAGATTCTTTGCAAAGGATTTTTAAAACTCAGAAATCTCCATGACTATTTTGGCATTTTATTGATGCATTTCAGTAAATTTTTAGCATTTTTGGCAGATTTATTGGAGTATAACCAAATTTCTCAACATTTTGTTGAAGATTTTGAGTTATTTACGTACATCCTTGATATTTTATAAGTGTAAAATCAAGGTGTTTCATTGCTGGGGGTTTATCCCTGTAGCAGCAAAAAGTTGAGATATTCTACTTTTGATGGCAGTAATTAGTTTATATCTTGAAATGCATATATGATAGTGATACTTGCAACATACTGTGCTGTCTAGAAAAGAATACTGAGGATGAATTTGCATTTGTTTGGCATGTTTGAAAGTAAATTTTCATCAAAGGTTATTCATGTTTGTGCAAAATATGATCTTGAACGTTTAACCAATTGTTTTTATCATTGTTTTATTTTTAAAAAGAAAATAACTTTTGTATATTATTTTTAGGGTATATAGTGATGTATGTATTAAATTTTAAAATTCTTTATCTACCTTCCAGTGATAGATAAGTACTTGCAGAATTGCAGGTCATAATTTTTATTTTGAAAATGTCTTCTATATTTCTGAAAGTAATAAGACCAATATCCCAAAACACAAGGCTACTTTACTCCCAACATAGTCTGTGTGATGCTTTCAAAAGTAAACTCAGTTTAGATAAAATTTATCCTAATTCTTCTTTAAATGTTGCAAAAGTAGTTACGGTAAGTTTGTAGTCTTAAAAAAATCTTTAGTTTTTTATTTAATGTCGTATTGCTATTTTTCTTGACATATCAAGGTTTCACTTATTTAACCCCTTCCCCGGCAGAAACGAGTATACACGTTTTTACAAAATGTTCGTTTTTCAGCTGTCGATGAGTATACTCGTCTAGATCTTCACCTTCAAAAACCAGCTACATACGTATATATTCGTCGATTTTAAGCCTTTGTAAGCCATTCTACGTGTGAAACGAAAATTCTCGTCAAATCGTTTGCCTGGCACAGGCGATTGGGTAGAGCTGTGGGATTTCAAGGACATTGTTACTAGACTTGCTTTGACAGCCATTGTTGTCGGATGGGTGTTGTTTGCATCCACATTTGCATTCATTTTGAAAAGTACCATTCTAAATAATTTCATCTAGAAACTTTCTGAGGAAATACTATTCTTCTATATGTTGAAATAAAATTCATTTGTTTTATGTTTTTGCTAACAACTTACAGTTTTCGATTGATTTTGTTCATAATAAAATGCCGGAAAAAGGAATTTCATTTATCATGCATATTTTAATTACTGCTAGACATTTGGTATACAATTGTAATAAAAATTAAAAATTAAATAGTTTTTATTTTTCTTTATATTTGGTAATAAAATTTTGAGAAAAATTGAGAAAATATGGTAAAAAATAGCGTTTATAATATTGTTGGATTGAATAAAAATATGGTAATAACGAGTTGACTTGTTTGTCGGACAAAGGTATTTTCAAAATAAAAAGTTTACTACAAAAATGGGGAGGAAAAAAATTACAAACTGTTTTCATAACCAGCATCAAAAATACTATATAGAACCAAAATAAAAAAGTTAGTCTGAAAAGAAACGTTTCTACGAAAAAAATTGTTGGGGAAGGGGTTAAGGGAAAAATTGTTTTTCTTTTCAAAAGAAACGGATAAGATAAATTTATATGAAAATGTTCATGAAGTTTTAGGAAATTAAGCTTTAGGTACAACTATTGTATCTTTGGGAGTTAGCCCTCTCAGAGAGAAGATGCTGAGTCCTGAGCACAAAATTAGATAGGCCTTCCTTTTCTTGGAGTAGAAGAGTTTTTCTTGGTTAACTCTAGAATGTTGACCTGTGGTGATTTTCTCCCTAGTGAATGTGGGGGTGATGCAATTCACCCATAAGGGTTACAATTATAGGGTTAAGGACCATATTTTTTGCCCTCTATTTTTTTTACTTTAATTATGTTGTAATACCTTTATAACTTCTTCTATTTATTGGGTTCTTCTTCTCTAGGAACACATTTCTGTATTGTTTCCTCATTTCTTCAACTCCTTTCTAAATGGTGTCTTGCTCCATTCTCTCATTGGAATTTTTTTAGGCTCAGAAAGGTTCTAACTAATATGTTCAATTTAATCTAGCATTTTCTAACTTATTAAGAATACAGTTCCATTCTGCTTGTTGCTCTCATAGTATATATTCAACTTGAGTATGTTCATATGAAACAAAGATATAGTTTAACAATTTCAATGAGAAATGTAATTAAACTAGAAATAGAACTGGTGAATATATTTTTTCATTTGTGTGGGGTCAAGTTTCTTTGTGCCATTTTCATGATATTTTAACATCCTGTATTTTTAAGAACTTCATATGACTGACTTTTCTATGGCATTTAGAAATTTTGAATGTGACATGAAGAAACTTAACCAAGCAGGGTTGCGGAGTCGGAGGAATAAATGTGCGACTCCGACTCCGACTCCACCTTTCCAGAATTTGGCGACTCCGACTCCGACTCCACCTTTTCAGAATTTGGCGACTCCGACTCCGACTCCACCTTTTCAGAATTTGGCGACTCCAACTCCGACTCCGACTCCACCTTTTCAAAATTTGGCGACTCCGATTCCGACTCCGACTCCACTTTTCCAGAATTTGGCGACTCCAACACCGACTCCGCCTATTCACAATTTTGTGACTCCAACTCCACCTATTCATAATTTATAAGATGAATATTTTATTTCTTAACTAGTGTTCACGAACCGTCAAAAATGACGGGATTCAATACTTTTCTTCAATAAATTTTCGTTTGAGTGGAGTTTCCATGCTCTCAGCTTATTCCAAAAGTAACTTAATTTTCTTATTAGAGTAATAAACCATCAGAACCCAGTATTTTTGAGCCGCAAGAGAAGTTGTTATAGCCATTCGTGTCGTATCCAAGATACAGAAATGCAGCATAACTGAAAGCAACTGCAAACTTGTGTATGTATATTGTAATATGCAATACAGTACTGTGCATTTTATTACAGTATATTGTATATAAAATACAGCATATTGTAGTATGCAATACAGTACATTGTAATATACAATACCCCGCCGAACTCGGTATTCACGATACAAACTCGAGTATATAAGGCTCTGGATCGCTCTAATTGTTTTGAAAGTGACTTATTATAGAGTACTTGCACAACGAAAATGTGAACTGAACTGAAACCAAGACCGCCAATGCTAATATCTTCCCATCAATTATTCTTAACAGCGTGACACAAAACGTATAAATAAACACACGACAGTCATTTTTAGTAGTAAACGGTTGCAGGTGTTGAAACCTGTGCGTATGTTCATTACATTCTTTATTAGCGAACGACTTGTAAATTGACTACAGAATGTTAATAATCAAGATACTAATGTACATGATTGGTCAAAAATGACGGGATTCAATGGTCTCGTTTTAAAAAAATCTCAAGATAAAGATGGCAAACAAATATATCCATCCTAATAGTACCCGCGATTAAAATACAGTATTCTCGTACATGTGCACTGGTAAAACTCGTATCACAGATACGGTCATTAAGCATCTATAAGAACGTCACAGACGCACACACCAACCAAGCAAGCAACAACTGTGCATTATAATTTATATTATTGTTCGCCAAGAAGTTTTTAAAATATTTGCCATACCTTTTAAGCATTTAAATGCCTTTTACATTTAAATGCGAAAAGCCACATTTTCTTGACAGTAGATTCGATTTTCACGCAATGTTTTTTACCTATAAACATAAGTGAGCAGATGCCAGGTTTTTAATATTATTTCAATGGAATTTATGATACTGTCCAAGCAAGCAGATTCCCATTGTAATGACATAGGGGAAATAACGCACGAGAACATATACTTATTTATAAATTGACGGACACCTGGCTTTTTATTATACCGGGTGTCCCACAAAAATGTCCCTGATTTTTAATTAGTTATATCTCAGCTTCAAATTAACATATTTGAATTGTCTTTTTTCACAATGTAGTAAATTTTGTTTGCTTTTCGAATAATTTAGGTTTTTGAAAATCGGTTGAATAACCACTTTCCAATGATCAATTTACTGAAACGGATAGAAAAACTAATTGTTCAAAGGAAAAGTTTTAAAACAATATTGATATTCTTCCTTATTTTGTACTATCCATAAAACTGAACAAACAAAAATTTTAAAGAGTAACAAATCATTACCTTAAATAACGTTTAAATAAATAAAGGAATTTACTATCCTTCGACATACCCTCCATTTCTCTCCAGGCAAGTATTACTTCTAGCCACCATTGAACGAAGAGTTTTACCCATTATTCCACCGTTTTATTTCAGTACTTGAAACACTATTATTGAGAACACTTGAAACTTGAAACCTCTCAGAGGGTTTAAATACTTGGTGGTATGTAGGATACATCATTTTGGAATTATTCTTAACAGTAGGTATTGAGAAATGAGGAAGAATACCAGTGTTGTTTTTAAAACTTTTCCTTTGAACAATTGTTCTGCCCTTTCAGTAAATCGATCATCGTAAAGTGGTTATTCAACTGATTTTCAAAACTTGAATTATTTGAAAAGGAAACAAAACTGACTACATTGTTAACAAAAGACAATTAAAATATGTTTATTTAAAGCGGATATATAATCAATTAAATAGTCCGGGACATTTTCGTGGGACACCCGGTATAATGTTGATTGTTCTTACACAATAAAAGGTCAAGTGTCTTCTTTAAACAAATAAATAAATAGATTTAGGTATTTCGTGAACGTAATCTCTCCTATGTTAATACAATGGAGTTTTAGGATTTAAAACTTAAGGGCAACTATTCGAACATTTATTTCAAATACAGAAGAACTTCAAGGGAACAACAGCAAGTCGTTTCCCGAGGTACGCAAAAAGAGAAACCGTTCCCAAGTTAGGCGTATCTTGAGGATTCCAACAGTACGCACAACAGCGTCCTCTGTAGTATTTTTACTATTAAATTCCTTTAAAATGGAGACCGAAGATTTTCGTTAACGCAAGGTTAGTTTTTAAAAACGAAAATCCCTAAAAATAGAAGACGACCAATGGACGCGGCCGGTCATCAGCAAGGTACTCCGGTAGGAAGTTTTAGAGGTGTTCTGAGTAGAGAGACAGAGTTTTAAGATGTCTGGACGCCGACTAGCTGAATATCGTATCTTATTGCTAGATTGCATAAAGCACTAAGATTTTAACAATTAATTGACAATTAATTACCTTAAAAAATAAGTGCCTGTTCAAGAGGCTGCAAGAGCCGGGTCGAGGAGTTCAAGTCGCAGAAAGAGACTGCTTTTTAGGCAAGAGAAATAAGTTAGAGGAGCCAGACCCACTTTTATTAAAAGGGCAACATGCAGTCCAAGCAGAGCAAGCTCAAAGTTAATTAACATTACTCGTGACGCCAAAGCGTCACGAGTAATGTTAATTTCAGCGATTTAAGGTTAATGCAGGTCTGCTAGAAGCTCAAACATGCTTAATTATAGAAAGTTAAATTTAAACACAAAAAACGAAAAGAAAAGATGCAGGTGCAAAACAAAAAAGAACAGAAAGAACTAATTTCAACAGTTTCAAATTCTTGTCTGTGAACTAAGAGAGGCCAACTGAAGAAAACTTTTTCTTCCACAAAGCCGCCATCAGAAATACGGAAGATATTCAACAGAAAATTTCATTGAACAAATAGAATTGGCTGTCCGTCTTTGTTGGTTGGTCTGTCTCCCTTAAAGATGCTTAATGACTGTCTGTGATGCGCGTTTCACCAGTGCACAAGTACTAGAACATTTTTATCGTAGGGACTATTAGGATGGAAATATTTCTTTATGATCCACATCTGGAAGATTTGCATAAAGGCAATATTGAATCCCGTCATTTCTGATGGGTCGTGTACACAATTATGTATACTGAGTGTTTCAGAATACAAGGTACAAAATTGCACACCAAGTAGAAAATAGCTAAATGAACACTTTTTGTTCTATGAAATTTTCCCCAAAAAATCGGGGTTGTGAGACATTAGCTGTTTATTTCTTTAAAGGATGAAATTTAATGACACAATTGCTCGCAATATTTATTTTGAATTTACTTTACAAAAATTGTTCAAAATGTATTCTACCTACATCAATGCACTTTTCGAATGTTAGCCTTAACGACTGCCGAAAATTAGGAAACACGTCTGGCATTAAGGTATATCACCTGCAGCCACTGCAATTCTGTCCACAAGATCTTCCTCAGACTCAATGGGTGTGGCATACATAAGGCTCTTCACGTGTCCCCAAAAATTGAAATCGAATGGAGTCATGTCAAGAGATCTAGGAGGTGATGCAACTAGAACATTTCACCCGATCAACGTAAATTCAAAATAAATATTGCGAGTAATTTAGTCATTAAATTTCATCATTTGAAACAATAAACGGCTAATATCTCAATGTCTCTTCCTTCGGAAAATTTCATAGACGAAAAAGTTTTTATTTGGACATCTACTTGGTGTGCAATTTTTTTGCCTCTTATTCTGAATCTGAAACACCCTGTATATTACTGACAAGTGTTTTCTGAGTAGGTAATGTAGACACTGTCTACACAGAGAAGCATAGATATGTATCAACAGCTTTTTATTACTAAGTATGCACTAATTCAGTGAAATTATAATAGTTAATTCAATGACTATGCTTCAAATCCCCAAAATTATGATATACGTGTAGATAAGGTAGGCCAGATTTGCACACTGCCTTTTCTTCTCTGTACCTACACTATGCAGGGTAACAATGCAGAAAAGGTGTCATGTTATTGCTCAACTCTATGTTACATTTCGGCTATAATAGGCAAAAAATATTCTGCTTTCGTCACAGGGGCCTGACGTTTTCGGAACGTTTTGTTTACGAATAAGTCACTTCTAGCTTATTTGCGTGTAATATGATACTATCTCTTATTTCCGTCTAACTTTTTACTTTATATTTGACACTTTCTTATTTTAATAGACGCACACGTTCTTCTCATTTCGTGTTTTTTGGAGCAATTTGAAATGTTCCAAGCAAGAGAATTTGTACTATCGCATAAAAGCAACAACCATTGCAGCTGAGATAGTGCATTATTTTCAGTAACAATATGTGTGTGACTGTAAGTGAAGTTGTTGCTAGTGTGTGTAATTATTTTCTTGCAGCTCGTTTACATTGTATTTTAATTTTTTTCAAGTGTCTCAATGCCGATATTGATTACCTTACAACATTTCCAAATCTTCCTTAAGAAGAAATAATTGATTATATAATGCTATGAAACGGATGCTATTTCAGTTTTTAAAATTGTATAAACATAATTCTAAAATTCTCCATTTCAGCGTATGCTTACTTAGGAACTGGGGAGTGATATGAAGATAAAAATTAAATGATGATGAAATAGTGAAATACAATATAACTCTGAAAGAACCAAACTACATGCAAGGTATAACTTTAGAAATGAGCAGAAATTTTTATTATTAATACATGTTAACTTGACCTAAAGACAAGGAAGCCATATCAATTTTGATAACATAACATGAAAACTAGAAGTCTTTATGTACCAGACCATAACTTCAGGTTTTGGCAAAGACTACTCATTGGCAGTGAATCATAACCTAAAGACTAAAAATATTTATGATCACAACATAACTTTAAGTTTCTGCAAAGACTAGTCATTATCAATCAATGCATCATTAAGAGCGTACAGAGTTACCACTCCTTATCTGAGTACAATGTTTTGCATCAGCTGAAATGTTCTACAAGTAACTTGCAACACATTTACTACTGTTTTCCATTAATTGAAGGGGAAATGAACAAAACAGAAATATACAGAACGAATTTGCAATGCTTTCAATGACTAATTCTTGCTTTTTAACTGCAACATATGCCTTATTCCTTCAGTGTAAATATAATTCTTTCTCGTATGTATCATATACACATACATAAGTATGCAAACCCACAATGAATAGATAACATGACGGTAATAGGTGATAGGTATAAATACGCTGTGTCAAACTAAAAACAAAATTTTCAACAAAAACATTGCGTATTTTATAGATTTTTCAGCAAAGTGTTCTAATTCTGTTTTGTTTACTTTCGGTTTTAAACAATTGTAAATAATTTTTAGCAAAAATTAGAATCAAAGACACTAAAAATAGCGACTCCAACCACGACTCTACCACATCCGAATGAACGACTCCGACTCCGACTCCGACTCCACCACTTTCGGAAAAGCGACTCCGACTCCGACTCCGACTCCATCACCCTTCAGAGTAGCGACTCCGACTCCGACTCCACCACACTTCAGAGAAGCGACTCCGACTCCGACTCCGACTCCACCCTAAAACATGCGACTCCGGCGACTCCGACTCCCGACTCCGACTCCGACTCCGCAACCCTGTAACCAAGTACAATTTTTAACAGAAACTTTAAGTGCTTCTGCCAAAATATTGTTGTTATGCTGTCTCTAATACTTGCAATTAATTTCCCAGGCTCCCAGCAATGAAACTGCATTCAGTGGACACATTCCCATAGGTAAGAGCAGGATCCTTGACAAATAAGTTTGGGTATGCAGATATTGATTATCAGCAATCATATTATTTTACTTGAAAATGGCAAACGGAACTGGTCCCTCCCTCAAGATTCAAGGGTTTGGGAAGGGGGAGGATCCATGGCCCCGTGTTCTCGACCCTCAGAGAAAAACAGGGAAAGTTCTTCACAACACGTAATGGGTTTGATTAAGGGGGTCCTCCGGGGCCCCCTTTTCTCTCCGATGGTCATTTTTCATTTTATTGATGGAAATGATCCCTTAGGTGGTGGACTATTCGGTCCTAAAATTTTATGGTGCTGCGGACAATAGATCCCTCCCCAGGGGGGGGGGGGGCTAAGGGGACCAAAATCTTAAATTTTTGAGCCCATTTTGACCCCATATAAAAAGAAAACAAAAGAAGAAATAGAAAATTTGCGAATGTACTTTTGTTAGATGTGTTTCAAGGATTCTAAAACTGTCTTTGTTTTTGTTCTAGCCTGAAAACTCAATGAGTTCTATTCTTTTGAAATATCAATACCAGTGGACTAAAAACCAATATGTCAAATTTTTTTAAAAACTAAGACCTGAATCAAAAAAATGTATAGAGAAAATTGTGTTTCTTTTCAAAAGTTACATATGATAGTCAAATTTCATAATAATCAAACTGAAAACAAAAAATTTCATAATTTTTATGATATAAGTACAAATTTTTTGAATTTTTTCCTGTTTTGGAAATTACAATTCATAGTGTGAATATGATGTTATGCATGGAGATAATCGAAATAAAAATGAAAACAGCATTCAATTACATAAATTTTCCATTATATCACACTAAAACAAAAAATTTAGTTTTTGGCCTATACTGTAAAGTTACTTACTTTCAAAATTCAAAAGAATAGAAGTCATTGAGTTTTTATGCTAGAACAAATTCAAAGACAGTTTTGGAATCCTTGGAACATTTCTAACAAAGTTATATTCCCCTTTTTTCCATTTTTACATTTCTTTTTTTTTAATGGTTCAAATCCAAAAATTTCGTTTTTTTTTATTTATTGGTAAATTTTTGCATATAAAAAAAAATTTAAAAAATGCAAAATCCCCGAATATATCTTTGTTAGAAATGTTTCAAGGATTCCAAAACTGTCTTTGAATTTGTTCTAGCATAAAAACTCAATGACTTCTATTCTTTTAAAATATGCATAAAAATGACCCAAAAAACCTATTTTTCAAATTTTTCAGAAAAACTAAGGCCTAAATCAAAAAATTTCAAGTTCAAATATGTTTGTCTTGCAAAACTACATATACTCACCAAGTTTCAGACCAATCGGATCAAAAAAATTTTCATTCCGAATGACCCCCTTAAATTAGGTTGGAGCACACTTGCCGGTTTTAAAATAAAAATAGTAGCAAAGATAGTTGATTTAAAAATCATTTTAATGCGTGAACATATAATAAATATGAAAATCTTTTTAATGCCTTTACAGGTGTTGAAAATGGCTTGAGGTTTAAGCCGAAACATTCACGCATTAAAATGATTTTTATATCAGCTATCTTTGCTACCATTTTTATTATAATGGGTTTGTATGTAGGCAAATTTAACAGCAAATCAGTTTCAGCCCCTCACTTAAGCTAGTGCAGACCAAGTCACATCATTGTTCTGAGTTGGCGTCCTATCAGAGCTGGGACCAGGGGTGAGAAATACAAAACAGCTGGTATCAAATGGACAGCAATGGCTGGCTTGAAAACAAGACAATTGTTGGCAAATTTCTGACCATTGACACAATATTTGATGCAAATTGTGCTATTAAAAACCATTAGAAAGAAATTTAAAAGCATGCATAGTACTGTTGAAACTTGAAATTTGCAAGGGAAGAATGATTTTTTCCATAATATTTATGTTGAGCTTTGCATAAAAATTGTAATTTTACTTGCTATTAAGTTGCTCACAGGGAAGATGGTATTGATTTTAAGCAATATTTTTGCAGACTATGTTACAGTCTCAAGTGTTTACTAAGACTGCATGAAATTTGTAAACAACATGAATATATATGAGATGGTTGTATTCCAGACAAGTTGAAGATCAGCTACATGTGCAGCAGCGGGCCAGGTGGTCAGCACGTCAACAAGGTCAACACAAAAGTTGACGTCAGATTCCTATTGAATGAAGCGGATTGGCTTCCAGAATCTTTAAAAAAGAATATTCTTGAAAAGGTAACTAAATCTATTTCTGTTCAAAAAGTTTCAAGATAACAGAATACCATGTGAAATTTTTCAATTAACCTTTGTTGTATCAAGTTAACTGCATAAATGTTAATATTGGCCTTTCTGGTAGAATTTTAATTATTTTTGGAAATAATTCTGCTCATATGATTTATGAGTAGTTCTAGTGAAACATTCTTGGCTAAGTTTTTTTGTAGAATGTTTGTAGTATGATTTGATTTGGGGTGTACTACTTCAAAATTGAAGTACAACAATTGCTTATTGTTGGCTGCATAATATGCTTCAAAATTGCCTGTTTTTGATGCTACGAGAGACTCCAGTGGTAAATATCGAGAAGAGTACCCAAGTCAATTTATGGACACTAGCATACTGTTGCAATAAATTTTTGGTGCTGTACTGGCAAAGGCACAAAAATATACACACATGTACTGAAATATAGTACTGTTATTTGTGTTTGTAATGTCAAGTTTACTGGCATTCTTTAATGCATTCGAATGTTTTAAAACAAATGAAAGGGAACAGAATTTTACAATCCTGCATGTATGTTGTGCAGCACAGCCACATGGTCACGCCAAGCGGGTACATCATCGTGCGCTCTGACAAGACGCGCACTCAGCAGCTTAACTTGGCTGATGCTCTCGACAAGATGAGAGCTCTTCTGCACTCTGCTGTTGAGAAGCCGCCTGTGCTGCCTGACCACCACACTTTGGAAGTCTTGCGCAGGAGGTTGGTTGAGTAGGCTTATGATTTAAGCTGAACTTGTATTTGATATGCCTACTAACTCCCTGGAAAACCAGGAATATTGTGTCAAACTTAGCCATGATTGATGTTGAACTTGTATTTAACATGCGAACTAACTCAGTGGACATACAGTTCCATTTTGTCATAGCCTTGATTATTGTTAAACTTGTGTTTGAAATACGTACTAACCCTGGACATACAAGGATATTGTGCAAGGCTTGTATCGGAGTGCCTACTAGGAATTTGATTGTATGTGTAAAAGGCTAATTGAACATGCTTGTGGCTGCTGTTGAATTAGTATATGGTGTGGGTTCTATACTGTAGATATACATACAAGAATATTGTCTGAAGTTTTGAAATTAATTCTGGTGAACGTAATGGAGGCTAAAGATTATCATGAAAGATGTGGTGACTAAATGCAAGATTTTTTTTACTATTTCTTATCTTATTTTGGTAAACAAAATATTCAGAAATTTCCTTGAGCAGGAAAATTGTTATTTCAAATTGAAAGCTTATTTTTGTTAATAAGATGTTGGGGAATGGTTATCAAGTGAAGAAAAACTTCACATTTGTGTGAAATTGAGGATTGACAAACCATCATGTTTATTGATGCTCAATTCCCCACAAAGTGAATAAGATTGCTTTGTGTGGTGAGTGCTGGACCGTCGTTTGCTTAGCATAATGCTGTTTTGGTTACGTAGCAGACGGGGAACGTTTTACGTTTGCATATTGAGCTTTTGATGCTCAGAAATTGAGGTGGGGAGTATGATTTTTCTATTATTTAAGTGAATGCTCAAGCAATCATGTTTGTTAGTATTTGTAAATATAGAGATCACATTCATTTGTGATGTTCATGCGGTTATAATATGTAGGTTGTTATTGCTATGTAATGAGAGAATGTAGTCGTTTGGTCTGTTCCTCTTGTAGGCTATGCAGTTTAAGTTTACTATTGCAGGTCAGGAACCATACAGCATTTCTTAGTAGAGGTATTTCTTGCTTACTTAGGGTGGTATGTTATAAGATTAAGTCTTAAAATTTTATGGGACCAGGTGGCTAGATAATGGCTTTTGTGGCCAGGGTCTGTTAATTGTGTTTGTCCAATGTCGAGTTTGTGGTGTTACTGCTTTGCTTGCTTTTGGTAATTTTACTGCTCTTCTTGCCATTAAAAATATCACTGCATTTTTGGTATAGTAATTTTACTGGGTTTTTCCTATTAGCGTTGCTATTTTTGGCTGTCAGAAATTTTACGGCTTTGTTTGCTACTGGTGATGTTACTGCTCATTTGTCGCACGCAGGCACGAGAAGGCCACACGAGAAAGACTGCGGGACAAGAAACATCGGTCTGAAGTGAAGCACTTCAGAGGCGCCCAGTGATTCCCTGGAAGTCTTCAGGTCTGCAGTGCACCATGTTGGGAGCATGCCACTGCTCCTCTTTTGGGATATTGTAAGCTCACTGCTTCTGTTTATTTTTCATTGTCACATCTGTTCATATTGCTGTTCATTTGTCAGCATGATACTTGGTTAGGGTGCGCCGATGTATCCAGACGGTTCACTACCTCGTTTGCAAACATATCTAACTCATTCCTAAAAACAGCGTTCATCATTAAGTGGACAACTTTAACTAATGAACAGTTGGCTAGTTGGCCTTAGAACGGTATTTTAGTCAATTTTTTCATATTTTGAACAATATTTTGTCAGTGAACGATATTGTGTCATTGATGACTACACCCAGTGTAGGCTGGTCATTACTTGGTGCATTAATCCGTTGCATTGCCCCCTCCCCTGTAAGTCCGTGTGCTCCTGCGATGCTCATCGTAGCATCTCGTATGTGCCTCATGGTTCTGTCCTCAGTCTTTTAGGTCATTTTTCATAGTATGTAATTAATTCGAAGCTGTTGCGGAATCCTCCTGTAATTAAAAATGAACTAATTCTGCTTCCGTTGTTTCATTTCCCAACCAGTTGAGCCTCTCGAGGCATAATCACAAGTGTCAGTCCACTTAGAAGATTATTCGCTGCTTGGTGAAAACCAAAACCCCAATGTTGGAGTCAGCTGCGCTGGTCACAGCCGCCTGCTGTGGGCGTTGTTTAGGAGGTAGGCCGTTGTCTTGTTTGTTTATGCTTCCAGTGACCAATAAGATACATGGATAATGTAGCGTTTGGTTACTAACTTGTTAACTCGCTTAAAAAATATGTAATTTATAGTAGTTACTGTTCACGCATAGTTATCTTTGTAGAACAGTAATTTATTATGCTTACTTTTCGAGCGCAATTATCTTTGTAGAACAGTACTTTGTTGTGCTGGTGCATGTCGCCGTGGTTGTTTAATTTATTTATGGATGGTGTGGTGAGAGAAGTGAATGCCAGAGTGTTGGGAAAAGGTGCGCAGTTGGTGGGACGAAATGGTATGTATTGGGAAGTGTGTCAGCTGTTGTTTGCAGATGATACAGCGTTTGTGGCTGATTCAGAGGAAAAACTGAGGAGACTGGTTACAGAGTTTGGTAGAGTGTGCGAAAGGCGGAAATTGAGGGTAAATGTGAATAAAAGTAAGGTGATGAGATGTTCAAGAGGTGGAGTGTTTGAAACTTTGGATGTGAGGCTGAATGGGGAAGTTTTAGAGGAGGTAGAGCATTTTAGGTACCTCGGGTCGGATGTGACTGTTAAGGATAGTATGGAAGTAGAAGTGAAGCATCGAGTGAGTGAAGGTTGTAAGACATTGGGTGCAATGAGGAAACTTTTTGAATGCAGGAGTTTGAGTATGAATGTTAAGAGGGGACTGTATGAAAGTTTGATTGTGCCAGTTTTGTTGTATGGAGCAGAGTCCTGGGGGTTGAGAGCAGCTGAGAGGAGGAAGTTGGATGTGTTTGAGATGAAGTGTTTGAGGAGCATGTATGGAGTAACTAGAAGAGATAGGATCAGGAATGAGTTGTTTAGGGGGCAGACGGGTGTTATCAAAAAGTTGAGCAGGCGAGTGGATGAAAGAGTGCTTGGATGGTTTGGGCATGTTAAAAGAATGAATGTTGAGCGGCTGGTGAAAAAGATATATATGTCGGAAGTGAGTGGTTTTCGAGCGCGAGGTAGACCACGGATGAGTTGGATGGATGGGGTGCGACGTGCTTTGTATGAGAGGGGTCTGACTGTGGACGTGGCGAGAGGGATGGCTGCGGACAGAAGTGAGTGGGGCAGTGTATAAGGAGGTAATTTTATTTTTGACGCGTTACTGGAAGCTGCCCGCGTGTGATGGGGTTGACCTGTCATGTGCGGGGGGAGGGGCTGCACTCAATGAAGCGGTCGGGCTAAACCAGCTGTGGCTGTCGGGCCTGACTGTGGAAGGTGGTTGTGCTGGGCTGCTGCTGATCCTGGCAGTTCAGGTGCGGCCAGTGCTGCCTCTCTCCCCTCGGGGGGATACAACTTTTGTATCTATGGGATTTAGCGCTCCCAGGGGGACTATGTAATTGCCTGAGCTAAAGGTTAGGTAGGCTTTATTTTTGTTGAAATAAAATAGTTTTTTATTTCGTTACGGACCATCTTTTTTTCGGTTCACTGCTGTCCTGTTTTTCAGCACCTCCTACTTTCTTCTTCAACTTTGATCTTGTTTCATGAACTTCTTTCTCATCTTGCTGTTTCTGTGCCCTTTCTGCATAGATTCCACATTCCCGTAACTCCATACTAAATGGTGCCTTCTTTTTTTCCTCTCTTTGGATCGCCTTTGTTGCGGATAGGGAGGCTTAAACTAACTAATAATCTAATTTGCTGCCTCTCTCGCATCCTAGTGATTAAGTGTGGGGATTGTGGCCTGCTGTCGGCTACCCTCCCATAGGGAGGATAAGCCCGGTATATGTATGTATGATTGTATGTACTTTGTTGTGCTTACTTTTCACGCGTAATTATCTTTGTAGAACTGAGCTCGTATTCATCTGTATACAAGCTATCGTTGAAGTGACCTCCCTTGGTGAGGAAAGGTATCCAGTTTACCTCCTATTGTTTCTGTACTCGATCGATGAAGCAATCGTAATTCTACGTGTTATATGTTCAGGAGTCAAATAATGAAGGCATCTACGGATGCTTTATTTCCAATTCAAGCCTGATACATAAAAGGTGCGCCAGAGAAACTTACTTGTTCGAAAAAACTCCCGAGCGGTGACTTGGGTGGGTAGAGGGGTGATGAGCGGCGCTACTGGAGGGAACAGTCCCCAAATTTGTTTTTCCCTCTAGTCAGTTTCCATCATACTCTGGTCTAACGAACAGCGGGCTTTCGCCGTCGAGAGTTTCTTTTCTAACGGTCGCTCACTTCTTGCTACGCAACGTGCCTTCCGTGCTCGCATGGCCGGCTCGCTCTCCAGATTTGGCTCCATGTTATTTATTTTTACGGGGTCTTTTGAAATCGCTGGTTTATATCGATCGACCACGGACAATAGCTCACCTCAAGAACAACATTGGCGATGCCATTGCCAACATACCGACTGATATGCTGCAAAGAGTGGAGACGAACTTCAAAAATCGGCTTAATCAGTGCATGCGCAATGGGGGTTGTCTTTTAGTTGATGTCATTTTCAAGATAGTAAAAAATTGGGATATTGTATTCCCAAATACAAATAGAATTAAAACAATATATAAAGTACTTTTGCTTTTATTGACCTTTCAAATAAGTAAGTTTCTCTGGCGCACCCTGTATCACCTTGTACATTGGATTTTCAAATGCCTTATAACTAACGCCAGGACGCCATGACGCTTTCCCCCGGACAAGACCGGTACCCATTTCAGACACATTGGTAGAGTGGGGTATTGTGCTTGGAATTCAAAGCATGCGTTGTGTCGTATTAAAAGTCGAGGATCGAGGTCGCTCATATTTTGAAAACGCATAGTTGTTTGCTATTTATTTGCAATAAGACTGTGAGGTTTTCGTGTTGAAAGAAACGCGTTATCCTCAAGTATTAATTAGGTCGTCTTCATGTACTTAAAAAATCAGTGTTCGTTTCTCATGAAGTGTGCTTTTATGAAAGTATCAAGTTCTGACTTGATTTTTTGATGTTTTCAAGTTGGAATAGAACTGACCACTGACATTCCCTTTGAGTATTTAAGAGACGAGAATTTTGCTACTGAATTGTACGGTTAGCCACTGCAGTGACGTAGAACTGCCGTTGCGGTACAGCTGGTAGCGCAAGTTCTTCTAAATCGGCTTGATTACATTACTTCATATATTAAGTCGGGGAATTTCCAAATATTACGTAAGCTGGATACTCATAGGGGATAATGAAGCTATCGTACTCGTTGGAAGACGTGAAGTCTCCAGTTGAAAGTCAATGAGGCTTTTTTTTTGTAACAATGGAAGAGTTTTTTTTGTACTATTACGAACCATTTTTCCGTTTACTGCAGTCTCTCTGTTACACTTACACCGATTATTTTCTTTTTCTACATTTACCTTGTTTCATGAACTTCTTTCAATCTCGCCGATTTTATGCACATGGTATGAAGACACTCCTGGTATATAAATTCCTCATACTCTTGTTTCCGTACTGAATGGTGCTTTCCTTCTACTTTATTTAGGCACACCTCTTCTGTGGTTAGGAATATTTAAACTAACATCTAATCGCTGAGCAGACAAAAATGCCGAGGTTAATGAAAAAGAATTGTATTCATTTTCTTATTAAATATTGATAATAGCATACATTTCTAGATACAAATCAACGCAAATAAATCATATTTCTGAGAATGACGTTCACTCCACTCGCTTTCAAGCTCTGGATGTTGGCACACGAACACGGTTGATCAGGGTAAACTTTGTGCTTAATGTTCATAACGTTTGCTCAAAACGAGACATGCTCATGAGTTTAATGATAAGTGATAATATCCTTTAAATTGGAACATTTTGGCGTTGTAAATTTTAGATACATAAAACATACATATCAGTACCTTCTTATCACGTTCCAAGGCTTGTCAGTTTTATTAATTGTGAATTAGTCATCGTCAAATGTTAAGATGATGAAAAATCGAAAAATCACGCACATTCGCGCTCTAGATGACAATTTTGGTTAATGATAATTCGAAATATCGCATTTATTGATGACATTTTCATTGCTTCTCATTTGATCTTACATTTTTCACGCCGACTCTCCCTTCGTCCGCCGATGCTTTCCGCAACATCATTTCATAAATCGGCTTGACCACGGCGGTGAGTTGCCATCAGTGGGTATATGCTGAGCTCGCACCGTATCCAGAATACGGAGTGCGTTGCTGCAGCGTCGGGAGGAATGGAGAGATGGCAGTGCTGGTGTTCTATGCTACCCATGGTGGTGGTGGCGGGCACCCCGCATCGGTGGGCGGAGCCTCAGGCGACGAACGTCAGGGTGGTTGGTGCGTCGTCCTGCGCAAAGCAGTGAAAAGAAAGAAAAACACTTTATTTCCAATAGAGATGGTACAAAAGTACCATTATTGGTTTTTAAAACATCTTAAAGTTAATAAACTTAGATGATACACACACACGAGTATTGTAATACTCATGTCACTAGTCAAAAAGAAATGATTGAGGGTGTTTCGTTTTGCGAATTACGTTTCGGGCACAATTTTAGAAACTCCATCCTATTAAAGTGAGAACGTTTGGAAATGAGTTAAGTGAGAATGGTTGTTGGTTTCTGGAAGCGATAATATTGGACGTTTGCGGGGGTAAGGTGTTAGTTCATTTATAAAGATAATATACAGCAAGCTTGAGTGCTCGGTGTAACTGTTACGAATGAACCCGATTTTGAGAATGATTCACCTTGGGAATTTAAAAAGTATGTTAATTTAAGAAAAAATTAGCACACGTTACGCGTTTCTTGAATGATATTTTTTCGGTTGTAGCTAAATTGGGTTACTCATTGGAAACAAGACCTTTACATTCTATTACCCACGCAACATCTAGCACCTCGATACTTATAAAAAAAGTAAGCGAGCATACCAAGGGATATTGAAAATTAGCAGTACATTATTCCTCGCAATTCGATCACGTCGTACAGGTATAATGAGGGCATCTACGGATGCTTTATTTCCAATTTCAAGCCTGATACATATCACCTTATACATTGGATTTTCAAATGGCTCATAGCTAACGCCATTACGCTTTCCCCCGGTCAAGACCGGTACCCATTTCAGACACCTGGGTAGAGTGGGGTATTGTGCTTGGAATTTTTCCCCTATACCCAACAGAGCACGCTTTAGGGAAGGGTTAACTGGAATTTCCCCTCAGAATTTCACTACCACAATGTGTTTCAGTGTAAACGAGTTGAGAAGTTTTCATCATCGAAATAAGCGTTATTTTTAGCGCCTGGTCATGCCGCGTGAAGGGTTTCACAGACGCGGCAAAAAAAGCCGTGAAGTTCAACACTCTGAGAGGGGCTGGCGAGCGCCGCGTCGGGTCTAAACATAGCGGGGCTGCCTGCGCTGCCCAGTCAGGTAGCCACATTCTACAGGGCCAAAATTTTCAACCTGTTTACGTTGTCGTAGCAGTGATACAGTGTAGCCAAGGCACAAATTGAACGTAGTTGTAGCAGTGATACAGTATAGCCTAGGCAATAAACCTGTTTACACGAAGTTGTAGCAGTGATACAATGTAACCAATGCAATAAACCTGTTTACGTTGTCGTAGCACTGATACAGTGTAGCCAAGGCAATAAGTGGGTGTAGCCAAGGCAACAAAGGCAATGAATAGGTGTATCCAAAGCAATAAGGAGGTGTAACCAAGGCAATAAAGAGGTGTACAAAAAAGGTTAGGTTAGGTTAACATCGGCATCTTTGGGATGCTTTATTTCCAATCAAGCCTGATACATATGATCTTAGCATTGGTTTTTCAAATGTCTTATAACTAACCCTATATATAGGACACCATGACGGTTCCCCCGTAAAGCCGGTACCCATTTCCGACACCTGGGTTGAGTGGGGTATTGTGCTTGAGCTTTCCCTTATACCCAACGGGGAAAATCTCCGTGCCAGCGCTGGGATACGAACCCGCGAGTTCCAGCATACAAGTCCGATCCCTTAACCGCTGTGCCACGGAGAGCACAAGCCAAGGAAATAAATAGGTGTCGAAACTCCTGCCCAAAAACTATAGGGTGTTACCTCAAAAAAATGTACTCGCTTTTTGGCTGTCCATTAAGAAAATATTCAACGTGTTTTGTCAAGCAAGGAGAAACAGAATGTACGTCTAAAGCGTGCGGGTATTTTTGTATGGAAAGACTCTGTGATGAAAGAAAGAAAAAAATAAATTTCCAGATAGTTTACTCAAACGATGATTCAACATACTGTTCTTTGAAAATTGTTAATACCAAGGGTCTTATATCTACTTGGTGGAACGTACAAGAAGGCATCCATGAGTGTAAAAAAAGGGTGTTTGGTTTTCCACTTTTCCGTGCCCGAGAGTGAAGGAAGCAATCTTACCTAATAATACGCTTGTTGCGTTTATTTATTTGTAAATATTTGTATTTGTTTAGTGTTTTCTTCTTAAGATACAGCTTCTTTTGTTTGACTTGAAGGATACTTGAATGACCGTATCTGTGATACGAGTTTCAGCCGCGGTGCACAAGCACAAGAATATTTTAATGGCGGGTAGTATCAGGAATGAGATATTTTTGTTGTATTTGGCCATCCACATCTCGATCATTTATGGAAGGAAAATAGCGAATCGTGTCATTTATGATGGACCGTGTACACTATTATTTAATAATTCTCTACAAAACACGTAATATCTCATTAAGATAGTGATTATAAACCAGAGATATTTCTCTCCGATTCTTGTGTCACGAAGCGCGTGTGATGACACAGACAGTACACACGTTATATAAAGAAATGTTTAAAAATCCAATGTGTTCCGATGTGCTGTAATACATTTCATGTATTAACTTTATTGAATATGAACGTGTTTTCTTTCTTTTATTTTTATTTTCTGACCGCATGTGTGTAGAGGAAGCTTCACTTCGTTATTTCCGAAGTCTTCTTCAAATTCTTCACAGGCACCCGCCAATCGAATTTACTTATTCTACATATTAGTACTCTTGATATACAGAAGTGCCGGTGTCATACAGCTTGAAATATTGTAGATATGCTTTATAATAACTTAATAATAACATAACTCAGCTTCACCACTTCCACGTTCCTAAGGAGGGTTACTCACCGTTTGCCCTGGAAATATTTTTGTGTAAACGATTAAAGTGCTTTGTTTAAAAATGGAAATTAGTGTACGTACACAACGTTGCTGCAATGCTACATATACACTCACACGCACACACACACGGCAGCTGAGCTGGCAGCAAGATCAGCTTACCGTGCCAAAGCGCCCCTCTACTAACCCCTTCCAATCTCCCTCTCCCCCCCCCCCCCTTTCCAATCCTCCCCTTCCTAAAGAGGTCCCTAAATTCACGTCCCCTCCGTCGCGAGGGGCGCAGCCACAGGCAGTGTGGGGAGAGAAGCTAAGGGCATTTTATTAAGGGGGATTATATGTTTAATCTTGTATTGATAAATTTAAAGGGGGATTATATATTTAATCTTACATTGATAAATTTAAAGGGGGATTATATATTTAATCTATATTGATAAATTTTAAGGGGGATTATATATTTAATCTTATATTGATAAATTTAAAGGGGGATTATATATTTAATCTTATATTGATAAATTTAAAAGGGGGTTATATATTTAATCTTATATTATAAATTCAAAGGGGGATGGCTTAATCTTCCTATATAATTTGAAGGCTTCAAATTGAAAAGATATCTCGAAATGATAGAAATATGTCCTTCAAATCTCACGTTGAGACTACTTGCAACAAAATCTACGGAACTTTAATGTTTTTTCGTCGTATAAAAAGTATGCTAGACGAAAAATCCAGATTATTAGCCATTCAATCCCTTGTGTTATCGCGCATTGACTACTGCAGCCTAGTATGGGGAGACTTACCTCAATACCTTCAAAGGGACTTACAAAAATGCATGAATTTTGCAGCCAAGGTGGTATGCAACGGTAATTTCAAAAGAAATGATCACGTAACCCCTCTCCTCAATAAACTCGGCTGGATTCCTATCCAAGAAAGGCTCCTCTTGCAGAAGGCCCAATACGTATTCTCCTCGTTATATCTTCCTCAGAGCAATGCGGAGATAGTGCGTTTCCATCCACCCACTGTAACCAATCAAAAACCGAACAGAAACAATAATGTCTTAGTCAACTATCGTTCATCTCACTTAGGGCAGAAGGCTCTGTCCATATCAGGCGCCTTACTGTGGAACAAACTTCCCCCGAATATTAAAGTCCCTCAAAGACCGAGAGAATTTAAAGCCAAAATAACTCGTCATCTTGTGTCTCAATAATAATTTTTAGTTACAGAACATACTGAATGAGTACTGACGAATCTCATTTGCCTGGTATCTCCATTGCTGAACAATCTCCCTCGCTCATTGTTTTATAATTCAAGACATCACACAACAGTTTGGAAGTATGCGTAGGTATTATGATTTGACCGCCTATACGTTGTCATTTGCAAACATGCTTACTTGTATATGTGTGTACGTATATAGGTGTATGTGCACGTATGGGTGTGTATATGTGCACGTACACCTGTGTGCACTAGAGTAGATAAACCAGTCGAAGGTTGCATTTTATGTCATTCCTCTCCGTTTCTGTGCAAGCATCAAACTAGACCGTCATGGTACCTATATGTGTGTGTGTGTTTATCAATTGCAGACATTCTGCACCATATTACAAAGATAAAGTGTTTTTTTCTAATATGAAATTGTAAAGCATCCATGTAAAAAAAAAAATAAAAATAAATTCGTTGTGTAATCATCCATTTATACTGCAGTAATATGCTTATTCTGCTTATAATAATGTGATACCTATGTTTGTTTATGAATTGCCGACAATTTGCGCCATATTTCAAAGATAATGTGATTTGTTTTCTAATATGAAACCTTTATAGGACATTAATGTTTTCTTTCTTATTCACGTCCCACAATCGTTTTCATGTTTCTGACTTAAGTAGACTGTCTTGTGCCACTATTTTTAGTATGAAATTTTATAAAATTCATGCTATAATTAAAAATATTTCCTCTGTTTCCCTCGATTGAAATTCTGGTTTATAATGGCTAGTTTATGCTGATATTTGCGCACATGCTTACTTGTATATATGTGTACGTGTGCACGCTACGCGTATGACACTCTGTAGAATGCGTATGTATTGCCTCAATGCATAGAAATGCATTTGTGTATGCTTACGAGTTTGGTGTAAGTATGTGCGTGGGTATGTTTGTGCATGCGTATGTGTATATATCTACATGTATACGTGCACATCTGTGTGTACTAAACTGACAACTAGCATTTTACTAGAGAAAATGGTCTTTTTTCTGTGCACTCTCAACTTGTAACATTACCTAACTCGTCATCTCTTTATTATTGTAAAGCATTCATGTACAAACTATACATTTGTTCTGCGATCATCCATTTATATTTAAATAAAATGCTTATTAACTAATGACCGGTATGTTAAAATTGTTGAATCAGAAATACAAAACTTATAATCTTCTTGGTCCTCATGCTTATGTGTACATATATGTGTGTATATTTACATGTATGTGTGCACATATGTGTGTACTAAACTGACAACTAGCATTTTACTAGAGATAATGGTCGTTTTCTGTTCACTCTCAACTTGTAACATTACCTAACTCGTCATCTCTTTATTATTGTAAAGCATTCATGTACAAACTATACATTTGTTGTACGATCATCCATTTATATTTAAATAAAATGCTTATTAACTAACGACCGTTATGTTAAAATTGTTGAATTAGAAATACAAAACTTATAATCTTCTTGGTCCTCATGCTTATGCGTACATATATATATATATATATATATATATCTGTATGTGTGTGTGTATGTATGTATATATATATATGTACGTATATATATGCATATTGATTTGTATTTATATTTTTTATTCATGCTTCCTTAAAATGACACTTTTGAACATTTGCCGAAACAAGCGATTCATATATTATTTCCTGGCATCAATAATTGCGAAGTTTTATGTCATGTACATGTAAACTGTCAAAAGTGTTTTCACCCCACAATGAAAATGCATCGTCCATGAATTTGAGTTATCTCTTATAATTATCATTACATGTATTGTCAAATGTAGATTAAGCAAGATTAGGAGTACATTGCCCTCAATCATTTATTTTCGACTAGTGACACGAGTTTTTCAATACTCGTGTGTGTGTATCATCTAAGTGTATTAATTTTAAGATATTTAAAAACCAATGATTGTAATATTGTACAATCTCTATTGGAAATAAAGTTTTTTCTTTTCTTTTTCTTTTCTTTCTGATGGGGATGTTCAATATGTAGAATTCCTCTTCAAATGATTGATATGTTCAAAGGTTAGGACTACAAAGCTTATGAATATTTCAGCTTCCCCTCTAAACAGTTCAGATGTTATTTAATATTCCTCAGTAAATGGTAGGAATGTTAAACATTCCCGTTTCAAATTATGAAAATGTTGACTATCTTGGCGTAGAATAATAAATACACTCTTACAAGAATTATTCCACTTGAAAGATTCGACGTTGATGCACGCGCTGCAGCAGTAAATAATTTTCGAAGATAATTATATATGAATACAAATTCCCCCACTCCTTTTCCTTCCCTCCTCCCCCTCCCTCTCCTCCCCCACTCACACGCAAATTATTTCTGTACCATTCTATCTACATAGTTTTAAATACATATCTGATGCAATCGTAGGAGATACAAGTACATATGTTTACGAAATACTTAATACCATCAGTTATAACATAAGTTTGTATGCTTTAACTTGCTATGAATATATCGAGGTCTGAGTCACCATAATTAAACCCAAACGACGTTTGACGGTACCATTCCTACGCAAAATATTCTTTGGAATAAAGTTATTAATTCAGTAACTATGTTGCGCATCATTGCTCGTCAAATAAACATAAAGGATGTTTTTCATTCCAATCAAGCCTAATACGTGTATTGTACATTGGTTTCTCAAATGTCTGATTACTAACATCAGGACGCAATGACGGTTACCCCCGGTCAAGCCGGTACCCATTTCCGACACCTGGGTAGAGTGGGGAATTGTGGCTGAGTTCTCCTTTTTTCCCAACGGTATGAATCACCGGGCGACAATGCCGGCGAGTTCAAATTCACTACTCTGAACTGAACTATTCAGTCAATTTAGTCAGGTTAATCGTCCAAACATAAAAGTTGTTGACCTCATCTCACCGGGTGCAGTGTGTGTGTGTGTGTGTGTACGTGTTATCGATGTGTTATTTCTTACCTCCAAAAAATGTTAAAGTTCGTTAGTTCGAGTGTATCATGTTATACGTATGCCTCCTAGTTAGCTTCTTCAGAGTTACCTTTCAGTTTTCACGTACTAGCGAATGTGAAGCCAACTTAAAAACACGTGGTTTTGCAAATGTCATCATTTATATGAAATGCCAAGTTATTTTAGGGAATGAATTTCAAAGTTTTATTCACTTATTCCCTGCAAGAACAACCGATGTCAACGGTACGATCTCAGAGTGGTCCGTCTTCAATCGTTTTTTTATCTCTTTCGTATGTAAAATATTCATGCTATCGAAAACACGCAGTGTCTTCTGTATGAATCGTGTGCAACGTTATTTTTTTCCTTGGTTAATTTTTTTCCTTACATTAAACCACGAAATGACGACGAAACGACGAACGCTCCTAGGGAATCGAATATTTGGAATAATCATTGTTAATAGTTGAGGTCAATTATATAGAATAACCATAAAATGTCCCAGAAATTGTTGCATCGAACGAGTAAATGGCAACGATGAAGAAATGAACTACCCATCTAAGTTTTCAACCGGTCTTGGCCGGGGGAAAGTGTCGTGGCGTCCTGGCGTTAGTTAAAAGGCATTTGAGAAACCAATGTACAAGGTGATATGTATCAGGCTTGATTGGAAATAAAGCATACTTAGATGCCGATGTTTGTTAAGGTCAAATAAGTTACTTATGGTGCTAAATTTCAGCAATTATTAGTTAATTATGGTGCTAAAGTTCAGCAGTTCTTAGTTAATTATGGAGAATAAATATCCAAATTGAAGGTAGACTGATTATCGTTTCCGGGTACACGCAAGAGATATCGCTGGAGAAGAAAGAGAAAGCTGCGACAGGGGGCGGAGCTTGATCTGCCAGCCGGTTATCCGCTTGAAAGGGAAACTCAATTAGGGAGAAACATCCACAATACCTGGTCATCGCAGGATTGGTATGTCTGGAATCAAGTATTTGCTGCTTAACAGACTTCATTCTATCTTCAGCTACTGATCGCGCGATTTTATCTTCTAATAAAACTGATAGTTTGTGACTGCTTATATGTCTTCATTTTTGTGGGTATTGTCTCTAAAATGATGCATTATTTTAGCCGAAAATAATTCTTATATTATGATATTAGGCAAAAGCAATATAATATTTATGTTTCGTTAGCTACTTGAATTTTTCCGTCAACTTGAATTGTATACTTATTGAAATGCGTTCTATGTACACACGTATACGCTCCTTCTGAAAATAAAGTGCAGATGTAGAAGACTCCCAAATAAAATAAGAAAGCAAGTAACATTGCACAGCTTCAATTGTTTTGAATTAATGAACGTAATATCGGGATAGTTGCCTTTCCTTAGTCGCACTTGGAAGGTCACAAGTGGTTTCTTTTTCCAGAATGCTCGAGTCTCTCTTCTGCTAGTTCAAATTTGTACAATTTATTCTCTTCAATTTTTTTCAATTAATTCTCTTCTTCAAATTTGTGCAATTAGTTCTCGTCTTCGAATTTGTACAATTAAGTCTCTTTTTCTTTAAATTGGAACAATTAATCTTCTTCAAATTTGTACAATTAATTCACCATGCCTGCCATTGTGCCCGTTAGGTCTTTATAAAATTGACAGGTTATTCATAAAGCTTAGTGAATCATCGAGTTGTACATCATCTTATGCAAACCTTATTATATGCGTATAAAAATAAGTCCTTATTCATAACCTGAATCAAATTCCGATTTAATTAAATAGCGTAGATCAATTGTTATCCTTGCAAGTTGAAGTTCGTATCAGATGACGTATAACTCGAGGATCGACTGTATGTGTTCGTTCGTTTGAGTTCGTTTTGTTCGAATTTCACTAGAGCAACTTCAGGGTATTGCTAACCGGCACACGTTCTTCTCTCTCATCAGTAAGCTACAAAGGCACCGAGAGATTTAATTGCATTATTTACACCAAGTTTCACTTTGGCCTCTCACGTCAAATTTTAAGTACAAATGGAACTTACTCTATAATATACGGGCTTATAAATTTTACGCTATATTCATTTCGGGTTGAAATAATGATTTTACATTTTAAGAGTTTACAAAGATGAAGTTTTAAGCCTGGATCTAAGCCAAGGCTTACAGCAAGTCATGTCTTGACTCGTATGGAACTTTTGTTTTAGGACGTCCTATATTAAGAAACTTTTTAAAACCCAATATGTTGGCATGTATCTCATGTGGCAACTTAGAAAATAAACGTTTTTCTTTTCTTTTTTTTCTTTTTCTTGATGACAGCGCGATGTCTGTGTGGGACGTGATATGAAAGCGCTAAGGTCGCTATGCCGCATTTTTTTCCAGTCCACATCTCGGAAGAGACTCTAGGCTTAAACGGAGGCATGAGAATTGAGGTTCTTGCTATGTGATAGGGCATCTTTATGGGTATCAGAACTGTATGGCCGATAGATAATATTTCCCGCGTGCTAGGGGATCTTAATGGGTATCAGCAATGGATGACCAATATATAGTCTTTCCCACATTGTAAAGAATAATCAGGTTCTTACCTTCGTGGGATGTGGACCGTATTTCAAACAATTAACTCCGCCGTAGGGGTACCGCTTGCAGCGTGAGTTTTGTAAGCGGACTTAAGATGTCTGCTGCACCGATGCGATAACGTAAATTATTTGAAAATTCTGCCCCTGACCGTAATGTGTGATCGGTGCTGCATGTGTGATCGGTGCTGCATGTGTGATCGGTGCTGCATGTGTGATCGGTGCTGCATGTGTGATCGGTGCTGCATGTGTGATCGGTGCTGCATGTGAGAATAGCCGTGCTTTCTCCCTCGCATAGTGAACGAATTTCGTAGGGAACCAAAGATATCATACGTGCTGAGACGTCAATGCGCATTGACTGCCCTATAGCGCTAAAAAAACTTTGTTATTATTGCTATTACCTCTTGATTTCCTTCCGTATTCGTGTTTATTACGTTATTGTTCCAGCAGGAGGTGAACTTGTCATAATTCTGGGTGTCATTCAAAATATGAACATTTCTGCTAACATAAACACATTCAAAATTTAACAGGTTTCAGAAACAAAAACATACTAACTGTAACGTATATACGGCACGTTGAAACACGCGGTTAAGATTCGTGTTCACTATAGCTCATGGCAAACATTTCCCTACCACAGAGTTTAGGGTCTCTCATAAACGCGTTCACAGTGGTAAGTTAAACTGAAGTTCAATGTTCAACTCAAATTTAAATTTAAAAGTTTTTCAAATTTTAAAAATAGCAAACTTTAATCGGGTCCATTAAATAAATACCATTGTTTTAGAAGATGCTCAAAACTTTTTCAAACGACCCATCGATGGGACGTATCGCAGTCAACGCGTTAACACTTTGACTGCAACGTGAACCCCCGGCGGTACACGGAGGGAATTTCCAGAATGCTGGTGACTGACCAGTAGTCACAAACTCAATTTCCATTAATATTCACTCAAAGCAAAATGAGGGCACGATCCAGTTAATGTTTGCCCTTTTTAAAGATTCCTCTTACCATTGACTTTAGGTATGAGTTGAATATTGAACTTCAGTTTTGCCCGCCGCAGCCAACGCGTCGAGGTGCAACAATTGAGGCTGTGGGTGACGACCGTACACACTGACGCCTGCCTTCCTGTGTTGTTCTTCCTCAATACAAACGCGGACTCTTGTCCTTGACTGTGTGTTTAAACCCTTGAAAGAATGTTGATCTGTAGACCTTGAGAAATACGTAGATTGCTGGGGTGTATGATTAACGCGCACATTTCGTGCTGTGAGGAAAGTCGAATCAAAATTCCCCTTTAAACCTGGTATATAAATGGGTACCTGCTTGATTAGAGGTGTTTGTCATTGCGTACTTTCATTCATGGTAAGACATAGGATAATCCAATGTTAAATGTCATGCATCAACTTGATTGGAATTTTGAATAAGAAATGCATTAACTTGAATTAAGAAATCTTTTCTCTTTCTAACGCGTTGTAGTGTGGCATTCGTATTGAACCGAGAAGCCACAAGTAGCTGTACTCAAATACGTCCATTGTACTAGACTTGAGATACAATCTATTGCTGCATCACTTGTGGTAAATAAACTGTTTCGTTTCACGTTTCAATTGTTCACGTTTCCTGCGATGGATTAAACAGAAGTTTAATATTCAATTCAAATTCAAAGTCAATTTTAGAACACAATTTTGAAAATGACAAACATTTACTGGGTCGTCACTTCATTTAGCATTCATTGAGTATTTATAAAAACTGAGTAAGTGACTGCAGATCGGTCAGCAGCATTATGAACATTCCCTCAGTGACCACCGGTGGGTCCCTTCGGAGGAAATATGTTAAGTTTTAAGTTCGTCGAGTTTCAACGAGTCTCACTAAAATTGTCCCTACCTTTCAATTATTACCATAGAGAGCGACGGAACATTACATAGCGTTGCATAACATAACACGACTCAAACTGTCACGAAGTAGACATGAACCCCTAAGGTACTGCTGTACGTATGATAACGAGATGATGGATTATAATTACTGATCCGCGAGTCATTCATCATCTTGTGGGAGCCTCAACAGTCAAATGAAAATTAGTCGTACTCATTTAACTAAGACGATATAAAATACTGTGCTAATCCTTATCAGTTGTGGTTTAAGTTCGCATAAGATGATCTATAACTTGAGGATCGACTATTTTTTATGTGAGTGGTGCGTCAGATAGCAAAGACATGAGTTCATTCAAAGTAAAAAGAGTATCTTTATAACTTACCAGCTGGAGAGATGAGCAGGGGAGGTATTGTAGAGGTGAGTAGAGTTGTATATCAGGTGCAGATGCCACTGGTGTTACAGGAGACGTGTAGAGACGAGTAAGAGTCGTATATCAGGTGCAGATGCCACTGGTGTTGCAGGAGACGTGTAGAGACGAGTAGGAGTTGTATATCAGGTGCAGATTCCACTGGTGTTAAAGGAGACGTGTAGAGACGAGTAGGAGTTGTATATCAGGTGCAGATTCCACTGGTGTTACAGGAGACGTGTAGAGACGAGTAGGAGTTGTATATCAGGTGCAGATGCCACTGGTGTTACAGGAGACGTGTAGAGACGAGTAGGAGTTGTATATCAGGTGCAGATTCCACTGGTGTTACAGGAGACGTGTAGAGACGAGTAGGAGTTGTATATCAGGTGCAGATGCCACTGGTGTTACAGGAGACGTGTAGAGTTGTTGTTGAGTTGTTGTTTCTGGGGTCACTGGTGTTAAATGCACGCTGCTGGCATCACTAGTGTTGAATAACGCAGCTGGCGTCACCGGTATTGAACAGCCGGGTGGCACTGATGTAGAATTTCACGGCGTCAGTGGTGTTGAACAGACGTCACTGAAGTTGAATATCACGGCTTCAGCGGTGTTGGCGGGTCACTGACGAGCAGAAGTTGGGCGCTCGACGAACACAGGGCAGCAGAAGAGGGCGAACACGGACGCCAGCGCCAGCACCGCCATGCCCAGGAACTGTGACAACCACACCAGTGTCAGGACAAACACACCAGTGTCAGGACAACCACACCAGCCTCAGGACAACCACACCAGCCTCAGGACAACCACACCAGCGTCAGGACAACCACACCAGCGTCAGGACAACCACACCAGCGTCAGGACAACCACACCAGCGTCAGGACAACCACACCAGCGTCAGGACAACCACACCAGCGTCAGGACAGCCACACCAGAGTCAGGACAACCACACCAGCGTCAGGACAACCACACCAGCGTCAGGACAACCACACCAGCGTCAGGGCAACCACACCAGCGTCAGGACAACCACACCAGCGTCAGGACAACCACACCAGCGTCAGGACTACCACACCAGCGTCAGGACAATCACACCAGCGTCAAGACAACCACACCAGCGTCAGGACAACCACACCAGCGTCAGGACAACCACACCAGCGTCAGGACAACCACACCAGCGTCAGGACAATCACACCAGCGTCAGGACAACCACACCAGCGTCAGGACAATCACACCAATCATTAACCGCCCTCGATGTTTCTCACGAATAAATGTTCAGGAAATGGAGCTTTTTATCCCTCAAAGTAACAAATATGTGACCTCAGAAGCGTCAAAACATCAGCTGCTCCAAGTTTTATATTTGCTACAATTCTAAAATGAAATTTCTGATTACTATGTGACATGAACTACGTTTTGCTTTACAATTCGCACTATAATTAAATTTGCAAATTAATCAAATTTATTTGACAATAAGAAGGGTAAGTCATGTTTTGAAAATGTTCAATGAAACGTACAATTTATGAGCGAAAATATAACTGAAGGTTTTCCTCTTAGACGTAATCGATCGTGAAATTCCTTTGTGCCGAATTTCAAAGTATTTGAATGGAATGCACAAATGAACTAAAGTAATACTACTAAGTAATAACCTAAAGCGATGTGAATAGCAATACTCTTTTGACCTAGTATAAGCCGCAACACTAACGCAATGCTTAAATCGCCTCACCAATACGTATCTAAATGTGCGTGTTCGTTGCAGGCGCTGTATGATGCAACCTTCAGATACTATAAGTATATTTAAAGAACACATGCACAAGTGAGACATGGAGCTGAACAACACGCAATAAATGCACTCAAAACACACGTCAGTTAAAATAAAGCCAAAAATACACTCAAAACACACGCCAGCTAAAATTAAACCAAAACTACACACCACGAGCGAGGTTAGGATGCATACTCAAAACTTACCCACTTTATCTGAAGAAATTAATTTAATTACTTACTTCCAATGGCTTGTGAGCCAATTTTGTTAGTAATAAAAGTTGTCTAACACAAGACACCTACTTGCTCCGTAGGTGGTACACTTGAAATGGTGGTAGAGGCTAAATATCTGTTGACTATTGCTTGTATTGGAAGATACAGCGGTCTCAAAATCGCGAAATTTTACGCCACATCAATTATGAATCTTCGAGAAACTGGCAACTTGTCTTTTTCTGATGCCGGAATGTTGAAACTGAAAGTCTTATTTAGGTCTGCTAGTGTTATGAGACTCATGTCTCAGTTATTTTTGTGTGTGTGAGATACATAGTGGGGTAGGGGAGGCAAAAGTCTTATTTATATCAGAACACTGGAAATCTCATTTATGTCTCAGTTATTTTTCTGTGTGTATGAGATGCACAGTGTGGATGGGAGAGGTTAAAGTATTTCCACAGAATTGATTTTACGAGTATTAAGCTATCAGCAGGCCAGTATGCACGAAACTCGAGCAGATTGTATAACTCTTAACGACCAAACTATGTTGTAAATACAGTGCGTATTAATACTGCTCTTGTATTTCAATTTACAGACTTGTTTTTGGTCTAGACCATCAGGGCAACAGGGAGACCATCAGGGCAATGTTCCAGAGAATGTTGGCCCTTCTTTGATGATATGACGCATTCGTTCCTCGAGTTCATAATCAGCTTGTGTGTTCCTCAACGTATACGGACAAAAATGAGTCCCACTTATTCACAACTTGAATCAAGCAATGCATTCGTTGAATAACGGGCCATTTCTGCATCCAAATAAGTTTAGATTCAAACGAGATGTATAACTCTAATAAAAACTACAATTTGTGAAATGTAACAAGAGAAAAATCATTTTTCTTCCAAATGAGTTTGGATTCGAACAAGATGTACAACTCGTTAAAGGACTTCATTTTATGATTTGCACCATGAAAAAATATTTCATCATCCAGATAAGATGAAATTTAATCAAGTTGCACAACTCGAGGAAAGAGTACACTTGCGATTGGTAACACGGAAAAAATAAATATCTGAAGGCGCTACGGGCGATATTCTGCCTTTCAAGGGGCAGCGGTCAAGCGAGAAGTTAAGTACGCTTGAATGGTGGCTATCCTGCTCAATTGTGTGGCCTGCACAGCCTGCTGTGTGGCCTGCACTGCCTGCTGTGTGTGTCCTGCACTGCCTGCTGTGTGTGGTCTGCACTGCCTGCTGTGTATGGCCTGCACTGCCTGCTGTGTGTGGTCTGCACTGCCTGCTGTGTGTGGCCTGCACTGCCTGCTGTGTGGTCTGCACTGCCTGCTGTGTGTGGCCTGCACTGCCTGCTGTGTGTGTGGCCTGCACTGCCTGCTGTGTGTGGCCTGCACTGCCTGCTGTGTGTGGCCTGCACTGCCTGCTGTGTGTGGCCTGCACTGCCTGCTGTGTGTGGCCTGCACTGCCTGCTGTGTGTGGCCTGCACTGCCTGCTGTGTGTGGCCTGCACTGCCTGCTGTGTGTGGCCTGCACTGCCTGCTGTGTGTGGCCTGCACTGCCTGCTGTGTGTGGCCTGCACTGCCTGCTGTGTGTGGCCTGCACTGCCTGCTGTGTATGGCCTGCACTGCCTGCTGTGTGTGGCCTGCACTGCCTGCTGTGTGGCCTGCACTGCCTGCTGTGTGTGGCCTGCTCTGCCTGCTGTGTGTCGCCTGCACAGCCTGCTGCGTCAGCAGTTACGCACCTCTTGCTGCATGTATATCAACAGTTACGCACCTCTTACTGCGAGTATATCAGCAGTTACGCACCTCTTGCTGCGAGTATATCAGCACTTACGCACCTCTTGCTGCGAGTATATCAGCAGTTACGCACCTCTTGCTGCGAGTATATCAGCAGTTACGCACCTCTTGCTGCATGTATATCAGCAGTTACGCACTTCTTGCTGCATGTATATCAGCAGTTACGCACCTCTTGCTGCATGTATATCAACAGTTACGCACCTCTTACTGCGAGTATATCAGCAGTTACGCACCTCTTGCTGCGAGTATATCAGCAGTTACGCACCTCTTGCTGCGAGTATATCAGCAGTTACGCACCTCTTGCTGCGAGTATATCAGCAGTTACGCACCTCTTGCTGCGTGTATATCAGCAGTTACGCACCTCTTCGTTGAAGGAATGTGTCACCTTCTGAGGTGGCGATCGTAAGCCGTCTTCCGTGTCCACCTTCTTGGGGCAACCGCCGGGGGAGGGGAAAGTTTGAGGGGATGTGTGGGCCAAGGAAAAGTGTTTGAAGAGGAAAAGACGAAATTCGAATACATTGGAAAATGTGGTTGAGGTAGAGAGTTTGGGAATGTCAATATAGGAAACGTGGTTGATGGCGGAGAAAGTAGTTGAAATTTTGAAAAATGTAGAAAAGAACGTGATGGTTGGGAGAGTAGATATAGCCAGAATATTAGGATAGGAAATGATGATTAAAAAATATAGTCGTTTATTGCAAAATAGGTAATGATGAAGGGCAGAAAAGTTCAAATGGTAGTGAATAGAAGAAAGAGTGGATAAGATGTTAACAATAAAACTTGTAGGTAGTGAAAAAACGTAATTCACAAAATAAAGAGTAAATATAATGTTTAAGAGTAAGGCAAAGAAGTGTTTCACAGAATGTAATGATTACATACTCACATAGAGCAATTGAAGGGGAAAAAGAATAAGATCGTAAATATGTCACGAGAAGAAACGAAATCAGAGAGAATAGTAGGAAAAAGATGAAGCGCAGGCGTTCAGCGACGAGTGAGGTTCACAAGGAGGGAGTAAAACAGCATTAGTTTTGTTTTCAACGCACGCCTCATACCTGAACACTTAGGCCGCACGCCCACTGATGCGATTCGATGCGATGCGATTCCCCTCAATCGGCAATGAGTTAGGTAACACAATGCTATTCCTACGGTGCTACAAATGAACCGAGCGATTCGCAAGGCGTCGCACCAATCGCATCGCATCAGTGGGCGGGCTGCACTAGTGGCAATCACAAGCAGAGCAGCGAGGGTCTCATAAGTCTCGATTATAGGCCATTGAATAAAGTTATTAACCTCAAAATCCTTTTTTGGATCAAATAAATGAATTTGGAGTGCCTTTCTTTGGTTTTAACAGTCATTATATCTCCTTAATAGCATTTTATTCTAAAAGTTTGCTCTGTTTTTGACAAAAGTAATTTTGAAATGTCTTTTTATATTGTATTTACGCACGATGAAATTTATTGATTTCTTATCATAGTACAAATTGACCATTTATTATTTTCTGAAATCGTATTTTAGCAGTACGTTAAAAGACGATGAATTTATAAAAGTCAAATTATATGGCACTACACACTCATGCGGAAATTGTACCAGTCAGTTTTGAATGATGTCAATATCTTGTAGGTAGACTAATTTCAACAGGGCAAAGCATGACCATTTTGGCATCGTTCATAACGTAATGAAAGAATAAAAAAGTTTCATCAATGTTAATAAACCGAGTACTATACTGTAGAGGCCCTCACTCCATTTGAAAACACATTTAGAAAACAACAATCCATTACATGCTAAGCAAAATCAAAGCACAAAACACATTACACAGCTGAAGTAACCCATGCTTTGTATAAAATTTGTAAGACGAAAGTGTAGAATATTCAATAATGCATGAATGGTAAAAAATTCTGGCATAACACATTGAAGCACCCTTAGCAAAAAATAATTAAAACATCAACGGCATTCAAAATTAGGACATGAAGTAACGGTATATCTGAGGCCTAAAATAATAAAGCATTCATTACATAAATGTCCGTGATGAAGTTAGAAAATTATTACGAGATCAAATTATAAAGCATTCAACACAGAAAATGATCAAACACCCAAGGCATAAAACTATCAAACAATTGAAATGCAAAATTATCAAAATATCGAAGGCACAAAATTATCAAACATTCAATCCAGTACATAAAATGATAAAAAACTAAGACACTACACTACCAAGCATTCTATTATAGACAAAACATTATCAAGCATCCAACCCAAGACATGATATTATCAAGCATCCATCCATGATATTATCAGGCATCCAATCCAAGACATATTTACCAAGCCTCCAGTCCAAGACATAAAATGATTAAGCATCCAATCCAAGATATAAAATTATAAAACATTCCAGACAAGAATTAGTAGAACATCCACAACACAAAACTGTGAGTACGTCGAGTCTCGAACCAAACACTGCTTAGGTGCGTGTGGTGCACCGTGACCCGTCGCTTGAGCGATCGGGGGTGAAAAAAGTTTCAAATCTTTTCTCATTTAAAAATATAAAGTGTACTTCAAATTTGTTCTCACTTGAAATTATAAAGAGTATTTTAAATCTGTTCTTACTTGAAAACATTAAGTATATTTCAAATCTGTCTTCACTTGAAATTATAAAGTGTATTTCAAATTTGTTCTCACTTGAAAATATTAAGTATATTTCAAATCTGTTTTCACTTGAAATTATAAAGTGTATTTCAAATTTGTTCTCACTTGAAAATATTAAGTATATTTCAAATCTGTCTTCACTTGAAATTATAAAGTGTATTTCAAATTTGTTCTCACTTGAAAATATTAAGTATATTTCAAATCTGTTTTCACTTGAAATTATAAAGAGTATTTCAAATCTGTTCTTACTTGAAAATTTAGTGTAAACAAGGCACTCTGTTGTGCTTCGTGCGATATGCTATCACACATATTTTGCTACACCGATGTTTGTAGCTGCATATAATCTGATAAGAGTAATTTGGAAGAACGCGACAATTTAGAATATTTAAAAATGATACTTCTGTTGGTTTTCCACGAGATGATATTTGCAAGCATGTTGACATGAGCATCTGGTACTTGGTGGGGGCCGAACATATAAAAAAAAATTGTTTTACGAGCATACTTTTTTGACACACACACTTCTCTTCCGTAGCAACAACCATCCCTTTCAACCTAGAATTTACTCAAAATTACGTATAATTATTTTTATGAATGGCATTGTATGATTCATTTTCTCTACTATGCGTACATATTAATTTATTTTGTCATTCAGTCTATGCTACTTAGTTATGTTTGATCATACCTATTCATATCTACATGGTTAAAGATGATAGTCTTCAGTTGGTAAATATTTATCTAGCTTCGTGTCAATACTTTCGCCTGCATTGAATATCCGTATGAATTAAAAAAAGTAATTTTGTTAGTATATGACAATAGATTATAGTTCTGTGATTGATTGTATGACTTATCTTTTTGGTGCCACAGTTAATTATGACTTTAAGTTAAAACCAAACACTGCATTGGTGTTGGTGGCAGTCGTGTCCGCTTTGCAGTGAAAAACAAGTCATAGACTGGGCAGAGGGAACTTATCTGACTGCTAAGAATTAATGTCGGTAAATTGAGCTGCCACTAAAAAATACTGGCACCGCGTTTGTAGGTTATGTGGAAGCCGCAGTTTCGTAATCCGATTGAAACATTTAAAACTTCCGAGCACTCACTTTCACAGCACTACTATCGGGTCACTTGAGTAATGTGAGCTTGTTTCATCAATCTTATTTGATTGTAACAGAATGCAGTAGTGTTGTGTGCAGTCATTGGGAAAAAATACCTAATATGTCACGAGAAGAAACGAAGAAGAAACGTCTTATTGTATTTCAGGTTATTCAGATTTTGTGGGATTGCCGGAGTTTACGAGCAGAAGTAAAATGAAAATGTAGTATTTCTATGTTGCGCTCGGTAACTCAACGCTCTTTAAAGCATTTTTAGGCAACCAAGAATAACTTGTTGAGTTACGTTTAATACCACGATTAAAAATGCAGTATTTTTGTGGCACAAAATAATGTTTGCTAGTGGTATAACATAATTTTCACACCCTGGTTCATCGTTACCACTCTCAGCGAGAACGGATCGGCGTAAGGTGAAAGAGGTTCAGGAGCCGAATATTCGAGCAATCTATGCCTTCGTAGCCCTGTAGGTGGTAGCGTAAGTGCTTTTAAATCCACTTGTCAACGCTGCGTGCTATATCAACTTATAGGCTTTTTAAATAAAGTTTGAGTATAAATGGCACTTATCATCCCATAACCTATAGCAAGGCTGCCTGCTCTTTATGCTCAACATGATACCTCATAACGTTGCAGAGTTGACTTGAAACTAACTTGCAAGTAGCGTAAACAAGTCTACTTACATAAAACTTTTCTACCAACTACACCGCGCCACGACGCAAATTGATTGAAACTCCGGGTTCTAGGCACGGTAGGTGAGCAATGCGACTCACCTCTTTAGTAGCGACCCTAGGTAGCACTGAGGTGGTCGTGGTTCTGGTGGTGCGCACCTGCAACAACACCAGCCAGGGTATAGGATATTTTTTATTCCAGTCAATTTTGATACATACTTTATCATTTTCTACAATCGTGCTGCAAACGCTAACGTGTAGTAACGGTGACCCATAGCCATGGTACATACTCATTTCAGTCACCTGATTGGTTGGAAATTGGGGCTTGATTCTCTTTTTCAACCGGGAGACATGCTGGGAATTTCTCCCTTTTCCCAACTGGGAGGAACACCGGGATGAGACTGCTGAGAATAGAATCGATGACACTTCACGTGAAAGACGAGCGCTTTGGGAGGGAGGGGGTATATCGAGGGCATGTCAACTAAGGATTTTTATGTTAAGGCATTTTAAAAACCAATGACGTATTTTGTATCATCTTTATTGGAAATAACGTTTTTTTTTGAACATCGACGTCCGAGATTAATTTTAAAACTGACTGCACTGCACACCTTCCAACAGAATTGCCTGCTTTAAGATCCTGCGTTAATTTTTCCACTTCCAAATACTCAATTTTTATACTGATTTTTTAATATAAATTTGCTATTTATCATGTGCGTAATGTTCGTTACAAATTCTAAAATGAAAATTTAAGAAATAAGAGAAAAATTGTAAAATGAGAATTTAAGAAATGAAACAAAATTCTGAAATGAGAATTTAAGAATTCAAGCACATAAAATGTGTTAAGCAAACGTTGAATAATGTCTGAAAACTATTGTTTCAAGTGGTTCTCTCAATAGGTTACGCTCACCGTGACACGGAAACGACAAGAATTCGCACAATATTGACATGAATTGTTGAAATGAAATACGGTATATGATAAAGAATGATCACTATTTGTATTGTCAATATTATAATTCTCGTGCAATTTCGCTATGTTTGAATCGAATTATAAAAAATCTAAATGTAGAAAACATTATCCGTCATGTAAGTAGAATTTAAATGGAGCTTAATTGTACACTTTTTAAATCTATCTAAAGTTACCATTGCAGTGAATATCTAGTTTAAAGCCTTAATTGGTGAAATTTAATTCGGTATTCACTCGCTGCATGCATCGAAAGAGGAAAGTTTTCCACTGCGCACTACGAAATATAGACTTTCATGGCATGAAACTGAATATATAACTGTTACTGGGACTGAGGGTATCTAGAGGACTTGTGGACTGAGGGTATCTGGAGGACTTTTTACTGGGACTGAGGGTGTCTGGAGGACTTGTGGACTGAGGGTATCTGGAGGACTTTTTACTGGGACTGAGGGTATCTGGAGGACTTGTGGACTGAGGGTATCTGGAGGACTTTTTACTGGGACTGAGGGTATCTAGAGGACTTGTGGACTGAGGGTACCTGGAGGACTTTTTACTGGGACTGAGGGTATCTAGAGGACTTGTGGACTGAGGGTATCTGGGGGACTTTTTACTGGGACTGAGGGTATCTAGAGGACTTGTGGACTGAGGGTATCTGGAGGACTTTTTACTGGGACTGAGGGTATCTGGAGGACTTGTGGACTGAGGGTATCTGGAGAACTTTTTACTGGGACTGAGGATATCTAGAGGACTTGTGGACTGAGGGTATCTGGAGGACTTTTTACTGGGACTGAGGGTATCTAGAGGACTTGTGGACTGAGGGTATCTGGAAGACTTTTTACTGGGACTGAGGGTATCTGGAGAACTTGTGGACTGAGGGTATCTGGAGGACTTTTTACTGGGACTGAGGGTATCTAGAGGACTTGTGGACTGAGGGTATCTGGAGGACTTGTGGACTGAGGGTATCTGGAGAACTTTTTACTGGGACTGAGGATATCTAGAGGACTTGTGGACTGAGGGTATCTGGAGGACTTTTTACTGGGACTGAGGGTATCTAGAGGACTTGTGGACTGAGGGTATCTGGAAGACTTTTTACTGGGACTGAGGGTATCTGGAGAACTTGTGGACTGAGGGTATCTGGAGGACTTTTTACTGGGACTGAGGGTATCTAGAGGACTTGTGGACTGAGGGTATCTGGAGGACTTTTTACTGGGACTGAGGGTATCTAGAGGACTTGTGGACTGAGGGTATCTGGAGGACTTTTTACTGGGACTGAGGGTATCTAGAAGACTTGTGGACTGAGGGTATCTGGAGGATTTTTTACTGGGACTGAGGGTATCTGGAGGACTTGTGGACTGAGGGTATCTGGAGGATTTTTTACTGGGACTGAGGGTATCTAGAGGACTTGTGGACTGAGGGTATCTGGAGGACTTTTTACTGGGACTGAGGGTATCTAGAGGACTTGTGGACTGAGGGTATCTGGAGGACTTTTTACTGGGACTGAGGGTATCTGGAGGACTTGTGGACTGAGGGTATCTGGAGGACTTTTTACTGGGACTGAGGGTATTCGGAGGACTTGTGGACTGAGGGTATCTGGAGGACTTTTTACTGGGACTGAGGGTATCTAGAGGACTCGTGGACTGGGGGTATCTGGAGGACTTTTTACTGGGACTGAGGGTATCTAGAAGACTTGTGGACTTAGGGTATTTGGAGGACTTTTTACTGGGACTGAGGGTGTCTAGAGGACTTGTGGACTGAGGGTATCTGGAGGACTTTTTACTGTGACTGAGGTATCTAGAGGACTTGTGGACTGAGGGTATCTGGAGGACTTTTGTTGGGAAAGATTTAATTTTGGAAATTTAACTAATATTGTGCTAACTGATCCCAAGATTTAATTTTGGAAATTTAACTAATATTGTGCTAACTGATTGGTGCTCTTGTGTTTTGGGGTCATGTCGAGAATAATCAATTTAGCGAATGATTTAACGAATTAAAACATGAGAATTTAGGAAAATGGTAATTATGATTTCATTCTGCGTTTTTTTAGAATTTAGGGAAATTATAATTATGTGTTATAAAATTTTATTTTTGTTGATTAAAATTCCAGCGGTGCGGAGGTGTAGTCTCTTCAACATTTGTGTGTGTTACAAGCCAGAATGTCTGGACGGGTGTGTGTGGTGAGCCCATAAAGGATGTGTTGTTTCAGAAAGGGTGTGTTGTTTCAGGCAGGGAGTGTGTAACTCTATCGAGAGGGGAGAAATAACAATCTCAACGGTTGAGCACTAAGACGTTCGAAAGTGCTGACGCCTTGGTCCAGGCGATAGCTGTGTATATTATGTTCTCAAGATTTTTGGCTATACAAACAGTCTGCTGGCCCTCGGCGGGTACCGCATGCTGTGTGGGTTAATGGCACAATCTCAAACTCCATACACAGTGCTCGACAGATTTATGGCAAGCACTTGAGCGTGAAAAGGAAACTCTCAGAAATAGTCGGAGGGCTAACGTTGAGATCGGCGGTCCTGCAAACCCTCGAGAGGGAGGAGGCTGCTAAGTTACGTCAGAAGGCTCTAGGCCAATACCACGACATCAATATGGTGGGAAAGTAGTTGAAGCTAAGGAACACGAATGAGGCTTTAGCTGCGAAACAAGAAGGGCATTCGAACATGACGTAGAAGCTTCTAAGTGTGTGATTGGCCATGCGTGAACTAGAACACCGCTTTCTCGCGAACAAGTGGGTAGAGCTGATGAGAAAAATTTAGTCTTGCGTCGGCGATCGTCGGATATAGTACGTGTTAAAAATAGGAGGTGTTGAAAATTACCCTGAAAATATGTGACATAGATTTCAACACAGGGAGTTAAACTTATCAAAAAATTTCGCTTAATAAAATAGTCTCCGTTTTTCCACAGAGGGTAAATTGCAGACCTGGCTAAAGCGGGGAAATCATTCTGAAAATGCCACATTAAGTGGGGAGGGTAAGAGTGATGTAATTACCTCTGGAGAAAATATTTTGAAATAGATATGATAAAAGTGTGTGGCCTTTTGTTGAAGTGAAGATTGGAATATTTAAGGGAACTTCATTAGCACGACTAGAAGTAATGAGTATTTAATTTTCATCGTGCAGGCGGGGAGGTTTTTGTCATCGGCTTGGAAGAAAGGGAGATCATGGGTCAAGATAACGAAGCGGGACGAGCAGTGTGATATCAGCAATAGACATTTTGAGCTGTGCATAAGGCAAAAGTTGGAACTGAAGCTGTGTTGTTTAATGAATGTATGTTTGAAGTGACACCACCTCCAGCACTGTTAGAATATGAACATGTTGTAGGGCTCATGTATCAGGACCTGTGTGATTAACGTACGGGGATATGCTGGCCAGCGGTAGCATTTATTGTCATTCTGTTATGTAAGCTGTTTAACACATGAAATCTCCAGAATACCATTACTCAATTTACACCAGTTCTAATGCCATACATTGCGTGCGTTTATCGATGTTCTGTATGATGTATTGCCGTAAATTATAAATTAAGTGAATTTTCACGTGTATAAAGTCCCCCCCCCCCAAATTTAGTAGCAAGCAGCCCCTCATCATAACTGATGCGCTCTGAAAAACGCGCATTGAGTAAGTCGAGTTCAACGTATATCGGTGAGTACTGCCCAATTTTAGTATACACATTTTGTAGTAGTGTTGATTTGTTTTGGGCTTGCCCATAAATTTTCCTTGTGTTTCCTGTGCATTTTATTGAGGTATGCCAACCCCTCAAGCGAGCATTCGGTCTTCTCATTAGTGTAAATTAATGAGAGACGAGGCAGACAGCCTTCTCGTGACAACCCAATTTGGCAAAGATCAACGCGATCGCTTTGTAATATTTTGTGAGTGTAGTATGACAGTTGCATTGTATTTTTTTTTTGTGCGTAGTTATTTCATGTGCAAAACGTACAGAAATTCAGTAGAGGTACATGTCTCGTAGTGATGATTTTCTGTGTTCCGGTGTGAGAAGCCAGCAAGCACACGGCCATATAGATCAAGAAAGTGAAAGTGGTTATAAAAGTGATAAGTTTGAGTGAGAAAATTCTAGTGTGTTCACTCGATTAATTTCAAAGTTTCAGTAAAGGTTTTACAGTGAGTAGGTTTGAAAAATATTTGAGTGATCGCAAAATTTTGAGTTTTGGAAAAGGTGAATTGGAGAAAATCGCCACCATGCCTGCACGGGGGAGAAGGAACAACGCAAGGGGGAACGGAAGAGTGGCGCCACCACAACCTGAAGAGGAAGAAGTAGTTAACATGCCTGTGGTAACAAGTTGCGTGGGGGCCATTGGTACTAAATTCAGGAGGGGCGACGATGTAGGGGAACATATGGCAAGGTTGAAGTTTTTGACGGGTAATCTGAATAACAGTGAGCAGGTGAAAGCCTTCTTCCTATGCCTAGGTCAACAAGAGGCAAAGGAGTGCAATCTAATAATTGATACACTAACGAACCTACGAGATGCAGAAAACTGGTTGCGCTCTTACGACGACCAGGTCGAACATCCAACTCAAGCGCTGTTTGAAATAGTGACCAAGAAGCAAACAAGCCGGGAAGGAGTGTCAGAGTACCTGACGCGCCTGGAAAGGCTGTACAACGAGAATTATCTGGAACATCCGGAACGAATCCTTGTAGATTTGATGTGGCTCGGATTAAGGGAGAACATCACAAGACCATTTCGAAGTGATGCGCGACCTACGACAGTACAAGAACTGAGAGACATGGCAATCGAGGTGGAAAATCGACGGATAGTACCAGTGCCAAGGGAAACGACAGAGAAGAGGGAACCGGAGAGAGAAAGAGCGCAGCGAAGCGAGAGGAGGCCACAGCATGAGACTGCACGTGTTGGCCACACGATGCGGCATTCACCACAACGGCCTAGAGGGTACCGCCAGGAAGTGCCACCCTGGAGAGAAAGGAACAGACAGACACGCCACTCTCCTTATCATCGAAGAGGAAATTATGAAGCACCCCACTGGAGCGAAAAGGGCAGACTTAGGAGTCAGCAGCACCAAATATACTACGCAAGAAAGCCACAGCCGCATCCGGAAGCACCACCTGCACCTGCAGTGGATTTAGCACAGTATAGAGCAGTGCCACCGCCGTGCGTCAACTGTGGTAAATTTGGGCACCTAAGAGCTGATTGCAGAGTGCAACATTTTGCAGGACAGCCAAAAAACGGGATAGGAGACCGTTAGCTCCGATAATAAATCCCAGCGTTATACTCCAAGTGAATGGTGCACCTGTTACCGCACTTCTTGACACCGGAGCAAATATATGCTTGGTAAAAGAGCGTGTGGTTGCGGGGATTAAAAATGCTAGTGTAAAAGGAACATCCACTGCATTAAAGACAATTGGAGAGGAACCCGTACCAGTGCTGGGAAAGATTAATGTGCCAATCAAAGTTAACGGTCAGAAAATTGTACAGAGATGCTTTGTTGTGCGGGAAAATGCATTCCCAGGAGACCTGCTAATAGGAGTGGAAGTAATGAACAAAGTCAACGCAAAGCTAGACTTCGGAAAATGTAGGGCATCATTCTTTGGCACTTACGTGAACATGTTTTCAGCATCAGGACACGCTTCTCCGAAAATTCTGTGTGTGACGAGGGAAGAAACATCTGTAACCCTCGCTGAGGACATTACAGTGAAGCCTCGCGCACAAACCATGGTAAAGTGTCGAGCAGATGGCAAGTTTGATGGAAATGAAGTAATTTTAGAGCCTAGAATTAAGTGGGCGCCGTACGTCGGAGCCACCGCTGCGAGGGTACAAAATGGGTATGTTTTGATGCCTGTGCTTAACCCTTTTGCCGAGGAAATTGCTCTAACTGAAGGAGCAATAGTTGCAACATGCCACGAAATCTCGAATGAAAGTGCGACTACAGAAGAGAATAAAGATGAAACCAGTGAAGCAGAAAATCTCCGCAGAGAGAAGCGCTTTCAGCAAATTAATGAGCTTGACCTCAGTCACTTGGATGCTGAAAAACAAGAACAAGTTAGGAACCTGCTGAAGGAATATCACAAGACAATTAGTGCAGACGAGATGGATATTGGCCACGTCAAGGGAGTGAAATACAAAATTTTGCTGAGTGATTACAGGCCAATTCAAACGAAAGGATGGCGTATTCCATACACCAGCCAAGAAATTATTGATAAGAAGGTCTCGGAGATGATTGAAAGTGGAGTTGTGCAAGAGAGCACAAGTGCTTGGAAAAATCCGCTCGTACTCGTAAGGAAACCTGGAGGAGGCCACAGAATTTGCCTTGATCTGCGAGCTGTGAACATGCGAGTGGTGAACGAACATTACCCGATTCCCAACATCATAGGAACCCTGGAAGAAGTTGCTGGGAAAGAGTACTATTCCATTGTCGATGCAAAATCAGCCTTCCATCAAATTGAGCTAGATGAAGAAAGTAAGCAGTACACGGCATTTCAGACTCGACAAGGCAACTTCGAGTACGCTCGGCTGCCTATGGGACTCAAGTGCTCAACATCAGTGTACCAGAGAGTAATTTGTCATGTTCTGAAAAGGCAGCTTGGAAAATTCGCCGCTATTTACTTGGACGATGTGTGCGTTAGCTCTATGACTTTTGAGAAGCACCTAGAAAATTTGAGGGAAGTGTTGCACGAATTTCAATGTGCCGGAGTCAAAATAGGCTTGGACAAGTGCAAGTTTGCGCAAAAACAAGTGAAGTACCTAGGATGTTACATCAGTCGTGAGGGACTCATTCCGGACCCCAAAAATGTTGAGGCCATGCAAAATTACCCTAGGCCGACGACCGCACGCAAAGTCCGCTCGTTTGTAGCAGCGCTCAACTTCTACCGGCGATTCATTCCGCATTTCGCTACAACAGCTGCACCTCTTAATGCGCTGACTAAAAAGGGGGCAAGATTCAAGTGGGAGGAAGTACACGAGCAAGCCTTCTGTAAACTTAAGCAGCTCATGATAGAAGCTCCAGTTCTGAAGAAACCTTCTCTAAATGAGACGTATGACTTGAGCTGTGATGCCTCAAATGAGGGCTCGGGCGCAGTGCTTGCTCAGAAATGTGAGGGTAAGGAACAACCGATTGGATACTTCAGCAAAAGATTCAATGATGCTGAAAAACGTTATTCAATTACGGAGCGTGAAGGGTTGGCAGTGGTTGCCGCTGTAAATCACTTCTCACCTTATCTGTACGGCAATAAATTTGTTGTGATCACAGATCACACTGCCCTCAAATATTTGTTCAAAGGTAAGAACACCAAGAACAATAGAATTATGAGGTGGGCACTAACTCTCTCTCAGTATGATTTTGAGGTAATTTATCGGCCTGGAGCTCAGAACGTTGTACCCGACGCCTTGTCGAGAAATATTGCGAACGACAACGGAGAAGAGAATCCAGATGACGAAGCACCTAATACAGTGTTCGTCACGACGATGATAAATGAAGCGCCCAATGTACAAGAGGCGGAAAGTAGTTTGCAGAAAGAAAATGTGAGAGCAGAGCAATTGAAGGATCCTGTTTGGGGACCTGTACTGAGATATCTTGAAGGTGACAAATTAGGGGACGCTCCAAGTCTCGCTCTAAAACCCGAAATCTTCACCGACGGAGGCATATTGTATTTCAGAAAGACACAACGAAAGCCTAATAGAACAAGGCACTTAATCGTTGTGCCAGACGCTCTGAGAGAAGCAGCAATAACGTTAGCGCATGATAGTACCATCGGTGCTCATCAAGGTCGTGCTAAAACGTGGAAAAAGCTCATGGAATTTGGGTACTGGATTAACATGTCGCGCGACGTTAACAAATACATCGATTCGTGCATGCAGTGCCAGAAACGTAAGATCAACAATCGCATTTGTGTTAGCATGGGTTCATTCCCTGAAATTGACAAGCCTCTGGACAGAATAGGTGTTGATTTGATTGAAATGCCAGTCTCGAATGAGGGCCACAAATACATCTTAACCGTGGTTGATCACTTCAGTAGATATGTCGCTGCTTTCCCACTCAGAAGCAAGACAACTGAGGAAGTGACTCGAGCGTTAACTAAATTCGTAACCACGTATGGCCCTGCGAAAACGCTCGTCTCAGACAGAGGTACAGAGTTCACATCAACATTGTTCCGTAACGTGTGCGAAAGATTAAAAATGAAATACTACAACACATCAGCATATCATCCCCAATCAAACGGAATGACGGAACGTCAGAACAAGAACATCAAAACGGTTCTGTCTCACCTCGCAGCCAGCGATCAACCATCGTGGCATGATGCTTTGCCGTGGACTTGCTTGGCACTGAACACAAGTTTTCAGAGTGTTATTGAAGAAATACCGTATTATTTATTTTTTGGTAGGGACGCTGAAATTCCTGTTGTTGACTGGCTGAAAACACCTCGCATGGATTATTCTCTTGGGGACAATTACAGTGCCGAGGTGAGCGCCCGACTTCACAATGCGTTCAAAGTAGTGAAGGCCAAGTCCAAGGCTTCACACGACAAGTCGGTGCAAATGAAGGAAAGAGGTGTGAAAAACAACCAGGTGGAGAGCGGAGACATTGTTTTGTTACACAATCCGACAGGAAAGGCCGAAGTTGCAAACGCGTGGCCTACCGACTGGTTAGGCCCCTATCGTGCCCTTGAAAGGAATGCCACAAATGCGACCATTAAAGCACTATATAGTAACCGACAAGAAAGGGTTCATTTGGATAGATTGAAAGTTGCTTTCCTACGGGGCGAGGCTTTTCCCGGCACGTCGGACGTCGCAGCTGAACCAGGGAATGGAAACGGATATGAAACTATGGAGAGAGAAGATGAAGACCTGAGGACAGAGAACCACGTAAGCGCGAGAGCTGCGTTCAAGGAGCGGCGAAGCTACAATTTGCGTTCAAGGTGTAGGTGAATTGCCACTTGGAAGCGAGCTGCAGTGGACTGAGATCATGCGTCACCTTAACTTTGTGAAATGTGTTCTTGTGCGTTCAATTTTAGCAGAGCTCTTACGTGGGAGTGAGTTTTTTCGCTGTATGCTTTAATCTAAATGTGTTCTTTAGTAGAATTGTACTATTCTAGTTGTGAATTAAAATTAGTCGCACTCACTAGAGTGAAATGCTTCGTTCAGTAAGAATGTGTTCCAGGTTATATCACTCCAACTTTCTGTGCTCACAAGAAATCTCGTGCATAACAAGACTCTTGTTCGAGTGATCTAGTTTGCACTATGCTTAATTCTCATGTTCTTTCTTGCTAAGTGAAGGGAAATTGAGAGTCATTAGGTTAACTTCGTGTGTTTCTCAAGAGGAGTACTTTGTTTCATTTGTAGGATGCTTATATTTTTCGCCAGCTTCTCGTGAAGCGCACGTAGCTCTAGCGAATGAATTAAGTTTAATCTGAAGTTCTTAGGCTGAGGCTATCTCAGGCTTGCTAATTTTATCAATACCGTTAGACCGTTCATTTCATAACGGGGAAAATATGTTTAGTGTCGGATTAAAATTTGCGAATTCTTGCGTGCTGTAGTGTTGAATTTTCTGACTTTGTGTCTTTCTCTTGCCCTGAAAGAATATCGTAAACACGGTATTCCGGAAGGAATTATTCTGATCTTACTCTGTAGAGTGTAGTACATTTCTTTTCAGACTTAAGGCATTAATTTCTTGGTAGATTAGCGTAGTATGTACTTCAGCCCAAAACAGGTCAGAACAATTACATAACACGAATGCGTCTCGTGTAAGCAGCAATTAAGGAAGAATCACGTGGAATACAAGTAATTATTTACAAGACCAACGAACAGATAGGAACTGTACAAAATAGGGGATAAAGCGCACTTATATTGAAGTATTTAAAAGAATTGCACCAATTCAAGCGCTGCAGTGAGAGGCAACAAAGACGAATGTATAGGCGGAAATTTGCAGGATGCTCAGAAGAATGTGGAAGGCACAAGTAATTGCCTCAGAGCCACGCGTGGTCGCGCTGTGGCTGTGGACATTGGTCACTAACAAGCTGAACCAGGAAAGGGCATCTCAAGTAATTGGTGCCCAGACTTCGAAGTGTGTAGCACCACAGAGCGACAAAATCAGCACCAGGAAGAAAGGAAGAGAATACGAAAATAAAGCAGAGGATGTTCTAGGGCGCCGTTATGTAATAGTGTTCAACAAATGCTTTTGTATAATGGGTACCGAAATGAAGCAATAACAAGGCTTTTATATTATTTAGTGTTGAGACGAACTTAAGTTATTTGGAACTTGCATTGTGACATGAACGCTTAGAAAGGCATTCCTGAAACTCGCATGCAAGTGTCCTGTGAAATTTTAACTAGGCAAATAATCACTTGGAATATTGAAGCCGCATTGAGGCATCTCTATTTATACGTGAAATGAAAATGTAAAAGAGATTTCGGCGGATAGGCTTTGAATGAAGCGGACGGTCTTCAGAGAATATTAACCCACGGAATTCTCGCATAAATAAGAGTGTTCACTCGAATAAAATAAAACATCATCTAGTGTCTACCAGATTCCACGTGACGTCAAGGGATACTGAGGGGGATTCCACAGGATACCAGTGTGCACTACGCAGGATTATGCCTCGGAATACTTCAGCATTACTTCGTGGGATTGGAACCCCATCGCGAGGGGAGACTTAATCGAATAAAAAAAAAAAAAAAAAAAAAAAAAGTTATCGACGCTTCAACTCGTATTCTTCGACAGACCAACATAAGTTCCTGATTCGCCAATTCGTCTGATCAACGAAGCGGCATTCACGAGTAGTCTGACGATTAAAATTTGAGTTCGAATATACGTCCTAAAATGTATGTGAAAGATTGTACTTAACATGATTTAGTGGTAACTTGAATCGTGATTATGATCCGTGTTACCGAATGAAATCGTGCAAGTAATGTGGTGTATAGAAATTTTATATGAGGCTGGATATTGGGATCATAATCCTTCCTTCTGAAAATGAGTACCTATCTTCAACGCGTGTGTGATGGCATTGGAATGCCAGAAGAGAAAATGGAAGGACAGCAAACTCCGGCAACGATACCCAAGGAGTGAACAGCGAATCGTCAAAAGCAGCGTCAAGGAATGATAGAACAAAAGATGCAAACGGCTAGAGAGATCTGGAAGACAAAAACATCGACATTTGAGGATATTTGAGAATGTAGGAAATGTGTACACTCAATTTTGTGAATGTTATTAGGATTTAGTACTCAAGTATTTAGTACGCACTTCAGTTCGGCGGGAAAACCAGACGCATCGGTTAGATGAAAATGACACAATATATTACGCTGTGGCTGATTGTATTGTAATAAATAAGATTGTTAAATGTAATGTACCATGTTTCTGCGGAATTAATTTAGAACATAATTGGCTTAAGTAGATGTGTACCATTTGTGTCTTAAATTGGCTAATAACTCAGTTCAAATTGTTCAAATGAATAACATAACGCTAATACAAAAAAAAAAAAAAAATTGTCGAGTCAATTTTTTTTATGTAAAGGAGCGGGGATGTTGGGAAAGATTTAATTTTGGAAATTTAACTAATATTGTGCTAACTGATCCCAAGATTTAATTTTGGAAATTTAACTAATATTGTGCTAACTGATTGGTGCTCTTGTGTTTTGGGGTCATGTCGAGAATAATCAATTTAGCGAATGATTTAACGAATTAAAACATGAGAATTTAGGAAAATGGTAATTATGATTTCATTCTGCGTTTTTTTAGAATTTAGGGAAATTATAATTATGTGTTATAAAATTTTATTTTTGTTGATTAAAATTCCAGCGGTGCGGAGGTGTAGTCTCTTCAACATTTGTGTGTGTTACAAGCCAGAATGTCTGGACGGGTGTGTGTGGTGAGCCCATAAAGGATGTGTTGTTTCAGAAAGGGTGTGTTGTTTCAGGCAGGGAGTGTGTAACTCTATCGAGAGGGGAGAAATAACAATCTCAACGGTTGAGCACTAAGACGTTCGAAAGTGCTGACGCCTTGGTCCAGGCGATAGCTGTGTATATTATGTTCTCAAGATTTTTGGCTATACAAACAGTCTGCTGGCCCTCGGCGGGTACCGCATGCTGTGTGGGTTAATGGCACAATCTCAAACTCCATACACAGTGCTCGACAGATTTATGGCAAGCACTTGAGCGTGAAAAGGAAACTCTCAGAAATAGTCGGAGGGCTAACGTTGAGATCGGCGGTCCTGCAAACCCTCGAGAGGGAGGAGGCTGCTAAGTTACGTCAGAAGGCTCTAGGCCAATACCACGACATCAATATGGTGGGAAAGTAGTTGAAGCTAAGGAACACGAATGAGGCTTTAGCTGCGAAACAAGAAGGGCATTCGAACATGACGTAGAAGCTTCTAAGTGTGTGATTGGCCATGCGTGAACTAGAACACCGCTTTCTCGCGAACAAGTGGGTAGAGCTGATGAGAAAAATTTAGTCTTGCGTCGGCGATCGTCGGATATAGTACGTGTTAAAAATAGGAGGTGTTGAAAATTACCCTGAAAATATGTGACATAGATATCAACACAGGGAGTTAAACTTATCAAAAAATTTCGCTTAATAAAATAGTCTCCGTTTTTCCACAGAGGGTAAATTGCAGACCTGGCTAAAGCGGGGAAATCATTCTGAAAATGCCACATTAAGTGGGGAGGGTAAGAGTGATGTAATTACCTCTGGAGAAAATATTTTGAAATAGATATGATAAAAGTGTGTGGCCTTTTGTTGAAGTGAAGATTGGAATATTTAAGGGAACTTCATTAGCACGACTAGAAGTAATGAGTATTTAATTTTCATCGTGCAGGCGGGGAGGTTTTTGTCATCGGCTTGGAAGAAAGGGAGATCATGGGTCAAGATAACGAAGCGGGACGAGCAGTGTGATATCAGCAATAGACATTTTGAGCTGTGCATAAGGCAAAAGTTGGAACTGAAGCTGTGTTGTTTAATGAATGTATGTTTGAAGTGACACCACCTCCAGCACTGTTAGAATATGAACATGTTGTAGGGCTCATGTATCAGGACCTGTGTGATTAACGTACGGGGATATGCTGGCCAGCGGTAGCATTTATTGTCATTCTGTTATGTAAGCTGTTTAACACATGAAATCTCCAGAATACCATTACTCAATTTACACCAGTTCTAATGCCATACATTGCGTGCGTTTATCGATGTTCTGTATGATGTATTGCCGTAAATTATAAATTAAGTGAATTTTCACGTGTATAAAGTCCCCCCCCCAAATTTAGTAGCAAGCAGCCCCTCATCATAACTGATGCGCTCTGAAAAACGCGCATTGAGTAAGTCGAGTTCAACGTATATCGGTGAGTACTGCCCAATTTTAGTATACACATTTTGTAGTAGTGTTGATTTGTTTTGGGCTTGCCCATAAATTTTCCTTGTGTTTCCTGTGCATTTTATTGAGGTATGCCAACCCCTCAAGCGAGCATTCGGTCTTCTCATTAGTGTAAATTAATGAGAGACGAGGCAGACAGCCTTCTCGTGACACTTTTTACTGGGACTGAGGGTATCTAGAGGACTTGTGGACTGAGGGTATCTGGAGGACTTTTTACTGGGACTGAGGGTATCTAGAGGACTTGTGGACTGAGGGTATCTGGAGGACTTTTTACTGGGACTGAGGGTATCTAGAGGACTTGTGGACTCAGGGTATCTGGAGGACTTTTTACTGGGACTGAGGGTATCTGGAGGACTTGTGGACTGAGGGTATCTGGAGGACATTTTACTGGGACTGAGGGTATCTAGAGGACTTGTGGACAGAGGGTATCTGGAGGACTTTTTACTGGGACTGAGGGTATTTTGAGGACTTGTGGACTGAGGGTATCTGGAGGTCTTTTTACTGGGACTGAGGGTATCTAGAGGACTTGTGGACTGAGGGTATCTGGAGGACTTTTTACTGGGACTGAGGGTATCTAGAGGACTTGTGGACTGAGGGTATCTGGAGGACTTTTTACTGGGACTGAGGGTATCTAGAGGACTTGTGGACTGAGGGTATCTGGAGGACTTTTTACTGGGACTGAGGGTATCTGGAGGACTTGTGGACTGAGGGTATCTGGAGGACTTCTTACTGGGACTGAGGGTATCTAGAGGACTTGTGGACTGAGGGTATCTGGAGGACTTTTTACTGGGACTGAGGGTATCTAGAGGACTTGTGGACTGAGGGTATCTGGAGGACTTTTTACTGGGACTGAGGGTATCTAGAGGACTTGTGGACTCAGGGTATCTGGAGGACTTTTTACTGGGACTGAGGGTACCTGGAGGACTTGTTACTGTGATTCAGGGTACTAAGTGGACTTGATGCTGGGACAGACTGCTTCCCTTACAATCATGTTATTTGAAATACTTGTGAGTAGTGAGCACGTATCGTCGTAAGTTAAGATAATTAATCATTCAGGTTGGGTGATTTTGTTTTAGTCAGGGATGAGAAATGAATGAGTAGAACATTTCTTCGAAATGTACAATTTGAACTTTACTTCGACTCTTGACAACGCAATGTTCTTTCAATATTTTTTGTATCATACATGTTATGCTTAGGAGAATAAACAATTTGGTGCGAAGGACTTTACATTACTTAATGGGGCGCAGGGATCCAAGGACGGTATCCGAGTTACGAGTGAATGAGACAGTAGAGGCGGGGGCAAAGAGTCCCTAGGCAGTTAGAGGCACGGTAGAGGAAACAAGGTTGGTTCAAACCAGTCTTTTTTTCGTTGACGGTGTGGTTTTTCTAACGTCACGGCAACGAACCAATAGCAGCGCTCATATTGCATCTGGTAGCACTGATACCCCCAAATCTGGCTCCACTATTGGCCTAACGACAGGGTGTTTTGGAGACGTCATAAAGTTTGTTTGAAATAAAGCCTTTCTATTGGCTAGCCGAACAAGAGGAGGTGTGGTTTCTTTCTTAGTAATGACCCTACCGTGTTTCCTCTACCATGGTTAGAGGCGAAATCCAAGATATTAGTAAATAAGGCGCTGACGGGAGAGGGTGAGACTGTATCGAAGGTACTATTTATATGAGTAATTGAACTCTAAAACCAGAAGGAGAGACTGTATCCAAGTTGCTAGTTATACGAGTAATTGAACTCTAAAACCAGAAGGAGAGACTGTATCCAAGTTACTAGTTATACGAGTAATTAAGCACTAAAAGCAGATGGAGAGACTATCCAAGAGACTAGTAATTGAGCACTAAAAGCAATGAAAAAGACTATATCCAAGTTACTAGTTATTGAGCATTTAAAGTAGAAAAATTATATCTAAAATACCGGAAAATATCACTCAGAAGGTAGCAAAAAAGCCTGTAGACTGTGTTTAAAAAACAGCTGTGCACCCAAGTTTTCTCTTTGACGTTGTTTTTAAACATCAGAAACCGCGAGTTTGCTGGTGCACGTGTCAGTCTTGCGTAGCTGCACAGATAGGACTCGGTAATGAATTTCTTACGAAACTTTCTACACCAACATTGAATTACGAATGATAAGCATTATTTTTGATCTGAAATTTTTAAACTTATATTCATAGTTTTTAATAATTTTTCTCAATTATTTTCAGAACATAGGATGGATTTCTGTTGTGGATTATTTTAATTTGGAATACGTAAAAAGAGCTTTTTTTCGTGAACATAAGATATGGCGTGACTTTCGAACAATTTAAGTGGTTTTATGGGTACAGCTGGTTCTGGAGTTTCCTATGAAGACGACGTAAATTATTATTAAAATTCGGTACGAGTGATCGTTCTCATTGGGAGTTTTGATTCACGCAACCGGACAGCACGTGATGCCAGCTTGCTTCACAAACGCTGGCTATAGACTTGTCTTAAAAGCTGATTGGTCAGAAGAGATAGAATCGATTTTCTTTTACATTAATTTCTAAATTAATGAAATACAGTTCGAAATGCGTCATTAGAAATGCGCAAGAGCTATTATTATCTTGCAAGTCGTTTACTTGTTCTTTATTTTAACATTTATAGTGTGTTGGAAAAGAAGAACACATTTTTGGGCAGTAAACCTTTGGGATCAACATAAAAAAAAAACTGCTGTGACATTTTCAAGTACCGTACGCGTTACTTGCATCATTATTTGCAAAACGTTTTTGCTAATTGATCAGTCATCTATATACGTATGAAATTAGTAGTTTTTTCTGTTAAATAACACCTACAGTTCATGCTTTAAAATAATACCTGTATTTAGTGTCGATTTTCCTGCCTGTTAATTATTCAACATTGAAGACATGAACACCAGTGAACGACATGCTATCACTTTCAGCTGTTAATACATAATTGTCTTGTGCACTTCTATACATACACATGCGAATAATGTATGCATCACATGCTGTGTGTATAAATCAACAGTAGGTACAACCTTCACAAAAGAACGAACAACTAGGTACATTTGATGAACGATGCTGTCATGCTACACTTCGTGAACATATGCAATAATAGTCAGAACGCCCATGATGGTAGTGAACGACTTAAAAGGTAAAGAAACACAGCGCTAAAACCGATGATTACCTCATGTACGGTGGGCATTTTTCCAGAGATAGAGGGGCGGAGCTCTGGCTTGTAACAGACTACACAGTCACACCTCCCACCACTGGCGACGCTGGGCGCAGACTGGTTGTGGTTAGTGCAAGTGAGCAACACACAATGCAAGATTTTCTCGCCATGGTGCCAGCAATTGTTGACTGTGGAAATAGTCAGAATCAAAATTACATAAGCATGAATTACAGGAGGAACCCAAATTAGGGGAGAAATTACTGAGAAGGAATACGCAAGAGTCATAAAATTTTTCCATTATGGAGTAATTACATATCTAACAACGCCGTTTTCTCTGTTCGGTCAGTTATTTTAATGATAAATGCAATAACACGTTTTAAAAATAATGGTTATAAATAGTAGCACATAACAATTAGTCTCACTTCTGAGATATGAATTGTTTTAAGAATGGAACGGCTTAGTTTCAATTCACAGATGACTAAGGCACATCACAATATTAAAAAATGGTACTGATCTCAAATTTCATCAACAAAAGCAAATATTTGCGTCATTAGAAAACAATAACTCAGACAGTAAAATTCATTTGCATCTCAATTGAATGATGACATGAAAGATTAGCCAACATTGATTAGCGACTGTTATGCATGCATTGTTTGTCTAGTTAGCTCTGTGATGCAAGTTTGCAGCATTACTTTTTGGGAAAAAACGTGCTCTGTATCAATTGAAGGAAACAGCTCCTTTGGTAGTCGCACAAGCGAAAAAATATGTAGAAGAGGTTACAAGAGCAAATTTTGTTCTGAGAGCGCATTTTGCTTTTTATTTTACTAAGTTTAAAGTTTAATTAACTAGTGATTATGGAAACACAGTAACAGATGGTGTTAATTTTAAGCCTATTATGTTCTAGAATCTGCGTTTGCGGATCTCATGAAAAGGCTCTCGTGTTTACTAGTGTTTGGCAAATGGTTTTAGGCAAGAAGTCAACTCTTGTTTGCTGTGAGATGTAAGTCATTGAGTGTGAACAGACGTACATGGAGATGGAATGAGAATAATAACAGATTATGTCAGCAGTGCAATAGTGGAGTAGAGGAAACAATTGAGCATTTTGTGCTGGAATGTAGTAAGTATGAGCAAGAGAGAGAGAGTTTTATGAATGTGGTGTCTGAGCAGTATGGAGAGAATGAGTGGAATGCCAGATGTGCTGAAGATGATTGCGGTATGAGCTGTCTTGCTGGATTGGATCAGGAGTGTAATGCGAGTATCACTGAGGCTATGAAAGTGTTTCTTGTGCGTGCCTGGAGTAAGAGACAGTGACTGGAATGAGCCAGTCTGGTAGAATGGGCTGTAATGACCCAATGTGCCGGGGGACGATGTTTTGACACACTGGCTGTCCCGGTGATGCCTTCCAATGGAGGCTTGTGACAAGGATCGTAGATCCTGAGTAGTTTAGTGGACAAGTCTGGTACCAGGTGCTGAACTCTTTGTGTGAAAATTGTGGAGGGAATTGTAGGCCGTTACAAAGGCCCCGACACTGTCGGCCCTCAAGTTCAAGTTCAAGGTTCAAGATAGACGTGGGGAAGATAATCTGTTTGTAGTGAGTGAAATAATTGAGCGAATGAGGAAGGATGATAAGAAGGTGTATTTAGCATTCCTGGATATTTGAAAAAGCGTATGACAGAGTGGATCGGGTTAGGCTCTTTGAAGTTTTGAGGAAAGTTGGGTTCAGCAGAAAAATAGTAAAAATTGTACAAAGTCTGTAGTTATGAGAACACAAGCGCTATATAGAGGTGAAGAAATTTGGAAACGGGGCAAGTGAGGAGTGTTAGAGGAGTGAGACAGGGCTGTACTCTGTCTCCCCTGTTGTTTGGATTGTACACAGAAGAATTAGCAGTTCGACTGAGAAGGAGTGGCCTAGGACTGAAAGTTGGTAATAAGAGACTGAGCTGTTTGTTGTATGCTGATGATGTGGTTATGGTTAGTGAATGTGGACATGAACTGCAAAGGATGCTTGACATTGTGAACGGATATAGTACAGATTTTAAGATGAACTTTGGTGCCGACAAAAGCAAGGTTATGGTTATAAATAGTGATGAGACTGATAGAGACAGACTGTGGAATATTGGAGAAATCAGAATAGGTAGAACAAAAGAATACAAATATCTAGGTTGTATGATAAGTGAATATGGATGCACTAGAACTAAGGGGGAGAAAGTGGCAAAAGCTATGCAGTGGAGTGGACGATTAAGTAGTATGGCCAGATACAGAACAAACAAGTATGAATGTGTGAGAGAAATGTGGAAGTATGTTGCTGTACCTAGTGTCATGTATGGTATGAGTGCTCTTGCCTGGAATGGAAGTGATCTTGAAAAGCTGGATGTAATACAAAATAAGGTAGGACGGTTAGCATTGGGTGCTCCGAAATAGACAGCTACAGAAGCCATTAGAAGTGACCTTGGGTGGAGCCTATTTTCAGAAAGAATGATGAAAGCGGTGCTGAATTATAAGGTGAGAATTGAAAGAATGCAGAATAGCTGATGGGTAAAGCAAATTTTTGAATGGAACCTCAGTGTAAGCTATTGGGAGAAAGTGAGTTGGGGGCATGCAAGAAGCTTAATATGCAAACGATTATTCATGTTAGAATTGGGAGACCTGTGGATGACTGGAGTTTAATAAATCCTGGAGATGTAGGGCCTGAGTGGGACTGCAAGAGGTAGAAGAAAGAGATTGAGAGGCAAACAAATAGTATGGATTGAATAAGTGGAGGCTTAGCATGGTGCGGAAGCCTACACTTGACTGGTATATGAAAAAAGAAGCACCTAACTTTGAGATGTTCTATGATGGTAGTTTTGGAAGTCAACTCTTGTTTGCTGTGAGATGTAAGTCATTGAGTAAGAACAGACGTACATGGAGGTGGAATGAGAATAATAACAGATTTGTCAGCAGTGTATTAGTGGAGTGGAGGAAACAATTGGGCATTTTGTGCTGGAATGTAGTAAGTATGAGCAAGAGAGAAAAAGTTTTATGAATGTGGTGCTTGAGCAGTATGAAGAGAATGAGTGGTATGCCAGATGTGCTGAAGATGATTGCAGTATGAGCTGTCTTGCTGGATTGGATCAGGAGTGTAATTTGAGCATCATTGAAGCTATGAAAATGTTTATTGTGCGTGCCTGGAGTAAGAGACAGTGACTGGAATGAGCCAGTCAGGTAGAATGGTCAGTAATGACCCAATAGGCCTGGGGATGGTGTTTTGACACACTGGCTATCCCAGTGATGCCATCCAATGGCAGCTTGTGACAAGGATTGGTTGATCATGAGTAGTTTAGTGGACAAGTCTGGTACCAGGCGCTGAACAGTGCTCTTTGTGTGAAAATTGTGGAGGGAATTGTAGGCCGTTACAAAGGCCCCGACGCTGTCGGCCCTCAATTTCAAGTTCAAGTTCAAGTTGAGACTCTTTACACGAGAAAATTGTTGCTTCAATGATCCGAATCAAAGTGCCATAGTTGCTAAAACAACATTATGCTAAGAGCTTTGGCAGCAGCACCATAAAAAAGTGGGGGCATTTTGTGTTTAAGCTAATCAGTAGTTAAAGGGTCTATTTGTGCTAAATCTTACACTAATTTATGCTCATTTTAGGCCCAGCATATTCATAGTTATGAACTCAGTAGGCTCGTAAAAGCTCTCAAACTAAGGTGTTAAACAGATAGCACATAATTTATTATCAACTCAGGTGGCATTTTGTCTTTTTTTTTAAAGCAAATGGCGAAATCTGATACTGAACACTTTACGTATGCAATTATTGGTGGAGGGATTGCTGGAGTCACGTGTGCAGAACATGTGAGTAACCTGACAAATTTTTGATTCCAATATAAATTATTTTTTTATTATTTTAACTTTATTGAGAAAATAAATTATATTTCATTACTGTATTATATTTTTGCTGCATTGCATTTATTGTCCATAAATTTTTCAGTTCTGGTTTGTTTAGTTTTCTTGAATTTATTTTAAATTAGATTTGTAAATATATTTTGATAATAATTTAATCCATGTTAATATGATTATTCATATTTGCTAATAAATAAAATATGTTCAGTATATTTATCAAAAAGTAGTTCTGCTCAACATAAAAATATTGAACATTTGTCACAAAATTTTTTGATGTAGATTGAAAGTTATTAACACTTGTTAAGAGTAATTTATTATAAAAAGGTATATTTCAAGCAAGTGCATAATTATGACATTAAATATCTGAAAGCTTGTGATATAACTAGGGTAATTTTCCAATGGCCGGGTGGTTCAAATTGTCGGCCATTCCAGGTTTATTTTCAATTTTGACGATCGGTAGCAATCCAAAAGCCACCCCGTAAGGCACGTAGCAGATTACACCACTACAGGCCTTGCGGGTTGAGTTTCTAGATAGCTACCGAGCGCGAAAATTTAAAATTAACTAAGAATGACCGACGATTTGCACCGACCAGCCCTTCAAAAATTACCCTATTTGATAGTAAATTTGTTTTTAAAAAGTTCCATGCATATACGAGTATTATTCTACTATGTTGATAGTCAAAGATATGGAGAATTTTGTTTCTGAATTAGAATGCTGTAAATATTTTTAATAATGCACTTTAAGCCTATATAATCTTACAGATTTACACTAAGTAGCCTGTAAATAACTTATGCCATTATAACACAAACAATTGATGGTAAGATCACAATGACAAATTTAGATTTTTCAATAATTTGAAGTTATGCTTGAGAGTAAAAAAATTTGTTTGTATTTAGAGTGTAAAATATATTTTTTGTAAGAATATCATTAAAAAAAACATGCTAGTTTTAATGCTACTGTTCATTATTTTGAAGTTAAATTGTTCATGTCTTGAAACAATATTATTATTATGGTGAAAGAAAACATATTCCATTCAAATGCTTCTTAGACAACAAATGAAAAATTGCAGTCATTGGAATCACGAGGCCATGATCCACCAATAATAATCAGTGGGGTTAAATTTTTGAAAGCAATACATTTAATTGTACAAATTATGAAAATAATATGCCATTATTATTTGTAAATTAGATACTAGGCTGCAATAAAATACATAATAAATTTCTCCAATCATTGATAGTTATTACAAACTTTTTTCTTTATATCAATTTTCAAGCAGGATGGATTACTTTTAGATCACCCTATATTTGTCGAACATTTTTCTCTAGTGTAGGAAGAACCCATATAGTATGCAAGTATAGTTTCTTTTCTAACTTTTCAGTCTTACAAAGTAGTCAAATTTATTGACGTGTAAGCAGGTTCAAGAATGCTCCAAGCATTTTAAAAGAATACTCATGAATTTTGTTTTAGAACAGAAATGATTGGAGCATTTCTCAACCAGCTTACAAGTCAAGAAATTGGACTATGTAAGTATAGGTGATAGGAGTATAATCAAAGATAATTGCTATATGCATAGGTATTTTTTTCATAAGGGAAAATTAAATTTCTGAATGATGATGAAGAGTACTTCATTTCCTTATAATTCATGCATTGTATAAGATAGAAACAGGTGAGTTTTTCTCATTTCAAAAAATGTTTTTTGGCTTTGTTTACAAAAGTAGAAAAATAAACATGTAAATATGTTCACAACCTTGCTTATTATGGTCTATCAGACCCAAGTGTCAAAAATATTCCAACTGGAAAAGTTGAGCTTCCATAAATTTCCATCATTTAGCTTTTAGCTAATGTTGAAAGAGAATACCTTACACAGTCAATCCTCGTTAAGACGGACTACTAGGGGGAAGGGTGGTCTGGATTAGCCGATTGTCCGGAATAACCGATACGCCTGTGTATATATGCCTATATGTGCCCAAATAATCACCTTAATAAGGCCTAAATACATAATACACTATACTGTATCCCCTTTAATGCTGTATACTTTAAAATATTTAGCCTGTGGCATAAAAGAAATTACAATATTCACTACTAAAAAGTACTAAAAAAGAAGTTTCAATTATGCTTAAACATAAAAATATTCACTCAAAAGTCAGAGCAACACAGTTCTAGCATTTGAATATTGTGGGGGTAAACAAACTGAATTATGGCAAGAGCAGTGGTGGCCAATGCGCGTGCCATCTACTGGTAACTTTTGTCACTAACGCCAGTAACTCGGACAACCCTCCTTTACCGTGGACGACGTCCGTCTTATCCTATATCCGGATTACGGAGGTCTGTCTTATCGAGGGTTGACTGTACTTTATTTGAAACGATTTAATCTTCACATGACAAATATTATATAGTATTGGTTCAACCAAATTTATGGTTTCTCATTTCAACAGCTTGAAATAGTTGATGGAGAGAACTCTACTGTGCTGATCTCTGGATCTGACCTCATTAAAGCTGTAACTAATGTGCTGCATCTATCAAAATCCATTGACGTTTTTGATGTAGAAGACAAGCACCATTCCTACCTTCAGCAAATTTGCCCATCAGTCTCTGTCAGACCTGCTCAAGTGAGGTCTATTCAACCCTTAGAAAAGGTAAGTACTATGCCATCCTTGGATGTCTAAATTTGTGTAGTTATTGACCTAAATTTTTATGTAATTGAAGGAATATTTTGTACATTATTATAAGAAATAATCATTCTCAATGTAATGAAAACATTTTAAGCTTGAAAAATTTGAGGTAACATGTAAAAATTTGGAAGTGCATTTAAGCATGAAGCTTCAGAAGGCTTTACCAATCAGAAAGAATAAAATTTAGAATGCAATTAGCAAACATTATTTAGATTAGATGAAATTCTATGTACAATCTAAACTGGTGGTTTTGCTTCTATATAGTCTTCAAAGTGTATAGGAATTTTGAAACAACTGTCAACTAACTGTACAAGGATTATGAGTTTGAATTCAAATAACTGTTTTTGGGTCTATTACAAGGGTAAATTGAAATGTACAATTTTTATTTGTTGGTTGGTACTGGTAAATTTAGTACTACTGATATGAAATTTTTATTTATTTTTGTACTCCATGTAAAATTCGCTATTGGCATAAGGAAAAAATTTATCAACACGACATGATTACTTTCTCCAAAGTTGAATGTTATTTGTTTAAATATATGAGTACCTATCATGTTCTATCTGCAATATTTTTTTGTCCAACCTTTCTGTTGTGGCATGTTGAGACTGACAATGCATGTTATTCTTTAGGCAAAACTTATATATGTCATTAGAAAAATATACTAATGAAACATTTCCCAAGAAATCTCTAAGAAATATCAGCATTGGTACAAGATTGCACCTTTCTTATACATACAAGGATGCTGTGATCTCATTAGCACTCATAGCTAGACAATAGTATTATTTTAATGAGTTCAGGTAATTATGGTTGGTCATTTTTATTAGAGTATTTGCAAGTTATTGTCATATGTCCCTTCTTCTACCTCTTAGTGCATCACCCTCAGCTCAGGAGAGTCCATCAGCTATGACAAGCTCTGCGTGTGCACTGGAGCCCTCCCTAAGCAACTCCTCCCTGAGCACCATCATGTGCTGTACATTCGAGACACAGAGTCCGTCCAAAAATTTCAGCAGAGAATCAGAAATGCATCTCGCATTATTGTGGTCGGCAATGGAGGCATTGCTACCGAAATGATTTATGAAGTGACAGGTTAGCTAATTATTTTTTTTTTTTTGTTGTTGAAAAAGTTCATTTTGACCTATACTGTATAAGATACTTCATTATTTATTTGTAAATTTAGGATCTTGAATTGTTTTGCTAGCTTACATAAATTATATTCAAGAACTTTACTATATATTCAATAATATATTTAATATTATTTTGTAATTCTCAAATCTTTTGTAGATAAGCATTCCCAATACTATTTCTCCTCCAGATTTGAGTTTTGTTTCCTTTTCAGGTATTGAAATTATCTGGGCCGTGAAAGACTCGTGGTTCACAGCAGCATTCATTGACCCAGGAGCTGCAGAATTTTTCAAACCTGAGTTAGCCAAAGAGAAAACTGCAAAAGAAAATGCCATTGTTAAACGGAAAAAGTATACGGTTGACAATCTTCAGGTGAGTAATCATTTGTGTATTTTATTTAATATCCCTGAATGTCATTGCAATTTGATCTCATGCTGCATCATTGTTAACAGATTATTTTATGTTCATTTCTTGGTTGATTTTTGTCATAGGCATGAGAGTTTTCATTTAAGTAAGAGAAAGTTTGTCAGGTATTAATTCTAGAATTATTTGCTGAGAATGTTGAAACATATTATGGCAATAGAGAACATTGTTGAAAACATTCATTGTAGACAATGAGAATTCCCTCTAGAATTATTTCATATAGTTAAAGTAAAAGTTCAGTTGCAGCTTCACAAGTGAGAATTTCTGACCAGATTGGTTATTTTTTGTGTGTTTTGATTAATTTTATTCTATTCTATGAATGATTATTTTTATTCTAATGCTAAACTATGTGTTCAAAGTTGAAGATCTGAAATTTAGTAGCAAGAATTGAAGATGTAAGCATAAGTGGATAGTTTGAGCTGAATAAATGTATAGTCAATGAAAGTTGTATTACATCATGGCAAAGTTTACTGTAATATGACCAAACCACTTTTGGAGAGTAAAATTCAACTCTGAGTCATTCATTGCGATACATATCCAGATCAAAGAGAGTCGTGATGGAGCAGTTATTGGTGGTGCTCTCGGTCCAGACTGGCATGAAGGGCTGGACGTGAGTGGCGGGTCTGGAGCAGGCAAGGATGCCGAGTCTCTACGCAGAAGGAGAGTGCAGCTGGTGACGGAGGTGGAGGTGGTGTCATTGCATGAGCCGTTTGCTCTCCACAGCACTCCTGAGTTACTTTCCAAGCTCACTCAAGGAGAGAAAATCTCTACAGACTCCTCTGGGCAAGGTAATTTTGTGTAGCATATACTATTCTTTTTATATAATTAAAACTCCATGCTGAGCAAGGTAATTTCATGTAGTGTAGGAGCTGCTAAATCCATCTTACATATAACTTTATTTTAGGAAGTTAAGTTTTGTGTAAGAGAAACTATTGAATTTTACAAGAATAATATTTTATGATTGGTAAGCTAATCTCATGCAGCATAGTAACCAAATAAATTTTTCAGGAATAAAATTCCAGGTTGGGGGCAAAATGGTTTCATATAGCATAGTTATAATAAAGTAACAATAAAACTCCATCATTGGCAATGTGGTTTCATGTTGTATTAAAATGTTTCATATTTTGTCACATGAAATCTGACATGGGCAGAGTAGATTTGTAGGTGTTTTTATAATTAAAGAACTATTGCATTTAACTAAATCACATATCTTGACCCTGCTATGAGAGTTCTACTTATGGTGTTAGTCAGACAAATAAATTGAACTCGGAAATTCAGATTTTTGGGTACAAGGTTGAAGATTTTTTTTTGCTGTTTAAACAATTTAAATTTGTGTTTTGTAAAAATTAGGTAGCAAATCTTTTATGAATCCTTTTTTTAAAGATGATTCAAAATGGTCAACTTTTAAAAAAGAAGTTTGACGTTCGTGTACCTTGTATTCAAACTTGAATTTTTTGCAAGTAGGATTCTCATGTCAATTTTAGGATTTGCACTATCAAACACCATGCTCATGATAATTAACATCCCATTTTGAAGAAAAGGAAGAGCAGTGGCCAGTGTACGTGGAGCTGAGCAATGGTCTCATCTACGGCTGTGACTTTGTCGTGTCTGCCATTGGTGTCACCCCCAGCACTAGCATCTTGAAGGGTGAGCTCTGCTTTCTTAAAAGCTCTTTTGCAGACTCAAATTAATGTTTTCTCCATGCTGGAGTGTCTGAATATTTTAAGTATTTGTGTAGTAAAAATTTATTCATATTCGAGTACCTCAATGCATAGCAATTTAATACTTTAACTACTGAATTAATTAATTTAATGCATTTACTACTGAATTAATTAATTTAATGCATTTACTACTGAATTAATTAATATTAATTTAATGCTTTAACTACTGAATTAATTAATTAAATACTTTAACTACCGAATTAATTAAGCTAATGCTTTAACTACTGCTTCATACTGAAGTCTCTGAATACTTTAAATACAAAGCTTTATAGTCATTATCTGTGGTAATATGTAAGTGCCAATCAGAAGCCATTATTGGTCATCAATTCTGATTAATTAATTTAATCTTTCACCTGTCTTGCATTTCATTGGAACTCAATTAATTAGTGAGTGAAATAAAAGGGAGCAGTTAAAAATAATTGCTGAATATTGGTGCTGGTGGCATCATCTTTTGTGTTCTGTTCTGCTGTCATTGCAGTTTGTTTTGTGAAGTATTGCAATTATTTTATTTTTTATTCACTTTCCAAACCCTTCAGCAATTTTTGGCCTAACTTCTTCATAGATGGCGGAATCCCTATCTTTTCTAATAGATAAATCGTCAGGATAACCGGAGGTACAATGCTTTCAATATTATGCATTGTAAAATTTAGCGTAATGATTGTGAAGAAGCACATCTATGCCAAAAGCTGATTGAAAAGAATTTTTTTGCAATGTTTTCCTTGCAGGGAATAAAAGGAAGTTGCCTATAATAGTTTTACATTGTTTTTTTGCCAGATGTAACAAGTTAGAATTCGCTTTTAGTGAGCGACGGCTTCAAATTTGCTAGCGATGGAGGGGTGTGTGGAAGAGAGTGAGTTGCATTGTTGTTATTGCAAGGAACAAAAGAAAGTTGTCTATAAGAATTTTTACAGTGTTGGTTTGCTTGATGTAATGAGGGAATTTTTCTTCAGAGAGCGACGGCTTCAAATTTGCTAGTGATGGAGGGGTGTGTGTGGGAGAAGACATGCAGACGTCAGTGCCTGACGTGTACGCTGCAGGAGACGTGTGCACCCCAGCCTGGCAATGGGCTGCTCACTGGCATCAGGTAACTTTATTCACTTTTTCTCATGTTAGCTTCTTTTCTAATTTTGCAAAGTTGTTCTTCACGCGTTTATTGTTCTTTGCATGGAAAAAAACATGGATAGTCACGTAGCTCATAAGGCTTTGCTGCTCCATAAAAAGCTAACATTTGCCAGTCAAGTCTTGCAGTCTTCAGCCTGCTTATGTGGCCCCAAATACAATGCCCCCAACCACTTTGGATGCAACCAAATTTTTGGGGGCCTTTCTTTTCAATGGTCAATATGTTTCATTCTTTGTGAACCTGAAATAAAACTTGTATAGCAGCTTGTGCAAGTTCAGCAGTGCTGTTGGGTTTGTATGAGCAATTGCTGTTGTGCTGCCAGGTCAAAGAATTTTTGAGGTAACAAATATTATTGCAAAGTTTCAAGGTATCAAATAAAATTTATGGAGCAGCAATTTTTGTGTAAAAAATGTTTGTGTAACCAATGTTCCAGTAAAAATGTTTTTACAACAAATCTATTGTAACACATTTTGGTGTGACAAATTTTTGGTTGAAAGGATTATCCTTCAGCAAATTTTGCTTGAATAAATTTTGCTGCATCCAACATGGTGCAACGTATTTTAGGGAACCAAATTTTAGGTTATTATGTTTTGGTGAGAAAAGTTCATTGTAGGAAATTTTGGTGTAACAAATGATGCAAATCAGAGCCTCTGCACATTGTTAATATTGCCCCCAGATGCGGCTATGGACACAGGCCCGCCAGATGGGCTCGTACGCAGCCAAGTGCATGTGGTCGTCCCTCTCAGGGGAGCGCATTTACCAGGACTTCTGCTTTGAGCTGTTCACACACGCCACCAAGTTCTTCGGACACAAGGTCGTCATGCTGGGCCTCTACAACGGACAGAAGCTCGACGGACAGTACGAGATACTCCTCAGAATGACCAGAGGTATCACAAGGAAATGGTCATTGTGATATAATTTACTGTAATTTACTAACATGAGTTATGGCGTAATCCTGCAAATGCTCCTCAGGATGACCAGAGGTATTGCAAGGAAATGGGCATTGTGATATCATGATCTGCAATTTACTAACAAAAGTAACAACGCAATGTCCATTGCTGCAAATGCTCCTAAAGATGACCAGAAGTGTTATGCTGACTGAATGGGCATTCTGCGTTGGCAGAATTATCCCTGATGTATGGGATGGTTCCTGCATGAAGGAAAATTGTCTGTAGATTTTGGTGTGAGATAGCTGTTTGTGTGAGACACTTAGATGGTGGAGCGTAAACTTGATGGCAGCATGCTAGAAATGATACATTAGTTCTTTGTTTGTTTTCCGTGTGACATCATGCGGAAATTTAATGGTATCCTTATGTGGTTATTTCTAACATCCTTTTTCTTACTTGTACCCAGATCTGCCTTGAGTATTTGCTGGCACTTTGCAGGCATACAAATTATACTTTATTGGCAGGCATACACATTAGTCTGCTACTTGATATCTTGGTACCTTGTGTAAGAGGATTTATAATTTTCAGCCTTGACCAATATACTGCTACTTGCTAACATTGTACCTAGTGTGAGAGAATTTATTATTCGTAGCTCTGACCAATATTCTGCTACTTGCTAACATTGTACCTAGTGTGAGAGAATTTATTATTCGCAGCCGTGACCAATATTCTGCTACTTGCTAACATTGTACCTAGTGTGAGAGAATTTATTATTTGTAGCTCTGACCAATATTCTGCCACTTGCTAACATTGTCCCTAGTGTGAGAGAATTTATTATTCGTAGCTCTGACCAATATTCTGCTACTTGCTAACAGTGTACCTAGTGTGAGAGAATTTATTATTCGTAGCTCTGACCAATATTCTGCTACTTGCTAACAGTGTACCTAGTGTGAGAGAATTTATTATTCGTAGCTCTGACCAATATTCTGCTACTTGCTAACATTGTACCTAGTGTGAGAAAATTTATTATTCGTAGCTCTGACCAATATTCTGCTACTTGCTAACATTGTACCTAGTGTGAGAGAATTTATTATTCGTAGCTCTGACCAATATTCTGCTACTTGCTAACAGTGTACCTAGTGTGAGAGAATTTATTATTCGTAGCTCTGACCAATATTCTGCTACTTGCTAACATTGTACCTAGTGTGAGAGAATTTATTATTCGTAGCTCTGACCAATATTCTGCTACTTGCTAACAGTGTACCTAGTGTGAGAGAATTTATTATTCGTAGCTCTGACCAATATTCTGCTACTTGCTAACATTGTACCTAGTGTGAGAGAATTTATTATTCGTAGCTCTGACCAATATTCTGCTACTTGCTAACATTGTACCTAGTGTGAGAGAATTTATTATTCGTAGCTCTGACCAATATTCTGCTACTTGCTAACATTGTACCTAGTGTGAGAGAATTTATTATTCGTAGCTCTGACCAATATTCTGCTACTTGCTAACAGTGTACCTAGTGTGAGAGAATTTATTATTCGTAGCTCTGACCAATATTCTGCTACTTGCTAACATTGTACCTAGTGTGAGAGAATTTATTATTCGTAGCTCTGACCAATATTCTGCTACTTGCTAACATTGTACCTAGTGTGAGAGAATTTATTATTCGTAGCTCTGACCAATATTCTGCTACTTGCTAACAGTGTACCTAGTGTGAGAGAATTTATTATTCGTAGCTCTGACCAATATTCTGCTACTTGCTAACATTGTACCTAGTGTGAGAGAATTTATTATTCGTAGCTCTGACCAATATTCTGCCACTTGCTAACATTGTCCCTAGTGTGAGAGAATTTATTATTTGTAGCTCTGACCAATATTCTGCTACTTGCTAACATTGTACCTAGTGTGAGAGAATTTATTATTCGTAGCTCTGACCAATATTCTGCTACTTGCTAACATTGTACCTAGTGTGAGAGAATTTATTATTCGTAGCTCTGACCAATATTCTGCCACTTGCTAACATTGTACCTAGTGTGAGAGAATTTATTATTCGTAGCTCTGACCAATATTCTGCTACTTGCTAACATTGTACCTAGTGTGAGAGAATTTATTATTCGTAGCTCTGACCAATATTCTGCTACTTGCTAACAGTGTACCTAGTGTGAGAGAATTTATTATTCGTAGCTCTGACCAATATTCTGCTACTTGCTAACATTGTACCTAGTGTGAGAGAATTTATTATTCGTAGCTCTGACCAATATTCTGCTACTTGCTAACAGTGTACCTAGTGTGAGAGAATTTATTATTCGTAGCTCTGACCAATATTCTGCCACTTGCTAACAGTGTACCTAGTGTGAGAGAATTTATTATTCGTAGCTCTGACCAATATTCTGCTACTTGCTAACAGTGTACCTAGTGTGAGAGAATTTATTATTCGTAGCTCTGACCAATATTCTGCCACTTGCTAACATTGTACCTAGTGTGAGAGAATTTATTATTCGTAGCTCTGACCAATATTCTGCTACTTGCTAACATTGTACCTAGTGTGAGAGAATTTATTATTCGTAGCTCTGACCAATATTCTGCTACTTGCTAACAGTGTACCTAGTGTGAGAGAATTTATTATTCGTAGCTCTGACCAATATTCTGCTACTTGCTAACATTGTACCTAGTGTGAGAGAATTTATTATTCGTAGCTCTGACCAATATTCTGCTACTTGCTAACATTGTACCTAGTGTGAGAGAATTTATTATTCGTAGCTCTGACCAATATTCTGCTACTTGCTAACATTGTACCTAGTGTGAGAGAATTTATTATTCGCAGCCGTGACCAATATTCTGCTACTTGCTAACATTGTACTTAGTGTGAGAGGATTGACACGTTGCAGACCTGTACATTGGGCTGCTACTTGCTAACCCTGCACCTTGTGTAAGAGGATTGACCCGTTGCAGGGGTGGAGTACATCAAGGTTGTGCTGAAGGGCGGCAGGATGCAGGGAGCGTTGCTGGTCGGTGAGACGGACCTCGAAGAGACGTTTGAGAACCTCATCCTCAATCAGATGGACCTCAGCAGCTATGGGGAGGATCTGTTGGACCCTGACATTGATATTGAGGATTATTTTGATTAATCCTTAACTGACTTCCGCAGCTGTGGGGAGGATTTGTTGGGCCCTGACATTGATATTGAGGATTATTTTGATTAATCCTTAACTGACTTCAGCAGCTGTGGGGAAGATTTGTTGGGCCCTGACATTGATATTGAGGATTATTTTGATTAATCCTTAACTGACTTCAGCAGCTGTGGGGAGGATTTGTTGGGCCCGGACATTGATATTGAGGATTATTTTGATTAATCCTTAACTGACTTCAGCAGCTGTGGGGAGGATTTTTTGGGCCCTGACATTGATATTGAGGATTATTTTGATTAATCCTTAACTGACTTCAGCAGCTGTGGGGAGGATTTGTTGGGCCCGGACATTGATATTGAGGATTATTTTGATTAATCCTTAACTGACTTCAGCAGCTGTGGGGAGGATTTTTTGGGCCCTGACATTGATATTGAGGATTATTTTGATTAATCCTTAACTGACTTCAGCAGCTGTGGGGAGGATTTGTTGGGCCCGGACATTGATATTGAGGATTATTTTGATTAATCCTTAACTGACTTCAGCAGCTGTGGGGAGGATTTGTTGGGCCCTGACATTGATATTGAGGATTATTTTGATTAATCCTTAACTGACTTCAGCAGCTGTGGGGAGGATTTGTTGGACCCTGACATTGATATTGAGGATTATTTTGATTAATCCTTAACTGACTTCAGCAGCTGTGGGGAGGATTTGTTGGGCCCTGACATTGATATTGAGGATTATTTTGATTAATCCTCAACTGACTTCAGCAGCTGTGGGGAGGATTTGTTGGGCCCTGACATTGATATTGAGGATTATTTTGATTAATCCTTAACTGACTTCAGCAGCTCTGAAGAGGATCTGTTGGACCCTGACGTGAATATTGAGGATTATTTTGATTAATCCTCAACTGTTTGTTTTGTACTCGTATTTCTGTTAATACAACGACAGTCATTAGACTGGCACCAGGTTGTCTCTGACATTGGAATAAGGAAGGAACTGCCATGTTGCTATGAACTACAAAAAATACTCAAGTGGGCACAAATTCAGGTGACATAAATTCTATTATGACTGTTTTGAGGAATTATGACTTTTGTGGGCTGTGATGGATTAAGAACTTTTAACATTTGCTCCCTTTAATCTCGTTGAGGGAGAGTCATTTGAAATCTAGTTTTACCTGCAGTTGAACTCTGGACGTTATTTCTGTCGTGAATTTTTCTGATATTCTCGATTAATTTACTAAATCTTGGGTTGTTTTGTGAAAGCCTTTTTTATTATTAAAGTTATGAAAATTTTAACATTGAACAGTTTGAATGATGCGAATAGCTGATACGTTGCATAATGATGTTGAATAATCTTTTATGATTCATTAGTCATTTAATCTTATGAGTATACCATATTTGCACTACTTGTGAGTGCTACCTTCCTTGCACAAAGTTCTGAACGTACTGGTATCGCTGCTCCTTATCTTGCAGCAAGTTTTGAGTGCATTGGGTAAAGAATAACGTGCAATGTCTTTGGTGATTTTGGGAACTTCCAGTGTGAGTGATTTAACCCTTGTCTTGACCGCTATCTTACGAGAAGATGTAAGGTTCTAAGCTGAACTTAAGGCAGACCATTTTGTTATGAAATTGTTTTATTCTTACTTTGAGACGGCCAATCTTTATTTGGTTGACTGCTGACCTGTTTTTCAGCATCTACTAATTTTTTCTTTAATTTTAATCATTCTTCTTGAGGTTATTTCCTAACTTGCCGTTTCTATGTGCAGAGGATCTTGTGTGGAAACGCACCTTGGGCATAAATTTCCCGTTCTTTTGACTCCATACTAAATGGTACCTTCCTCTCTTTGAAACACCTTTGCTGTGTTAGGGAAGGCTTACACTAACTTATCTATTCAAAAATTTGAATGCTTCACGAAAAGTGTGCGCACTTTTCTCAAAATTGTGTGATGGAATGTAGTCCGCCTCTGATTTATTAAAAATACTTCATTGCTTCAATTCTTCTGTTTTTCCTTGAGACTTAAAAATTTCAAATGATTTTGTGTGGTGCTGAAAATTACATGTCACTCTATCAACTATTTCTGACAACTTATTAATTTTGAAGATTGGAAATAGCCCAGAGGAGCTTAATGAAATGTTTTTTGCGTTAACTATTTGCTAATATCGTTGCGATTTTCCCATTGAGAACACGATTGACGTCTTCAATTTATTCATATTAACTGCGTTAAATTTTCTTTTTCATAGCCGTTTCAACACGCTGATACCAAGCTCTGGTCAGCAGCCCCTGTTGACAAAGTTGCTGATCAGTCTTCAATATCAGCGTGTTAAAACGGCTGTGAGAAACTAAATTTAACGCAGTTAATACGAATAAATTGAAGAAGTCAATCCTTAGATGTCGTCTCATAATAGTTTGTGTGTGTCATGATTGTTCCATGATCTCCTTCAATAATACTTGATATAGTTTCACATAGTCTATGGAAATAACAGTTTCATGACATATGTTAATGAGGAAATCAAAAAAGCTTTGTAGATGTGAGCTTTGAGCTCTAAATATAGAGCATTATAACCTCAAGGGGGGCGCTGCGCCTATGTAGAAGTGGCGTCTAAGAGAACTTAACTGCGGTCTCTGGGCTCCTGAGCAGTGAACGCTAGTGGTGGTTATACCTTAACACTTGGGTATTCATTGCGTAGCTCGCGATGACTCAATTCATGGCTCTCGAAAAATGTATAAATTAATTAACATATAAGTCACCGTATTATACGCTAACTTGCAGTAGCTGCGACTCTCTCAATCAGTGCGTTTAACCGAAGTGGCTCTCTGTTAAAAATTAGTGAATAACTCTGCAAGGCTTAACACGTTGTTTGCAATACGACCTGTTGATGGGTCGTGTCAGCACGTTCACTACGTTTCTGCGGTTGCTGCGGTTTGGTTAGGTTGGAAGAAGCAAAATTGAAAAGTCATCTTTACTGCTTCATTACATTCTTATCCTTTGTAACAAGCAAAAAACATATAATTGCACGGTGACATTTTAACTTCTATGCCTTAGTCTAATTCAAATTAGGGTGGTGAAATCTGTGAAATGGTAGCCGTTGTTACTGGTACGTAAATGAGCAATTTACCAAATGGTACACATATGTACCAATATGCAGTGAGCATGGAACGTTCCTGCCTCTTCCTGCTGTGGAACGCCCCATCAATGGGTCGTTTGAAAAATCTTAATCTTCTAAAATTAATGCCATTTAATGGATCTAGTTAAGTTTGAGATTTAGAGAAATGCTAACAACTTTTGACTTTAAATTTGAGTTGAACAATGAATTTCAGTGTAACCAATCGCAGTCAATGTGTTAATACTTGAATTTTAACATTTTTCAAACTAAACCTACCCATGAATACTACAACACCTGGCAACTCTGCAGGATTCACCTGATGCTGAGTAGGTGTTACTGCCAAATTTTACGTCAAGCGAGACGTAACGTAGAAATGTGGGCCCCTGATAAAATAAACTGGAACTGATGATGGAGCGAAACTCCAAGACGTTTTCTTAGTAAAGATGGTTAATTTCCTCTGAATTTTCTTCATTTTTAAGTTTCTGTTAGAGTTGCAACTATAGCAAACCACTGATTTGTTTAGATATATTGTAGCCAACTTGAATGTATGCTAATCTGTAGATGTTTGCATACAAAACAACACTGGTGTTGAGTGCCATGGTTATGCAAAGACCAACTTTTGAGACGTGCTTATACCAAATCAAATGTTCCTCCTCAGGGGAATACAACTATTGTATCAGTGTGAATTGGCCGCTCCCAGGGGAATATCTGAGGTCTTGAGCTACAAATTGGGTAGGCCTATCTTTTATTGAAATAGAATAAGTTTTTGGTTTGTTGACTCCCAGGGGGACAATGTGACGGCCCGAGCTAAAGGTTAGGCTTTATTTGTGTTAAAATAGAATGAGTTTTTGTTTTGTTACGGACCATCTTTTTTCGGTTCACTGCTGTCCTGTTTTTTCAGGACCTACTATTTTCTTCTTCAACTTTGATCTTGTTTCATGAACCTCTTTCTCATCTTACTGTTTCTATGCCCTTTCTGCATAGATTCCGCGTTCCCTTAACTCCATACTAAATGATGCCTTCTTCCTCTTTTTGGATCTCATTTGCTGAGGATAGGGAAGCTTAAACTAACTAATAATCTAATCTAATCTTTGGTTTGTTGAGGACCATCTTTTGTCAATTCACTGCTGTCTTGTCTTTCAGCACCTGTTACATTCTTATTCAACTTTTATCTTGTATCATAGACTTCTTTCTTGACCTTCTGTTTCTATGCAGCTTCTGCGTAGATTCTGCCTTCCTTCGTGTCAACACTAAGCGATACATTCATCTTTACTCTCTTTGGAACGCCTTTGTTACGGCGAGGGAGGCTTAAACTAACTTATCTAATCTAACCCAATTGACTTGATCAAATTGAGTTCAGTTTTTGTTCTTTTTATTTGTTATGAATTTGGTTTACCTTTATTGAGTGTTGTTCTGCAGAATTTATATTATTTATTGAGTGTTGTACCGAAAAATTTCTCCGGGGGCCGAAGAAGTGACGAGAGTGAACATGGCGGGCTTCAGCAGCGCTCTCAAGCTCACAGATTTGGATGATTTCATCTCTCCTTCTCAGGTGCGTCCTAATGCATAAAATTATTTTGCTTCTCACACTTCCTTTTAGTGTTAAGAGAAATTCTATGAATGTAGTTTTTCCAAAGGATCCCTTGAATGTTAGCATGTGTATTGTTTATTGGCGACATGAGTGTCTGCTGTAAGTACTGAAAATGTTGCTAGAAAATGGTCGCGACTATTTTACCGTGATTTATCACCTAATAATTTTCAATTATCTATGTTTAAACTACTTCAATCTTTCATGAATATTTTATTTTTCTTACAAAATACTATTTTATGCAATTGTGCTTGGCGTTCAAAATCTGATAGTTTTCTTCATAGTTAGTGAAAAGTGCTATTCAAAATCTGTAAATATTTTCTTCATAGTTACAGTAAATACCAATCTCTACTGATTTTCATTATATGGAAATTAATTATTCTATTATTAGCATTTGTTGTTCACCTTGACCAACAACAACAGGCATTCGAATTTATGTCTCTTTCCACATTCATTTACAAACAAACAATATGCGCGTCACAGTAGAAGAAACAAGGTAGGATCTAACTAGTTTTTTTTGTTGACTGTGTGGTTTTGATGACGTCACGGCAACGAACCAAGAGCAGGGCTCACATTGCATCTGGCAACACTGCTAGCCTAAAATCTGGCACCACTATTGGTCTAACGACATGTCGCAATGGTGACGTCATGGCAATGAACCAATAGCAAATAGTAGCGCTTACATTGCATCTGGCAACACTGCTAGCCCAAATCAGGCACCATTATTGGCTTGCCGACATGTCGCAATGGTGATGTTATTCAGTGTGTTTGAAATTAAGCCTTTTTATTTGCAAGCCAAACAAGAGGAGGTGTATTTTCTCCCATGGAATGACCTTACCTTGTTTCCCCTACCATGGAATGGGGCCTTCCTCTCTTTGATACGCTCTTTTTTTCGTTGTGGTTAGGGAGGCTCAAACTAACATATAATCTAATATGTTGTGTGTCCAGGAGTGCATCAAGCCAGTGACGACAGCCCCTGTAGCAGCACCGCCAGCCCCAAGCGCAAGGGGCGTCATACGCTTCGACGACGACGCTGCCTCGGGTCCTGTGAGTTGCGGCCGTGGTGGTCTGGCTGGAGTAGGTGTTAGTTAAGCACGTCCACTGAAATACGTTGAACTCAAGTTCATTGTTCACCTCAAAGTTAAATTCAAAAGTTGAAAATTTTGTAAATACCAAACAATAACTTTTTGCTTTAAATATCATTAATTTTAAAGTATTGTTCAAACTTTTCGTGTTTAGCCTACTTAACCGCAACAGATCAGATATTATTTTGAACCTCTTTACCCACAACTAAGATGTTCCAGGAAGAGTAAAAAGAAAGGCACAGTTCAGTATGGAGTTAAGGGAACGTGGAATCTAAGCACAAGAATAACTTTTTCAATCAAAACAGAAAAAAACTTTTTTTAAGCTACTCGGCAGCCACAAAAAACGATACCAGTGCACACCAGAGTGTGACGCTACATTGCTTTGTTTATGAATAAAGGCAGGCTGGGTGTTTGCTGATGGTTAGTATTCGTGTCATTACACCGCTTTGTTAGTGAATAAATGAATAAAGCAGGATGGAAGTTGACTGATAAATGTACCTAAAAAGGATGTCGATATCTGTCACTAAAATGCTTTATTTATGAATAAATAATAAAGACAGGATGAGAGTTAACTGATGCACATACCAAGAATGATGTCAATATTGGTTTATGTGTTGCAGGGTAGCATCGTTCCCGTGCCTCAGAAGGCAACCATCAGCCTCAGCGACTGCCTGGCCTGCAGCGGCTGTGTCACCTCTGCAGAAGTGGTGCTCGTAGAGCAGCAGAGTCACCTGCAGCTGCGGGCGTGAGGGGGGGGGGAGGGAGACCTTGGTTGAAATTTGGAGGAAGCCTTGGTTGTGGTGGAGACGCTTTGGTTGAGATGAGGGAAGACCTTTGTTGAGGTGAGGGGAGGCCTTTGTTGAGGTGAGGGGAGACCTTGGTTGAGGTTGAGACACCTTGGTTGAGGTGAGGGGAGGAGCAGCAGAATGGGAGATGTGCATGACTCAAGGGCTGTTCGCTAGTGTATCTTGGATACCGTCATTTTAGGGTTACATTAAATGATTTTTTCCTGCGACGCACTTCGCTCCCAGCTAAGCGGATTTGTTTCGCATTCTTTGATCTTTTGTCTTGTCTGGTGATTTGAATTCTTTCTCATAGGTTTGAATTTAATTTATTACTCCGTTACCATTGCCATTAAGAATGGAAGATAGATTTTTCAAAGATTGAGCTATAATTTACTTTTGATCATTGTTTTAAGATGAACAAGTTTCTTCTATAAGTGTAAATCCAATTTAGGTTATTGTCCCAAATTTCTTGAACCTCTCAAATACGTGTCTTTCCGCTTTTTGATTCCTTTATTTTCTAAAAGAATAACATATTATTTAATTTTGTCAATTCGAATGATTGATCTTTCCAAAACAGAGATTTACGATCATTAATTATTATTTGATGTTCTCGTATCCAGTCTACAGGGCAAACAAACAAATATGCAATCACGTCACAAGTGATGGATTAATAGCCAGAAATATTTCCGTTACGGAGCCCTGCCGACAAACAAATAAGCAAGTCACAAGTGATGTATTAATCAGCAAAAATATTTAGCTGTCATAGCAATAAAAAATGAAAATGTTAGAAAATGTGATAGATAAATTAAAATTTCCATGACAGAGCTCTGGCAGACCCGGACAAGGATGTGGTGGTGTCCGTGTGCCCTCAGGCAGTGCTCTCTCTGGCACAGAAGTACAGGCTGGCGCCTGCGGAGTGTGCTCTCAGGTTAGCAGGTTGGTACTTCGGCTCTGTGTGCTCTAAAGTAACGTAGCGTAACCCTTTGAGGGCGGCAGGTAAAACTAAAGTTTAATATTCAACCCAAATATAAAGTTAATTGTCATAAATAATGTTATAAATAGCAAACATTAACTAGATCATGCTTTAAATAATTTTTCATTAAGTATTTATGAAAATTAAATTTTTGACTACTGGTTGATCAGCAGCTTCATGAAAATTCATTCTACTTATGTTACCGTTATTATAACCACCATCATTAGACTTACTCTGGCATCAGGTAGTGACCGACATTAGAATGAGGAAGGAGCTGCCACTCGGCTGTGAACTCCAAAGAACACACTAGGGAACAAATTTAACAAAGAATACAATATGTTGAGGCTATTTTCAAAAGTGGACCGAAAAGTCCACTTTTTGGTTAAAGGGTTAAATGCATGCATGCCTACAACGTCCATGTCTTTGGAAGACATATCTAGAGCATAGTGGGTACACCTAGAACATGAACATGAACGTCTTAATATTAATATCCTTAGTTGATACTCTTAGAAATCGTAATACCCATGCTAATTTTTTAAATAAATGATCGGGAGAAAAACATGAAAAAACACATTCTCTTTTTTGCGACAAACCAAGCTTGATGATGCAGGTAGACACAAGTAATCAACCAGAAGAAATGAACCCACAGAGCGCTTACAATTGCACTGATGGGACATGATAGAGAAAACAAGGTAAAGTCATTTCTACAAGAAAGAAATCTCTTGTTTGGGTAGCCAACAGGAAGGCTTCATTTCAAACTTTATGACGTCACCAAAACGCCATGTCGTTAGGCCACTAGTGGAGCAAGATTTAGGGCTCGCAGTGATGCCAGATGCAATCTGAGCGCAGTATTGGTTCCACTCCATGACGTCGGCATTGTGACAAGGTCGACAATAAAAAGTACTGGTTTGCCGCTACCTTGTTTCTTCTGCCGTGAAGTTTACGGAGCTTTTCATAGCCGCTTATGTGACATAACTGGTAATGCTGAACCCTTAAAACCAGGTTACTTCCGCGAGCTGGGGGCCGTGGCGACGTGGGACACCAACCTCGCGCGGTCGGTGGCGCTGCTCGAGGTGGCCAAGGAATTTGCTGCCAAGTTTTCTGCGGACCCTGCGACGCTGCCGCTCATCTGCTCTGCCTGTCCTGGTGGGGGCTGGGGTGACTAGGATGATGTGAGGACTGGGGTGATGGGAGGACTGGGGTGATGGGAGGACTGGGGTGATGGGAGGACTGGGGTGATGGGAGGACTGGGGTGATGTGAGGACTGGGGTGATGGGAGGACTGGGGTGATGGGAGGACTGGGGTGATGGGAGGACTGGGGTGATGGGAGGACTGGGGTGATGGGAGGACTGGGGTGATGGGAGGACTGGGGTGATGGGAGGACTGGGGTGATGTGAGGACTGGGGTGATGGGAGGACTGGGGTGATGTTTAAATAACATCAATTTGAACATTTTAAATAACAATAAATTGAAAAATATTTTAAATGACAATAAATGAAATGACATTCAAAATGAAATAACCTCAAATTGAGTAAAATTTACGCAAAACTTTCACGGGTGCGCAGGCTGGATATGCTACGCAGAGAAGACACAGACACAGCAGGTGCTAGACCACATCAGCGCCGTGCGCAGCCCCCAGCAGGTGATGGGTGCTCTCGTCAAGGGGCTGTGGGCACCCGCTGCTGGCAAGGACCCGCAAAAGGTAGTACTGGTATTGTAGGCACTCATAGGTAATCATATTATAGGCAATCATATTATAGGCAATCATATTATAGGCAATCATATTATAGGCAATCATATTATAGGCAATCATATATAGGCAATCATATTATAGGCAATCGAATTAAAGGCGCTCGTATTGTACGCACTCAGGATTTTATAGGGCCTCTTGATTTCCGTCTCAATGCTTGATGATTTAATTTGGGGTTCGTTTTGAATGAATAGTTGAATATTGAATAGTTGATTATTGAATAGTTGATTATTCAATAGTTGATTATTGAATAGTCGATTATTGAAAAGAATAGGGATTTTAAAATACTTCTTCTCTTGATTGATATACCATGGCATAGTTTCCAATGAAAGTCGCACCCAACGAGGCTAGGGCTTTTGCACACGCACACATTATTTATTGGTTGAGAAGCTTCAGTTAGGCTTCCAAGAGAAGGGTCGTTATTTCATTAGCAGCCCCGTGTTTCTTTTGGGAAAACACCCCATTTTTATGGTGGCATTAAATAGGAAGCGTTTGAAAAATGATGTGCTTCAACCCGACGGGAAATGAGCATCATTTCTTTCACAGTAATTTTGGAACTAAAATCAATTCAAGTTGCATGTTGTTCAAATGTCGTCCATGCCACAAAATTGATAGCATGTAGTGAGCTACAGAAAAATTTGTTTTCAGTTCTATGTAGCAGCATTTATTGTTTCTTCAATCCTATCACTACTCATACATTTTCATGGATATTCATTGCTAAACTTTCCATAGACTATAGGTACAATTGCACTATTGCTTGTAAACATACACCGTACTTCAGTACTTTTAATAACTCGCATAAATGTAACTCGCACCAGCTGCTCCTCAGTCCAGTCATTGCTCTCAAAATCTAGCATCGTGCCCTCAGTATTTAAAATTGTGGCCTCGTTATCTAGAATTGGGCCCTTGAAATCTAGAATAATTTCAATAATTAAAATCGTGCCTTCAATATCTAGAATTGAGCCTTCAATATCTAGAGTTGGGCCTTCAATATCTAGAGTTGGGCCTTCAATATCTAGAGTTGGGCCTTCAATATCTAGAGTTGGGCCTTCAATATCTAGAGTTGGGCCTTCAATATCTAGAATTGGACCTTCAATATCTAGAGTTGGGCCTTCAATATCTAGAGTTGGGCCTTCAATATCTAGAGTTGGGCCTTCAATATCTAGAATTGTGCCTTCAATATCTAGAGTTGGGCCTTCAATATCTAGAGTTGGGCCTTCAATATCTAGAATTGGGCCTTCAATATCTAGAGTTGGGCCTTCAATATCTAGAGTTGGGCCTTCAATATCTAGAGTTGGGCCTTCAATATCTAGAATTGGGCCTTCAATATCTAGAGTTGGGCCTTCAATATCTAGAATTGGACCTTCAATATCTAGAGTTGGGCCTTCAATATCTAGAATTGTGCCTTCAATATCTAGAGTTGGGCCTTCAATATCTAGAATTGGACCTTCAATATCTAGAGTTGGGCCTTCAATATCTAGAGTTGGGCCTTCAATATCTAGAGTTGGGCCATCAATATCTAGAGTTGTGCCTTCAATATCTAGAGTTGGGCCTTCAATATCTAGAGTTGGGCCTTCAATATCTAGAGTTGGGCCTTCAATATCTAGAGTTGGGCCTTCAATAATATCTAGAGTTGGGCCTTCAATATCTAGAGTTGGGCCTTCAATATCTAGAGTTGGGCCTTCAATATCTAGAGTTGGGCCTTCAATATCTAGAATTGTGCCTTCAATATCTAGAGTTGGGCCTTCAATATCTAGAGTTGGGCCTTCAATATCTAGAGTTGGGCCTTCAATATCTAGAGTTGGGCCTTCATTATCTAGAGTTGGGCCTTCAATATCTAGAGTTGTGCCTTCAATATCTAGAGTTGGGCCTTCAATATCTAGAGTTGGGCCTTCAATATCTAGAGTTGGGCCTTCAATATCTAGAGTTGTGCCTTCAATATCTAGAATTGGGCCTTCAATATCTAGAGTTGGGCCTTCAATATCTAGAGTTGGGCCTTCAATATCTAGAGTTGGGCCTTCAATATCTAGAGTTGGGCCTTCAATATCTAGAGTTGGGCCTTCAATATCTAGAGTTGGGCCTTCAATATCTAGAGTTGGGCCTTCAATATCTAGAGTTGGGCCTTCAATATCTAGAGTTGGGCCTTCAATATCTAGAGTTGGGCCTTCAATATCTAGAGTTGGGCCTTCAATATCTAGAGTTGTGCCTTCAATATCTAGAATTGGGCCTTCAATATCTAGAGTTGGGCCTTCAATATCTAGAGTTGGGCCTTCAATATCTAGAGTTGAGCCTTCAATATCTAGAGTTGGGCCTTCAATATCTAGAGTTGGGCCTTCAATATCTAGAGTTGGGCCTTCAATATCTAGAGTTGGGCCTTCAATATCTAGAGTTGGGCCTTCAATATCAAGAGTTGGGCCTTCAATATCTAGAATTGGGCCTTCAATATCTGGAATTGTGCCTTCTAGATCTATAATCTGGCCCTGTAAATCTAGAATCGTGCGCGTCCCAATGAAACACCTTGACGTGGGCAGGTGTATCACGTGACCGTCATGCCTTGCTTTGACAAGAAGTTGGAGGCGTCCCGGGCACAGTTTGCTGACGAGCTCACCCAGACCAAAGACGTGGACTGCGTCATCACCGCCAGTGAGTTTGTGTGGCAGCTTGTGTCGGGAAAATGTTGCGTACAATTTTTAAAAAATTAATATTTTTTACCGGTTGATATTTGCAAAATTAATATTTCTCCAGCATAACATACATTTTGCTGCAATCACTGCAGCGTAAGCTGCTGTGGAACGAAGGATAAAATGAATATGTGTGTGAGTGTGTGTTTGCATGGCATCTAGGGTTTTGAAAATGTTACCTCAAATTAAAAAAAATTAATATATGTGGGTGTTTTTATGGCATCTAGGGTCGTAAAAACGTCACCTACAATTGATAAAAAAGTTATATTATGGTGATACACCACCAAGGAGATGATGCTTGCCTTGAGGTTACCTTTTTCTCTGAAAATAATTTTTGCCTTACATAAACGTTATTTGATTTAATTTTGCTGGACCTCCAAGTAATGAATTATGGGGCAAAAAATGCAGTCATACCTCATCATTCCAGAAGTGGTTTCATACCGTGATTTTTTCGTATGTAGAGTCGCATTTTACATGTAAAAGGCCTGATTCGTTCCAAGTCCTCTAATTCTACCCGTCTAAACCTTCTAAAAATTATTAAAGCATACCAATTTTGCATGAAACATGTGTTAGAAGTAAAAGAAAATTATTTATCAAACCATTAAAATGAATAAAACATACAAATCATATACCATTGGGGTTGGGCAACTGTGTTAGAAAGTTTGCATCATTTTATTTTATTTGGTTTATCTCTAATTGCATCATTTACTCGTGTCATCAAGTCATAAATGGTGAAAATTCAAAAATAGTGAAACAATTATACAAATAATTGATCAAAAATAGTGAATTGCACTAAAGAATAAAATACTTCAGCGTGTTTCACTCACTCTAGACTTACACCATCAAGAGAGTACTTATAATTAGTTGTATATTTTTGTCTTCTTACTCATGCACGTCTAGATAACAATTTATATCAAAATAAAATATGTTTTAGCACTCTGACTGCGGCAGGTAAAACTGAAGTTCAACATTCAACTCAAATTTAAAGTCAACTGAAGTAAGCCATTTTGAAAATAGCAAACATTAACTGGATCGTCCCTTTATTTCCTTTTGATTAAGTGTTTATGAAAAGTGAGTTTGTGACTACTAATTGGTTAGCAGCATTATGAGCATTATGAAAATCCCCTTTGTGGCCACTGGTGGTACACGTTGCAGTCAAAGTGTTAATGGGATGTTTTTAACTTTTAACATTACCGAATGTAAAGTTTTGTTACATTTAACATTTCACATGGAATGAATCATTTGAGACTATATCAAATTGTACCTTTAAATGTAAGCTAATGTTTAGTTAGTGCTATGCAGGGTTGGCATAATATACCCATTAAACTCAAATGTACAAAAAATGCAAATTAATTAAAAAAAAACAGTACATGAGTGTGTTTTTTTAGGGGAAGGGTTTAGGTTATGTTTTTTTTGTACAGTTTTCCATCTAAATGAATGCTATAATAGTATTTGTTCGGTTTTTTAGTGTTTTTTGAATGTATTTGTTGTTTGTCTTTTAATGCTAAGTATTGTTTTATGCTGAATGTTGTTCTTTGTATATTTTTTGAATGGGTTTTAATGCCAACCTTGGTTTTATGCTTTTTCTTTTTGCATTTGTATTTGGGTTTCTTATGTCAACCCTGATTGTATGCTGAATGTTTCTTGTATACTTTTTATCTGCTTTCTTATGTCAACCCTGATTGTACGCTGAATGTTTCTTGTATACTTTTTATCTGCTTTCTTATGTCAACCCTGGTTGAACGCTGAATGTTTCTTGTACACTTTTTATCTGCTTTCTTATGTCAACCCTGATTGTACGCTGAATGTTTCTTGTATACTTTTTATCTGCTTTCTTATGTCAACCCTGATTGTACGCTGAATGTTTCTTGTATACTATTTATCTGCTTTCTTATGTCAACCCTGATTGTACGCTGAATGTTTCTTGTATACTTTTTATCTGCTTTCTTATGTCAACCCTGATTGTATGCTGAATGTTTCTTGTATACTTTTTATCTGCTTTCTTATGTCAACCCTGATTGTACGCTGAATGTTTCTTGTATACTTTTTATCTGGTTTCTTATGTCAACCCTGATTGTATGCTGAATGTTTCTTGTATACTTTTTATCTGCTTTCTTATGTCAACCCTGATTGTACGCTGAATGTTTCTTGTACACTTTTTATCTGCTTTCTTATGTCAACCCTTGTTGTACACTGAATGTTTCTTGTATACTTTTTATCTGCTTTCTTATGTCAACCCTAGTTGAACGCTGAATGTTTCTTGTACACTTTTTATCTGCTTTCTTATGTCAACCCTGATTGTACGCTGTAGGTTTCTTGTATGCTTTTTATCTGCTTTCTTATGTCAACCCTGATTGTGCGCTGAATGTTTCTTGTATACTTTTTATCTGGTTTCTTATGTCAACCCTGATTGTACGCTGAATGTTTCTTGTATACTTTTTATCTGCTTTCTTATGTCAACCCTGGTTGAATGCTGAATGTTTCTTGTACACTTTTTATCTGCTTTCTTATGTCAACCCTGATTGTACGCTGTAGGTTTCTTGTATGCTTTTTATCTGCTTTCTTATGTCAACCCTGATTGTGCGCTGAATGTTTCTTGTATACTTTTTATCTGCTTTCTTATGTCAACCCTGGTTGAACGCTGAATGTTTCTTGTACACTTTTTATCGTCTTTCTTATGTCAACCCTGATTGTACGCTGAATGTTTCTTGTATACTTTCTATCTGGTTTCTTATGTCAACCCTGATTGTATGCTGAATGTTTCTTGTATACTTTTTATCTGCTTTCTTATGTCAACCCTGATTGTACGCTGAATGTTTCTTGTATACTTTTTATCTGCTTTCTTATGTCAACCCTGATTGTACGCTGAATGTTTCTTGTATACTTTTTATCTGCTTTCTTATGTCAACCCTGATTGTACGCTGAATGTTTCTTGTATACTTTTTATCTGCTTTCTTGTGTCAACCCTGATTGTACGCTGAATGTTTCTTGTATACTTTTTATCTGCTTTCTTATGTCAACCCTGATTGTATGCTGAATGTTTCTTGTATACTTTTTATCTGCTTTCTTATGTCAACCCTGATTGTACGCTGAATGTTTCTTGTATACTTTTTATCTGGTTTCTTATGTCAACCCTGATTGTATGCTGAATGTTTCTTGTATACTTTTTATCTGCTTTCTTATGTCAACCCTGATTGTACGCTGAATGTTTCTTGTATACTTTTTATCTGCTTTCTTATGTCAACCCTGATTGTACGCTGAATGTTTCTTGTATACTTTTTATCTGCTTTCTTATGTCAACCCTGGTTGAACGCTGAATGTTTCTTGTATACTTTTTATCTGCTTTCTTATGTCAACCCTGATTATACGCTGAATGTTTCTTGTATACTTTTTATCTGCTTTCTTATGTCAACCCTGATTGTACGCTGAATGTTTCTTGTATACTTTTTATCTGCTTTCTTATGTCAACCCTTGTTGTACGCTGAATGTTTCTTGTATACTTTTTATCTGCTTTCTTATGTCAACCCTAGTTGAACCCTGAATGTTTCTTGTACACTTTTTATCTGCTTTCTTATGTCAACCCTGATTGTACGCTGTAGGTTTCTTGTATGCTTTTTATCTGCTTTCTTATGTCAACCCTGATTGTGCGCTGAATGTTTCTTGTATACTTTTTATCTGGTTTCTTATGTCAACCCTGATTGTACGCTGAATGTTTCTTGTATACTTTTTATCTGCTTTCTTATGTCAACCCTGGTTGAATGCTGAATGTTTCTTGTACACTTTTTATCTGCTTTCTTATGTCAACCCTGATTGTACGCTGTAGGTTTCTTGTATGCTTTTTATCTGCTTTCTTATGTCAACCCTGATTGTGCGCTGAATGTTTCTTGTATACTTTTTATCTGGTTTCTTATGTCAACCCTGATTGTATGCTGAATGTTTCTTGTATACTTTTTATCTGCTTTCTTATGTCAACCCTGATTGTACGCTGAATGTTTCTTGTATACTTTTTATCTGCTTTCTTATGTCAACCCTGATTGTACGCTGTAGGTTTTTTGTATGCTTTTTATCTGCTTTCTTGTGTCAACCCTGATTGTGCGCTGAATGTTTCTTGTATACTTTTTATCTGCTTTCTTATGTCAACCCTGATTGTATGCTGAATGTTTCTTGTATACTTTCTTGTACACTTTTTATCTGCTTTCTTATGTCAACCCTGATTGTACGCTGTAGGTTTCTTGTATGCTTTTTATCTGCTTTCTTATGTCAACCCTGATTGTGCGCTGAATGTTTCTTGTATACTTTTTATCTGCTTTCTTATGTCAACCCTGATTGTATGCTGAATGTTTCTTGTATACTTTCTTGTACACTTTTTATCTGCTTTCTTATGTCAACCCTGATTGTACGCTGTAGGTTTCTTGTATGCTTTTTATCTGCTTTCTTATGTCAACCCTGATTGTGCGCTGAATGTTTCTTGTATACTTTTTATCTGCTTTCTTATGTCAACCGTGATTGTATGCTGAATGTTTCTTGTATACTTTTTATCTGCTTTCTTATGTCAACCCTGATTGTACGCTGAATGTTTCTTGTATACTTTTTATCTGCTTTCTTATGTCAACCCTGATTGTATGCTGAATGTTTCTTGTATACTTTTTATCTGCTTTCTTATGTCAACCCTGGTTGTATGCTGAATGTTTCTTGTATACTTTTTATCTGCTTTCTTATGTCAACCCTGGTTGTATGCTGAATGTTCCTTGTATACTTTTCATTTAATTTTTAATACTAACTGCTGGTACCTTAACACATTGGAATTGTTGAAAGGTTATCCATTTACATTGGTGCATAATGAAAAATTTACCTAGTGGTACACATTTGTCCCAATACGTAGTCAATGTGTTAAGAACCCATGACCGTGCAGTGGAGGTGGAGCAGATGCTGTTAGAAGAGAGCCGAGACCTGGGCACGGTGTCCCCTGTAGAGCTGGGCGAGCTGCTCAGCTCAGGTCAGCTCATGTCCCACGACGGCTCCAGCGCAGGAGGCTACGCTGACTTTGTGCTGCGTTACGTCGCCTCTACCGTGTACAACGTAGACCTCACGCACATACAGTGGAAGACGCTCAGGTACTGGCCGACGAGATATTAATGTACGATGAATGTCAGTTATGCTTCACCTGACGTAAATGACCTGACCCAAAAGGTCGTAGCATGGATTGTCTGGTGTGACGATGATGATGATGATGATGGTTATAACATTACAGTCACAACGATAGCTAGTTAAGTTCTAGCATCTTGTATAATAATGACTATAGTAATGATAATACTAATGATAATAATGAATCACAAAGATAGCTTGTCATGCCAGCAAATTCTGACATCATGTATAATAATGATAATAGAATTACAAAGATAGCATGTCAGGTCAGCAAATTATCGCATTGTGTCATATTGTAATGATTACAGTAATGATGATAACAATGATAATAAATAACCATTGTAATAATGATCATAATAACGATAATAGTAGAATCACAAAGCTAGCATATCGGGTGAGTCCACTGTATCATGGCGTGGTGTGGGCAGGAACGTGGACTTGCAGGAGGCGAGTCTGACGGTGGGGGGGGAGGAGGTGGTGAGGGTGTGTCGGGCCTACGGCTTTCGTAACCTGCAGAACGTCGTCCAGAAAGTCAAGAGAGGCAAGAGCCTGTACCACTACATCGAGGTCATGGCCTGTCCTGGCGGTGAGTGGACGTACGTAGTCTTGCTTTGTGGCATAGTCTTTGTGATATCTTTGTGCGTTAACTACGTATTGGTGGTGGTGAGTGTAGTCTTGCTTGGTGAGATACTCTTTCTTCATGAAATACTCTTTCTTCATGACATACTCTTTATTATTGACAAACTCTTTCTTTAAGGCAAACTCTTTCTTCATGACCAACTCTCTCGGTGATCTTGTTTCCTTGCTCTAATGTTTACTCTGTCAATGCCCTTTTTCATTATTATTATATTTGTTATGTTATTATTTTTCAGTGATTTCCTTGTCGTTGTTGTTGGTACACTTTACCAACGCCCTTTGTTATTGTTATTTTCAAGTGATTCCCTCATTGTTGTTTTTGGTATGAAATGACTGACCCCTGACATACTTGAGACAAGTGTGGTCCACAGGCAAGAAATTCAAAGGGTGCCACACTGTTGTACGTGTGCATGTGTGTGTGTGCGTGTTGCACAGAATTGTGAACCGTAGCAAAATCCCCGACTGCCCTTGCGTGTTCCTCTCAGGGGGACACAACTATTTTACCTGTGGGAATTAGAACTCCTAGGGGGAAAGTGTGTGAGGGCCCGAGCTGAGAGTTAGGTGGGCCTTCTTTTCGTTGAAATAAAATGTTTTGTGTTATGTTAAAGACCACCTTTTTTCGGTTCACTGCTCTCCTGTTTTTCGGCACCTACTACTTTCTTCGTCAACTTTTATCTTGTTTCATAAACTTCTTTCTTAACTTGCTGTCCCTTCTGCACAAACTCTGCATTCCCCTATCTCCGTACAAAATGGTGCCTCCCTCCCTTTGGAACGCTTTTTTCTAGCGGTTAGGGAGGCTTAAACTAACATCTAATCTAAGTCCCTGCGTGCAAGTTCAAGCGTAAGCTCATTTTGTTGTAGTAACATGACTTGTGCCTTTTATGCCCACGTGAGTTATCGAGTTCAAGATCTCCTGCATTGCAGTCCTGTATTTTTTTGGAATATCCTTTTTTTATTTCTGTTGCTGCTCGGAAATCAATTCTTGGTTGCTTAGCATTAAACCTCTGACTCATTGCATATCTTGGAAGTTTTGATTATGTGTCTAGTATTATTAAGAACTTCCCTCATAAGAAATAACCATAAGTTCTGCAATGCATCTCTCAGTTGGTGAACAGCCTGTTTTGTGTATGGGTAATTACATACTGCTTGTGTTTCTCAAACATTCACCAACGCCTCCTATTGTTATTATTGTTATTAGCATGTTAGTGAGGGTCCCAAGAATAAATTCGATTTTCTCGGGAGTTGATGAAGCTTGTATCACAGATACGCTCATCACACACTTTCGGCTGGCTTCGGACAGACGGACGGACGCGGCTCCTATTATAGTATAAACCAGTCCACCACCCTTTATTTGAAAAAAGAATGAAGGTGAAAAGAAAGAAAGGCCGTAAAATATATAAAAACTTCATCTCTCTACAGTTGATAAGGCCCCTGCGTGAGCACGGCCCGTCAATATATTAGGACTGGAGCTTGTATCACAGATACGCCAGATACGCTCATCACACATTTTCGGCTGGCTTTGGACAGACGGACGCGGCTCTTATTATAGTATAGACTATATAGTCCACCACCCTTTGTTTGAAATACGAAGGTGAAATGAAAGAAAGGCCTTAAGAAATGAAAAAATCCAATCTCTCGAGAGTTGATGAGGCCGAGTGCACACGGCCCGTCAAAAATCTATAATAATGTTCGACAAATCACATGACACACGTACCTATTTCCTAAGAATTCCCGTGATATTTATTCCTATTCGAATGTGATGGATTAAGGCACTGAAAATTTTGGAGTTGATGAAGCGTGTATCACAGATACGCTCATCACACACTGCAGGCTGGCTTCGGACAGACGGACGCGGCTCTTATCTATATACTTAATAGCAAAACTCAAAATTTGTGCGAGTCCGTTTGGAAAATTGGCTGAGTCTACATGGTCGAGTGAGGTATTAAATTGAAGCCACTGGTGTCTATATTTGCAGAAAACTATTTATTTGAATTTTTTTTAATTTTTTTTTTTTTATTTTGATTTTTTTTCTTCTTAATTTCTTTATTTTTTGATTATTTACTTTTTTTTTAATTTTTATTTATTTTTTATTTATTTATTTTTTTTCCATTTTATTTTTTATATTTTTTTTATTTTTCATTTATTTTTATTTTTCTTATTTTTTATTTTTATTTTATTTTTTTTATTTTTTTATTTTTAGGCAAGTCGGACAACCCGATACTCGGGTTGAACCGGCTTAAGCTTAGCCGGTTACCGGAGGTAACCGGCTAGTTATAGTATAGAAGATTGAGCTAATATGATTTCTATACTTATATATAAGATACTGAAACAAATCTTTTCGGAGTTATTTTGTAAAAATACCTAGTTGAAACGTTACTTAACGTGACTTTATGATAAATTAGTTTTAGAAGTAATGAAAAGTTTATTTATTGATTTCTGTTTTGATGACTGAACTCGCACTCCTATGTGTTGATGCCTATAGAATAATTCCGATGTGATCAGGTTGTTTGAACGGAGGCGCTCAGCTGCGGCCTGACAGCGGCCAGAGCAGCAAGGAGCTGCTCGCTGCCCTGCAGGACCAGTACAGGACGCTGCCTGTCGTGGCCCCCCAGCAAGATGAACTCGCCCTCACAGCACTCGAACAGATGAAACTCTCCCAACCCAAATTCACTCACACTGATTATAAAATTGTCGAGAAAAATGTTACCGCTCTCGGTATCAAGTGGTAGCTGTGATACGAAATTCGGTATTTTAGATGTCACTTTTTGTGCGTTGAGAAATGTGTTAGTTTGTGATGAATTAATCACTGGGAATAAAATTTAACTACTTGTTGCTGCGTTTGGTTGAATCTTATGTACCTGAAAACTGGAATTTATTTCGTGCATAAATCATTGCAACAGAAGTCAATGACACAGAAAACGTATAATTCATTGTCCGACAAAAAAACCCACGTTGTAAAAGGATATGCTTAGTTTATAATATTGCTTACAAATTTTAATTTGGGATTTTCGTTGTATGTATAATCTTTGATCAAATGTTCATTTCATACGTTAGTTGAAGTACAACGGGATAAGTTAGTTAAATTTCTGGTGAACATCACCAAGTCTGTGATGCAGCTCTTTAGATCTGGTATTTTACGTGTATTTTCAATTGCCAAATTTATTGACCCTATTATGCCCCAGAGGACCACTCAAATCTTTTGAAAACTGCCTTAATCTCTTATTTGAAGTTCACTGCTGAGTTGCAGTTTCTTCCTTACTTTGATGTTGGTGATGATCCCAGTGTGTTAAATGACGGAGTTTGTAATAACGATAACATGAGCACAAAAATGCTAACGTTAAAGGGTAAAATTATTCTCACTAGCGAAGCCCCTCCATCAAAAATGATAGTTTTTGCAATTCATCCATGTTGACTTTTAAAATGAACGAAAGAAGCGTATTTCAGATCACGAATTCTAGTGCACAAGTGCAAAGTAGCCGAGTCGCGTATCTGTGCTACGGACCTCATCTTATATTTTCACAGCGTGATGGTCGGACGCTGGTCGCATTACATCAAGTATGGTGGAACATAATCATTAGGGTAATATACCTTCTAGTAGGGTAATATGTATAACGATACCTTGTACATTCATCCTCCAGAAATACATCTCCGTCTAGTGTTCGTAATTTTCATTTTGCTGTAACATTTTCTGGGAACCACGCTTTACAGAATCTTCAGTATTTTATGGAGGATTTCAGTGACGTTGGAATCTATTCTTCAATACGTTGACCACTGTGGATTAAACTGAAGTTCAATATTCAAATCAAATTTAAAAAGAAATTAGTGGACATTAACTGGATCGTGCTGTCATTTAATTTTCATTAAGTGTTTATGAGAATCGAGTGTGTGATTGCTGGGCGGTCAGCAACATAATGAAAATCCCCTCTGTGACCACCGGGGACTCACGTTGCGACCAGCGTGTTGAGCTACTCATCTCTAAGAACCATTTCGCTGTTATGTACTAGTTCTGGGGTGCAAGGGACATACAACCTATATCTACGGCAAAAATTTTGGAGGCCGACATTCGGATTTTACTTCTGTGTACTCAGGTATATTACGTGGAGCAGCGACTGCTATTGAATTTCATCATTACTTTGATTTGGTTGCACATTGTATCATGGATACTGCTCTTTAAATCTATTTAGCAGTACCTTGATTTTATTGCGCGCTGCATCATCGATCCCTCACAACAAATCTGCAATACCCTCGATTTTATTGCACATGGAATCATCAATGTCTTCTTTAGAGAAGATATTGAAATGTAAAATACATCATTGGAATCGTAGAAATCAGAGTGAGCTTTGATTAACGAGGAAAAATAATTCAAAGAATTTGCTTTAAGTGATGGTTTTATTTTTGTATAGAAAGTGCAACACTGCATGGCTTTGTGGTGTGAAATTCGAAACAAAACCAAAAATATTCTGTTAGTGCTAAGTAAGGAGCAATGTAATCGCATCCACCACTTAATAATTACATTCGCCACAAAAGAATTTCATCCACTACATAAAATTAAATTCACTACAAAAGTGCGTTCATTACATGAAAATCTATTCTGCAGCGTCGGAAATGCACTCATTGCTCAGCTGTTTTGTAGTGTGTAAATTGCTTAGGTTACATCAATTAAATTTCATTGAATGCAATTACCACTGGGCAGTAAAAAGTTCATTTTATTTCATCGCTTGATTTTCTAGCTCTTTGAGGCTTAAGAGTTGTATCACAAATACATTTCTTTGGCTAGTATCTACATCATTTGACGCACACAATGGATGCGCGCTAAGACACGTCATGTTTTTTACCATCTCTTTGTCGTGTCTCAACCGCATTAATTGTGATAGGTCTTTGAACTTTACTCGCCTGATGCTCAGTTCATTTTAACGAGACCGCATTAAGTGCGACGCAATTTTTAATTTCTCCTCATAGTTTCTTCGAACTTCTATTTCAAATAATTCGTGCAGAATATTACCACAGCACAAAATTTTTCATAAGACCATTGAAGAACTTTACCGAGTTCTAAATTCATTTTCAATTAACAATGTCGCAACGCCATCTTATATGCAGTGAATGAATATTAAATGTGGGCATTGATATTTAAAATAAAGGAAACTTGGGCAGCCGCATATTTAAAAAAGTAAAAGAGAAAAGATAAAAAAAGAAATAAGATGAATAAACTGGCGTGTATGACGCACGAGTGCTTGTCAGAACAGGTGGTGCCACAGAACAGGCGGAGCGTGACCCAGCTGCCGCTCGAGATCACGCTGCGCTTTGACGTGGTACGTAATTCTGCTCTCAACTTGTAATACGACACCGCTTTTTTCTAAGTAGTTATGTATCTTTGGGATTTGAATAATTTTTTTTGTAAACATAGTTATAATTGATATAAAATGTTTCTTATTTCATCTTAATTTTGAACAGTTATTTTTTTCCATAGTTGACCAAGTTTGAATTTCCTCATCTTATGTGTGATTAACGAATCTTCATTATTTTTTGTAGCTATGAACAATCGTTGAAGGTAGCGCAAACTTTAAACGTTCTGAAAACGATGCTCCTTTATTTAGAGATTTGTAAGCTCCTATTCTTTGATATGTAGAAAAATTTTACCCCAGAAACCCTCCCGTTAACTGTTCTCAATAAGGATGAATTTGAGACTTGTATTGTGGTATTACTTGCTAGTGTAAGATTCATGTAGGGATATAAAGTAATTCTATTTTATATTCACTTTGAAGTCACCATTGGTATCTCATGTTCAATGATGTTTAATGTCAATTATTTCTCATTTAAAATTTTTAATTATTTTGTCACATGGTTGCATGACATGATAACTCATTGGAAATTATTTGATTAATAATTTCCTCCCATGTTACACTTAGTGTGTACTGATTACATAGCAGGGTTATTGGGTACATTAAATCATTTAAATGAACAAATATGAATCAAATAGCTGGAGAAGTCTCTAAGTTTAGTTATGAAACTTTTGATAATGTATGAAATTATTTTGTAAATCTTTTGCTAAGTTACTCAGAGTAGTCTACTGAGTTTGCATAAACTGAAAAACCATTTATTTTCAAAAAGTTGACACATGAGGTACATGCCAGCATATTGACGAGGTGTACTACAAACCATCCGAGATGTACAAATAGGTAAACAACAGGTAGATAAAAAAACGAATGCTTCCAATATTAATTCATTTGTGTGAATTTCTACTGTGCATTAGAATATCTGTATGCATGTTTATGTGTACATTCAGTTGTAAATCTATGTTACGAAAGTTCTTATCTCCTCAGTTATTTTAACGCCGTATCGCAAGAAGTAAGAAACCTCTTCAAGGGATTCACGCTTGGTAGAGAATAGAGATGTAACAGCGATCGTTGTTCATTTTTTTTCGCTCAGGCACGCGTGAATCGTCAAGTTATGTTTTGGCACTTGGCAGTTGGCACCGCCGCCGCTTGTGCTAATGGTGTGTGCCTGTGACCGAGTGTAGACGGTGACCTAGACCTAAAATTAGTACACTTCGTGTTTTATATTGACCCTGAGGAAACAGACTTGGTGGACTGTGATACGTTAGTGCACTTAAAAGCTCTGTCCCGAATTGAGCCAAAGAGTGGTCGTGTATTGAGATGGTGAAACTTTTGTACACTATGTGAAAAGCACCTACTATTTCTTGTGGACATTTATTAGGATGTGTTCTTGCTAAGTTCTATTGTGTAATATTCTTATGAATACATTTAGAAAAAGATGTTTATTAGTTTTATCTCATTATCTTCACCCACTGAGAGGAAATTTTTCCAAGTAAAGTAAAGAATATGAAGTTTTCTGTTTTGAAATTTATTGAGATCTTTAAAGGTATATATTTTATAGTAGAAATTTTATGGCAATGATGGAAGTTATTTGTTTGTATACATTTAGAATTTTATTTTATAGGCCTAACATGCATTAGTCAAATCTGAATTTGACCTTGAAATATTTTTCTTCATTTCAAGGTAGGTAAAATAAATATAAAATTCATTCTCTCTCTAATGTATACTGTTTGAACTGATGAAATCTTTAGTGTCAACATTTAATTTGGTAAATGTTGAGGAGTTGACCATAATTGATTTTCCACTTTTGGATGCCTAAATATTGTTAATGAGATCAAAAAATCAAATATTTTACAAGTTATAGCGGTAAATGAGGGTAAATCTGAAGGAGATGACAGTTGTCAATTTTCCACTTTTTGGTGCCTGAACCTAATTAATTAAATCAAAATAAACAAGTTTTCTTCTATGCACTTTTCGTCTCAAATGAGTATTTTACGATTTATAGCGGTAAGTTTAGTTTCGTCATTGATGACGAATGCGCTCGAATAAACAGCTACTCATCGATTTTTGAATTTTTGTTGCTTGAAACATGGTAATAACATCGAAATAAACAACTTTTATTCCATACACTTTTTTCGTCAAATGAGTATTTTACGAGGTATAGCGGTAGGTTTGGTTTCGTCTTTCAAGACAGAGCGCTGGAAGCGAGACGCCATTGCAGTATTGCCATACAACTCGATCAAAGAATTTCTTTCCGCTTCAAAGACTGGAGTTGCGGTAAGTCATTTACCGCTATAACTAATAAAATACTCATTTGAGACAAAAAGTGCATAGAAGAAAACTTGTTTATTTCGGTCTAATTAACTATGCTAAGGCATCGAAATTTACAAAATCGACAACTGTCATCTCCTTCAGATTTACCTAAATGAGTTACCGGAACTACAGTGTTTGAGGCGGGAAAAAATAAATAAGGGAAGTAAACCCCCTAGTTATGACAAATGTAAAGAGGTTGGGTTGTGAGGAATAGCCACAGTTCTTCTACCTAGTGAAAATTATAAATAAAGGTTTCTAGTGATGTCCGTTTACATCGACTCCAAGGAAGGTGGCTGCCGCCATGGAGCCACCCGGTACCCAAGATGTCGGCAGCCATCTTGGAGTCGATGTAAACGGACGTCACTAGAAACCTTTATTTATAATTTTCACTAGAAGAACTGTGGCTACCCCTCACGACCTAACCTCTTTACGTTTGTAATAGGATGTTAGCTTCCGTTATTCATTTAATTTAGCGCAATTGCTGCGAAAGGCAACTTCAAAGTTGAATACTTAATTACTTCCCACTCCAAACACTACAGTTGCGGTAAGTAATTCATTCCTATAATTCGTTTAATAATTATTTCCGACGGAAAGTGCATAGAAGAAAAGTTGTTCATTTACATATAATTAACTATGTTTAGGCACCCAAAACTTAAAAATTAATTATGGTCAACTCCTCAATATTTGCCTCTAATTTTTAGGTATTTGTGAAGGAGAGGACCATAATTGATTTTCTAATTTTTGCTGCCTAAACATGTTTAATTAAAATGAAATGAACAACTTTTCTTCTATGCAGTTTCCGTCGCAAATTATTATTAAACGAGTTATAGCGGTAGATTTAGTTTGGGTAAAGTACGTTTGGGTACTTTGTAATTTATTTTAGCCAACCCTGCGGAGCCTGAACCCACTTCTAGGATTTTTTAGTTGATAACACAATAAAGGTTATCACGCAAAAATAATGAGTTATAGCGGTATTTCAACTTTTGTCTTTGTGCTTGATCATTTGAGCGCATTGGAAGGGAGAGTCCATTGTAGTCTTTCACTTCAAACAATTTCTTTCTGCTTGAAACAGCAAATAGAAGAAAATGTACAGACAGTTATGACAAAATGAACCAACAGTAGGGAGCATGGACATGAGGTGTTGACTTGCCAGCTGAAAAGAATGAGTGTAACTTATAAGTCCAAAAACCACAAGCAACTCTAATAACCAGACTTCACAAATTGAATAAAGCAAAACAAAAGTGAAAACAAAAATCTCAGGCATATAAATTAATCAGTAAAATGAACATCATGAGACACCATGGGAAAAAAAGAAACAAATCAAAACAGTAACCAAAACTGATGAACTGAAAATTCCAACAATGCACATGCAAATTAACCAGAAGAACCATTCAACTTACCCCCCAAAGTGCTAGAAACCAAGCAAGCCAGGTCTTCCAGACTTAAGATTAATTTATGCACAATAATGATTCATAACACTGCGATAATCTAGGCTGAAACAAACAAAAGGAACACAAATTAGGTATATAAACCAATATTCTCACAGAATACACAATGCCACACTCAATAGCACATGATGAGAAAAACCTTAGGAGGCCTCCCAGTAACATTGATATCATGCATCAGCAAAATAATGATTGAATTTATTGAATTAAATACTCTATTACTTTCTGAGTCACTTGAGTGAAAAATAGACAGAAGTGGATAAAATTTTAACAGCCGATTTATTAAGAACCAATGTTTAGACTCGAATATGTTACTGGCTGTGTATAAACTCTTTATATAAATGGAAATAATGTGATGATGGATCACTTCAAGAGTAGTGACTTTAACAAATGGATTTAGAATGATTGTTTAAAAAAATCAGGTAGTTTGCTTAGTTGATTTTGAATTTTAAAATTAAGCTAAAATTTTTGCAGAATACTATTGCTATATTCAATTTTTTCCACAGGGAAATCTTATATCAAATTGTTCTGTTAAAAAATTATAATTTGTGAATTCCTAAAGTATTTTGGAGGATAAATTTGTATAGATTAATCCAGCCTATTAATTTGTGCCAAATAGTATTGATTACCTGTTAGATGTTCACCAATTTTCTCCCTCCCCCAGCCTGCAGACGATGGCAGGTTGCAGTGTCCCAGTCTTGACTCTGCGACATTGTGTGTTGAAGTTGGTTGGTGGCTTTCACTCGGCTATCCTATGAGTGGCATCTGGAAACCATAATTTTTTTTTGCGCTTCACACACTTCTGCTTAAAATTCTTTAATCAGCAGTTGTGATAATACACTATTTAATAATTACTTTTCCTTTTAATTCCTCATCTATGCAACCAAAAATGTATGAATTGATACCTCTACATCATGCTGAAGAATACTTTGAGAGATGCTTCCAGTTATTGAACCATCAATGGCCTCGATTGGCATCTGTTCGGTGAGATTATTTATTTTTGCAGTTAGTTACTTGAAACTATATATGACAATACTTTTAATTATCTGCCTGTACTTTGAAATTTAATATCCTAAGATTTCTGTACGTCATTTAATTTTCAAATTAATCGAGTAAATTATACATCTAATATAAACTAATTATATTGGCAATCTACTATACATAAAAACGTGGAAAAATTGAATTTCTTAGCACTGACAGGTAACCAATTGGAATCTAATATATCGTAATTGATGATATCTCAGAGCATGTAAAGCTAAATTTTTTTGAGTTTAAAAGTATGAGGTTATCAGTCATTTATTGAAGTGGTCTTCCATGTATTATCATAGTTACATTGGGATGTTTTTTCAGAAATGCTTTCATAAACATGCAGACCAAAGATAGTTGATTTTCAGCATTTTTTGCACTATAGCTGATGAAATTGTGCTTAAGTTTCATATATTCTACTTGTAGCATAGTGGGAATTGCCTTAATATAATTGATTTTATTATTGTATTGAGCTTATGTACACTATTTTAAAAAAAACATTCTCACAAACTTCTTTGCTGGTGGAATTTCTATTTTTTGGAGTAAGACCTAAATTTAAGCTATAAAAATTAGAAGAATGTAAGAAATTTTTATTGTTGCTGTAATCTGTTGACTAAAATATATGCATGGCCTTTTGATTGAAAATATTTTATTTTATTTTTTTCAGAATGGGCATGCTACGACTGTCACGAGACACTCTTCCCACCTCTCTCATTTTGGTAGAAGACCATAAAGTTATTGGTCACATCAAAATCAAGCAACTCTTTTCCCGATGCCGTGCCCTATGGCTCGAGTCAGTTGTGATAGACAAAGCCCTACGAGGCAAAGGATATGGCAAAATACTGATGCTGGAGACGGAAAAGTATGCTCGAAAAATGGGTTTTGAGCTTGCTTATTTAGCTACTTATGACCAACAGGGCTTCTACTCTCGTCTGGGCTATGAAGAATGTGAGAAAGTATGTGTCTTTGACAAACCTATTGGAGATGAGTGGGTACCTGACACATCTTTCTTGAAAGAAATGTCTTGGAATATTTCGCATTCCAAAAATGGCTTCTCAAAGTTGAGCATAGGCAACTGCAATGGCACTAGCCTTCAAAATGGCAATGGTACCTTCCACAAGCCCAAAATTAATGGCTATACTCATCAGAAGAATGGATATCATCATAAAAGTAATAGCAACAACAACTTACTAGAAGGAACCATTGTTCAAATTGATGAGGATGGCTGGCACGAAATAGAAGTGAAGACCGTAAATGGAGACTGCCCTGCCTCGTCTGCTATTCCTGAACCTCCGCCACCCCCACCTCCTCGCCCTGCAATGCCTCTCCAGTACCTTAACGGCATACCTGTTCCACCCGCTCCTCCTCCACCTCCACCGAAAGCCCAGTCTGTCATTCCACCCTTCAAGAAAATTCCTGCCGTTTCATTGACCCCAATTAAAGAAGGTGTTGCTGTCCCTGCTCCACCTCCTAAAAGTGATTCTGAGGCTAACCATTTTCTTTTAATATCAAGTCTGTTATCTAATGATGGGGAAGGCATTAAAACTTTCATGAAGAAAAGCTTGATTTGAAGCCTTTGTTGAAAAATCAACAGTGCCATTTTTTACACTCCTTTTTCATCCCTTTTAAAATTGTCAGAGTTAGTAAATATTACTGGTATTCTTTGGTTGAGAGATGAAGCTTTCAATGTAATTGATATTCATTATTGCTTGGGATATCTTTGCCAATTGTGGTTACTATAGATGATTTCTATCAATAATTCTGGAGGACAAGTTAAAAGACCTTTGTCAAATCTTTGATTTGGAAAGTTTGAATCAAAGTTTCATTTAACATATTGAGGCCTAAAAGGGTATCTTTTGAAAGTCAACTGTGATTCATCCTTCAACTCTTTAATTCAATGTTTTGGTCTTCAAGTGCATCCTAAATGTTTTACTTCATTTAGGTAACTACTGCTTCTGCTCTCTATAAGTACCTCATTTTGGGTTTGTTTTGCTTAGCTGATAGCAGTATCATTGTTTTACTTGTAGCTCATCATTCTATCATTAGCTTTTTTTCTTGCTTATTAGCAGTACTTTTAGTTATTGTAATTTATTTAATCATTATTTATTCATCTAGAGCTAAGTTTTTTCATTCACTAGCACTAAAGTATAGAAGTGTTCTAGCTTCTACTCATCTCACACTTGAAATAATGTGTTTGTCAATTATGAAAAAATACTTTCATATTTTGAACCCCTCATTTCAAGTAGGGTAGGCAATAGATTTAGGTTTGTCTAGCCTATAGCAATAGATGTAGGTTTTTCTAGCCTATGGCAATAGGTTTAGGTTTTTCTAGCCTATGATGACTGGTGCACATAGGGGAGATGCCGTTGGTTACCTCAGCTATAAATAAACCTTTTCAGTCTATCTTTTGTGCCTTCATAGCTTCTTCCAGCCTTTGTGTCTTCTTTGCTATATCTTATTTATTGTTTCTTCTTTCATTTTAACATGCTGTTTCTATGTGTAGGGTATCCTATGTGAGAACATGGCTTGTGCATGGATATCCTATACAGTCGATACTAAATGATCTCTTCTCTCCACTTGCTTGAGATCAACTTGTTACAGCTTGGGAGTTTTCTAACTAATATGATTATAATATTAGTGATAACTCTAATTTCACATTTTAAAGGGTCACTGCCACTTCAGTTTTACAACCAATGCATTTATTAGTGCCTTCTCTCTGGTTTAGTGTATTGAATGAGATTGTAATTTGCTAAAAAAATTTAGAAGCAGTACTCTCGGGGAGGGGGGGGTGGGAGTTTGCAACTCATTGATCCTTTTTGTCAGGTCCATATGGGCAGGAGCAAAATTTGGCTCCTTTGTAGCCTCCCAAGCTCTGCATAACATTGTCAGCAGTGTTCATCAACAGAATGTACAATTTTTTCTTTAAGTTTTAATTCTATATATAGGTATAATTTCCTGTTTTATTATTTCTAATGGGAAAATATGAAAAAATGGATGAAAATATCATCCATGTCTTCCAGTTGCTCACTCCTACTCTGAAAACGATCTTTGAGCAGCAACAGAACAACTTGTAGAACATCTTGTGGTGCCTTGAATCTAAGCTTAGCTCTGGTTTTGATTTATAAAATGCTTATTATTTTTCCATTGAATGAAAGTTGGTTTGCTTAGATCATGTTGTGTTGGGACTTTCTACCTCTAAGTTAAAATAGCTATAACAAGTTATTTTGACTCATATTTGTTTTAATCTTTGTGAATTTGGTGAAATTTAGTCATTGGTCAATTTCACCTGAGTTGTGCTGTGCATAGCTCAATCTCGCAATACAGAATGCCTTGATAATAGAATCAGTTTGCATAAGTGTTGTTTGATTACTTTCTTGGTATTGTGTGTAATGTGTTTGAGTAGTTTTGTGCTAATATCACTTTGAATTGCCAATGTTTGGTGTATTTATCAAATTGATCTCCATTACTAAGCTCCTTTTTACTAAAATTTTCAAAATTTATATCTGCACTCAGTGCTGCCTTAGCCTAAATACTTGACAAAAGGCTATTATTATCTGCAAAATCATGTTTTTTATCTGGCTTTCATCTCTTTAATGTTTCAAACATCACTTATGCACATATAAATCTCCATGGAGAATCAGAGAGGCAGATATTAACAAGTTACCTTCTGAAATGTGAGCACATGCCATCATTTTATAACTTCTAAAAGTAGCTGTGGTATTGCTGCTATGTATCATTTCCAAGTCCTATAGACGAAATTGAACAATTTCTTGGAAATCTCACTTTTAGGATAAAAAGGAAAACCAACGTAGCTAAGAAAATCATGATAAAAAACGTTTCGGATCATAAAAAATCCATCCTCAGTGTTCTGAAAAACAATAAGTCAAAGTCCTATTCCAATTCCTATTTTCACAGTCACAACTTATGTGCACTCAGGGTTACAACACGTCATCAAGATATTGCTGCTGTGCAGCAACTTTAATATGATCTGGTGTGAATGCATAATGGTGTGGTTTTCAGTGCATGAAAGGAGCTAAGGAAACATAAACATAATTGGTGCAAACACTTCTTTTTATTTGGGTGCTTTGAGTGATTATGCTTATAATGAAATAGTTTGTTTATTGCAGAAAATGTCATCCCCTCAGGGGGATACAACTATTGTATCTATGGGAATTAGCGCTCCCAGGGGGACAATGTGAGGGCCCGAGCTAAAGGTTAGGTAGGCTTTCTTTTTGTTAAAATAGAATAGGTTTTTGTTGTGTTACGGACCATCTTCTTTCGGTTCACTGCTGTCCTGTTTTTCACCGCCTACTACTTTCTTCTTCAACTTTTTCTTGTTTCATGAACTTCTTTCTTAGCTTTCTGTTTCTGTGCTCTTTCTGCATAGATTCCACGTTCCCTTAGCTCCATACTAAATGGTGCCTTCTTCCTTCCTCTCTTTACATCTCATTTGTTGAGGATAGGGAGGCTTAAACTAACTAATAAACTAATAAACTAATGCAGAAAATGTCAATGCTAGTATCTTAATCTTTATTAAATGCTTATTTTGTTCATTTTTTACTTAGGTTTTCATTTAATGATGCTTTATTCATAATAACTGATGGGCATGAAATTTTTAGGGTTAAAAAAATCAGTGAATAAAGTATTTTGTTTTTTGTATTTTAATGAGCATAGATTATTTGTCTAATTACATTAATTATCCTATTTGCATGATATTTTAAAATCCTCAATACTTTTTCATTGTGTATAATCAGCTATTAGTATCTACTGCTGATATATTATTTGTCTCCTACTTTTTAATTGAAATTCCTCAATTTGCTATCCTTGCTCTGTCCTAGAAACAATTATTTTCTATGCTTTGCTATTAAACGCTTAACACTACCCAAAGTCAGTGTGTTGTAGACCTAAAGCACACCTGCAGCCCTCACTAAATTGACCTGGCATCACTCGCCATGTCTGAGGATGGCAGCTTACTGCAAGAAGGCTTCACTTTTCCCCCGGTAAGTTGTGTAATTTTAGGTCCTAGTCAAGTGTTCATTGGCATGTGTGAACTGTGGAAGTGCAAGCAGTGATGGTGTGGTGGTAATCAAATTTGAGTTATTTAATTGGACCTGACTTTACATTCATGTGTGTTTTTGCTTCATTTTACATTCATGGTTATTTAATTACATTTTTTGTACCTTATATCAAGTCTGTTGTCTTTCATAATTTAGTTTGAGTACCAATTTAAAAAAAAATCATTGGATAGGCATGTTCAGAGGTATAAAAGTTTTTATATATTTTATAGAGGAACATTATAAAATTGACATCCATGGATTATTATTGCTAGGGTTACCACTACTGCTCATATTTGTGCATTTAAAGATAACAGGTACCCAATAATGATGGACCTTCAATGATTTCAAAATGAACAATTTTCTTTGCACCTCTGTAAGGGCTATGTGTATTTATTTTGGAGGATATATTTGAGCATTTGATTTATTGATACAAGTACAAACATAAGTGTCTTTCATCATACAAAAATTATTGGCTGAAGAGAAACTGAAAAGTAAGATTCAATTTTGAGTGAATGCTAAAGTAAGTTGAGCCAAATTGATGTCTGTTTTGTGCTCACATGAAATTCTACAAATTTATGTTGGTTTTACTACTAAGAAGCTAAATGACGAATGTTAGGAAGCATAAATTCATCAGTTAAGCCTGAATATTTTAGGTTGTGAGAAGAATTGACCATTTTTGGTGAAAATAATAGATGACACCAATGTAATTTCATTCTTGTGCAATAACTTACCCTGATTTCTGTGAATTTAAATTTACTTATTTTTGGATGAATTTTACCTTATCAAACACAGGTATTTGTCAAGTATGTAATGCTCTGACCCTAGAAAAAGTGTTATTTGTAATAAAAAATTGTTCTACAATTCTATTTAAATTTCTAACTTATTGGAAAAAAGTGTACCTGCATCATCATAATTGTCTGGAGCTTCTTAATTTACATTTATTTGTATGAAACGTAAATCATAGAGTTGAGCTAGGAAATGTACATCAGCTTTTATTTCTCTTTAATTACAGTGTATTGAGTGTATCTTTAATACAAGCATAAAAATTCTCTAATTTTCTCTATAATAACCCTTCACATGTACAGAAAACATAGTATTTCAATGTATCTACTGTGCAGTGTGATGTTATAGAAATCAAATATTTTTAGGTCTATATTTTTCATTTACTTGTACGTAGTGCAGCTAGTTTTCCATTTTCTAATAGTCATTAAATAGGCTAACCAAATGACTTTGTATCGCTGTATAACAGAGCAACTGATAAACTTAGTTGTCACTTGGTGTAAAAATAGTAATTTTTGAAAAGATAGCGCTTATGCTTTGGCAATAAATGCCTAGAAGTATGTTTTGAACTGATAAGTTGTGTGATCCTAGTTCAACTGTTCTCTTTTTCACCAAATTTTATTTCTGCAGAAGTTAATCAATGCAGCAATTGGAGAGCATCTGGAGCAACAAGGTGTCAAAATTGGGCCTTCAGCAACCAAACTCCTTGCTGAGGTGAGACTCATGATGTAGTTGCTGATTATTTATATTGGGCTGCTCTTGAAAAGTAGTTTGCTATGGAGTCTCACTGTGGGGGTCGCTTATTAGTGGTAACTGTGGTTAAATAATCAAAATAATTGTGATGTAATGACTCACCTCTAAGGAATCATTCTAAAAAATAGGACATGAACTTTATTTGGAAGTAATTTAAAGGCTAGGGGATGGTAATTGGTTGAAGGTAAGTTGTACTGCAATCTTTACCTTCCAATGTGGTAACATTTTTGTTTCAAAGACCTTGGTTAATAATTGTAAAACTTTTATAAAAAATAGAGAACTAAACTGTACATGTCATTTCTATTTTACTAAGATGGTGAGATGTAAAATTGGATGTCTTGTGTTCTTACGCATCATTATTTTTCTTGAAAATTAAAAAGAACACACATAGCAAGCAATATCTATTAGAGAATGAAATAGAATCATAGTAACAAATGAAAAAAGTGAAGAATAGAGTAAAATCCGTGAGCATTTTTTCCCAATAATTACATCAGAGTAGAAGTAGCTACCTTGTTCTTGTTGTCATGGTGTGTTAAATAAAAAATTGCTCAAAGGAATGATGTTGAAATTTTACTCAGAGTTGTTATTTTGACTTGTTTTTTCCTCAATATACTTCATGTTTCCGTATTGTAAATTATTTTCAAATTTTTGCAGTTTTTGTATGAGTTTTGATTCTCACATAGCAGTTGTTGATAAACTTGTTAAAGTTGGCGGAATCTTATACAAACTGAAATTAATCGGACGTAATTGATGTGACGTAATTAATCAGTGTAATTGATCTCTTTATCTTTACTCTTTTTATTTGCAACTCAGTTTAATACTCATTGGGGTTACTTATGTTACATAATAACCCAGCTTTGCACTCTAGAGGTCCTCTGTGTTGTAGCTAAGGTAACTTGTGTAACAAAATAATCCATCACGGCGGTGCCGCAGGTGTGCAGGGTGGTGGTCGTGGAGGCAGCAGCGAGGGCTGGTCTGGAGGCGCGACGGGAGGGTGAGCGCACGGTGCAGCTCCAGCATCTCGAGAAGATACTTGCTCAACTCGTAAGCCCATTCGTCATGATTCTAATTATAATTATTGTTCATAGACGTCTTGTAAGCTCACTCATGACTGATGCATGATTTTATTCATAGGTGTTAGTGTTAATAGTAATAGTACATAGTAGTAGTAACATAGGTTTTCTAGCGCTTCAGTTATTTAAACTATATCGCACCGAAGGTCACATTTAGTGTTGATAGACGTACTGCTTGCATGCCATGCAAAATTGGAAATGATGTTTCCATTTTCTGAGTGACTTTTTTTTTCACTGAAGCACAAGTGATATGTTTGCTTATGTGCAAAAGTTAGTTATCATTAGAATAGAATAGTTTTCTTGTTTTTATATTAATTTTTCTCACAAATAGCGAATCGGTCGTGTTTTGATAATTATTCAAATATCCATATATATCTTAATATTCTACGTACATGTATGCATGTATATATATATATATATGTATATCATTATGTTATGCTGTAGATAATGATGTAAAACATGGGTTCAGATCGTGTGATCAAAGTTGCTTCGTTCTTGGTTTCAGCTGTTGGACTTGTGAACACCAGCTCATGCACGGATTTCCACATCAGAAATGGATGTACCGTTCCACCAAAACAGCGTCGAAATGACTTGATATTCCTTTGAATGTTCTACGTCAAAGCTCGAAGAGTTCTTCAATGACGACAAAACTGGAGTTTCCGTGTACTGTGCGCGGCAACATCAGATAAGCGACAGTCTTGACAACTTGGATTGACGCACAGTTTGGGATGGAGATGTGTGGGCATCACGAGTCGCTTCCTAGCGGTGTTGGTCGTCTGGAACGATTATTGCTTCAAGCCAAGCTGGCTCTTCTTATGCATCTGAAGTGGTGCTAACTTCATTTCCTTGCTTCTACGCTCTTCGTTCTGTGACCTTTTCTTTGTTCTATTGGCTGAGGCGAATTGGGAGACGACGCGTTGTCTCGCTGGATGCTCCCATTCTTGAGCTCGTACATTTGGAATGTTGATCAAGTGAAGTATGCAATTCTTATGAGCTTCTTATTTCCCTCTAGAATGTGACAGGTGATTCATGATGGTATTCTGGCTGTGACAAATTCTTTATTGGCTAAATAATCATATTTACATAGATATCTATACAATATATAGCACATTCACAAAAACTTCATCCAAATGCGTAAAACGAAATCAATACAATAAACTCGCGAAAGAGACGAGTTTATAAGGTCATGCTTCCTTCCCAGGTGGGCTTCTCCCTAATTTAAACTAGGAAGAAATTCAATAAAAATGAATCACGCAGATCATAGCTTTCGTTACAAGAATAATACTAAAAATTAAAATCGCTGTAAAGTATTATTGTCTCAAGCAAACCTAAAGGCGTATACCAAAATGCTACCGAAAGCATGGCAATTTTCAAGGAAAGCAAAAATTTACATAAAGATTGTACGAACATATGTTGATATTTAACATGTACCTTCACACGTTGGTCGAAAGACAAAATTGGCGAAAATGATACCGCTAAATTTTTGGCTACAAAGTAGGATGCAAATGTAATTTGGTCAAGAGCTCGGCGCAATTGAAAAAATTAAATACTAACAATTGGAATGATGCAAGAGACCTTCCTTTTAGAGTATAATCCTAATGGCCCGTGCCAACTTGATAATACGCGTTTCCACATCACCAAAACCTTATAACCGTCACATTAAGCATTCAATGACTCTAGTAACAATTGGGCTGATTTCGTTCCTTACCTTTCATTGAAAAAATTGAACAGCAAAGAAATTGTTATCTAAACGCAAGTTGCACAGTACTGGGAACCAAGATTGACAAGTGAGCGTATTAAAACCCGAATTAATCAATCTTCCACAGCGACCAAGACCCAGGCGCGGTGCAATCGGTACGCCCACTAACATTAATGAAACAAACTTGCTGGTAATAAAAACAGTGAGAACAAATTCTTACATCATGGAAAAATTAATCGAAATTAACAATTAAAATGAATCGGCGCAATCATAATGAATAGACAAAACCATAAATTAGTAAAATAATTTCCACGAGTGGAGCCATTGAACTAGCAAGTCAGGCGGAAGAATATAATTATTGATAAATTTCCACCAGTTGCGTTGCATCGCATATAAAATGGTACAAAACTTTGTTTTTAACATGGAAGTTTCAACAAGGCAAACATTCATCTCGTCGTAAATATAAATTAACAAAAACGACGTACCATTCTAGTTTATTGCATTGAATGATATCAACGTTTTTTGGAAATCAGTGTTGATCTAACGGACACAGCCAATAAAAATAAGTCTTTTCTGACTGACAATTGTGATATTTCAAAACTTTGAAAACTAAGCTTATTGGAAAAACTTGTCAACATCACATGAAAAGAACATCAAACAATAACACCGAATTGATCGCAAACTAAACGTACATAAACAGAAGGCACTACCAAACACCAAACAACTGTGATAGTAATGTAATTTGTAACGTGCCATTATAGACGAGGCATCAGAAACTACCTGCTCGTAGTTGTTCAAACGGTGAACTGTTTAAAATAGTCAATCACATCAAGTTCCCTTGATTTATATATTTTCACTATATTGCGGGCCCGTAGCGCACTTGGTCGTAGTAGCTTCAAGTTCTAAAAAGTTAAAATTAACTATTACCAATAAATTTATTCGAAAAACAAAAAGTATTGCACTGGAGCAAGAGGTATGATTATTCTGGTGAAATAGCATAAAAAAACGTACACAGCCCCGCAGCTGAAGCAAGATTATCGCAAACAAATCAACTGAATTTGAAGGAAATAGCTCAGAGTGTTCAGACCCAAGATGCTGGTGGAGGCTAGCTCAACATGCACCCGAGTAGCTTAAAATATTTCCAGAGAACACCAAATTCCCTCTGCACATCGAACGAAGTCTATTCACAATTTCACTCTGTAAGGACAAGGAGCTCCTATGAGTCCATTCAACCATGTATTTAATTGAGAATTTATAAGCAGCAACCAGGCTTTAAAATTTTAAAATTTGACGATCAATTTTTACTCATAGGAGAGCACATGCCACTGTTAGTCGCGCATAGAAGAAGAATTTTATGGAAAACATCTGGCGACCAGGGTCACCCGCAAAATGCAACTGCGGACCCCCAATAAGCATTGGGAAAGTAGGGGAGATGGTCTTTGATAACGGATCACATGGTCAGCTTAAAACAAACCAGCAAAGTTACAGCGCAGCGGGAGTGACGTGTACTGATGGATGTTTGAAAAATTGTATCAGCAGTAGTGCTAGCAGTCGCGCACACAAATGCTCGTACACAGCGAGACTAGCAATGCCAGATAACAGAGCCGCTTCCGCAGTTTAAGCACTCTTCCCACGAACTTAGCATGAAAAATCCAAGACGAGAGGAATGAAAATGTCACCTTTTAACTCTAAAGAAGAACTTAAACTCTTCCATACATCAGGCAACTCGCTTTAACCGGGGACCATCGCTAGATTTATTAGTAGCGCTAGACAATCGATAAATTTATTATCCGTCACTCCTTTAAGCAAAGGTTTCCAATAAAAGAAGGCGACCGTGAGGACGACCCAAGCGACAGTTCAACCACCATCATCACTATAGGCCTGATAGAGCAAGTCTTGAACACTGTGAAGTGAGGTACGCCCTTTAACTAGTCCCTAATGTATGAGTTTGAAAAAAGCTAGAAAACTACATACTCCTTTTATTAATATAACGTCGCTCCATCACTGTAGCATAGCATAGCTACGTATTCAAGAAGTCAATGAAAGATCGAAACTTGGAAATAATCAAAACCGCCGCAGCAAGTCATTCAACACACAGCAAATTTCAGATAATATATGTTTGTTTAAATTCATATGACTAAACAGAATGACAAACAAGTAACTTTTAATTAAATTAGAAAGATCAACGAGCAACAAACATCAAATTCAGCAGGATACAAAAAGCAAGCTTAAATACAGCAACAGTGAACAAGAAAACGAGAAAAACGCATGCACTTTATTGAACGAAAATAGGGTTCAACGAGAAATACAGGAGGAAAGATGTCAATGGAGAGGAAAGAAACAAGGGAAAAACGATCTGAAAAACAGACATGAATATAAAGTTTATAATCCGAAAGCTCAAAAAATGCGAACGCATTTTAAAAATCCAAAGAATGACCAAATGAAAAAAATGGTCATGGAACTGTAAAATATGTGTTGGCTGAAGTCATTAACACGGTATCAAACGTGTTGAAACCGTAGTAGAAAACGATAAGAAACGTAGGAAGTAAAGGGGCCGGTCAAGTTCATAGCGCCCAGAAAGTGATGTACAAAAAAGGAAAAACAAAAGCGAGCATTAACAGTAAATGACTTTGAAAGTTTGTTCTAAAATAACTTCTGACCCACACAACAATCGAGTTCTCCATACGCCACAAGATGGCCTCCACACTAATCTAGCAGCGATCTACCGAACAGGGCGACTAATTTTCGACTTCAACCGCACATTTGTCGCCCACGTACGATGAATATAGATGGAAGATCACTTCATTGATTTCTTTATCAAAAGGGGTAAATATCTCACCGAATTAATTCATGTGGCCTGAGAGTATTTAAATTTATAACTAATCAAGGTTGGACGTTAAAATTTCTGCGGCTTCTTACAGCGTTTCTACAATATATCGCTGGCAGTCAGTTTCACGTGATCTAGTGTATTTTGAAAATTCATTTGAACATGTTGCCACCAAACACGTTCCAGCCCTTTACCTGCGTTTGGCTATACCTACCTAATGGGATAATCGAGTGCTGCGCAAGGGGCGGTGTCTACATAGGCCGAAAGTTAGTTCAAGTTTTCGCTAGACGCGAGTTAACAACAGCGCGTCAGCTCTGACAGATGAGCGGTGTGCCACGTTGCGGATACACTCAATTTATTTGGGCTTACATCTGACATCAAGTGTATCTGCCGAGGCACAAGAGCCCAAGTTTGCCTACATACCTGCTCTATCATGTTCAGTTCACGATTGACAATCGCAGTCTCCTCAGCACTATAACTCAGTAAAAGTAGTGCTCCCCCATACAAAAACTAGCCAACAATGTATAAGAGAAAAAATGTGCACATCTAAATCTCTATTAGAATATTATATTCAAGTTATAGAACCCTCTGAGCATCATTTCACCGAAATTATCAAATACGGCAGTCGAAAAATTACTTTATACATACACTTTTGTTCGATAATATCTACAACGAGAAGTTTGCATGAGAGAGATACAGTAGATACATCTAGAGTGCCTCTATGACCTACATAAGTTAGTTATGAGCGTAATCTTAAAAGGCATCGTCAACAGGTTGCGTTTTCGACCTACATTCTCTTTGCTTGTACCTTTTTTATACCAAGAAAGCTCAGTACACAGTTTCGAAGATATCAACTTTTAACTATTAACAACTTGTTACTACCCCCCCACCCAGTCCAAATGAAAATAACAGCTCAGCTCGCACTAAACTGAAGCAAAGAAGAATTGGATCATTTCCAGGCGCCCAGAAGCCGAGCATCAAACATATGGCGAGAAGTGCAAATCACGAGACAGACTCGACATGAATGTCGGTCGAATGAATAGTTAGTGAGCCCGATTCCGTACATATGAATAGTTTCTGAAGTCGAGAGGGAACTTTGAACCTAATTCTGTATGTTATAAACGGGACTTTTTAAAGTCTGATACGAAAAGCTGTGTTTTAGATTGAAAAATCTATTTACACAGTAACAAAAATACTTACAGAATCTGTAGAGTTTCTCCCAATGCATCGGAGCTCCTACATTTGACATACCACATGCTGAGAGTTGCTTCCATCAGAATTTTCACAATGTGAAGTTTTTGCAAACTTACCTTGCTTGATACAATTTCCATAAATTGCGTTACCGACAGGAAATGAAATCCAATCATTAAACGACAGAGAAAATCACCCGACATGAAAAACAGGAGTTTAGTGGCCCACATTGTAATAGCTGATATATATCGGAAATGCATACTGTGGATCTACTGAGCCTCCAAATTGAAATAGTTGAAACCGTTTTGGCATGAGATATAATAGGCCGCCGTAAGTTGTATGGATCCTAAAAGACCTTTTCTACAAGATTAAAAACTAAGAATTGAGGGCTGAAGCTCAAAGCGTGTGTTTAAATGTTACGTGTAATATGGACAGATAACAGCGCAGATTAAAGAACCTTTGATTCAATTTCCAGCCCTAAAGCTGAGGTGGTAGCGTTGGGGTCAAGATCGCCAACGGTAATCAGATTACATCAATGAGTTACGTTGGAGTCATGGTTCGCAGTAACTTGCATCAGTGAGTTACTGGGTTATGCTACGTATCATGGAGCGTACGATGAAAAACTAACAATGAACCACATTTCTGTGCCAAATAAGAAATGGGTGAAAAGCGAGGGGGAACGTGTGCTCTGAAGATAAAGATGATTGTTGAGTGCAGAAGTACTCCGTTGCTATGACATCACCACCAAACATATGAATCATCAGTCACACCCAAGCAAGAAAAACACATTCCTTTCAACGATTGTCTGAGTACACAGGTTGCAACAGCTCAACTAAGGAGTACTGTACTTCAAAAACTAAACTTACAGACGCTCTACAAAACTTACAGACGTTCGGCACAAAATTCTAATTACTTAATAGAGAATCAAACCGATAGATTGGGCGCGCAAGAACAAAGAGAAAACAACTACGTAAAGTTAACAGGTTTGCGGACACAAGTTCAGTTAATCACTAAGGTACAGGAGTTTCTTGTTAGCTATTTCGTTTACCGTCGTGGTCAATCAAATTTTGTTCATTTGAACCCGTTTACATCACACTTCTCTACCTAAAGTGTTGAGAAGCAGGGGGTAGTATATATACTTTAGTTGCAAATGTATGCTTCATGAAAGTTTGTATTGGTAATTCCCATTAAATAATGTAAAGAACATGGCGAAACGTTCAATATCTTTCACTGATTGGAAGGACCAAGCAAAACATGAAGAGAAACAAGAATTTAAATCCAGGAAAATTTCTCTCAAACTTATGAAGATAATTTCACAATACCTGACCACTCAACAAGATCAATATATAAATAATGTTTTTCTCGGCACAACATGAGATGGAATTCCTCATTTTTTTACCTTAATTTTTGGTGGTACGCTGAACTTCTCCAACGCTCCTAATAATCAGTGAGTATAATAAATAATATGGCAAATGATCAGTGTATGTGTTGAAACAGAGGAACAAATAACAGGCGAATATATTGGATTATGTGACTAATGAAGTAAACAGTCGATAAAGCTTTACAGAAGGTCATAGAATACGACGATAAACTCAAGAAATAAGACACTGATAGCTAATTTTCAACTGTAAGAGATAATGGCAGTCACACTTGGCTGGTCTTACAACAAATGAATCGACCAATAACTAACCAGATGAAATAAAGATTCGTGATTAAAGTTCTATTTCTTACCGATTCAACGTTAATCAGATATTCTAAAAAAAATGAACAGCTAATCAACATGAAAATCGTAAACAGCACGAGCTATTTTAAAGCCAACACAAGGAGGACCCAAAACGGAAGGATTTGTGCACAGCTTCATCTCAAACATTGGGCCAGAGAAGTTCAAAACTCAACAAAAATTCTCGCCAACAATTTAGATTCCAACACCCCAAATAAATTTCCTACTGAAATTTGCTACAGAATTTGAAAACCAAACCAAGAGATCGCAGTGTGCAGTGCATACATCCCTGCTCCGACCTGATTCGACACTCTCTGAGCCACACATCTCACGTTTTCTACACCAGAAGTAGAATAACCAACGTCACGCCTCTACTCTACGAGAAGAACGGACGTTACACCTCTACCTCACGAGAAGAAAGAAGGTCCTCTACGTTTTCCAGTAGAGCAGAACGGACATCACGGCTCTACTGTGCAGCGACGGGCTCTTTCTTCTGGGGTGGTGCTGCTGCTGTGGGGGACGCGGCGGACGCCTCAAGGAACTCCTCCTCTGGGGACTCGACAGGGTCGCTCGGAGGGGACGGCAGCTCTGGTGGCTCGCTTGACCCAACCTGGCAAGGAACATTGAAGCTGAGTTAACTTTAACATGCAACTAAGATCAGTATTGAAGGGGAGGGGAGATCTGGTGGTTCACATGACCCAACCTAGCAATGGACATACATAGAAGCAAAGTTTCAACTTTAAAAAGATGGTTATTTCAAAACTAATTCGGCATCAAACCATGAGCTTGGAATCCTACAATTAGGCTCATTTCCCGCTCATCAATTATGACAATCCAGTAAAAAATATTTCCTGCATTAATATTCCAACAACTAAACATTTTATAAGAGCAACTGAATTACCTTTCTAAACTACAATTGAACATGGAACTTCAGAATATTGAGGTGAACGTAAACATGAATGGCTTGCCTGATCTATGCACATGATTACAGAAGTCGAGGTACGAGAAATTCTTGTAAGCTCACATAAAGGAACAAGGGAAAAAAACAGCTAAGAAACCCTCATATCACAACAACAAATAGCTTTTGCTGTCTGTGTGTACTGAGCAGCAAAATCTGTAACAGAAAATTTAGCAAGTACTTATCAAAACTTGCAAGAAGGTATTGTAAGACAATCCTCAACCATTTGAGACACTTGAAATAAAAATTACGAGTAAATAGCTTACCAAAGTCAGCACGTATACTAAATTTGGCAAGCTTTGGCCAAAATTTCTCTAGGAGATATTATTCGAATTTTTTTCAAGCATTTGAAGAACTGACAACGGCAGCACTACCAGGAGTTCTAACACTCATTAAGGGCGAGAAATTCGAGCTTTGAAAAGCTCACTAATTTTACGCTCACCAACGGCAGGATCTCAGATCTTCTAACACTCACCAACGGCGGGACATCACGGTTCTAACGCACTCACATCGAGTCTTTTACTCACCAACGGCGGGACATCACGGTTCTAACGCACTCACATCGAGTCTTTTACTCACCAACGGCGGGACATCACGGTTCTAACGCACTCACATCCGAGCCTTTAACTCACCAACGGCGGGACATCACGGTTCTAACGCACTCACATCGAGCCTTTTACTCACCAACGGCGGGACATCACGGTTCTAATGCACTCACATCCGGGCCTTTTACTCACCAACGGCGGGACATCACGGTTCTAACGCACTCACATCGAGCCTTTTACTCACCAACGGCGGGACATCACGGTTCTAACGCACTCACATCCGAGCCTTTAACTCACCAACGGCGGGACATCACAGTTCTAACGCACTCACATCGAGCCTTTTACTCACCAACGGCGGGACATCACAGTTCTAACGCACTCACATCGAGCCTTTTACTCACCAACGGCGGGACATCACAGTTCTAACGCACTCACATCCGAGCCTTTAACTCACCAACGGGGGGACATCACAGTTCTAACACACTCACATCGAGCCTTTTACTCACCAACGGCGGGACATCACAGTTCTAACGCACTCACATCCGAGCCTTTAACTCACCAACGGCGGGACATCACAGTTCTAACGCACTCACATCGAGCCTTTTACTCACCAACGGCGGGACATCACAGTTCTAACGCACTCACATCGAGCCTTTTACTCACCAACGGCGGGACATCACGGTTCTAACGCACTCACATCGAGCCTTTTGCTCACCAACGGCGGGACATCACGGTTCTAACGCACTCACATCGAGCCTTTTACTCACCAACGGCGGGACATCACGGTTCTAACGCACTCACATCCGGGCCTTTTACTCACCAACGGCGGGACATCACAGTTTTAACGCACTCACATCCGGGCCTTTTATTCACCAACGGCGGGACATCACAGTTCTAACGCACTCACATCCGGGCCTTTTACTCACCAACGGCGGGACATCACAGTTCTAACGCACTCACATCCGGGCCTTTTACTCACCAACGGCGGGACATCACGGTTTAAACGCACTCACATCCGAGCCTTTTACACACCAACGGCGGGACATCACGGTTCTAACGCACTCACATCAGAGCCTTTTGCTCACCAACGGCGGGACATCACAGTTCTAATGCACTCACATCCGGGCCTTTTACTAACCAACGGCGGGACATCACAGTTCTAACGCACTCACATCCGGGCCTTTTACTCACCAACGGCGGGATATCAGAGATTTTGCTGGCGGGTTCAGACACAGGAGCAGGGGCGGAGGTAGCAGACGGGGGCGACGTGGGGTCATCGTCCAGTGCTCCAGAGGGGGGCCCCAAGGGACTGCTGGACGCGTTACCGTTCATGGCAGCGTCGTCGATGGGGGGCGGCGTGACGCTGTGGAGGGGGCTGGTGGCGGGGAGGGGAGGAGGGGTGTTGGGGGCAGCTAGAGGGGGCACCGCTGAGGGGTTGCTGTTGCTGACAGGTGTGTCCGCTGCCTCAGGAGCGCTTGTGACGGACTTTGCAGGTGTCACTGTCGCAACGGGAGGAATTGCTGCTGCAACTGAGGAGGGAGTTACAGCTGCTACAGGCACTGAAGAAGGAGCAGCAGTAGCGACCATTGGGTCAACCGTTGCAACAGGAGGAGTTACAGCTGCAACAGGTGCTGGGGCCACAGCTGCAATAGGAGCTGGGGCTACAGCTGCAAGAGGGGCTGGAGCTACAGCTGCAAGAGGGGCTGGAGCTACAGCTGCAACGGGAGCCGGAGCTACAGCTGCAACGGGGGCTGGAGCTACAGCTGCAACGGGGGCTGGAGCTACAGCTGCGACGGGGGCTGGAGCTACAGCTGCGACAAGGGCTCCAGCTGTTACAATAGATGCACTGTTTACTGAAGGTGCATACGCGGCACCCGCATCAGTTGCGGCCACGCCTCCAGCCGAGGCGGACGTGTGTGCTGGCTGCTGCTGGAAGGGTGACGGCGCCGATGCTGCCGGCTGGGGGTTGGCAGGAATCTCCTCTTGCATAGGGGACTGCGACTGGTGGGGAGATGGAGGTTCTGCTCCCAAAGGTGGAACCCCTTCTCCCGCCTGCAATAATTCAGAGAATGAAACATTTTCTCAAGACCCGCAAGTTCCACAAATAGTGGTTGTAATTCATCATCCAAGCAAGATTATGAACCCTCTCATGATGGTTACCATTGTTATCAGTAAATTGTATTAGTTCAACTCGTATGCACCAACATTCTTCTTAATGGACTTGAGGCCTTTGCCACATATGCTAGCAGTCAGGTTTAACTTCAAGTGCAATGGTGTCAACCAGAAAATATCCGATGATTCAAGGAGAGCATGACTTCTTTTTAGATCAGTGGGAATACTTTCAATGCAAAAGCACCCGATGCCAATATCCCAAAATAATGTTCCTCTACACAGCATTTGATTAATACACGTTTGTAAACAAACATGAGCAGGGGCTCCTGTAAATGCGTAGCATACCTTACACAGGAAATTTCCAATTGTGATAACTGATAAACGTCATGAACCAAAGTCAAACACTAAAGCGTAACCTGTTCATTTTGAGACTTCATGTAAACAAAAAATGTACAGCGTACCTCGAGTCGTATCAGTCTCTACTCCACCGCCCAAATCTCACATCAAAATACAGACAACACATTTTGGCATTGAGTATACAAAAAAAAAATATCCCAAATAAGAATACTCGAAGAGGGACCCAACACGCAATGCTTCTTCATCACCTGAAATTATACACCAAAATACAAATTTTCATACTTTGATTTTTTAGCACAGAACATTTCGAATTCAAAATTTATTGGGGTTAGGATGGCTTAAACTAACATCTAACCAAATCTAACCTTCCAAATGCATAATAAGTAGCAGTCAGGAAGGCTTAAACTAACATCTTACCTTGTCTACCGAATCCAAAAACCCAAAGAATGACAATCTGTCCGCAAAATTTTTGTTGGGGTAAGGGAGACTAAAACTCATATTCAACCTAATTTAATTTATTGAATACAAGCTGAATGACCCATAGAGAGACCACCAGTAGTCTCAGCACCAACCCACCTGATGCTGTCGCTTGTCATAGACGGAGGCAGCGGAGGCGGGCGTGGCGCTGGGGCCTATGAGGTGCAGCTGCTGCATGGCCTGCTGCTGCGCCAGCAGCTGCTCCTGCAGGGGGCGTCGCAAGCGCTCCCCCTTACGCCACAGCGTGATCTCCTGCACAACACAGTCAACGTTTGAAGTGAAAAACACAATCAACTGTTAACGCTTGCAGTGAACACAGTCAACTGTCAACACTTGCAGTGAACATCACAGTCAACCCTTGCAGTGAACAACAACACAGTCAACGCTTCAAATGAAAAACACAATCTACAGTCAATGATTGCAGTGAACAACACAGTCAACAGTCAATGTTTGCAGTGAACAACACAGTCAATGCTTGCAGTGAACAACACAGTCAATGCTTGCAGTGAACAACACAGTCAATGCTTGCAGTGAACAACACAGTCAATGCTTACAGTGAACAACACAGTCAATGCTTGCAGTGAACAACACAGTCAATGCTTGCAGTGAACAACACAGTCAATGCTTGCAGTGAACAACACAGTCAATGCTTGCAGTGAACAACACAGTCAATGCTTGCAGTGAACAACACAGTCAATGCTTGCAGTGAACAACACAGTCAATGCTTGCAGTGAACAACACAGTCAATGCTTGCAGTGAACAACACAGTCAATGCTTGCAGTGAACAACACAGTCAATGTTTGCAGTGAACAACACAGTCAATGCTTGCAGTGAACAACACAGTCAATGCTTGCAGTGTGAACAACACAGTCAATGCTTGCAGTGAACAACACAGTCAATGCTTGCAGTGAACAACACAGTCAATGCTTGCAGTGAACAACACAGTCAATGCTTGCAGTGTGAACAACACAGTCAATGCTTGCAGTGAACAACACAGTCAATGCTTGCAGTGAACAACACAGTCAATGCTTGCAGTGAACAACACAGTCAATGCTTGCAGGGAACAACACAGACAATGCTTGCAGTGAACAACACAGTCAATGCTTGCAGTGAACAACACAGTCAATGCTTGCAGTGAACAACACAGTCAATGCTTGCAGTGAACAACACAGTCAATGCTTGCAGTGAACAACACAGTCAATGCTTGCAGTGAACAACACAGTCAATGCTTGCAGTGAACAACACAGTCAACACTCCAAGTGAACAACATAGTCAACAGTTAACGCTTGCAATGAAAAATGCTAGAGTAATGAACATATTTGCATGAAACTCATGAATAATCAATTAGGCAAATTGATCGATAAACATCAATCACAGATAATCAAATTTTTGACAGAAAAAAAAACTGTCATAAACCCATTTTAGAGTACAACGAGACCCATCTGACACCAACAACAGTATAAATACCATGTATCCACAAAAGCAAAACGGTTATGAAATTACATTTTACCCTTACTTTTCCTTTCTTTTGTTAGTATTATGGAGAAATCTATGGATTTTTAGGTACCTGTCTCTGTGCCAAGTTTATGAAGAATCACACAAGACAATCAACTATTAACAAGCATGTATAGTACTCATTTAGAGCAGGCTATAACAATGTTGGTGATTGTCATTGATCTTGTGTGAAAGTGTCCAGCAGGAGGATAACTAATTTGAGGAAAATCATAATAACTTACTTAACGTACGTTATTAAGTCGTGTCTTCATACTTAATGTATGTTATTAAGTCGATAGGTTAAGTCTCTAAAGCCACTAATTTGCTTAGGTACACTTAATCTAGCTCGTTCACAAATATAAAGTTGTTAACTAGAATTTCTAAAGCAATTCGTTTAGTTATGTTCACAAATTTCATGAACTATGATTATGATTCCCAAAATGTGAATTTCAAGCTAAAGTTGTTGGCTAAGTGTTGAGTGATTTTTAGGTATACTCAGATTTCACAAAAAACTAACACGCTTACAAAAATTACACCTTGAGAGTGGTCGGCAACACGTCAAGTAAGGCCTAAAGTTAGCAAAATAAACTAAGATTCTAAAGGCATGAATATCTTTCCAACACTTTGACTGCTATTGGGTAAGCCAAATTTCAATATCCAACTCAAATTCAGAGTCAATTGGAGTAGCAATTTTGAAAAATTTCAAACATGAACTGGATCGTGTCTTTTTTAAGGTTCAATTACACATTTATGAAAAGCGAGTTTGTGACCACAGCAGCATTTTAAAATTGCCCTAAGTGGCCACCAGTGGAGCACGTTGGGGTGAAAGGGCTTATAAAATTGCCTTAAGTGGCCACCGGTGGAGCACGTTGGGGTGAAAGGGCTTATAAAATTGCCTTAAGTGGCCACCAGTGGAGCACGTTGGGGTGAAAGGGCTTATAAAATTGCCTTAAGTGGCCACCGGTGGAGCACGTTGGGGTGAAAGGGCTTATAAAATTGCCTTAAGTGGCCACCAGTGGAGCACATTGGGGTGAAAGGGCTTATAAAATTGCCTTAATTGGCCACCAGTGGAGCACGTTGGGGTGAAAGGGCTTATAAAATTGCCTTAAGTGGCCACCGGTGGAGCACGTTGGGGTGGAAGGGCTTATAAAATTGCCTTAAGTGGCCACCAGTGAAGCACATTGGGGTGAAAGGGCTTATAAAATTGCCTTAATTGGCCACCAGTGGAGCACATTGGGGTGAAAGGGCTTATAAAATTGCCTTAATTGGCCACCAGTGGAGCACGTTGGGGTGAAAGGGCTTATAAAATCGCCTTAATTGGCCACCAGTGGCGCATGTTGGGGTGAAAGGGCTTATAAAATTGCCTTAAGTGGCCACCATTGGAGCACGTTGGGGTGAAAGGGCTTATAAAATTGCCTTAAGTGGCCACCAGTGGAGCACGTTGGGGTGAAAGGGCTTATAAAATTGCCTTAAGTGGCCACCGGTGGAGCACGTTGGGGTGAAAGGGCTTATAAAATTGCCCTAAGTGGCCACCAGTGGAGCACATTGGGGTGAAAGGGCTCATAAAATTGCCCTAAGTGGCCACCGGTGGAGCACGTTGGGGGTGAAAGGGGCTAAAGTCACCAGCCACACGTGCCGTCAGGCGAGGGACGTTGGAGACACTTGATTATTGGTGAGTTAGTTTTAGTTGCCTCCCTTTACCACGACAAAGATGTACAAAGAGAGGAAGGACGAAGGCACCATTTAGTATGAAGTTAAGGGAACGAGGAATCTCGACACATAGCGTGTTCCTGCAAAAGATCCCGTGCACATAGAAAGAGTAAGACAAGAAGAAAAGTTATAAAACAAGATATAAGTTGAAGAAGAAAGTCAGAAGCGCAGAAAAACAAAACAGTAGTGAACTGTGAAAGATGGTCCTTAACAAAATTCATTTCAACAAAAAGAAGGCCTACCTAACTCTCAGTTTAGGACCTCACATTTTCCCCCCTAGGAGCAAAAATTCCCATGTATACAAGAGTTGCGTTTCCCTGAGGGGAAGTTGTAGGTGCGTCACCTGCTGCTTGAAGTAGCGACGCTCCTCCTCGTCCACCAGCACCAGGTTCAGGTAATACCGCACTGAGAACTTCTTGTTGATGTCCCGCATGGAGGGCGTCAAGTCGTACCTGGCGTACCCAATATAGTGAAACTTGCTATCGAATTTAGTAGAGAACTTATCTGAAAGTGACAGCAACACTGCAATTTAATCAAATTCATAAGCTAAATCCTCCGAAATTTACCCTAGCATTTGGGATTCTCTGAACGGTTTTTGAAAGAATTATGAAGATCCTATATTTCCTTCCAACTAAGAAAGCCGTTCCTTCAAACTAAGAAAACCATTCCTTCCAACAAAGAAAACCATTCCTTCCAACAAAGAAAACCATTCCTTCCAACAAAGAAAACCATTCCTTCCAACAAAGAAAACCATTCCTTCCAACAAAGAAAACCATTCCTTCCAACAAAGAAAACCATTCCTTCCAACAAAGAAAACCATTCCTTCCAACAAAGAAAACCATTCCTTCCAACAAAGAAAACCATTCCTTCCAACAAAGAAAACCATTCCTTCCAACAAAGAAAACCATTCCTTCCAACAAAGAAAACCATTCCTTCCAACAAAGAAAACCATTCCTTCCAACAAAGAAAGCCATTCCTTCCAACAAAGAAAACCATTCCTTCCAACAAAGAAAACCATTCCTTCCAACAAAGAAAACTATTCCTTCCAACAAAGAAAGCCATTCCTTCCAACAAAGAAAACCATTCCTTCCAACAAAGAAAACCATTCCTTCCAACAAAGAAAACCATTCCTTTCAACAAAGAAAACCATTCCTTTCAACAAAGAAAACCATTCCTTCCGACAAAGAACACCATTCCTTCCGACAAAGAAAACCATTTCTTCCAACAAAGAAAACCATTCCTTCCAACTAAGAAAACCATTCCTTCCAACTAAGAAAACCGTTCCTTCCAACTAAGAAAACCGTTCCTTCCAACTAAGAAAACCGTTCCTTCCAACTAAGAAAACCGTTCCTTCCAACTGAGAAAACCGTTCCTTCCAACTAAGAAAACAGTTCCTTCCAACTAAGAAAACAGTTCCTTCCAACTAAGAAAACAGTTCCTTCCAACTAAGAAAACAGTTCCTTCCAACTAAGAAAACCGTTCCTTCCAACTAAGAAAACAGTTCCTTCCAACTAAGAAAACCGTTCCTTCCAACTAAGAAAACCGTTCCTTCCAACTAAGAAAACCGTTCCTTCCAACTAAGAAAACCGTTCCTTCCAACTAAGAAAACCGTTCCTTCCAACTAAGAAAACCGTTCCTTCCAACTAAGAAAACCGTTCCTTCCAACTAAGAAAACCGTTCCTTCCAACTAAGAAAACCGTTCCTTCCAACTAAGAAAACCGTTCCTTCCAACTAAGAAAACCGTTCCTTCCAACTAAGAAAACCGTTCCTTCCAACTAAGAAAACCGTTCCTTCCAACTAAGAAAACCGTTCCTTCCAACTAAGAAAACCGTTCCTTCCAACTAAGAAAACCGTTCCTTCCAACTAAGAAAACCGTTCCTTCCAACTAAGAAAACCGTTCCTTCCAACTAAGAAAACCGTTCCTTCCAACTAAGAAAACCGTTCCTTCCAACTAAGAAAACCGTTCCTTCCAACTAAGAAAACCGTTCCTTCCAACTAAGAAAACCGTTCCTTCCAACTAAGAAAACCATTCCTTCCAACTAAGAAAACCGTTCCTTCCAACTAAGAAAACCGTTCCTTCCAACTAAGAAAACCGTTCCTTCCAACTAAGAAAACCGTTCCAACTAAGAAAATTGTTCCTTCCAACTAAGAAAACCATTCCTTCCAACTAAGAAAACCTTTCCTTCCAACTAAGAAAATTTTTCCTTCCAACTAAGAAAATTGTTCCTTCCAACTAAGAAAACCATTCCTTCCAACTAAGAAAACCATTCCTTCCAACTAAGAAAACCCTTCCTTCCAACTAACTGCTGTGCAGCCAACTGAGTTATTGAGTAAACTAACCAATGAGACAGCAAACTAAAACTGAAATCAATTACTGCTTTGCTACACTGAGGTACACTCAGTCAAGAATGAGGGATAATACAGATAAGGTAACTTAAATTCTCTTTGATTTAGAACGAACTACACATAATGCGTTAATGTACTAGTAATCAAAATAGAGAGAAGGCTTCGACTGAATACGGACAATTTTTTACTTGAAATTTTTGTGCCTCTATAACAGATAAACAAATAGATCTCCAGTCAACACTTGTCTCTTTGTTGCCGAGTCACCAATAGTAAAGCCCTTTTTATTGATACTACGATTAAATTTTTGATACTTCATTGCAGAACCACACGAAATTATTCTGACAGGACGGCGTGACCATATAAGCAAGACACAAGAGACCCAAGTTGTACAACAGCCATATGGCACCTGATGACTAACTGTCCTGAATTTCGTGACCAAACCTTGCTACTCAAAAACCTTCCCCAGACAAGATTCTTTTATTGGGTGAGACTCGTCAAGTACCTTCATGATGATAAAAGAATCCCTTATCCCAATAAAACGTTAGCAGTAAATATTCCCTCCCACTTTGTAAATGAACTTACAATGATAAGAAGTGCAATAGAAAGCAGATGAGTGAGTTTTTCCCATTAAAACGTTGGCAGTAAATATTCCCTCCCGCTTCTTAGATGAACTTGCACAGGATGTGAAGCATTATGAATACCAGAACGAGTGACTGCCTTTTTATCTTTTTCTCCAATAAAACGTTATCTGTAGACATTTCCACCCGCTTCGTAAATGAACTCGTACAGGATGTGAAGCGCAATAGAGACTAGAATAAGACGGTACGCTGCAGCTGAGAATATGACCACCTCACCCTGCCAAGAAGACCCTGATGGGAATGCTCTCTCCTCTCACGGGAGCGCCGTCCATGATCTCGTACTTGGCGATGGTTTCGTTCTCGTTAAATGTGTTGGGGCCTGCACGCACGCACACAAGCTTTAGATGTTTTGTAACGCTCTTCATAATCAATTATTTAAGCTGCTTTGTAATGTAGTTAGTAATGAAGAGCTTTAGATGCTTTGTTAGTGTTGATCGTCAAGAACTTACCGTTGTTCGTAGAATGAAGGGCTTAAGATGTTTTGTAATGCTCTTGATCATCAAGAACTTATGCTGCTTTGATACTTTGGTAGTAATGAAGAGCTTTAGCTGCTTTGAAACGTTGTTGATTATCAAAAAGCTTCAGATGTTTTCAAGCATTATTGACAACGAAGAGCTTTAGTTGCTTTGTGAGATTAACAATAAACAGTTTCAAATCCTATAATTCAGACGACCCATCAATAATTAACAGCTTCAGATGCTAGAACATAGTAGTAACATGAAATGGTGTCAAATGCTTTGTAAAGTTTTGACTATCTAGAGCTCGGGATGTTCAGAAAGATGTTCCCGTACATGACTGAATGAATACATGTGGAACCATTCCACAAAAAAAATATAGAATTAGGAGAATAAAATATAACCATGAGAATGAAAAATAATATGAAAAAAGCAATCAGACATTATGGTTACATATTGTTCCATATAAATACTTTTCATAAACAGATATTGTTTGCCAGTTGTAACCCGTTTGGTACTGGCAGTGATTTTGAACAATTTGACCATTACCCAATAATTTCAATTATTTTAACTAGAGAAAGACTGATGTTCATCAATACCTGTCAGTCAAGGCACCTAATGCAAAATCTCAAACCAATAAGCCATTTTAACTCAATAAGAAAACTTGAAAAACCGAAAAAGAAAAATGGGAAGTAAATAAATATGCTTTCATAAAACTACTGCACCAAGCCCGCAAAACATGAGCAAAAACAAAACACAATATAAGCACTTGATTGTAAAGAGACCTTGGTTACAGATCACAAGACGGAAGGGACTGGACAGCAAAAAGCAATATTTCCGCACTTGTGCGTAGGGAAATTAGAGCATACCTGATCCTGTGGTCTCTCTCTTCATTATTGCTATCTCCATGTGTTTTATTTTTATCCGGACCAGGAGGAAGTATATCTTGCCCACGATGACGTCTTTCAGGTGGTACCTGCAATGCAGTCAACCAGACTACACAGGGTGTCCACAAAAAATGTCCCCACTCACCGATATATGTATACATGATACCGGAACCATACAGCAATTTAATAATTAAATTACCTGAACCATATATCAGAATTATGCTGATATATGGTTCCGGTATCATATACACATATATTGGTCGGTGGATACAGGTTTTGAAGACACTATTGAATCCATCATTGGGGCCTCTGTGTAGTTGCATAGAATTTTTTTCTGTTCAAGAGAGGAATATACTTACACTGATAATGTTATAAATATGTCCGTAGCACAATATTGTCATGACAAGATAATTTTTATCCAATTTTAGTATCATTGGAAAGAATTTCAATAAGTAAATTTAAGATACCGTATTCATTACACTATCCAAAGATATCCAAGATACCGTATTCATTACACTAAGCCAACACAGTAATTGCAAACTAATAACTCAAGTAGCCTAACACATCATGTATGTAAGTAACCAACCCAGAAACATATCAAAAACCAGCAATCAGGAGAAAGGTACAGTATGTCTAGAGCAGAGCAAATAGCGACGGCTTGGACATACATTCCTGCAGCCAACACTTTTCCCGTACAGAGGCCATTCTTTTCATCAGATAAACACATTGCTTAGATTAAAACAGAAACGAGTCCAAGTGTCCCCCTCACTCGCGTAAACTGTCCTTAAATAAACAGAAGATAGCCTCATATTGAACAAATAAAACTAAGAAAACAATTTCACACCTCCAACTAACGGGAACTGCCTTTTGCAAACCAACATAAGGATCATATTCTCAAAACCCTTCAACTAAAGGGAACAGGTTCATCTTCCTCACACCCACGAATATAATACATAAGTATTATATTCATTACACTAAGCCAACACGAATATAATACCTAAGTATTATATTCTCGAGACCCACTTGGATTTGTTGTACTCGAACTCGATGTGGAGGCAATCCTCAATGCCGACCTCCATCTTGATGGAGTTGTTGCTGTCAGGGTAGGAGGAGAGGGTGTGCACGATGAGGTCCATGTCCCTCACGATGTCTGATATGCGCCGCACTATCGTCACCCGCAGGAAGTACCTGGCACAACACCACTCAATTACTTCCAGCACACAAGGCAAAATACAGAAAGTCGCAATACCAATGGGAATATACAACTGGGTACACAATGTAAAAAAGTCATGATACCAATGAGAGTCTCCTAAATTAGTAGTCGTTCTTAGTAAATTTAGTAATAGTTCTTAGTATGCTTAGCTTAAACTAAACACTTGGTTAGATTAGAATAGATGTTAATATAAGCCTCTCTAGCAGCAAAAAAAGCATTCTGAACAGAGGAAGGAGGAATGAACCATTCAGTATGGAGGTTAGGGAACGTGGAATCTATGAACAAGGGGCATAGAAAGCGTAAGTTGAGAAAGAGGTTCAGGAAACACGATAAAAGTTGAAGAAAGTAGTAGATGCTGAAAAACAGCACAGCAGCAAACTAAAAAAACGCGGTCCTTTACAAAAAAAATTTAAAAAAGGCCCCCCTTAACTTTCAGCTCAGGCCCTAACACATTTTCCCCCTGTGAGTGCTAATTCCCATGGATACAATAGTTGTATCCCCCTGAGGCGACAAGATCATTAGCAACCTAAAACCAAAGAATAACATAACTAAAGCAATTACAGGTATGAATGTCATACTGAGAAACAGTGTACATTTCAAGTACAGCTGAATTACCCAAGTCTGTTATTAATTCAAGCTAAATCGACTAACCTGCAAAATCTAACAATTATTAAAAAAAAACTAATCATCATACTAGAAGAACTTGCGCATGAAAAGAAGAAAAAAAAGAAGAAAAAAACATTTATTTCCAATAAGTTGATACACGAGATATATTACAACACATACATACATACATACATATACCGGGCTTATCCTCCCTATGGGAGGGTAGCCGACAGCAGGCCACAATCACCACACTTAGTCACTAGGAGGCGAGAGAGGCAGCACTGGCCGCACCTGAACTGCCAGGATCAGCAGCAGCCCAGCACAACCACCTTCCACAGTCAGGCCCGACAGCCACAGCTGGTTTACCCCGACCGCTTCATTGAGTGCAGCCCCTCCCCCCCGCACATGACAGGTCAACCCCATCACACGCGGGCAGCTTCCAGTAACACGTCAAAAATAAAATTACCTCCTTATACACTGCCCCCACTCACTTCTGTCCGCAGCCATCCCTCTCGCCACGTCCACAGTCAGACCCCTCTCATACAAAGCACGTTTCACCCCATCCATCCAATTCATACGTGGTCTACCTGGCGCTCAAAGACCACTCACTTCCGGCATATATATCTTTTTCACCAGCCGCTCAACATTCATTCTTTCAACATGCCCAAACCATCCAAGCACTCTTTCATCCACTCGCCTGCTCAACTTTTTGATAACACCCGTCTGCCCCCTAACCAACTCATTCCTGATCCTATCTCTTCTAGTTACTCCATACATGCTCCTCAAACACTTCATCTCAAACACATCCAACTTCCTCCTCTCAGCTGCTCTCAACCCCCAGGACTCTGCTCCATACAACAAAACTGGCACAATCAAACTTTCATACAGTCCCCTCTTAGCATTCATACTCAAACTCCTGCGTTCAAAAACTTCCTCATTGCACAACCTTCACTCACTCGATGCTTCACTTCTACTTCCATACTATCCTTAACAGTCACATCCGACCCGAGGTACCTAAAATGCTCTACCTCCTCTAAAACTTCCCCATTCAACCTCACATCCAAAGTTCCAAACACTCCACCTCTTGAACATCTCATCACCTTACTTTTATTCACATTTACCCTCAATTTCCGCCTTTCGCACACTCTACCAAACTCTGCAACCAGTCTCCTCAGTTTTTCCTCTGAATCAGCCACAAGCGCTGTATCATCTGCAAACAACAGCTGACACACTTCCCAATACATACCATTTCGTCCCACCAACTGCGCACCTTTTCCCAACACTCTGGCATTCACTTCTCTCACCACACCATCCATAAACAAATTAAACAACCACGGCGACATCACACATCCCTGTCTCACACCTGTCACAACTGGGAACCATTCACTCACCTCATTCCCTACTCTCACACATGCTTTGCTATCAATGTAGAAACTCTTGATCGCATTCAACAGTCTCCCACCCACTCCATACAAACTTACCACTTGCCATAGAGCCTCGCGATCCACTCTGTCATACGCCTTCTCTAGATCCATAAATGCCCAATATACATCCTTTCCCTTCAATAAGTATTTTTCATTCACCTGCCTCACAGCAAACATTTGATCCACACAACCTCTACCACACCTAAAACCACACTGTTCTTCAGCAAGCACACGATCCGTCAACACTCTCACTCTTCCAATTAACACTCTTCCATACAGCTTCCCAACAACACTCAGTAGACTTATACCCCTAGAATTCCTGCACTCATACCTGTCCCCTTTCCCCTTGCACAACGGAACTACGCACGCGCTACTCCAATCAACCGGCACTTTACTAGCCTCGAAACACACATTTAATAAACGCACCAACCATTCTATAACCACATTTCCTCCTTTCTTTAGACATTCAACCGTGCAGCCATCCATACCTGGAGCTTTCCCATTTTTCATTTCATCCAACGCACATCTCACCTCTGCACTTCTTATTCGACTTCTATTCACTTCACCAAACACAGGCATTCTAACATCACTTCCAACAGCTACTACTCTCGCAATCCTATCATCCCTCACGTTCAGCAGTTCCTCAAAATACTCCGCTATAATAGTTCCTCAAAATACTATTACAACACAATGGACTTTAAAAATTTCTGAATGTAAAGGTCCTTAATTGATGGACAAACTATATGAGGCATAAAAAGATAAATTACCTGAGTCTGACATTGGTGCCTGTGTAGGACTCGTATGGCTTCTCAACTTGGTTGAACTCGAAGTCATAGGATGTGTTGTGGATGAGCTCGCCTGGCCTAGCGAGCTCCTTTACGAGTGAGGTAAACTCGTGCTGGTTGCCCCGGTCATAATAGAGCTCGATCTGTCCGACAAACTCAATCTTCACGCCCTGGTGCTCCAGTCGACTGCCTGGCTTCTTCAGGCTCAAGTTTACCTGCACACATGTAAACATTTAAAAAAGAATAATTACAAATTCACCTGCATAAACGTATATAAATTCCATTCAAGTATAATTAATTCTCTTCATATCAGTAAACTTCAACCACAATCTTCATGCACTAGTGCTCCAGTGAACTACCAGGCTTCTTGAAGCTCAAGTTCAAAGACACAAATTTAATTCAAGTAATAATTTATTCACTATATAATGCAAAAGAAATTAAACTATTCAACACCTTAGGAATGTGAACAACATAAATGACACCATCTAGTGAATAATTAGGAAAATCTATGTAATTAATTCAGTTCATACAGCAGGTAAACTTGAGTATGTACATGATGCACTTGAACTAATAAGCATGCAATGAAGATAAATCACACACTAGCTTGTGCTCTTCCTCTTTACGTGATAAGTTGACCTATTAAACTGGTATTAGCTCCCCACTCCAAACTAAAACTGAATAAGACATCCTGATTTCACGTATCAGTTATGAAAAGGAGCAAATTACACAAGAATGGCACAAACTATTTTGATGAGAAGTTTAACATTCAATTCAATAATTTAAAGTGAATTGTAGTAAGCAATGTTGAACATACCTAACATCAACTGGATCATCTTTTCATTTAGTTTTGATTAAGTAATTTTTAAATCAAATTTGTCACTACTGGGTTAGTCAGCAGCATAATGGAAACCCCCTCAGTAACCAAATATGGCTCGAGTCACAGTCAATGTGTTAGTGTTTTCATTATAAGAAGCTCAAAATCATTAAGTGTGTAGTGTCCTACCTTAGTTACCCTCAAATCTCAACTCTAGTCTATTCGTGTTCAGTAATCTTAATATATCTCAATGTAAATATATTCAACAAAAAGTTACCACTCCTTTTCTGTGTATCACCAATACCAACCGCAGAAAAAGTTTAAGTAAGGCTGCTGCTTCACTCGCTGCAAACGAAACACAACGGCAAAGCAGCCCCACCTGGTCTTACGAGTGAATATGAACACAGCACCCACCTTGCCAGACACTGTTTCTCCATCATAGTAGAGGTAATATCTGTCTTTCCTGCCATCTTCCTGTTTGACCTCCACAAGCTTCCGGGACTCGGCACCATCCAGCTCAATTTCAATTTCCGCTGACTGGCCAAACCCGAAAAAACTCTGGAAAAGGCGCCAGTCTTAATGAACATTTCACTGCACGGTGTGTTGAACATAACACATACCAAATTATGCTGTATATTGGAAGAACCAATAGAGAAAAGTATATTTCTATGGTTTGTATCACTAATGAGACATGCTACACATAAAATGAAGGGGTATGATATGTGTTCAATACACCGCTCAAGTGGTAGAGTTCAATTTGGACGTCATTACTTATGAGTGGATTTCCAAATTTTCATAAATAATAAGTGCAGCAAGATTAAATTTAAGATTTAGAAACTAAATCTCTTCCATCAAATACCTATACTTGACAAATTTGCCTACACAATATTCTGAGAACACAGTAATGTACAATAACATTTATAAACTCTACAGTTGCATTCACTTTTCCAGCTCCAATGCCTTTCAAAACACTATAAATTTTCCTTCTCAGAAGAAAACATATCATAGTTTACATCTTTGGCATACTAATGGTTAAATTTTTACAACTGTCATATGGGACAAAAACAAATAATTCAATAACATACAAAAAATCCACTTAGATAATAATGTACCCTTCACACGAAAATATATCAATTTTCTAATACACGGTTTGTTAACTTGCTTGTGTGTCCATCTCTACAGCCACACTGTATCTTGGATACTTGAACACAACAGAATAACTCAAATTTTTAGGTTTTGAACTGAAAATTATTCATATTGGTCAAAATTTATTCCAATGTTTCACCAAACATAGATGAAGAAATTAAAAAAAAAAACATTTAAACTGTCAAGTCAAATGCTGAACCAAAGTTTTGGATTCATTTTGAATTGAAGCTTTTATACTATACAAGGATTATAGTAAACCAATATTGACCTTGAATAAAGAATTTAACATATCTATTTATTTAAATTTAATAAAAATGTTAATAAAATACATCATTATTATTATTAGTTAGTTTAAGGGTACCGTCCGAAGCCCCTGCCAGGCCCCTGTCGGTCCAGTGAGCTTTTTTCATGTTATTGTTGGAAAAGAACCCTTAGGTGGTGGACTATTCAACCCTAAAATTTTATGGCGCTACGGACAATAAAGAACAATACGGACAATATAGGGGCCAGGGGTGTGGGGGGTAATGGGACAAAATTTTGCATTTTTGACCTGATTTTGACCCCATATAAAAAGAAAATATAAATGGAAATTGATAGTTTCCCAATATACTTTTGTTGGAAATGTTCCATAGATTCTAAAACTGTGTTTGGTTTTGTTCTAGCAGCAAAACTCAACGAGTTGATACGTTTTGAAATATCCATGAAAATTAACTCACAAACCAGTATGTCAAATTATTTTAAAAACTAAGGCCTGAATCAAAAAAATGAATAGAAGAAATTGTGTTTCTTTATAAAAGTTACATATTTTAATCAAACTTCATAAGAATCAGACTAAAAATGAAGAATTTCCTAATTTTTATTTATATATAAATTTTTTTTATTTACATTTTTTGGGGAACTCTCAATTCACAGTGTGAATATGAAGTTGTGCATGGAAATTATCAAAATAAAAAAATAAAACTGCATTGAGTTACATAAATTGTCCATTATATTACACCTCAACAAAAATTTTGTTTTGGTTTATACCCAAAACATATACCTTTCAACATTCAAACTGTATCAACTCATCGAGTTTTGATGCTAGAACAAAACCAAAGACAGTTTTGAAATCCTTGGATCATTTCTAACAAAGTTATAATTTGGACTCTCCCAAATTTTAGAAAACAAAAAAATTGTATGGCTCCAAACCCAAAAATAATTGTTTGTGATATTATAAAGTATTGCTTATCACAGAAATTTTTTCCAAATTGTTGAAATTTTAAACTATAACTTTGTTAGAAATGCTTCAAGGATTATAAAACTGTCTTTGGTTATGTTCTAGCATCAAAATTCAATGAGTTGATATGTCTTGAAATTTACATAAAATGCATCAAAAAGTTAATTTTTCGTAAAAAAAAATGAGGCCTAAATCGAAAAAATGACAGGAGTAAAAAAGGTTTACTTTCAAAAAATACATATACTGGCCAATTTTCAAGCGAATCGGACGAAAAAATAGCAAAATCCCGGATGGTACCCTTAAGCCTCCCTATCCTCAACAATTGAGATCCAAAGAGAGGAAGGAAGAAGGCACCATTTGGTATGGAGCTAAGGGAACGTGGAATCTATGCAGAAAGGGCACAGAAACAGTAAGATGAGAAAGAAGTTCATGAAACAAGATCAAAGTTGAAGAAAGTAGTAGGTGCTGAAAAAACAGGACAGCAGGTAACCAAAAAAAGATGGTCCGTGACAAAACAAAACCTGTTATTTTAACAGAAAGAAAGCCTACCTAGCCTTTAGCTCGGGCCCTCACATTTTCCCCCTGGGAGCGCTAATTCCCATACGTACAATAGTTGTATCCCCCTGAGGGGAAATAAAATACATCATACATGAAAATCTGGCACAGAATAAGGATAAGAAACCTAGTTTCAGCATATCTGAGAAAAAAAGAAGCAAAAACTTTAAAATGACAAATATAGCAATGAAATTCATTAATTGGTGTGAATATCAGTTATTCAATTGCATAATATGTATTCTTGCTACTTTGTTAAGTCTAATACATATATATTTTTCATATCACACATTGAATTAGAAATGGACGTCAAGAATTGAAGCATTATTTCTCAAGAAAAATGTAAGAACTTTGGAACAGTTCCGATTAAGACCTGCAAAACTTACAAAAAATTCCACCAGCCGGAGCCAATGGTAACCATCACCTCAGGATTCAAACTTTGCCTTTCTCGACCCAACCTGGTCGAACTCTGCCTTGAACCTCTCATGATCCGAATTTTAACCAGACCATGGCTGTAAGGACATCGGTCCAACTTTCTTATTAAAAAATTCTACTTCTCAATCACTACCTCAGAGCTCATACGCTTGCCGCCCCACACTAAAGGTGAATATAGAAATATTTTATCGTGAAGTTTACTCCTATGATTTTTCCATGTTTATAAATCTTTGTGAATTAGCTAGTTATGAAATAGTGTATTGTCATGAAGTTTTTGTTCTCGTTAAATTATTTATCTTTTCTGCTAGTAGTACTTGATGCCTGTTAAGAGTGATTCTATTTTTCTGTCCAACAGGCCAGATCCTTGAGACTGGGCCTTTACCCATATCGTAAATTCTGAACCGTTTTAGTATATCTGCTGAAGTATAACTGCTCTAGTGTAATTTTGATACTGGACAGGCTTTCCGTGTCCACTGTTAATAATTGTCATTCTAAAACCATGCTTAGTTGTGTACGTTAAAATTCTCTCTTGTTTTCATTCATCAATGTTCTTTTTTATATGTAAAATTAAGGTTTAAAATAAATGTTACTCCTACTGTTAAATAAAACAGTAAGTCATTTTTCTTTTTTCTCTTTGACCTGCCACCTAAACCTATGCCGATCCTGCATGCCCTGACAATGGCGTTGACCAGTCGTCGGTCCTGTTTGACCATTCCGCGTTTCAACCTATAGCCCCATCTATTGAATTGGACGTGAAACTGAAGCGGGCCTTAATCGGAACTGAAGCCAAAACTTTTTCTAACTAGAAACAAAATTGAGAAATTTACTACTGACACCATGACCTCAAGTAAAAATTTATCCTCATGCCTTACATGAAACATTGCCATCTAGTTCTACTGAAGACAGAGATTTAAACTTTAAAAATAAAAGTTATAACAGTGATTTTCCTTTGAGTATAATGTAAGCATGAGTTGGATTAGTCCAGATTGCATAAGAAGCATATTATAAAATGGTGAATGTTGAGGATTAACCAGGAATTGATATTTGATTTTTTGGTGCCTAATCATAGTTAATTAGATCGAAATAAACAAGTTTTCTTCTATGCACTTTCTGTTGTAAACAAGTATTTTATGAGTTATAGCGGTGAATTAGTTACTGCAACTCAGTTACTGCAACTCAAGTGTTTGAAGCGGGAAGTAATTCATCGAGCCCGGTGAATGGCAATACTACAATGGAGTCTTGCTTCCGGCAAGCTTGTTATCAAAGCCAAAACTAAACCTACCGCTATAATTCGTAAAATACTCATTTACGTTGGAAAGTGCATAGAAGAAAACTTGTTTAATTTGATCTAATTAACTATGTTTAGGATTTGAAAAGTGAAAAATTGATTCCCGGTTAATCCTTAACATTTAGCTATATAATTACTACTCTATGATAGAAGTTAAAGAAAGCTTAAAAAACTCTATTTCTTACTGCCTACATTTTTATATATATTTCATTGCACAAGAAAAAGGAAAATTGTAATCAATGCTATGGATAATTAAAATCATTTTTATAATTAGTGATGTACCGATGTATCGGTATCGGCAGTATCGCCCATTTTTAGTGGTATCGGTATCGGCAAAATCCGGCCGATACTTTACCGATACTTTCCAATAATACGTATTTTATCATTGAAATGAAGGCCATAAATCATAAAAGTAAAGGTATGTAACCTAATAATACCCGTTGTGTGTATATTTATATATTTATATGGTGTACGCTTCTCAAGAAACATAGGTTGTGTGAGTTTGCGGTATCATGGATACCGAATTCCTCAGTGTAACATTAAAAGATGGCGTTTCCATGCATTTAAATATTTGACATTTTATCAGGATAGGTTTTGTTAGGATAGGATAGGTTAGCTTAGATTAGGATAGGCTAGGTAAGCACAGGTTAGGTAATACTGACAGAATTTTATCTCGGGACTACCAAGCTTAACGATGACATTGTCCATGGAATTTCCACGGGTCCTGCTACTCTCTAATAAAACCCTTGGTTTATTTGTAGTCCGCTTCTTCCATTTTTTTGTCACGCTCATAAGGAGAGTTATAGTGACCGTATCTGTGATGCGAGTTTCACCAGTGCGCAAGTACAAGAATATTTTTCATCACGGGTGCTGTTACGATGGATACATTCGTTGGGCACCACATCTGGAAAATTTGTTCAAGAAAGTTAGTGAATCCCGTCATTTTTGACAGGTTGTGCGTACTTGTAATTAAATAAAGAGCCTATTCATACCTAGTAAATTAGTTAGCTAACTGTTGAATTATAGCATTTAATCTGGCCCGCTAAGTGAATTCACTACTTTGAATTCCCGATGAGTCACGTACGGTCATAACTGAAAGCTATGTCGCATGAATAGCTAAACTCTCTAGCGACATAAAATAATTATACTTTTATGACTAAAACCTATATAGTTTGACCTAATATCCATTTCTCAAAGTATGTGACAGGCTAACAAAAACCAAACCAATTTAATAAAGTTGAAGGCGCATTTGAAAGTTTATGTGAATTCAATATAGAAGTAGCTGAAAATTCTATTTCAATTTAGCTTGTAAATCGTCAAATATTCCGAAGCTAAGAATCTATTTTAATTTAGCAAGTATATCGCCGTTCATAACGATTCTTGTATTTTTCTTCTATGTTAAGATGTTTGAAAAATTCACGAACAATCTTATAGTTGAATACATCTGAACGGGTCAGTTGATTGCTTTAATCGCAACTTGATGAGGAATTTAAAAACGAGGAAAATTCCCAGGAACTTAATCATATTTACTAGGAATACGTTTCGGAGTCCAGCTCCATCATCAGTTCGTAAAAGTAAAATTCATTATGACTACAATAAAAGAAAAAAGAAAATGTTGGATACAATCATTAAAGGAAATCACGAAAACAAAAAAATTCAAAATATGTCCCAGAGAAAATAAAATTGACATGATCTACTTACACTTTGCAATAGGTAGGAACTGTCAGAATTGTTGAGGGCCGATTTTCGTTTAAAAATATGTAGCGACTCTAAAATTCCGAGGTCACATGTAGTTAAAGCCGAATCTAAGATTTTGAAGTCCGCAGAGGATATCGGTTCGTTGCATTTTACTGCGTGATTTCGTACAAATTGTGCGTATTGGTTCCCCGTGCAGAAGCGTCATCCCCGATGTTCGGCCATTCTGATGTAAAAATTTTGTGCCGCCATGCCAACGTACGATGATGTGCACTGCATACAACTGTATAAGTGTAAGAATAAATCAGAAAGGCTCGCTTCTCCATTAAAGGCGTATCTCTGTACCGGAATTGTATAATTTTAAGGTTGCTTCTTTTTTCCGGTACAAGGATACGCTTCCGATGGAGATGCGAGCCTCTCTGATTTATTCTTAACAGTTGTACAGTTGTGTGCAGTGCACATCATCGTACGTCGGCATGACGTCACGAAATTTTTATAACAGATTGGCCGAACATCGGGGTCGAAGCTTCCGCGCGAGGAACTAATTAGCTTACTCTTCACACTCCGCAGTACGTAATCACGCAGTAAAATGCCACAAACCAACATCCTCTGCAGATTTCAAAATCTTAGATTTGGCTTCAACTGCATGTTGTCTCAGAATTTTAGAATATTTACATATTTTTAAACGAAAACCGGCCCTCAACAATTCTGATAGTTCATACCCATTACAAATTGTAACTAAATAATAATTTTGTCGATTTTAGTTTTTCTGGGACATGTTCTAATTTTATTTTTATTTTCTTGATTTCCTTTAATGACTGTATCCAACATTTTGTTTTTTCTTTTATTGCAGACATGATGATTTGTGCATTTACGAACTGATGATGGATCTGGACTCCGAAACGTTTTCCTAATATATATGATCAAGTTCCTTGAAATTTTTGTTTTTAAATTCCTCAGCTTATAAATGGTTGCGTGTTTGTGGATATTTTCGGTTCGGGGCTTATCGAATTTTACTATTTTCTTTGGTTCCCCGTGGTTGTCATTTTTGTGAATAACACGAAAATGACAATCCTCTTTTGGAGAAATTATTGTTTTGGTGCACTCTTGGAGCCAGTTGCTATTATAGCTAGTCTACATTACGTTGCAATACGACTAAAAAAATGCATTCCAAAATGCAAAAATGCATACGACTAAAAATTCATTCAACATATCTGTTGAATGGGTTTCATTTTGTTTTTTTCTCAACAATATAGTTAACAAAGCAAGAACATTTTTTTCATAATCGGAAACTTTATTGTCAATGTTTTTATATTATTAGATATCTTAGCAAATAATTTTATTATAACCCCCATGTAGGGGTGATAATGGTTTTATTTTAATACAAGTGTGCATGGCCCGCCAAAAATGGGATTCAATACCTTTCATGAACGAATTTTCCAGATGTAGATGACAAACAAATACAGGGTATCCATCCTAGCAGTACTCGTGATGAAAAATATTCTTGTACATGCGCACTGGTGAAACTCGTATCACAGATACGGTCATTATAACTATCCTTATGAGCGTGACAGAGAAATGGAAGAAACAGACACCAAACAAATAAACCAAGGGCAAGGGTATTATTAGGTAACAGCATGACCCATGGAAATGCCAAGGACAATGTCATCGTTAAGCTAGATGGACCCATGGAAAAATTCCGTCAATATTAGCTAACCTAGGTTATCCTAATTCTATGTCGTGACTCGCACCGCCGCAAAGCACGTTCACGACGCGAAGGCCTAGCGATCGTCATTACATGGTAGCAACTGCGATTCTTGTAGGCCCTACGCCACTAATGCGTTGTCCACTGTTGCCAATACGTGGAACGGAAAGTCGGATAGGTTTAAAATGTTTATGCCAAGCCCATACGCACAAGATCACACAAAGTTCTCTTGACTCGGAGTTTCCCTCCGCTGACAAATCCCCATATGTCAAAAACGATTACTTCGGGCACCGCACAGCTATTCTCAAAATTACTATATTTAATTTAATGTCATTCAATTATTCAACAAGGCCTGAAAGCTGCACAAGACCGACATGGTTAGGAAAAATGCGCAAATTACGGCGATCACAACAACCTATCCAATACTACTAACCTATCCTGATAAAATTTCAAACATATCAATGCATGTACAGACGATCTTTCAATGTTACACTGAGGAATTCGGTATCCATGATACCGCAAACTCAGACATCCTATGTTTCTCAAGAAGCGGACACCGAACAAATACATAAACATACAACGGGTATTATTAGGTTAGTTGATTAGAAAAGTATCGGTATCGGTAGTAGTATCGATCAAAGTATCGGTATTTTCAAGTATCGGAGTATCGGTATCGGAGTATCGGGATCGGCCAAAAAATAGGTATCGGTATCGGTATCGGCCAAAAAAATTGTATCGGTACATCACTATTTATAAGGTAATTGTAAAATTAAATATTAAAATAGAATAACCAAAATAAATAAGCTTGAATTACAAGCAAGAACTACAGCAACTTTCAAGCTACTGAATTTAAATTTAACTGTAAAGGTAAAATTCAAACCAACTTACATACTAACAACTAATACCTCTCACATAATATAAAAATCACTCATTTTTTCTTTCTTTAATAGATAACACTATAAATAAAAAAACATGAATAACACATACCTACAATATGTACATTCTGCCCAATAGCATGCATAGATTAAAAGAGTACAATATTTAATTTTGATTAACATAACAAGTAACAAACAAACCTTCATATTTAGGATTTAGAATTAACTACGGTAAATGTGTAGCGTTATTCAGTTATCAATTTTCCCCTTTTCGGTGCCTGAACCTAATTAATTGAATCAAAATAAACAAGATTTCTTTTATGCACTTTCCGTCTCCAATAAGTATTTTACGATTTATAGCGGTAAGTTTAGTTTTGTCTTTGATTACGAATGCGCTCAAATAAACAGCTACTCATGAATTTTTCAATTTTTATTGCTTGGATCATGGTAATAACATTGAAATGAACAACTTTTCTTCCATACACTTTTTTCGTCAACTGAGTATTCAACGAGGTTATAGCGGTAGGTTTGGTTTCGTCTTTTATGACAGAGCGCTGGAAGCGAGACGCCATTGCAGTGTTGCCATATCACTCGATCAAAGAATTTCTTTCCGCTTCAAACACTGGAGTTGCGGTAAGTTATTTACCGCTATAGCTAATAAAATACTCATTTGAGACGGAGAGTGCATAGAAGAAAACTTGTTTATTTGGTCAATGTGAAGTTTCATGCAATCACGGAAAATGGAAATTACGATTCAAAGAATCAGTGTAGGAGCACATTTAATAATGTTTCCCAGAAAAGACCTTGTCGCTGAAGCTTGTTTTTTGAGTTAAACTTCAAAGAGTGCGACCGCGCCGAAAGAAGCGACCGCGCCGAGCAGAATTTGTCCCGCGCGCAAGGCAGTTGACCACAATGTAATGAATAACGGAAGGTAACACCCTATTACAAACGTAAAGAGGTTGGGTCCGTGAGAGTAGGCACAGTTCTTCTAATGACACTATGACAGTAGCGTGAGCAATTGTTTTACATAAGCACGAAAATGGCGGGGCCCGTTCTTAATTTTCTTATAATTGCAACAGTAAAATGTTTTCCGGTTGTTGTTATACGTTAATTTGTGACCACATTGAGGACAATCCATTAAATCATTTTCTTCAATTCCATACATAACACCGTGCGCAACGAACGTTTTCTGACTAGCACAATCGTCACCATAATAATGCTTGATGCATTCGAAAAGCTTCGGAGAGCAACCGGCACACACACCTTCCGCAACTGCCGCCATATTCAAACTGATGAGAAGTCCGTATCAATTTAAGTCTTGACTATTCCAATATTGGTGATATTATGATCTATTTTGAATTACTAACTAATGAGAATATCTCATTTTCTTATTTATTTCATCATATTCATAAGTATTCTAATTGCACGCACTAAGTTTTGCCGAAAACAATACCTTAAAATCAATAACTTTGGCAACCTTGCGTATTGTTGGAACACATACTCGAATCTCTCGTTTGGCGCGGGAAAGCCTGTTATGTTCGACGCTCTTATACCTTCTCAGTTAAATAACTGTACAATAACGCATATGCGAGTAGAATGTCATTTTTGCGAAACGTTCTTAAATGTCTTCCTTTAGTGATTTCTCGTGTTCTGTAAAAGAACTGTGCCTTTCGCTCACGACCCAACCTCATACGTTTTTAATATGGGGTTGAAATGTGTTGGCGCGGTTGCCAACTTTGAAGTTTAATAACTCGAAAATAACGCTTCAGCGACAAGGTCTTTTTTGGGAAACATTATTAAATGTGCTCCTACAGTGATTCTTTGAATCGGAATTTCCATTTTCCGTGATTGCATGAAACTTCACATTGACCGTTTATTTTGACCTAATTAACTACAACTAGGCACCGAAAAGTGGAAAATCGATTACTGACCAACGCTACACATTTACCTTAACTACTAACCAGATACATCTTTTGCTCATTTTTAGGAAAAAACATTCAAAAGCTCTGTGTATAATAAATGAAAAATATTTTAAATTCTTCATTGAAACTTTCATTAACCCAACAAAAATTGAACATGACAGACATGGGCTAAGCTGATAGTCACAAATTATTGAAAATTTAAATATCCCACATGAATCTAACCCTCACAGGTCCCAATAAAGCAGTTTCAATTAACTAGTTTGCTTTGAACTTTGACACTCCTAATAAATGATCCAACCTCAGTATGTATCCAATCATTTAAGGCATCCATGAGCTACTGTGCAATAAATTCAAATACTGACTCTCTCTAAACTAACATGTGATTCATATTCATAATCTAAATGAGTGCAAAAATTTGGAAACTTTGAAATAAATATGAACAACTATTGAAAATGGTCTTCATTTGAAATTACCACATCAATAATAAGTTAATTTAATTCTCATATGTCATCCTAATGGAACTAAAAAAATTGAAAATAAACTGCACAAAACTAGCATGTTTGATGCTTTAAATCATTGATCAGTGTGTCGTATTTACATTATCTAATAAATGATAAATTCAGAGTACCACTAAAACTTAGAGGAAGTAGCCATAAGCTTGCATCATCAAACTTATTGCCTCAACTGCAAGCTGCAATTAATCTTCAAGCAATTTATTTCTAAGTCTCTCAAATCATCGGGAATCAAATAGAGAACAAAAAGTATGTTCTCACCATAATTAATTATATAATTTGGGAGCTTCCAACGTAGAACACCCGGAATCACATGTATAGATGATGCGACACTGAAATATAGACGACAAGAGGGTTTTCGGTTTCGAAAACTTTTACGGGGTTTGATACGGAATTTTTGCGCTATCAGCAGAATGATAAAGTCAACGCCTACTATCGTAAATCAACATACCGTTAAAAATTCCGTAGGTGTCCTAGCACTGGCTACCTCAATGATTAAACGAATTACACAATGGCTAAAATATCTAATCATGAGTTTATCTGAAATCCATGAAAAATTACTCAATTTATCTGCAAAGGGATGTGGAGCAAGTGCCTGTAGCATTAGCTACAAAGTGTAAAATTATAAAAATTCTCATTCGCACTTAAATAGCATAATTATTGACATTAAAATCTTACTCTAAATTATTATTAATAATTTTCTACTTATAATTAGTAATCCTTGAAGTTTTTGGGTAAATGCATGAGTTATAAAATAACGGTCGACATTTTCGAGTTTGAAGCCTCTGAAATTGGCAACACCGCGCGGGACGCTTTGTTTGCGTCACTCTCTCGTACGTCTTTGGCTTGTGCGTTACAGCGTTCTTGTAAGTGAAAGAAATTAAGTGTTCAAATAGAGCAAATCTGGTAAAGTATATCGTGTCATTTCTTAGTGTGCATTGTGTTTAAGTATAAGGATCTGGTCAGTGTCGTGCTATATATATAAACATGTAAATAGTCGTACGAGTTTTAAAATAGCATGGCTCATTCCGAGTGCTATCTCAACATGACGTAGCGTAAATTTTGCGTGTCATGTTTGTCGGGTTTTCTCGCCGTTGGGTGGTTGAATGTAAATATTAAGTTGAACGGCTAAGAAAAACTCGATCAATTCTCGAAATGTTCTGGGAAGATTATGAGAGGGATAATGAAAAGCGGTTTTGGACTCAGCTCGTTTTTAGGTGGAGTTTATTGGAAGAGGAAAACCAGGAAAACTGGCTTGGATCTTGATCTCGGAGAGCTTGTCTAGGTGGGGCAATCCTTGCCGGAGGACCAGGCTGGCGTTGACGAAGGCCGGCACGCGATAGAGTAGGCACGATGAGTGAGTTGTATTTGGGAAGTTGAATTAGGCAATTTGAGATAATTGAGCGAGGGTCAGTGACGTAGTTCCGGTATAACTAATGACTCCAAAATAAGGTGGGGTGTGAGTGAGCAAGTTAACTCCGGCTCATGTGAGCAGAATCAAGTCAGCACATTAGCACATTAGCAGGAGAAAGTTAAGTGACGTGCTCATATTAGTGGGAGCAAGTTTAGTCACTGCTTAGGTGAGAATAGCAATCAGCCTGGCACTCAGGGAAAACCCAGGGAGATTAAAAACTGTGAGTGTTGCGTGTATGGCGATGATGTAGAGGTCCTGCACAGGGGTCCAAGACGCTGGATGAAACATTCCAGGAGAGACATCAAGACATTCCACTACTGACAATCCAAACACAATAATGACAACTCTTCCCACACGGAGAAATCCGAGAAACTCCTACAGGTCTGACACCGGCTACTTGAGGATTCTCACTTTAGGCAAACTCCAAAAGAGATAGGACAGATTTTTGGTTGACAGATTGTAACAGATTTTAAACAATAAATAAATTGTTTAATCACTAATGCCTCTGGCTTCAAAATCTGAGTATTAGGTTTAAGAATTTCCAAGAATAAGGATCGTGATTCCTTACAGAGACTACGGGCAAGTAAACACGAGATATACGGAATATCGTGAAAATATCAAGTGACTGCACTTTTGAAAGCCGTAAGATAAAAACATAAAAATCCTAAAGTTCGTGGATAAAGAATCCTATTAAAAAATCCTGGTAGAACATTTGCAATAAAGGAATTAAGGAATAATATATATATATCCCCAATGATAAAGGAAAAGGAAAAAACCTAAGCATTGATTTCACAGGCGGAAAATACGCGAAGAAAGAAAACACGAAAGGGTGAAAGTTCCGTGTGGCGATTTAGCCGGCGACTATACGCGTCGGCCTCAGCCAGAGCCGCCAGCAATTTGCACACACTCAAGATAGGCAGATGGTAGTGGGTGTTTTGTTACAAGAATGCGCTGAGTTAAATTAAATTTCATTGGAGTGTTTCTCTATTGAAATAAGGCGTTTACGTAAAGGTTTGCAAGGATATGGAATTAAGAAATGAAATTCCAAAATTTATCAAGCATAGGCATGAATACTTTTCGTAATTTAAACTACTGCAAGTCGGTTTGTAAAAAAAAGAATAAATGCTAGTATGACACATGCCTATAGTATTTATAATCACAGAGTAGTGACAAAAGACGACGGTGTGCGGTTCCGCCATTACACAAAGACGCTATCGAACGAACGCCGGCAAATTTCGCCGCGTCCATTCCAAGCAGAGATTATCGTAGATTAGTAGATTATCGAAAAGAAAAAGAACGAGCATGATTATGCTTTGATAATAAAATCATGACACGGAAATGCAAATGCACATCTGGCGCAATATCTTTACGCTAAGTCACGTTGAGAAAAGACAAACAAAACACTGAATGAGACACATGCTACATCAATATTCCCACTATTAACTACGTAACTTAATAACACTGCACTGTCACTTATTAATACTCACTGACACGACGAAAAGGAACACGATAATTTTCTAACACATTTAAACTCACGAGAATTTGCTGTAAACACTGCCAAAGTAGGACGCCAAAGTAAGAGTGGCTTTGAAGGAAAAGACGCGCAACTGCGCAGTGTTGCCACCAGAGGGCTTCTCTCTCGGAAAATGTCAAGTGTTATTTCTATTGTTTCATGCATTTACACAAAAACTTTCATGATTACGAATTAGAAGTAGAAAATACTTAATAATAAATTATAGTAAGATTTTTAATGCTAATGATTAATTTATTTCAGTGAGAATGGCAACTTTATAATTTTTACGCTTATGTGGCGGTATGCTACATGTTCATTTCTTGTGTCAAGAGTATAGTATAGACGTCTATCCACGTCTTTCTCCTTACTGCAAAAAGATGTACTTGCAGTTGTCATTATGATAATGCAATTCGCTCAATGGATTACTTCATGAGAGCGCACGGTGGATTTGCCGGCGTTCTTGCGGAAGATGGCGGAGCGTAAACTGTTGTGTCATGTCATTTTATGTCACTGTATTATGTTTTGAATATTTTTCGTTTGCTGCAAGAGATACGTTTAGTGTTTCTTTTTCAGTATGATTGACATATGGATGAATTTAGGACTGCCTTTTATATTTCTCGTACGAATATAGATATATTATAAAGTAAGAAAATTATTCATTCATATTCGTACATTTTGTAGCTGTTTCGCATTTCAGTTAAATTCCGCGAATCATGGTGCTTAAATCACATGTATTTTCCATAATTCCACAAAATTAAATAACAGATTTTTACCGCTCTAAAAATCACAAGTCTTGTACTGTCATGCTTATACTAAATTCAAGCATAAAGGAACAGCCATTGCTTGCCAGCTTGTAACCTTTCTATTTTTCTTCCTAAGCCTGTAAAGAAATTAATAGCTTTGAGTAAAATCTATGGAAGAAGTTCAGGGTTTTCTCCGTGATGGGAAATTTACCATTGCAGTGTAGGGATTGTCAATTGTGGAATTTTTTCCTTGATGCCTCTTCGAGAACCTTCTCATTCAGCGTCTTCGATTATTGCAGATCCTCGACGGCACCAAACGCCACAACAAACATTCCCTGGGTCTGAGCTTTACAAGTTGTAAATTCACGGGCATATTATCACTCACTAAACCATCGAGTTACACCGCATGAATTGCCTATCTGTGACGAGAGACGGTCTGACCTTTGGTCATATATCACTTTGCAATCACTTGGTTCGGAGCTAGTAGAGCCTAGTATATTACGACAAATGGCTAACTAATCTACACGCTCAACCACGACAACTTGCTTTTCACATCGTGGAATTATTCTAAAGTCTGAGCCCATAAATAGTGACTCATCCACACGTCACGGGTGGAATTGATATATGTTTCGTTTGGCGGGGTATGGATTAAAACTTTAGTATCCGTATTCAACGACCAACGTAAACGTACTCGATAAGGTTCTTAAAATTTGTGAGAAAGGGATAATTACGACACGTTGGGTCTCAGCTTTTTGGAATGATTTATTGAAGGAAACCCGGGAGGACTGGCGATGAGCTTGATCTCGAAGAGCTTGTCTAGGTGGGCACTCCGTGCCGGCGGGGTCCGGTGAGCGATGGTGAGGTCCGGAGGTAAATGAGAGTGTTTGGGGAATTTTAGGTAAACTCAATTTTACGCCTGACGGAATCTGAGTTCTGAGCAGTGACGTGCAAGGAGAGTCCCTCTTATAAGTTCAGGACTGTCTGATAATTTCCCACACTGACAAGACAAGTTGTCGTGGTTGACACAAGGCAGCTTAACTAGCCTTTGATGATAATATCTGTAGCATCAGCTACATAAGCGTAAAATGATAAAAATTCCCATTCGCACGTAAATAAAATAATTATTAGCATTAAAAATCTTACTCTAAATTATTATTAATTATTTTCTACTTCTAATTCGTAATCATTGAAGTTTTTGTGTAAATACATGAGAGATAAAATAATCATTCGACATTTCGAGTTTTAAGCCGCCGGAAGTGGCAACACCCAAGCGCGACGCTTGAACTCATTCACTCACTCACTCTCTTTCGTGACTCTCTAGCGTGCGTACAGCCCTCGTAAGTGAAAGAAATTAAGTGTGAGAATAGAGAAAACCTGGTAAAGTATACAGTGTAAATTCTCCGTGTGCATGGTGTTAAACTTAAGGATTTTTCATCGTCGTGATGTAGGGATAAACTTGAAAATAGTGTTAAAATTCTTAGACTAGCATTGTTTTATTTCGAGTGCTACCTCAACGTGACAAAGCGTATAAATTTGCGTGTCACGATTCATTTCCTGTGTCGAGTCAGTAGTATATCCAACTACGTTTGTGCCTTACTACAAAGTTATACACCTTGCAGCTGTCATATTAATTCAAGATCCGTTCACGGAATACTGGTGATAGAGCGCGGCTAAAACGCCGGCGTCTCTGTTGGTAGTGTCTTTGTTGCCGGTGTCTTTGTCTTTCAAAACCTTGCGGAGCACAAACTGCCGTCTCGTGTCATTACTTTGTGATTTAAATCGCACTTTATGCATGTGGAATAATATTTCTTTTTACAACATACTTGCAGTAGTTTTCTTAAATGTGTTTGACGGGTAAATAATTAGGAATGCCATTTATTAATTTCGTACGGATTATAGAGTACGAAGACTATTCATGTATATGCCTGCTAAAGTTTTAGTTTTTCTTCATATTTTATTACTCCTTAAATCTTGCGTTTAATCGCATTTATTTCAATATAAATCACTTACAACAAATTAAATCATTTTTCTTTGTTCTTGCGGCAAAAATACATACTAGCATCTGCCATCGTGAACGCGTACTACTCGCGTACAAAAACACTTCGTGAACGCGTACGATGTTATGCCGGCGGTTCATTGCAAATGGCGAAGCGTAAAAAAAACCGCCGGGTCATTGTCACCTTGACGTTCATTGTTCGTTTTGCGAATATTTTCTTTCTGCTGCAAGCGACACGTTTAGTGTTTTCTTTTCTCAGTGTAGATATTATTCTTTTTATTACAAATGATACTTATCAGAGTTTTTCAGTATGATTGATATCAATGAACTTTAGGATCTTCCCTTTTATTTCTCGTACAGATATAGAGATGTTCTAGAGTACGGAAAGAAAAAAAGCATTAATTCTCATTCTATGCATTTTAGCTATTTTATATCTTTCCTTTCTGCTTCATGAATCATGTGTTATTCAGTCACACGAATTTGCCATAATTCCACAAAATGGAATCACCGATATTGTTGCTTTTGTTAAAAAAATCACAAGTAGTTCATTACCAAAAATTTCCCTTAAATTTCATGCCTCTATTTGAAGTAAGAGCAGTGGTAAAAGAGTTTTGCCAGTTCTAAATTGATTCTATCCTACTTTGAGCTTGACAAAAGTGAGAACAATTAAACTAGCTCGTGTCGGATCTGTAGGATTTCTCAGAGAGTCTACTTTGTGGGAGTTTATCATTTACGATGTGGGGACTGTCAGTGGTGGAATTTTTCCTTGATGTCTCCTGGGACTGCTCATCCAGCGTTTTCTACTTTTGCAGAACCTCAACGACATCGCCAAACGCCACCACACACCCTCCCTGGGCCTGAGAGACTTCATTTACAATCTATTCCCTTTGCAATTCATATGGGTTATTTTTGAAGCTAGTAAGCCTAAGACTCCAACCCCCGGCTAGCTAAACTACCTGCTTCGACTACGATAACTCGCTTGTCCAGCTTGGGATTAATAGAACTGATACCTTAAAGTGGCACCACCAAACGTCACGGGGTTTTCAAAGGCGTATGCTACTAGTAGTCTAAATTGGGCTTATATAAATTCCCAAAACACAACTCATTACATCCTGCCGACACCATCGCGCGCCGGACCTAGCTGGACGGAGAGGCTCACCTAGCGAAAATCTTCCAGTCAAGCTCACCGCCAGTCAGCCTGGCGTTCCTCCGAATAAAGACCGAGCTGAGTTCCCTCGCCTTATTACCCTTCTCTCACGGTTTAAGAATACTATCGAGTGATTGATTAGGGTTTGGAAGCGGATAACTAGCATACCCGACAAAACCTAACATATCTTAGGCTTTCACTCGCTGGTGGAGCCAGAGACTAAGGTCACGTAGATGTTAACTGGTATGCCTCGGGCAGATTTATTTACTTGTTAAGATAAGGCCCAGGGAATTGTGTGTGTGTGGTGTTTGGCGACGTCGTTGAGGTTCTGCAAGAATCGAAGACGCTGGATGAGAAGTTCCAGGAGAGGCATCAAGGAAAATATTCCACCACTGACAATTCCCTACACCGTAAATGATAACCTTCCCATCTCGGAGAAACAAAGAGACGTCCTACAGGCTCAACAACGAGCTAATTTAATTTCTCTCTTCGTCAAGCTCAAGAAATGGGATAGAATTTAGAGGCTCGCAAAAAGAAAAAAAACTCTTTTTACTATTGCATGAAATTCAAAAAATTTTTTGGTTAATGAAACTAATTGTGATTTATGTTAAAAAATTAAATGCGATTTACCACACAATTAATGAAGTATGCTGAAATATGAAAGCTAAAAATTTGTAGGAAAGTATGACTGAACTTCGTACGAAAAATAATAAAAGGCATTCCTAATTTATTTACACGTCAAACACACTGAAGACGAGCACTGCAAGTATGTGTTGTAAAAATGGAGAGTTTTTCCACATAAATATAGTGCAATTTAAATCACAGAGTAATGACATGAGACAGCAGTTTATGCTACGCCATTTTGGAAACAAAGGCGCCGGACTCTGCCGTGCGCGTTCACGATGTATTTTATGCACGAGTTTCGATATCATGAATGGCAGCTGCCAGTATATACTTTTTGTAGTAAAGAAAAAAACAAAGGACATTAGCTGAATATCTAATATGAAGTCTTAACACATAAATTTGAACATGCCACGCAAAATTCACACTATGTTATGTTGAGATATCACTCGAAATCAAGCATGCTATTTTTAAGAACTCTACCACTATTTTTATGTTTATCTATACATCACGACACTGACCTGATCCTTAACTTAAACACAATGCACAAGAAATGACACGATATACTTTACCCGCTTTACTCTATTTTTCACTTAATTTGATTCACTTACGAGAGCGCCGTACGCACAAGCCAAGAACCACGAGAGCAAGTGACGCTCAACCCAAGCGTCCCGCGCAGTGATGCCAAATTCCGAGGCTTCAAACTCGAAGATGTAAATCGCGACTTTTAATTTTTATGCTTTTTGCACAAAAACGTCAAAACTACTAATTATAAGTAGAAAATTATTAATAATGATTTAGAGTAAGATTTTTAATGCTAATAGTTATGCTATTTAAGTGCGAATGAGAAATTTTATAATTTATACATTTTGTAGCTGATGCTCCATTACCCCCCAAGGCGCAGACCGAAAGGTCCACCCGCTGCAATCATGTGTAGCGGGAAGGAGTTCGAACTACGCGACCATGCCGGGTTTGGCGGTCGGAAAATGTTACTGAGCGGGGAAGCTTCACCAACCGGGTCTGCAAATTTAGATCAGCAAGAGTTCTAGGAACAGGAGTTACTGCAGCGGGCTCGTCTGGTCTCTCCAGACTTGTCGCTGTTTCACTAAGAGAGCTAGAATTAGAGTCCACGATAGGCTTAGGGATAGGGTTTGAAGGTACAGGCACAAAGAAGGGATTACACTCAAGTTGACTAGGCAGCAATGCAGCCAACTGAGGAAGCTGAGTTGGACGATATGATCGAGTCTCAGTGGAAAGGAAGTTCTGTGGAGAGAATGAAGGGTTAGAACTCACATTATTATCGGAAATGTACGCGACCTTTAATCGATCTATGCTCACAGGGTCGGGTGAACCAGATCTTTCAAGGATAAATTATTTTGGCGTTCGTTTTAATACTTTGAATGGGCCATCATATGGGCGTGTGAGTGTAGGTTTGATGCTATCATTACAGACGACACATGTGTGCACTGTTGCAGCGCAGGATCGAGTTTATCTTTTGTCTGCGGCATTCGTGGAGCAACATACTTGATCTGCCGCATGCAATCCTTGAGACAGGTTACATATGCGGAACGATCAGCAGATGAAAATTCAGGCAAAGGTTTTGGGTCAACAATGTCGCCAGGGAGGCGAAGCGTCTTTCCATACAACATTTCTGCTGCTGTGCGCTGCTGATCCTGCCGATGCAAATTTCTTATACTCAGCAATATTACTGGAAGTCTGTCAGTCCAATCGTGACTACAATTAAGGCAACGCAACGCAGCTTTTAAATCTCTGTGGACTCTCTCAATGAGTCCATTCGACTGCGGGTGATATACCGTGGTGTTGATGTTTTCACACCCTAAAGCGGTGCTAAGCTCACTCCAAAATTTTGAGGTAAATTGTGATCCCCGGTTATGCGTGACACTTAAGAGAACCCCAAATCTGGAAATCCAGGTGGTCATGAAAGCGCGAGCTACAGTCTCAGTTTGGGTATCAGGAAGAGGCACGGCCTCAACCCATCTAGAGAACCTATCAATTATTGTTAACAAATAGGAATGACCACGCGACAAAGGCAACGGACCCACCAAATCCAGGTGTACGAAGTCGAATTTGTGTCCAGCAAAGGCACAGCTCTGTAACGCTGCACGATTATGTTTCACAACTTTGCTACTCTGACATGCATGGCAATTTTGCACAATTTGCTTGACCTCCTTACGCATCGCTGGCCAGACGAAACGATCGGAAATCAAACGCAATGTACGGTTAATACCAGGATGAGATAGGGAATGATAGTGAAGAATAGCTACTCTGCGGAGAGTCGCAGGAAGATACAAACGAGAAGGTCGCTTAGCATCACGGTACACGTTGTCAACCAAGGTTAATTTCAAAGAGGTAGTGTTAGAAGGTTTGAGAAGATCCTGGAGTTCAGGATCCTCCTTCTGAGCATTAATAATATTGCTGAAAGGGATTTCACAACTGGTTTGGACAGAATTAATTCTAGATAGGCAGTCAGCAACAGTATTGTCGAGACCTTTGATGAATCTAATATCCGTAGTGAACTGACTGATAAAGGACAGGTGTCGAGCTTCTCTTGGCGAGTGGCGCTCAGAAAGCATTTTGATCGCCGAGGTCAAGGGTTTGTGGTCTGTGTAGATCACGAACTCCCTTGCCTCTAGAGCATAGCGAAAGTGTCTCACAGACAGATAGATAGCAAGGAGTTCCCTACCGAACGCGCTGTAGGCACGCTCAGTGGGCGATAGCTTTTTGGAAAAGAAGGCAAGAGGAGAGATGTTAGTCCCTACTTTCTGCTGCAAAACGGCACCTACGGCAGTAATGGAGGCGTCAACCACCAGACTGAAATCAGCATTGGCAATCGGGTAAGATAATTCAGTCGCAGCAGCCAGCTTATGCTTAATCTCGTCGAAGGCTTTTCGCGCATCCTCCGTCCATTTTACATCAGTAGATTTGCCTTTTCTCTTTGGATCCAGCAAATCTGACAAGGGGGCTAAAGTTTGAGCACAATTTCTGATGAATCTATGATAGAAATTAACAGAACCTAGGAACCTTCTCAGTTCCTTCTAAGTCTGTGGAAGAGGAAAGTTTTTGATTACCTCTACTTTGGAAGGCAAAGGTTTTAGACCTAGGCTAGAGATTTCATGACCTAGGTAAATCAGTGATGGCTTTCCGTGCTCACATTTTGCAGGATTTACCAATGGTCCATTGTCGGACAGTCTTTGAAACACGACCCTAAGATGATCTTTATGTAGCTCCGGGATTGCGGATGCCACCAAAATGTCGTCAAGATACACAAAGGCAAAGGTGAGATCCGAGAAGATCTCAGCCATGTGGCGTTGGAACGTCTGAGGAGCATTCCTCAGGCCGTTAGGCATCTTTTGGAATTCAAAGAGACCAAACGGAGTGATTACCGCGGTCTTAGGTATTGCGCTCTCCTCAAGTGGTATTTGATGGAAGGCGCTCTGGAGGTCTATTTTTGAGAAAATTTGTGCTCCCTCTAAATTTGCACTAAAATCATGCAAGTAAGGAATAGGGTAGCGGTCAGGTAGAGTAACGGCATTCAACCTGCGGAAATCCCCGCACGGTCTGAATTCACCGTTAGCCTTGGATACTAGCAAAAGAAGGCTAGCCCAAGGGCTTTTGGAACTGCGGATGATGCCGCTGTCTAGCATCCTAGCAAATTCTTTCTTGGCTAAAGCCAATCGATCAGGCGGTAGTCGCCTAGCTCTGGAGTAAACTGGCGGTCCAGTCGTTTCAATGAAGTGTTTTGTGCTCGTCTGCATATTTTTATAAGCTAAGTTAGAGTTTGTTAGTGCAGGGTATTCTGCGAGAACCTGCTCGAACATGCACTCTTGCTTGAAAGCAATAGAGAAGGAATGCAAGACATTAGCTCTAGTTATGCCACAAGCAGGAATTGAGATCTGTGTCTCCTCGTCCCTAATTCTACGGTTTTTAACATCTACAACAATCCCAAACTTCGCTAAGAAATCCGCGCCAATTATGGGCTCTTGGACTTCCGCGATGAGGAAGGTGAAGAGAAAGATTCGCCTCAATCCCAGACTGCACTCTAGTACTCTCTCTCCATAACAAGCTATTGGCGTGCCATTTGCGGCGCGTAGTGTCGCCACCAAATTATTCTTTTTATCTTTAACCGTGGCTGGGATAATTGACACACTTGAACCAGTGTCGATCAAAAATCGATATTTGGTTGTGGGATCTAGAATAGTCAAGAGGCGAGTAGTCTGGGAATGAGGCAACGCAGTACTCGCTACTATGCGTTGCTGTTGGCGTTTCCCGAAGTCATTTCGGTATAACGAGGACAGTGTCTAGAGGCACATTTACGAGCCTGGTCGCCGAACTTCTCATGATACCAACATAAGAGACTGTTGGCATCACGAGAGCGCGATCTAAAGCGGCGGTTTTGATTTGACCTATCATAAGATCTACCTCTATCGAAACGTTGAGGAGGAGGAAAAGGATGATAGTGATAGGGATAGTCGTAGGCATTTTGGTAGCTAGGGAATCTCCCTGGGCCTTGCTGGATATGAGCTACACTATGACCTAGCTGGCAATTCTGGAAGGCTTGCTTTAGTTCTGCGATTTCACGCTGCATTGCTTCCATAGCAGGAGAAGGTTGAATATTAGGAGCATTCGGCGGGCAAAAATTCGCAGCTGCTGCGTTCAAGGAAGCTACCTGCGGCGTGTGTGTCATGTTTAAGTTGCGCATCACTGTTTCTGTGGACTCTGCAAGCATCTCTAAAGTTTGGTCCGGGCTTGCTAACGATAGAAAGGGACGCACGTTACTAGGTAGTTTATTCATGTAAACCTCTTTCAGGAATCCCTCAGCTATGTTCACCCAGGCTGATAATCTTTTAAGTTCCTTCACTAATGCGGTCGGAGAGAAGGTGACAGAGACAGGTGGAATTGCTGACTCATTTACTAAAGACCTAAACTTGTCCATGTCGGACAACTGTAACTATGCCATGATTTTGCCTTTCAAGATGCCGTAAGGATTAACAGCAGGCGGGTTTGCTATGAGGTCGTTCGAATCACTTAAAAATTTCGTGGGAGCTGCGGACACAAGGGCATAAAACACATCGTTTTCGTCCCTTATATTACTATACCTAAATATTGTCTCCACTTGGTTAAACCAAGTGAGGCTGTCTTCTGGTACGAAAGGCGGCAGACTAAGAGGTTTGGCGCGCGCTCGATCTTCATTCTCTGTGTCGGGCATGCTGGCAATTTTCTTTTTGAATGCAATATTAGGCTATAACGGCACGGAATTTACGTATTCAACGCCTATGACTTAGAATTAAAGTGTCAAGGTTTGCGTTATTAATTTTTGCCTACGCAATCGTTCAAATCACGTTGAAAAAACGGAAAGAAGAAAAAAAATTGGAAACGAAAATTTTTGCGGTAGTCAGAATATTCGCGTAAAGCACGGAAATAAAGGAAAAAAAATTTTTTCTACCTACTGTGGCACATGAAACAAAAGACAGGAAACAGCACGAAAGAAAAAAAATTTTTTAGAGCTGCTCAGAGAACATTAACACGGTCAAATCCATAGAAATTCTCAAGAACTACGACATGGGAAACTTATCACTACAATGATATGCCAAAATTATCCTCTCTCACACTTTTTCCAAACACTTATCGAGTTGAATAGTTATTTTTAGTTTTAAGGCTGGAAAGCTGGGGGTTATAAGCTTTGGGGTCACCAGTGTTACGTTTGGCGGGGTATGGATTAAAACTTTAGTATCCGTATTCAACGACCAACGTAAACGTACTCGATAAGGTTCTTAAAATTTGTGAGAAAGGGATAATTACGACACGTTGGGACTCATCTTTTTGGAATGATTTATTGAAGGAAACCTGGGAGGACTGGCGATGAGCTTGATCTCGAAGAGCTTGTCTAGGTGGGCACTCCGTGCCGGCGGGGTCCGGTGAGCGATGGTGAGGTCCGGAGGTAAATGAGAGTGTTTGGGGAATTTTAGGTAAACTCAATTTTACGCCTGACGGAATCAGAGTTCTGAGCAGTGACGTGCGAGGAGAGTCCCTCTTATAAGTTCAGGACTGTCTGATAATTTCCCACACTGACAAGACAAGTTGTCGTGGTTGACACAAGGCAGCTTAACTAGCCTTTGATGATAATATCTTAGGCTTTCACTCGCTGGTGGAGCCAGAGACTAAGGTCACGTAGATGTTAACTAGTATGCCTCGGGCAGATTTATTTACTTATTAAGATAAGGCCCAGGGAATTGTGTGTGTGTGGTGTTTGGCGACGTCGTTGAGGTTCTGCAAGAATCGAAGACGCTGGATGAGAAGTTCCAGGAGAGGCATCAAGGAAAATATTCCACCACTGACAATTCCCTACACCGTAAATGATAACCTTCCCATCTCGGAGAAACAAAGAGACGTCCTACAGGCTCAACAACGAGCTAATTTAATTTCTCTCTTCGTCAAGCTCAAGAAATGGGATAGAATTTAGAGGCTCGCAAAAAGAAAAAAAAACTCTTTTTACTATTGCATGAAATTCAAGAATTTTTTTGGTTAATGAAACTAATTGTGATTTATGTTAAAAAAATTAAATGCGATTTAACACACAATTAATGAAGTATGCTGAAATATGAAAGCTAAAAATTTGTAGGAAAGTATGACTGAACTTCGTACGAAAAATAATAAAGGCATTCCTAATTTATTTACACGTCAAACACACTGATGACGAGCACTGCAAGTATGTGTTGTAAAAATGGAGAGTTATTCCACATAAATGTAGTGCAATTTAAATCACAGAGTAATGACACGAGACAGCAGTTTATGCTACGCCATTTTGGAAACAAAGGCGCCGGACTCTGCCGTGCGCGTTCACGATGTATTTTATGCACGAGTTTCGATATCATGAATGGCAGCTGCCAGTATATACTTTTTGTAGTAAAGAAAAAAACAAAGGACATTAGCTGAATATCTAATATGAAGTCTTAACACATAAATTTGAACATGCCACGCAAAATTCACACTATGTTGAGATATCACTCGAAATCAAGCATGCTATTTTTAAGAACTCTACCACTATTTTTATGTTTATCTATACATCACGACACTGACCTGATCCTTAACTTAAACACAATGCACAAGAAATGACACGATATACTTTACCCGCTTAACTCTATTTTTCACTTAATTTGGTTCACTTACGAGAGCGCCGTACGCACAAGCCAAGAACCACGAGAGCAAGTGACGCTCAACCCAAGCGTCCCGCGCAGTGATGCCAAATTCCGAGGCTTCAAACTCGAAGATGTAAATCGTGACTTTTAATTTTTATGCTTTTTGCACAAAAACGTCAAAACTACTAATTATAAGTAGAAAATTATTAATAATGATTTAGAGTAAGATTTTTAATGCTTATAGTTATGCTATTTAAGTGCGAATGAGAAATTTTATAATTTATACATTTTGTAGCTGATGCTACATATTCTGTCAGTCGCTAAAATTTAACAGACTGTGAACCTCCACAAACACACTCACTTGCACCTGGCCAACGTCATCGCTCACCGGACCTCGCCAGCAAGGATTTCCCCATCTAAGCGAAGATCGTCAGAAGTCAAGCACGCCATCGGTCATCACGGCTTCCTCCAATAAAAATTCGAGCTGAGTTATCCCATGAAGTGTCTTTATTATCCCTCTCTTGCAATTTCGAAAAAACACTATTGAGAAAACGTTTAAGGTTGGATGTTAATAACTAATCATACCCACCAAACTTAACACTTGTGACCCCAGAGTGACCCAGCTTTCAAGCTTAAAACAAAACTATTCAACTCGATAAGTGTTTGAGAAAACGTGAGAGAGGATAATGTTGGCATATCATTGTAATGATAAGTTCCCATTGTCGTAGTATTCCTTGAAAATTTTCCATGGATGTACTGTGCTAACGTTCTCTGAGCAGCTCAAAAATTTTTTCTCAGTGCTATTCTGTCATTTGTCTTTTGTGCCACAGTAGGTAGAAAATTTTTTTTCCTTATTTCCGTGCTTTACGCTTATTTCTGACGACCGTAAAATTTTTGTTCCCATTTTTTCTTCTTTTCCGTATCAATTTTGTTTGAATGATTGAATAGGTAACTAGAATTGCAAACCTTTGACACTTTAATACCAAAGTTATTAGGCGTTGAGTACGTAAATTCCGTGCCGTTATAGCCTAATTTTGCATTCAAAACAAAAATTGCCAGTATGTCCGACACAGAGAATGGTGCAGATCTCGCGCGCAATAAGCCTATAACTCTTCCTCCTTTCATACCAGCAGAAAGCCAAACTTGGTTCAACCAAGTTGAGGCAATCTTTCGATACAAAAAAATCACCAATTCTTCAGATATGTATCATGCAGCAATAGCTGCTGTGCCCACGCAAATGTTAAGCGACTCTAATGAGCTAATAGTAAATCCGCCTGCTATAAACCCTTACGGGATCTTAAAGAGTAAAATCCTCGAAAAATTACAGTGGTCCGACGCGGACAAGTTTAGGTCTCTTGTGGATGCCTCGGCAATTCCACCTGTCTCTGTCATTTTCTCTCCTACTTCGTTAGTTAAGGAACTTAGAAAACTAGCAGCCGGTGTTGGCGTAGCTGAGGGATTCCTCAAAGAAGTGTTTTTGAGCAAAGTAACGACTACGGTGCGGCCTTTCCTGTCGATGGTCGGTCCGAACGAAAGTCTCGAGACCCTAGCTCAGGCCACTGAGACAGTGATGCGCAATCTAAACATGTCACAAGCACCGCAGGTAGCTTCCTCAAACGCATCAGCTGCGAATTTTAGCCCGTCAAATACTGCTAATAATCAATCCTCAGCGGCAATGGATACAATGCAACGCGAAATCGCAGAACTGAAACAAGCTGTCCAGAATTGCCAGTTAGGTCATACTGTAGCTCATTTCCAGCCAGGCCCAAGGAATGTCTCACGTTACCATGCCTACGACTATCCCTATGACTATCCTCCTCCTCCTCCTCAACGTTTCGATAGAGGTAGATCTTATGATAGGTCAAATCAAAACCGCCACTTTAGATCGCGCTCTCGCGATGCTAATAGTAACCTATGTTGGTATCATCACAAGTTTGGTGACCAAGCACGAAAGTGCGGGTCCCGATTCTGTCCTCGTTATGCCGAAATGACTTCGGGAAACGCCAACAGCGACGCATAGTAGCGAGTACTGCGTTGCCTAACTCCCAGACTACTCGCCTCTTAACCATAGTCGATCCCACTGCCAAATATCGATTTTTGATAGACACAGGTTCCAGTGTTTCAATTATCCCAGCCAAGGCAAAAGAGAAAAACAACACTTTGTTGGCGATACTACGCGCCGCAAATGGCACGCCAATAGCTTGTTATGGGGAGAGAGTACTCGAGTGCAGTCTGGGGTTGAGGAGAACATTCATCTTCAATTTCCTGATAGCGGAAGTAAACGAACCGATTATCGGTGCTGATTTCTTAGCAAAGTATGGGATCATTGTAGATGTTAAAAACCGTAAAATTAGGGACGAGGAGACACAGATCTCAATTCCCGCTTGTGGCATAACTAGAGCTAAAGTCTTGCATTCCTTCTCTATTGCTTTCAAGGAAGAGTGCATGTTCGAGCAGGTTCTTGCAGAATACCCTGCATTAACAAACTCTAACTTAGCTTCTAAAAATATGCAGACGAGCACAAAACACTTCATTGAAACAACTGGACCGCCAGTTTACTCCAGAGCTAGACGCTTACCGCCTGATCGGTTGGCTTTAGCCAAGAAAGAATTTGCTAGGATGTTAGACAGCGGCATCATCCGCAGTTCCAAAAGCCCTTGGGCTAGCCCTCTCTTGCTAGTACCAAAGGCTAACGGTGAATTCAGACCGTGCGGGGATTTCCGCAGTGTTGTAACTCTAGTAACCCTACACTAGAGCACAGTATAGGTTCCACATAGACACAAATAACACATCAATAGACAAATGCAATGACACAGCAATTTAGGTAAATAGTCCACTCACCTCTTGGATACCTTACAACATAGATACTCAGATACCAGAATGTGGCTAGCGAGAGTAGAGCGGAGATAGGCGGGAATATATAAAATAGAGTAGAATAGAATTAGTACATTAGTTTAGAAATTAAGAAGTTAGATACTAACCACAGTAGGTAATTATATACACACTCGGCCAACATTTACTTGTTGTTCAGCCCGAGATCACTAGAAAACTGGCTGCGAGTGTTGCTCTCTCTAGCGTTGCCAACTTTTGGTCTCTCTAACTAGAACTTACACTACTCGCTATATTACACCCCTCCCTCCTTAATTAGAAACCCCCCCTTGTATCCCCAGTCCCCTTATTCAATATAGTCAATCCTAAAGGTCCATTCTCACCACAGGCTTCCGAGCTCGGGTAGACCTGCGTGAGATGCTAGCACTTGGAGGCTCGTGCATCCTCGCCTCCTGGGTGGGAATCGGGTAATCAGGTGTTTCAGAGCCAGGTTCATTGGTCGGAGGTGGTGGGTATGAATTTTGAGCAGGTTGTGGAAACACAACGGTTTTCTCCGTAGGTTGTTCCAAGGGTTCAGGGATGGTGTTCGAGCAGGTAATAACTTGGTCCTGGTGTCGACGAACGACCTCTCCCCCCTTCAGTTGGCACTTGTAGGATACCGGGCCTGTTTTCTCAATGGTTGTAGCAGGGGTCCATTTTGGGGAACCCGGCGTGTATTGACGGACCATCACAGGTGACTCCGGCGGAATGTCAACCGCGCGAGACCCTGGGTGGTATCTTTTCTGAGCGTCCTGGCGTTGAGCAACTTTGGACGCGATTGCTTCTGATGGCCAAAGTAGATCAAGACGAGAGCGAACTTTCCTGCCTAACATCAGTTCGGCGGGCGTAACACCTGTTGTCGTGTGGGGTGTTAGCCGATAGTTGAACAGGAACCTGTCTAGTGCTAGGCGTAGGGGTTCCGTTGACTTTCGTATATTCTTCTTGAAAGTTTGTACCATGCGCTCTGCCAGTGTATTAGTTGAAGGGTGGTATGGTGCGCTCGTAATATGTCGCATACCACATGCCTTCACAAATTCTTGGAATTCAGCCGATGTGAAACATGTTGCATTGTCCGAAAAAATTGTTACTGGAAATCCAAATGTCGCAAAAGTGTGTTTCAGGCACGAGATCGTTTCGCTAGAGGTTGTAGTAGATGTGGGAAAAATTTCAACCCACTTAGAGTGTGCATCCACGATCACTAGATAGTATTTTCCATCCATTGGGCCCGCGTAGTCAATGTGTATGCGATGCCAAGGCTTTGCAGGCCATTCCCACGGATGGAGTTCAGCTTTCGTTGGTGCAGCTCGAGTGCTCAGGCACTCGCTGCATGACTTGGTCATTTCTTCTAGATCTTTGTCCAGCAGCGGCCACCATACATAGCTGCGAGCTAACTCCTTCATCCTGGATGATCCAGCATGGCCAGAGTGAAGTTCATCCACAATAGCTTGTCGGAGGGCTTGAGGCACAATTATTCTTGCTCCCCAGAGCACACAGCCATTTTGTGTGGACAATTCGTCTCTCCTCCTAGTGTACGGAGCGAGATCGGGATCCCCAATTACCGTCGAAGGCCAGCCTACCTGGCAGTATTTGTATACCTTCGAAAGTACTGGGTCCCTTAGGGTGCCGTCACGAATGTGGGTGCTGGTGACCGGAGCTGACTCGAGGAAGTTTACTAGGGACGTCCATTCCGCTGGGATGGGCGTGGCTTCATCGGGAGTTGTCAAAGGTAGACGGCTGAGAGCATCAGCCGTGCCCAACAGCACGCCAGACCGGTGACGCAAGGTGAACTTGTAGGATTGTAGCAGTAGAGCCCACATTTGAATGCGTCCGGATGCCATCGGAGGAATGCTTCTACCCGGATCAAATAGCCCCAACAAAGGTTTGTGGTCAGTAACCACAGTGAAGTCCTGTCCCCACAGGTAGCAATGGAATTTCCTGACTGCAAACACCATAGCCAGAGCTTCTTTCTCAGTCTGGGAGTAGTTGCGTTCAGTTGCTGTTAGAGTTCGGGAGGCAAAATAGGCGGGGCGTTCAATTCCATCAATAAGGTGACACAGCACCGCTCCCACACCATACGCACTACTGTCAGCCACTACCACTATGGGTTTCTGAGGGTCAAAGTGGACTAGAGTCTGGGAGTCCAGGAGGGCTTGTTTAGACTTCTGGAATGCCCTCTCCTGACTTGCATCCCATTTCCACGGGGTTTTTATCCCTCAGTAAGGTGTTTAGGGGCTCCAGCATAGTTGCAGATGATTTTAGAAATTTCCTATAGAAGTTAAGCAGCCCAAGGTAGGCTCTCAGTTGAGTTACATTAGTAGGAGCTGGTGCATTCTGGATTGCTGCTACCTTCTCTGCAGTGGGGTGCAATCCATCCTTGTCGATTTGGTATCCAAGGTAAGATACCTGTGGCACTCCAATTTGGCATTTAGCCATTTTCAGTTTTAGCCCTGCCTCCTGTAGTTTAGATAAGACTTGATGGAGACGCTTGTTGTGCTCTTGCTCATTAGTGGCACTCACCAGGACGTCATCCAGATAACAGAACACTCCTGGGAGGCCCTGCAACAGTCCTTCCATGGCACGCTGAAAGATTCCAGGTGCGGACGCAATTCCAAAGCTGAGACGGTTGTAGGCAAATGAACCTCTGTGGGTGTTTATTACCGTGAGTTCCTTGGAGTCTTCATCCAAGGGTAGTTGGGCGTATGCCTGAGACATATCTAGCTTGGAGTATATAACTCCTCCTGCTAACCCGCTAAATAAATCTTCCACTCTGGGTATAGGGTAGGTGTCAAGCCTAGTGGCTCTGTTGACAGTTAATTTGTAGTCGCCACAGATTCGGATGCTTTGATCCGCCTTGAGCACAGGGACGATAGCCGCTGCCCATCTCGAGTATTGTACAGGGGTGAGGATACCTTCCTGCACCAGTCTATCAAGTTCTGCCTCCACCTTTGGTCTAAGTGTGTAAGGCACGTTCCTGGCGTTACAAAACTTTGGTGGTACGGATGGATCCACTTCTATTTTGAATTTCCTTCCCTTAAAGCAACCTAGACCTGGTTGAAAAAGGTCGGGGAATTTATTTGCTAACTCTTCAGGGCAGGTAGTCAATCTGTTGACCTCATTTGCTACTATAGTTAGCCCAAGGGAATCAATCAGGTCCCTACCCAGCAAAGCTGGACCTCCCCTGTCTACCACTACAATAGTGGCTAGCTGAGGAGCCCTACCACTAGCTTCACGCAGGATGTTAGCCCTAATCTCTCCGCAAACCACTAGTGTGGTTCCACCATAAGTCCTAAGCTTAACATCAGAAGGTCTCAACTCGGGCCTTGTTTTTGTTGGTAGTTTACAATAAGCAGCTTTTGATAGGATAGACCTGGCAGCACCCGTGTCTACCTCCATTTCCAGTGGGGTATTGTTTAGTAATATTTTCATTTTAATGGGGGGTTTCATTTCTTCGGCAATTGAGAAAATCTCCCCATAACAGCCTAGATTAGCAACTGGATAGTCTGCACAGGTTGCATTGTTAGTTCTATTAGGGTTAGGGGGGTGTTCCCTCCCCCTTTTCTCATGCATAGCATGCACAAAATTATTTTTGTTGCCTTTAGCAGAATTTTGATTTTTCAATTTAAAGCAACATTTCTTAAGGTGGCCTTTTTGGCCACAATCATGACAAACACTGTCTTTATAGGGGCAATCTCTACGCCAGTGCAGATTCCCACAGCCGCTGCATGCTGATTTGGGGCTAGCTTGAGCCTGAGTTTTGCCCTGAGGCTTAATAGCAGTTTGCTTTACTCTATGCTGGCCCACATTTAGTATGGAATTAGGTTGCCTTAACACAACCGTCTCCCTCAGTTGTGTTTCTTTGGCAGTTGCCAGATCCACGGCTTTTTCCCATGTGAGGTCAGCTTCGTTCAGCAAACAATTTTGAACATCATTACTGGCCACACCCAGTATGAACCTGTCTAGCAGTATTTCTTCTAGAACTTCCTGTTTGAAATTACAGGTGCCTGAAAGGGCCTTTAAGCTAGCCACAAAATCAGCAATGCTCTCCCCTTGTTTCTGGTTCCGCTCATGGAACCTAAACCTTTCAAAGATCTGGTTGCGTGTCGGCTTAAAATGCCGTCTTAACGCATCCATGATCTCATCATAGGTAGCATCTAAAAGTCTTTTAGGGGAGAGTAGGTCCTTTGCTAACCTAACAATTTTAGGACCCACCAGAGCAATAAATGTTTTAGCTTTATTTGAATCTTCCACTTTATTAATACTCAGGAAGCAGTTTAGCCTGACTTCATATTCTGGGAACTCTTCCTCTAAAGGATTGAATTCTCCCACTGAGCCTAGCATTGACATTTTTACCCAGCTTTACAGCTAATTGTCAGATATCTACCTGAAATAGTAGTAGCAACAATATCAGTTGCAAGAGTAGCCAATTCAAGAGACTGTAATAATACACCTTGTTAAAAAAAACAGAAATTTACAGCATCAATACTCTAGTCACTGAATAATTCTGAGTTCCTTCATTAGTCTAGCCTCCCCCAATAGTTCTACAAAAATCCTCGTCGCCAGTGTTGTAACTCTAGTAACCCTACACTAGAGCCCAGTATAGGTTCCACATAGACACAAATAACACATCAATAGACAAATGCAATGACACAGCAATTTAGGTAAATAGTCCACTCACCTCTTGGATACCTTACAACATAGATACTCAGATACCAGAATGTGGTTAGCGAGAGTAGAGCGGAGATAGGCGGGAATATATAGAATAGAGTAGAATAGAATTAGTACATTAGTTTAGAAATTAAGAAGTTAGATACTAACCACAGTAGGTAATTATATACACACTCGGCCAACATTTACTTGTTGTTCAGCCCGAGATCACTAGAAAACTGGCTGCGAGTGTTGCTCTCTCGAGCGTTGCCAACTTTTGGTCTCTCTAACTAGAACTTACACTACTCGCTATATTACACGCAGGTTGAATGCCGTTACTTTACCTGACTGCTACCCTATTCCTTACCTACATGATTTTAGTGCAAATTTAGAGGGAACACAAATTTTCTCAAAAATAGATCTACAAAGCGCCTTCCATCAAATTCCACTTGAGGATAGCACGATTCCTAAGACCGCGGTAATCACTCCGTTTGGTCTCTTTGAATTCCTCAAAATGCCTTACGGATTAAGGAATGCTCCTCAGACATTCCAACGACACATGACTGAGATCTTCTCTGATCTCACCTTTGCCTACGTGTATCTGGACGACATTTTGGTGGCATCCGCAACCCCGGAGCTACATAAAGATCATCTTAGGGTCGTGTTTGAAAGATTGTCCGACAATGGACTACTGGTAAATCCTGCCAAATGTGAGCTCGGAAAGCTATCACTGATATACTTAGGTCATGAAATCTCTAGCCTATGTCTAAAACCTTTGCCTTCCAAAGTAGAAGTGATCAAAAACTTTCCTCTTCCACAGACCCAGAAGGAACTGAGAAGGTTCCTAGGCTCTGTTAATTTCTATCATAGGTTCATCAGAAATTGCGCTCAAACTTTAGCTCCCTGGCCAGATTTGCTGGAACCAAAGAGAAAATGTAAATCTACCGATGTCAAGTGGACGGATGCAGCGCGAAAAGCTTTTGACGAGATTAAGCACAAGCTAGCTACCGCGACTGAATTATCCTACCCTATTGCCAATGCTGACTTCAGTTTAGTGGTTGATGCCTCCAGTACTGCCGTAGGTGCCGTTTTGCAACAAAAAGTAGGAACTAATATCTCTCCTCTTGCTTTCTTTTCCAAAAAGCTATCGCCCACTGAGCGTGCTTACAGCGCGTTCGGTAGGGAACTCCTTGCTATCTATCTGCCTGTGAGACACTTTCGCTATGCCCTAGAGGCAAGGGAGTTCGTGATCTACACAGACCACAAACCCTTGACCTCGGCGATCAAAATGCTTTCTGAGCGCCACTCGCCAAGAGAAGCTCGACATCTGTCTTTCATCAGTCAGTTCACTACGGATATCAGATTCATTAAAGGTCTCGACAATACTGTTGCTGACTGTCTATCTAGAATTAATTCTGTCCAAAACAGTGGTGAAATCACTTTCGGTAATATTAGTAATGCTCAGAAGGAGGATCCTGAACTCCAGGATCTTCTCAAACCTTCTAACACTACCTCTTTGAAATTAACCTTGGTTGACGGCGTGTACCGTGATGCTGAGCGACTTTCTCGTTTGTATCTTCCTGCGACTCTCCGCAGAGTAGCTATTCTTCACTATCATTCTCCTTCTCATCCTGGTATTAACCGTACATTGCGTTTGATCTCCGATCGTTTCGTCTGGCCAGCGATGCGTAAGGAGGTCAAGCAAATTGTGCAAAATTGCCATGCATGTCAGAGTAGCAAAGTTGTGAAACATAATCGTGCCGCGCTATACAGAGTTGTGTATTTGCTGGACACAAATTCGACTCCGTACACCTAGATTTGGTGGGTCCGTTGCCTTTTTCGCGCGGTTATTCTTATTTGTTAACCATAATCGATAGGTTCTCTAGATGGGTTGAGGCCGTGCCTCTTCCTGATACCCAAACTGAGACTGTAGCTCGCGCTTTCATGAGTAATTGGATTTCCAGATTTGGGGTTCCCTTAAGTGTCACGCATGACCGGGGATCACAATTTACCTCCAAATTCTGGAGTGAGCTTAGCGCCGCTTTAGGTTGTGCAAACACCAGTACTACCGCGTATCATCCGCAGTCAAATGGACTTATCGAGAGAGTCCACAGAGATTTAAAGAGTGCATTGCGTTGCCTGAATTGCAGTCACGACTGGACCGACAGACTTCCAGTAGTATTATTGAGCATCCGCAATTTGTATCGACAAGATCAGCAGTGCACAGCAGCAGAAATGTTGTATGGAAAGACGCTTCGCCTCCCTGGCGACATTGTTGACCCAAAACCATTGCCTGAATTCTCATCTGCTGACCGTTCCGCATATGTAACCTGTCACAAGGATTGCATGCGTCAGATCAAGTATGTTGCCCCACGAATGCCTCAGACAAATGACAAACTTGATCCTGCGTTGCAAGGGTGCACACATGTGTACGTCCGTAATGATAGCATCAAACCTACACTCACACGCCCTTATGATGGTCCATTCAAAGTATAAAAACGGACGCCAAAATACTTTATCCTTGAAAGATCTGGTTCACCCGACCCTGTGAGCATAGATCGATTAAAGGTCGCGTACACTTCCGATAATAGTGTGATTTCTAACTCTTCATTCTCTCCACAGCACTTCCTTTCCACTGAGACTCGATCATATCGTCCATCTCAGCTTCCTCAGTTGGCTGCATTGCTGCCTAGTCAACTTGAGTGTAATCCTTTCTTTGTGCCTGTACCTTCAAACCCTATCCCTAAGCCTATCGTAGACTCTAATTCTAGCTCACTTAGTGAAACAGCGACAAGTCTGGAGAGACCAGACGAGACCGCTGCAGTAACTCCTGTTCCTAGAACTCTTGCCGGTCTAAATTTGCAGACCCGTTTGGTGAAGCTCCCCCACTCAGTAACATTTTCCGACCGCCAAACCCGGAATGGTCGCGTAGTTCGAACTCCTTCCCGCTACAAATGATTGCAGCGGGTGGACCTTTCGGTCTGCGCCTTGGGGGGTAATGTAGCATTTGCTACAAAAGTGTATAATTATAAAATTCCTCATTCGCACTTAAATAGCATAATTATCGACACTAAAAATCTTACTCTAAATTATTATTAATAATGTTCTACTTATAATAAGTAATCCTTGAAGTTTTTGTGTAAATGCATGAGAGATAAAATAACGATCGACATTTTTGAGGTTGAAGCCTCTGAATTTGGCAACAACCGCGCGGGACGCTTGGTTTCTCAGGCGTTACTCTCTCTCAGCTTTCGTAGCCTTTGCGTTATACCGTTCTTGTAAGTGAAAGAAATTAAGTGTTTAAATAGAGCAAAAAAAAGCTGGTAAAGTATATTGTGCCATCTCCCATTGTGCATGGTGTTTAAGTTTGAGGATCTGTTCAGTGTTGTGCTAGATATAAACATGTAAAAAGTCGTAGAATTCGTTAAACTAGCATAGCTCATTTCAAGCGCTATCTCAACATGACGTAGCGTAAATTTTGCGTGTCATGATCATTTCTTGTGTCAAGATTTTATATAGATATTCAACTACGTCTTTCCTTTACTACAAAAATTATATACTTGCAGTTGTCATTATGATGTAGAAATTCGCGCATCAAATTACTTCGTTGAGAGCGGACGGTGATTGCCGTCGCTTCTTGTAAAAAAATGGCGGAGCGTAAAACTCTGAAGTTCACCCAACGTGGGGAACTTAATTTGATTATGTGAATTTGTAGCTTGAAGAGCAAGCAATATAAATGTTGAGAACTGGGTTGATTGGTATTCTTTGACAAGGCAGGGTCACCAGAAGCCGAGGAAGGCTTCAATATATTGAATGAATTGATATGGCCACTAACTCAGAAGGAATTGAGGACGGTGTTCGGACGCAGTATTTCAAGCGTCAAATAATCAAACAGGTAATCTTATAAACACCACAATGCGAACCATCATCTGGGGAGAATGAGTGAACAAATAGCTCGCCTTTTGTAGTATATTTATGTCGGAGGTTGAACGCCGAAGTGCGAGGCTTGAGGCTTGGTTCGTGAGACGTTCTTGGGGAGAGTCCAAGGTGGTTGAAGAACTTCAGACGATGCGTTCAGGTCAGGCTTTTGGAAGCGTGTGCTGGAGTGTGAAGTTGAGGATGATGTAAGGTGGGAGGTTCCGACATTAAGTGGGTCGGCGATTGAGTGATGAGTATGGGAATAGCTACCGGTTGGGAAAACTCGGTGTCAGGCCGCACAGGGGTTGTCGAGCCTTTTTGTGTTAGTTACCCATAATCTTAAGTATTTTCTTCATGTGTCCAGCTCTCTGAACGCCGACTTATCTATTTCCCCGCCCTGATGTTGCGTTTGTGCATTTACTTTAGTTAGCCCTTAAATATCATTTGTATTACATGTCGATATTCCAATGTTTCTTGTGTTATCTAGCTAAATACGACTAATATTTTAAATGCAATTTTGAGTGTTGTACCCTGTTATGCAGTAGCTCACGTCTGTACGCACTATTTTTGCAATAGAAAATAAATCACTGTCTTTGTTAAAATATATCAGTGTATGTGATAGGGACTTCAAAGAGATTCAGCATTAAACAAGTCCCCCTGAGGTTAAAAGAGTTTCCTTTCTCCGTGCTGAGACAGGCTTTAGTCTTATACGACACTTCGCCTAATAAGGGGTTTAAGGAGCCACCTCGGAAGAACGAACTATTAAGCATAGTTTGTCGATAGGAAGACGCTGTCGTAGTTCGGCACTAACAGAATTCACTTCTGTTGCCCTAGCGGTCTCATACGGCGCAGACAGTTGCTCGTCTTCCTAACGGTACCACCGTAGTTCGGCACTAACAGAATTTACTTCTGTTGCCCTAGCGGACTTATTACGGCGTAGGTGGTACCCACACACACACCTCACCCTAGCGGTACCACCGTAGTTTGGCACATAACAGAATTTACTTCTGTTGCCCTAGCGGACTGAATACGGCGCAGGTGGTACCCACACTCACCTCACTCCCCACACACAATGGTACCGCCGTAGTTCGGCACTAACAGAATTTACTTCTGTTGCCCTAGCGGACTGATTACGGCGTAGGCGGTACCCACACGAACCTCAGGAAGGGCAGCTGCGAAGAAAAGCTAGCGCCCCGGAAAAGGTAGCTGTACAAAAAACAGCCCCTTTTCCACGAACCCTCACGTCGACCGCACGACGGTATCGACATATTCTGGCGCCCGAACAGGGACACAGAAGCTTTGCGCGACTACCAACGTTGTCTGGGATTTCTGGGTTCTAATCAACTACGCGGACACCGCATCACTTAAACAAGATGAACCTCGTCGCTCAAGCTCGAGAATACGTCGAAGCCCTCGGACTCACTCCCACCGATGCGGAGTACCGGGAAGAATTTACCAGCCGCCTGAGGCATTTGGAAGAAGCCGCAGAACGAGCAGCGGAACGAGAAGAACGAGCAGCGGAACGAGAAGCCGCAGAACGAGCAGCGGAACGAGAAGCAGCACAACGAGACCACGAGCTCAGACTCCGACAACTCGATGCTCAAATCGCTCCCCAAAATGCTAGGGTGAAGATACCTCCACCGGCTCCATTCGATCCCACGAAAGAAAGGATGAACGAATTCTTGCAACGCTTCTGCACTCACACCACAGCGATGGGATTTACTGAAGTCGATGCTGTTGTCATGCTCCATAATTTGATCACACCGAAGGAACGTCGACTCATCGATACCCTGCCCGCAGCAGATCGCTTCAAGCTTCCTGAAATTTTATTAAATTGCTCCTACTAGATGCTCATAAAGTTACTCCGGCAAAACTACGTGCCAACTACTACGAATTGAAGCCAGAAGAAGGCGACAATATGTCACGTTACCTACGGCGACTCGAACAATCCTTTGACGCTTGGTTAAAAGGATGCAACATCGAAGCCAACTACAAGACTCTTCGTGACTTCCTAATTGTTGACCGAGCTTATTCAAGCTTGCCGCCCTTCCTCGCTACTCAGTTGCGTGACAGGGGTGGTAACACAGTCGCAAGCCTAGGAGAGCAAGGTGATAGCTTCTTACAAGCAAGACCTCATACATCGCTCCATCAGCTTTGTAAGGGTCGCACACTGACATCATCGACGGATGCGGGCCCTCCAGCACTCAAAGCATCAGGAGCACCAGAGCGACGCGCGACATTTCCTGTCCGAGCCCCGAGCACTCCAGCAAGATCACCCAACTCCAGCAAAAACTCTCGAGGAACGCCGCCAAGAACTTCTAACACACGTGGTGGTCCCACCCGCTCAGGATCGGTCAACACTCCGCAGCGCGAACAACGAGGACCTTACAATAGATTTTACTGTACTTTTCATGGCCCCAACCAATCGCATTCCAGTGACGAGTGCCGCCAATTGCAGAGGAGGCAAGGTGATGGTCACAGTAATGGAGCAGCCCATGCAAGCCCACCTATCTCCAGTACTACCGCTCGAGTAAACAATCTAGCAACGCATGAAGAAGCAGATGAATACGACGATATTCCCCCAGTCGCATGCAATCACATCGCCTCGAACAAGCTGATCGAATTGGGACAGCTGAAAACATGCTCTGGCACCGTCAACCAACAACCCGTTCAAGTACTACTCGATGGAGGAGCAACGGCGGTCTTCGTCAAGAAGGCTCTCGTCACAGCTGATGCCATTTTGAAGAAGGAAATTACCGTACGGCTGGCCAACAATCACTCTTTCGAAGCGCCTCTGGCCCGGGTCTCTCTCGTGTGCTCCTATTACCACGGAGAGGTGACAGCCGTAGCCATGGAAGAGCTCTCCCACGATGTCATTCTCGGCCGAGTTCCCGGAACCACCTCCTTCGAAGAACAGATGACCGACTATGAAGAGCAACCAGTTGCTGCAGAAGTCTCTCACGTTGTCACAAGGGCAGCAGCAAAAGCGATCGAAGATCTCACTGCCGCACCAAGCACTGTCGATATATTGCAACACAACAAAGAAGACTTCAAGAAATTACAGCGGGAGTGCAAAACATTGCAGCTTTTATTTAAGAAAGTTGACACTGGCAAAGAAGAAACGCACAAGGATGGCAGAGTCATTACCTTTGAACTCCATGACGGCATTCTCCATCGGAAAACGTTACGAGACGGTCAGGAAACTCATCAACTTGTAGCACCTGCAAGCGTGCGCCCACAAATCTTGGAAATGGCTCATGACAACCCACTTGCTGGCCATTATTCCCAAAAGAAGACTCAGGCTCGACTAGAACGCGATTTTTATTGGCCGTCCCTAGCAAAAGATGTGGTCCAATACTGTCACTCCTGCCATACCTGCCAGACGCACGCTCCATCTCGACCAAGAAAGGCACCTATCTCAACCCCACCGATCACCACTCCATTCTCCGCGCTCAGTGTTGATTTGGTAGGCCCATTACAGCCAGCTTCGGCACGTGGCCACTGATACATTCTCACCGTGGTGGACCAAGCAACTCGGTACGCAGACGCAGCCCCGCTCAGACATATAGATGCAGAAACAGTCGCCCAGGAACTACTCGAAATCTGCAGCAGAGTTGGTTTCTCTCACACGCTAACAAGCGACAACGGCACTCAGTTCACAGCTGCAACCTTCGAAGCTTTCCTGAAACTCGTCGGTATCCAGCACCGATTGACGCCATTATACCATGCCCAATCGAACGGCATAGTCGAACGCTTCAATGGTACGCTCAAAGTCATGTTGCGGAAGTTAGCCGTAGAACAGCCGCGAGATTGGGACCTGTATCTGCCTTCACTCCTTTTTGCTTATCGAGACGCTCCTCAGGCCTCAACCGGGTATTCTCCTTTCGAACTCATCTACGGCCATCGCGTCCGTGGACCTTTAACCGTGCTCAAGGAATGCTGGACCGATGGTAGCTTGCAAGACGACTCGAGCACTGCTCAGTATTTGATGGAAATGAAGCACCGATTGGAAGAAACATGTAAAATCGCTCGCGAGAATCTAAACAGGAGCCAAGAGAAAAGCGCCAAGTTCTTCAACAGACGGACCAAGATGCGAACTCTAAAGCAAGGAGATAAAGTCCTCGTATTTCTGCCCGATTCTCGAAAGAAGCTACTTATGACTTGGAAAGGTCCCTATACAGTGAAATCACGCCTGGGAACCTATACCTATACATTGGACGTGGATGGAAACAACAAAGTCTATCACATCAACCTCCTTCGCCAGTACCACGACCGGGAGCAGCAAAGTTCCGCCTCACCAAGCGAGAAAGATCGCGAGGAGGACGACGAGAGAGTAGAGGAAGCATTTGCAGCGGTTGGCCTCGCCCTAGAACCTACCTGCGAAGAAGAAGAACTCGACCGGAAAGAACCAGAGATACCGTCACCCGTCGGAGAAACCATTGAAGACTGTCTCATCTCCTCTACGTTGACTACAACACAACACTCAGAACTCCAGGAACTTCTTGAAGAATATCGCGATCTTTTCACAGATACTCGCGGAAGAACCAGCACGGCAGTTCATGAAATAAAATTGAAGGATCCTTCCAGTTTTCGACTTCAACATTCGTATCCACTTCCCTTAGCGCTGGAGCCTGAACTGCGGTCAAGTTTAGAGAAGTGGATGATGATTGGAATCGTGACGCCATCCACATCACATTACTATTCACCGCTCCTTGCCGTCCGGAAGAAAGACGGAACCCACCGATTTTGTCTGGACTGCAGGCACCTCAACAGCCAGACAGTATTCGATGCCGAGCCGATAGCAGACACCACTGCTATTTTCACCAATTTAGCTGGCAAAACAATATTCAGCAAAATGGATCTGACCAGTGGATATTGGCAAGTACCTCTAGACCCTGAGTCCCGCCAATACACCGCCTTCAAAACTAGGTCTGGCCTCTATGAATTCAACGTACTGCCTTTCGGCCTAGCAAATGCTCCAGCCACTTTTTCCCGCCTTATACGTCAAGTCACTGCAGGACTGCAAGACACCGAGGTCTACATGGACGACATTTTAATTGCCTCGACAACCTGGGAAGATCATTGCACAGCATTAGCTAAACTGTTCGAAGCTCTCTCTCGACATGGCCTTAAGGCGAAGCCGTCCAAATGCGAATTCGGATTTGACAGCCTCCAGTATTTGGGTCATCAACTGAGCAGTAATCAGATCCAGCCTCTGGAGAACCGAGTCGAAGCCTTGAAATCGGCTCCACTCCCAAAAACCAAACGGGAGCTCCGAAGTTTTCTCGGTACAGTTGGGTAATACCAACAGTACATTCCTAACTACTCTCAACTGACATCTAAACTCCATGATTTCCTAAAGAAGAACTCCCCAGAACAAATACCTTGGACCGATACAACAGAAGATCTGTTCGAAAGTTTGAAGACAGCGTTAGTCAAGAAACCGGTCTTACAGTTACCAGACCCCAGATGTCTTTTCATTCTGAGGACAGATGCCTCCCAAACTGGGCTTGGAGCAGCTCTCCTCCAGCCAAGCAAACGAGACTTCCGTCACTACGCGCCAGTAGCATATGCTTCACGTCGACTGAGAGGAGCAGAAATAAACTATTCTACCATTGAAAAAGAAGCGTTAAGCATCTACTGGGCTCTACAGAAGTTTGAGGTCTACCTGTATGGACGAGAATTTGTGTTACAAACCGACCATCGACCGCTCCTTTATTTGCAACAGGCAGACAAGTTCAACCCCCGATTGAAAAGCTGGGCTTTGTATTTCAGCCTTTTCAGGTTCCGAGCAGAACACATTCCGGGAGTCGACAACCACCTTGCAGATTTCCTGTCTCGGCTATCGTAGCAGAGACACCCTCCCCCGGGCGTGTCAGGCCGCACAGGGGTTGTCGAGCCTTTTTGTATTAGTTACCCATAATCTTAAGTATTTTCTTCATGTGTCCAGCTCTCTGAACGCCGACTTATCTATTTCCCCGCGCTGATGTTGCGTTTGTGCATTTACTTTAGTTAGCCCTTAAATATCATTTGTATTACATGTCGATATTCCAATGTTTCTTGTGTTATCTAGCTAAATACGACTAATATTTTAAATGCAATTTTGAGTGTTGTACCCTGTTGTGCAGTAGCTCACGTCTGTACGCACTATTTTTGCAATAGAAAATAAATCACTGTCTTTGTTAAAATATATCAGTGTATGTGATAGGGACTTCAAAGAGATTCAGCATTAAACAAGTCACACCCTGAGGTCAAAAGAGTTTCCTTTCCCCGTGTTGAGACAGGCTATAGTCTTATACGACACTTCGCCTAATAAGGGGTTTGAGGAGCCACCTCGGAAGAACGAACTATTTCGCAAAGTTTATCGATAGGAAGACGCTGTCGCAGTTCGGCACTAACAGAATTCACTTCTGTTGCCCTAGCGGTCTCATACGGCGCAGACAGTTGCTCGTCTTCCTAACGGTACCACCGTAGTTCGGCACTAACAGAATTTACTTCTGTTGCCCTAGCGGACTTATTACGGCGTAGGTGGTACCCACACACACACCTCACCCTAGCGGTACCACCGTAGTTTGGCACATAACAGAATTTACTTCTGTTGCCCTAGCGGACTGAATACGGCGCAGGTGGTACCCACACTCACCTCACCCCCCACACACAACGGTACCGCCGTAGTTCGGCACTAACAGAATTTACTTCTGTTGCCCTAGCGGACTGATTACGGCGTAGGCGGTACCCACACGAACCTCAGGAAGGGCAGCTGCGAAGAAAAGCTAGCGCCCCGGAAAAGGTAGCTGTACAAAAGACAGCCCCTTTTCCACGAACCCTCACGTCGACCGCACGACGGTATCGACACTCGGTAGGAAAAGGAGACTCTCGACCCAATGGTCTCAACTGGAGATTTTAGCGGTTTAGCTGCAGGGATGCAGGCCTTCCAGTTTAATAAGTTAGATAGGAGGGTAAACTTGGAGAATAAACTCGGAGGCAAAAAACTTGGGGAATGAACTCGGAGGCAAAAAAACTTGGGGAATGAACTCGGAGGCAAAAAACTTGGGGAATGAACTCGGAGGAGGTAAGCTCCTTAAATTAAGAGGTTAGGGTTTGGTTCCATACGTGTTTGTGAGTTCATGAATGTGTGGTCCAGTAGATCCAGTCAGGGGAAAACGTGCCGGATTATTTTGTACGATAACGAGTCTATTCATACACATGTGCAAGACTGCTACAGTCTGCTGCTTACAGAAGAACAATGGCAGAAGTCTAGTGATCAGATCAGTCCGCAGCTCTAGCGCCCGAGTTGCAGCCTGAATCATCTTAACACCAGAATCGGTGTTCCAGACCAACCGGTCATAAGCTCTATCTTGATATCCAAGCAGTAACACAACTGAGTATGTAATCTAAGTGGGCTAACAGCTAGAAGTAAAAATAGCTACTGAGGTAAATAATGTATCAAAAGTAAATATGAGAAAAGGTGAAGCCTCTATTCTCTATAATTCAGATGAGCAAGAATTGCTTCTAGGCGCAGCAGAATTACATATAAAAAGGAGCAGCATATAAAAAGACACAGCAGTAAAACAAAGTAACAGTGACTTAGCAAAGGCAAACAACGCTCAATTAAATTCAGGGAAAAAATATTTAGCTTACACATTAATGATCCCTGTGGACAGTAAAGTGTCTTAAAACACTTTTCTCAGCACTGATAAAATATCTAAGGAGCTAATGCCAACATTGAAATAATATTGAGAGCCAACAAGGATTCATCGGAGAAGCAAATACAAAAGGGAAAACAATGACAAAGATGGGGCAGTGAGCTTGAAGCTTGTGCCTAACTAACACTGGCACAGAGAGAACAAAGTGAATGTTCCTAAGACACAACAACGAGCGCTCCCTACACAGACAAGTTAAGACACAATAAAACACTTAACATTAAACACTTGTTACTTACATATGCCCGCTCTGGGGCCCAAGCACTACTCAGGAGAATCTATACGAGAATGACGACTCTGCCTGGGAAGCCGGACTTATATACGCTGTGAGCGGACGAGCGTTTCCGGAATTTCCCGGAAACGAATGAACTTGCGGTATGGTTCTACGTGAAAAACGCCGTTCTTTCTTGTCGAAGTATTTCTTTGGTCAAATTTTAATAGATTTAGGGGTAATGTTGAATGACAATAGTAATCTAAAATTTTAAGAATGATTACGTTAACTTTATTTAATTTTTAGAAGATGGTTTTAATAATTTATGAAATTTAGACTGAAGTGCGGCTGAGGGTTCACTACAAAACTGCTTTGTCATTTCATTTTTATGTTCACTGTATTATGTTTTGAATATTTTCTTTTGCTGCAAGCGATACGTTTAGTGTTTCTTATCTCAGTGTAGATATTATCCTTTTTATTACAAGATATACTTGCAGTGTTTTCAGTATGGTTGATACCTTAATGAAATTAGGACTGTTTTCTTTTTATTTTCTCGTACGGATATAGAGATGTTATAGAGTACGAAAATTATTCATTCATATTCATTCATTTTTAGCTGATTCGTATTTCATTCATATTTCACGAATCATGGTGCTTAAATCACATTTACTTTTCCATAATTCCACAAAATGGAATAACCGATTAATACTGCTTTAAAAATCACGTACAAGTCTTGCACTGTCATGCATATTCCTGTAAAAGTTTTTAGCAGTGTGATATTTCATTATATTCCATAAATCATGCGCTGAATCGCATGTAGTTTTCAATAATGAATAACAATTATGTCAGTACCGAAAATTCTCGTAAAAATTCATGCTTTTATTTTTAAAGCAAGGGCAGTATTGAAAGAGCTTGCCGGCTGTTAAAATCTATCCTATTTCATGAGCGTGACAAAAGGAGAACAGCCATTGCCAGCTTGTAATCTTTCTATCTTCTTCCTGAGCCTGTGAAGAAATTAGTAGCTGGAGTTAAGATCCATGGAAAAAGTTCAGGATTTTCTCCGTGATGGGAAATTACCATTGCTGTGTAGGGATATTCAGTTGTGGAATGTTTTCCTTGATGCCTCTGTAGTGCTCTGCCCTAGTTACCCCTCAAACCTCGATTCTAGTCATTTATGTTCAGCAATCGTAATATGTCCTAATGTAAATTTATTCAATAAAAAAGTTCAACTCCTCCACCGCGTATCACCAATACCAACCGCAGGAGGAGTACTTAGTAAGGCCGCTGCTTCACTCGCCTCAAAGGAACTCGATGGCAGAAGCAGCAACAACACCTGGTCTTACAAATGGTGACCCCAGAGTGACTTCAAATTGGAACTCAAAGGCGGAAACAACATCCAGGCCTCACAATTGGTGACCCCAACAGCTCCAAAAACTGATGACAGCAGCAGCCCTCCAGTTACTTCACCGACAAGCTAAGGCTTCAACATCGCTTGCCCCTACATCTAGTGGCCGCAGCAGCTCTTCAGCGGGTTCACCATCGGGCCTAGGCTTCCACATTGCCTGCCTTTGACAACTGGTGACCCAGCAGCTCTCCAGCGGTTTCACCATCGGGTCGATGCTTCAACATTGCCTGCCCACTCCACCTGGTGATCTCAGCAGCACCCATCTCTGCTCTCTGACTGCAATCACCGAGCCAGTCTTCATTGCAATTTCCGCTATGTGTTTCAAGCACCGCAAGAACGTTAAACCAAGCGCGAAAATGCACAACCGAGCCGCCAAAACGCCTATAGCTCGGCCCCATTGCACAGCTCATCGCTCGGCCTCTATGCATGGCCTCTACGCTCGGCTTCATCGCACGGCCCTATCGCTCGGCTCCATTGCACGGCCCCATCGCGCGGCTTCATCGCTCGGCTTCATCGCTCAACTTCATCGCACGGTCTCAACGCTTGGCCCCAACTGCAATTCTTTCTCTTATCATCGTCATTTTAATTTACCAAATTGTATCGTTCGAACTTCTTTCTCTCTAGAGGGAGGGTACTTGTAGTGCTCTACCCTAGTTACCCCTCAAACCTCGATTCTAGTCATTTATGTTCAGCAATCGTAATATGTCCTAATGTAAATTTATTTAATATAACAGTTCAACTCCTCCACCGCGTATCACCAATACCAACCGCAGGAGGAGTACTTAGTAAGGCCTGTTAGGGTTTAGTGGGTATGCTAGTTATCCGCTTCCAAACCCTAATCAATCACTCGATAGTATTCTTAAACCGTGAGAGAAGGGTAATAAGGCGAGGGAACTCAGCTCGGTCTTTATTCGGAGGGACGCCAGGCTGACTGGCGGTGAGCTTGACTGGAAGATTTTCGCTAGGTGAGCCTCTCCGTCCAGCTAGGTCCGGCGCGCGATGGTGTCGGCAGGATGTAATGAGTTGTGTTTTGGGAATTTATATAAGCCCAATTTAGACTACTAGTAGCATACGCCTTTGAAAAACCCGTGACGTTTGTTGGTGTCACTTTAAGGTATCAGTCCTGTCGCGTCTTACGAGACGCGAATTTTTAAGAAACTCTGTGGCAACATCGGCCGCGGATCCGCGCACTGGTCCGCAAGCCCAACACAGCGTCTTCCATTGTCTAATTTGACCGAGTGCAGACGTTCTCCTAAGATAGAGCTCAAGATTGTAACTTCTAAGTGTAAACGTGTTAGAAATTATTTAATCTTTAAATATTTCGTGCGCTGATCTAGATATATGTCCATGTCTTGTGTGTTTGATGGTGAACAGCCGGTTCCTAGAGCGTTCAACGATGCTGCTGGCAGCCGGCGAAACACCTATATCGAGTCAGACCATTGTAAACAGAACTCCTGTTGCTCCCAGCAACAGGAATTTGCCATTGAGAACTTTTCCTGTTTTTGCAGTGTGAGTTGATCCGTGCTGCATGGTGAACTCGCAGTGTGGATTGATTTATGCTGCATTGTGAATTTGCAGTATGAATTGATTTATGCTGCATTGTGAATTTGCAGTATGAATTGATCTGCGCTGCATTGTGAACTTGCAGTGTGAGTTGATTTATGCTGCAGTGTGAATTTGTCTGGAATTATTGGAAACAGAACTCCTGTTGCTCCCAGCAACAGGAATTTGCCATTGAGAATTTTTCCTGTTTGTGCAGTGTGAGTTGATCTGTGCTGTATTGTGAACTCGCAGTGCGAGTTGATTTATGCTGCAGTGTGAATTTGTCTGGAATTATTGGAAACAGAACTCCTGTTTCTCCCAGCAACAGGAATTTGCCATTGAGAATTTTTCCTGTTTGTGCAGTGTGAGTTGATCTGTGCTGTATTGTGAACTTGCAGTGTGGGTTGATTTATGCTGCATTATGGATGTGCAGTGTGAATTGATTTATGCTGCAATATGAATTTGTCTGGAATTATTGGAGGATGGCAGCAGCCAATGCTTGCTGAGAGTGAGCATAATTAGTTAAATTGACACTTTCAAATATAAGCAGCTAGATAGAACTGATAACCCGTGCTTCTAGAAATTGCGTAGCTCGGACTGAGATTAGTTCTCCTTTATTTGTCATAAAAAAATTTTTTTATGTTTATATTAAATTGGCTCATTACCCATGAGCTGGGCTGAGCAAGTTGCGCCAGTCAGCAAGGTGGAAGACTAGAGCTGGAGTGAATTTGAGGTAGACTGAGAATATGTCCGCAGGAATTCTTAATGTGCCCATGCCCGTGTGACTTTATGTGCCTAAGTTGATACTAGCATACGTATGATTTACACGGCTTTTCACACGAGTGATGGTAGGACTGTTTCTCAAGCTTAGGACAAAGATATAATCATAGTATAAATTCCTGCTGTAACGTTCCTTCAGCATCAAAAACCTAATTATTTGTGTATTCCCCCAGGTAGAGTAAAGCAAAACTAGGATAGCCTTTCTATCTATATGTAGGTTGAAATTGAAGACTTATATGGCGTGAGAATACCATCCCCCCACAAAACGTGAGTATGCGAGAGTAGACTGTCCTCTTTTGACCACAGCGCACAGTATGTGCACAGTGCAGAAATTATGGGAGGCAAGTAGAGCGACTTCCATGTGCATATTATAACGTGTGACTTTACATTGCCGTGTGCAAATGTATTTCAAGTTTGAAGGGTCAAATTTCTAGTTTCCACCTCAAATATAATAGTGCTTGTTTCATTTGTCGTGCCTTTAGTCTTATGTGAATAAGATGCGATTCTACATTGCCGTGTGCAAAAATGCATCTCATGATTGAGAAGTCAAATTTTATTTTCTGCCACAGACTCTTGAGACTGGCGTGGTAGATCATTATTATTAGAATATCTTGTTTGGTTCTAGTGATAGCTAGTTGCCCCTCGAGCATTAGTCGGTTGTTTCTCTTGTTTGTTCATGAAGTCAAGAAATGTCATTGTGGTCATTTGTGGAAGTTTTTGAACCTATAAATTTCTTGATTGTGTAGTCAATTGCAGATTCTCTCATTTGAACCCAAGATGTATTCGTTGTGAGTTCATTCTTAAACTTAGAAAATGTCCTTGTGTGCGATTAGCCATAATTTCAACCATAATTTTCAACCTAAGGATGTCATTCTGCGTTGTCCTTAAAATTCATTTTTGAACCCAGAAATGTACATTTCGTGCTGTTAACTATAGTTTTTATTTCTTGAATCTAAAACATGCCCTTATTGTGCAGTTTTTACGGTGTCAACGGCCATTGAATAAAGAAACCAATTCGAAGAGACCGCGTATTTCTTCGATGCCTTCGATACCCGTAATTCAGACTAGACCTCTCGAAGATCATATATCCGCAGTCTAGTCGGAACAGTAAAAAGTTTGTTTAGCGACGGTACTCCAGCAACAAGAATAGAGATGAGCCCACTGAGGCGCTCGCACCCACCCAGACTTCCCCAGCTGGAAGACAGATTCAACATAGCATTAGCAGCTCTAAACGGTCTCTTGAACGGCGCCGCACCGCGAGAACTCAGAACTTCCAACGAAGTCGAGCAGGTATTCGCTGGAGTTCGAGCCAAAGCCAAAGAGGTGAAACAACTCGGTGAACAGTTGGTCACCGTTCTTGAGAACTCAGGGGCCACGGCTGAAGCAACAGTTGTTCGGGACTCATTGACACTCGCCAGAGCTCGCAGAAGAGAGTTGGCAAGTTCAATGAACCACAGAAACGAAGAACTCTTGGGGAGTTCGTCACGGAGTGTGGCGAAGAGACCTTCCGAGCAGTCCAAGAAGATCTCGTCCAAGAAGCAGCAGCAGGACACCGCAACCCGGGAAGAAAGGTCCTCAAATTCCCATCCAGCTAAAAGTCGGAGCAAACACGGCTCCAAACGTCAGAGCGGTGGCCAGGTCAGCTCCAGCCATCGCAGCCAGAGGCATCAATGCTCGAGCTACTACAGCCAGAGTCAAGACAGCGAGAGCGACCACAGCCAGAGCCTTCCAAGCGCTAGCTCCCATCGCAAGGATAGGGAGTCCGAGCGCCATGGGTTCCCTGGCCGAGGCAATGAGAAAATGCTCATCGACCTCACAGAAGACCCATCAGTGGTGTTGGCACAGATCACCATTGAGAGGTCAAAATTGAGGTGTGGGAATCGCACGGGGAACGATCAGCCCTTCGGCGAGGAAGACGCCGAGGACAAGGATGCACGCACCGGAGCCTGGGTCAACCAAGCGTTCCAACACCGCGTCGTGGAGCCCGCAGGGGGCGCGGCGGCGGTCACGAACTTTCCACCCGACGACACCGCTCACGCGCCCACGATGAACCCCTTTGCACCATCATTCCAGCCCAAGGTTTCCACCAACTCGCCCGCCGTGGTCTTCGAATCAAGGCCACCAGTGATCGACGGAGCTATGAGGCTCTCGATGATCGAAGACCTAAAAAGGTCGCCCCATCAGCCCTACGCGGGAGAGCCCCATCTGTTCCACAGGTGGTTCAATGCCCTCAGGAAAAGGATGGAAAGGCTCGCCGTGGAGCCTATCGACGCCATCGAGATTCTCACGAGTCACACTTGTGGCGAGCCAAGAAGCCTCATAGATGATATAATGTCCGCGACCTACCTGGACACGGCGGCCCTGCTCACCGACATCATCGACCAATTGACGACTCGCTTCGGCGCTAGCGACAAGGTAGCTAACAGCCTGATCGAGCGCCTTGTGCGCGCGTCAGACATCAAGGGGTCAAAAGGCGACCACACGGTCGGCCCTAAGCTGCGAAAGCTCGGCGGCGTTTGTCTTTCGGTCCAGCATACCATGACGTACACCCCGGCCCTGTCCTTCCTGAACACCGACATGGGGCTAGCCCCCATCGTAGAGAGACTGCCCTTCTTCGTGGTGGATGCCTGGAGAGGTGAGAGAACTAGGTACAAAAAATTGTCCGGATCACTACCTGGTTTCGCGAGGTTCTGTGAATTTATCCGAACACTGTCGGATACTCAATGCGACAGTTTCGGGGCCTCGAGTCTCAACTGGATGAGCACTCGACACAACGCCTCAGTTCCTCCTCACCCTAAGCCAAAGGCGCCACGAGTGCTTTATACGTCTGCCGAGAATCGTCCCGGCAGTTGCATTCTTCACCAGGGTGCACAGCACGAGACGAGCTCGTGTCAAGCGGTAAGGAAGATGGAATCTCAGAAGAAGAAGGACTTCATACGTGAGCACAAGCTGTGTTACCGCTGTCTAGGGCCTCACTGGGCCAAGCACTGCCAAGAAGTCGTGAAGTGCGACGATTGCGGAGCCGAGAATCACACCACAACCGCTCACCTCAACTGGCGAGCGGCTGGAAACTCGAGTGAAAGCACTCGTCGGGAGAGACCCAGTCGAGAACCGAGCGACGACAGGGCTCAGAGCGAACTCGGGGATAGATTGAGAGCCGTGGCCCTGGCCTCCCGCATACCCACAGCCGAGAAGAGTGCATGCAGCAAAGTTGTTCTGGCAGACGTTATCGACGAGAACACGGGTCGGTCGTGCCGCGCCTACGTGATCCTAGATGAGCAAAGCACCACGTCCTTCTGCTCTCCTAAGCTGTTGAACGCCCTCCGCGTCACAACCCCCAAGACGCACTACGAGCTGGAAACGCTGACCGATCAATCCGCCGCTCGATACGGCAGACGCGTGTCAGGGCTGAAAATAAAGGGAGTGTCCGAGGACCAAACATTCGAGCTCCCACCAATGTTGGAATGCAACTCCATCCCCGATAGAAAGAAAGCAGTCGCGACCTACGAACGCGTCGCAAGAACCCCGGAGATATCGCACTTCGCTCATCATTTCTTGCCCTTGGACAAACACGCAGAAGTCGCGGTGCTCCTGGGGACGGACTGCGGAGACCTGCTCTACAGTCACTCCGACAAACAACGCCGTAAGGCTCCGTTCGTCCACCACACTGCTCTAGGCTGGGCAGTGGTCGGCAAGGTGAACGACGACGTCAGCCCCGAAGGAGAGTCGCAAGAATCGTAGCCGAAGCCGCTCTCAAAACCTGTGGCCCGGAGGCGTGTCTTGAACCGTTTTCAGGAAAAGACGCCGTTACCCAGCAGCACAGCGATGAGACCTCTCAACCGCGGCCTCCCGACGACCGCGGAGACACTGAAAAGATGAAAAACGCCAGGGCAGAGGAAGACAACCGAGCGGAAGCCCCACCAGCGACGAGATTTATCAACCAGTCAGCAACAAACGATGAAATGGACGCTCGGTGCGATCCAGACAGCGCATCACCAAAGTCCAAGAAGAGACTAGAACGGGAGCTTCCGTACCCTGGCGATCTGAAGAGAAAGTACGACGCGCACCATGCTGAGCGCACACCTGTTGATATGAGAGCTCGACGGAACGGGCCAAGCATAGGGGAAGGCCGCCCCGCGGCCCCCGACCCTCCAGGAAACGCCAAGCACCCACCTCCATCTTCCCTTAACCAGCCTCTCAGTACCGCCTACGCGACAAGCTGCCGTCGGAATCCGAAGCGTCGGGACGAGCATGACGCACTCGCCAACGCACGAGGAATGACGGGCAGTGTCGAGAAAGACCAGGAGACAACGCCAGGACCCCTCCAAGGGTCCACCACCCGCCAGCGACGGAAAGTTCGACGTTGGTCCGGGAAGCAGAGAGGAATCCTCTATAAGCCACGCCCGCGCAGCAGGTGGAAGGCCACCCACCCATCGCCGAAGACAACACCAACGCGTCCCGCGGGGCGCGACAACTGCGACGAGCACGTAAAGTGTGGCGTCCCGCCACTGAACCAGCCACGATGGGTCGTTGAGGACGGCCACTGTGCGGCTCGCACGACGAAACGACAACGACAGGGTCCAACGAGTGGTGCGTCCTGCCACCGAACTGGTCCTCCTCCAGCGCCCCCCCCCGGCGGCAGTAATTAGTTGGCGCCAGCACCAACTAAAAGAGGGGAGTGTCGCGTCTTACGAGACGCGAATTTTTAAGAAACTCTGTGGCAACATCGGCCGCGGATCCGCGCACTGGTCCGCAAGCCCAACACAGCGTCTTCCATTGTCTAATTTGACCGAGTGCAGACGTTCCCCTAAGATAGAGCTCAAGATTGTAACTTCTAAGTGTAAACGTGTTAGAAATTATTTAATCTTTAAATATTTCGTGCGCTGATCTAGATATATGTCCATGTCTTGTGTGTTTGATGGTGAACAGCCGGTTCCTAGAGCGTTCAACGATGCTGCTGGCAGCCGGCGAAACACCTATATCGAGTCAGACCATTGTAAACAGAACTCCTGTTGCTCCCAGCAACAGGAATTTGCCATTGAGAACTTTTCCTGTTTTTGCAGTGTGAGTTGATCCGTGCTGCATGGTGAACTCGCAGTGTGGATTGATTTATGCTGCATTGTGAATTTGCAGTATGAATTGATTTATGCTGCATTGTGAATTTGCAGTATGAATTGATCTGCGCTGCATTGTGAACTTGCAGTGTGAGTTGATTTATGCTGCAGTGTGAATTTGTCTGGAATTATTGGAAACAGAACTCCTGTTGCTCCCAGCAACAGGAATTTGCCATTGAAAATTTTTCCTGTTTGTGCAGTGTGAGTTGATCTGTGCTGTATTGTGAACTCGCAGTGCGAGTTGATTTATGCTGCAGTGTGAATTTGTCTGGAATTATTGGAAACAGAACTCCTGTTTCTCCCAGCAACAGGAATTTGCCATTGAGAATTTTTCCTGTTTGTGCAGTGTGAGTTGATCTGTGCTGTATTGTGAACTTGCAGTGTGGGTTGATTTATGCTGCATTATGGATGTGCAGTGTGAATTGATTTATGCTGCAATATGAATTTGTCTGGAATTATTGGAGGATGGCAGCAGCCAATGCTTGCTGAGAGTGAGCATAATTAGTTAAATTGACACTTTCAAATATAAGCAGCTAGATAGAACTGATAACCCGTGCTTCTAGAAATTGCGTAGCTCGGACTGAGATTAGTTCTCCTTTATTTGTCATAAAAAAATTTTTTTATGTTTATATTAAATTGGCTCATTACCCATGAGCTGGGCTGAGCAAGTTGCGCCAGTCAGCAAGGTGGAAGACTAGAGCTGGAGTGAATTTGAGGTAGACTGAGAATATGTCCGCAGGAATTCTTAATGTGCCCATGCCCGTGTGACTTTATGTGCCTAAGTTGATACTAGCATACGTATGATTTACACGGCTTTTCACACGAGTGATGGTAGGACTGTTTCTCAAGCTTAGGACAAAGATATAATCATAGTATAAATTCCTGCTGTAACGTTCCTTCAGCATCAAAAACCTAATTATTTGTGTATTCCCCCAGGTAGAGTAAAGCAAAACTAGGATAGCCTTTCTATCTATATGTAGGTTGAAATTGAAGACTTATATGGCGTGAGAATACCATCCCCCCACAAAACGTGAGTATGCGAGAGTAGACTGTCCTCTTTTGACCACAGCGCACAGTATGTGCACAGTGCAGAAATTATGGGAGGCAAGTAGAGGGACTTCCATGTGCATATTATAACGTGTGACTTTACACTGCCGTGTGCAAATGTATTTCAAGTTTGAAGGGTCAAATTTCTAGTTTCCACCTCAAATATAATAGTGCTTGTTTCATTTGTCGTGCCTTTAGTCTTATGTGAATAAGATGCGATTCTACATTGCCGTGTGCAAAAATGCATCTCATGATTGAGAAGTCAAATTTTATTTTCTGCCACAGACTCTTGAGACTGGCGTGGTAGATCATTATTATTAGAATATCTTGTTTGGTTCTAGTGATAGCTAGTTGCCCCTCGAGCATTAGTCGGTTGTTTCTCTTGTTTGTTCATGAAGTCAAGAAATGTCATTGTGGTCATTTGTGGAAGTTTTTGAACCTATAAATTTCTTGATTGTGTAGTCAATTGCAGATTCTCTCATTTGAACCCAAGATGTATTCGTTGTGAGTTCATTCTTAAACTTAGAAAATGTCCTTGTGTGCGATTAGCCATAATTTCAACTATAATTTTCAACCTAAGGATGTCATTCTGCGTTGTCCTTAAAATTCATTTTTGAACCCAGAAATGTACATTTCGTGCTGTTAACTATAGTTTTTATTTCTTGAATCTAAAACATGCCCTTATTGTGCAGTTTTTACGGTGTCAACGGCCATTGAATAAAGAAACCAATTCGAAGAGACCGCGTATTTCTTCGATGCCTTCGATACCCGTAATTCAGACTAGACCTCTCGAAGATCATATATCCGCAGTCTAGTCGGAACAGTAAAAAGTTTGTTTAGCGACGGTAGAATACCGTCGAATAGAGAATAGAGATGAGCCCACTGAGGCGCTCGCACCCACCCAGACTTCCCCAGCTGGAAGACAGATTCAACATAGCATTAGCAGCTCTAAACGGTCTCTTGAACGGCGCCGCACCGCGAGAACTCAGAACTTCCAACGAAGTCGAGCAGGTATTCGCTGGAGTTCGAGCCAAAGCCAAAGAGGTGAAACAACTCGGTGAACAGTTGGTCACCGTTCTTGAGAACTCAGGGGCCACGGCTGAAGCAACAGTTGTTCGGGACTCATTGACACTCGCCAGAGCTCGCAGAAGAGAGTTGGCAAGTTCAATGGACCACAGAAACGAAGAACTCTTGGGGAGTTCGTCACGGAGTGTGGCGAAGAGACCTTCCGAGCAGTCCAAGAAGATCTCGTCCAAGAAGCAGCAGCAGGACACCGCAACCCGGGAAGAAAGGTCCTCAAATTCCCATCCAGCTAAAAGTCGGAGCAAACACGGCTCCAAACGTCAGAGCGGTGGCCAGGTCAGCTCCAGCCATCGCAGCCAGAGGCATCAATGCTCGAGCTACTACAGCCAGAGTCAAGACAGCGAGAGCGACCACAGCCAGAGCCTTCCAAGCGCTAGCTCCCATCGCAAGGATAGGGAGTCCGAGCGCCATGGGTTCCCTGGCCGAGGCAATGAGAAAATGCTCATCGACCTCACAGAAGACCCATCAGTGGTGTTGGCACAGATCACCATTGAGAGGTCAAAATTGAGGTGTGGGAATCGCACGGGGAACGATCAGCCCTTCGGCGAGGAAGACGCCGAGGACAAGGATGCACGCACCGGAGCCTGGGTCAACCAAGCGTTCCAACACCGCGTCGTGGAGCCCGCAGGGGGCGCGGCGGCGGTCACGAACTTTCCACCCGACGACACCGCTCACGCGCCCACGATGAACCCCTTTGCACCATCATTCCAGCCCAAGGTTTCCACCAACTCGCCCGCCGTGGTCTTCGAATCAAGGCCACCAGTGATCGACGGAGCTATGAGGCTCTCGATGATCGAAGACCTAAAAAGGTCGCCCCATCAGCCCTACGCGGGAGAGCCCCATCTGTTCCACATGTGGTTCAATGCCCTCAGGAAAAGGATGGAAAGGCTCGCCGTGGAGCCTATCGACGCCATCGAGATTCTCACGAGTCACACTTGTGGCGAGCCAAGAAGCCTCATAGATGATATAATGTCCGCGACCTACCTGGACACGGCGGCCCTGCTCACCGACATCATCGACCAATTGACGACTCGCTTCGGCGCTAGCGACAAGGTAGCTAACAGCCTGATCGAGCGCCTTGTGCGCGCGTCAGACATCAAGGGGTCAAAAGGCGACCACACGGTCGGCCCTAAGCTGCGAAAGCTCGGCGACGTTTGTCTTTCGGTCCAGCATACCATGACGTACACCCCGGCCCTGTCCTTCCTGAACACCGACATGGGGCTAGCCCCCATCGTAGAGAGACTGCCCTTCTTCGTGGTGGATGCCTGGAGAGGTGAGAGAACTAGGTACAAAAAATTGTCCGGATCACTACCTGGTTTCGCGAGGTTCTGTGAATTTATCCGAACACTGTCGGATACTCAATGCGACAGTTTCGGGGCCTCGAGTCTCAACTGGATGAGCACTCGACACAACGCCTCAGTTCCTCCTCACCCTAAGCCAAAGGCGCCACGAGTGCTTTATACGTCTGCCGAGAATCGTCCCGGCAGTTGCATTCTTCACCAGGGTGCACAGCACGAGACGAGCTCGTGTCAAGCGGTAAGGAAGATGGAATCTCAGAAGAAGAAGGACTTCATACGTGAGCACAAGCTGTGTTACCGCTGTCTAGGGCCTCACTGGGCCAAGCACTGCCAAGAAGTCGTGAAGTGCGACGATTGCGGAGCCGAGAATCACACCACAACCGCTCACCTCAACTGGCGAGCGGCTGGAAACTCGAGTGAAAGCACTCGTCGGGAGAGACCCAGTCGAGAACCGAGCGACGACAGGGCTCAGAGCGAACTCGGGGATAGATTGAGAGCCGTGGCCCTGGCCTCCCGCATACCCACAGCCGAGAAGAGTGCATGCAGCAAAGTTGTTCTGGCAGACGTTATCGACGAGAACACGGGTCGGTCGTGCCGCGCCTACGTGATCCTAGATGAGCAAAGCACCACGTCCTTCTGCTCTCCTAAGCTAGTTTAATTGTTCTCACTTTTGTCAAGCTCAAAGTAGGATAGAATCAATTCAGAACTGGCAAAACTCTTTTACCACTGCTCTTACTTTAAATAGAGGCATGAAATTTAAGGGAAACTCTTTTTGGTAATGAACTACTTGTGAGTTTTTTTAAAGAGCAACAATATCGGTGATTCCATTTTGTGGAATTATGGCAATTCGTGTGACTGAATAACACATGATTCATGAAGCAGAAAGGAAAGATATAAAATAGCTAAAGTGCATAGAATGAGAATTAATGCTTTTTTTTGTACCCTAGAATATCTCTATATCTGTACGAGAAATATATGGGAAGATCCTAAAGTTCATTGATATCCATCATACTGAAAAACTCTGATAAGTATTGTAGCGAACCTTCGGCACGCAACTCAGTATAAATTTCGGAAATTCTCAAAATGATCATTTAAAAATTCAGTAAAATAAATCCAACCATTAGAATAAAATTTCATTACGGAATTAATTAACTTCTATCCTCAATTCTATTAAAATTGTGTACTGAAAAATTCAACCTCTAAGAAATCACTTTTGCGTTGTAACGAAACCCTCCATGACGCTGTGTCGGCAACATTTTCACTCGCACTAGCGCCACTCGTACCAAGTCATTGAAAGTGTGTGCATCTCGGTGTTTTCTCTGGTGAGAATTAAAGTATTGTGTGTGCCTTTGCTGTTCTACGGGTAACTATATTTATGTATTATATGTAAATCGTCAATAATATTATTGTGTATGTATTAAGAAAAATTGCCTAAATTTTCCAGAGTGCTAAACGCTTAGGATTTCCTTGCCCAGAACTTGGGTTCCCCACAGGCCATTTTTCCTTGTGTATTGTTGTATATCCTATCTTAAAGTTTTTAGCAAACAATTCACTATTTAATGTAAAGCCATTTTTAGGGAGTTTTCCCCTTTTTTTGTTCTTAAAATAATTTTATTTCAACATTTCAATATGATGTCATTTTATTCAGGCTAAAATTTCTCCTTTTTCCTAAAAATAATTTTATGTCAACATTTCAATGTGATGTTATTTCTCTCAAGATTAGGATTTCCCCTTTTTGTATCAAAAATGATTTATCATGCCAAAATTCAATATGGTGTTATTTGTTATCAAGTTAGAATTTCCCTTTTTTTTTGTCTAAAATATTTTTAGGCCAATATGTCAATATGTGGTTATTTTTTTATCAAGTTAGGCTAGCACCAATTATTTTTTAGTCACAGATGTATCCTTCTGAATGCATCTAGTCCTGCATCAATTATCAATTATTGCCACAACTGTATTTCTAAATTAAATTAGGTAGATAATCAATTAGAAAAACACAAATAATTCTTAGTTCTGAAGAATAGATAGTTAGTAAAATTTAATTAAATAGTCATTGTACATTGATTATTTCAGTTAGGAAAAACTGGAAACATGAGTTTTCTAGTTCAATTGCATCTAGCAAATGCTGTAGATTTTTTTACCATAATTGATTAATTAAGTGAGACCTAGGCTCAAGTGTTACTGCTTATGCCACCTTAGTTTGTCCAGGCAAAGTTGCTGATGTGTTCAAGCCTCTAATCAATTGAATTGGAATAATCTATTGATCGCCATGGTCTCATTAGGGTTTTTGCCATCTCTTGTGTGTTCCAGTCGTAATTAATTGTGTTCTCAAGTTTTGTATGTTTATTAAGTCAGATCTATTTAATTTGTGGAATTCCCTTGAATTTTAGTCAATGTTTAAATGTCATATCTTGGGAAATGAAGCCATGATAGGTTATTTACACAATAGAGATTGTAACCTCGGTAGTTACTTACCTCAAGTCGAGTCACATAAATAATCATTCTTTCCTGATCATTAACTGTAGCAAGAATTCCTATCATAATCACTTTAGTGACAATTCTTACTATTGATTTTTGGTTAGGTCAATTTGTGTATATAAAAATGTTAATAATTAGTCGTTACCTGATTTAGCTAAATTAGGGTAATTATGCTTACCTCGGAAAGTCTCCGAATATTCTAAATTCCCAACTCCTGGAAATTCTAATCCAGAAATCATCCAACTATCTGATTTGGGGGTTAAATTTAGTTTAACCAGTAATTGGTCGCCCTCAACTGTAGCTACCTGTTCCTTTGACCTCTTGGCAATGCAGGCTACCTCCAGTGGTTGTCAGTATAACTCATAGGATGCCTAATACTATTCTGATATGTATCCTCATGATCAATGTTTTCTAAATCCTTCTTGTGCTCTGAACCTCCTCCTCAACTACCAATTCTGTGCACTTTGTGCATAGATTCCGCGTTCCCTCTATCCTTTCCAAATGGTATCTTCCTCTCTCCTCTCTTAGGACACCTTTCACGTTCAAGCCAGGGAGACCAGGGATTTCTCATATAATAATAAATATTAACAATAATTAGACTGTACGTGCCCTCTCTGGCACAATTCCTAGCTTAAGTCAAGTAATCCTTCTGACAATTCTAGCCTTAGTTAGGATCAGTACAATCAGCCCTCGACTGCGGCTTAGCGTAAACGTTCGAATTAAACACTGCCAATTTTTAAGATATTGTAAATAGCAGTCAAAGCGTAGATTATTGGGCGGCAAAAAGCCTTTAATATTAATGAAGACAAACTAACTTACATTGCCTACCCAGTAATATTCTTATCTCATGTATTAATCTTGCACTCCAATTCGGAGATGGTCGTACACGACGCGTCACGATTAATAGTACCCGGAGAATACTAGTTTGGGGAAATAAGGGCATGTTGGGAGATTCATGATTGTCCATACGAGTACTTATTGTTGCGACTGCCTCGCCCTTGTTCAGGCGCCAGAATTGGGCCGAGGCACCCGCATATAATCCTCCATTTGAGGCAATCCTGTAATTCAGCAGTAAAGCTCGCAGCCTGGCTTGCGTAGCGACTGTTTCTCCGTGTGTTATCATGCTTGAACAAGTAATCCAAGCTCCCTCCCCGTACAGAAGAACCTCCGAAGCCGACACACAGACAATCACCACCAACATTCAATTAACAATTCCCATACTCTATTAGCCACACGGCTATCAATCAACCACTCAAGCCACACGGCTATCAATCAACCACTCAAGCAAAACGGCTATCAATCAACCACTCAAGCCACACGGCTATCAATCAACCACTCAAGCCACACGGCTATCAATCAACCACTCAAGCCACACGGCTAGCAATCAACCACTCAAGCCACAAGGCACTAGCAGAAATAACTACCTCCTTCAGATACTCATATAATCAAACTGTTACCGCACCTGCGGAATATTACACTAACAAATCCACTCTCGCCGGGATCCACCCCGGATTCCCTCGAGCCGCGGCACCTGCTGAAGTGCGGCTACTCACTGGACCCGGATCTCCTTCCTCAAGAAGTGGATCCCCATACTGCTGCCGTAGTCACGGCACTCAGAGTCAACAAAATAAAACCGAGGCGAGAATATACAGTTCCTTCATTATCCTGCAGAGGTCAATAGTGCAAGTGAAAATTAGAGGCCAGTAAGGCAACTCGAATTACCCACACATAAAACCCTTCTGAGTCAGATTTATTCATTTGTTATCAATTAAGTGTGCTCTACCCCGAGCACTGGTGGCCCTTAAAATAATAATAATATCCTCCTTGTTACTTGAGAAATTCCTCGCTATTCCACCTTTAAAATTCAAACTCAATTAGTTCCCCAATTTGGGAGAAGTTCAAAGTTCATAGTATCATTTGTAATAAAAAGAATAATATCTACACTGAGAAAAGAAAACACTAAACGTGTCGCTTGCAGCAGAGAGAAAATATTCGCCAAACGACAATGAACGTCAAGGTGACGATGACCCGGCGGTTTTTACGCTTCGCCATTTGCAATAAACCGCCGGCATAACATCGTACGCGTTCACGAAGTGTTTTTGTACGCGAGTAGTACGCGTTCACGATGGCAGATGCTAGTATGTATTTTTGCCGCAAGAACAAAGAAAAATGATTCAATTTGTGGTTAGTGATTTATATTGAAATAAATGCGATTAAACGCAAGATTTAAGGAGTAATAAAATATGAAGAAAAACTAAAACTTTAGCAGGCATATGCATGAATAATCTTCGTACTCTATAATCCGTACGAAATTAATAAAAGGCATTCCTAATTATTTACCCGTCAAACACATTTAAGAAAACTACTGCAAGTATGTTATAAAAAGAAATATTATTCCACATGCATAAAGTGCGATTTAAATCACAGAGTAATGACACGAGACGGCAGTTTGTGCTCCGCAAGATTTTTGGAAAACAAAGACACTGGCAACAAAGACACTACCACAGCTGCAAGGTGTATACGAGGCCTGTCGAAAAAGTATCCGACCTTTGGCCAGAAAAAATACTTCAACAACCTGACGGGGTTGGGACCCTAATCCCCTTCAAAGTAGGCTCCTTGTGCTTCCACACACTTAGCCCACCGATCCTTCCACTGCCGGAAACACCTCTGGAAGTCTTCTTTTGGAATGGTGTTCAGCTCTGTCGTCGCGTTCCGCATTATCTCTTCTCTACTCTCAAAACGGGATCCTTTCAGTGGTGTCTTCAATTTTGGAAACAACCAGAAGTCGCAAGGAGCCAGGTCTGGAGAGTAGGGAGGTTGGCGAACGGTCGTAATTCCATGTTTGGCCAAGAAATTGCGGATCAAATGGGATGAATGTGCGGGCGCGTTGTCGTGATGCAAGTGCCAGTTGTTCGCAGTCCACATGTCTGGTCTTTTGCGCCGAACTGCATCACGAAGTCGCCGGAGAACATCCTGATAGTACTCCTTTGTCACTGTTTGTCCTTCCGGTGCGTATTCGTGATGCACAATTCCACGGACATCAAAGAAAACAGTCAGCATCACCTTGATTTTGCTTCGCACCTGCCGCGCTTTCTTCGGCCTTGGAGACTCGGGATGCTTCCATTGGGATGACTGTCTTTTTGTTTCTGGGTCGTACCCGTACACCCATGACTCATCTCCAGTTATCAGGGTGTTCAGAAACCCAGGATCAGTGTTGGCGGTGTCCAGAAGGTCCTGTGCAACGTCACGACGGAGGTCTTTTTGTTCCGGCGACAACAACTTGGGCACGAATTTCGCAGCCACTCGGTTCATGTTCAAATCGTCACGCAAAATGGCATGTGCAGAATCTTTACTCACTCCAACCTCTTGGGCAATCTCCCGCACGGTCAAACGACGATCTGCCATCACCAAATTTCGCACCCTCTTGACAACAGCTGCACTCCGAGAAGTTTTGGGCCTGCCACAACGCTGCTCACTCTCCGCTGATGTGCGGCCATCTTTGAATCGGTTGAACCACTCCTTAATTTGTGTTACACCCATAGCATCTTCCCCAAACACCTGCTGAATCTTACGAATTGTTTCAATTTGAGAATCACCAAGCTTTTGACAAAATTTGATGCAGTGTCTTTGCTCAATTCGTTCAGTCATCTTGCAAGAAAACTAAATCCGACAAACACTTAGAACAGCACCTTACTTGGCGACCACCAGCCAGTGACTGGCCCAAGTGAATGCGGTGAAAAATGTCAAGCATGCGCATTAAGATTCCTCCTTCCACCGTGCACAGTGGCGCCGCCTTAGAATCACTACTTTGCGCGGGAAAAATTAAGGTCGGATACTTTTTCGACAGGCCTCGTATGACAGCTGCAAGGTGTATAACTTTGTAGTAAGGCACAAACGTAGTTGGATATACTAATAACTCGACACAGGAAATGAATCGTGACACGCAAATTTATACGCTTTGTCACGTTGAGGTAGCACTCGAAATAAAACAATGCTAGTCTAAGAATTTTAACACTATTTTCAAGTTTATCCCTACATCACGACGATGAAAAATCCTTAAGTTTAACACCATGCACACGGAGAATTTACACTGTATACTTTACCAGGTTTTCTCTATTCTCACACGTAATTTCTTTTACTTATGAGGGCTGTACGCACGCTAGAGAGTCACGAAAGAGAGTGAGTGCGTGAATGAGTTCAAGCGTCGCGCTTGGGTGTTGCCACTTCCGGCGGCTTAAAACTCGAAATGTCGAATGATTATTTTATCTCTCATGTATTTACACAAAAACTTCAATGATTACGAATTAGATGTAGAAAATAATTAATAATAATTTAGAGTAAGATTTCTAATGCTAATAATTGTTTTATTTACGTGCGAATGGGAATTTTTATCATTATACTCTTATGTAGCTGATGCTACAGGCCGCTGCTTCACTCGCCTCAAAGGAACTCGATGGCAGAAGCAGCAACAACACCTGGTCTTACACCTTTTCGAGAACCTCTCATTCAGCGTCTTCAACTATTACAGATCCTCGACGGCACCAAACAACACAACACACATTCCTTGGGTTTTTCTGAGCTTCACAAGTTAAAATCACGTGGCCTATTATTTCTCACTAAGTCACCTTGAGTTACACTTACAACTCAAACTTCGAGTTATACCATTTAACTCGCCCTGATTGCTTTGCATTTGCTTCGGTTTTGTGAGCTGATTTCAGCCTGGTATAATCATCTAATTTACTGGCTAAACATTCATCTGCTCCCACTACGGACATTTGTCTTCAGGGTGTAATATTCTTAAACTCCAAGACCAAGTAAAATGGAGTGACCTTCGTCAATCACGGCTCAAAATTAAGATTTGAAGCAACTCTTAAAGTCCTAATTCTCTGGTTTGGTAATTTGCCCGCAACCTGAAAGTAACCTCCACCAAAACACACTCACTTGCACCTGGCCAACGTCATCGCTCGCCGGACCTCGCCTGCACGGAGTTTCCCATCTAAGTGCTCGCGATAGCCGTGTGCTATAGGTTCCGCCGCCGTGCGGCCGGGACCCGGGTTCGAAACTCGGCGCTGGCAGTGGCGATTTTCTCTGTTGGGTATAGGAGAAAAATTCCAAGCACAATACCCCACTCTACCCAGGTGTCTGAAATGGGTACCGGTCTTGACCGGGGGAAAAGCGTCATGGCGTCCTGGCGTTAGTTATAAGGCATTTGAAAATCCAATATACAAGGTGATATGTATCAGGCTTGATTGGAAATAAAGCATCCGTAGATGCCTTCATTATTATTATTATTATTATCTAAGAGAAGATCTTCAGAAGCCAAGCACGCCATCGCTCATCACGGCTTCCTTCAATAAAGAAAATCTAAAAGCTGAGTTCCCATGTCTTATTATCCCTCTCTTACGATTTCGAAAAACACTGTTGAGCAAAACGATTAAGGTTGGAAGTTAATAATAACTAGCATACCCACCAATCTTAACACAATTTAACTATGATAAAAAACAAATACGCACAAATTATTTGTGAGGCTAAATATCGCACAGTAGATATTGAGATGAAAAATTAAAGTGTTGAAATGGTATCATAAATGGTAACCTAGAAAAGTATTTTCATTGATCTAAACTGAACTTCAGTGACACTTCACCGACATAAATGTTCAAACATGAGTAATAATTTTTAGGGTAACGTACGTGTTGTGTTTGGGGGAACAGAAAGGTAGGTGCAGTGGGTCAGTTTCAAATCAGCTGTTGTGTGTCAATTTCTCAGCTGTGAGCACAGGCCTTTCCACTATGCCACGACCATTGCATTATTACTTGTTCATGACAAGCTAAATCTGAGAGATCTTTTTTCAAGGTTGATTTTCGTGCAGGAAATGGCGCTGGGTAAACGCTAAGTAATTTATTTTAATCCATAACAAAAGCCGCCTGAAAGCATTCATGCCACAGAGCTTTTTTTTAACTGTGCGTATTTATGTGGTAACTATAAGCTGGGGAAAAAGACCATAACTGTTGTCAGAATTTGCTTTTTACATAGTATATGGCTAAGGAAAAATTTAAAATAGAGGTAGGGCCTAATGTTACTTGTGTGGGATTAAATTTTGTTCTGTGCTTGGAACAAATTTTAACCGAGTAAATTCAGTTTTTTATTGAGGTTGTTTAATTCAAGGTTAGATCAGTAATTTTGTTGGTATTTTATTTTCTGAAGACAGTGCAGCATATTTGCAAAACTGCTGTGTGGTATCAAATTTCAGATGCTTGGTCCAAAGCAAGATGGAGGTCGAATTGTTATATGGTAAGAAAAATTTGGTGCTGAATTCCGATGCATTACTTATTAGTGTTGAACTAAGAAGTAAAAAGAGACATACTGCTGCCAATTTTACATGCAAAATATTTTTTATTTAAACATTGTCAACTTTAATATGGATTAAATTTATTGCTTTGTTACTCAGTCAATCAGTAGAACATATGTGCATATCCAATTAAACTTTAAGAGGTATGTTAACATAGCTGAGTGTAATTACAGGCTTTATTTCCAAACAATCGAAGTAGTTTATCCAATTTGGACATCTCTTTTCAAAATAGTTGAAATTTGGCATAGGGCTACTTTAATTAAAATTATGGCACAAAAAAGGATTGACTGTAACATTTAGTTTTAAATTATAAGGTCAATATTGAATATAATGTTGTCAACGAATTTCATAATTTCGTTGGTATAGATGGGTAATATAGTCGATTATAAGACGTTTTACAGGAATGACATTCTGCCCGGCGATGCACTATTTTCAAATTATTCAACTTTGAAGCTGGCTTGTGCGCGCCATGGAAGCGCGCGCGGCTAGCGTATTTTAATCAATAATGGATGCTAACCCCCCTATTACAAACGTAAAGAGGTTGGGTCGTGAGGGGTAGCCACAGTTCATTTAGTGAAAAGTATAAATAAAGCTTCTAGCCCACCCGTTAGGATGACGATCGCAATCTTGTTTACATCGGCACAAAGATGGCGGCGCCCATGGCGGCAGCCATTTTCCTGTCGATGTCAACAATCGTCACTAGAAACCTTTATTTATAATTTTCACTAAAAGAACTGTGGCTACCCCTCACGACTCAACCTCTTTACGTTAGTAATAGAGGTTAGCTTCCGTTTTCATTGCAAAAACAATGACTGTTTTTGCGCAAACAAGGCCATTCAGGAGCGCCGTTCGTATAACTTCAAACTTAAATAACTCAAAAACTAAGCATTTCCGGGTACGTTGTCATTCTCGTAAAACGTCTTAAAATCAACTACATTACCCATCTGTACCAACGAAATTATGAAATTCATTGACAACATTATATTCAATATTGACCAATTATATTTATGCCTGGATTTTATTAGGCTGTTGAATTTCTTATTTTAATGAAGCAATAATGTTAGAAAAGTCTTTGAGCAAAAATTAAATAAACAAAGAATCTAATTTCATAATTTTTTTTAATTATTGTTCATTAGTATGCAGAGAAAATAAGAAAGGATAGGGTAATTCATCAAATATCAAACTGAACTGATTATCGAACAACATTGAAAACATGCGCGTAATAAATGTAGTAAGCATTCAAACTTGCTCAGTGCTGGTGATCTTACATCTAAAACTCCTATTTTAGTGATAAGAACTCATTTCTGTGACCTGCAAACTGCTACCAGCTGTTGCGAACGCATTTTCTGTACAACCCTTACAAATTGGTCATATTTTTCCATTTGAAAAATTGGTCAATATTGAGTTTAATGTTGTCAACGAATTTCATAATTTCGTAGGTATAGACAGGTAATATAGTCAATTTTAAGACGTTTTACATGAATAACAATGTGCCCAGAAGTGCTTAGTTTTTGAGTTATTTAAGTTTGAAGTTATACGAACGGCACTCCTGAATGGCCTTATTCGCGCAAAAACAGTCATTGTCTTTTCAATGAAAACGGAAGCTGACCTCTATTACTAACGTAAAGAGGTTGGGTCGTGAGGGGTAACCACAGTTATTTTAGGGAAAATTATAAATAAAGGTTTCTAGTGACGTTTGTTTACATCGACTGGAAGATGGCTGCCGCCATGGGCGCCGCCATCTTGGTGCCTATGTAAACAAGATTGCGATCGTCATCCTAACGGGTGGGTTAGAAGCTTTATTTATACTTCTCACTAAAAGAACTGTGGCTACCCGGGAGCCTACCCCTCACGACCCAACCTCTTTACGTTTGTAATAGGGGGTTAGCTTCCGTTATTGATTAAAATACGCTAGCCACGCACGCTTCCATGGCGCGCACAAGCCAGCTTCAAAGTTGAATAATTCAAAAATAACGCATCACCAGGCAGAATGTCATTCCTGTAAAACGTCTTAAAATTGACTATATTACCTATCTATACCTACGAAAATATGAAATTTGTGGACAAAATTAAACTTAATATTGACCAAAAAATCTTACGCACCTCGGGAAAATTGCGACGATTTAACTGTTGTTGAGCCAACGTCAACCTCCCGTCATAACTAGAGAGTAGGGTTGTCATATGATGTTCTGTTGCTGTAATTTTTTCTTTCTGGCTAAAATCTTGATAATTATTCCATGTTCGACATGCAGTTCCTATTTCATGTCAATATTAAATACTGAACAAAGGTGTTCGAATCAAAAATCCTTAAAAATAATGAATTTATGCCTCAAACAAGGATTTTCGATTCTTAATTCTTTTAAATAACTGAATCGATCTATTGAACGCCGGTTTCATTTCCTTAAAATATTGTATTAATGCTTGATAATAACATTGAAGTAGTTGAAGATGGCAACCAATCAGCTGCTGGTGTTCCAAGGCCCTCAAGATCATCAATGATTTGTCTGGCTACATTTACTGATGGTCAATCCCTTGCCAAGAAAATTGATGCAAGCATCAATAATAATTCATTGACGAGTGCTCTACACTCTACTCCAAAAAAGGTCACACAGGTTGATGATCACAATGATGGTTCAACAAGCACTGCAAATGAAACATCGACATCATATTCAAATTTTGATAACTCTCCATTCAAATGCTTCCTGAAAATAAGTAATGAGACAGTTATTTCAAGAAAATCCAGTGCACCAAAGCCAGTTACACCTAGCGCTATTACAGGGAAGATGTACAATGAGACATTAAAACTGGCACGGAAGAAGAAAGCTGATGCCATAGGTGAAAAGAATCAAAGGAAGGAAGAGAGAGCAAAAAAGAAGGCACTGAAACAAGCTAAAGGAAAAAAAAAGTCTACAAGGATTCGTAAGGAAAGTTCCAGTGAGAGTGAAGATGAAGAATCTAGAGCTGCTTGCCAAGCCTATGGTGGTAAATACAGGTGGGAAGACAACACGGCATGGATTGGATGCAACACCTGTGATGCGTGGTTGCACAGAAATTGTGTTTCTGAAGAAGTTAGGAACATGACCGAAGAAGAAATTGAACATTTCAATTTTGTTTGTTTAGCGTGTGAGAGGCAAACGATTTGTATTAAGCGGAAGAAATAAGTTGGAGCTTGCAGCAAACCCCCGCACAAGGACCTCTTGGGAGGAACGCCTTGTTCGTTGTACAGAGGGTCCGTTGTGCAGGGGGGAATCCCCCCTCGGCCCAATTGATAATCCCCTCTGCACAACAAACTTTCATCAGTTTTTTCTGTTGTGCGGAAGTCTGTTGTGCGGGGGGTTTACTGTAAGTATAATTGGCTATAATCTTGAGACATACCTAGTTGCGCAGAAGTCCATTGAGTTAAAAAGGAATTTATCTTGTGTCAATTAGCCTATGGCAATAAATATGGACGTGCTTAACATTACAAAATGTATTATACGGGTCAAAGGTCAATAAAAAGTCAATTTAATTACTGAAGAATATATTTGTTACAAAAATAAGTAAAATATAATAATATCTCTGTCTTAACTCTATACAAGCTGGGTCTACCTCCCCAGACGATATAGGCTACGTTGCAGTACTTAGCCATAATCGCAAATCTAAGATCTAGAAAATGTACTGTAGTATAAAGAAGAAGGCGCTCCTTAAATATATTGATATAGGGTATCTCACAGCCTTTTTTCCCTAATCCTAGATAGGCCTATATAGTTTTTAGTAAGTTGTGTTTGGATTCAAAATTTGAAAAAAACCTGTTTGGATCAAAATTCTTGTTCGATTCATGTTCGATATTGATGAAATTATGTTATTAAAGAGTTCGATTTTTAGAACAATGAATAAATTTCAACAATCTACGTTGTTTTTAAAGCGACATCACAGAACAAGAAAGCAACTGTTCAAGAATAATCTTGAGGCCTGCAACAGTTATTCAGAGCCAAAGTTACCAATTTATGAAGGTTGTTTCTAGACACACGTGGTTTCTGTTCGATATTTGATAAATTACCCTACCAATAAATTTTTGGTTGAGTATGCAAATCATCAACTATCAATAAAAAGAAATTGTATATGCTAAATCAAAGTTTATTGCCTAAGTAATTGATATTTTTTCTGAATTTGAAAAATAATGACAGAAAAAAATGTATAAAGACAAAAAATGCATAGGGCAGCTCAAATCTCATGGTCAATATGCAGTTAAGGTGATCCGCCGAAATTGAGAATTTTATTCCAAAGAATCACTAAAGGAACCTATTTAAGGACGTTTTACTAGAATGACATTCTGCTCGCAAATGCGTTATTTTCGAATTATTAAACTTTGAAGTTGGCTTGTGAGCGCCAAAGAAGCGCGGGCGCCGAGCGTAATTTAAATAATAACGGAAGCTAACCCCCTATTACAAACGTAAAGAGGTTGGGTCGTGAGGGGTAGCCACAGTTCTTCTAGTGAAAATTATAAATAGAGGTTTCTAGTGACGTCCGTTTACATCATCTCCAATGGCGCCACCCGGTACCCAAGATGGCGGCCACCATCTTAGAGTTGATGTGAACGGACGTCTCTAGAAACCTTTATTTATAATTTTCACTAGAAGATTTGTGGCTCCCCCTTATGACCCAACCTCTTTACGTTTGTAATAGGGGGTCACGTTTGAAAAATAGTACGTTACCTTATGGAAGTATAACGTTTCTCTGCACAACCTGAACACCATCAAAGTTGAATTATTCGAAAATAACGCATTTGCCAGCAGAATGTCATTCTTGCAATATATTTTTAAATGGGTTCCTTTAGTGATTCTTTGGAATAAAATTTTCAATTTCGGTGGATCACCTAAACTGCATTTTGACCCATGTCATTTTTGTTATCCCAATATGTATGCATTCAATGAGATAAATTTGAAGCAAAATTGCTCTCTTATTTATTTTTGAGTAGACTTTCATGGTAATATTTTTGTGTGTTTTGTATTACTTTTGTAGCTATGTATCAGTAGGTAATTATTTAAAGTGAGCTTATAAACAAATAACTACAGATATGTAATATTATTTTGTAAAAATTGATCCTGCTCCAATACATTTTCAATTGAAATTAATTGAAGGGTGCTTAAATTTTAGTTTAATTATATACTTACGTTGAGTTATACATAAATTTTAGTTTAATTATATGTTGAAATTGAATTTTCATATGATTATTTACAGCATGGTGTCAGACTTCCTGTACCCCAATGTTGGAGGTGTGGAGGAGCACATCTTCCAGCTGTCCCAGTGTCTGCTGCAGCGTGGACACAAGGTGGTCGCGGTCACACACGTCTACAATGACAGGAGAGGCATTCGTTATATGACCAATGGCCTGAAGGTTTGTTCAATTTTTTCTGTTGGATCAATCTTCATTATTAGGTGAATATCTAGGACTCTAAAAAGACTATGTGACTTGTTTATTTGGTACTGCCAAATAAGAATTTGAGCAATGTGTAGGTATCCCACATTTTTCTTAATTTGTGTGTAAATACAGCTACTAAATTTGAACTATATTAATGACTAACTGCTATATTTATTGAGTTATTTATTAATTTTTGTCCAACAGTTCTAAAATTGCATCCTGGTTGAAAAACTAATCATGGAAGGATTTATTATATTACATCATTCCAACTATAATGCTGTATCTTGAAATCTAGAGAGTTCATTTATTTAACTTGCTAGGGGATCATATTTCAAATAAATCTCTTGGTGAAAGCAGTTTCCAATAATCTATAAACACTGATGTTCAAGCTACCTAATGATACAATACTTACTGCACTACCTTCATTCAATAATGTAGAAGGGACTGTTAGTTAAAATGTGGGAGAAGCATTTAAGTGATATGAAATTGTCTGCTGTCAAATCCTTTTTTGTTTGCTCTTAGGTAATAGTCTTTAAGGTTTTCCTTTTGAGTAAATATCACCACACGTATTTTATCACAATGTCAATTCAAGCTAACTCTATTTCTCATGTGGCAGTAACCTATTTCTTAGCATAACAGCGCAGTTACATGTAGCATGGTGTACAAGAATTGTTGGTCACATTTCAAAATTTGTGGCACAGGCCTTAATTGTGCTTGATTTAAATCAAAATATTTCAAATTTTATATATTTATCAAAATGGGATGTTATGCTTTCAGTTCATCAAAAATGAAAAATGCTGGAATCATATATTGAAGAGTTGAGTATTGAAGATATCATTGATCACCAACATATCACATATGAAGTTAATGATAAGCATGACAATAAAATGTGAGTTCAAAGCTTGTAAAAGACTTTGCCCTGGTTTAATGAACTATTCTAGAGGTATTGAGTGCTGAAGCATCAGATATTTGGTAATGATTCTGAACATGAGAGAGGCTGACCATCTTGGTCAGTTAGTTGATTTCAAATGCTGCACAAGAAGGGCTGAAAATTTCTTTATTTTCCTCAAACAACTTGTAGTTGAAGTTATTGTATTTAAAATTTTTAAATTCCAATTTGTTGTAAATAATTCTTTTGAAAAATAAATTTCATAGCTTTATTAATACTTGTTAATGCCTTTATCTGTTTGGCTTGTAGCTCTGCTTAGTGTGACTTTTTAACATTAACCAGTAATGGACTGGATTTCATGGACTAATTTGCTGTTGCTCCTCTGTAAAATGAAGACTAGGCAAATTTTAGTGATATATTTATTATAGCTTCCTTTGGTTAGGATTGGGGAAATAACTGATTTATGCCTTGAATTGTATTCATTTTAGCAAAAAATAATTTTTTGAGTGTAAATTGTTTTAGCATCAATGTTCTGGCGTATTTTCTTAAGCAAATTTTCAGCCTTGTGTCTCATGATTGAATTATAAAAAATTACAGACCATTTTCTGATATTGTCAGGGTGTTAAATACTATGCTACTCATAGTTTATGAAATGCAACATTTACAGTGATACTACATTTTGTAGATTACCAGTGATTTAGTAAAATGGTTGTTACAATTTTACCTTTAACAATGTCTGTGTATTGTCTGTTTATGAAATTTCCTGTGACCATCTCCGTTTTTAGCATGAACACATAGTGGGTGTGCAATATTAACTAGTCATCTGGATATCAATATTCTTGTTGGGCAGAAAGTATTCCAATCCAGTCATCTTCCAATTTCTGTAGTTTTATTGCACCTGATTTTGCTTATGCATTTGATTTACATTTTGTCTTTGCAATTAAAAATTTCTCATGTTCATTTTCAGCTTGAAGATGATGTTTGTAACAACAAAATGTTGCTTTTCATGAATAGACAGTGATGTAGAATTTTATAGGTTGAGCATTTTAGTAAATGTGATGAACAATGTTCTTTGCTTGTTAATGTGTGTTGACCTAGAAATATTATTTTCAATATGAATGCAATATTGCTGGTAATGATTGGTGTGATATTATTTAAGATTAATTGTGAATATATCTGTCTCAAAGGGCTAATAAATTCTAGCTGTAGTTTTGAATTTCATTTCAAAGTTCAATTGCTGTAAATACTGACAGAACTTTTAAAACTGAAGCTGCAATTTTTTTTTCAAGATACGTTTCTGACATTTCTGCTGACTAATAATGTCATATCAGCACATTAAAAGGAATAAATTCGCACATTACCCACTCTCATTGATTTACGTGGCTCAAACACCAGCCCTTTTTCAAATTCCAATGTATGGAATGCATGCATCTCAAGCAAAAATTTTTTTGGAAATAAAGTTTTTCTTTTCTTTCTGCTTGTAGTGAGACATCAGTAAGACACTTTCATGGTTTCAGGTATACTACCTGCCAATCCAGCCGTTCTACAACCAATCGGTGCTGCCCACATTCCTGACGTCCGTGCCTCTGTTGAGAGACGTGCTGCTGCGAGAGCGTGTGGATGTCGTGCACGGCCACTCCGCCTTCAGCACCATGGCTCACGAGGCCATGAGTGTTGCTTCAGCCCTGGGCATCAAGGTGTGTTGCTTTAGTGAGGGTGTGTTGCTTTGGTGAGGGTGTGTTGCTTTGGTGAGGGTGTCTTGTTTTGTGTTGCAAGGTGAGCTGAGGGCTGGGCCATGCTGTGTAGGCTTTTTTGGTTATTTATTACAAACAAAGGTGCTACCAGGGGAGAATATGCGAGGTTCTGAACTAATGGTTAGGTAGGCCTTCTTTTTGCTGAAATAGAATAGGTTTTCTTTTGTTTTGTTATGGACCATTTTTTTCAGTTTCCTGCTGTCTTATTTTTATGCATCTACTACTTTATTTTTCAACTTTTATCTTGTTTCTTGAAGTTCTTTCTCACCTTACTGTTTTTTTTTTCACCCTGTGCATTGATTGCGCATTCCCTCAACTCCATAATAAACGGCGCCTTCCTTCTTCCTCTCTTTGGAATGCGTTTGTTGCAGTTTGGGAGGCCTAAACAAACGTCTAATCTAACCTGTTATCACAGAGAATGATGGGGGTGGTGGATGTCTTCATCTAGATCAAGAGTTGCTAATTGTTTTTTTGCCTGCGTCCCCAAAAAATTTCATTCAAACCTCATGCCCCTTGAAATAAAAATGCTTCTTTATAGCCATTATCCTGTTATTTACCTGGACTTTTCTCGCATCCAGGGGAATATTGTCTCGCAACCCCAAGGGGTGTCGTGTCTGCACCGCAGGTTAGAAACCACTGATCTAGATGCATTGGTTCCTTTTTGCTATACCTATAGGGTGTGTAGCTGGATATCCGTTCTTTATCTAAAAGAATATACTGACTCCTTTGCATTGCATTAACCAAGCTTTTGATAGCTGTCTGCATATGAGCAGTTTGTTGATATGTGTCGACCTCTATTTATTATTGGCATCATTGGAGCGTTAGAATGAACGGTGATGTCAGGACTGATATATGCTTGGCATTTGGGATGTCTCAAATTGAAGTTCTTGATTTGTTGAGTCTCTTAAAATTTATCTTTTGATAGCATGAGTAGATTTTCCACCAAGTTGTAGCATTGTGGTAAAAAATGTTAAGACTTCAATGATACATTGGGAAAGTTTGAAGCTTAATTTTATTCTTAGCTTTTTAATATACTGTAGTTTTTGTTGTAAAAATCACTTAGTTAGGACATGTTTTTATTTTTTAGCATGAACGATTAAGCTTGTCAATTTTAACGAATTGTGTATTAAAACTGGAGGTTTTACGCCTGTTTGCTAATAAGTGTATATGTGATTTCTGCTTATTGATTTTTGCTTATAGGTTTTTGCTTATTTTTATATGTTAGGACAAATTTATTTACACACCTTTGTAAAAATGTATTAAATGACATCCAATCTCCCTACTAGACTGCTGTACTGACCTTTCAGGGTCAAATATCTAATTTTTGTCTCCATTTGTGCGTCACAGACTGTGTTCACAGACCACTCACTGTTTGGCTTTGCGGACGTGTCTGCAATAGTGACCAACAACTTCCTCACGATGTCCCTGGCGTGTGTGGACCGCTGCATCTGCGTCTCCTACGTGGGGTGCGTGCCTTAATCTCCTCTTGCCTTGCTACCTTCGTGCTGATCTTGTGTGTGTGCTGCTATTGTACCTCTGGCGTCGTAAATAGGGTATTTTTGTTGTGTTGGAGATGCTATTTAGTTGTGAAAACTGTTCCCATGTTGCTGACTGGTGCTTCATGGGTGTTTACACATTTGTGCAAGCTGTTTTAACCCGTCTCCACATGGTCGACCTACCAAGAGGTTTGAAGAAAATGGGTCAACTGTGCAACTTACTGTACATTCATTAATCACGTTAGAAGTTTCATTGGGGGTTCATTGTAAAGAGAGAGAGTTGCTCTTTTTGTCAGTGGGAAAAAAAATACTGCTACCCCAATGAAAATCTACGAAATTCGAGTTTTTATTTCGGTAAAATACAAAAAACAGAAATCAGAAAATCACTGGCCATTTTTTATTTATTGCACTTTTATGTTTTTTATGATGCATTTTCATAGATTCTGAGTTGCTGAATCTTGTGGTATGTGAATTTTTTTTCAGGTCCAATAGTTCCGGAGTTATGTGCACTATATGTAAAACACAGTTTTTATTTTTTAGTTCATTTTGTGTATAGGCTGTTATCAAGCAGTTTCATTGTTTGTAAAGAGTTTGATATGCATAGAGCTTTTCAAAACATAAAAAACATAAGAAAATGAAAATGATGGCGACCTTCTTAGAGGCAGGGTGTGTGCTGGTATGCCTCTGCTAGGCTGCTGGCCTTCTAAGAGGTTGTGCAGCGCCGGTAGCTACACTCCAGACTGAGCAAAAGAATTCATACAGATTTGAGCTTGTTACCTCTCCTTCCCTGTTCCCCCCACCTAATTTTACCTTACACCAATGAATAGCGCTCAACGAGACGCTTAAGACCATATATGGCAACCCTAGGTTTGCTGATGTGAAACATGTGCTAGCTTTGCCGACCTTCTAAGAGTCCAGGACGTGGCGACGGGTTAACAATGTTTATTGGGTGTTTACACATCTGCGCCAGCTGCGTCAACAATGTTCACACATCTGTGCCAGCTGTGTTAACAATGTTCACACATCTGTGCCAGCTGTGTTAACAATGTTTACACATCTGTGCCAGCTGTGTTAACAATGTTTACACATCTGTGCCAGCTGTGTTAACAATGTTTACACATCTGTGCCAGCTGTGTTAACAATGTTTACACATCTGTGCCAGCTGTGTTAACAATGTTTACACATCTGTGCCAGCTGTGTTAACAATGTTTACACATCTGTGCCAGCTGTGTTAACAATGTTTACACATCTGTGCCAGCTGTGTTAACAATGTTTACACATCTGTGCCAGCTGTGTTAACAATGTTTACACATCTGTGCCAGCTGTGTTAACAATGTTTACACATCTGTGCCAGCTGTGTTAACAATGTTTACACATCTGTGCCAGCTGCGTCAACAATGTTTACACATCTGTGCCAGCTGTGTTAACAATGTTCACACATCTGTGCCAGCTGTGTTAACAATGTTTACACATCTGTGCCAGCTGTGTTAACAATGTTTACACATCTGTGCCAGCTGTGTTAACAATGTTTACACATCTGTGCCAGCTGTGTTAACAATGTTTACACATCTGTGCCAGCTGTGTTAACAATGTTTACACATCTGTGCCAGCTGTGTTAACAATGTTTACACATCTGTGCCAGCTGTGTTAACAATGTTCACACATCTGCGCCAGCTGCGTCAACAATGTTTACACATCTGTGCCAGCTGTGTTAACAATGTTTACACATCTGTGCCAGCTGTGTTAACAATGTTTACACATCTGTGCCAGCTGTGTTAACAATGTTTACACATCTGTGCCAGCTGTGTTAACAATGTTTACACATCTGTGCCAGCTGTGTTAACAATGTTCACACATCTGTGCCAGCTGTGTACACAGCCAAACATGAACCAGACATGTCTGCCCCCAGCAAGGAGAACACGGTGCTGCGGGCACGGGTGCCCCCCGAGCGCGTATCCGTGATACCCAACGCCCTCGACATTACCGCCTTCAGGCCCCGCCCCTACGTGGGGCCTCCTGATAGAGGTAGGGAAACAAAGTTAAAGAATTTCTGTAGGTGAAATGCGCCTCGTTTTGTTCGAGTAGCCAATAGAAAGGCTTCATTTCAAACACACTGGATGACGTCACCATTGCGCCATTTCTTTAGGCCAATAGCAGGGCTAGCAGTGTTGTTAGATGCAATATATGCACTGTTACGGGAGAGGAAACAAATTAAAGTAATTTCTATGAATGAAATGAGCCTCCTATTGTTGGGTTTGCGAATAGAAACTCCGAATAGAAACGAATAGAAACTCCTCGGAACTCCTTGTGTACATTTATTTCGTTTCAACTTGTGGAAGCAGCAGCTTCTCGTACCAGATTCAGTATCTGTTTCTGGGAGTTTACTAGACTGTGAACTCTCGATAAAAATAGGGAGTAAAATATATGTCGGGACAGCTCGTACCTGCACTGGGCCAAGCATTGCTGTCGTTGGGCTTCGGTCACCTTTTAGGGTGATTGGTAGCGCAGTCGATAGCGTGCCGGCTCGGTAATTTATAAGTCCTGAGTTCGAGTCTCGGAACTCCTTGTGTACATTTATTTCGTTTCAACTTGTGGAAGCAGCAGCTTCTCGTACCAGATTCAGTATCTGTTTCTGGGAGTTTACTAGACTGTGAACTCTCGATAAAAATAGGGAGTAAAATATATGTCGGGACAGCACGTACCTGCACTGGGCCAAGCATTGTTGTCGTTGGGCTTCGGTCACCTTTTAGGGTGATTGGTAGCGCAGTCGATAGCGTGCCGGCTCGGTAATTTATAAGTCCTGAGTTCGAGTCTCGGAACTCCTTGTGTATAGAAAGGGTTCATTTCAGGAACTGGATGACGTCACCATTGCGACATGTCGGTAGACCAATAGTGGGGCCAGATTTGGGGCTAGCAGTGGTGCCAGATACAATCAGAGCACTCTATGGGTTCGATGCAATGACGTTAGCATTGAGACACGGTCACCAACAGAAATACTCGCTTAAAGCTCCTTTTTCTCCCCTACGGTGCTAGGAACTCCTTCTTCGTAGGGGTTGATTTGTCAGTCTGGTTCTCAGTCTAGAGTTCAGTTCTCAATTGTTGAGTTGACAAGGCATTGTTTACAATCCATTGTACCGGTTTTCATCTCAAGGAGCATTGGATGAGCAGAAGAATGGGCCTGTTAATATGCTATGGCAACTGGCGCTCCCAGGGCAGACTGTTAGGTCCCCTTTGCTGTGAATAGACCTTTCGGACTTCTATGTGTTATATGTCGTGTATATTTTGCTTCTTTCAGTTTTCATGCCTTCTTTGCTGCTGTTTCTTTCTTTCCCCTCTTCTTTCTTTCCCCTTTTCTTTCTTTCCCCCTCTTCTTTCTTTCCCCCTCTTCTTTCTTTCCCCCTCTTCTTTCTTTCCCCCTCTTCTTTCTTTCCCCCTCTTCTTTCTTTCCCCCTCTTCTTTCTTTCCCCCTCTTCTTTCTTTCCCCCTCTTCTTTCTTTCCCCCTCTTCTTTCTTTCCCCCTCTTCTTTCTTTCCCCCTCTTCTTTCTTTCCCCCTCTTCTTTCTTTCCCCCTCTTCTTTCTTTCCCCCTCTTCTTTCTTTCCCCCTCTTCTTTCTTTCCCCCTCTTCTTTCTTTCCCCCTCTTCTTTCTTTCCCCCTCTTCTTTCTTTCCCCCTCTTCTTTCTTTCCCCCTCTTCTTTCTTTCCCCCTCTTCTTTCTTTCCCCCTCTTCTTTCTTTCCCCCTCTTCTTTCTTTCCCCCTCTTCTTTCTTTCCCCCTCTTCTTTCTTTCCCCCTCTTCTTTCTTTCCCCCTCTTCTTTCTTTTCCCCCTCTTCTTTCTTTCCCCCCTCTTCTTTCTTTTCCCCCTCTTCTTTCTTTCCCCCCTCTTCTTTCTTTCCCCCCTCTTCTTTCTTTCCCCCTCTTCTTTCTTTCCCCCTCTTCTTTCTTTCCCCCTCTTCTTTCTTTCCCCCTCTTCTTTCTTTCCCCCTCTTCTTTCTTTCCCCCTCTTCTTTCTTTCCCCCTCTTCTTTCTTTCCCCCTCTTCTTTCTTTCCCCCTCTTCTTTCTTTCCCCTCTTCTTTCCCCTCTTTTTGGTGTTGGTGGTGATGTGTCCATGATGTGTTGCAGTGTTGGTGATGTTCCCATGATGTGTTATTGTGTTGCAGTGGTGGTGATGTGTTGCAGTGGTGGTGATGTGTTAATGTGTTGCAGTGGTGGTGATGTGTTAATGTGTTGCAGTGGTGGTGATGTGTTAATGTGTTGCAGTGGTGGTGATGTGTTGTTGTGTTGCAGTGGTGATGTGTTGATGTGTTACAATGGTGGTGATGTGTTGATGTGTTGCAGTGGTGGTGATGTGTTGATGTGTTGCAGTCGTGGTGATGTGTTGATGTGTTGCAGTGGTGGTGATGTGTTGATGTGTTGCAGTGGTGGTGATGTGTTGATGTGTTGCAGTGGTGGTGATGTGTTGATGTGTTGCAGTGGTGGTGATGTGTTGATGTGTTGCAGTGGTGGTGATGTGTTGATGTGTTGCAGTGGTGGTGATGTGTTGATGTGTTGCAGTGGTGGTGATGTGTTGATGTGATGCAGTGGTGGTGATGTGTTGATGTGTTGCAGTGGTGGTGATGTGTTATGTGTTGCAGTGGTGATGATGTATTGATGTGTTGCAGTGGTGGTGGTGGTGATGTGCCGGCTGCAGTACAGGAAGGGAGTGGACCTCCAACCTCCCATCATCCGCCACATCTGCTCCAAGTTCCCTAATGTGAGACTCAGGGTGTACAAAAATTTATTTCTGTTAATTTGGTTGTAACTATTATTGATAATTAAGACAACAAATTTTCAGGGTGATCAAAGTTTATTTCCGTTAACACTTTGGCCGAACCTTGCGTCACTGTTGGCCACTAGCGGGTTTTCATAATGCTGCTGACCAACCAATAGTCGCAAAATTAAAATTTTAAAATGCTTCATTAAAGCTAAATGAAGGCACGATCCAGTCAATGTTTGCTATTTTCAAAATTGCTCACTGCAATTGACTTTAAATTTGAATTGATTATAGAACTTGAGTTAGCCAATCTCGCTCAAATTGTTAATTTGAGTCCAGATAAAATTGATTGTTAAGACAAAAATCTATTTAAATTCAGTGCCTCCTAAGTGTAGTATTTTTTCTATGTGTGCTTATGTTTTCAAAAGCATGGTGCTTGATTCTCTGTATCATCTGGTGCTGTGTGGTATAAAATATCCTTTGTTTTTAACTCTGTTTATTATAACCAATACCCCTTAGGAGGACACAGCTGATGTACCTATGGGAATTAACGCTCCCAGGGGGAAAATGTGAGGACCCAAGCTGAGAAATAGGTAGGCCTTCTTTTTGTTAGAATAAATTGTTTTTGTTATGTGAAGTACGATCTTTTGTTGGTTAACTGCTGTCCTGTTTTTCACCACCTACTACTTTCTTCTTCAACTTTTATCTTGTTTCACGAACTTCTTTCTCAATTTGCTGTTTCTTTGACTCTTCTGCATTCCCTCAACTCCTTACCAAAAATGGTGCCTTTCTCTCTTCGAAACGCTGTTTTTTTTTAGCGGTTAGGAAGGCTTAAACTAACATTTAATCCAATCTGACAGACCACTAGTCATTTCCCCGCACTGAAATGTAACTATTGTATCTATAGAAATTAGCGCTCTCAATGGAGAAAAAGTGAGGTTCTGAGCTAAATGTAAGGTAGGCCTTCTTTTTGTTGAAATAGAGCAGGGGTTTTATTTTGTTACGGACTGATGACGTGTACGGAATGTCGCCATCTGTTGACGTGTACGAGTGTCGCCATCTGTTGACGTGTACGAGTGTCGCCATCTGTTGACATGTACGAGTGTCGCCATCTGTTGACGTGGACGAGTGTCGCCATCTGTTGACGTGGACGAGTGTCGCCATCTGTTGACGTGTACGGAATGTCGCCATCAGTTGACGTGGACGAGTGTCGCCATCTGTTGACGTGTACGGAATGTCGCCATCTGTTGACGTGGACGAGTGTCGCCACCTGTTGACGTGGACGAGTGTCGCCACCTGTTGACGTGGACGAGTGTCGCCACCTGTTGACGTGGACGAGTGTCGCCACCTGTTGACGTGGACGAGTGTCGCCACCTGTTGACGTGGACGAGTGTCGCCACCTGTTGACGTGGACGAGTGTCGCCATCTGTTGACGTGGACGAGTGTCGCCATCTGTTGACGTGGACGAGTGTCGCCATCTGTTGACGTGGACGAGTGTCGCCATCTGTTGACGTGGACGAGTGTCGCCATCTGTTGACGTGGACGAGTGTCGCCATCTGTTGACGTGGACGAGTGTCGCCATCTGTTGACGTGGACGAGTGTCGCCATCTGTTGACGTGGACGAGTGTCGCCATCTGTTGACGTGGTCAAGTGTCGCTATCTGTTAACGTGGTCAAGTGTCGCCATCTGTTGACGTGGTCAAGTGTCGCCATCTGAATTGGTAGCTTTCGAGCATATATTACATATATTGCTTGCATATATTGTTGGACGGGTTTGCCACCTGTTGACGGTGGTTTGCCACCTGTTGACGGTGGTTTGCCACCTGTTGACGGTGGTTTGCCACCCGTTGACGGTGGTTTGCCACTCGTTGACGGTGGTTTGCCACCCGTTGACGGTGGTTTGCCACCCGTTGACGGTGGTTTGCCACCCGTTGACGGTGGTTTGCCACCCGTTGACGGTGGTTTGCCACCCGTTGACGGTGGTTTGCCACCCGTTGACGGTGGTTTGCCACCCGTTGACGGTGGTTTGCCACCCGTTGACGGTGGTTTGCCACCCGTTGACGGTGGTTTGCCACCCGTTGACGGTGGTTTGCCACCCGTTGACGGTGGTTTGCCACCCGTTGACGGTGGTTTGCCACCCGTTGACGGTGGTTTGCCACCCGTTGACGGTGGTTTGCCACCCGTTGACGGTGGTTTGCCACCCGTTGACGGTGGTTTGCCACCCGTTGACGATGGTTTGCCACCCGTTGACGGTGGTTTGCCACCCGTTGACGGTGGTTTGCCACCCGTTGACGGTGGTTTGCCACCCGTTGACGGTGGTTTGCCACCCGTTGACGGTGGTTTGCCACCCGTTGACGGTGGTTTGCCACCCGTTGACGGTGGTTTGCCACCCGTTGACGGTGGTTTGCCACCCGTTGACGGTGGTTTGCCACCCGTTGACGGTGGTTTGCCACCCGTTGACGGTGGTTTGCCACCCGTTGACGGTGGTTTGCCACCCGTTGACGGTGGTTTGCCACCCGTTGACGGTGGTTTGCCACCCGTTGACGGTGGTTTGCCACCCGTTGACGGTGGTTTGCCACCCGTTGACGGTGGTTTGCCACCCGTTGACGGTGGTTTGCCACCCGTTGACGGTGGTTTGCCACCCGTTGACGGTGGTTTGCCACCCGTTGACGGTGGTTTGCCACCCGTTGACGGTGGTTTGCCACCCGTTGACGGTGGTTTGCCACCCGTTGACGGTGGTTTGCCACCCGTTGACGGTGGTTTGCCACCCGTTGACGGTGGTTTGCCACCTGTTGACGGTGGTTTGCCACCCGTTGACGGTGGTTTGCCACCCGTTGACGGTGGTTTGCCACCCGTTGACGGTGGTTTGCCACCCGTTGACGGTGGTTTGCCACCCGTTGACGGTGGTTTGCCACCCGTTGACGGTAGTTTGCCACCCGTTGACGGTGGTTTGCCACCCGTTGACGATGGTTTGCCACCCGTTGACGATGGTTTGCCACCCGTTGACGGTGGTTTGCTACCCGTTGACGGTGGTTTGCCACCCGTTGACGGTGGTTTGCCACCCGTTGACGGTGGTTTGCCACCCGTTGACGGTGGTTTGCCACCCGTTGACGGTGGTTTGCCACCCGTTGACGGTGGTTTGCCACCCGTTGATGGTGGTTTGCCACCTGTTGATGGTGGGTTGCCATGTGCCGTGGGTCAGGTGGACTTCTTGATAGGGGGAGGCGGGCCGAAGATGGGCCAGCTGAGCGAGGTGCGGGACGAGGTGGGGCCGGAGCGGGTCACGCTGCTGGGGCCCGTGCCTCACGCCGCCGTGCCCGCCGTGCTGGCGCGCGGCCACATCTTCCTCAACACCTCCCTCACCGAGGCCTTCTGCATCGCCATCTGCGAGGCCGTCGCTGCAGGGTCTGACCGATTTTTTTGTGGGGCAGGGCCTAAACTTGGATTTTTGAAGAAGAGGAGAGGGCAAAAGTTATGTTTTTTTGCGGGGGGGGGGGAGGGAGGGGGGGAGCGCAGGGCAAAAAGGGTAATTTTTTATGAGGGAAAGGGCAAGAATGATTTTTTTGAGGAATAGGGCAAAAATGATTTGAAATGAGGGGTAGTGCAAAAATGATTTTATATGAGTGATGAGCGAAAATGATGATTTTCTATGAGGAATAGGGCAAAAATTATTTTGTAAGAGGAATAGGGCAAGAATTATTTTGTACGAGGAATAGGGCAAAAATGATTTTTCATGAGGGGTAGGACAAAAATGATTATTTTTTGTGGGGGGAGGATCAAATATCAAATTTTTCTTTGGGTGATGGGGCATTGATATGAAATTTTCTAGAGGTCCCGTCATAATTTAATTTTTTCATGGAGGATGTGATGAAATTTTGGTGTTTTTCATGATAAAGAGATCTTCATGAATAAATGGTAAGTTTCGTATAAAAGAGTAGAGCTCTTTAAAGGATCGCTATTATTTTTCTGAAAAGGAAGAAGGATTCAAATAAATTTCCCAAAAATTTATGCCGAAATATTCTATTTTGTTACAGCTTATCATTCAAACTGCTAGTTGAAGTGTTGGACTAGTGGTGGTATTTTTCGGGGCTTGTGCAAGTTATGTGTTTTTACTATTAACTATTTGCACTAAGTTCTTATAATTTCATATTGGGCTAGCAATATCTATTGATGGTTCTGGCTAATATATTTATTAGCAATGACTACTGGTTATGCAGGCTGGAATATTTACTAGCAATAATTAAGGATGGTTCAGGCTGAAACATTTATTGACAATAACTACAGGCAGTGTGGGCTAAAATACTTAAACAATAACTACAGGGAGTGTAGGTTAATAATATATTTATTAGCAATTACTTTTGATAGTGGAGGGGAATAACATATTTTCTAGCAATAACTACTGACAGGTGAGGTTAATAATACACTTACTAGCTATAACTACTGATAGTGCAGGTTAATAATATATTTACTGGCAATAACTACGGGGGTGCAGGTTGCAAGTGGTGAGCACAGACGTCGGTGGCATACCAGAAGTGCTGCCCCCTCACCTCATCACACTCGCCCAGCCCACCGTCAGCAGTGAGTTGTGCTCCTCATGTCTTACGTCTTGTATCCTTTAGTGGCATTAACACTTTGACTGCAACGTGCGCCACCGGTGACCAGGAAGCGGATTTTCATAACGCTGCTGCCCGATCAGTAGTCAAAAAACTTAATTTTCATGACTTCTTAATCAAAGCTTAGTAAAGACATAATCCATTTCATGTTTGCTACTTTCATAATTGCTGACTACAATTGACTTTCAGTATGAGTTAGATAATGAACTTCAGTTTAACTAGTTGCAGTTAAAGCGTTAAAGAGTCCTTCAAAAACCACTGGTTACCTTGCCCTCCAGTTCTTGTGGAAAATTTTATCATTTGAAAATTTTTATTTTTGTTTGTATAAAGTTAGAGTGGTTATGCTACTAAAACGGATAAGTAAGTTCTTTGAATTGTGCTTCTTTTGTTTCTTTATTAATTTGAAGTCAAGTATGAAACTCATTAACGTACGGTTTGAATTATAAATAGAATGAATAATTTGATAGGGTACAGTGTGAAATATTCTATTGAAGAGAACATTGACTTTCAAATCCCTCTTCCTTACTGAACTTTGTAACCAAGCTTTGTAAATCAACCAACAAAGTTTTTCATCACAGTGTGACACTTGTTAGGATTGGTTGACTCACTTTGAATTGCCTCTTTATTGTTTTAGCGCAAGTTTTTAATAGATATATACGTATTCCGATGTAGAATAAGTTTTTAGTTTAGCAGATGAATATATTTTGAGTAACGGTAGCGATTCTCATCTCGTGTCTCATGAGTGTGAACGTGTCTCATGTCTCATGAGTGTGAATATATTTTGAGTAACGGTAGCGATTCTCATCTCGTGTCTCATGAGTGTGAAAGTTAACGCAGGAGAAAACGTAAACATTCCATTAGTACCTTTTTATCAGTATCTCAAAGCTCGACCATTAAATAGTCTGATAGACTTGGTAAGTGAAATTAATTTAGGAAAGAGAGGGTTGATTGTGTGTGAAATTGATCATTATATCACGCTTCGCGATATATCATTCATAACTTTTAAAATGAGCGACATTTAGCACGTTAAGGGTTAAACTAAAGTTTAATATTAAACTGAAATTGAGTTAATTATAGAGATTAATTTTGGAAATGAAAAACATTGAATATATCGTGCCTTCATTGTTTCCATTAGGTATTTATGAAAATTGAGTTAGTGACTGCTGGTCGGTCGCAGCATTATGGAAATCTCCTCAGTGAACCACTGGTGGTCACGTTGCACTCAAAGTATCTAAATAATATTCTGCCTGTTCCGTCCTTTGTTAGTTAGTCCATCCGGTTGCGCTTTCGTCTGAGTTTGCAGTATCATGGATACCAAATTCCTCAATGTAACATTAAAAGATAGCCTTGCCATACATTAACCTGTTCGACATTTTATCAGGATAGGTTAGATTAGTATAGATTAGTATAGATTAGGTTAGTATAGGTTAGGTAACGTTGACCGAATTTTTTCACGGGTCCACCTAGATTAACGATGACATTGTCCGTGTAATTTCCACAGGTCCTGCAAGTTAATATTGATCTTCTAATACTGCCCAGGCCTGTGCGAGGCTTTGGACGAGGCCATAGTCCGTGAGATGCGCGGGACCCGCGTGCCGCCCCTGACCCAGCACCGCCTCATGCGGGGCCTCTACAGCTGGCCCGATGTTGCCCTCAGGACGGAGCGCGTCTACCGCGGCGCCCTCACCAGCCCCCACCACCGACCTCTGCTCCCCACCAGGATGAAAAGGTCCTCGTCACCGTCTATATATTCTCCTTTAGTTCTGGTGTATTATGGGTTATTTTACCGCGCGACTCAGAGGGTGTTGTCTGCAGTAATTTTATTTTTGCCTCATTTTTGGGGTTATTTTACCGCCCACTTTAGATTGCGATGCAAAATTCTAAAGCTGCTGTGTGGTGGTTATATGAGAGTGTCTATGGCATTTCAAATTTCCAAAAAGGGGAAAAGGGTATGCACTCCTTGCCAAGATTTATTCTATCCGGATTTATTTTGTAGAAGAACAATGCCGTACAGCTGTAATGGCAATAACACAAACTAACCTTTACAGCTGTGAGTGACGTGCCATGTGATGCGCTGTTTACAGCTGTGTATGTTGAAATAGCGTACTCCGTTTTTGTACGGCTATAAGTGGCGTTATAATCAGGGATGGAAAAAACCCAGGGTTATTTAAAAAAACCCAACCCACCTGGGTTTTTTTGGGTTAAATTGGGTTTTATGGGTTTTATTGGGTTTTTTTGGGCTTTGTTGGGTTTTTTGTAATACCTGTTTTTGTAAAAGAGTTATTCACACAACTCCCGTTGCCCCTATTTCAGATTTATATACATACACTTATTGAGTAAATATTGTTATTTGATTACTTTATTTCCAACATTATATTACATTATTATATGAATTATTACATTATATGAACAATATATGAATTAAGTTTGTCCATCACAATTACCATTTACCAATTACCATATGCATAGAGACATAGCTCTGCAGTCTGTAAAGATATAAGATGTGCAAAGAGAATTGCTATGCTCGTCAATTCATAGTAAGTTTTAGCAGCAGACAGGCGCAAGTCATGTGAGAGGGAAGCACCATGCAGATCATAAGTAACCACCACAAGCAACTTGAAGCAAGACAGCTGCACATCACTTAACAGTCATGCTGTTAACAACTTAACATGTGTATTGTGTGAGCTGGAGTGCTTAGCTGCGCAAGTCAAGTCAGTCAACCACACTGTTACATGTTACAACATGTAGTGACATGCCAAATTTTTTTTTAAATTTGCCAAGAAATTCATTTTTCTCAGTGCAGGATAGCAACAAACACTAAAATGATTGGAAGTAAATGCTCTAACAGATTCCATCGTCAAATTTGTTCCAGTGCAGCTTGAATGCTCCCCATAGGCCAGTAGTTTCTTTACTTTCTCACCCCATGATGGCTGCGGTTGTCTTGCCCCATCTGACTATAATTGTTAGACTTATTTCAATTTAAACAATTTATTTACCACAGGTGATACAGAGGTAGAATGTTTCTTAAGTCTAATATAATGGTCAAATTTGAGTATAGCTACCTGTGGGCCGGAATAAGTTCAGCGACTTCTAGGGCATCCTACCATTACATTATTCTAGGGTGAACAAAAATGTTTAACCTAATTCACTTAGCCTAGTTTCACATTAGACTGATCAATAAGATAATGAACTCGATATTGATGTTTCATTTTACAACATTTAAGGCAAAGCTCTCACAGGAGACTGATATTGAAGAGTGGTTGGCTGAGTAAAATTCGGAGTTCATCGGTGCGCTTTACTCCTATAAATTGAAGGACTCCAACATCTTCCCAAAACACATGTTCAATGAGAATATCACTAAGACAATGACTCCTTGTTGATGGTGGGATATTCAAGACATGAAACAGCATAAAATGCAGATTCATGAAAATAACACTGGCAGAGGGTTGCTGTAAGTTTATAAGCAATCATCATACTTGCCCCGCAAGTTCAGGATCCATTGAGGGAATTTTCTCAACATTTGGAATTGTGTGGAATAAATTGAGAAATAGATTAGGATCATAACGCGTACAGAAATCGTCTCAGTATATCGCCACCTCACAAATGATCATGATGTGGATGACAGCGATGAAATGGCAGTGGATGTAGAAAGAGAAACACAGTAGTATTGTAGTAGCAGTCTAGTCTAGAAGACAGGAAAAATTCAGAAGTCTCTATATTAACTAGTCAAACTGCATTTCTTTCTAAATTTTTGTTTTTTTACTTTGGAAATGGAATTCATTAAAATATATTAGTCCCTTGAGTTTTTTTGTGATTAAGGTTTTTCTAATTTGATTTGTATAGGGTTGGTGTTATGTTTTTCAATGTTTTCTTGTCATAGTCATGCACATGACTTAGATACTTATTTTGACAAGATAAATATTTAGCTCATTTTGATTCTATAAGCTTGAAAACAAATAAAATTTACATAACAATGATAAAACCCAAAAAAAAAAAAAAAAAAAAACCCACTATTTAGTGGGTTTTTTAGTGTGGGTTTTTTTGGGCTTTTTTGGGTGGGTTTTTTTGGGTGGGTTTTTTATGTGCCAACCCTGGTTATAATACGCGTTACTCTGCAGCTTGAAATGACAATGTTCGTCATGATTGACCCAGTATTAAAGAGCTACAACTATCTTACCCAATAATACTCTTGGTGGGTCCATTTATTTATATGGTGTCCGCTTTTTCTGTGTGTCTGTGACGCTCACCAGGCCGTTCAATGACCGTATCTGTGATACGAGTTTCACAAGTACAAGGATATTTTAATGGCGGGTACTGTTGGGATGGGCATATTTGTTGGGCATGCACTATTTATTCTATGAAAATATCGAATCTCATCATTTTTTATGGGTCATATACACTATTAACATTAGAAGACAGCTTTAAGGGGGTCCTCCCGTCAAAACTGAGTTTTGATCCGATTGGTCTGAAATTTGGCCACTATATGTATTTTTGCAAGAAAAACATATTGTCCTCATGTAACTTTTTAGATCTAGGCCTTAGTATTTTTTTAGTTTGAAAAAAACTCGTTTTTTGGTTCATTTTTGGGATGTTTTCAAAAGAATAGAAGTCAATGAATTTTTATGTTAGAACAAATACAAAGACAGTTTTGAAATCCTCGTTACATTGCAAACAAATTGACGTTCTTGGATTTTCTATTCGAATTTTTTTTATTTTTATATATGCGATATTTGATCACTACCTAAAATATACCGAATTTTTAGGTTTTGAACTAGCAGAAAAAAAAGACAATGTACAAATTGGGAAATCGAAGAATTTCAGTTTGTTAGGAACGTTCCAAGGATTATAAAACTGTCTTTGTTTTCTTCCTAGCATAAAAACTCAATGACTTCTATTCTTTTGAATTTTGAAAATAAGTAACTTTACAGTATAGGCCAAAAACAAAATATTTTGTTGAAGTGTAATATAATGAAAACAGCATTCAATTACATAAATTTTCCATTTTTATTTCGAAAATCTCTATGCATAACATCATATTCACACTGTAAATTGTAATTTAAAATTAAAAAAAAAGTAAAAATTTTTTACTTATTTCATAAAAATTATGAAATTTTTTGTTTTCAGTCTGATTCTTATGAAATTTGACTATTATATGTAACTTTTGAAAACAAACACAATTTCCCCTATACATTTTTTTGATTCAGGCCTTAGTTTTTGAATAAATTTGACATATTGGTTTTTAGTCCACTGGTATTGATATTTCAAAAGAATAGAACTCATTGAGTTTTTGTGCTAGATCAAAAACAAAGACAGTTTTAGAATCCTTGAAACATATCTAACAAAAGTACATTCGCAAGTTTTCCATTTCTCCTTTTGTTTTCTTTTTATATGGGGTCAAAACGTGCTCGAAAATTTAAGATTTTGGTCCCCTTATCTACGGATCTATTGTCCGTAGCGCCATAAAATTTTAGGACCGAATAGTCCACCACCTAAGGGTTCTTTTCCAACAATAACATGAAAAATACCCATCGGAGAGAAAAGAGGCCCCGGAGGACCCCCTTAAGTGATGATTTCCGTCGTGATTGACTCCGAAGTGTACAGCTGTACTGGTAATATTATACAGGTGTAATAGGCGGTGTCTGTGAAGATGTCCTCGTTGCAGGTACCTGGAGACGGGCGGGACGCTGGCGGGGGGCTTCATGCTGCTGCTGGTGGCGCTGCAGGCGGCGCTGCTGCTGCTTTGCGAGTACCTCCGGCCCGCGCAGGTTTGTGTGTGCTGGTGCTGTGTCGCGTGACTAGCTCTGTGTGTCTTGTGTGACTGTTGTTGGTTTAAAGTGTGTGTCGTGTGATTGAGTTACTAGCTCTGTGTGTGTGTTTGTGTGTCGTGTTTAGCTGATTTTGTGTCGTGTGTAACTGTGTTGCTGGTTCTGTGTTTTTTATGGTGTGTAGCTGCGAGCGTGTTTGTGTGGATGTTCGTGTTGAGGAGTTTGCGTATCACTCGGTGTAGAAAATTCTCTAACCGTCCAGTCTTGACTAACTGTTAGTGCTGTTTGCATCAATTCCATGAATGGAAACCATGAATTCAATTCTTCCTAATTCCATGTTTATTACTTTAATAAAAACGAAGGGAAGTACGTTCGAAAAGATCTCTAACTTTGTGAATGTTTTTGCACTCAGTGCAGAGCAGTTGCTATCCAGAGTGCACAGAAGGAAAAATGGTTCAAGTAAATTCGCACGATCAAGATAGTGAGCGCTAATCTGTGAAAAAACTTCGACCCTTTATTGTTGGCCAATTGTCTTATGTCTGAATGTTGAAACGAAATTTATAGTTATGTTTCTTCGTTTCAAATCGTTCTGTTTCTTGCAAGGTTGAACGCTTACTCTGCTAATTATTTGCTTTTTTACAAAAGAGCAGGAATAATTTTGAGCACAAATTTTTATTATTTCGTATCATGATTAATTTCAACGGTGCAACCAGAGTACAATGATGTGTTCGTACTCATGACAACGAGACCAGGATGATGTTTGCTTGAAGTCTTGAGATGTGTAACAACAGCCCTCGATTGAGCTGAGGTCGTCTGCGTTGCACTCGTAGTAAAAGGTCGGGTTTTTTAACTGTGAAATCTAGGGACAAATTTTTTACTGTATGGCGGATTTGTTTGCGTGACTCTGTTGTTGGCTTTGTGTGTATGACGGAAAGCGTTTTCGAATTTTCAGGTAATTTCTAGTTAAAAAGTCGTGAATTTCCGACATTTTTGTTGTACGAAATTTGTCAAAAACGTTAATGGTATATACGATATTTTTCATTTTTTCTTTCCACTCATTAAAGATGATAACATCAAGACTGTGGTGCATCAGGAAAAAATAATTATTTCACCAGAAATCGTTGTTCTAAAATTGTTTTAAAATTCTTTCATTAGAGGTGCCAAATTTCGCACGTTGAATTTCCAGTTCTCCTTGGGCGAATCAGTCTGAGAGTAACTTAAGCCACGTTTTCCAATTCTCAAATCATAATAAGGAAAATCAGATAATTTACCATTTCTTTTTATACTAAAATTCTTTCAAAAACGAATGGGTACGCGTCACGATATGTTCTTACCTCTTTACTCGTTTCCACACGTACTGAAAAGTTTTGACGGCTTTCAACACTCGGCTGTACATCAGGGAGAACTAATTCTATGATCTGTGAATAATTAAACTTTCAAAATGTGCAACTCGTAATTTTATGGCCTCACTCGTGCAGCACATTGACTACGCAGCAGACTTCCCACCGCCAGAAGGGACAACGTCAAATCAGCCGGCTACTAACGGCGCTGAGGAGATTAAGAACACAATCGACCCAATGCCGTCGACGGAAAATGATGCTGGGACACCAATAGCTGGAGGCTGTCACAGAAGGGAAGCTAAATCAAGCAGTTCGTTCGATGAAGTTTGTCTTGAAAGAACAGCTGCCCAGGATGCAAGTTACAACGGTAGTTTAGCTGAACAAATATTTAGTAGAGCGGTACAAGTACCCAGCAACGAATGGTTGAAAGGCAATCGATTGGAGTTGAAGAAAATGACTTGTCGAGACGGCGGTTTTGCCCACGAAAAGTTCTCATAAACAGTTGACGAATATTTGTAAACAAGGGGGAATAACAATTTGATGAATAAAATACAGAAAACGGAATAAATAATATATTCGTACTTTCATTTCCTCCATCAACTGAAATGAACTTTCCTGGGCTTCTTAGCAGGAGGAGGCATAAGAAACTTGTCTCGCCTCTCATTGATCAGCTCCTGCGACGGCCCAACTTCGATCTCGTCCTCGTCGCTGTGCTCGCTGCTCTCGAGGGTGTCTTTAGCGTAGAGGGGAGCGCAGCGCGGCGTGCAGGGGTTGTACGTCCACTTAGGGAACACGCGCTTGTACAGCTGCAGCAGGATCGTGTCTTGGGACTTCAAGATGCCGTTGAATACGCATTTCATGTGCCCGTGCGTGCCTGAACAGATCAGGGGATAGCGTGAAAAGAGGTAGGTAATTGACAGTACAGTTGTAAAATGGTTTTCTTATGAAGGATATTGGCTCGAAATTATACGAACAATAAAATATAACTATGATACAAGAAATATTCTTTCTAACCCAATTTTAAAACCGTAATATTGATCTATTGAGGCAAAACATTGTAATAAATGTGAAGGTTCGAGATGGTAGTTAGGTATTAAGTCAACGAACTTTTTGGCACTTATCGACAGAGTATTAACTTAGAGCAGGAAAATAAAGTATGCTGCGGCAGCATTAAAACTGTTCATGTCTGCCATAAAATAGTAGTGATTTTCGCCTACATTGATACGGGAAATTGGTCAGAAGCAGTTTAGAGTTTCTTGGTATTACGAATTCCACACGAACAGTTGTATTCACAGTATTCAGTATAACGGTATTCACATTCCGATCATACTAAAATTTGTGCTCAAGATGGACAACTCGTAATTTTCGTGACATCAATAGTTTGCCATGACGGGGAAAGTAGGTTCGACGGCTGACGTTACGATCAGGAACATTGTTTAAAACGTAGATGGAGAGCGGCACTGGGTGGGCAGATGTCATCTCTACACGTAATTATAACAAAACCCTCCCAAGAACAAATTTGAAAGACGTAAATTGATCAGACATCAGCTGTGCATGTAATACTTACCGAGAGCTTCTTTGATGTTGCCTTTTCTGCCCCACTTGGTTCTAAGTTCGATAGGTTTGAACCAGTTGATGTCGTCACGGTCGAAGAACATGTAGCGGACCACCACTGAGCGTTTGTGAATCTGCGGGAAAGACAAGAAAGATATAAGGTTTGTTAAAACCACGCGAATATTATGGCTGGAAAACCGCCCTAGGTCTTATTCAATAAGACCTAGGGCGGTTTTCCAGCCATAATTTAATTTTGAAAGTATTTTTTATGAAATAGAATTAGGAAACGTCCATAGTATTTTTATTACGATGAAACATTACCATTGATTAAGGGCAAACACCACATGTATGAGTGAAATTTTAAACAGAGACAAAATTTTTTTCCATTCAACTTTTTTCGTCGTAGGGGTACAGCTCTCGATGTGACAACGCTATACGACTGATCACAGCACCAAAGTCAAGTTTTGAGCTTTTTCCCAATAAAATTCGATGATTTAGGTCCAACAAAAACAGCACATAGTGTAGTGAAAATGACAAACATCCAGCTGTCCAGTAACAACAAAGTTAAGTAGTAAGAAAACAAAGCAGCTGACCTTCATGGGATGACCAGAGAGAATGATGCGTTTGAGAATACATCTGTCAGCGCTGACGGTGTAGACGGAGCCTGTCGCCACGAGCTCCTGCCTGTTGCCAGACAACTGCCGAAATGCCAGCACGGCCGCAGGAGGGTAGGTCACAGGGGCGTACATGGAGGCCACCACCGTCATGCCGGGGTGGAAGTACCGGCAAAACTGCACGGTATGATATCAGAGCTATTAAATGTTTCTCAAGGTAAATGCAAAACTGCAGCAACTCGTGTATCAATATAGGTATTCCCAGCATTTTAAGTACAGACTACAATTGAATGCATTGTAACTCGTTACCTCGGCTATAGACAGACTTCTACCCTTTATGCCTTCTTTCAGACTTCATGTCTTCATCGCTACCTTAGTCGTTCATTTTTCAGCATCTTGCAGTTTTTATGTGCAGTGTATCTGTGCATAAACACAACTTTTGCATAGATTCCAGATTTTCCTCAGTCCATACTAAATAGTCCCTTTCTTTGCTTACTGGAAACATCTTTGCAACAGACACGGAGCCTTAAGATACTAGACAATGAGAACGCATCTGTTAGCATGAGCAGTAAAAACGAAGCCAGTTAGCCCTTTATGAGGATTCAAAACTACTCAAGTATCAAGAATAAATTACACATGGTTGCAGAGCGGACAATTACAATCACAAATCACGCACACACACCAGACAGACAATTACGTTTTACATTCAACCATTCCCGCCCACCAGCGCATCAGAGAACTGCTTGGCAACAGTAGTGTAATCGAGACGCAATTGAGTAAAGAAGATGCAATAATGTAATAAAGACGCAAGAGCGACGCAACGAAGATACCATCCCACCTTCTGCTTGTCCCCGGCGGTGTGCTCGCTGAAGATGGGCTGGTTGACGTATCGCCTGAAGCCGACGTGGAACACGAGTCTGTCTTTGGACTTGATGGGCCGAGTGTGGCCGGCGGGGTGCGACTTGAGCACCACGTTCACGAGGGACATCTTCGCCTCGTGCAGCAGCAGACCGAACACGACGAGGGGTGAGCCGGACCTCACGTGCTCCTCGTACAGGTGTGCCGCCACGTCCTTCACATGCACCGTCACGTAGTGGCCCGCCTGTGTACGTACAGAGCAAGTAATAGTATAATACCGAGGTCAAATTTTTACATTAGAAAGAAATGAAAGCAACTCACCTTGACAGCATTCATAGAAGTATACCTTCCATTACAAAACATTGAAGTAAAACCTATTCACAAGAAAAAGAAGAAAGATAAGATTAGATTAGCCGTTAGTTTTAGCCTCCCTACCCGCAGCAACAAATGCGATCCAAAGAGAAGAAGGAGGAAGGCACCATTTAATATGCAGTTAAGGAGACGCGAAATCTATGCAGAAAGGGCATAGAAACAGTAAGTTGTGGAAGAAGATTATGAAACAAGACCAAGGTTGAAGAAGAAAGAAGTATGTCCTGAAAAAAAGGACAGCAGTGAACCGAAAAAAGGTGGACAATACACTTCATTTCAACAAAAAGAAAGCCTACCTAACTTTCAGCTCGGGCCCTCACATTGTCCCCCTGGGAGCGTTAATTCCCATCAATACACTAATTGTATACCCCTGAGAGAAAAATAAGAAAGCAACGCACATTGACAGCTATCATAACACAAATACAGCAGGTAATGAAGACGCAATTGCGTAGCGCTACAAGATACTGAGGTAAAACCTCTACATTAGGAAGGAAAAAAGGCAACTCGAAATATATCTTGCGTCACAAAATACCTCTACATTAGGAAACCAAAACCTCTACATTAGGAAGAGCAGAGAGCACCTCACCTCGACAGCGCCCTCCTTGAGAGCAGCATCAGCCACCACGCGCTTGCGGTAGTGCTCAAATCTGGGGATGTGGAATATCCTGCTGTACTCCTCAGGCAGGTTTTCATTCAGGTCCCAAGGCGAGGAGCGGAAGGACTCCAGCCCTCGGTACTTGATGAACCGCTCGCGCGCCGGCATGTCTCTCGGGGTCTCCACTTCGTCAGGAAACTCCAGGTCTTCCCGCATGTCTGCCAATAATAGTTTTTTCTAGCATCTCAATAATGTTTGGTAAAGCAACTCGTTAGTTTTGCCAGCATCGCAATATCAAGAGTATCACTATCTAATATTGTGTGCTTACAAATCGTATCACTTCCATTCAACCATTCACTAGACATTATTACTGTTATCTTAAAATGTACAGCGGGAACATGAATAATGTTCAAAATTCTTTATCGTAATACAATGATTTGTACTTTCCACACTTCTTTCAAAATGAATCTTATTCATTTATTTGTGTCACGGACGACCGCCGAAAAAATTATGTTTTAAATTAGGAATGTTTTTACCATGGACACCCAAGAAATCTCTTCAACCACTATGGCCTTCAGGTCTGGTCGTACTTCATTAAAAAAAATTACACGCACAAATATATATTATTGATTCAATATTTGCATTTATGGGAATTGCTTGCCCTGAGGAGTAAGTAAGCAAGCACAACAAGCAAGCAAGCACGTGAACAAGCACACCACCAGCCAGGCCTCCCACCAATAGAGCGCTGGTATTCGTCCATCTCGCGCTGGTAGTCCATCTTGTCGTCGTAGGAGTCATCCCCGCACTCAGAGCTGCTCACCACCGACATGCTGCGCACGGAATGCCAACTTCAAACATAGCGGTAACAATATCAATGTATCAGTCAACTCAACACTTTGACCTCAACTGGACGAACTGAAGTTCCATATTCTACTCAAAATTAAAGTCAATTGTAATAATTAATTTTGAGAATAGCAATCATAAAATGGATTATGCCCTTATTTAGCTCTAAGTATTGGTGAAAATCCTTTCCATGGCCACCAGTGGCACGGCACACGTTACAACCAAAGTGTTCAAGTATTATGATCATTCCGAACCACGTCTGAACACCAGAGGAACATTTTATGCTTCTCTAAACACGGATCATCCGGGTAATTCTATACTTCTACAACATTTTCAAACAACATATTAACATTCAAAGTAACATTCTTTCATAGCTAAACTTTGTGAAGTAGCAAACCACGTTCTTCAATATTTTGAACATTTCACATGACCACTGAAGCCTGAGAGCTGAAGCTACAAGTGCAGGCTGAAGAGGCCGTTCAGGAGTGCGAAGCTTCGCGCGGATTACGCTCGCTGGAAGGACTTCGTAAATCCTACCCTTTTATTATAAGATCCTAGGAAACACTGAAGGACAATCCTTTAAATTCAAGTATTTTGGACACTTGGTAATGAATATGTTAGTAAGAACTTCAGTTTTCAACCAAACTTGATTATTAAAAAAAATGTCAAATTGGTTGTTAATTCTGAATAGCAAAAGCCTATTATTCCTACTATCACCAAAACAACTATTTTAGTGATAGTAGACTATTTAGGCTATTCCAATCACCAAAACTGCACATAACTTCGTCTCCACTACTTTCAACACACCACCACCCCCACAGCCACCTGTCATCCTCGTCAGGAGCGACGATGCTCTCCTCATCATCAGGACGCGCCTCTGGAGCTTGGAACTCGTCCTCCTCAGCCTCAGAATCCTCGTCGTCGCTGCACCCTCCAAAGTCTACAAATTCATTAATTAAAAATTAATAGTCTGTGCCTCCATATCAACATCAAACTCTCTTACAAACGGTGGTAGAGGCGCAGGTATGGTATTACCACAAGTAAACGATGGTGGGAAGTATTTCAAAATAAGTGTCCATAAAATTGCTGCACGCCTAAGTATTATTCACACACAAAATGACACTAGAATAATACAAATATTTTGCTTTGAACTGATTCACACAAAAATGTCAGGTACAACACTTGTGGGGTCAACTGTTCGGCAGACATGCTGTAATGGTACATAGAATTAAGGCATGAATCTTAATTATTTACCAACGCATATTCTGGCAAAATACACATGGGTTGCTAGTAACAAGAATTCCATTTCGATCAAGGAAAAGCCCTAGAATGCCATTCAAAACCATTATTACACAGTACATGTAAGACCAGGTAACAAGAATTCCATTGCACCCAAGGACAAGGTGTGAAATACCAGTCAATACCAGTATAGCACAGCACATATAACACCAACCAACACAATAATGTCGAAACAAAAACCCCTTTAAAGACCAACAATTATTATTATATAAGAAAGTTTTAGCCTCCCTTAACCACGACAAAGATGTTCCAAGAGAGGAAAAAGGAAGGCACCATTTAGTATGGAGTTGAGGGAACGTGGAATCTATGCACAAGGTGCACAGAAACAGTAAGCTAGGAAAGAAGTTCATGAAACAAGAAAAAAGTTGAAGAAAGTAGTAGGTGCTGAAAAACAGGACAGCAGTGAACCGAAAAAAGATGGTCCATAACAAAACAAAAACCTATTTTATTATAACAAAAAGGAAGCCTACCTAACCTTTAGCTCGGGCCCACACATGGTTCCCCTGGGAGCGCTAATTCCCATAGATACAATAGTTGTATCCCCCTGAGGGGTAAAGACCAACAAACACAGTAACGTCGTAATAAAAACCTTTTTCAAGACCAACGAACATGATAACATAGTAACCAAGACCTTTTTAAGACTAACAAACACAAAGTAGCGAGTAATACCTTTCTTGAAGGCTTCATTATCAATCATCCAGGCGGCCTGGTACGTGGACTTGGCGCAGTAGGCCCCAGGGATCAGGTCCTTCTTCACAGGTACTGTGGTGAGGCTTTTGACGCTCTTCGTCACGATGCTCTCATTGTCGTCATCGTGGTCCTCCATGCTGCCCGTGTCGTCGTCACTCTCCTGGCCGCTGTCGTCGCTGCTGCAGTCGCTCACGTCCTGCACACACACATACATCAGCCTCTCAATAGTCCCAATCTAAATGCTGATGCACATCTATTCGTTAATGGCACCAGCTAATAACTTAACTGCATCAGCTGATTTGCTCATTGCATCAGCTAATTGGCTGGTGGCTAGTGCACACCTACATATTTATTAGAGCACACCTATATGTTAATACATACATACCTATTTGCAAATGCATTCATATTGCATTGCACACCTATTTGTAAATGAACACCCACCCATTTGCTATTGCATACCTATATGCTAATGTATAGCTACTTCCTGCACATCCATCCAATTGCAGTGCTGGCACTGTAAAACATCTATATTAGAAACAGTTGGAGCATTTGAAAGATTTCAATAATTCTGAAACTACACCATAAACGATTCGATTCCAAATAAGCACACAAGTACCCAACACCCTGTGAAATGTTCGTAAAAATCCTACCTTTTTGCTCTATTTCAAGCAAGAGAAGACCAGAACACTCAAACAAAACACACCAACTTACAGTAAACGGGCCTCAGTTACTTCACACCATAGAAGTACCTATTACTACCATAAAATAATTGCATCAGTACAAAATTAACTTTAGGAGAATTACCAAAGCAACAAATATAGAGTTTCTGACCTAGGTTGTTGCTAAATGAGTTTATAATTCTTATCACAGTGCAACAAATTGACACAAAGCAACAATAAAATGGTCTTTGGTCAAAGTTGTTGTTGACAGAGTTTATTATATAACAGTGAAACAAATTAGACGCAAACAAGAAAACGTACGTCTTTGGTGGCAGCCAAGCTGCACTGGCGCTCATCTGGGTAATAAACGAGGTCTTGCCCATCACTGAGGTCTGTCTTGGTCTTGCCCAGGACGAGGGGATGCGGGTCTGAGGAGTGCACAACCACCTTGGAGAGCTGGAAGTCCCCCCAGCCGGGGATGTGGACCAGGTCGTTGGGGGACAGGGCCGCCCCACGTATGAACCCCGTCACCGAGAGGGTCCCTGTGCTCCCGCTGCCCTCCTGCTCATCACAAAAATAATTCTCTATGTTCATCCCACAAACAATTCTCCTTTATTGGAATTCTATGGATTGAGTGACAAAAAATTTCCAAAAGATTAATTATGCGTCATTGATTTTAATTCAATTAATTAGCTGTCTAGCACTTAATCTTAGATATTTATTAGTCGTTCATCTTTATTTAACAGATTAATTTATTGTCTCTTACCGTAATTAAATTATTCATTTCATTGAGTAAACTAATAGTCATTTCATCTAACTCAATTAACTTGCTGTACTGCATTTCAATTCGATTAAATGCCTCTTTTCTTGTCTCTATGAAATCAATTACTCTTTCAATTTAGGATATTGTTCTTTATGCTATTCAAGTAAGTGAGAATTATCATTTATTCAAATTATTTATTTAAATTTTATTCATATTACTGTAGTCTTTATTTTAATCCAACTTATATATTTTTCATCAAAGAAGGCAACTGCCCATAACTACAAGTTGAGGTAAAAAAAGTTCATCTGTACAAAAAAAACAAGCATTACCTTGACAGCATGAGAAGTTAAAAAGAAGCAACACAGTTGGTAACGCCATGACCCAAAATCTGGCGCACAATATCATAGAATAGATTATAGTTTATAAGCCCTAGAAGATAATCCCCCAAGATTATAAGCCCTAGAAGTCACTGAACTTACTCGGGCCTACAAGTAGCTATGCTCAAATATGACCATGGAACTAACTAGACTTAAGAAACAATCTACTACTGTATCGCTTGTGGCAAATATTTATATTGTTTACAAGTTAGTTCAAGACTCTAACAACAACAAAAAAAAAAGTTCCCAATAAAGGAATGCGCCATTTAGCATGGAATTGAGGGAATGAGGAATCTATTCATGAATGGTCTCCTACATACTCTGCACATAGAAACAAGGTTGAAAGAAGTACAGTATATGAAACAAAATGGTAGTTATAAAAGGTAGCATTTGTTGAGAAAAAACATTGAACAAAAAAAAAGTCCGTCACACAAAAAAAACTGTTCTATTTCAACGAAAGGAAGACCTACTTAACCTCCAGCTCGGAACCTCGCATCTTCCTCAAAGAAGAGCTAAATTCCACTGAGAAATTAGCAGTACTCCCCTGATAGGGTCAGGGTCATTAATAATTCAGCTTCTTTGGAAGAAATCTTCACACTAAAGAGACTTAATTAAAACTAGCACCCAGTGCCAGAAGCGATCTTGCTGCATGGTTATATTGCGCCATTTCTCTGAAGGCGAATGCCAAGCCATTGTATCTATAAAGCAAAAGGTTAAGCCTTTGTATATGTGGAGGTGAGTGCTAGGCGATTGTATGTGTGAAGCTAAACGTGAGCTAAGCCATTATATCTGTGAAGGAAAATGTGTTGTAAAGTCATTGTATGAATGTGTGTAAAATCCTTGTATGAAGGAAAAAATGTACGCAAAGTCATTAAAACCATGAAGGAAAATGTGTGTCAAGCCATTGTATTTGAAGCACAATGAGATTCGCTCTGTGGTGCACCGTAAGTTAAGCAGGCCACTGACCTGCGGCTGGAACTGCAGCTCCTCTGCCAGCATGTGAGGTCTGTGGTCCCTGTAGTACAGCGAACGCTGCTTCTGGGCGCCAATCTGCCGTCAAATGCCCATTACAGATAGAGGTATTTGAAACGTGTACATTAAAACAGAATTACAGTATTATTAAACAGTAAATTTTACTGTAAAGGCAGCTACACTGGCGTCCCTTCAGTGCACTCAGAGAATCACATGAATAAATTTTCTTACCACACAGTCTAGCTACCATTACTTGGATTACTTACATAAAGTAAATGAGGTTGCTGTTATTCTACACTCAAAGAAATCAATGGCAGTTGTAACAAAACCATTTCTAAGTTCACTGAATCTTATTTTCAGTTCAATGTTACCCTTTTTAGCATCTATAACTTCCTTCTTTTCACCTCTAATTTTGTTTCACAAACTTCTTTCATTCTACAAGCAGGATGCAGGGACATGGCATCTGCAAAGTCAAGTGAACTTTTTAAAATTTTCACTTCCGTCCTATCAGGAACTCAACCAATTGTATGAACCATCTTCTACTATGAACCATGGTAAAAAATCTAGATCTGAAATTTTATATGATATATTCATGAAAACTATCAATCATAATGATAAAAATTTTCAAGAATGGCTTTGTAGATTGAAAATCCTCATTACCTAAATTAGTAATCAGGCTTAGCTAAAACCTACAACTAGAAACACACGCACTGGTTGAAGAAAAAAACAGTTTCATCAGAGATTACAAGTCCCATCAGGAAAAAACTCGATTTCATCAGAGATTACAAGTCCCATCAGGAAAAAACTCGATTTCATCAGAGATTACAAGTCCCATCAGGAAAAAACTCGATTTCATCAGAGATTACAAGTCCCATCAGGAAAAAGCTCGATTTCATCAGAGATTACAAGTCCCATCAGGAAAAAGCTCGATTTCATCAGAGGTTACAAGTCCCATCAGGAAAAAGCTCGATTTCATCAGAGGTTACAAGTCCCATCAGGAAAAAACTCAGTTTCATTCGAGATTACAAGTCCCACTGGGAAAAACTCAGTTTCATCATAGACTGAGATTTAGAAGTCCTGTCAGAGGCAGAATTAAAAAGTCGCACCTGTCTGAGGCAGAGGAGAGGATCTCCAGGCTTGTCGAGCTGGTGGATTTTGACTTTGTCGTCACCAGGAAAGTAGTGGCGCACCTCCTGCAGGAGCTGCTGCAGGCTGCGGGTAGCCCGCTGCACACAAGTACCAAAATTCTTGCGGTTATATTTAAGCCAATTTCAAACCATGAATTAACATTAATTTTATTTTTCATGTTAAGTCGTGGGGAGTGTAAAGGTTATTTAAACCAACTTGAAATCCATGAATTGAACATTTATGTTATTTATCTCATTATTTATCTTGTTGAAATCTGGGGTGTGTGAAGATTATTTAAATCAACCTTAATCTCATGAATTAACATTAATTTTATTTTCCCATCAACTTGAGGGGTGTGCAAAAATTATTTAAACCAACCTGAAAACAAATGAATTAATATTAATTGTATTAAAAAAGTGTAACAACAGTAAGGCGCATGAATCAAAACTTATTCTATTCACTTGACTACAGCAAACTAGCCATGCAAGTGGATTATGACCAGCCACCTAAATGCACCACACATTCTTGCACCAAGTGATGCTGAATCGTTGACCAAGCACTGGACTTGTATTAGTGTGCTCACATTGACAACTAGAAGAGGCCTGAAGAACCACTGTACAGCGTAGGTGTTTTCCAACAAACCTCTAAGAAGTTAAGGGATAATACACTGAGTCAAATATAAATACGAAGTATCACAGGAACTGAGTGCTCTAAAGAGAGTTATAATCAGGTCTCAGAATGGTGTTAGATGAATTAAACAATTTCTGTCTTCCCACACAGCTGTTTCTTAAAGAGCTGTTACAATAAATGAAGCCACACAATAAATCTTAGTTAAATGTTTTTTAAGTTAAGTACTTACGCCACACTATTGGTTGTCACAGATTTACACACCACTCATCACATAGGAGAATACATCACAATTATTGAGAAAAATGAGACAATTTGCAAGCAGCATATACTAGCATAAAAATAGCTGGATTAAAAAACAAACTATATTAATACTATATCCTGGCGAAAATATACTAATCTCTTGTTCACAGTTGATGGAAAAAGTAGGGGCACCTCTCATTTTAAAAACATACACTCCAAAGTTTATGACAATTCACAGACAGTAATGCTGCACAAAACAGAACTTACAAGTTAGTTACACACAAAAACGTTTTATGACGTATCTGGTGGAAGAGAAAGATAACTGGTCAAGCAAAAGTTGGACCAGTCAGCAACAGGAAAACCATTGTCTGCACAATGAAACTGTACCATCGACACGGTGATGACTGAAACGGGCGTAGCCAACACATTTCTCTTTATCAAAGGCATAATTGAATGGCATGTTTGTATTAAACAGTCTTGCTTTACAATCTCACAAGAGAATAAAACTTGAGCATACTGTTTTACCCTAACATATGATTAGATTAGATGTTAGTTTAAGCCTACTGCCTTAAAAGAAATCATTCCAAAGAGAGGAATGAGGAACTTGGAAGGCACCATTTAGTACGGAGATTAGGGAACACAAAATCTATGCAGAAGGGGGCATAGAAACAGTGAGTTGAGAAAGATGTTTATGAAACAAGATCAAAGTTGAAGAATTAGCAGGTGCTAAAAACCAGGGCAGCAGTGCCTCTAATGTATGAATTTTATTGATTTGCTATTGATTATACTTTTAACCCTGCACATTTTCTTATACTAGAGCTGAAGCATTAATGAGGCAGGTGGACAGACTAACTAGAGTGGCTTTTGTTTAATTTTGGTAGGCTTGCTGTGCTGGAGTTGGGCATGCAACTCTGCAGGGTTGAAAAATTCTAGACTTTAGATTTTAGCCAAAAAATAAAATAAGAGCACATAGCATAGCCAAGTTAACAGCAAAAGTCAATTTGATAGCTGCATTGCAACAGCAGTGAATATTATTTGAATATCTTGTATGAACATTTACAGCAGGGAAGTTTTTTCAGAATTTTTGGTCTGGTCTGTCGATTGATTCTACTTCCACACAAAATATTTTTAGACTGTTGAGGGTCAATAATAACTCATACAAAGCGTGTAAAGAATACTTAAAACAGAATGAAAATTATCAGGGCCTCTGCAATGAGAGAATGAGAGCAGACTTAATGAAGTTTCCACTTAAAAAAAAGAACATACTCTTTTATACCAAAAAAATGGTTAAAAATCTGACAAAGAATTTGAAATTCCAACTCATTATTGTGAATGAAAACATGACCTACAAGGCATACGGGAAGCTTGTCTAAATCCGTAGATGGTCACTGAAAGGGAACTTGTTCATGAAAAATTTTCACTACTGAAATCTTACTGGAGAATTTTATTCATCCAGTTATGATAGCAGAAGCAGGTCAACCGTTTCCATTTCACGAAAATAATCGCATTAATTAGGTGATGAAAAGCTTTACCATTAGTAAGGTAAATTCACAATTTCTGAGAAATATTCATTACAGTAACATTGAAAGTATGAAATAACATTGTATTAATAGATCAACGTCATAGTGAAAAAAGTAATAGCTAAATTATCTAAACCTCGCTAATTATTGAAATAAATAAGACAAGGACTCGGGGAATGTTCCATCAATGAGCGTGAATGTCAAGGCTTTGAGAATCTTCTAACTACTCAGTAATAATTGGTAAAGCTGTAGAACTTTCTAGCATTAATAGAAAACTGCTACAATGAAACCTGAGAGCCTTTTGCTTGCCAAAACCTGAATTGATAACATTTGAATTTTCTCTTAACCTAAAGCCCTTGAAACATGTTTAAATTAATTTTCTCTTAACCTAAAGCCCTTGAAACATGTTTAAGTTCAGCCTCAAGTATTATCACTAAAGATCACATTAAAAACTGAAGAATGTTTTCACTTTAACACACCCATGCTACATAAACACGTGGTTTCCAAACCGTTTTCCAACACCAGAGCCACAAATCTAATTCACAATTTCAGTCAAACCAAGTACATCAAATAAACACACAAAAACAGAAGGAAAAGCACTTTTAGTAAGACAAAATCAATGGTTATATTCTAAGTGCGAGTAAAAATAATGAAAACAATTTAAGGTAATGAAAAGTTGTCTATGTGTGTGAAAAAAGGGTAATGTCCCTTTTCCTTTTCACAGTTATGTCCATGAAAAAAAGGCAAGAACAACATATGCTTCTCCAAAAAAAAACTCTAAAAATCCTAAAACATTCCAGAACCTGTCATTGCAGGGGCACACCTAATGGATATAAAAATTACATTTTTCCATCCATAATGCTATGCCTGGTAGTCTGTAGAAATGGAAACTTCATAAACTCAAGCACAAAACATTCAAGACAGACAACATATCACTCCATATCAAGCAACACCAATCATTAAAAGCAAGGTCTTTTTCATCTATTGAGTCATATTGGAGTTTGACAACCAACATAACTAGGGAAACACCCAGAACAGACAATATATCGGTCCATATCAAATAAGGCCAAGCATCAAAGGCAAAGTCTTATTCAACTACCAAGTCGTATTCAGAAACGATTTTGACAAACGTTTCCAGCACAATAGGATTTACAGGAAAAAATAAATAGGAAAAAAAACAGCACAATTGGATTTGCACCAAACAGCCCACAACCCCCAGAGGCAAAATGCTCTGTGTATCTGGATTGGCCCCACTGCAGCCACCCCAATCTCTGAAGCAACCACTAAAACATTTTCACTGACGAAAATGGATAACTTGATTGGGTTGATAGAAAATTTAAAAAATACAACATTTGCATAGAAGGAAATTTATACTATAATAAAAGCCGCGTCCGTCCGTCGGTCGTGATACAAGCATATCTGTGATACAAGCTCCAGCCCTATATATTTTGACGGGCCGTGTTCACGCGGCCTCATCAACTCTCGAGAGATTGTATTTTTTTATTTCTTACTGCCTTTCTCTCTCTCATTTCGCCCTCTTTTTTATTTCAAAGAGTGGACTAGTAAAAATGTTAGCATTAGGAAAGCCTAAAATACAAGACTAACTAATTTCACAAGATGCATCACTGACTAAGATGCACTCGGTGAATGGCATCCTCGCTCTACACTTCACTCGGAGCATTACTTGAATTTACATCAGGGGACGTTGAAGCCAGGGTTTTCAACTCCACTTCCTAGTGTTATAGCTATTATAGATACTAGATTAGATTATAAATTAGTTCAAGCCTCCTTCGTCACGTCAAACAAATTCCCAAAATACACATAGTCTCAATAAGTTCAACAAAAAAGCCAAGAAAGATGAAAAAATTGTTAATAATTATTTTATAAGTTATTAGTTTCTCATAATATCGAAATAAAAAAAATAAGCAACCATACAAAACTGCAAAAGAATAAGGGGAGGAACAACCTCAACAAATTCTGAAGTACAGATACTTCATAAAATGTGCCCAGGCCCTCAACGTACACTTTATAACAGCAGGATTGAGAAAATAATAACATTACAATTAGTGGCACAACACATCCCTGACCAGGAGGCACTGTGATATAATCAGGCCTCCATTACACACTCTACAAAAACAGGATTAAGAAAATAATAGCAGTTCAATTAGTGGTACAACACATCTCTGACTAGGAAGCCCTCAAGACTGACCAGAAAGAAATCAAGCTAATACAATAAAGGATTAGGACAAGGGTTCAAACGAGTACCGGGAGAATGACAACGTAGAGACACGTCACAAAACAGGAGGTTAATTTCAAAGCGACAATGCTGGACACGAGCACGAGTTACTTTGGTGCTCGAGATGCTCAGAGCAGCTCCACCACACAGCTGCTGCTTGCGCTCATGAGTAGCAGCAGCAGCAGAGCCACCGCTCAGACTCAGAGTTTGGGTGAGAGCAGTCGAGAGACAGTCTGGGGTGCTCATCGTCGTCTGAGTCCAGGCACAAATAGCTCATCAAACATCAAATCTCACAAGTGAAATTTCACACTGATGAGCCTCGCAAGTCTTGTGTAATAAGACACAGGTATTTGAAGAACCACAATGATTATTTTGATCATAATTATAATGCTTATTTAACCACCTGAAAATCCATGTAAAGATTTATTGTTAGAGAAGCATTTGAATGAATTTTTAAAACTTTGAGTGAAAGCCAATGTATGATGGCAGCAACATGCTTTATATTAGAGTTCTTTAAACAAGTTAAAAACCATATACATCAATACATAAATCTGACAGAACACTAGACCCTATCATTACATTTAACACATTAAGAAAATCCGTGATTGAAAATCATAAAAACATTTCAAAGACACAAAAACCTTCAACAAATAAATTGAAGGGTAAAGAGTATAGTTTTGCAAGAGCTAAAAACCTATCCTATCTTGGAATTGCAAAAAAATTTGCTGCAAGCTCCACACGTCTGTTTCAAACAACCCACCACCTTTGTGTAGTTGAGATGGTGATACCTCAGCATCTAGGCACGGAATATTTAACTTCATGGTTGTGTCCAAAATTTAGGTATGCATGCGCATCATCTACATCCAAAAATTTTGTACAGCAAACGCAAAGAAAGGTTCAATACTAACACTCATTTTACTACTATAGGGTGTATACACAGTATTACACCTCCCCCCTTATCTCCTGATCCACTGGAAATATTGCAACGCCGTTCGACTGTCTCTTCTTGACTGAAGGAAGATGTTGGCAGAGATGCCAGCACAATTCACACAAAACTGGATTAAGATTGCATTCATGATAAAATGACATTTGCAATTTGTATTCACCCCCTGAAATATACATAGAAAATTTTTAAAAGAAATTTTCAGTAATTTTACTACGAAACTTGTGAAGCTAATATGGAATTAAGCAAACACTTTATTATTTATACTGAACTATGTTGAGGAGAAGAATCAATTTTTCCTATTGTGGAGTGACATGAAGCCTGAACATAACAAAATGAAATGAGACATGATACCTCAATTCAAAATAAGACATCCAGGCAGCATGCTTGCATGAATACTGCAAGCAAATATACCATCCTCTGGTACAAAATATGCAGCATTGAAGAAAAAAAAACCCTAATTAGCCTAATGAAAAACTGTACCAATGAATATTGCCAAAACGCAGGACCTAAAAGTTAAGGTAGTTTACTGATAACTCTATGTGGATGCACTTAACAGACAGCAGATACTCTGAGTCGGAATAAAAATCACAGTGACAGCACTAAAAGGCATACAGAATTATCCACAACAAGAGAAAATCAAGAAGTCAGCCTAACTTTCAAAAGCTGAAGCAGTAAACACAAGATTTCGATTTACACGCAATACCCCCGAAGCACTAAATACCTTTTGAGCCATGTAAATAAGATTTCTATTTAGATGCAACAAACCCATAAAACCGCAAGCACTAGATACCTTTTGAGCATGTAAATAAAATTTCTATTTAGATGCAACAAACCCATAAAACCGCAAGCACTAAATACCTTTTGAGCCATGTCATGGTATCCCAGAGTAGCGTGGACAGGTGTAGGCAGGCCATGGGCTTTGATGGCAGAGAGTAGCCGTTGCTGCTCATCGCTCAGCTCCGCCTCTTGAGAGAAGCACGGCCACACCACCAGCAGCGTCGTGCACACCTGTGCAAAGAGCAAGGCTTTCAATGACATCAACGGATTTGATGAAATGTGATGCCACAAAGTGATTTAACAGAATCGAGTGATTTGATGACATCAAATTGACAGTCCTGGGAGTCTTCGCCATGTCGGAGTCAAATAATAATGTTGCCCTCAGCTAAAATAATAATGCTATGTCAGGAGCACCAATAGTGCTGATTAATGATGAAATGCATAAATTTCTTCGATTTAATTAAATTTTCTATTTAGTTCAGAAAAAAACAGAGCTACAAGTAGGCAACAGAAATGCATAGTTTCGATGGCAGACCAACCGTCCAACAAGAGATACACGTTTGGAATAAGCCTACTTTCCTTCAACCTTTAACATCCCCATTTTGTACTCATGTTACCATTATCACAACCACCATCGTTAAACTGGCACCGGCATCACATATCCATCGATTTCAGGATGAGGAAGGAACTGCCACTTGACAGTACAGTCCAAAAATCACTTCAGGGAACTAATTTTACGAGAAATACAATGTATTGAGGCTATTTTTGAATGTGGACCGTACAGTTCACTTGGGCGTTAAAGGTTAAACCTTCAAAAGTTACTCAGTTTCACACAAGGAAGACCCACCTTAACAGCATCCAGCACATCGTAGAGGTCATCACAGCGAGGAACCACGAATTCAAAGCGCTGCTTGAAGCGGGGACAACTGCGGCACAAAACAAGACAATGTCACCCACTAAGGAAAAACGAAGAATCCCTGAGCAGCTTTGTGATGTCGAGTCAGAGATCAAAGTGGGACTATCATGAAGACATGAGTGCTGGAGGGCAGCCAGTACAGGGCTCTCAACAGCCAGTCTGGTCAAGAGTGGTTTATCATCAGGCAATGAGATGGCACGAGGTTTATGCATTTTTAGATATAAAATCAAGTTAAACTTGTACAGCAAATTTTGATTTAGCATCACAAAATGAAATGGTAAAATATACTATTTATGAAGAATAAAGACGTAATGAAGACAACTGCTGTGATCTGCCTGCATGGCACAATGTAAACCTATGAAAATATTTTTAAATATTAAAGTTTTCAAGCTTAAAATGGATAATTTTTTCAGCAATTTTGAAAGCAGTCAATTGTTTCTTCGATTTGAACATTCCCCGCTCAAACACCCAAGATGAACCAATAAATTTTGTATCAAGAAGTATCACTGCAGTATAGTAAATGTATGTTGAATTATCAATACACATCAAATTTTGCCACTTATCACCCAGTTCTATAGGATGTCTCCATCTCCATCTAGTCACCATCATCAAAATACAAGTAAAAATAGCCCTACAGATATTTCATCTGATGAGTAGTGTTCCATTTACTCCCAGCAATAGAAACATACCAAAATCTCCACTTAATTAACAATGCACCACCTAAGCTCCTTAGCATATTTCTCCAGTGACGATCATCAAAATATATGTAACATAAATGAAAATTTTACCTGATATGTGTTGTGTTCTGTTTGCTTGTCGTAACGGCAGCCAGGGAGTCTGCAGCCTTCAGTGCCTCCAGCACTCGACTGCTGTCAGTGTCGGTGCTGAGTGGCAGCACGCACACCAGGAACGGAGGCTGGCTTTCTGCTCACGGGAGGTGAACGAGTTATTCATCCAGGTTTACTCATTTCAAGAGAAATTATAAATTGAGAATATAGAAGTTAAACCCATGTGAGTACAAATGAACTTGTTTCAGCTCCAAGATAACACAGAAATAGAAGTGAAAATTAGCTTAAAAAGGTTAGATTAGATGTTAGTTCAAGTCCCCCTAACTGGTAAAAAGGCTATCTAAAGAGAAGAAAAAAAGGAAAGCACCATTCAGCATGGAGATAAGTGAATGCATGATCTATGCGCGAGGAGCAAATGAGATTGGATTAAACGTTAGTTTAAGCCTCCCTAACTGCAAAAAAAGCAATCCAAAGAAAGAGAAGAAGGCGTAATTTAGTATGGAGATAAGGGAATGTAGAATCTATGCACAGGTGCATAGAAATAACAAGATGAGAAAGTTCATGAAACAAGATAAAGGTTGAGGAAGATAGTTGTAGGTACTGAAAAACAGGACAGCTGTGAGCCAAAAAAAAAAGATGGTCCATAACATAACAAAAAAATTATTTTAAAAAAAAGTTTGCCTATCTCTCAGCTTGAGCCTGTTCATGGGAGGTGAGTGCATTATTCATTTGGGTCAATTTATTTTAGGAAAAATTATAAACAGTGTATAAGAAGCTGAACCCATGTGTGTAGAAATGAACTTGTTTCCACTCAAAGATATTTCCATTGCAATAATAGTGAAATATTAAGGTCTCTTCAGACAATGAAACAACTCCAATTTAGTCTAAAATGTTTACCAATTTTTAGACATTGACAAAACATTACATTTCCATCTAAATAAGGATAATTTTCCTTCTTCAAGTCTAGACTCAAGTAAATAAGCACTTCAATTGATGCAAAGTTAGCAGAGAATAAAACATTTAATATACCTCTTCAGTAAATGTCTGCCGTCACAGTACTACGTATGTCCAGAAACAAATAAAATTGTTACATTTCCAAGCCCTAGTCAGAAACTGAATGAAAATAAAAAATTGAGAGCATAGGAGTAATTTTCTGTTTAAAGAGATGATAAAATGATCCTAAATGATACATTGAACAAAATACTACAAAAGCACAAGAATATCTGCTAAGCCAACACCATAAACATTGGGAAAATTCAGTTCTTTGTATCATACAAGTAAAAATTTCAAGTTGTTTCATGAAAGGAGCACAAAAAATTAATACATAAAAAAAAAAACATGAACCACATTGACAAAGTGTGGCAAGTTGAGAAGCGCAATTGATATATTAACAGAACTCACCTGTGCCAAGTTTTCTTTTCTTCAGTAGATTTTTCTCCTTCTTGTCAGCTCTTACAACCTTCACTTGGTTCCGCCGTTCAACACGACTGAGCTCGTGCTTGGCTTTGCGGCTCACTGCAATTACACACTGTCGACCTGTAAGCAACACTAGGATTTAGAACACAAAACTCCAGCCTGCAGCAAGCCACACCAGGATATTTTACAGAAAATTAACATGATATGCCAAACCTGCAGCAAGCCACACCAGGATATAGTACAGAAAATGAACATGACATGCCAGCCTACAACAAGACACATCAGGATATAATACAGAAAATGAACATTCAAGTCATCAACTCTAGTTCCTTTCCTGGTAAATCCCTAAGGATGGTGAAATATGGCAGCAATATAATTATATTTCATCTTGACAAATTTTTAGAGCTTTATCCACAAGTTCAAAGCATATAATATAGGACATGAAAAAATTTAACTAAGAATGAAAAGTGTTTTTGAAAGAAAAGAAATTATTTCAGTATTTTGACCATCCATAACTTGAATATTCATCAATACCAAAAAGAAGCAGTCATCATCATTAACATAATTCAAACATATAATTACGCCACTTACCTGAGCAAAAAAACTATTCTATACATATATTTGAGAGTGCATTTAAATGACCATGCAGGTTAGCTACTCCTGCAACCATGTATTCTCAACAGAAGTTGTCCACAGTGGCACACCAAACACAATACTTTAGTATGTGTAAATTTATTCAACACATTGAGAGCAGCAGGTCAAACTGAAATTCAATATCCAACTCAAATAAGGATTATTTTTAGAGATCAATTTTGAAAATAAAAATTAAATAGATCATACTTTTATTTGGTTTCATCAAGTATTTATGAAAATTGAGTCAGTGACTGATGGTCAGTCAGCAGCATTATGAAAATCCCTTCAATGTCCATCAATGGATCACGTTGCACTCAAGAGTCAATACCTTACCATGGCTTACAATTGAACAAGGGTCATTGAAACTTAATATTTTGGCTAGTAGAAAATATTCAAGTTAATATAAATTACCATGATTTTGAAAGTTAATTTGTCGTTTTGTCTTGTGGCCAAGCTTGTTATGCTTCTTGTTGTCCTGCTTCAGCCCAGAAGCTCGGTGACCTTGCAGTGCCATCTTGCAAAAATGTCCGGAGCTTGTTTACTGGTTCACAAAATTGCTTTTCTGTAAAATGATGGAAAAAAATGGAATCAAAAAGGAATAACTGATGGGAACATGTTGAATGGTTAAAAATTTTCAAATAGTGGCATTTTTTAAGCAGAAGATTAGCTAACTTAAATGTTAGCATAACTAAAAGTTTTAGAAACTGATGCAGAAAACTGCCCAAGGAAAATAAAGCTGAACAAAAATATTTTTACTTGAATCAGTCATGACTAATTTTTTGAAGTGAGCTTATAGCAGAATAAAAACTAATTTTAATGTTATACAAACTATTTCTTAAAAGATGATTTTAATATTTGGTAAATGTTAAGGAAAGGACCATAATCAATTTCCCACTTTTTGGTGCCTAAACATAGATCTAAATAAACAATTTTTCTTCTATGCACTTTTCATCGCAAATGAGCATTTAACAAGTTATAGTGGTAAATTACTGACTGTAGCTTAGTGTTTGAAGCGGAAAGTAATTCATCAAGCGCGTCGGATGGCAACATTACAATGGACTGTCCTTTCTGACACGCTCGAATGATCGAGTCGTGAAAGCGCCGACCCCGTGGAGCCTGAACCCACTTCTAGGATCTTTTAGTTAATAACTTTGGGTGATAACCTTCATCGCATTATTAACTAAAAGATCCTAGAAGTGGGTTCAGGATCCACGGGGTTGGCAGACAAAACGAACGAAATTAACATACCGCTAAAAACCGTTAAATACTCCTTTGCGACGGAAAGTGCATAAAAGAAAAATTGTTTATTTAGATCTAATTAACTATGCTTAGGCATTGAACAGTGGAAAACTGATTATGGTCCTTTCCTTAACGTCTACCTAATACTTTACACAATCTATTCCTAAAAAATAATCTTAATATCTTACACAACCTATTTCTAAAAAAATTATTTGCCTATACATTACTCTATTTTAGCCATGTTTGGCATACAGACATTTTGAAGTTTAGTTTATTAGCTTATTAGTTAGTTTAAGCCTCCCTATCCTCAACAATGAGATGTAAAGAGAGGAAGGAAGAAGGCACCATTTAGTATGGAGTTAAGGGAACGTGGAATCTATGCAGAAAGGGCACAGAAACAGAAAGCTAAGAAGTTCATGAAACAAGAAAAAGTTGAAGAAGAAAGTGGTAGGCAGTGAAAAACAGGACATCAGTGAACCGAAAAAAAGATGGTCCGTAACACAACAAAACCTATTCTATTTTAACAAAAGAAAGCCTACCTAACCTTTAGCTCGGGCCCTCACATTGTCCCCCTGGGAGCGCTAGTTCCCATAGATACAATAATTGTATCCCCCTGAGGGGAGACATTTTGAAAGGCATTATGCAGCGCTATTTGTACATCAAGTAATTAACTGCATGTTGTGCTTGCAGGATTGGTGCAAACTCCCCACTGATACTGGCCATAGCTTTTAAAAGTAAAATTATTTAAAATAAATAAAATAGGTATTTAAATTTACCATTAAAATTTGGAATCATTCAAATTTTGTATTAATAATCAAATATAGGCCAAGAAACAAATACGGACTCCTCTAAATATTTCAGAATCTTTTTGAAGTCTAGACAAAAAAATTCATGCACTCCTTTCATTTTATAAATTTTGCAACTCTATGAGACCCAAATTGTAGAAATTTTCAAAAATTATTGCAGTACATATTGAGGATTAACCAGGAATTGATATTTGATTTTTACGATGGAAAGTGCATAGAAGAAAACTTGTTCATTTTGATGTAATCCACTATATTTAGGATTCAAAAAGTGAAAAATCAATTCCCAGTTAATCCTCAACATTTACCATTATTGCTTACATTCTAAGCTCAATGCAATTTCCTCAATACCAGACTTTTACTGGAGAAAGAGAGAGCAGCATACAACCCACCACTGCACCAGACTGTACAAGTTATAACAAGATGCAGGTGTGGCAAGTTACTTATATTCAGAGGTGCAGTCTACCAGGATATAAGTTCAGAATTGGTAGACCAAACTATTACAAAATTCCTTAATGATTTATCAAACCGACCAGAAGATAATAATAATTCATCAAACAGCCCTAAAAATAATATTAATAAAGTTTATTATTCTTAATGAACTTTAAAATTATCTTCGTTTTGAATGTAAAGCATACCCATATGCTTCTCTACAGATTGACTAGTCATTTAAAATATTTAGTTCCATAGCTAATAAGTTAAATTATTAGATGCTCATACAAAGAAAACTAGTTGAAGCTGCTTTTTATACATACCAAAAATAAAATTGAATACATAACATAGTTAATGTCAGAAAAAAGAGATTTGACTTCTTATGAGTAGCCATAAAGATCAAATGGCTATTGATCACCAGAATAGAGTGCCATTACTATGCTTTTATTTAAAACATATAACAAGACCTAACATATGAGATAACATTAATATATCAACAAAAATTTTGATATATGTTTGTAATCTGTCTGTACTTTGTAATTTATCATAAGTTTTTATATATGAATGATTCTTAACAGAGTTGGTAAAATTAGGTAAATTGTTCATTTTAAAATCAACAGAGTCAAACCCAGTACATACAGAGACAAAAATTTAACAAAACAATACAGAATTAAAATTACAAATAACAACAGTATGTTGGAGAAGTGTTTCATCAGAGGAATAATTACATACAGTTCTTTAGTAAATAATTTAAAGCCAAAGGAAAACACAGCCTGGAAAACACTCTGTTGTTGGTTACTAAAGGCAATAAACTGGTTTTAAACATATTGGGCACCAGGGAAGAATTTCAGGGAACTTTTTTATGCCTGGACACAATGGCAAATTGGAACTTGATGTAGCAATCCAAGGAATTTCTGTGAACTATTTTGAATTACCTTATAATCAAAATTGGCACCATAAATTGGAACAAATATTACTTAAAATTAGTTTATAAAAGGTTTCATGATAAAAATAACCTTTATTATAAACATTTTTCCTTTTATACGTGAAAGAATAAACGTAGACTGGATCGAGTGATAGGAGCGTCGCACACCTCCTCAGACCATGTTTCGTAATGAACTGATGAGCGAGACCGCCCAGATGAACAAATGCTTTCCAAGAAAACGTCATTCATCGTATTAAAAGACATTTTTATACCATATATCTTGCTTTAAATTGCCTTCAAGTTATTCCATTGGAAAAAGAAAACTTTCAGCTTTGGGAAAAGGTAAATTTTTTAGTCAAAAACCCCTTCAGAGTAATAGTTATTCATTATTGTTCCCCGTGAACGAGACGGGGAAGAATACCGTAATGCTATTCTTACGAGAATGATTCGCTATTCGGCCTTGTACGAGACACAAATTGAGCTCGTTCATGAAAAATGAACTTCCGAGAGTTCCATTTGCTCCAGAGCGCTGTTCCTTCCGCGCCGCAGCTACCTAGCAGCTGTATGCATGGTAGAGCATACTTGCTGTTGAATAATTATATGGTTATTCCGTTTTTCCTTTAGAGTGCGTAAATATTCACAGATTATTTCGGTTTGTCTTAGATTAAGTTGTATGATACTCTTTATAAATTTCATTTTTAATTAATCACGTCATGGAGTTAAAGAAAACCAATTTCTGCCAACCAATTTGGTGGCTTGAAATCAAATATTAAGCATTAGGGCTAAAAAATGAAATGTGAGCGAAGCTTGACATTTGAAATGACAGTGGGTGTCATGAACAGGTATTTGGGAATGATTTTCTTTTGTTGTTCGTTAATGCAATTAACGGTTTTTAAGTATAAAATACACAAAGAGAACATCTATGTAAATTAATAAAATCCGTCTCACAGATAATTTCAACATTGATATATGTGATTCATTGTAAATTTATTAGTTATTTGATATCCGATGAAATTACTCTACCGAAGTTTTTACTGGATATTTCTCGATGAAGTTAGATGACATAAGAAAAGAAGAAAACCCGTTCATTTCCAAAAATTGTGATACATGAGATGCTTTATTACAAACATATTGGGGTTTAAAGATTTCCTAATATAAAACGTCCTCAATTGAACTCATAAGAATTTCATATATAATAAAATTATGAATCACAATCATCGCAAAACAAAATATTTAACATGACACTCCTGTGTTCAGTAATGCCAGTTGATACATGTAAGTTACGATAACATATTTCAAAATTCAATTTTGAATGTTGTACAAAAATTTCCTACATTACAGTTTTTTGTTCTTGTTCAATGCCAGAGGAGAAAAATTGTTTGAAAAAATACAATTAATGACTCTAAACATGTTTCGCAATTTGTGGAGACATTGAGTGTTCCATTTATAATTGCAACCAGTGCTTTGATATTTAAGTGACCACTGACCAACCCATCCGCAGTCATTGCGCTGACGCTAATTATTTAAAAATCGTGTCCTTAAACTTTTGAAGGTTAAAAAGTGTGGGTGCGCTGAAGCGTTTCTACTCACTTTTATTCTGGTTCGGTGAGTTCGCCAATTGTAGTTTTTAACCTCTTTTATTCGTAAGTAACCAATGTTTTAATAATAATGAAGGCATCTACGGATGCTTTATTTCCAATTTCAAGCCTGATACATATCACCTTGTACATAGGATTTTCAAATGCCTTATAACTAACGCCAGGACGCCATGATGCTTTCCCCCGGTCAAGACCGGTATCCATTTCAGACACCTGGGTAGAGTGGGGCATTGTGCTTTGAATTTTTCCCCTATACCCAACAGAGAAATCGCCATCCAGCGCCGGGACTTCGAACCCGCGTTTCCCGCACGGCGGGCAGGGCCTATAGACACACGGCTACGACGAGCAAAGACAAAGTTGTACCGTGCACGAAAAGCCCGAGTAATCGAAGAGTTGAGATTCTATCATTGTCAGTGCTTTGCAGGTCTCTCTTCTTTTTAAGATGTTTTTATTTTCCAGAACATTGTGTTGAAGCTCATAGAACTCAAATGATTGATATTGCTGGAGAAAGATTCGAAATTTTGAGTATTACGTAAATTAATTTTGAGACTAATTTAGATAAGCACAATAATTTAACCAAGTGCACGGAGGTTAAAAACATCATTTAAAAAAATATGTTTTCTACAGAGGTTTACAATATGGTATTACCAAACATCATAATAATGAGAAAGAATATCAACAAAATGAATGCAAAATCACTATTTATTGTTTCAGCTACTAGCTCATGCTAGCAACATTTTAAAAACCAATGATGGTACTTTTGTACCATCTCTATTGGAAATAAACTGTTTTTCTTTTCTTTTTTTCGTTTTTATGTAGTGAAATTATTCCACAACGTGTTTTGTACCTTGCGGGTAGTGCTGTACGGTGCGTAGCGGTCCATACTTCAACCGCCTGTTAAGTTATTCGGATTTCAGAAGCCAAAGTTAACGTTTGCACGACTGTTCTGTTAAGACCTTCATGCAGTGCACTTGACTACGAGCAGGCTAAATTAGGCTTTTTGCCTGATGCTTGTGTGGGTCTCTATCATGGTACCATGGTCTCTATACCGTGCTTGGGTAATCCTGCGCCCTCTTTTACCATTGTACTTTAGGTGTTTTGCGGAGTGTTTAGTCGGCAGAAGAGCTACGATCTCGTGTAGAGAGACGGCTCTTGCAAGACACATCCTAAGAATGAGATTATACGTGTTATGTCTATTATACTTGCCATGTTTTAAATACATTGTTACTTGTCCATCCCGCACCTTACCCTAATGTCTGGGCCTAGCTATTTAGCCTGAATAGCTAACCCTTGCCTGGTCGGCATCCTGACAGATCGGCGTCCTATTGGTGAGACAATTAGCAGGCTAGTTTCACTCCACTTATATTACTTCAAAACTCAACTGAATTCAATACTTGAAAACTTTCAGGAATATCCAAACATTTACTTCTATGTACCTGGTAGCCTTATAAATTATCCAATGATATTAAAATAACAACTATTGATATTTGAATAACTTCCAAGGTTTTTATTGAAATGACCTATTCTTCATGAACAGATTTTGAAATTTTTCAAAACCAAATAGATACTCGAGAAAGTGAACTATTTTAACGTTTGATCATAGCATTTTTGAACTTTTTTCTAATTTATGTCCTGCGATTCTGAAATTACATCCTGTTGGGCACAACTATATAATCAAGGAAGCCCAATAAAAATGTTCTGACACTAGAAGAAGTGGAATGACTACCCTTAAAAGAGGCTAAATGGAATTTGCCAACCATGTTTTTCTCTGATAGCAAAGCAAAATCACTCACTAAAAAGTAGGCAAGAAGAAAAATTCAAAGTTGAAATAGGAATATGAATGAATGCTAAATTAATTAGGTTAACATAAGTATAAAATATTCAAGTGTTATAATGAATTTGTTATCAATTTTATAAGAAGAAGTGCAATTATGTCTGATTCTTTACTTTGTATTACATCCTGAAATTTGTACTGAATTATCTTAACCTTGAACTTGAAATTGAGGGCCGACAGTGTTGGGGCTTTTGTAAGGGCGCCTACAATTCCCTCCTCAATACCCACACAAAAAAATTCAGCGCCTATATACCAGACTTATTAACTAAACTATTTAGGATCCACTATGGACCATACCTTAAGATAACACTAGTCAAGTGGGTCAATGTTCAGCATGATTTAATCAAAGGAAATGGGAATTTAATTCTAAAGAATCACTAAATGAACCCATTTAAGAACGTTTTACATGAATGATATTCTGCGCTCCGATGCGCTATTTTTTAATTATTCAACCTTGAAATTGGCTTCCACGTGACAAAGGAAGCGAGCGCACCAACCAGAATTTCATTAATAACGGAAGTTAACCCCCTATTACAAATGTAAAGAGGTTGGGTCGTGAGGGTTAGCCACAGTTCTTTTAGTGAAAATTATAGTCCTCCACTTACTTAATGAACTAGAGTCACCTGTGCCAAATGCACTTTGTAAAGTCATAAACAAATATGAGAAAAAGCTATATACAAAAAATATTCGGTCAATATTTACTACAATGTTGGCAACGATTTTCATAATTTTGTAGCTATTGATAGGTAATATAGTTGATTTTAAGACGTTTTACATAAATAACATGTGCCCGGAAATGCTTAGTTAGTTTTAGAGTTATTTAAGTTGAAGTTATACAAACGGCGCTCCTGAATGGCCTTTTTTGCACAAAAACAGTCATTGTTTTTTTGCAATGGAAACAAAAGCTAACCTATTACAAACATAAAGAGGATGGATCGTGAGGGGTAGCCACAGTTCTTGTAGTGAAAATTATAAATAAAGGTTTCTAGTGACGTTTGTTTACATAGACTCCAAGATGGCTGCCGCCATCTTCAGTACCGGTTGGCGCCATGGCGGCAGCCACCTTGGAGTGGATGCAAACAAACGTCACTAGAAACCTTTATTTATAATTTCACTAAAAGAACTGTGGCTACCCCTCACGACCCAACCTCCTTACATTTGTAATAGGGGGTTAGCTGCCGTTATTAATTAAATTACGCTAGCCGCGCGCGGTTCCATGGCGCGCACAAGCCAGCTTCGAAGTTCAATAATTAAAAAATAACGCATCACCAGGCAGAATGTCATTCATGTAATACATTCTTAAATGTGTTCCTTTATTGATTCTTTGCAACAAAATTATGAAAATCGTTGACAACATTAAAGTAAATATTGACCAAATATTCTGACATTGGATGAAATTTATTTAACTTAAAGGCTATGTCACAAATTGAACAAAAAATTCATGAATTCATAAAAAAAACTTCAAGTCGAGACATTTTTGGACAAAATAATAGATTAATCGCTGTTGGACAGAACAAAAATTCAAGTAAGAAATTCATCTGCTAGCATTCAGACTATGTCAATGCTGAGTATTGGCTGTAAGGCCTCACCAATTTGCGGTTCTCTCCCCGTTGTTTACTAACTACGTCCGCGAAGTTGGTTCAGAGCCTCTACCATGTTTTGCACTATATTGAGAAATAAACCAAATAAAAGACGAACAAAGTTCTAGCACGGTACAAAAAAATCAAAAACGAAGCAATATTAATAACAATATGAACACAAAGTACCTGAATGTGGCAAGTACCGCACGTCCCATCAATACGTCCATTTCTTGGCACAGATTCACTGTATACTGTGTACTTATAAAGGAACTTTCGACCACGATTTAGACGCACGTGTAAATTCTTCCGTTCCATAAATTACATATAAAGTATTTTTTGAAATAAATCTTCTAATAAGTCTTATTTTCTTATAAAATATATATATTTACGACATTTTTTAACCTTTTCAAACAAGAAAAAAGAAAGAAAAAATGTTTATTTCCAAATTGTCACATGAGATACATGCCAACATATTGGCTTTTAAAAGTTTCTTAAATATAGGGCATCCTAAAACAAATGTTCCATACGAGGAGTACTAATTGACAAACCATCCGAGGTGTACAAGTAGAAGAGCCATACGAGGCATAATAATAGACAAACTATACGAGGTGTACTAATAGACAAACTGTCAGAGGTGTACAAGTAGATAGACCATACGAGGCATAATAATTGACAAAATATACGAGGCGTACTAATAGACAGACCATTCGTGGTGTGCTAGTAGTCTAACAAAAGTTCTATACAAGGAGTACTAATTTACAAACCATCCGAGGTGTACAAATAGATAAGCCATACGAGGCATAATAATAATAGGCAAACTATACGAGGTGTACTAATAGACAAGCTATCAGAGGTGTACAAAATAGATAGACCATACGAGGCATATTAATAGACAAAATATACGAGGCGTACTAATAGACAAACCACACGTGGCTTGCCAATAGTCTATCTCTGTCAAGGGTAGTTGAATGAGAAATGAAAAATATGTCGGGTTTTGGGGTTTGCCGTTGAGTGGTTCAGTGGTTATTTTTGATTGGACGGCTAAGACAAAACTCGATTTTCTCTCGAAGCGCATGGGAAAATAGTGAGATGACAATGAAACACGTTTGGATAACTCAGCTTGGTTTTCCGTAATGTAGTTTATTTGGGGTAGCGAACACCAGGAACTGTCTTGGTTCTTGATCCCGGAGAGCTTGTGAAGTTGGCGATCCGTGCCGGAGGAACAGGCTGGAGTCGACGAAGGCCGGCACACGATGGAGTTAAGCGTGGTGAATGAGTTGAATTTGGGGAAGTGGAATTAAGTAACTTGAGATGATTGAGCGAGAGTCAATGACGTAGTTCAAGAATATCTAATGACTCCAAAAATAAGATGGGGGTGTGAATGAGCAAGCAAACTCAGGCTCATGTGAGCAGAATCAAGTGGCACATTAGCAGGGGGGCACACTCAAGTTGAATTACTGGTCCAGATTAGTAATAGCAAGTTAGTCACTGATAATGTGAGAATGGCATTAAGCAATCATCATGGCGCTCAGGAAAAAACCAGAAACCCAGGGAGATTTGCTTGAAGGTTTTGTGTAGGGCGAGGCTGTAGAGGTCCTGCACAGGATTCCAGGATGTTGGATTACGCGATTCAGGAGAGACATCAAGACACGGCACTACTGAACATCCAACAATAATAATGACAAATCTTCCCACACGGAGAAATCCGAGAAACTCCTACAAGTTCAAACTCCAGCTAAACTCGAGAAGAGAGAGGAAGAATTTACTCAAGAAAGTCTGATACAACCGCTATTGCTTCAAATGCAAGGCATGAGATTTAAGAATTTTTAGTAGGCTATTTTGAATTTTTTTTCAAAAAGGAACCGGGAAAAAATTCCCCTGGAATCATGGAAGGCACATGATTTAACAAGGCATGGCTTAGGGAGCAAAAAGGAGAATTACATCAATTAAGTAAAATATCGTTAGCATGAATGGAGGAATAAAAGGGATAATTTTTCCTCTGATAAAATAAAAAGGAAAAAATGCGTTTTGGATCTCACAGAAGGAAAATACGCAAAGAAAACGAAAGCATGAATATTTCGTGCAGCGGTGGACCCAGCGGCTTTTACGCGTCGGCATAGCCAAAGCCGCCGGCGTCTTGCACACACTCAATGATAGGCAGATAGTAATGGGTGTTTGTCACACGAATGCGAAGAGGCACGTTAATTTCATTGAGATGATTGATATCGAATTAAGTGGAGTTATGTAGATATATGGCAATTAAGAATGAAGTTTAAACTTTTAGCAAGTAGACATGAATAACTTCGTAATTTATTAAAATTATTTAAAAGGCATCTTTAATGATTATATCGCGTTTAAACAAATTTAAGAAGAACTGCTAGAAGTATTTTGTACAAAGAATAAGAGAAAATACTATTAGAACACATGCTTAAAATGCAAATAAAAATCACGTAGTAATGACAGAAAACGGCAGAGTGTTCCGCCATTACACCAGAAGCCATCGGGAACGAACGCCGGCAATTTCGCCGCGTCCGTCCACGAGTAATTTATGACAGATTCGTGATATGATACTGGCAAAGACCCGCAATATGCTTGCAGTAGAGAGAAAGAAAACCAGTACGTTAAACTGAATATCTAATATGAATTTACACGAGAGTTTGGGAAATGACACGCAATTTTCACTCTATAAAAACACATGCCAATCTCAGAATCTTAACACTAATTTTTATCCCTAATTCATGACACTGAGCAGATCTTCAGATTGAAATACACAATACACCGAAACACATGGCACATATTCTTACCCGGTTTTACTCTTATTTTACCCTAAATATCACTGCACTTACGAGATGTTTGCGCAACCACGCCACAAGCAAGAGTAAGTGGTCTAGGCGACGCGCTAGTGTGTTGCCAGATGGGCTGCTTAAGAACTCGAAATGTCAATTGATTATTTGATCTCTCATGTATTTACACAAAAATTTTAATAATTACGAATTAGAAGTAGAAAATAATTAATAAAAATTAGAGTAATATTTTTGATGCTGCTAATTAATTTATTCAAGTATGAATAGCGAATTTCTAATTTTTACACTTATGTAGCGGTATGCTACAAATATGCCCTAAAAAATATGCAAAGCCCTATCACCACCAAAAACATATTTCGTCTCTTCTCGATATTCACCACATCATGCGGACATGGGTACATGGGATAAAATAGAGATACAGTGTAAGCCGGTTACCACTCATGATTGACAAATATCTACAAAATATTGGTAGAAATGGGTAAACAAACATATATTCAATATCAAAATTCATAGCTTGTACAACACACGGACAGAAAGATAATTTTACTACGATTCATATGCTCAAATTGCACTTTATTTCATTAATTATATATGACATTAATCCGATTCACAGAAACGCCCTCTGGGGAAGTGCTAGATCTATTTTTGAATCATTTCGCAATTGCAATAAAATTTATTAACCGAATGGTTTTTGCGTAAAGAAATGAAATAGAAACATGTATATCTATTTATGTAGATACATATATATACCTACACACGTACACACACATATTAATTTATATACTTATTGAAAATAAAATATTAGAAAAAAAAAAAAAAAAAAAAAAAAAATCATATAACATAAAAGATAGAAGCAACCTACCATCTACTACACAGAAAATGACAGCTGAGCTCACTGTAATCCTAAGAAATTTTTCGCAAAAAAAATAACTAAAAGGAAGAGAAGACTTCGAAAAACATAAAAATGAGCTGTTTTTTAATTTCTTCACAGAAATTTTTAAGAAAAATCAGATTATAGTCAAGAAGCAACACAACTCTTCAGCATTATAGGGACATGTGTACGTGGGATAAAATGGAGTAACATTGTGGCCGGATATCACATCTGAGTGGAGAATATTCACAAAATTGGCACATATAGGAAGATTAGGCCTTGATCCAAAATGATAATTTTGATTACAGAAATTTAGAGTTTTTTCCGATTTGAAAGTTCAGTGCTAGTGTGCGCTGAACGCACGAAAAGAAAAAAAAATAAAAAGACTAAATGCAATGCTTAAATTACCCCTTTCCCTCCAGCTCAGCCGAAAATCGATTGAAAACATCTTCGAGAATGATTTTGAAATAGCGAGACAACGTTAGCCAAAATTTTAATTCATTATAAACTTTGCACAACCCTCACGTCTATAAACCTGTTTATTGGTGTACACACAAAATGTATTTCATGGTATATTTGTCATACGGACGTTAAATATTAATACAGAAAAGAGAAAGAAATAACAAAATAAAGATGAGGAAATACTCCTAATTATGGAAAGAACGTTCGTTCTGCTGCACTGAACTGACGGCTGTGGTGCTCATTGTTGTCGACAGAAATAAGTAAGATGAATATACGAATCGCTTAGCAAACGTAAAATGAAATAGGTTCTAAATTTCTAACAGAAATTTCAGGAAAAATTAAAATTTCTGATAGATGGGAAGTTCACACCGAGATGCTGCAGGCCCTATGACAGAGATGTAAAATGACGTGACACATTTACTCTAAATTCTTTTCCAGTTTTAGAGTTTTTGATATGCTGGGGAAGCTTGTTCCACAAAAAAGCTCCAGAAACTGAGAGAGCTTTTTGTAACACGTTAGATGAACGGTAACTGACTAAAACATCGTTCCTCCGGTTTGGTCTTTCGTTTGGGATATTAGATGGAAAAAATTTTACCACCTCTGCATTACTTTGGGGGAGGTACAGAGAGGAGAATACTCGTAGAGCTTTCTGGATCATGAATCTGTTCGGTATTGGGATCCAGTCGAGTTTTCTTAAAAGAGGGGTGACATGATCGTATTTATTAAAATTTCCTTTGCATACCACCTTGGCGGCGAAGTTTACACATTTTTGCAACTCTTCCTGACGACATTTAGGTAAGTCTCCCCACACAAGACTGCAGTAGTCCAGACGCGATAAAACAATAATTCTATAAGCAGGGAAACTTTTTGGCAAATTCAATACCCACTTGTACATCAGGAAATAACTAAATCTATGACCAGAAATTTTCATTTTACCCTTACAAAGTTGTTATAAAATTCTTTTTCAAAAATTTCCACATCTGCAAGTTCAATTTTGAAATTTTTCTAAGGCAAATCAGTCCGAGGTTAACTTTAAACCCGAGTTTTCCCATTCTAAAGTCATTTCTAGTGAGAAATAAGGAAATTGTTAACAATTTTATTCTGTAAAATATTTTTAAAAAACTTAAGATGCCTTACGATATTTATTCACTTTTTCATTCACTGTTCCCACATATGCTGAAAATTTTTGACACCGTAATTATCGGTTGTAGATCATGAAAAACTAATTATTTGACCAGAAATTTATAAAAAAAAATTCTTAGAAAATTAGTAATGAAATTCGTTTAGAAAAATTCTAAGTTTGCAAATTGAATTTCGAAATATCTCTCGGACTTGTAGCAGTAGCTACAAAAATGCGTAAAATTATAAACTTTCCCATTCGCACTTAAATAAAATAATTATTAGCATTAAAAATCTTACTCTAAATTATTATTAATTAATTTCTACTTCTAATTCGTAATCATTGAAGTTTTTGTGTAAATGCATGAGACAATAAAATAACACTCGACATTTTTCGAGAGAGAAGCCCCTGAATGGCAATACTGCGCAGTGGCGCGTCTCTTTCAAAACGCACTTTCACATTGGCGTCTCTCTAGCTCGGTGTTACAGCATTGCTCGTGAGTAAATCTGTGTTAGAAAATAATCGTGTTCCTTCTTCGTGTTCAATTTGAGTATAAATTGTGACAGTGCTGTGTATTTAGATGCGTAGTTATGCGTAGAAGTTGGATGTAGCATGGTTCATTCAGAGGATATCTCAACATGACTTAGCGTGAATATTGCACGCCACGTGCATTTCGTGTGTCAATAATTTATATTGGATATTCAACTACGTCCTTTCCCTTACCGAAAGTTATACATTTTGCAGCGGTCATATTGATATTGAAATTCGTTCATAAAATACTCGTGAGAGAGCACGACAGAACTTCTGGCGTCTTTGTTGCCGGTGTCGTTGTTTTCCGAAATGGCGAAGCACAGACTGCCGTGTCGTGTCATGACTCTGTGATTTAAAATCGTACTTTACGCATTTGGAATAATACTCTTTTTACAACATATTTGCAGTAGTTTTCAGAAGTGTGTTTGACGTACAATAATAATTGGAAATGCCTTTTAATAATTTCGTACGTATTATAGAGTACAAAAATTATTCATGCATATGCCTGCTAAAGTTTTAGTTTTTTCTTCTTCTTTTATAACTCCTTGAAATCTTGCGTTTAATCGCATTTATTTTCAATATAAATCACTAACAACAAAATAAAAGCAAATTGTCCTTATTCTTGCGGTAGAAATACATACTAGCCTCTGCCATCGTAAACGAGTACTTCTCGCATACAAAATACTTCGTGAACGCTCACGATGTTATGCCGGCGGTTTATTGCAAATAGCGTAACGTAAAAACCGCCGGGTCATTGTCACCTTGATTTCCATATTTCGTCTTGCGAAATATTTTCTTCTGTGCAAGCGAGACGTTTAGTGTTTCTTTTCTCAGGTAGATATTATTCCATATTTTTTTATCAATGATGCTTGTCATTGTTTTTCAGTATTAGTGATCTTAATGAAAGTTAGGATTTTTTCCCTGTTATTTCTTGTACGGATATAGGGATGTTCTAGAGTACTGAAAAAGCATTAATTCTCATTCTCTGCAATTTTAGTTGTTGTATGTCTTTTCTTTCTGCTTCATGAATCATGTGTTATTAAGTCATGTGTTTTCCATAACTCCATAAATTTAATCACCGATATTACTGCCTTAAAAATCACAAGATTTACTGTCCTGCAGATTCTTGCAGAAGTTGCAGTTTTGTGGATACTCGTATTTTATGATATTCAGTAGATCTTGTGCTTAATTGCATGTGGTTTCGGTAATGAATAACGATTGTCATTACCGGAAGTTCTTAAACCTCATGCTCTGATATTAAAGCCAAAGGCATTAGTGAACAAGCTTGCCAGCTACAAAAATCTGTCCTATCTCCTGAGTTTGACAAAAAGAGAACAATTTAATTAGCTCGTGTCGGATCTGTAGGATTTCTCGGAGTTCTGCTTTGTGGGATGTTTATCATTTACGATGTTGGGGACTGTCAGTGGTGGAATTTTTCCTTGATGTCTCCTGGGACTGCTCATCCAGCGTTTCGACTTTTTGCAGGACCTCAACGACATCAACAAACACCACAAAAACATCCATCCCTGGGCCTTTAGTTTTTGGAATTTAGCTTTGCCTTTAACTTGCTTTTAGCCTTGTATATTATCTAATTACTGGCTAAATTGTAAGCTGCTTCCAACCACGGACATTTTTCTTTGTGTACAATGACCTTAAATTAATAACCAATTAAGATCTATTATCACCTTCAATCTCGGCTCAAATTGATATCATTCGCCTGCTCAAATTACGCAGGTTTTGAGCTTACCCCTGAAATCACATTGATTTCTCTTGCCTACTAAATTGCCCCACTCATTAAGTGAATCCCATAAGTCGCCACACACACACACACACACACCGTCGACTTCGTCACTCTCCGGAGCCTTTCGCCTGCACGGACTGCCAACCATCTTCAGCCAAGTTCTTCAGAAAGCAAGACTCGGCGGTCCTTTCCGGCTCCTTCAAATAAACCAGAGACAAACAAGCTGAGTTCCCGCCTTATTACCCTTCTCTCATGGTTATCCAAATCTTATCGAGTGATTGTTTAGCGTTTGCTATACCCACGGCAAACCTAACACTGGTGACTACCCAGAGTTTTAAAACCCCAACCTTAAAATTTAAAACTTAAAAACTATTCAACTCGATAAGTGTTTGAGAAATTGTGAGAGAGGTTAATTTTGGCATATCATTGTAGTGATAAGTTTCCCATGTCGTAGTCTTTGAGAATTTCTATGGATTTAACCGTGTTAATGAATGTTCTCTGAGCAGCTCTAACAAAATTTTTTTTTCAGCGCTATCCTGTCCTTGTTTGTTTCATGTGCTTTAGTAGGTAGGAAAAATATTTTTTCTCCTATTTTCGTGCTTTACGCTTATTTCTGACTACCGTAAAAATTCTCGTTTCCATTCTCTCTTTCTCTCCGTTTTTTTTTTAAACGTTATTGAGAGATTGAGTAGGTAGAAAAATAATTTTTCTCAGCTGTTTTTGTGCCTACGTTAGTTGCCGCATACCGCATAAATTTTCGTTTCCAATTTTATATTTTCTTCTTTCCGTTTCAACTTTATTTGAATGATTGAGTAGGTAAAGTAATAACGCAAACCTGTGACACCTTTAATATCAAAAATTTATTAGGCGTTGAGTACGTAATTCCGAGCAAGCATAGTTTAATTTTCGCTTTCGTAGAAAGAAATTGCTAGCATGCCTGACTCAGATAATGAAGATCGAGCGCGCACAAAACCTCTTAGTCTGCCGCCTTTCATTCCAGAAGACAGCCACACTTGGTTTAACCAAGTGGAGGCAATGTTTAGGTATCATAAAATAAGGGATGAACATGACAAATTTTACGCCCTTGTGTCCGCAGCTCCCACAAAATTGTTAAATGACTCCAATCAATTGCTAGAAAACCCTCCAGCTGCAAATCCTTACGGAATCTTGAAAGGCAAAATTTTAGCAAAGCTTCAGATGTCCGATGCGGACAAATTCAGAAGCCTTGTAGACGCCTCAGCAATTCCACCTGTCTCTGTCTCTTTCTCTCCCACGTCGTTAGTTAAAGAGTTGCGCAGACTGGCAGCGAGTGTTGCCGTAGCTGAGGGATTTCTGAAAGAAGTGTATATGAGTAAACTTCCTTCCAATGTGCGCCCATTCCTATCGCTAGCGAGCCCTGATCAAACTTTAGAGAAGCTTGCAGAGTCCACTGAGACAGTGATGCGCAACCTAAACGTGTTACAAGCACCGCAGGTAGCTTCTTTGAACGCAGCAGCTGCAAATTTTAGCCCCTCAAATACTCCTATTAACCATTCCTCAGCCACAATAGATAAGATGCAGCAAGACATCGCTGAGTTAAAGCAAGCTTTACAGAATTGCCAGTTAGGTCAGAGTGTAGCTCACATTCAGCAAGGCCCAGGGAGATACCAAAGCTACCAAAATGCCTATGACTACCCCTCCAACTATCATCCTTTTCCTCCTCCTCAACGTTTCGATAGAGGTAGATCTTATGATAGGTCAAATCAAGACCGCCGTTTTCGGTCGCGCTCTCGTGATGCTAGTAGCAATTTATGCTGGTACCACACCAAATATGGTGACCAAGCACGAAAGTGCGGGTCCCGCTTTTGCCCTCGTTATACCGAAATGACTTCGGGAAACGCCAACAGCGACGCATAGTAGCGAGTACTGCGTTGCCTCATTCCCAGACTACTCGCCTCTTGTTGATTCACGATCCCACTACCAAATATCGATTTCTCATCGACACTGGTTCTAGTGTGTCAATTATCCCAGCCACGGCTAAAGACAAAAAGAATAACCTAGTGGCGACACTACGCGCCGCAAACGGCACTCCAATAGCCTGTTATGGGGAAAGAATTTTAGAGTGCAGTCTGGGATTGAGGAGAAAATTCACATTTACCTTCTTGATAGCTGAGGTTCAAGAGCCCATAATAGGTGCTGATTTTCTAGCCAAGTTTGGCATAATTGTAGATGTTAAAAACCGTAGAATTAGGGACGAGGAGACACAGATCTCAATTCCCGCTTGTAGCATAACTAGAGATAATGTCTTGCATTCCTTCTCTATCGCCTTCAAGGAAGAGTGCATGTTTGAGCAGTTACTAGTGTGCGCCCGCCAGGCATATAAATAGGATCGGCGAGAGACATCGTGGTTCATTAGAGGTGGTCTGCCGTAGAGGTAGCATTTACCAACAGAAGCGTCGCTGTCAGTAGCGGAAGCTCGGCTGTCGAGAAAGCATCTGTAGAGATCACAGATACGCTATAGATTACCATCCGATCTAAAGATTCTCTACCAATTACGAAGCCTGTGTCAATTCTGAAGTAATAATAAAAGGATAACCACGTGGCTGCATCTGATTCACTCCCGAACCTCATTCGCGTTTAGTTACGACCTGATACTGAAAAGGGCCGGAACATTTCTGGTGGCCCGTGTATGGGGAGCCACATTCAAGATATCCACATTGCCACATTGCCCCATTGAAGAAGAAAGATATCAAGAATTGATCTTCGGTTCTGCTGATCCGTGATTTTAAGTGTGAGGAGTGTCACCCTGTTTGGAGTAACGTCGCATAGTTACCACATTACTTCAGAGCATCGAGAAAAGGAAGAAAGACGTCAGCGCAGAAAATCAAAGTGCTTTCCAAGAAACTCTTCGAGAAAGAAACTCTTCGAGAAAGAAACACTTCGAGGGAGAAAAAAATCGAAAATCTACAAAATGGGCTACTCAAAGGAGAAGATGATGTGAGGGGTCCAGACCAACAACCTGGTCTGTCGACGAGATCTACGCATCTACGCACCGTCATCTGCAACGAGAAGATCTACGAGAACTACGCATCGCCAAAATATTAAGTTAAGTGTACGCCGATAATGTTGCTTGCAAATTAAATAAGCATGTGCTCAAATTAATGATTATACATCATCATTATAAAATTAATGAGTAGGAAGTTAAGCAGTAAGCAGTAAGTAGTAAGCGGTAAGCATTGCAAGCGCTGGTTCCGGGAAGTGGAAGTTGAGCGGCGAGAGCTAGCAGCATAGGCATTGCGAAAGCGCAGTAAGCAAGCTGATTTCCCGGGAGTGAGAGAGCGAGCGTATACGCGGAAACGTTGTGTGGAGAGGTAGTCCATTGTTCTCCAGAACAATTGAAGGAAGTTGTTGCTATTGTTCTCGGCCCATTGTTCTCCGGCATATAAGAGTAAGCTGGAGCAGCTTGCCTCTGTTCAGAGTGGTGCCAGCCTTCACGAGCAATTAGCAAATAGCCTGTTTTAAGTCCACTGAAAATGTGAGTTAAAATTTTATTGTATGTACAATATTATCATTTGCATGTAGAAAATTTTATTGTGTGTAGAACATTTTTCTTTTAATGGAAATTGGAGGGTTATGAATATAGGATTATTTTTGTGCTTATGTCGGACAGTGACTCTGACGAATACGAGTACATAAGAACCACCCCTTACGTGACACGAGTAGGAAGAGTTTCAGTGCCTATTTTTTTCACGATGGCGACCACCACAACTGTCACCCCTGTTACCTGTGCAGTCACTGCCACAAGCCCTGTAACTAGTACGGTTACCGCTGTGACAACTTCTATTGTAGGTCCAATACCTAGTGTTGTGATTGCTGGGCAGGATCTACCGCAGTACAGAGGTAGAAAACGTAGAAATGACCCGGACTTCATAGAAAACAAATCACTAGAAACGCATATAAAAAATGTGAGAGCGTATTTCAACATGCTTTCAGACAATTCAGAAGAAGCGAAACTAAACTTATTGTTGCGAACTGCAGACAAGCGGGTAGGCGACTTCAATACGGTTGTAGCTTCCATAATTAGTGAAGGTTATGAGTTAAGTTTCGAAGAAGTCGTGCACCTGTTAGAAAATATCTACGTATCAAAAGGTGAAAGATCTTTGCACGCGGTCGCCTGTGATCTAAATAACGTACGCCTAAAACGTAATGATGCATTAGCGAGCCAGTTTGTAGCTATTCTATCCAAAATCCGTAAGCTAACCCACAGAATAATGACCAGCCCGGAGTGTTCGAACAGAGCCCACCCCTATGTAGTAAATTGTCCCGATCCTGTTGCCCTCGATAAGTATGTCGAGAATACTTTAATTGTTGCATTAGCTATGGTTATCATCAACCCCCTAGTAACCGAAGATTTCTCCAAAAAACTATTTAACAGACCCTTTAACTCGTCGGAAGAGCTCCTTCAGAGACTAGTGACTGTAATTCGCAATTTTCCCGAGGATAAACAAATATTAGCGACTCGATCTGAGAGATCTATGGAAATCTATTGTGCTGAGGATGATCATTCGTCCGAATCAAACTTTGATGCTGCCTATGATGAGGCCGAAGTGCATACAACAGAAAGAGGCGGATTTCGAGGTAGAGGTAGGACGCGTAGGCCCTACTGGAGACCAAATTTCCCGAGACCAACTTTCCGTGCTAGACCTCACGTAAAATCTTATGTTGGAGATAGAGAATTAGGAACTCTAGAAGTTCAGGCAGTGGAGACAGCTGAAACAAAGCGTTGCTCGAATTGTTACAACCATGTGTGTGTCTGTCAAGGACAAAGTGTGTCGGGAACCGTTGTGGCTAGGAAACCGACTGATTGGTACAAACCAGGTTCATCTCAGACAGCCACCGAGCATTCACTGCGTGATGTAGCTTGTTTTCGTTGTAATAAGTTAGGACACTACGCAAGAGATTGTAGGTCCAGAAGAGACTATTTAAACAGACCCGGCAGACCGGCTCGTGTCCGTGCGCGAGGACAGTATAAAACTCGTATGTCAGAAAAAGGCCAGGTAGAAACTTACCAAACTAACAGTGCCAATGATTTTTTAGCGTAAACAGCAGAGACGATTTCATTTCCGATAGAAATAACGTAGATGGTAAAAATGAAACTACAATAACTAAGTATGACTCTACGGCGACAAATCCCTGTGAACCCGAGGAGAATTCTGGTGCTGAAGATTCCCTCGTTAAAAATGTCGAGAGAGTTGATGTGTTAAACATGTCTGGAGGTTCCCTCGTTAAAAATGTTGAGATGGTAGATCCACTCATCAAGTGTCAAAATAGATATGAATCGCTGGGAGAGGCGGAATTAAGTGATGATCTGAACGCTCATGGCACTAGTTTTGAAAGCCATTTAACGACGAACGTTTGTAAATACGAAGAAGATGAAGAAGTTGAAGTTACAGGACAAAATGAATTATTTGTAATACGAAAAAGTCATAAGCCCATGATTGTGCTTAGAAAAGATGCAGACCTGTGGAATGCATTGATTGATTCAGGATCAGAGAAGTGCCTAATCAGCTACCACAGAATAAGTGAGATAAGTAATGACGTGAAGCCAAGTTCTCTGACTATAAAAGGCGTTAACGCTAAGAGTAATGTTGAAGGCGAGGTGGAGCTTGTCCTAAAGTTAAAAAACGGTGTAAGTTTAAAGACAAATGCTTTAATAATTAAAGATGGTATTTACAATTATGACGTCATTATTGGGCGTGATTTATTGGACAAGAACGCCGTTGTAGACTTAAAACAAAGATGTTTAATTATCAAAGACGAGAAAATTCCCTTTGCAGAGGTAAAACGACGAAAAAAGAAAAAGACAGAGTGTCTCGAGTATTTAATAGAGAATACTGAGTGTCTCATGGCAGACACGATTACGTCCAGAGCTAAGAAAAAAGTCTTAAATAAGCTAAGAGAGAAGAGGACGTGCATTGCTGAGAAAGCAAGTGAGGAAGTAAAAAGGGATGGTAAGAGAGAAAATCAGCCTGTTCGAGGCGTAGTTGCAGTTACCAATTCCCACACAAGGCCAAGGCCGTTAAGAGTGCACACTCGACAAGTAGAAATTGCTCCTAATGTAATTTTGAAACATGTTGGACATGTTGGAAAGTGTAAAAATGGAGAATACATAATAAAGAAAGCAACTTTAAAAGAAGGCATTTGTGTCGCAGAAGCGATTGTGAGAGTTAATAATAGGAGAAAGATTCCGTTGTTGTTAATTAATAGCTCCGACAGAGCGATTGTTTTACCAGAAAATGCAATTATAAGTACTTTAGAAAAAGTGGAAAAGGATCACATTGAATCCGAAGTTTACTTGTCAGATGTACAAGGAGAATTAAAGGAAGGATTGAGTACCTTTGTGGAGGCAGCGAGTGTTGTTCAGGACAGTCATTTAGATGTCGAGAAGAAAGACACAAATAGTAAATCTGTCGGGATCACAGGAGTTGTCGACGAAGGGTACGTTTATGATTCCAAAGAAATAGCCCGTGGTCGGCGGAAATTAAATAATGATGATATCAAGTGTAACGATGACGAAATGAAGCCTGAATTGCTGAGTTTGTTGAATGAATTCAGAGACGTTATTACTATAGACAATGAATCGATCTCAGCTGCTGCAATTAAACCATACAAAATACGTTTGAAACCTAACGTGGATGTCGTAAATGTCCCTCCCTATCGTATTGCCCACCGTTACATGGAAGACTTGAAAGTCGTTAACGAAAAAATGTTAGACGACGGAATTATTAGACCATCGATTTCAGCTTATAATTCACCGATAATTGTAGTTCATAAGAAAGATGGAACTATACGTCCGGTAGTTGACTTTCGCAAAGTAAATGAGGTAATTCGTGAAGAATCATTCCCGCTGCCGCGCGTGGACGAGCTTCTCTATAGTTTAAATGGTCAAAAATATTTTTCAAAACTAGATCTTAGGTCAGGATATCATAATATTACACTGACCGATGAGAGTAAAGAAATAACCGCATTTACAGTTGGTAGTAGAAAATATGAATTTAATCGTTTACCCTTTGGTTTAAAAACCTCACCTGCATATTTCCAGTCAGTCATGACGCAAACGCTATCTCCTGTTCTAGGAAAACTATCTTTCGTCTTTATGGACGACGTGCTCATATTTTCTAAGGAGAAGGCACAGCATCTTGCCGATATAAAAGTTGTACTTGAACTATTAAGAAACGCTAGATTGTCAATCAAAACTGAAAAATGCGAGTTTTTTAGGAACGAGATTGAATATCTCGGACATTCCATTAGTGGAATGGGAACCAGAAGCACCGGTACTGACAAAGTAAAGAATTTAGAAATTCCAAAGAATGTTAAACAACTACAGTCATTTCTAGGACTAGTAAATTTCTTTCGTAGGTACATAAAAAATTTTGCGAGTATCGCAAGCCCACTCTATAATCTTCTAAAGAAAAATGTCGAATTCGATTGGTCAAAAGATTGTCAAAACGCTTTTGAAAAATTAAAGGGTGAACTGTGTGAAAGCACGGTCTTGAGTCACCCAAACTTCGATCAAAAATTTCATCTGTTTTGTGATGCATCGAATGTAGGCATAGGAGCTGTTTTACTCCAGTCATCTACTGATAAAGTTCGAAACATGAGACCTGTCGCATTTTTCTCTAAAACGTTGAATTCCACTCAACGACGGTACTCAACTACGAAAAAGGAAATGTTCGCTATAGTTGAAGCGTTAAAGTACTTTAAATATCTTGTTTTAGGCTATGATCTGGTCATTTACACCGATCATAAGCCTTTAGTTCCTTTATTTTCAAAGAAATTGCCTGAAGACAACACGCTCGCTAGGTGGAGTATTTATGTCCAAGCCTTTGATGCCAAATTAAAGTATTTTTCTGGGAAAGCGAATAGTGCCGCCGATGCATTAAGTAGATTAAATCATGACAAAAATCCTTTAACAGAAAAAGAACTGTCAGAGTGTTCTGATTTAACCCCAGATGTAGAGACTTTTCCCGTTGTAACCAGGCTGCAAGCCGCTGCTGCGGGTAACAAATGTAACAAGCCCGTGACTGAGGAAGAGTTCGAGGAGACAATGCCAGGAAGTGATGACGGAAGAAACAACAACAGTACTGCTGAAGACCCCAGACGTGAACCCAGTGACTTTAATAGCAGACAGAAAACGAGCTTGTGCAGACTGGATAAAGTTAACAAGACTACAGACCATTCAAGTATTAACGACAACTGGTCGTTAGACGAATTTAAACGTGAACAAGATAGTGATGCCTTTTGTTCTGAAATGAAGGATGCCCTAGAGAATGCAACAAAAGTTTCTAATACTGACATGAATGAATTTCTGATTATGAATGACATTTTGTATAAAAGACGAAGAATTGACAACAGACCCAGCACCATTCTGACTATTGTGGTGCCGTATACTTTGCTGCACAGGACAATTCTCTTCATCCACAATTTGTCCCATACAGATTGGAATCATACCTTGTTTAAGTTTAAATTAAAATATTTTCATCCGTACGAACGGACAATTACACGCAAAATTGTTGAATCTTGTGACATCTGTAAGATTCTAAAATCACGAATACCGACGTCGATTAAAATTCTAAATGCTCCAATTGGAACACGATGTTTTCAAACGGTCAGCATGGACTTCTACGGTCCATTACCAATGACGGACAATGGTAACAAATATATTCTTGTATTTATCGACCTATTTTCACGTTTTGTTAAATTATATTCGACTAGTGACCGATGTACAGAGACTGTTACAGATTGTCTATGGAATTTTTGCTGTTTGTTTGGTACCCCGGACGTGCTACTGTCCGACAATGCCCTGGAATTTAAATCATCTAATGTGAGAAATTTCACAAAAGGACTTTCTATCTTAAAAAAGGAAGTTCTAGCTTATTCCCCTTTTTCAAACGGCATTGTTGAGCGATGTAATGGTAAAATTCGACACCTGCTCAAGTTATATCTAAATTTTCTTACTCATAATGAGCGGGATAGATTGCTGGATATTGTAGAGAATTCGATTAATAATAGCTATAATGAAACTTTAGGAGATACACCCGCATACACGGTTTTCGGTAGAGATACGTGTGTTTATATCAGTTCTACTAATTTAGAAGACTTCAATGTTGCGACTACATATGAAGATGTTCACAAACAAAAATTTACCGAGTCATCTATTGTAGTGAACAATATTAGAAATGCGATCATTAACGCCACAATCGAAAGAACTGCCTATAGAAATATGAAACGTCGCGATAAAAATTTAAAAGTGACGGACCGTGTACTAGTAAAAAATCATGCCAAAAAACACAAATTACAGCTAAATTTCTTAGGACCAGGTATCATTGAAAAGCTAGGTAAAAATTACGCAGATATTAAGATCGGTAACAAGATTATCCGATCGAACCTAAACTATGTGCTGCCTTTAGACAAGTTAAGAAGGTAAAATTGTCAACCTAGTTGGAGCTGTTCATTCCTTATATTCTGAAAATGCCGTTCCATATATGTATTTCAATGGTATTTAGTTTGTAAGTTCGTTCAATGAGTTTCTAGCTTGTAAGAGTGTTCTACGAGTTCTTTCTTAAGACTTTATGTATGTCTTGCGTTAGGAAATATTGTGTTGCGCTAACACCTTCAGAAGAGATGTTGAGCTCAGGATGTTGTCATACTGTTGTTGCGACATCAAGAGCTGTGCTCATCAAGCCGTCAGCTAGAGTTGATAAACTGAGCTGTAATCGTGGAGATGTCGACACGAGAGTGCGAGTGTGCAACCGCGAGAACTGCCTCGAATCTGCCGCAGATTGTTTGACAACAATGCTAGGCAGTGTAGTCGGAATGAAAGCGTCTTAATGAGAATGTGTCTTAATGAGAATGAAGCGTTGCCTTATTATGAAACGACAATTGCTTACTTAAACTTGTGGCCATGCTAATATCCTGTATCGTATCCTTTCAGAATCCTTGGGCGACTCCTGAACAATTCCAGGACAGTGCACACTCCGATTTACAAGATACACATACACTTTGAACCTTCAATTAGTACTTGGTAGCGTACTTATCTAACATCAATAAATCAATCAATCAATCAATCAATCAATCAATCAATCAATCAATCAATCAATCAATCAATCAATCAATCAATCAATCAATCAATCAATCAATCAATCAATTAATCAATCAATCAATCAAAGTTTAATGCCATTGTAATAAGCAAATACTTGCTGTTCCACCTAAGGTCAGCGTTTAATACTACAACGCTAGACTTCCACTTTTTATTCTGAACACGTTTAAATCCCGATGTGCACCGGGGTAAATCAACTGTGGCAGCCGCAGGAAACAAAAATAGTCTTCGGCATCAAGATACCAAAGGAAGTATTACAGGAAGCCTACTGCAACTTTCAAGTGTTCCTGAACCTCGAATCCCCGTTGCGTACTCGAATTCAAGTATTTGAATCTGGAGAACACGTCGAACTCGTGTTCATAATCAGAATTGCTGCATTCCCAACAAATATCCAGTGAAGAATTACTTTTTCTACATCAACATTTATAAAGTCGTAATTTATTTATCACATTTATGTGATTAAAATAAATCACAATTTTAATTCCCGCGCTGTTAGTAGCTTTTTGGCCTGCTAAGATGGGCAACAAGGTGTCTAACCTTAATGTAGACACCATTCTAACGGCGATTAAAGCCAACAACGGTCAAATATCGGATGAACTCATCCGACACACCGAGGAAACGAGAGTAGATCTCATTCCTGACCAGTTGAGCGACATAATGTTGCTTCTTTACACGATAATTACTATCATAATTACGGTAATGATTATTTACATAAAACGCGACCTTAATAGAGTAACAGGTCGTCTAAGTGGTGAGGACGTCGCCTTGCGTCGAACCGCCTTAAAAGAAATCTGTAATAGTCCTAAACAAGTAATTGCAGTTTCACCTTAAGCTCTGATTAAGATGGATCTGATTATCATATTCTTGGTTTTAATATCTCCCGAGGAGTAGAATCCTCCCATGTCTCAGATTACTACTATTTTATACTGAGATTTTTTCTATTATATACGGAATATGTTTTTATTGTCGTTAATTATAAACATTGATGTCGCGTTACTCGCCCTCTGCTAAGTTCATTTATTGTTTTAGATTGGTGGAATTGAATTAGCTATTGATTTTTTTTTATTTCCTTTCAATCTTTATTTTAGTTGAATTGATATGTTATTTTAAATCGTATTTGAATCCTATTCTACTTTTACCTTGCCAATTGTGGTAATGTAATGTACTGTTTAGCGCATTTAAAACTCTTTTTGATATTTTTATGTAACTTAGTCTTATGATGGAGTTTTCCTTTTTATTTCCAATTGCATTGAAAATTCTGTTCACGAAATATGTTAATATGTTAATCCAAAATACAAATTTTGTTCTCGATCTGACGGTAGGTGTCCAGTTTGTTCAAGAAAGTGTACCTTATGGAAAGGATTTATTAAGTACGCGTTTTGATGTTTGATTTTGATATTTTGATATGTTAATAAAATTGTGTGGTGTATCCATTCGTATCCGAAGTATCTGGAGTATCCAAGAATTCTAAGAATCAATTGATAAATAACTTGATATGAATGAACAAATTGTTTGAGCTAAGTGCGTAGAGTGATTATTTGGTTGATTTTAGGTAATAAATCTAGTATTGAATTGACACTAAAATATTATATTGACACTAAAAATAATGTTTAACAAGATGTAGGATTACCGTTGAAATTTGTTTATGATGACGGCAAAGGCCATACCTGCCTACCTCCGTTCATAATTCGGAAGCAATTTTTCTGATCTGTGTAATTAACTCGACGAGTTGTAAGAGTTATTGATCGTCAAAAGATAATCAATGTGATTGATTGACGTTTTAAAAATATTTTTATTGTAATAAAAAATTTTTGTGCGTGGGGGGTCCTAGATGTGCGCCCGCCAGGCATATAAATAGGATCGGCGAGAGACATCGTGGTTCATTAGAGGTGGTCTGCCGTAGAGGTAGCATTTACCAACAGAAGCGTCGCTGTCAGTAGCGGAAGCTCGGCTGTCGAGAAAGCATCTGTAGAGATCACAGATACGCTATAGATTACCATCCGATCTAAAGATTCTCTACCAATTACGAAGCCTGTGTCAATTCTGAAGTAATAATAAAAGGATAACCACGTGGCTGCATCTGATTCACTCCCGAACCTCATTCGCGTTTAGTTACGACCTGATACTGAAAAGGGCCGGAACACTAGCAGATTATCCTGCACTAACAAATTCTAACTTAGCTTTAAAAAAAATGCAGACTAGCACGAAACATCATATTGAAACTACGGGACCGCCAGTCTATTCCCGAGCAAGGCGACTACCGCCTGATCGATTGGCTTTAGCCAAGAAAGAATTTGCGCGCATGCAAGAATGCGGCATCATCCGCAGTTCCAAAAGTCCTTGGGCTAACCCTCTTTTGCTAGTACCCAAGGCTAACGGTGAATTCAGACCGTGCGGGGATTTCCGCAGGTTGAATGCCGTTACTCTACCTGATCGCTACCCTATTCCTTATCTTCATGATTTCTGTGCAAATTTAGAGGGAGCACAAATTTTCTCAAAAATCGACCTCCAGAGTGCGTTCCATCAAATTCCACTTGAGGAGAGCGCTATCGCTAAGACCGCGGTAATCACTCCGTTTGGTCTCTTTGAATTTCTAAAAATGCCGTATGGCCTAAGGAACGTACCTCAGACGTTCCAAAGGCACATGGCTGAAATTTTCTCAGATCTCACTTTCGCTTATGCCTATCTCGACGACATCCTAGTGGCATCCACAACCCCGGAGCTGCACAAAGACCATCTTAGGGTCGTTTTTCAAAGATTGTCCGACAATGGACTCCTCGTAAATCCTGCAAAATGTGAGCTCGGAAAGCCATCACTGATTTACTTAGGTCATGAAATCTCTAGCCTAGGTCTAAAACCTTTGCCTTCCAAAGTAGAAGTGATCAAAAACTTTCCTCTTTCACAGACCCAGAAGGAACTAAGAAGGTTCCTAGGTTCTGTTAACTTCTATCATCGCTTCATACGCAACTGTGCTCAAACTTTAGCCCCTTTGTCAGACTTGCTCGAACCGAAACGAAAAGGCAAATCTATTGAGGTAAAATGGACGGAGGATGCGCGATAAGCGTTTGAGGAGATTAAGCACAAGTTAGCTACCGCGACTGAGTTATCCTACCCTATTGCTAATGCTGATTTCAGTCTGGTAGTGGACGCCTCAAGTACTGCTGTAGGTGCTGTTTTGCAACAACAAGTAGGTACTAATATCTCTCCGCTTGCTTTCTTTTCCAAAAAGCTGTCGCCCACTGAGCGTGCTTATAGCGCGTTCGGTAGGGAACTCCTTGCTATCTATCTGTCTGTGAGACACTTTCGCTATGCTCTAGAGGCAAGGGAGTTCGTGATCTACACAGACCACAAACCCTTGACCTCAGCGATTAAGATGCCTTCTGAAAGACATTCCTCAAGAGAAGCTCGACATCTTTCCTTCATTAGTCAATTCACCACTGATATCCGATACATCAAAGGTCTCGACAATACTGTCGCTGACTGCCTCTCCCGTATCAACTCTGTCCAAACCAGTGGTGAAATCACTTTCGGAAATATTAGTAACGCTCAAAAGGAGGATCCTGAACTCCAGGATCTTCTCAAACCTTCTAACACTTCCTCTCTGAAATTAACCTTGGTTGACGGCGTGTACCGTGATGCCGAGCGACTTTCTCGTTTGTATCTTCCTGCGACTCTCCGCAGAGTAGCTATTCTCCACTATCATTCCTTCTCTCATCCTGGTATTAACCGTACATTGCGTTTGATTTCTGATCGTTTCGTCTGGCCAGCGATGCGTAAGGAGGTCAAGCAAATTGTGCAAAATTGCCATGCATGTCAGAGTAGTAAAGTGGTGAAACATAATCGTGCAGCGCTGCAGAGTTGTGCATTCACAGGTCACAAGTTCGACGCGGTCCACCTAGATTTGGTGGGTCCTTTGCCTTTGTCGCGCGGTCATTCTTATTTGTTGACCATCATTGATAGGTTTTCTCGTTGGGTTGAGGCTGTGCCTCTTCCTGATACCCAAACTGAGACTGTAGCGCGCGCTTTCATGAGTAACTGGATTTCCAGATTCGGGGTTCCCTTAAGTGTCACACATGACCAGGGATCACAATTTACCTCCAAATTTTGGAGTGAGCTAAGCACCGCTTTAGGTTGTACTAACACCAGCACTACCGCTTACCATCCGCAGTCGAATAGACTTATTGAGAGAGTCCACAGAGACTTGAAGGCTGCGCTGCGCTGCCTTAATTGCAGTCACGATTGGACTGACAGACTTCCAGTAGTACTGCTGAGTATTAGGAATTTGTATCGCCAAGATCAGCAATGCACAGCAGCAGAGATGCTTTACGGGAAGACGCTTCGTCTCCCCGGTGACATTGTTGACCCAAAACCTTTGCCTGAATTTTCATCCGCTGACCGTTCCGCATATGTAACCTGTCTCAAAGATTGCATGCGTCAGATCAAGTATGTTGCTCCACGAATGCCTCAAACAAAAGACAAATTAGATCCTGCTTTGCAAGACTGCACACATGTGTACGTCCGCAATGACGCCATCAAACCTACACTCACGCGCCCTTATGATGGCCCATTCAAAATAGTGAAAAAGACGCCCAAATATTTCATCCTTGAAAGATCTGGTTCACACGACCCTGTGAGCATTGATCGATTAAAAGTCGCGTACACTTCCGATCATAGTGTAATTTCTAACTCATCATTCTCTCCACAGAATTCCCTTTCCACTGAGACTCGATCATATCTACCATCTCAGTTTCCTCAGTTGGCTGCATTGCTGCCTAGTCAACTTGAGTGTAATCCTTTCTATGTGCCTGTACATTCAAACCCTACCCCTAAGCCTATCGTAGACTCTAATCCTAGCCCTCTTACTGAAACAGCGACAAGTCTGGAGAGACCAGACGAGCCCGCTGCAGTAATTCCTGTTCCTAGAACTCTTGCCGATCTAAATTTGCAGACCCGTGTGGTGAAACTTCCCCGCGCAGTAACATTTTCCGACCGCCAAACCCGGCATGGTCGCGTTGTTCGAACTCCTTCCCGCTACAAATGATTGCAGCGGGTGGACCTTTCGGTCTGCGCCTTGGGGGGTAATGTAGCAGTAGCTACAAAAATGCGTAAAATTATAAACTTTCCCATTCGCACTTAAATAAAATAATTATTAGCATTAAAAATCTTACTCTAAATTATTATTAATTAATTTCTACTTCTAATTCGTAATCATTGAAGTTTTTGTGTAAATGCATGAGACAATAAAATAACACTCGACATTTTTCGAGAGAGAAGCCCCTGAATGGCGATACTGCGCAGTGGCGCGTCTCTTTCAAAACGCACTTTCACATTGGCGTCTCTCTAGCTCGGTGTTACAGCATTGCTCGTGAGTAAATCTGCGTTAGAAAATAATCGTGTTCCTTCTTCGTGTTCAGTTTGAGTATAAATTGTGACAGTGCTGTGTATTTAGATGCGTAGTTATGCGTAGAAGTTGGATGTAGCATGGTTCATTCAGAGGATATCTCAACATGACTTAGCGTGAATATGGCACGCCACGTGCATTTCGTGTGTCAATAATTTATATTGGATATTCAACTACGTCCTTTCCCTTACCGAAAGTTATACATTTTGCAGCGGTCATATTGATATTGAAATTCGTTCATAAAATACTCGTGAGAGAGCACGACAGAACTGCTGGCGTCTTTGTTGCCGGTGTCGTTGTTTTCCAAAATGGCGAAGCACAGACTGCCGTCTCGTGTCATGACTCTGTGATTTAAAATCGTACTTTACGCATTTGGAATAATACTCTTTTTACAACATATTTGCAGTAGTTTTCAGAAGTGTGTTTGACGTTCAATAATAATTGGAAATGCCTTTTAATAATTTCGTACGTATTATAGAGTACAAAAATTATTCATGCATATGCCTGCTAAAGTTTTAGTTTTTTCTTCATCTTTTATTACTCCTTAAAATCTTGCGTTTAATCGCATTTATTTTCAATATAAATCACTAACAACAAAATAAAAGCAAATTGTCCTTATTCTTGCGGCAGAAATACATACTAGCCTCTGCCATCGTAAACGAGTACTTCTCGCATACAAAATACTTCGTGAACGCTCACGATGTTATGCCGGCGGTTTATTGCAAATAGCGTAACGTAAAAACCGCCGGGTCATTGTCACCTTGATTTCCATATTTCGTCTTGCGAAATATTTTTTTCTGTGCAAGCGATACGTTTAGTGTTTCTTTTCTCAGGTAGATATTATTCCTTATTTTTTTATCAATGATGCTTGTCATTGTTTTTCAGTATTAGTGATCTTAATGAAAGTTAGGATTTTTTCCCTGTTATTTCTTGTACGGATATAGGGATGTTCTAGAGTACTGAAAAAGCATTAATTCTCATTCTCTGCAATTTTAGTTGTTGTATGTCTTTTCTTTCTGCTTTATGAATCATGTGTTATTAAGTCATGTGTTTTCCATAACTCCATAAATTTAATCACCGATATTACTGCCTTAAAAATCACAAGATTTACTGTCCTGCAGATTCTTGCAAAAGTTGCAGTTTTGTGGATATTTCATGATATTCCATAGATCTTGTGCTTAATTGCATGTGGTTTCGGTAATGAATAACGATTGTCATTACCGGAAGTTCTTAAACCTCATGCTCTGATATTAAAGCCAAAGGCATTAGTGAACAAGCTTGCCAGCTACAAAAATCTGTCCTATCTCCTGAGTTTGACAAAAAGAGAACAATTTAATTAGCTCGTGTCGGATCTGTAGGATTTCTCGGAGTTCTGCTTTGTGGGATGTTTATCATTTACGATGTTGGGGACTGTCAGTGGTGGAATTTTTCCTTGATGTCTCCTGGGACTGCTCATCCAGCGTTTCGACTTTTTGCAGGACCTCAACGACATCAACAAACACCACAAAAACATCCATCCCTGGGCCTTTAGTTTCTGGAATTTAGCTTTGCCTTTAACTTGCCTTTAGCCTTGTATATTATCTAATTACTGGCTAAATTGTAAGCTGCTTCCAACCACGGACATTTTTCTTCAGTGTACAATGACCTTAAATTAATAACCAATTAAGATCTATTATCACCTTCAATCTCGGCTCAAATTGATATCATTCGCCTGCTCAAATTACGCAGGTTTTGAGCTTACCCCTGAAATCACATTGATTTCTCTTGCCTACTAAATTGCCCCACTCATTAAGTGAATCCCATAAGTCGCCACACACACACACACACACACCGTCGACTTCGTCACTCTCCGGAGCCTTTCGCCTGCACGGACTGCCCACCATCTTCAGCCAAGTTCTTCAGAAAGCAAGACTCGGCGGTCCTTTCCGGCTCCTTCAAATAAACCAGAGACAAACAAGCTGAGTTCCCGCCTTATTACCCTTCTCTCATGGTTATCCAAATCTTATCGAGTGATTGTTTAGCGTTTGCTATACCCACGGCAAACCTAACAGACTAGAAGGCTGAGATTAACATCAAAATCGCGTTTTCCAATTCTTAAAACATTTCCAGTGAGAAAATCAGAGAATTTACAATCCTTTTATTAAGCAAAATATTTGTCAAAGAATATTCACTAACTGGAGGGTGTTTTAACTGAAGAATGGGCTAAAGTTCCATTGTTAACAATTCACAATTTGTATAAATCAATACCTCGGAGAGTTGAGCCTGCAATTGCCTCCAAGGGCCGACCTATACTTCATTAAAATATATTTTACTGATTTTCCAATGTGTTTTCAGTATTTTGTCCAACATACATATATATATGTACATACATTTCTTCATTCCCCGACTCGGGAACTTCACTCTTTAAATTTTTCAGTCGAATGTTAGAGCGCTGTCTTCCTGATAGTGAAATAACGCTGAAAAGGATTATTTTTAAAAATCTTTCTCATATATGAAATGAAATGAATAATTCTCCTTCCACGAAGAGGGTCCAAAATTTCGTCAATGTATTCATGATTTTGAACTTACGCTTTAACGCTTTTTGAAGGATAGTTTGGAAAGACTTCTTCTTTTTTAGAGATAACTGCCCAAACCATGACGGACTGTATTATGTATTATGTCTTCGGGTCGCTTCAAAGAGGCAAAATTAATTGAGTGCAATTTGCGAATGCATTAATACGTTTCTGGTTACTTAAACTACTGGCAATGTGGAATGAGCGTATCTGTGATACAAGCTTCACTGCCTGCCCCATATTCCGTATATTAATCCTCCAGATGAGGACACCAATCAAATGCTTCAACGAAAATAAATTGCAATTTATAAACAGAAATTTACGACTGATATTTTTAGCTCAGTATCTGAAATCTTCTAAGCAGTGGTTGATGTATTCAAGGATATCAGGATGCTCTTTTTAGTGAATATATTTTAAAGCCTGCTATAAATAATTTCAAAAGTCCCCATGTAAGGATACGAAAATAAATAAATACAAAAAGACGTTGATCAACCGTACGCCCGTATGTAAGCAGGCAAGCAAGCAAAGAATTAAGCGACGAAGCAAACAAGTAAACAAACAAGCAAGCAATGAACAAACTGCGTTTCATTTTATTATCTGTTTATATCTAAGAAAGCGGCCTTCATTTGTGCATCATCACGTTCTGTGCTCCAATTGGCTGGTGGCTAGGGCGTGCGTTGACCGAGACTTGAGTGTGTGTATACGTGATACGCAAGGTCACGCACGCACACACCCGTGTGACCGGGAAGGAAAGTTTGCATAAGAATCTGACAAGATTTTTGCTTGGTTGATTCTAATAGAGTATGTTGTAGAAGTAAAAGTGAATTAAACTGACTGATTCTAGAAATAAAATTGAATTAAATTGGCTGATTCTAAAAATAAAACTGATTAAACTGTGCTTGGGCCATTTTTTACTCTAACTATCATATCCTCATCAACCTAAACCTAACATAGTCTATCTTTAGCCCTAACCGACCCTATCATAACCATCATAACTTTTTCAAAGCTTACCAGACATTTCTTCACCTGTCTCACGATAGAAGAAACAAGGTAGAGTAATTTCTATTGGGGAAAATATACCTCCTCTTGTTCGGCTAGCCAATAGAACGGCTTCATTTCAAACAAACGTTATGACGTCACCATTGCGATATGTCGTTATACCAACAGTGGTGCTAGATTTGGGGCGAGCAGTGTGCCAGATGCAATATGAGCGCTGCTATCGGTTCGTTGCCGTGACGTCAGCATTGCCACACGGTCGACGTAAATAAGACTGATTTGACCCTACCTTATTTCTTTTACCGTGACCTACACTTTCACGAACCTGTGAAAAAAAAGTTAATTTTTCACTTGAAAGGACAACGTAAATTTGGTACCAGACCTGGAAGTTTAACTGAGTAATGCGAGGCGATTTGTTGAAACAACTACAGAGTTTTTATAATTTTTGACTCAACGCATTATATCTAATTATCGTTTCTGTGATACGCATTTCCTGAATAATTTTTTCTCCCGTAAAATCGTTGCGAGCGTGAATTTTGACTGCGCAACTATTGAGAGCGTGACCTAAAGAAATAAGTGCTTAGGTTAATAGAAAACGTGTTTAAAATCCGCGTCATCGATACAAGATGAAATTTGATGATTTTCTCTTCCATTTCGTTCGTAACGCATTTTTGTAGCTGCATAGTTGTCGTATAATAAATGTCCAAAAAACGGTAAAGTGACTTATGTGCCACCCTGTACAGTGATAATTTGCGCTATTATACAGTGCGTATAATAACGTATATTATAACACGAGGTATTTCCGTTGGCTACTTGGGGTTTCCGTCCTCTTGTCCAGAAATTAGTGTCTCTTAGTATGCGTGAACCAAAAGTATAAGAGTGAAGTATGAAGTACAACAGAAAAAGTGAAATTACAAACAAAAGAAATATAAGGGTAAAATATGAATTATAAGAGAAAAGTATACGAATAAAGAATCCTCACTATAATAATTTGCCTAATATATATACAACTACTATACTTATATATCTCGTGTCCTCATCATTCCCAATAATTCATAACTATTGAAATGACCTCATACATACCATACAAATGGTATAAAAATCCTGGCACCCGCTCGATCACTTATGTGTACGAGCCAAAAAATATAGCAGCAATGAAAATTGAATCTATTCTTCAAGAAAATGCAACTTATTGCAAAAGAAAAGATTAAGCAATTTTTTCAATAACTTCTTGGCTAATTATCAACACTATGTAATAAAACGCCAGGTGTTTCCATAAATTTGTGAACATGTTTTTTTTGCACATAATTTATCCTACGTTATTACAATGGGAATCTGGTTGCTTAGTTGGTATCATAGATACCATTCAAACGATATAAGAAAACTTGGCAAGTCAAAAATATTGGGTCAAAATTGAATCTATTGTTAAGAAAATGCAGCTTGTCGCAATGAAGAACACATGGCAAAGTTTCAAAAAAAATTTTGGCAAGTAATTAATCTTGCCTAATTAAACCATTGGCGTGTGTATTTGTTTGGTGTCCGCATCTTGAGAAACAGCTTCTTTGATTTGATTTGAAGGACGCTCAATGACCGTATCTGTGATACGAGTTTCACCAGAGCACAAGTACAAGAATATTTTAATGGCGGGTACTGTTGGGATGGATATATTTGTTGGGCATCCACGTCTGCAAGATTTATTCAAGGAAACTATTTCATCCCGACATTTTTCACAGTCCGTGTACACTAATATAAGTATAAGAATGAAGAATATTATGAGAATGAACCAATAGTATTCATTGAAATTTATGCCAATTGACTGCCTTCTAATTTTTATTCAGCTTTCTAATTTTCTCACTCTAGATATAAAGTCACCATCTAAAAATTGAAAATATGACATATGTTTAAAATACAACACATAAAATATGTTTACATGAAGGTATAACCCTGACCTTCACTGGAAATAAACAGTTCTTTCATTCTAAACTGTGTTTTTTTCTCCACGTTATCTATTTATTTCAGTTTCTCCCCAGTACAGTTTTCAAGGACAACCACTTCACCCACCGCCATATAGTCGCGAGAGAGAGACAACAGTGCTGTAGACACAAGATCATTCCGTGAAATGTTTCCAAAAGCAATAAAAATGTGATACCACCCGCACTTGAGGAGCTTGCTCTCCTGGCCGCTGGTGTGAAATTAACGGCTTTGTAACGGACGGCCTCTCTAGATCATCGCTCACCCTTAAATGCAGAACCTTATTGTAGAAAGACAGAAAAAATAAAGAAAAGAAAAGCAGTTTATTTCCAAAAAAGTCAATAAATTAGATGTATAACACATTAGATTTTAAAACTTGAATTAGAATATAAAAAGGAAAATGCTATTAATTTACTAGCGTACGCGACCCGTTAGAAATGACGGGGTTGGATATTTTGCTTAATTAAATCCTGCAGCTGTTGATGCCCAACAAATATATCCATCCCAACAAATTCACAAACAAATCCTGCAGCGGTGGATGCCCAACAAATATATCCATCCTAACAAATTCACAAACAAATCCTGCAGCGGTGGATGCCCAACAAATATATCCATCCCAACAAATTCACAAACAAATCCTGCAGCGGTGGATGCCCAACAAATATATCCATCCTAACAAATTCACAAACAAATCCTGCAGCTGTGGATGCCCAACAAATATATCCATCCTAACAAATTCACAAACAAATCCTGCAGCTGTGGATGCCCAACAAATATATCCATCCCAACAAATTCACAAACAAATCCTGCAGCTGTGGATGCCCAACAAATATATCCATCCCAACAAATTCACAAACAAATCCTTCAGCTGTGGATGCCCAACAAATATATCCATCCCAACAGTACCCGCCATCAAAATATTCTTGTACTTGTGCACTGGTGAAACTCGTATCACAGACACTGGCATTGGGCGGCGATCAAATCAAATAAGTTGTTTCTTCAGAAGCGGACACCATACAAATAAATGCACAAATGAATAAACACACCAAGGTTATTTTTAGGTTCAATAACTAGTTTTAATGGCTTCCCCCAATTAAAAAACTTGATTAGCAGTTCAGCGAAATTAGTTTTAAAGTCTCTACATGACTAACATTCGTGAACAACTAGTTTTCGAGGGTTAACTTCAACTACAGTAGAGTGAAAACATTGAACTTAATTAGTCAATCTAGCTTTAGCGGCATAATTTAACAAACAGCAATGATTAACAGAGAATCTGATTAACGTGTAGCAGTTCAAAATAAAGAAACATTTAAAGAAACGGTTTGTAACTCATATTTTCTCAACTTCTTCATAAGATGCATTAGTTTGCCTTAGTTAGAGAAATATCATCGTTGTCTCTAAGTATTTTATATTTATTTGTCTCTATATATTTTATCTCTATATATTTTATATATTTTATAAATATCATCTCTCTAAATTATATTTTCTTTGATTCTAGATTAACCTTCCATCCCAGCAATTACTTCTTAGTGCTCTTATTTTTCGTTAGAGTTAATTGCAATTGCAATTTTTTGGCAATAATTAGGCAATGGAAATAATTACTTGCAGGTACCCTCAACACTGAGCCAGTCTCTCCAGCTTTCCTCGCCTCTTTACGAAAAAATTCTGTAGGCCACAAAAGAAAATACTTCGAAAATACTTCGTATTTTCTACCAAGAAACTCCGCCTTCAGAGAACTACTTACTTTTACGTTGCGGCACAACTGGTAGTCAAAGTTTTTCCGCTGAGTCGGCTATGATACGCGGATTTTTATCTTGCTCAAATCATCAAATTCTCCAACAAAGACGGTTCAAACTTGGCTACTTTGGCCAGAAGTACAGCAGTTATACACGCGTAGCTGAACCGTACTACAGAATAGCCAAGTCAGAAGAACTTTCGCTGTCAGCTGTGCTGGCATGACGTGAAAAAAGACATTTATTAGAAAAAAACTGCTAGCAGTCCTGCCCCACCGCGACAATGTCATGCAAAGACTTCCAGAGCCTGAAATGTTCTCTAAATCTTTGTTGCCAGGGAAATGAAATTCAAGGTTAGTGAAATCACCTACTTCAATTTTGATCTTGAAATTTTGAGTCAATGTCAGGGCTTTCACCTTGAATTTTGGCCTTGAAATTTGGAGCCAATGTCAGGACATTCACCTTGAATTCAGGCCTTGATTTCTCCTTCAAAACAAGCGGCTCGACTTGCTTCTAAGTCCCTGCATAAATATTGGCTAAATCAGTGACGTGCCGTACTTTTTTGATGGTCAGTGAGTTACATGTCATGTATTGCCATAATTTAAAGTCTTAGACTGAATTTTATCAACTTGTTTTCACAACCACTTCATTAATATGATTATCACTGATTAATATGATTAATATTATGGTAAAATTAATTTAATATTATTAATATGATTAATATTTAAATTAATTTACTATTATTAATATGAAAAATGTTAAAATTAATTGGCTACCATTGGTATAATTAGCATTTTAAACTAATGTTAACATCAACGAGTTAGCATTAGAATAATTTAAATGCTATTTGAAACAAATATTAACATTAATTTATTAACATCAGGATAATATTCATTTGAAGCTAATGTTAACATTGATGTCGACATTTCAAGTCGCCTGTAGAGAAAATTTTTTATAAAAATTTAGATCGTCATATTTGAAAGCCATATTGGTGACATGGGTAATACGATACTCTTGTGTGTGTGTGTAGCATATAAGAACCTTTACTTTAAGATATCTTAAAAAACCAAAGGTAAGTTTTTTGTATCATCTATATTGGAAATAAAGTGTTTTCTTTTTCTTTTTTTTTCGTTGCTGCGGTCCTTCGACAAACTCTCAGTTAAAAAAAATAAAATTAAAACCGTCCCAAAGTTTGATTCAAGTCCACACTTTTTTAACCCTTTTTTACCTTCACATTCTGGTATATTAGATTCGACAACAAGTTAGTTCAAGCCTACCTAACTACAACAAAAGTGTCCCAAAGAGATGATGAAGGAGGGCCCCATTTTGTACGAAGTTTAGGGAACGGGGAAACTAAGCACAACAAGGTATGTCCCCACACCCTGCGCACTGAAACAGCAAGATTGGAAGGAGCTTATGAAACAACATGAAAATGAAAAAAGTAGTTTGTTCTGGAAAACAGAAGAGCAGTACAACTAAAAAAAGATGGATCGCAACAAAACAAAAAACCTACCGTATTTTAGCAGAAGTAAGAGCTTTATACCATTCATCTCGGGACCTCTCATCTTTCCCTGGGAGCGTTAATTCTCATAGGTACAATGAATCTATTATATCATTGTTGTATCATCTATTGCATATCTGTTGCATCATAGTTGTATCATCTATTGTATATCTATTGCATCATAGTTGTATCATCTATTGTATATCTATTGCATCCTTTATTCTATATCTATTGTATCATAGTGGTATCATCTATTCTATATCTATTGTATCATAGCTGTTTCATCTATTGTATATCTATTGTATAATTGATTCATGGTCGTAATCTATGAATTTCTGGAAGAATTCATGAGAATCCGGGCTCAGATTCCCCAATAATTCACGTCGACTTTGCGGGACAGCTGGCGGTGTTCTTCTAAGTCGTCTTGGCTACGCCACGTGGTCTTATTTTCCAAACTAAAATTTGAAAATTTGAACTTGTTGCAAATATAATTTGACCGCTCAGTATTTGGCATCATGTTATAAATGGCCAAGTTTTAAGGCCTTCCTTCTTTTAAATAACTCGAAGATGAAAATTTTTGAGGCACTCCGACAAAACTTCAGTCATTTTTGTAAACACTTTTTCGTTACATGACCTTGATCGAGCTATTATGATGAGGATGGATTTTATTAGTGATTATATAGGAAGTTTGACCACCATTGCCATGCGCTACGTGATTCTAACAGTAGAGCTCGTACGAAATTTTATATTACTTTTAAAAAAATTGCGAATTGATGGCCTTTTGCACGTCCGGAGATTTCATCAAGATTTGTGACAGAAGCGAGTTCGTTTCCAAATATCTGACTGATCAGTTAAAAGCACAATTTTTCTAATTCCTTGATCATTTAGAATTATTTTTTCAAATCATTTGCCATTTAGTAACATAATATAATTTATGATAATGAAATATTGGCTTGGTATTATTTTAAATATTTTTCATTAAATATAATAAAAAATATAAATATAATAATTGGTATAATTAAATATAATAAAAAATATAATACCAAGCCAACACTTCCTTATCATTTGCACGAAGTAACGCGCCTGAGCACCTTCCCTTATCTGCCGCTCGAAGGAACAAATAAAAAAAGAGGAATGTTGCTTTACGAGTTCTGTAATAACTCACTTTCAGTCCTTAAAGAATTACGGTGAAATAAAAAACCGAGTATACTCGTTAAATTTATTTTGCATTCGGATAAGAACATACTATTCGCATATTCAAGTAAAAAAACACTTCCAACGCACGAAAGCAACTTAATTAGGTAGGTAGAAGGAGAGAACGAAAAAAATACATTCATATTAATTCACATATACCAACGCTGACTTTCGATTTGAAAACATGTATTTTCTATTCAAGTTTGCGCGGAGTGATTATGTACCTTGAAATAAAGTCATCGTAAATACATTAATAAAAATAGCCAATGAAGAACACAGATTCTGTTTTTCAACTCCTAATCTTAGAAAAAGTTATAGAGGCCCATTTATATACATAACAAATCCTGGTTACAAACATCCCGCAGTCTCGAGAAAGGGCTGCCAAACCCTGCAAATTTACACGTAAAACAAATAGCAACAACGTATCATATCTCAGCACACGAATACATAATTATTCCATATCTCAGCACACGAATACATAATTATTCCATATCTCAGTACGCAAATACATAATTAATTAAATTACTGAGTTTGTATCCGATTACGAAGATTCAGAGAAGTTGAAGTTAAAATATTCAAGCCGAGAAACATATCGAAGTCGAAAATATTCAAGTCTGGAAATACTGGAGCAGGAAAATGTTATTTATTTTGATGTCGCCATGACAATAGCTGGGGAAAAATTTATGGGGTAAAGTTTTGGGAAAAATTAGGGAAAAATTAGGGAAAAATCAAGGGGAAAAAATGAGGGGAAAAATAATGAAAAAATAAGGGAAAAAAGGGGAAAAAATTAAAGGAAACAAATAGAGGAAATATTATGGGGGAAATAACTATGGAAAAAAGAGGGGAAAATTAGACTTATTTCCCTCCCCTCTCGCAACACATAATGACACAATCGAGAACAATGACGGTTATTTCAAGAGAAAATTCACAGAAAAAACAGGCTCTCAAAAAGATGAATGGCACGAAAATTGAACTACAAAACTGATGGACGTGAGGCAGAAAAAATACTTTTCAAGATACTAGCCAAAAAAATACACTACACTTTTCAAGAGATAGACTAATAATTTTAGTAAATTCATAATGTTCGGTTTTTGTAAAACGCGCGCAATCAAGTCTTTGCGGAGCAGGCACCACAGAACATACGGTATACAAATAACACATAGCAGGTACGTGTGTAGTTACGCATAGGTCGGGCATATTTCAGGCAATGTTATTGCTGGATCATCACATAATTCATGAGTTCCTTCGGATTGATCTCTAGTCGAAATTCGTTCTCTATAATTAATGAAACTTTGGAGTGTAAATTCTTTCCTCACCATAAAGGTTGGACAATGATTACTGTAGATTTGTGCTTATCCCGACCAACCCCCAGTATCATTTACGTCTACTCAAGTAACGCCTTGACACGTCAAAGACTGTGTAGCGAGCGCAACTAGAAGCTATCACTCGACTTTAGAAAAGTTAGAAATTAACTTTAGAAAACTTAACTCTTGATGTTGTTGCATTTCGCTTCTTCGCAGCCAGAGTCAGATAACATTTTGCACTGTGTATGCATGTGAAGGTCAAGTGCAATCACTTTAATGTTGGCGTCTTTCTGCTTAATGTTCATCAAGACCAGGCCGTAACATTCGATCGAAACTTAACATAATGTGGAATGAAGAAGTGGAGAATATATATAACAATTCATGAAGAAAAATCATTAAAGTTATCATCATCTCTTCCTTGTCTTGACACGTCAAGAACATCGAATGAAATAGATTCCGTGTGATTACTCGTTGCCGTATGAAATGAAGTTGCATGATGCATAGTGATACACGATACAACGCGCAGACTATTTCACAACAGTCGTGAAAAAAAGCCTGTCAAGAAGGTGTATGTAGTTTAAGGAAGATTGGCTAGTAGAAAATCAATACAACCACCTAAGCCATTTCCAGCATAAATATGAAACAGATGAAATGGGCTGATCTCTAGGAAATCTCAACTTTAGGGTAAAAAGGAAGACCAACGTAGCTAAGAATATCATGGTACGAACAAACGCTTCGGATCATTTTGTTTTCCAGAGCACTGAAGATGGATTTTTGTATAATCCGAAACGTTTTAATCACGATCTTGTTAGCTACGTTGGTTTTCCTTTTAATCCTAAATATGAAGCAATACTAGGCACGAACACGACATGGTGATTATACGTCGTGAAGGAAAGGTTTAGACCCTAGTAATACTGAAGAATATTCCAAAAGACTCGTTCAGAATATCGGGTCTCAAAAACTTTCCATCGAACGGAAACTATTTTAAAGAAACCATCTTACGTAATATTGGAAGTTTACCGAGTGATAGGATGAAAGGCAAATGCCAAAGTCGGCAGTCCACCAAGTGATAGAATTAAAGGCAAATGCTAATGTTAACCGTTCACCGAGTGATAAAATCAAAGGCAAATGCCAATCTCAGAAACGAAGAATTGTCCCGGCGGGCACTCGTGATGGTCCTTGGACTCCTTGAACGCCTCGATCTCGAGCTGCTGCGGCTCCTTGATGAGACTTGAGGACTGAGGAGGAGCCTGCCCACTGCTGGGGGGTGCTGCAGGGAGGCAGATCCCGAGCTCAGGGACATTGATCTGACCAGGGGGGCAGCGGAGGGGGGCCACAGCAATAGGCACAGGAGGGGCTTCATCCTTCACGAGGCTGTCTGAGGAAATCGGAGGGATCTCTTTGGGAGGCTCCACGGGCATGCAGATGCCGATCTCAGGCACGAAAATTTCGCCGCTCTTGCAGTCGGAAGGCTTGGTGATCTCGGGGAAGTTCGCTGCGGGGGAAGGTTCTTTGATCAAACTCGCAGATTCCAAAGGCCTGACGAGGTTTGCTGGCTCAGGAGACCGAGTGGAACGAGTGGAAACGCAAACTCCAATTTCGTACACGAACATTTCTCCTGGTTTGCAGTCACTCGCCGTCTGTGGTGATGCAAAGGACCTTATTTCTAGAGGAGCTGATGCTGATGCCACTGGCTCTTCCCTCACAAGGTTCGCTGAAGACAGAGGACGAAGAGGGAAGTTCCCGCTGGGGACCTCGAGGCAGATGCCGAGTTCAGAATTGTAGATTTCATTCCGCTTACAATCTTTTGGGCTCTGGTGGTTATCGAAGGCTGATATTTCAAGTCGTGGTTGGTCAACTCGGAAGTTGTCGGACTTCAGAGGTGCGGTGCGCGATGGCTTTTGGGCTTCCATGCACAGACCGATTTCGGGCACGAAAATGGTGCCAGGTCTGCAGTTCTCCGGGTCGTCTCTTGTGAGACTGGCCGACTCGAGACCTGAAGGGAAAACTGAGCGACTCCCACTGGTGCAGGTGCTCAGCAGGGGGTCGAAGAATTGGCCTGCTGGACACCGGCCTCTGCGGTTGTTGAAGAGGAACGCGGTGTTGTCCTTCCGTAGGTTACTGGGGTAGACGCATCTGTGGAGAGATAAAGTCAAGAGTTACTCGAAGTTCGATCACACAAAAGTCAAGAGTTACTCAGAGTTTGACCAGACAAAAGTCAAGAGTTACTAAGAGTTCGACCAGACAAAAGTCAAGCGTTACTCAGAGTTTGACCAGACAAAAGTCAAGAGTTACTCAGAGTTTGACCAGACAAATGTCAAGAGTTACTAAGAGTTCGACCAGACAAAAGTCAAGAGTTACTCAGAGTTTGACCAGACAAAAGTCAAGAGTTACTCAGAGTTTGACCGGACAAAAGTCAAGAGTTACTCAGAGTTTGACCAGACAAAAGTCAAGCGTTACTCAGAGTTTGACCAGACAAAAGTCAAGAGTTACTCAGAGTTCGACCAGACAAAAGTCAAGAGTTACTCAGAGTTTGACCAGACAAAAGTCAAGAGTTACTCAGAGTTTGACCAGACAAAAGTCAAGAGTTACTCAGAGTTTGACCAGACAAATGTCAAGAGTTACTAAGAGTTCGACCAGACAAATGTCAAGAGTTACTAAGAGTTCGACCAGACAAAAGTCAAGAGTTACTCAGAGTTTGACCAGACAAATGTCAAGAGTTACTAAGAGTTCGACCAGACAAATGTCAAGAGTTACTAAGAGTTCGACCAGACAAAAGTCAAGAGTTACTCAGAGTTTGACCAGACAAAAGTCAAGAGTTACTCAGAGTTTGACCAGACAAAAGTCAAGCGTTACTCAGAGTTTGACCAGACAAAAGTCAAGAGTTACTCAGAGTTTGACCAGACAAATGTCAAGAGTTACTAAGAGTTCGACCAGACAAATGTCAAGAGTTACTAAGAGTTCGACCAGACAAAAGTCAAGAGTTACTCAGAGTTTGACCAGACAAAAGTCAAGAGTTACTCAGAGTTTGACCAGACAAAAGTCAAGCGTTACTCAGAGTTTGACCAGACAAAAGTCAAGAGTTACTCAGAGTTCGACCAGACAAAAGTCAAGAGTTACTCAGAGTTCGACCAGACAAAAGTCATGCGTTACTCAGAGTTCGACCAGACAAAAGTCAAGAGTTACTCAGAGTTTGACCAGACAAAAGTCAAGCGTTACTCAGAGTTCGACCAGACAAAAGTCAAGCGTTACTCAGAGTTTGACCAGACAAAAGTCAAGCGTTACTCAGAGTTCGACCAGACAAAAGTCAAGCGTTACTCAGAGTTTGACCAGACAAAAGTCAAGAGTTACTCGGAGTTTGACCAGACAAATGTCAAGAGTTACTAAGAGTTCGACCAAACAAAAGTCAAGAGATACTGAGGGTTCGATCATGAGTTGGGGTGACTTGATATTGTGACCACAACGTGAGTCGCTTGTGGTACACGGAGGGAATTTTCATTTCATGATGTTGCTGACCGACTAGTAGTCACAATCTCAATTTTCGCAAATACCTAATTGAAGCTAAATGAAGTTTCAATTTACTTGAAGTTTGAATGCATCCTGGACACAAAGGCGACGGCAGCTTCATTTGTGCAGTCAACCGTCACCACGGATTCGAACGATTTTTGGAGACGACCATCTGGAACAAAATTAATTTCGCTTAAACAATGAGATCATTTCATTTCTAAGCTGAGACAGTTTATCGATGCACATATATGATGCGGCAGTCAATCCTGCATTTTTAGGCTTCCACAGCCTTTTCGGAAATGCAGGATTGACTGTCGTACCCTGTTTATAGAGCAAATTTTCCTAGAATGTGAGGATCATGCTATTTTCCGACTGATAACTTTAATCGATGCACGCATATGGAAAAATATCAATTAGCCTCTATGAGCTGAAATCCAAGACACGATCTAGTGTTTCAGAACGCGATGTGGTTATGAGACACACGCGACTTCGAGAAACGAGTTACTGGATGCGGTGCTTAGGACTATGACCGCAAAATTGTTTTGGAGAAGTTTTAACCCGTTGACTGCGATGCGACCCATCGATGGGTAAATTCGAAAAGTTTTTAACAATCTTTTAAAATTAATGGTAGGCTTATTAAATGGACTCCAGTTTTTGGTTGGTATTTATAAAATTGCTAACAACATTTTAATTTTAGTTCACTATTGAAATTCAGTTAAACCTATCGCAGCCAACGTGTTCAAAGAATTATTATGAGGTTTCATCGTTCAAAGGAGGATGAAATATCAAATAGACTGATAGCTAGTTAGTTCAAGCCTCAATAAACCGCAACAAAGGCGTTCCAAAGAGGAATGAGGAAGGGATCATTTAGTGCAGAGTTAAGGGAACGCGGAATCCACGCACAAGATGCATAAAAACAAGATAAAATTTGAAGGATAAAGTTGTTGGTGTTGGATAATAGGACAGCAGGAAACCGATAAAGGGTTGTCAGTAACAAAACAAAAAACCTGTTCCATTTTAACATGAGGAAGGCCTACCCAACGTAGAGCTCGGGACCTCACATACACATTCCTCCTAAGAGTGGAAATAAAAACAGAACAATTACACTACAGTTAGGTTACGGTAGTGACCCCTATTTCAAACGACAGCGCTCTCCTCTCACAAAGATGTCACCCTCATCTACAAGAGGTATATGTATATAACTCCGATGCCAACGGAAGATATATTTACAACGGATACTTCGTTCGAAAGCTCGCATAACGTATATTCATTCTGAACTAAAACAATGAGCTCAAGAACGCAAGCATAGACGTCGGTTGACCGCAATAAAAATGAGACGTACATAGTCTCACACTGACATCTGACAGCGGGGATTGTAGGTCAGGGGAAGCGGTGTTGTCTTCAGTGAATTTTCTTTTCTCCCACTCAAGCAGGGTCGTAGTGCAAGGAATTATTATTATTATTATTAATTATTGTTGTTATTACCATTATTATTTTCATTATTAATTATTGTTGACACCATTTTTATTATTACTATTATTATTTAACCACCATAGACGTTACAAAGGCGATTCAATAGTGAATACTGGCTCATACAAACAAGGGATTATCATTGCGCCTCTAACACAAATTAAGTTTATTTGTAAGCGTCGAAGTCAGAGCTGCGTTGTTGCCGTTGAAATGGAAACAATACAAGCCTCACATGGGAATCTTTTCGCTTTCAAGCGGCCCATAGACGATCAATTTTATTGTCAATATAATTGACAATAATGAATATTGACAATTTAATTGATCGTCTGTGGGCTTGATTGACGATCATCAATTAATTGACTTAGTGGGCAAAAAAAATTCATCAATATATTGAGTCAATATGATATTGACAATTAAATTGATCGTCTATGGGCCGCTTTAGACTTGATGGGGGAATATCGGAGCACGGTATGCATGATACGGCTCAACTTCTCAGCGCTTAGCGAGTTAAATTCTAGCATATATTGCTCCTGTGATTCATTCGGCAATATATTCTAGCGTCACATGGGATTGTTGTTTTGTTTTTAGACTTGATGAGGAATGTTAAAGCACGGTATCCATGATACGGTTAAATTTCTTAGCGCTTTGCGGGTTAATTTTTAGCATATTTCGCTCTTTGAAATTCTTTCCACGAAATTCTCCAACGAATAGTGCATAACAAATCAGCTGGGTTCTGTAACTTGGTTTCAGCGCTTGGTTGATACTCAGCAATGATGAAAAATTATTCTAACCTGTTTTTGGAAATACAGGACATGAATATGAGTACAAGCCAGAAATAACCGTAATGACTGCCACAGCTTATTAATAATGCGAAACTTATTTTTCAAGGATGCCCTTGCCGGTACGAAAAAAAGTTTTAGAATGTTTGAATTTCGCATTACTCTGAGGGTGGCATAAATTATTTTTAGAACAAAGGCGGGGCACTGGGTCACTGCGCAGCGAGATGTCACCAGGGCAACCGCAGGCTTCGTTAGCGGTAAAAAAAAATTTCAAGTCGGGCTGGTCAAAACGAGTAATAAAATCTGCGCTGGTCAAAACTGAATAATACGAGTAGTAAAATCTGCGCTGGTCAAAACTGAATAATACGAGTAGTAAAATCTGCGCTGGTCAAAACTGAAATATACGAACAGTAAAATCTGCGTTTTGAGGCCTGGCTAACCTTACCGAGTGTTGCCTCAACTTCGGGGAAAAGTTCAGACGCTTGTCGAAAAACTGAAAGGAGGCCAGGTTAACGATGCCCGCAAAAAGCAACTTTGGTAAAAACTGCACCGCGACTTATTGAGCACAGCGTGCAAATTACTCGACTTTATGGGGCCTAATTACAGGATTGTGGGGAGAGAGAGCTGCAAAAGTGAGAGTCAGGGAACAGGGATCAAAAAAGGTCAGAGCGGTTGAAAACAGAACTGTGAATGTATGTAGCCGAAAAATAACGACTAAATTTGTTGGCTCTAGAATGAAATTTTACGTAATTTCTCTAAAATTATAATACGTGAAACCCAGTTAAAGTGAGATGTTTCATGGAAACATTTAGAATGTAAGTACGATGTGAGTGGTTTGCTGACGTCCTTCTGGGGAAATGCGCTGGGAGTAACACGTGTCAGAATTGTTGCCAGAGTTCATAGACCTTTTCTTAGGAGATGAAGAACATCCGGTAAGGCTCTAAACACTTCGGCCCCAACGTGCGACACCGGTGGCCACGGAGGTGATTTTCGTAACGCTGCTCACCGACCAGTAGTCACAAACTCAATTTAAAAAAATACCAATTAAAGCTAATTGAAGGCACGTTCCTGTTAATGCTTGCTATTTTCAACATTGGTTACTATAATTAACTTCAAATTTGAGTGGAATATTGAACTCGAGATTAACCAATTTCGTTCATGGTGTTAACTGACGATCACCAACGTGAAATCTTTACGCTCCAATAACGGCAAAATAAATCAGGGAGAATAGAGCGAAAGAACTAAACACAAACAACCACAAAACAATTGAGGACGAATAGTGCGAAAGAAGAGCGGATGCTCGACCAATAGCGAGGCAGGCGTGAACTGGCCACGCCCACCGGTGGTGGGTCACACTTCCGAACTGTAACTTTGACCCTACAGTTCCGTGTGACCCACCCAGATAGAGGGTTGTGATTGTACATAGTATGATGAATTGCCGGCTTGCATGCACGACCTCAGTAATGTAGCACACAAAACACTGCCAAAATTTTCGTTATTCAGAATCAGGAAGATGAATCAATGAGAAACAGAATTAGGAACATGAATCAATGAGAGACAGAATCAGGAAGATGAATCAATGAGAAAGAGCTGCGAGCATCATCGGATTTATCAAGACAAAAGCATTTAACTTATCATCACGAAACTAGGCGGCTTTCCTACCATGTAAAATAAAAAATTCGACATGTTGATTAGATAACAAAAGCTCTTTTTGACAGATGATTTTCATTTATGCGGGAATTCTGATAAAATCACACGAGGGAAATTTGAATTTGAGTTAAATTTGAATAATTGAAAAATGCCATTTACTGTGCTTGCTAAAGAGAAGAGCAATTTGAATTATTATAAGTTAATTTCCCCACTGATAAACAATCGCACAATCGTACTTGAAAATTCGACTCGTAACATTCACGACTAAAAATGCACTAAGATCGACTCGTAACATTCACGACTAAAAATGCACTAAGAACAATTCAACCGTGTAATTAAAGTTGGGTGTAGATCAGTCATGTCTGGGGACCAAGGTTAGGCAGTCCTGAGTCACACGAGAGCTATCAATTTATTCACGGTAACCACGGCATCACCCACACTTTCACTGCAGGGAGGCAACAGCGCGTGATGAGTCAGCACATTTAACACTGCCTGCGATAAGTTTTACTCAAGTTCAATATTCAATTCAAATTCAAAGTTAATTGTGGTAATCAACTTTGAAAAGAGCAAACATTAACTGGATCAAGCTTTTATTTAGCTTTCGTTAAGTATTTATAAAAAATGAGTTAGTGACTGCAGGTGGGTCAGCAGCACTATGAAAATCCCCTAAGTGACCACCGGTGGGTCACTTCGCGTGAAATGAGTCAACACATTGACTGCAGTAGGTAAATATGAAGTTAATTGATCAACTTAAATTTAAGTAAATTTTCGTAAATAATGCCTAGTTAATTTTGTTTTTATTGGGTAGTCACGAAAATTGAGTGTGTGACTACTGGTCTGTCAGCAGCGTTATGAAAATTCCCTCCGTGTACCACCGGTGGCTCACGTCGCAGTCAAAGTGTTAATGAGCACTTGCACACTACATGATCAAGACAGCTGCGCAGAAGAGAGACTCTTACAAGTACTTGCCGCAAGTGCACACTCGTACACCTAATATAGTGCATTGCTGTGAGGTCGCCTCCTGTAACTTTCTCCTGTTATGGAACATGTTGGTGCTGCGGTGTTCGGGGTAGTGTTGCGTGCGTACTGTGTAAGGAATGTTTCTAATGTACTGTGTAAGGAATGTTTCTAATGTACTGTGTAAGGAATGTTTCTAATGTACTGTGTAGGGAATGTTTCTAAAGAACTGTGTAAGGAATGTTTCTAGTGTACTGTGTAAGGAATGTTTCTTATGTACTGTGTAAAGAATGTTCCTTGTGTACTGTGTAGGGAATGTTTCTACTGTACCGTCTTTCACTTGGGGTTGATTTTAGAACAGACTAAAAAGCCTCGACTCACCACCAGTATCGTGGATACATAAACACGAACACATTTTGCAGGTAAGTTTCTCACATACTTGCTTTTGATTATAATCGAGTTTGATGGTCAACACGGAATCGATGAAGGAAAAAACGTATCTCTCTATAAAACACAACTTTAAAATCATTCTTCTAAACATAACGTATACTGTAAACCCTCCTTTCTCAAAATTTTGCTACACAGCGATGACGGCAAAAACCAAAGCCGCATGCAGAATAAAAAATTCTGCGCTGCGATGCATTTTTACTTGCAGGTAGCATGGATACCACTCGGTATATTAAACATAGTTCAAATTTCAACATTCAGATTTCAAAAGTGCACCCTGCACTTTTGAAATCTGAATGTTAGCAACTTTGGGACTACCGTGACCTATAGCGAAATATGATCACTAGCCTAAAATGATAGCAATTGCTTCTAACTTGGAATACTTGATTTAGTGATGTATGGTTTGAAAGAAGGTTGCTTGGAAAGAGCGTTTCAACGGAAGTCATGGGCAACTAGAAATTGACATGTTACTGGAAAAGGTACAGAACGGATTACTTGTGTCGTATGTCTTTAACTCAAAATTAAGGGACATTGTTCATAATAAATTGTTCATAATGACAACCATTCACTTTTAGAATTGATTTGCCGAATAAAATAATTTCATAACCAAAATTTTTCAATTTAACATTTTTTCTAAAAAAGTTATTATAATGACCATCATTAACTTCGGACACTCTCTCCAAGAAGAGCTTAAGAATCCCAGCAGCAAATCTCTCGATATGCAAATAAAATCTATAGGAAACCTGTTATCTCTCATCAAATTTAAAATTTTACTGAATGGATTTGGAGGGCCATCTCCTAGCGTTACTTTTTTCAGCCTGAAATTATCGGGTTGCGTCTGCAATCACTTTCACAGGTTCAACGTTTTCACAGGTTTCCATTCAACGTACCAGCTGATAACGCCACTTTAGCGAACGGATTAAGACCACAAAATAATAAACGGTTCAAGTGGAGAACTTGGGCGTGACTTTAAAAGCTACTCCCGAAAAAAAATTCACACCGAAGTGCGAAAGATTGTGCTACGTTAAAACTCAACGGTTTTTACTGCAGCGAAAGCGACTCGCAGACATGTCGATATTTCAGATGGTCTCGATGTTTAAAAATACTAGCACCAAGTTGAAGGTTTCACACAAATCGTTAAATCAAACCACAAAATTTGAGACTAATGGGTTGATACTCGGCGTATGCAATTTTGACACGTTTCATTGAGAGGGACGTGAGGAATTCTAGGGCGCCAACAAGGCTTTCTATTTTAGGATGAAGTTCAAGGTATCGAGGCTACAGGCACATTTTGGATCGAGAAGTCCACTGTATCAAGGCTACAGGCATATTTTGGGATCGAGAAGGTCAAGGTATCGAGGCTACAGGCACATTTTGGGTCGAGAAGTCCACTGTATCAAGGCTACAGGCACATTTTGGGATCGAGAAGGTCAAGGTATCAAGGCAACAGGCACATTTGGCATTAAGGTTACGGTATCAAAGATACAGGCACATTCGCAGCCTGGAGATGCAGCAAATAGATAGTACGAAGTTTAGTGCAGCAAACATCACATAGCTCTTTATGGTGATGCGCATTTACTGCTCTCGCGTTCGTTTTCAAGTCCCCAGTTGTATTGAAATGATACCAAAAACATAAATTTTTGATAGTTGAAATGAAAAACAACACTGTAATAAAAATAATGAATCGCGCCGTCTAGAACACTTGGATCGGAAAAATCTCATCAAAACAAATCATTTTCATTTGATGCGTACCACTTATTTAAAGGTGGCCCCAATAGCGTGTAAAAATTAACTTTCGCCCATTTCATTTTATGAGCCAGCAGCAGGTAAGGTCAAGGTGCTGTACGCCGGAGAAAAGATTTTGGTGACACTGTATGCCATTATTTCATATTACGATATCACTGGGTTAAATCATTAAATATTCCATGAAAGGTTACTTTTTCATCGGATCGGTCGATTTTTCATAAAATTATACTCATTATTTTATTGATTTCGAATAAACCTCAAACCCACTAGCATGATTCAACTTGCGTTTATACACGGTACGATTGAAATGAACCACTGATCAGCACAAATGCCCTTTCTTGTTCCAGTGAATTACCCTGCATGCCGATGTGTACGTACTCTTCTACGTCTTTTGCAGCTTCACACGTTTTGTACAGCTATTTTGAATGTAAACAATTTATTTTCTCAATTTACATGTCTTTTCGAAATAGAACCAACCCCTAACTGAAGGAGAGAAGGCCTGGAGGCCGAACTCGAAGGAAAAATTAAAGCAATTTTTGATTGGAAATCAGTCACGTGGTCTCTGGGCAACCGCACGCGTGACGACCAATGCGCGACCGCGAAAGATCGGAGCGCGACCTTCTCATTGGCTGCTTCAAACTTGGAATTTAGTTTTATTAATTAATTCATTCACTTATTTAATTTGCAGTTTACAGAAATTTTACGTTTCAATTATTTATTTTTTAGCTCACGGGTGCCACGTGATCGATTTGCCATGTTTTAAATAAGGCTGGCCGGATCAGCTTTTCCTGGCTAATAATCTGAAATTTAAAATTCTAAACACATTTAACCCTAGGGACATCGTCATGGCCAAGTTTTAGCTGCGGGTAGGCGAAATTCGAGAGTTTTAACCAGAAACAAAATCAGTTCAGCGACAACAATGATCTTCAATTCGAAGTTCTTTGCATTTGTATGCACATACTATTTCCGCTCATATACCTTATGTATGCATATATAAGTATACCTCAATTACCTGATACATGCGCACAGAAAGCGCAGCATGCAAGATGTGTAGCAATAAATACTAGTGCACTAACACCGAAAAATACGGCAGCGGTCGTACCCCATTCATGATCAAGGTTAAACACAGTACCGGATATTTTTAGCGACTCTACGAGTATGTAGATAATCATCTACGCCTGGTGGTCACGTCTTGACAACAACCAACACATCCTCACTTTCTAAGTTTTCGTATTTTGTGAAGTTTCTTTTAATTAAATGCGTTGGCAAGTTGAAATTCTTAGACGAATATCAAAGACATAGAATATATCAAGTTTCTGTACGTTTTTAATGATTTTATTCAATAGCAGATTGTTTTTGCCTCATTCACATAAGGAAAAAGCTCTAAAATGCGGCAAAGCGTGGCTTCAAATCCTGAATCTGTACGTTTTATTCTTGAAATTATAGCGGTAAAAACATAAACGCAGTATAAAAATAACCATACAGTAAGTGGTTTTACCGCACATGTTCGGATTGCTTTAATAGAGCCACGAGCATGCTAAGAGATAGTATTTTACGTTCCGTCTTAAAACGATCGTAGCTCTTATTTCCACTTGAAAATCTGTGACTAACACGCACTCGAGATCGAGTTGCACGACAACGCAAAGACACGTGCAGCAAAACAACAAATGTTATCAGAGCAGCAGGTTCTGTGGCGTATCCGGCAAGTCGTGGTAGCTCAGATACAAATTGTCAGATTAGGTTGTGCAGAGCAAAAGGTCGATAATCCCTCGGTAGTACAGATACAAATTGTCAGATTAGGATGTGCAGTATAAATCTCACGGTAGCTCAGATACAAATTGTCCGATTTAAAAGGTGCAATGCAAACGCTCAATCTCACCGTAGCATTGATACAAATTGCCAGATTAGGTTGTGCACTTCAAAAGGCCAATAATCTCACGGTAGCTCAGATACAAATTGCCAGATTAGGTAGCTGCAGTCCAGAAGGCCAATATATGAAGTGACTTTTATTATCTTTGCTACTGCGAACGTAGAACACTTAGATGAGTAGGTTTGTAGAGCACAGATAAGTGTGCTACGATAGTCACCGAAGTACAAAACGGTGACAACATCTTGGTCACCGCTCATGAGGGTGCATTACAGTATCAAAGGCCGTCGGATATGGATCATGTACCAGTCATTAGAACATGACGCATCGTTATGTGCCAGTCATTATAGAGTATGAAACATCATCATGTGATAGTCACTAAAGTATGGAACATCATTATGAGCCTGTCATTAAAGTACGAAACATCATATGCCAGTCATCAGAGCATGACGAGTCATTATCTGCCAGTCATTAGAATATGCAGAATCATCACGCCGTTTTCTCAGCGCGGTATTGTACATAAAATGTTCGTTGAGCAGTTAGTGAAAAGAGTGACGAGCCAACATGGATCTGCTGTTTCACCATTGCACGGGTATATAATGGCATCTCCTAAGGGTACCGAACATCTGTTTTATTCTGCGTAGTGAACTTATATTACCTGGATTTCGATCGATCATTCACAATTTTTAGCGACGCCACATGGCTGAAAACTGTTTGATCTAACGACGAGTTACAATTTACAAAATTTCAAATGACGTCACGAAGAAAAAACAAAAATAATAAAGTATTCATGAAAAAGTGCCATCATGTTCAGCTTATCAAGGATTTTTTTTACTTGGGGACGCAAGCCATTTTTGAATTGTCAATGAAATTTTTTATTTAACAGCCACTTTTTTTAAGTCAGAAGACCGAGCAACTTAATTGAATTGGTGAAGAGCTGAGTTGTATGTGGACTCGAGCTCTCAAGAGACGCATTCCCAGACTTTAAGGAGTCTATAGAGATATTTTTGACGCCCAGTTGATAGTTAAGATAACACATAAGCTTCCTTTGTATTTTGAACATCAAAAAAATAATGATGGACTATTTTGAACATAAAAAAAATTCGACTTAAAGCTATGAGAGATCTCACAGACACGTGGGTGGCATTTATTTACTCGTTGGTAAGTTACCCCTGGGTAAAAAAAAGAAAATGTATGATATTTGTTCACCCGTTGGTATATTTTTCCTGGGCAAATAAGTAAAAAACTTAGGGGCAAAATACTTACGGCCTTGGTCGAAGAATCTAGAAGACGGAGCTGCGCATGCGCTCGCCAGCAACGCCAGCAGCGTGAGGTCTGATGCGGTTGTCATCTTTGTTACTTGAGCTCTGGCTGGAGATACAAACACATGTTAGAACTCCAAAAAATAAATTTTCGAAGCAAGAATATACTTTTAAAAAAATATCTTAAAAATGTATATAAAATAGTATATATATATATACATTTATTAATTGACGAATATTAAAAAATATATATTTTCAAAAATGTATAAAAAAATACCTCACGCAAAAACACATTCAATCCAGCAAAACATCGGGTATCGTTTTTTCGGAGAGGGGGTTGTTTATTCACATTTACGAAATATTTAAAGGACAATTATGATCAACAAGCGACCGTTGTTTTTTGACCAACGAACACAAAATTATCAAGAATGTACCCTTAAAATTGCAAAAGTTAATTAAAGCCTCCTTGACCACAACAAATGTGTTCCCAGGAGAGGAAGTAGGGAGGCACAATCAAGTCTGGAATTAAGGGATCGGTAAGTCTATGAGCAGGGTGTGACCTCACCCTCTGCTCATAGAAACAACATTGAAAGAACTTTGTGAAACAAAAATTTTATTCAAGTTCAAATATCAACTTAAACGAGTGTTGATATTTGAGCTAAAATATTACCTCCGGTAATATATCAAATATTCGATAGTGAAATAATGAATATTAGGCACATGTTGGCTGGGTTACAGTTAAGATCACAGCACAAATCCTCAAAATATGAAAGGTAGGACCCGTATGAAGTCCTCCTACTCTTCCACACGCAACGTAGGCCTACTACGTCCTGGTACACATGTCTCCTACGTCACGCTCTATTTTATCCTAAACAAAGTCTTGTTGAACAAAAATGTAAACATGGTAGATCCTACATAGTAAGCCCTCTTATCCTTAAATTCAAACCTCAACTTATCTAAATTACTACTAATTATTCAGGTCGTACGATGCTTGCTTCAAATAGTGAAAAAATGAACTTATTTTGATCCGTAACTCCCATTAAAAAAAAACTGACAGAATATTTTGAAGTTCACATATGTTGCGATTGATTCAAATTATAAATATCGAAGTTTTTATGAGTATATGTTGAAGTTCACATATGTTGCGGGCCGACACAAAGCAAAGGACGCCAATGTGCAGCTAAGGTCACAGAAGCAGCAGCAGCTACACAGCAAGACAGAGCTCGCCCGGCCGTGCCCTGCATGTTAACTATGTAGAAGACACACTGCCTTGCGTCCCAAGATTTTGTGTATGTGAAACACAACAGTGACTTGCTGCAGTGGGTCTGAAAATACTCAAGTATCTTTAACTCGTGCCTACCTACTTTCACAGCTCAATGTAAAGTTCAATATCGGTGAACTAATTTCCATTTAGAAATGCTTCTTCTTGAACTGAGGTGAAATTTTACATGCAAGCTGCAAGATTCGCTTAAAATTGGAAAAGAAGAATTTGTTGTAATTTTGGAAGTATTGCAAGTAAATTTGATGGGTTTGAGATTATTCACGCTATTCTAATACGCTTTCAGTAACAAAACCTCAATGAAATATTTGTGTCAGTAAATCGAGTACTTTACTGAAGCCGAGTAAATACTGTAACTTATTAACTACTAAGTACCTACTGAAAACGAAGAGATCCTCTCACAGCGTTAGGACAAACTCACTTTTATCGTGTTCACTAAGATGCTTGCCTTGCGACTGATGCCTCTGCCAAGAGCGCCGCTGCTTATATAGCCTCGGCTGCATCCTACACTACGTCACTGCTCGGTTTCAGGGGCAAACATTTTTCCGGAAGTCTGATGCGGGTTGGTTGCATTCAGACGGACTACGCATGCATAATAATGGCGCGTCATTGAGCCACTACTCGTTATAACAGGAAATTAAAAGCTAACTGCACGGGCTTACGGATGCATAGATGTTGATCAGCCTCGTGGTAGTAAAAAATGCATGTGCGGTGCCAAAAGCGTCTTTTTCTCCGTGATGTCAAGATGCGAAGAGCAAAACTTGAAAGATCAGTAACAAATCTATTTGATTATTCCCTTTACATTTTAAATTAAAATTATTATTATTTTAAATGACGATTAGGTGCAAGCGCTTGGTTATAATATATGCATCACGGAAATAATACTCGCTGAAAGTTTTCAGAGTTTAAATCTTGCTTAACGAAGACGTGACGAGAATGGGAGTCAGAACGAGGTTTTGTTTACTTCTTAAGTGACAGTCGGAGTGGGTCAAGCAGAGGCTGCCCTTCTGAGCGGCCTCATGTTACGTTTTTAGTTAACTGTCACTGCTTCCCCCGTGCTTTGATTTTGCGCAGACTCATGACACTTTCTTGTAATCACTATTCAAGCATATTAACCCATAATCTAACTCAAGGATTTATTCTAGTGAAAATTCAAACGTCGATTCAAAAAAATATAACTAAGCGTGAGTTATATTTGAGTTCAAATGTTAAATTAAATAGAAAAAATAAATCCAAATGTGAGTTTATATTTAAGTTCATATGTGAACTTAAATCAAAAAATGAACTCATTTGAGTTTATATTGAAGTTCAAATGTTAACTTGAATAAAAAAACAAATGTGAACTTATATTTAAGTTCAAATTTTAGCACAAATCAAAGTATAACCCCAAATATGGGTTTTTATTTGAGTTCAAACGTTAACTTATACATGGGTTGATACTTGACCTGAAATATTACCTGACACGACACAATTTCGCCTGCCAGACTAATGAAAAAATTGCAGAAATTCTCGAGTGCAGATGACCGAAGAGACCGAGAATTCAAATGACCTTGAGATGGAGATTTAGGGCGAAATGTCTAAACGAATTTATTGTATTGTTTCTCCTATTTTGTTGTTGGGAAAAATTCAAAAATTGTTTGGGTGAAATACCTAAGAGAATTTGTTGCATTGTTTCTCCCATTTCAATGTTTGGAAGAATTCGAAAGATGTTAGGGTGTTATTGTTGGGATGTTAACATGTCTAAATGAATTTATTGTATTTTTTCTCCTATTTTAATGTTTGGAATAATTGGAATGACGTTAGGGCGAAGTATCAAAAAGAAATTATTTTATGGTCTTTTCCATATTATATAATTAAAATCTGGCATAGTTATTGTCTATTTACTAAGGTTTGTCTATAAATTTTGGACCTTCATGATGAAATATAAATATGATTTGTTGCAATGCATCTCATGCCTCAAATATTTTAAAAACAGTCGTTTTCCTCGTCTTTTCTTCTTTTCCTTTACCATTGTTGCTTATTTTAAATGTCAAAAGGATTTCGGATTTCAGGTGTTGTATGCCGGTAATTCCCTTGAACAAAAAAATACGAACTCTCTTTTCTTTATTAGGAAAAAATGTTTTTGGGAATGTTGTATTCCTACAAGACAAATTCTCAGTGAAACATTCCCATACTTTCAATTCTGTTATGAATTTGAATTAAAGATTAGAATATAAGTTAGTTAAAGCCTCCTCAACCACAGAGAATGTGTTCTAAAGAGACGAAGGCACCATTTAGCAAGGAGCTCAGGGAACGGGGAATCTAGGCTCAAGGTGTGTTCTCACACAAGATCTCCTACTTACGCATAGAAGCCACAGGTTAGGAAAGAAGTTTGTAAAACAATATAGAAAAATGAAGAAGAAAATTAGAGGTGCTGAAAAAAGGACAGCAGTAAGCCGAAAAAAGATGGTTCTTAACAGAAAAAACTATCAAATTTAAACAAAAAAAAACTACTTCATCTTTAGCTCGGGACCTCACATCTTCCTCTTGGGAGAGCAAAATTTCATGGATGTTATGTTATTGTATCTTCCTGAGGGACAAAAAATGATAGCTCCAGAGGACACAAAACGGCAGCTCCAGAGGACACAAAACGGCAGCTCCAGAGGACACAAAACGGCAGCTCCAGAGGACATAAAACGGCAGCTCCAGAGGACATAAAACGGCAGCTCCAGAGGACATAAAACGGCAGCTCCAGAGGACATAAAACGGCAGCTCCAGAGGACATAAAACGGCAGCTCCAGAGGACACAAAACGGCAGCTCCAGAGGACACAAAACGGCAGCTCCAGAGGACACAAAACGGCAGCTCCAGAGGACATAAAACGGCAGCTCCAGAGGACATAAAACGGCAGCTCCAGAGGACATAAAACGGCAGCTCCAGAGGACATAAAACGGCAGCTCCAGAGGACATAAAACGGCAGCTCCAGAGGACACAAAACGGCAGCTCCAGAGGACATAAAACGGCAGCTCCAGAGGACATAAAACGGCAGCTCCAGAGGACATAAAACGGCAGCTCCAGAGGACATAAAACGGCAGCTCCAGAGGACATAAAACGGCAGCTCCAGAGGACATAAAACGGCAGCTCCAGAGGACATAAAACGGCAGCTCCAGAGGACATAAAACGGCAGCTCCAGAGGACATAAAACGGCAGCTCCAGAGGACATAAAACGGCAGCTCCAGAGGACATAAAACGGCAGCTACAGAGGACACAAAACGATAGCTCCAGAGGACATAAAACGGCAGCTCCAGAGGACATAAAACGGCAGCTCCAGAGGACATAAAACGGCAGCTCCAGAGGACATAAAACGGCAGCTCCAGAGGACATAAAACGGCAGCTCCAGAGGACATAAAACGGCAGCTCCAGAGGACATAAAACGGCAGCTCCAGAGGACATAAAACGGCAGCTCCAGAGGACAAAATGTCAGGCGACGAAACTTCTTCAGAAAAACTGTTGACTCATGTGACCTAATCGGGTAATTAGCTAATTGGATTAATATGATTACATTTAATTGTGGGAAAATAGGAAAGCTCATTTCCTAAATGAGCTTTTCGTGACCAACGTCTGGAAATTTGAGGCTGACGTGAACATACAAAGGCGGTCTTATGAAGTCGTGCGCACTTTGCCGAGTTTAAAAACGACCGCAAAGATACTTAGAGACAAATTAAAGTTTTATTGCTTAGAAGGACTTGAAGATAAATTGAAATTATTGCGCTTCAAAAGATTTAAAGATAATTAAAAATTATAATGTGTTGAAGGATTTAAAGATAAATTAATATTATATTACCACGAAGGACTTGAAGATAAATTAAAACTACATTTTCACAAAACTGCGACGTTCACAGCAGGCGAAGTGATGCCAACAAAAAATCTGTGAAATAATTTCAGGAAAAATTTAAAATATTTTATATTTTCAATCTATAAGAGAAAGTATATCATTACTTGGTTACTGCGGTAAAAGACTGATGAATTTTCCGGAATGAAAAATTTAATGCATATTTTGGTGACTTTGATATAATTTAATCCAACTCGTTCCGAAATTTGTCCTTGATTCATTTTTTAAGATTAAGCTTCTGGGGAAAGTTGGGATAGATTACTGGGGATAAATTTGTTGTTCATTGATAAATTCCTGACTTCAATGTGAAAAGCCTCACACCAACCCACACAACACACACACACACGCAACATATGCCACACCACCCTGCAGACACACACACACCACACATACAACACACACTACACCTTCATAAAATACCCCCTCCCCCCCTTCCTCCACACACACACACAACACACACACACACACACACACACACACACACCAGTCCTACGCTGGAGCAGAGGTCACCGAGAGCGTATGGCTGCGTATCCCAGATCCGAGCTCGCTTTTCTGTCTGGCCTGCGACTTTGAAACTTTCAGCCACTCCAGCTCAAATCATTACTTTTTGTTGAGAATTATTTAAATTACACTTGGTTATAGCGCATTTTATATATCTAGTATTTTAAATAAATTCCTCTTAATTTTTCTTTATTTCTTTCGGCGTGAGTTACGAGTAGAGTTGAGTTGACGAGTAGATTTGGGTGTTCCGGCTGCAACGTAACTACGATTGATTTAAAAAATGTTTTTATCCACGACTCAAAATGTACCTCATCTACGGTTCAGAGTATCGTATTTGCGATTCAACAAGTATCGCACCTAAGATTCAGACAGTATCGCACCTAAGATTCAACAAATATCGCATCTAAGATTCAGAAAGCATCTGAATCATCAGATTCGGAATTATCACATCTGCGATTAAAAGTCATCATTCACCCCATTACACAGCCTTGGTCGCGCAAGTTCATAATGACTGACGGCTTAAAATTTGACCAGATTTGATTTGAAAACTTAATTCAACTTCCATGGTTGAACTTTTCTGGCGTGAAGAGTTTATTTACGCGCGGCCATTGAGGTGCGGGTGTGTATGGCACACACCACACAGGCTCATCACGCGCTCGTACGTGTGAAATTCTCGGTGAACTTTTTAATATATAAATAATTTTATAGTCAAGTGAATTTAAGCAACGAAAAAATGAACGTGAACCAAAGAAAAAGTTTTCAGTTGCAGTATTGCGAAAGTGCAGTGCAAATACATTTTTTCAGCCAAACCTAAACTTATAAAAATTAGTTTGGTTATTCTTTGACACATATTCTTATGAAAACCAAAACTTATAAAAATTAGATGGGTTATTCTTAAACATTTATTCTTCTGAAAACCTTAGAGTAAGTTATAAAAAACAGTTGGGTAGTTCTTAAATACACATTCTTATGCAGACCTTAACTTATAAAAATTAGTTGGGTTAGTCTTAAATAAGTATAGTTAGAATTTAAGTTATTAAGTTAAAATTAAAATAAGTTTAAATAAGTTGAAATGAAAATAATTTTAAGTAAGTTAAAACTAATCCAAGTGTTAATAAGTTAAAATCAAAATAAGTTTAAATGAGTTAAAATTAAAGTAAGTTTCAATGAGTTAAAATTAAAATAAGTTTAAAACAGTTCAAATTAATATGACTTTAAACAAGTTAAATCTAAAATAAATTTATATAAGTCAAATTTAAAATAAGTCATATAAGTTAAAATTAAAAAAGGTTAAAATTGGATTTAAAATTGCTATGGAGTTGGAATAAAACAAAAGCCGTTTTTACGAACCGCTCGTCCTCGTCACGACCTTGACGTGACGCGGCGGAAGCGCACGAAAATTTCATCAACAAAACCGACAAATGAAGACGTCAAAAAAAAAAAAAAACCTCAGTTCAGTTCTGTGATGTCAGCCTCACTTAATTTGAAGTACGAGTGCGTAAGCATGGGTTATTATACAAAATATTCTACCGTTTCCAACCATTTAATAAATTTTAACGACATACAGGGTGTTTCTGAACTAGAGGTACAAAATTGCCCACCTAGTCGTAAATGGCCAAATGAACACTTTTTGTTCTCTGACATTTTCTGAAATTTGTTTTTTCTTTGAGTGTTTATTGTTTTAAAGGATAAAATTATATGAAAATTTCACAATTACTCTCAATTGTACGTTAGACTGCCTAAGTTAACATCAAAATTAACAAGTTATTTAGCCTTACCAACTGTTTGGACAATGAGCTATGTTTAGATAATTTAATGAATAAGATCACTAAGTTCGGGGAGACAAACCAGTTGCATTTTTTGCCCTCTGCCACAACCCAGAGTCACGTACACACTCACGCACGCTGTGTGTTATTGGTATGTTGGGAAAATGAAACATACATAATAAGCTAGAGTCATTACAAAGAAGATTCATGGTTGGTATGATGAAAATGAAATAATTTAAAAAAAATCTAAGGACATTTTGTTCCGATAATCAGGCTCTGAATTTTTTGTGTGTGTGTTTTCATGCGTGTCTCGTACACAGTCCTCAACGTACACACTCCTTTTCGCACACAGTCCTCCACGCCCACGCACACGCACAGTTTCACAAACTTCAATAACAAAATTGCCCAAATTCACGGTAAAGCCTACGTTTACTTTCAATTCGACAAGTCCACTAAAGTTTACACAACACAACATAGAGCGTCGCGTAATGCAGTCAGTGCTCGAGTTATGAGGCCTATGCACTCAGGCCTATGCACTGAGGCCTATGCACTGAGGCCTATGCACTGAGGCCTATGCACTGAGGCCTATGCACTGAGGCCTATGCACTGAGGCCTATGCACTGAGGCCTATGTACTGAGGCCTATGCACTGAGGCCTATGCACTGAGGCCTATGCAATTCTTCAATCATTCTATTAAAATTAATTTCTATTACTCAGCTAACACGATGCTTCATTCATATAATTTATGAATTACTGGATCCAATCTTTTATTCATATTCGTTGAGGTTTGCATAAGATACGACCGAATAAGATGTGTATGTATAACTTATCGACGTACGTATAACTCGCATGTATAACTCATGTACGTACGTATATCCCGTATATAAAACTGCTTATAACTCGTATGTATAACTAATATACGTACGTATAACTCGTATGCACCACTGATATACGTATGTACTCGTATAAATCGTACGTTTAACTCGTATGCATAACCGATATTCATGTGAAGGAGTGTAACAGAGATGCATACGTATAACTGATATACATATGTATAACTGATATACATATGTATAACTCGTTTGTATCACAGATATGCGTACGCACAACCCGACGACTGACCATAATGACCTTTACTGAGGTGATATCTGCTGGCTCCGAGCCTCACCGCCACAGGAGAAATTACCCCCAGACGTGCGGTAATTTAAGTAATATTTATAGGTGCCCGCCCCCACTGCCCCGTATCATGGCTACAGCCCTGATACTGACCCCTAATTACAGTATCTTAGATGTTAGTTAATTGTAGTAAGTAATTGTGAATACAGTATGTCCCACAAAAACCCGAACCGAGTATTTATTTTCCCGTATCAGTAATGCCATCATAAGAATACCATAAGCATTTAATTTATAGCAAATTTATGCGTTGTTACTGATTACTACTGATACGGGAAATAATTACGGGTACTACTGATACGGAAAAATAAATACTCTGCTTGGGTTTTTGTGGGACATACTGCATAGTAAATATTGACTGAATCGTGCTTTGTTTTGGCTTTCATTTAGTAGTGAAAAAAATTGGGTTAGTGTATGTTGAAGTTAGCTTGCCACGTTTCCTGTGATGGGTTGAACTGAGGTTCAGTATTCAATTTTCATATTTTCATATTCAATTCATATAACTGAAGTTCATTATTCAATTTTCATATTTTCATATTCAATTCATATAACTGAAGTTCATTATTCAATTTTCATATTTTCATATTCAATTCATATAACTGAAGTTCATTATTCAATTTTCATATTTTCATATTCAATTCATATAACTGAAGTTCATTATTCAATTTTCATATTTTCATATTCAATTCATATAACTGAAGTTCATTATTCAATTTTCATATTTTCATATTCAATTCATATAACTGAAGTTCATTATTCAATTTTCATATTTTCATGTTCAATTCATATAACTGAAGTTCATATTGAATTTAAAGTCAATTTTAGTAAGTGATTTTGAAAATAGCAAACATTTTCTGGATCGTGCCTTCATTTATTATAGCTTTGATTAATTTTTTTAAGAAAATTGAGTTAATGACTATTGGTCGGTCAGCAGCATTATGAAAATCCCCTCACTGACCACCGGTGGGACTTTCTTCTCCAATTTTTATCTTTTTTTATGAACATTTTTCTGAACTCTGTTCCAATATACCTTGTGCGTAGATTCCGCGTTCCTACACGTTCCTCCAAATGGTGCCTTCCTCCTTTTGGAACGCCTTTGTTGAAGGTAGGGAGACTTCAACACGTATCTTGCGAAGGGACAGCGGTGGGGAAAACCGGACAGCAGTGACTCGAAAAAGATGGTCCTTAACAATACAAAAAACATTATCGAAAAAATTTTAATAATACAGAATTCGGTAAAAAAATTCGTAACCATCGCAAGGTAAAAGATAGATTCCCAGACTGTAATTGCCGGCTTTCCGAAGCGCAGCTAAGTGTACGAAGATTACTAGATTATAATTACTGTGAAACTTGAGATTTTAAAAAAACTAGCAATTAACTCCCTGTCTGGTCCTAGAGTGCACGCTGAATTACTTCTTTGTGACGAAATGTGAGAGTTCACGAACATACACGCACACACAAATGAATGATCCCTTCATTCACCGTCAACTCGCATTCAAAAAAACGAAGGAAGGCACGCACCTTCACAAATTGAAGAGCAATACTGGTTCTCACATAAGATGGTATCCATGATACGGGACTAATGTTGCGCACTGCATGCCTTCTTCGCCGGGCAACTGGCGGTGTTGCGTTCGTCGTTTGCCCGACGACCTCGCGTTCATCATTGGTGACTTGCCCGGCGATTTGGCGCTCAACGTTGGTCCCATGGGGGAGTTGGAGACGTCATGATCATAATTTCTGTCAGCCATCATTTGATATGATGAAGATGCTCTCGCGCATAGGACTAATTAACGCATTTTAATGACGACGTTTCTCTCAACGAAAAAAACTTAATGGAAGATTTGTCCTTATGAAGATCAGTCTTTGGATGATTTGTTCTGAACGAAAAACCTGAATGAAAGATTAGTTCTTTTAAAGATTAGTCTTAGGAAGATTAGTTCTGAACGAAAGACTTGTTAGATGATTACTTATACACTTACAGTCTAAGTAGATGCGATTCCAGACTAGACTGAATACGACTAAAAATTGTGATCTTAGACTAGAGATACTTGTTTCCACTTAAGTATTGCTAACGAAAACATTTATTTCTTCCCAAACTTCCTGCTACTTTCACATCACCTGAGGGTTGTATTCTTTGTAAAATTCTAGTGCTACGCAGTTGAGGCCAAAATTTTCAACACGTCTTATCGCAACATTTTTTTGATAGAAAATTAATGGAGTTCCGAAGAAATTTCCGTGCACGTATTTCAGTGCAGTCAGAGTCACTATAACTTTATTCTGTCTTCAAAGGATTGGGGTTCTATTCTAATTCTTCTTGGGTAGACTTTTTAAAAAAGGACATTTCCTTTCGTGGTGTAACGGCTCCAAGTTCACACCAGTGGTTGAGCTAGTTGCTCCAAAATCACAATGATGAAGAGATACTGTATGATGAATTTAAAGGTGTAACTTCAAGTGGAGGTTGGATGGTGTAGGTTTAAGTTGAGGCTTCAGTAAGAAATGGAACTCGAGGACCGACCGTACTGCGCATATACGCTCGTTTACGGTCCTTACTGCGACGTCTCAACACATATATACGTTCTTAGTTGTTTGTCCTAGTATGTACGTCCTAATGTATACGTCCCTATTTGTACGTCCCAATATATACGTACTAATGTAAACGTCCCAATGTATATGTCCCAATGTATACATCCTATTTGTACGTCCCAATATGTAAGTCCCAATTGGATTTATGTTAGCAGGGCTTACTGATGTAACACGTAGAATGTTCACTAAATGAATTGCAGTCTATATATCACGACGCAAATGCCTGCACTTCGCATGGAATTGCACCGTTAATTACTTGCTCAATGTAGATTTAAAAGGAACAACAAACTGAATTTCTGTACCTGTGGTTTACGCCTTACTTCAAAAGAAAAGAACCTTGCAGTAAACACGATAGAATCTTTCGCATCGTACTTGTAAGAAAGTCTCGTACATCACGGTGACGTGTTACAGAGTCGAAGACAAAATTCACGGGGAAACATTAGTCTTATAGTATGATAGAATAATTATAGAATAATTTGTGAGGGAATGGCAGGGTTCAGAAGTGTCCATGCCATGCACAGATAAGCAAGACGTCTTGTGCGCCAACTTAGGCAATATTCCTCCACTTTGTTGACCGTTTGACGCAATTGGACCAGCCCGGCGTCTGTCTGCTGACGTCTCATTATGTTTTCCAATATCTGACATCATGTAGTCCAATATTTAGCATCGTTTATACGTTTTCGTGTCGGAGCTGCATGAGTTGATGGATTGCCATCTCACGCTGCGTCGGGACACGATTGTCATCTCACGCTGTGTCTCAATCAGCTGCGTCGGGACCAATTGGCCATCATCAATGATGCCATTAGACAACCATATGACGCGAGGACATATTGACCATCATCATTGATGACGGGACCAATTGGCCATCATCAATCTTGCCACGATCAATAGACTACCATGTGACGTTGAAACACATTGACCATCATCATTTATGATAGGACCAATTGACTATCATCAGTGAAACCAGGGCAAATAATTGACTATCATTAGTGATGTCAGGACCAATTGACCATCATCAATGATAACGGGACCAATTGACCATGGTTAATAGTACCAACGGATTATCATCACTGTATCATTTCACCGAACCCATTCCATGAAGTATAGATTATTGTCACTAAGAGCAACTTATTTCATAACTACACACAATATCATTAGGTTCACAAATTCAAAACTTGCAGTGCCTTCTGATAAGTCAAATTTTCATTTTCATATGGCACAAGCAGCGCTGGTATTCTAAAAAATATTGCAATGATGTTTCTGTAATACCACAACAAACCCGTAATTTCAGAATAGATGACAGGACAATGCAATTCGCAGACCGAGAAGCACGATTATTTATGATGGACTTGAATTAACTTAATGCATTGGTTTCATGAGATAATTTCCCATAATGGACCCCTCATTATTTTGTACTCTTTAATTCTCTACAAACTGGCATGACGTCATACGAGTTTAACGGACTGTCCCCGGCTGACTATAAGGATACAGATCAATAGATACCAGGATATTACTGACGTTGTGATAGTGTTCAAGCAAGTTAACTTAGTTTTAAAAAGGAATATATGAGTGTTGAAGGGTCGACACCGGGTTAATTTCTATAAAATATTTCTGCAGGATAGAATACAATGAAAGTCATCAGAATGAATTGAATTAGAATGAAATAGATAGAATAAGAATGTAAATTATAGTGATAGAATGACAATTTCAGTACTTTCGTAATGATATATACTGAGTCATTTAATAAAATGTTTAGTATGTACATGCTCAAATAACGCATTTTATACATCATTAACTGTAGATATGCTGGGATTTGCATAAAAATAACTACGAAACATTTAAAAACTTCCATTCTTGCTTGTGAAAGGGACAAATTTAAACGAAAAAACGCAAGCATATTTAATCGAAGATGCCACTATTTCGACAATATCCATGTACATAAGCGGAATAGAATATTTTTATAAATTTGAGATAGAATATTTTCACAAATTAGAGCACGTACACCCGAATATTTAATGAGTAAAACGAACATTTTTTTGTTCACCAAACCGACAGGAATACCGGACCAGGGGTAGGCTAAGGGGTTCTGTCTGCGCAGACTTGGCTAATTTGTCTTATCTGAGCTAAGCAGGGCAGTAATTCAGCTTATCTGCTGCGGGGTTGATATCGTTGTGCAACTCTCGACGCGATGTAGGGTCGTGCATGATCATCTCATACCATGCGTATGTGGTGGTGCCTCATGATCATCGCAGTATGTAGTGCCACATGATCACTTCAGTATTTAGCGCCACATGATCATTGTTTAAATGATCGAAGTTTTTTGACCTGTTGGGGTCATTTCTGTGAATAATTTTTTCCTTCTTGGTTCTGGGAAGAAGGGGAAAAAACGTTCTGTTTTTTTCTTGCGAGGAAGACACCTGATGGGTGTCTCCCCTCTCTTTCTTGGAATAAGATACTGATTCCTCTCTTTCCTGCAGAGAGATTAGGATTCTCACTTTTCCTTCTGAGCAGGAGATAATGATTCTCCATTCCATATCTCAGTCAGAAATTATGATTTTCCCTCTCCCACCGAGAAGAAGATTAGGAATCTCATATGTACTTCTAAAAAAAAGAACTGAGGTGTTCTGAAGTTTTCAGAGCTGAATTTTTCGGAGCTGAAGGTTTCAGAGCTGAAGTTTTCAGAGCTGAAGTTTTCAGAGACGAAGTTTTCAGAGCTGAAGTTTTCAGAGACGAAGTTTTCAGAGATGAAGTTTTCGGAGCTGAAGGTTTCAGAGCTGAAGTTTTCAGAGCTGAAGTTTTCAGAGCTGAAGTTTTCAGAGACTAAGTTTTCAGAGCTGAAGTTTTTGGAGCTGAAGGTTTCAGAGCTGAAGTTTTCAGAGCTGAAGTTTTCAGAGACGAAGTTTTCAGAGATGAAGTTTTCAGAGCTGAAGTCTTCAGAACTGAAGTTTTCAGAGCTGAAGTCTTCAGAACTGAAGTTTTCAGAGACGAAGTTTTCAGAGATGAATTTTTCAGAGCAGAAGTCTTCAGAGCTGAAGGTTTCAGAGCTGAAGTGCCTGGAATGAAGGGTTCCCGAATGAAGGCCTTACGACTGAGAAGTTCAGTGACAGTGATCCCGAAATCAGGAAGTTTTGGGGACCTCTGGCCCCAGAATCAAAATTCTGGAGCGACTGATCTTTGAATCCTACGCACCAGAAGTACATAACAGTTTGTGAACCAGAGTTTCTTGGGAGTTTCGGACTTGCACCTTCTAATTTTTTGTTTCTGGATTGAGTTATTGAGGTAAAATGTCACGCGTGATGACTGCGTTTTGATAAAAAAAGAGGTGGTAACTCGCACTACAGAGGCTAAACCTACATTCGGTGCGTTGTGAAAAATGCTTCAATAATTCTTTAAATTAAGCGATGGCGCATTACTTCTCCAATGCAAGAAGCACTTGAATAACCAATTCTTGAGAGTAAGAGATTCTTCAGTTATTCGTTATTGATAGAATTGCTTTATTTTTAGGCGAAACTGCCATACTTTATTTTTAAGCAAGACTATCCTTCTGAAGTTCCATCGACCCTTAACAGTAAACAAAAAGTCTTGCATCGCAAGTTCCTGAAGCAGAACAAGTGTCTCAATGACGCCACATTAGCTGTGTTCTTTGCAGCCATGTAACAGCACAGCAGGGTACCGCAACGCGCCAATGTCTTTGTACCCGCGGCATTCCTTCCTCGTTCTAGTCTCGGTCCGCTCTAAAGTCCAAGTCAGTTGTTCTATGAATTATTCTACGGTACATATGTTGCTGTAAAGCATATGATTTCGGTTCAAATATTACTGTATTTTTGCGGTATATGTGAAGCTCTGTTCACGCCAATAACCATATATCTGAGGCATTCCTTCCTTGTTCTAGTCTCATTACGATCTAAAGTCCAAGTGAGTTACTCTATGAATTATTATGCAGTACAAATGTTGCTGTATTTTTGTGGTAAATGTGACGCTCTGCCAGCACCAATGTCTTCATGTCTAAAGCTTCCTCGTTCAAGTCTCGTTAGGCTCTAAAGTCCAAGTGAGTTGAGCTATGAGTTAACGTACAGTACAAATGTTGCTGTGGTGAATGTGACTGAGAAAATCAGCGGCGTATGAGTATATAGGATGAATGGTTGCGCGAGTTGTGCTACCACCTTAGTTTGCTTTCACTTCTGCTCATCAATGATAAGGTAACTCTTATGGCGAATATTGACTTTTAAGGTGCTTTCTTCAATGATTTTAGAATTAAAAGGTTAGTTATTAATCGCTTTTTGATTGAAGGGTAATTGATCGCTTTAAGACTAAAGGGTTGTTAATCACTTGAGGTTTGAAGGGTTGTTAATCACTTTAGGTTTGAAGGGTTATTAATCGCTTTAGGTTTGAAGAGGATGCTATTAAGATAGGGTGAAAAAAGAGTGATTAAAGCGTGATTAAAAATGTCATTATGTGAGGGTAATTCAAGATTCATTAAAAAATACGTTATACTGAGGGTTATTGACAATTGATTAACAAATGCTTCGAACTGAGGGTTACTGAGGATTGATTCAACAATGGATTCAAGAAAGGGTAATTGAGAATTGTATAAAAATGCCTTCAAGTGAGGGTTATTTAATTATTTAATATTGATTAAAAATGCGCTCAGTTAAGCGTTATTGAGAATTGATACTAAAATTCCTGCAAGTGAGGGTATAAAAATGCATTCAAGTGAGGGTATAAAAATGCATTCAAGTGAGGGTATAAAAATGCATTCAAGTGAGGGTGTAAAAATGAGTTCAAGTGAGGGTATAAAAATGCGTTCAAGTGAGGGTACAAAAATGCGTACAAGCGAGGGTATAGAAATGCGTTCAAGTGAGGGTGATGTTAAGAAGCAGGTCCTTACCCTCGTGAAACCTGCGCTTCCTCATCAGAGGGCACTGACTGCACCACAAACTTTCTCCTGCACTGCGACACGTGAGGTGCTCGGATCCGACTGAGCAGAGGACGGTTTTTAGACGATTTACCTTGTTACACAGGCAACAGCTTAAGCTTTTCTGACGACTTGGCTACCGTCTTTCTGCAAAAGTTCTCAAGTGTGAGCTTTTTTGAATGAAATTTGAACACATCGTATCAGGGAACACGGGCAGTTTGCCAGATAATCGGAGTTCAAATTTTGGTTGCCAGATGCTCAGAACTAAAACTTTGGTTGCCAGATTCTCAGCGTCCCAATTTTGGTTGCCAGATGCTCAGTGTTTAAATATTCATTCGAAAAAAAAGCTTGAACTTGAAGATTTAGGTCAGAATGACAGTATGTGGCATAGCCAAACAGGCAGAAGTTTCTCGCTATCAGCTGTACCTCTAAAGCGAATTAAATCATTTGAAAATCTCGCTCCTGTTCAATGAGGACAACATGAAGAGGATTCATTCCCCTTCACAAGTGGCCACATTCAACACCGTGTGATGAGAAGTGGCCACATTCAACATTGTGCGATGAGAAGTGGCCACATTCAACACCGTGTGATGAGAAGTGGCCACATTCAACACCGTGTGATGAGAAGTGGCCACATTCAACATTGTGCGATGAGAAGTGGCCACATTCAACACCGTGTGATGAGAAGTGGCCACATTCAACACCGTGTGATGAGAAGTGGCCACATTCAACACCGTGTGATGAGAAGTGGCCACATTCAACACCGTGTGATGAGAAGTGGCCACATTCAACACCGTGTGATGAGAAGTGGCCACATTCAACACCGTGTGATGAGAAGTGGCCACATTCAACATTGTGCGATGAGAAGTGGCCACATTCAACACCGTGTGATGAGAAGTGGCCACATTCAACACCGTGTGATGAGAAGTGGCCACATTCAACACCGTGTGATGAGAAGTGGCCACATTCAACACCGTGTGATGAGAAGTGGCCACATTCAACACCGTGTGATGAGAAGTGGCCACATTCAACACCGTGTGATGAGAAGTGGCCACATTCAACACCGTGTGATGAGAAGTGGCCACATTCAACACCGTGTGATGAGAAGTGGCCACACTCAACACCGTGTGATGAGAAGTGGCCACACTCAACACCGTGTGATGAGAAGTGGCCACACTCAACACCGTGTGATGAGAAGTGGCCACATTCAACACCGTGTGATGAGAAGTGGCCACACTCAACACCGTGTGATGAGAAGTGGCCACATTCAACACCGTGTGATGAGAAGTGGCCACACTCAACACCGTGTGATGAGAAGTGGCCACATTCAACACCGTGTGATGAGAAGTGGCCACATTCAACACCGTGTGATGAGAAGTGGCCACATTCAACACCGTGTGATGAGAAGTGGCCACACTCAACACCGTGTGATGAGAAGTGGCCACATTCAACACCGTGTGATGAGAAGTGGCCACATTCAACACCGTGTGATGAGAAGTGGCCACATTCAACACCGTGTGATGAGAAGTGGCCACATTCAACATTGTGCGATGAGAAGTGGCCACATTCAACACCGTGTGATGAGAAGTGGCCACATTCAACACCGTGCGATGAGAAGTGGCCACATTCAACACCGTGTGATGAGAAGTGGCCACATTCAACACCGTGTGATGAGAAGTGGCCACATTCAACACCGTGTGATGAGAAGTGGCCACACTCAACACCGTGTGATGAGAAGTGGCCACATTCAACACCGTGTGATGAGAAGTGGCCACACTCAACACCGTGTGATGAGAAGTGGCCACATTCAACACCGTGTGATGAGAAGTGGCCACACTCAACACCGTGTGATGAGAAGTGGCCACATTCAACACCGTGTGATGAGAAGTGGCCACACTCAACACCGTGTGATGAGAAGTGGCCACACTCAACACCGTGTGATGAGAAGTGGCCACATTCAACACCGTGTGATGAGAAGTGGCCACATTCAACATTGTGCGATGAGAAGTGGCCACATTCAACACCGTGTGATGAGAAGTGGCCACATTCAACACCGTGTGATGAGAAGTGGCCACATTCAACACCGTGTGATGAGAAGTGGCCACACTCAACACCGTGTGATGAGAAGTGGCCACACTCAACACCGTGTGATGAGAAGTGGCCACACTCAACACCGTGTGATGAGAAGTGGCCACACTCAACACCGTGTGATGAGAAGTGGCCACATTCAACACCGTGTGATGAGAAGTGGCCACATTCAACACCGTGTGATGAGAAGTGGCCACATTCAACACCGTGTGATGAGAAGTGGCCACATTCAACACCGTGTGATGAGAAGTGGCCACATTCAACACCGTGTGATGAGAAGTGGCCACACTCAACACCGTGTGATGAGAAGTGGCCACATTCAACACCGTGTGATGAGAAGTGGCCACATTCAACACCGTGTGATGAGAAGTGGCCACACTCAACACCGTGTGATGAGAAGTGGCCACATTCAACACCGTGTGATGAGAAGTGGCCACATTCAACACCGTGTGATGAGAAGTGGCCACATTCAACACCGTGTGATGAGAAGTGGCCACATTCAACACCGTGTGATGAGAAGTGGCCACATTCAACACCGTGTGATGAGAAGTGGCCACATTCAACACCGTGTGATGAGAAGTGGCCACACTCAACACCGTGTGATGAGAAGTGGCCACACTCAACACCGTGTGATGAGAAGTGGCCACACTCAACACCGTGTGATGAGAAGTGGCCACACTCAACACCGTGTGATGAGAAGTGGCCACATTCAACACCGTGTGATGAGAAGTGGCCACATTCAACACCGTGTGATGAGAAGTGGCCACACTCAACACCATGTGATGAGAAGTGGCCACACTCAACACCATGTGATGAGAAGTGGCCACACTCAACACCGTGCGATGAGAAGTGGCCACACTCAACACCATGTGATGAGAAGTGGCCACACTCAACACCGTGCGATGAGAAGTGGCCACATTCAACACCGTGTGATGAGAAGTGGCCACACTCAACACCGTGTGATGAGAAGTGGCCACATTCAACACCGTGTGATGAGAAGTGGCCACATTCAACACCGTGTGATGAGAAGTGGCCACATTCAACACCATGTGATGAGAAACAATTAACATGGGTACTACGACACAAATGTGTTGATAATTATATATAAGCTAAGGATCTTTATGATGAGACATTTTAAAAACGAGTAATATTTTTAGTATCGTCCTTATTGGACAATTTTTTGATCTTCATCCACCAAGCCTCATCTGACCCTCACTCATTCACGCCTAACTCTCGAGGGAGGAACTCAATTTAGAGGCAAAGGCCACAGCCGAGAGGCTGATAACCAATTTAATCGCAATGAGTTTTATCGCGTAACAAATTTAATTTTGTCGTAATAAACTTCATCGCGTTACCAATTTGTCGTACAAGAATGATTTTTCGCATAATAAATTTTGTTACAAAATGAGAGAAAACACGCGACGAACTTTTTTACGAATGTACCTGATTTTTGTTCTAAGAGATGAAGGGGAGTAATTAATTTTGTAGTGGAAGGTTGGCAAATTTTATTGAAGAAGATTTTGTTGTCGAAAATTTTGTTGTTAAATATGAAAAAGAAAAGTGTCATCAAATATACTCGCCAGAACACAAGCTTAAGACCGGTTTAAAAATTAAAAAAATATTATTTCTACACGGATAAACATGAAAGGATCTCTAACTCGAGCAACAGCTAGAATTATAGCAGTTTGTGTTACTAATTGGTTAGTGGTGTTGTTAATGGTGTTGTTAATGGTCACATATCTGTAATTCATGGTATTTCTCAGCAATATAAATTTTTACAGGAAACATAACAGAAATAAATATCAAAATACAGTAAAGAAGTATTAACACACGAAAGGTAATACACGACCATAATAAATCTTAATAATTTTCATCTATGTATTGAAAATAGAAGTTGCGGTGCATATAGCAAAATTACTGAAGTTGTGCGATCCCCGCTTCTTTCGCAAGGACTCGGCGGATTAATCTTGCCTGTCTGCGCGCTGCATGACGCAAGGAGAAACTGCCCTGATTCACAAAACCAACAAGAAACTGACCCGATTCACAAAACCAACAAGAAACTGACCCGATTCACGAAACCCTAAAACGAGAAAACGGAAGTGCTGTCATTACAACGATGTCTCAAAGTAACTTTCTGTGTGTGCACACATCATGGTCACGGCCACACAACCACACAGTCACACGATGTGTATGCAGCCTGTCGACGTCATCAGATTTCGCTGTTCCGACAGCAGAGCGTCTTCCTGCATAGGGGCTTTCCGTCTTCCCTCGGCGCTACCCTCTGTGTCCGAGGGTTGAGTGATCGCTAATGCAGCTCACGCGCTGGGCAGCGGCCGTGTTCAAGGCCTTGCAGCGGTGGCTCGGACAGGGACCGTATGAGTGATGAGTCGTTTGGTGGTATCGTTTGATGAGTGATGAGTGACGTGTCTTTTGGTAGTGTGTGAGTGAGGAACTAGAGAACACGAGAACACTAGACTCAGATGATAATGAGCAAATAGGAATCAAAACGTCTTACTTTTGCTTCTTTCTCAAAACATTGTACTATTGCATTCTTCCAGAAACAGAACGTAAAAGACGAGAATAAATTGACCAAAATGTACAAAAGCTGTAACAGAAAACGATGCCAACCTGAAAACATCGGTACGATAACAGTCGATCAAGATAAAATATCATGAACAACTGCACGGGCATTTTTTTGCATGCAAAAATGCACGGGCATTTTCCTTTGCATGCAAAACTGCATGAACATTTTTCTTTGCATGCAAAAATGCACGGGCATTTTTTTTTGCATTGCGAGCAGTGCAAGAAGTAAGTACACCGAGGCGGTGCACGTCCGCAAGGCAGAACTCGCTCATCTCTTCCGTTGACCTCAAGCACGAGCGTCTGTTGCGCATTCCGTGAGATGATGAGAGGGACCGACCTTCGTAGCGAGGGGACTGAGGGTAAATGAAGGGAGGGTGGGCAAAATACTGAATATTACGTTAACTGAGACGATAATAGGTGAATTGGGAAATGAGAGGGAGCAATAATAGGTGAACTGAGATGTGAAAGCAGGCGATAATAGGTGAATTGGGAAATGAGAGGGAGCAATAATAGGTGAACTGAGATGTGAAAGCAGGCGATAATAGGTGAATTGGGAAATGAGAGGGAGCAATAATAGGTGAACTGGGAAATGAGAGCAGGTGATAATAGGGGAATTGAGAAGTGGAATCGAATGATGATAGGTTAACTATGAAGTGAAAGGGAGCAACAATAGATGAACTGGGAAATGAAAGGGAGCAACAATAGGTGAACTGGGAAATGAAAGGGAGCAACAATAGGTGAACTGGGAAATGAAAGGGAGCAACAATAGGTGAACTGGGAAATGAAAGGGAGCAACAATAGGTGAACTGGGAAATAAAAGGGAGCAACAATAGGTGAACTGGGAAATGAAAGGGAGCAACAATAGGTGAACTGGGAAATGAAAGGGAGCAACAATAGGTGAACTGGGAAATGAAGGGGGGCAACATCTATGAAATGAAAAATAGCGAGAAATTTTCATCAAGGGGTTTAATATTTAGTGAACTGAGAAATGAAGATGAGGAGTGGACTTCACTTATTGCTCTTCTTTATTTCGGTGGAATGAGAAATGAAGACATACCGTATATGGAGAAGCTAGGAAAAGCCAATGCATCAATCTTTGAGTTTAAAAGATAAAATTACGTCATGTAAACCAGAAATAATTTATGCAAAATGAACACAGAATTTTCCTGAATTAAAACTGAAAATCACTGAATCCATCTCTAGGATGCAAATATTCTGGCGAAAGTTCAAGACTTCTACTCAATTCATCTAAATTATAAGCCATTAATAGTCGAGGTGGTGGAGACTCGCTAAAGAAACGTTAGAAGAGACGATTAAGCTTTAGATGCTCCAAGAACTCATTCAGGAATTTGCCAGTGTTTCGATTTTTAAAAATTCACAGAAAACATTTTCTGTGACTCACAACTGCGTCTTGTGGCTGTGATTTGAGTCATTTCTCGGAACGCTATTGCGTCAACACGTCGAGTGAAGTACTCACCCGCACGGTGATTATGTCTCCAATATCTCCACGCCTGCACTGCATTGACGTCATACTAGTGGTCACAGTTGTGAATGTCACAATGGCACACTAGTGGTCACAGTTGTGAATGTCACATGACACACTAGTGGTCACAGTTGTGAATGTCACAATGGCACACTAGTGGTCACAGTTGTGAATGTCACATTACACACTAGTGGTCAGAGTTGTGAATGTCACAATGGCACACTAGTGGTCACAGTTGTGAATGTCACAATGGCACACTAGTGGTCACAGTTGTGAATGTCACATGACACACTAGTGGTCACAGTTGTGAATGTCACAATGGCACACTAGTGGTCACAGTTGTGAATGTCACATTACACACTAGTGGTCAGAGTTGTGAATGTCACAATGGCACACTAGTGGTCACAGTTGTGAATGTCACAATGGCACACTAGTGGTCACAGTTGTGAATGTCACAATGGCACACTAGTGGTCACAGTTGTGAATGTCACAATGGCACACTAGTGGTCGCAGTTGTGAATGTCACATGACACACTAGTGGTCCCAGTTGTGAATGTCACAATGGCACACTAGTGGTCACACTTGTGAATGTCACAATAGCACACTAGTGGTCACAGTTGTAAATGTCACAATGAAGTCACGTTAGAGTTCTGGAGATGGCTGCAGTTGTGAATAGAATCCATTGGCGGTAAATATATTTCTCCCTATAATTCTCATCAGAATTTCTGTAAGGTTTTTGTAATTATTACTTCACTCTTTCGATTCATCACAAATAAATCAAAATCCTCGACTACAGCTGTGACGCTACAGCTTCAATGAGCAGTCATGGTGATTCAGGAAGCATTGTCGGTAACCCATTTTGTAGCCCATTGAAAATGAGTTACAAAATGTGAAGGTCAAAATTTCCATCCCATGACTAGACGTATAGATTGATTTCTAATCATAATTTTACCTTGTGAACTACAAGTTTAGTGTTATCTTGAAGAAGGAGAAATTAAGTTCTTTTACACAACTAGACGTATAGATTGATTTTTAATTATTATTTTACCTCGATAACTTTTAGCCCAGTGTTATCCTGAAGAAGGTAAAAAATTCCTTCACAAGACTACGAAAGCGTATAGATTAATTTCTTATCAAAAATTTACCTCGTGAACTTCAAGTTTAGTGTAATCTTGAAGAGAGAAACTCGAAACCGACCAGTCTGTCTGTTCCGACGTCCAATGCTCGGTAGCTCTAACGCATGATGTTCGGCAGGTAGAACGAACATACCGAAGTGGGTGCTAGAAAAACAGAATATTCGCAAATAATATTGACATATCAAATGCAATGCACCTATGGGCTTTAAAAATAATTTTACGTACAGGTCCGAAGATCTAAAAGTACTAGTTTACACTGGAAAGTATTACTACTGGGAGGTACTAATACTAGTATAACACGCAATACAACTATGCGTTTTAAAATTCATTTTACGTAAAGGCCCGAAGTCATATAGGTACTACTTTACACTGGGAATTATAACAGTCAGCCGATGGTTTGTCTTCAGCAAAAGAAATGAGCCTTGGTTTCGCCAATGGAAGTTGTTCCGAAAGGTAGCACTGTTAGACTTTTATTTATTGGAAGAACTCTTCTAATTTTTACAGCACATGTCGATAATTAAAGTAAAAGCAAGGAATAGTAGATTTAGATGCTTGAGCAACTTAATTATAGATATTGTTCAACGTGAACTTAACCTCACGGGACATTGTGTTCAACGTGAACTTAACCACACGGAACATTGTGTTCAACGTGAACTTAACCACACGGAACGGTCAATATTGAATTTAATGTTGTCAACGAATTTAATAATTTCGTAGGTATAGATAGGTAATATAGTCGATTATAAGACGTTTTACAAAAATGACAATGTGCCCGGAAATGCTTAGTTTAGGAGATATAGGATAAATAACGCCAGGTAAGAATAGCATTAACGGCAGTTTCGATATGGCTCTTCCGGCGTTTTGCGGACGCGGACCACGCCAAGTTTTTTGGCGGGAGTCATCGGCCTCGGTATGGTTGAGTTAAATTAAGATATTTTAGGCTTACTTTGGTTAGGATACTTAACTAAATTAACTTTACCAAACCTAACCTTACCTATCGTTACGTCAGAACCGGATTTCTGCTTATTTACCTCTCCGTTTGTTCAATTTTATAAACGACGTTCCTATAACTTCAAAGTTAAATATCTCCAAAAATAAGCATTTCCGGGCACATTGTCATTCATAAAAAACGTCTTAAAATCAACTATATTACCTACCTATACCTACGAAATTATGAAATTCGTTGACAACATTAAATTCAATATTGACCGTTAAGTAGAAATCAGATAGTCCACACGGTAAAAGTAATTTTGAATACACTGGTAATTCGAACTGGAAGCCAAAAAGTGAATCGTAGTGAAAGATAAACAGCATATCAACTTCATCTAAAACTACACAAGTGAATTTCAAAGACTGACTTATATCACTAGAGATTTTCGAAATCCACTTAATATATTTCTTAGTTATGAGCGTCATTACTAATCAGTCCAACATGACTACCGCAATAATCACGCAATGATTTTCACGAGTCCGAATTACCGCAAACTTTCCTTGCATTCCGGAACATGCTGAACAGACTTCAGACTCGTACATCCAACCACCATGACTAGTTCAAACTAGTAACCAGCCAGTAGACTGGCTCGTACTAAACAACCGTAAGAAGATACCATAATGAGTCGCTAGCTAATATGCATGAACACAAGAGTGGGTGTAGAAACCTATGCAGTGTTCTGGTTTAAACGAGTATGCGGGCATTGCACGTGTGAACTATTATGAACCTTTAAGTTACGTGGTGACACTTGATCGCTGGTTCTTATCTCTTGATGAGAGCGTCGCGTGGCTGTTGCTGGGGGCCTACAGAGCTTCTTTGTGACCCCTGTGGGGGTGTGGCGCGCACGTGTACCCTCGTGTGGGGTGAGGGAAGAGGGGGGAGGGGTGGGAGGGATGAGGGAAGGGGAGAGAAAAGTGTAAAGGGAAGGGGGGATGGGAGAGGAGAGTGAAGAGGGTAGGGACGGAATAGGGATGGGAAGAGGGGAAGGAAAAGAACCGGAAAAGGAAAAAGGTAGGAAAGAGGAGAGTGGGAGGGGAGGGAAGAGGAGAGTGGGAGGGGAGGGGAGAGGAGAAAGGGAAGGGAAGGGAAGAGGTGGGAAGAGGGTAAAGAGGGGAGGGGAGTGGGTAGGACCAACTGAATGGCCCCCCGCCATTGCTCACAGAACATGAGGACGGCAGAATTGCGTGGACGGTCCACGCAATAATTCAGCATTGCGATAACGAGCCGCTCTTTAAACTGCGCATGCAACAAGGGCAGGATTTTTTACCCAACTTACGACGTCGCGGCAATGCAGCTTCAGTTCTTTTAAGTGCACTTGACTAAGGAAGGAGCTGTGGCTCATCTCGTAGCTTAACGCGGTGCCTGCGATACCACCCATTGATGCGTCGTTTGGAAAGTTTTAGCAATATTGTAAAACTAATGGTATTTGCCGGACCCAGTTATTGCTTGTATTTATAACATTGCTAACAACTTTTGACTTTAAATTTGAGTTGAATATTGAACTTCAGCTTAAGCAGTCAACGTGTTTAACATTTTAACTAATTTACATCGTCGCGGTGGTGCAACTTAAGTTCTTATGAGAGGACGTGAGGGGGCTCCATCGCGCCCCGCAGCTTAAGACATCTTGACAGAAGTTACGCTGTTTGCTGCACTGATACGACGACGCAGATTTGTAGAAAATTGAGTGCTTCTGTGCTGCTGTAGTACATGGTCATATCTGTGCTGCTGTAGTACATGGTCATATCAACTTTTTACGTCATGCTTCATTTTGGTGAGTCGAGTGCCGTCCTGAACGGGTGGGCTGCATTCATCACCTTTCGCCGATAACATTTAGCTTTCCTAAATATTAAGTTTATTAGCTTTGCGCACTAGCTTTGCTAGTAACACACAAACCTATAGATTACGCAACGATGGGAATACATTTTCTTAACTATTCCCTCAATCGTCTGTTTTGATATGGGTATTACGATACCTAGTACCTATACATAGGTATTATTTGTTTTGATTACGATACTCACATGAGTATTATCTGTTTTAGTATGGTATTACGATACCCACACTTCGGTATTACGATACCCATGTGTGTACATCAACTAAGGATCCTTGCGCTAACATACTTTAAAAAACCGATGATGTTTTTTTTTTGGTTTCTTATATATTTAAAATAAACTGTTTTTTGATAAATTTTTATAGAGAGGATAGTTTTTCCCACTGAATATGGATGGCTGGTAACGATAGCTCTGTATGTATTTGAGTCTAGACATAAAAAATTCTGGTAAGCGGAGTGGACTACGCAAGAAAGGAGATATTGTCAAGCACGTTTTCTACGGGCACGTCACTGATAAAGAGAACTGGGTTCGTCATATGTCATTTTTATACCATTGCGTCAGTTGCTGAGGTATTTTATCACCATCCGAACTTTGCTCAGGTACTTATATTTTAGTAGCACCTATTTTTTTTACAGCTAAAGTTAATATTATTTTTATTTTGAGTGGTTTTCAACCCACTAAAGGTCATCAAACTGTGCAACCGAGACCCTTGCTATGCATGTCTTAACCAGAAGTTGACTGAATTTTATACACAAATTAGATTAGATTATAAATTAGCTTAACTCACTGTAACCACAACTAAATAAGAGGAAGGCATTATTTTGTATGGAATCAAGGGAACAGGGAATCTATTTACACGGTGTGTCCCTACACCCTGCACATAGAAGCAACAAGCTTGAAAGGAGTTCATGGAACACGATTAAAAGTTGTAGAAGAAAGTAATAGGTGATTGAAAAAAAGCAGTGATCTAGAAAAAAACAGTATAATAAACGAAAACTATTATATTTCTACAAAAGAAAGACCTACCTAGGTAACCTTCCGCTCGGTACCTCACATCTTCCCTTCGGAGCACTAATTCCCCAAGATACAAAGGCTGCATCCCTCGGCGGGGCTTTTACTATTACTCTTTTAATTATTATCACTATTTACTATTACTCTTTTAATTTTTTAACCTGCGGGTGTAAACACAGAGCTTATCGATCATAATTTGCGTGAATGCTACTTACTTGACTCTTCTTTGGCCGACTTTGAAATTTTCTTGCTTTCTCGTTCTAATTGAGCATGAACATCAACGAGAAATTATCACGAATATAATCAACAAGTTAGAATCACTGAAAATAGACCATCAATGGAGTCATTTTTCGCAGGGCAATTGCCTCGAATAGTTTTTTTGCCTAACTTTGGAAATTTTCTGTTCTATTCATTCACGAACTTCCCCAAAAAGTTAGATTAACTGAAAATAGACTAACAATGGAGTAGTTTTTTTGGCAAGGCAATTGCCTTGAGTTTTCCGTTGCCTAACTTTGGGAAGTTTTTGGTTTTCTTATTCTAATCAAGCACGAACATGGCCGAAAAGTTATTATAGAGTAACTGAAAATCGACCATCAATGGCGTTACAGTACAATTGCCTTGAGCAGCGAACGGGACCAAAGAATGAGCTTCCTACACGACTTCCTAGACGTGTTGCATCACAGCTCGCTTGTTAGAAAGATCAGGTTAGTTAACGGGGCCTCTTCTGGGCGTTATCTTCAGGACCACTTCCTAATCATAAGAGGTGTTGATACAATCAACATTAAACCGCTTCCTAATTACATCACAGAGGCAGGTGCGCTTTCCTCTTCGTTTGTTCAAGTTATCGGGATCACTTAAATAGCGTTATTTAAATTCGGGATTATCTATCGGAATTTTTCTTCGGGTTATCGTGAATATTCAAATTATCTTCGGGACCGCTTCCTAATTACATCACAGAGGCTGGAACGCCTTCCACTTCGTTCAAGTTATCAAGTTCTTAAGTTCGATACCTCGCTCTTAGAATTAGCTCTGTTAGCATGGGCTCTGAGTTGAGATCGGTGAGCTCAATTAAACCTTTTTTTATAATACTTTTTCAACATGAGAGCATATATTTTAAAAGATTATATGTTAGTTTAAGCAGCCCTAACCGCTACAAAAAACAGCATATCGAAGAGAGGAAGGAACCAATAAGTATGGAGATAAGGGAATGCGGAATCTATGCATAATGGGCATGGAAACGGCAAGTTGAGAAAGAAGATCATGAAATAAAATAAAAGTTGAAGAAGAAAGTCAGAGGTGCTGAAAAACAGGACAGCAGCGAACCGAAAAAAAGGTGGTCCTTAACATAGCAAAAAACATTTTATTTCAACAAAAAGAAGGCCTACCTAACTCTCTGCTAAGGCTAAGATCGCATCATGGCCGCGCGGTTGAATAAGGCCCGGTTTTGTGATTCAAAGAGCCAGTGGTTATCATTATGAAGTCGACATTCAGGAGAAATTGAAACACGCACAACTTTTTGGTTAAGATTTATACGATGTTCATAAACTCGGCGTTAGCTAACACACACACACACACACACACACACAGCATCAGCAGCACACGGGGGGAAGATGAAGCTAGCAAGCAACATCATCAAATTTCTTGATGATTGATGATTTGACATCAAATTTCTTGATGATTGATAATTTGACATCACCAAATTTATTGCTTATGACTTTACACCATTGAATTCCTTGATGATGACTTGAAATCAATTTTTTGATGATTACTTCACATCAAAGACATCGAATTTCATCAGAAACAAAGATATTGAAAACGGAATAACGCACAAAAAGACGTACATATTTAAAGACAATCAATGACCATCGGCAAATACATCAACACCAGCATTGAGATTCATTTAAGAAGTTTTCCGGGGGGAACAAAAAAATGATAATTTCGTCAACGCAACGTGCAACCCCGCTCTGTGTACGACGCTTCGATCGCGTTATCAAAAAAAAGTTTATTTCCGATAGAATTGACACATGAAATGTTTAGCATCGGAAACAGACAACCTCAAAGCCAGTGGGTCAAAAGTGAACTTGAGGTTCCCCAACCACAACGGTGTTACCAACAGAGGAAGGCACCTTTAATGGGGAAGTAAGGAAATAGGGAATATATGCACAAGGTGGGTCCCTCCCCCCACCACACATTGCACATAGAAACAGTAAGATTGGAAGAAGCTTGTGAAACAAAATAAAAGTTGAAGAAGAAATTTTTATGCTGAAAAAAAAAGAAAAACAACAGTGAACCAAAAAAAATGGTACTAAAAACAGTGAGCCAAAAGCTGTTCAAAACAAAAACCTGTTCCAACAAAAGAAAGGCCTATATCATCATACTATGTATGATTAACTAAGGCTGAAATCTGACGGTTTCGTGGCGCTGGGCAGACCAATTGATGCCGCTGACTGTAGAAAATTATGATAAAACGTTACCATTTGGTCTCCGTGTACAGGCGGCCTAATTACATAAGTCAGTCAAAAATTCTGTCCAAGCCAGGTAGACAAAATATGTACGACTACTTTACTGAAAACGTAGACATGATACAACCACTTCTATAAGAAAAGATCAACGTGGAAAGCTTAAGCAACGACATAGCGTACAACTGCGGGATTATTTGCTTAGTATCAACGTTTAAATCCGCTAACGCGGATTAACTTTAGGTGATATCCGATGTGCGGATATACGTACATAGTTCCATTGGAGTTATATAACGATTGGTTTGGTCAGCTGTGCTTATACCACGGTAGAGGAAACAAGGTAGAGTCATTTCATTGCATTAAGAGAAAGTTTCTCCCATAAGCCATATAAACGAGAAAGCCTCTCGTTCGGCTAGCCAATATAAAAGCGTTATTTCAATCAAACTTTATGACGTCACCAAAACGCAATGTCTTTAGGTAAATAGTAGAGCCAGATTTGGTGGTAGCAGAGCTACCAGATGCAATATGAGCGCTGCTGTTGGTGCGTTGCCGTGACGTCAGCAAAACCAGACCGTGGACGAAAAAAAGACTGGTTTGAACCTACCTTGTTTCCTCTACCGCGGCTTATACTGTCACGGGTAAAATATCAATACGTTTCAATCATTCATTACAGTTTTACGGGGGACATTAGGTAAACAAGCTGAATTCTTTAGGGCTTCAATAGCGAAATTCACTGCTTCACGGCGACGAGTTTCACTGCTTCAATAACAAGTGCACGTCAACAGGTAACAGGAGGGCGTTACATCGGTCTCACCTGCACGTGAAACCTAAATGAGAGCAAAAATTAAAGCCAATAAATGTCTAGGGTATATTACATTTATACATCTATAAGAGAGCAAAAATCAATGCCAATAAATGTTCAGGAGATATTAACAAATGTACAAACGAGTTCTTTTTAGAATGAAGTGCAAAAATCAATTCGTTGAAACCTACATGTGTAGCAGCAGCTAATATGCGGACACACACACACGCACACACATACAACGCCGCAGTTTTGGCGGTGAATATCAGCCGCATCCACACTTAAAATAACAATATTACTTCAATCTCATGAGAGCAAAGAGTAGGGGCCATTTAATACGGAGTGTAGAAAACCGGGAATCTATGCACAAGGCGCTATCCCACCCACACAAAAACAGCAAATCAAGAAAGGAGAGGAAGAAAAGACACAGAAGCGATGGTGATATGAGAGGCACTAAAAGCAAGCACAGTAGATAGAAGTCCCGAAGGTCTAACTACAGTCCAATTGAGACATGTGACAGTGTCCCCCTTGGGGTTACCGGTCTCAATAGCATAGGCTGGACAAACCTGACTAGCCTGAGCCTATTGCCTACTCTACGTCTCTTGAGGGGACTACCGCTATCACTATTCCATGATGTAAAACAACACAAAATTGATGATCTACACAATAATCGAGCTAGATTTTATTTGATGATTAGATGATCTACGTAGAATAATCTGGTTAGATTTTATCTTTCTTGTATTATACTGCAATAGCAATTCATTCGGCCTTACTCACAACTGCAATATAACTCAGCAGGCCTTTTTCACCAATATTCCCCGTATTGACACTGTAATGCATCTTCGTTGACCTTATTTGCCAATATGCTTCGTCTCACTATTGCAGTACAACTAAGTTATATTTACTCGCTAATATTCTTCGTCTCATGGCCGCAATATATAATATATAAAAGGCTCTCATTGCCTTAAGAGCCTTTTAGACGTGATACAATTTGTATCAGCAACATTGTATTTATACACGCGTCGCACGATGCTGTATACACCGAGTAAACTGTTTAGACGTGTAAGTGGCGCGAGGCATCTTTAACATCGCACCAGCGACATGGTTTACACAAATTCTCAGCGCCTTGGTAAATTTTTCGTTTCCACAGTTTGCGTTCTCTGGTAAAGAGCGATATCATGTTATACCACTTATTATAATTTCAGCAGTTATAGCTTCATTGCCCTTTTTTATTTCAGTCACAATACTCGCAAGAGCTACTTCTTTCTTTTGTCTATCTCTTTATTCGTGGGTTTTTACTGCCCATAAACACATGTGTGCTTCATAGTTTTGATTTAGAGCGAGCATTCGTTCTTTACTCCAAACGCCAGCCATGGTGACCGTAGCAGCGACACAATTCTCCTTCTCTGACGGCCAGCAACACACAGACGAGCCCAGATGAGGTCTGTATACACATGTCGCTGCGACAGCAACTCGCTCAGGACGCGAAATCGCAGGAAAACCGTGGCTGATACATACGAGCGAGTTGCCTGATGCAAATTGTCGCGCAACACGGCGGAAATGTATCACGTCTAAAATGCTCTTTAGTTACATTTATTTGCCAATATTCTTTGTCTCATTACCACAGTATAACTCAGCTCGACTGATTCGGTGAGACCAGCAGCTGGAACTTCAGACAGCACCACACGGCCATTACTGCTCGCAACGCCGGCGTGGGTGTCTAGAAACGGCCACAATATAATGTGCCTTTCTGTGGCAAACGCCAAACGTGATTAGTTTTACTCAAAAATATTGAATGGCTGAGAAGGGTTTATCATATATTTATGTACACGCATAACACAGATTATATATGACATAGGGCCTAATGAAATGAACATATGGAGTTCGGAGCCCTCTGCTAGGCTTCAGTCTAAGCTCCAATGAAGGTGAAAGCAGAAGCCTAAACGAACACAAAATCGCTGGTACGATACACCGGCCAAAGCAGGAATAATTAGATTATGTGTTAGTTTAAGCCTCCCTAACCGCTAAAAAAAGAACGTATCGAAAAGAGGAAGGAGGAAGGCATCATTTAGTATGGCGATAAGGGAATGTGGAATCTATGCAGAAGGGGCATAGAAACAGTAAGTCGAGAAAGAAGTTCATGAAACAAAATATAAGTTGAAGGAGAAAGTAGTAGGTGTTAGAAAACAGGACAGCATTGAACCGAAAAAAAAAGTGATCCTTAAGATAGCAAAAAACATTTCGTTTAAAAAAAAAGATGGCCTACCTAACCTTTAGTTCGGGCCCTCACATTGTCCCCCTGGGAGCGCAAATTCCCACAGATACAACAGTTGTATCCCCCTGAGGGGGCCGAAGCAGGAAAACGGAGCGTGACTAATTAAACGGTCTAACCTACACACACAGTCAAAAACGTCATGTCAGAAGTAAACAAGCACACAGCTCATCACGCTCGTCAGATCCAAGGTTTGTTTTATGAGCTCAATTTCAAGGATTTTAACACTTTGACTGCGACGTGCACCACCGGTGGTACACGGAGGTAATTTTCATACTGCTGCTGACCGACCAGTAGATGCAAATTCAATTTTCATAAATACTTAATTAAAGCTAAATGAAAACACAATCCAGTTCATGTTTGCTATTTTTAAAATAGTTTACTACAAATGACTTTCAATTTGAGTTTAGCATTGAACTTAATATTTAGTAGTCACAGTCAAAGTGATAAGTCAATCCACAGCATTTAGCATCAAAACCTCTGAAGGCTTCGCAAACTATCGCTGATGTCCCCAAATACATGCTTTTAATTACAATATTTCAAATCAACAAATTGGAATAATACTACGCATTAAATTCAAATAATTCCTACCAAAGAATTCAAGTAATTTCAATCAACAAATTCAAATAATTCAAATCAACGAATTTGAATAATTTTAAGTAATGACATCAAATAAATTTTCGCAACAAATTGTTATAATTCTAATCAATGAATTCAAATCACTGAATTCGAATAATTTTAAGTAATGACATCAAATAATTCTTTGCAATAAATTGATATACTTCTAAATAATAAATTCTAATCAATCTTGATTGATGTTAATTGATGTCACACCAACACACACACACACACGCGCGCAGCTTGAAAGCCAAGCAGATTGGAGCTCGTAATATCAACACGAGCTGCTTTGCCCCAGCAATTGGAGGGCAAATATGCAGAGTGTCTTGACCCAGAAAACACAGAATTTCAAGACACTCAAGTTAGAGGTATGGTGTTCATCGCAGGGTTGGCAAAGTGGCTTTTCCTAGCCAAGTCACTAACTAGGAACTGAACTAGGAACTAGGCCACTCTGCCTGCAAGACATCTACGCCGCTGTGAGGTGAAATTATCACTTCAGTTTTGACCTCTGATTTGTGGGCTAGGACACTCTGCATATTTGCCCTCCAATTAATTAATTGCCCTCCAAATTAACCAGCAGTTTCAGAAAAACTTATGTAAATCAACAACCTTCTTCCAAATTACCTGTATAAGCCAACAATTATCTTCCCAATTACTTATACAAGTCAACAATTTTCTTCTAAATTACTTATACAAGTCAACAATTTTCTTCCAAATTCCCCGCCCAAATCGACAGTAATAATTTTTACAATTGAAAAAATCCATAACTGGTTATAAAATATCAAGTTACCTTCAATATAAAAAAGAGGTGACCCAAATTCTACTTATGTGAGTAGCTTAAAAAAAATAAATACATAAAAAAAATAAAATGAAAAAACAACCGGCCACCACATGTCTCAACTTGCGCATCCGCACCTGATGCAATGCTGATCGAACATTCTTTGGTTAGGGAAGCCAACTCAAACATTGTGGTCTGAAAGTGATCGTGGGATGGGATATTAGGGTGGCCAGGACTCATAGGGTAGATTTTTTTTCCACAGAATTTTCTTGACGGGACCCCCTAAAACGTGAGGTTGATAGAAAAAATGATACTGGTAAAGTTTCAGACCATTTGAACATCGTTTACTCGTGCCCCAACGGCCTCATAGTTCTGAAAAATGGCATTTTTCGCGATTTTTCAGAACTTTGAGGCCCATGGGGCACTGGTTAACGATGTTCAAATGGTCTGAAACTTTACCAGTATCATTTTTTCTATCAACCTCACGTTTTTAGGGGGTCCCGTCAAGAAAATTCTGTGAAAAAAAATCTACCCTATGAGTACTGGCCTAATGGGATATCATTTTTACATGTTATTAAATATCGACCGCAGGATGGGATATTACTTTTACATGTTATCAAGTATTAAAGTGCAACACATTAGTACCCACCTACTTGTGTACTGACACTTATACGTTCAGACTAACGCACGGCTACCGTGTACTAGCACATGCGTTATCGCCTGTCACATTCCATCCTATGATCAATATCGCCATCTCCTGTACAATGACACACACACAACAACGTCTGGTTAGAAGATAATAAACTCAGTAAACAACGTCTGAAAGTGCAGTACCTTCACATTGCTTTAGCTCTTCCCTTACAAAATTTTGCTGGAACGCAGTAAAATTGGCAAGTCCAACAAGCACCTCATCCTGGTGTCTCTGTAGTGACTATCCTGGCCTTACATCTTTATTTGTCCCTGATGCAGAGATGAGCTCGAGACAGGCAGGTATCAGTTCTATTTTTCATCTTCTATAATTTTACAATTTTTTTTTAGAATAACGTTGAACGTTTTTCACAATATCGGCGAACGTTTTTCGCAATATCGTGAACGTTTTTCTAAATAACCGTGAACGTTTTTCAAAATAATGTTGAACAATGTTTGCTGCACAAAATCTTTAAAAACGAATAGATGACGCTAATTTAATTAAAACAGGATTCTTCACACTTGCACCTCCAGGCCAGATTGCCAACACGAACCATTAAATAAGCACGACGCAAGACAGAGAACTATCTGCCATATGGGGCAAAAGTCAATTGATGGCATGAGTTGTAACCGCTGTAACTTGTTAATAATAACAAATTCAGTTAACAACTTCATTCAGTAACGTGTTGTTGTCGGCTCATAACTGCGCCATCTGGTCGCGGCTTGGACACTAACATGGTCCGAGCTCACAAATGTAACATCTGCAGTGCTGCAAGTCAGTTTACAAAACTGGTTTTGGCTTTTGAGCTGCAGAATTTTAAAGAAAAGCTAGTTTATGACACTGAGTTTAACCCTTCCACCAGTGCCCTCCGCAGACAGTATATGATATGGGTCCAAACCTCAAATGTACTATTTGGTGAAACAGTCCATGAAACGGTTCCCGCACTTGAACACAACGATACGTGACATCGGTCTACAACCATCACAAAGAACTAGAGCAGCACGTTCTCACAGTTGGCTTTAGCTCATCCAGTGTTGGTAGCTAAGTTTGAACAGCATAATTTACCGTGCCATATTGCTCAATGTTACGAAGCATCTTCTAGATCCATGCCAAACTCGTTCACAGAGTTCGGCTCACCAACTTTCTTATCTAAGATCTTAAAATTACCCGCATCAGAATTTCGTAGATCATCTTTCCCAAAATCACCGTTATTTGGTGAAGGAAGCTCTTTCTCTTCAATAAGAGGATCATCTGATGAGTCCGTCGGGCTTTGAAGATGTGATCCCGTACAATGCAGAGATGGAAACTCTTTTTTGGACAGCACGCTGCTGCCAAACGTGCGTCCTAGGTCCCGATGGGCCTCTCGGTGCACTTGGTTCTTGAAACGAGCGTATTTCTGACCAAGTCTGAGTCGTCGCTGTCGGCACGAGTTGGCCATCGCCCGGCTGGCCTGCACAGTGGAGGTCAAATAGCGACACGCGGCACTGCTCGAAACCGCTGACGGGGATGGTTCGGACGTCGACGGGAGATCCGCAGACGTGGAATCGCGATTCGGAAATGATAGCATGTTAGAGCAAGAATCACATGAAGAATCGCTATTGGGAAGTGTTGCTAGCACATTAGAGGAAGGAAGAGATGAAGAATCGCGATTGGAAAGCGTTGGTACGCTAGAGGAAGGAAGTGATGTTAAATCGCGATCAGGAACTGTTGATAGTATATTAGAGCAAGGAAGGGAAGAAGAATCGCGACTTGGAAGTGTTGGTAGTACGTTAGATAAAGTGCTCGGAAGACACGAAGAAGACCAAATTGGACGAGATCGTGAATACGGATGGGCAAACGAATGATCAGATACTGAAGTAGGATACCGAGAGGCACCAGCTACGGACTTGACTAAGGAGGGAGAAGTGAGATGGGTGGACGTGGCAGAAATATCTGCACTCGTCTTGCTCTCTGCAGAAGTTGAAGGCTCCACCGTTTCTCCTGAATTTTCCACATCCCCAGCAGGATGACGAAGGGCCTCCCCCAGGGGCATGGCGTCAGGGCTGCAGCCAGAGCCCCTGATCAGGATGAACCTTCCTTCAGGTGTTCGCAGCAGTGGAGGGTGCGTCACCAGCGACGTCTGCAAAAGCGTAGGTGAAGTAAATATTTAGACACTTAAAATGACATTGTTTCCCACACTATAAGGTAGCAGTTGTGCAAAAGATCATGCCTTCTTTGAACTTTATTTAAGTATTTAGGAAAATTAAGTTTGACTACTGGTCAATCAACAGCATTAGGAAAATCCCCTCCGTTGCCACCGGTGGCACATGATGCGGCCAAAGCCTTTTTCAGTTCTGTTTAACTATCCAGCACTCAAGTTCATTACTGCCGCTTACCATTCTCCAATGTGCAGGCAACACAAAATTGCTAATTCTTAAAATTGTAGCCATCGTCAGAAGATGGTCACTGGCATGATATTGTCATGCCTAAGAGCAATCCACCATTACTTTACCTCTCGTCCACTCACATTGCCTGACATGACGAGTCTCGGAGAAGACCCAAGAGCGCCGAGTGTCTGAGTCATCAACGAAGTGTGCAGCTTCTTCAAGTTCCGTTCCCTCCTGATGATTTCCTTGAGCAGCTCTACCTGTAACTGCGTTGGCTTCAATAGCCCACCACTGCCCTGCGTTGGCGCAATGGTTTTCTTCTTGTGGAGCCTCTTCAGTAGCGAGCGCGACTTTCCAACAAGACAATGCGTCCTGCCAACACGCGGACGGTAGTTTCTGCAGCGTGGGGTAAATGTACGCCTTGTTATGGACGGTTGATCCTCGTTATTTTCGGAACTTGAGGGTATGGTTGACACTCCGATATTTTCATTGTCAGATGCACTATTCAAAACAGAGCCCGCATCTGTGCTTGCCATGGATGAAGTGCGTGATTGTGGCGTAGAATCAGACCCAATATTGCTGTTTCTCACGCTCTGGAAATCAGCCATCACAGATAAAGGTGCAGAGGACGTGGATGTGTGAGAGCAACATTTAGCAGAGTGTACCCGAGGATGCTGACTAGACACATTATCATGGCTCACGTTGACTTCAACTTCCTGACTAGCACTTTGAGATTCTTGGAGACTTGAGTCATTGAGCACGGTATTTACAACTGAATCTGTCGCGCTTTTTTCGTTCACACAAATCGAGCCCTCACTATCTGGTAAAACTTCCGAGCCTTGAGACGCGTTAGTTTCTAAAGACGTGTCTACATCCTCTCCAGAAGACTGCAATGCAGATGAACAAGCCCCATTGTCCTTTTGGCAGACGCCATCTGTGCACTCACAAGACGAACTACTCACGTACAGCCCTCCTAGCTCATCCTCTGCACTGGAGCACTCAGCACTACCATCTGTTCTCTTCCTTTTCTTGGCGCATGTCTCGCTACTTTCCTTCGTGTCATCTACATGGCTCTTCCCACCATGTTGTTTACTGCAGGCAGGACTCATTTTACGTTCTGGTCCTTGTTGGCTACTGCAGGCAGGACTCATTTCATGATCTACCCCAAGTTGCCTACCGCAGGCAGGACTCATTTCATGTTCCACTATTCCCTGTTGGCTACTGCAGGCAGGACTCATTTCTTGTCCTATTTTGAGCTGGCTACCGCAAGCATGACTCTTTTCATGTTTACCGCAGGCAGGACTCGTTTCATGATATATTCCTTGTTGTTCACTGGAGACAGGGTGCCGTGTCCAGAGCCTCTTCCTCGCCCTCTCGGGAGTGCGGGAGGGGAGGTGCAGCGGCCCCACACCGCCGGCGCCCAAGAGAGACACACTCGCCGCCTCCAGGTCCAGCACCTCCGCCTGCACGCTGCAGTTCACGATCTGCACGGGTAACAAATGTTATGCTCGACTTCTATACACTTAACACGATCCATGTGTATTAGGACATATGTGGACCAATGGGTGAATTGGTCATTCATGTAACAGTATGAATGAATAAATTTTATGTTTCGAGACCTTTTTAAAAACGAGTGTTATCCTACAGGGTGAAATGTTATCGTGTGATTGTATTTTTTATATTTCTCAGGAAGAACGGCGATGTATACAAGCAGTAAAGTCGATTTCCCAATTTTGTGACTTACAACCTAACCAAACCAATAATTAAAAACCGCAGTGAACGCGTTAAGTCAGGACAAAATAGAATTTCATTTGTCAATGCAGCGCTTGAGACAAACAAGCAAGGCGCACCACCATGGAAAAAAACTAAGGAATTTATACTTGGGTATTCAAGGTAAAAAACGAGGCTGTCAAATGAAGTATACCCCCATCACCATTACTACCACCATTACCATTGCCATTACCACCATCAACCCCAACACCATCACCATTACCACCAACAACCCCGTCCCCACCAACAACCCCATCCCCATTGCCACCAACAACCCCATCCCCATTGCCACCAACAACCCCATCCCCATTGCCACCAACAACCCCATCCCCATTGCCACCAAAAACCCCATCCCTATTGCCACCAACAACCCCATCCCCATTGCCACCAAAAACCCCATCCCCATTGCCACCAACAACCCCATCCCCATTGCCACCAACAACCCCATCCCCATTGCCACCAACAACCCCATCCCCATTGCCACCAACAACCCCCATCCCCATTGCCACCAACAACTCCATCCCCATTGCCACCAACAACTCCATCCCAATTGCCACCAACAACCCCATCCACATTGCCACCAACAACCTCACCACCATCACCACACGCACGCTCACCTCACTGATACGCTCGTGGTGGTGCGTGAAGCGGACGCTGTGCTCAGAGAGGAGGCGCGACTGCTCACAGATGGTGCGCTCCTGCTCCTGCAGCTTCCTGCTCACCTCCACCACCTGCACACACCATACTCCGTTGTACACTCGATTTTACCGTCAAAAAAAAAAAAAAAAAAAAACTCAATTGGTTCATTTCATCTCGAGAGAATAGTCAGCACGCATCATGTTCGTCACACATGATTTCGAAATTCCACTCTGCCCTTTACCACGTTTTACTACCTGGTGGTGAGGTTAGATACGTCGAACCGTTGCATTTTATAATTAGACAGAAATAAAGATTTTAATGAATTGTTGTGTTTTAGTACAAAATGCTAGGAGCATTCCTAAATCAGCTTACACGTGAAGAAATTGGATTACTTGATTTTATACTGAAAAGAACTAAGGTTGTTGATATCATCTTGCCAAATTAGTCAGTGTTTTCAGAAAATTCTTAAATTTGCCGATCTTTACACAAATTCTTAAATTTGTTAATACTATGCCCCAAAATTTGAAAATTGTGAATATTATCCCAAAGTTTGAAAATTGTCAATATTTTATTCAAAACTCTTATATCTGCAAAGTTTTTAAATTCGGCATTTATTGGCTGTCGTGAATTTTTTTCATGCTTGAAAAAATCTCACTATTTTCTTGGCGAAATTCTCTTCAGTCAATCGTTTTTCACAAAAAATCATGAAAATCACCATTTAGACGTGATGACTTGACCTCTGAAAAATGAAACATGAAAAACGTCTGTTGAATGCAGTGGCTTCTTCTAATAAAACCCCTCAACATCTTGAAATAGGTTTGGTAATCACAAAAAGGAAAATTTAAAAACACCTCGCAATTTTTCAACAAAATTAAAGAGAGAAAAATATTAAAAACTAGAAGTTTTGTGTACTCGAATATCATTACCTATGGAATAGAATTCCACATGGTCATCAGTGAAACGTACGACAGGGAACAACATAAATTCATCAAAAAATGCTCACAACTTTCACTTGAAAAACCCAACAACCAGTTCCCCAAAGGAATGACCAAACAAATATGAAAGCACCCCTTACCAAATAATATGTAGTACGTATAAGCCAGTATGAGCTTCCCTTACCACAACAGAGGTGTTCCAAAGAGAGGAATGAAAGGGGTACAGGTGAGCTAGTATGAGCTTCCTGTACAATAGAGGTGTTCTCAAGAGAGGAATGAAAGCGGAACAGATAAGTGAGTATAGGTTTGTGTATAGGTACCTGTGTACAAACCTTATAGGTTTGTACACAGGTGGTACAAAGAAGCATGTATAAGCCTCCCTTACCACAACAAAAGTGTTCCAAAGAGAGGAATGAAAGCAATACCTTGGCCTGGAGGAGTAAGACAGAACGTTAATAAGTGGTACAGAAAAGTAAATATATTCTCCCTTAGCACACCAGAGGTGATCCAAAGAGCGGAATGAAGGCAGTACCTTGGTCTGGAGGAGGGAGACGGAGCGCTCGAGTTTGGCCTTCTTGGTCTTGCTCTCCTTGAGGGCAGAAACGAGGGACTTGAGGGTCTCTGCAGGCACGGGCACCAGTTGCATGGACCAGTTCCCCCCATTGCCTCCCCCACCGCCGCTGCCCCCTCCGCCCCCGCCGCCGTACGACTGTAGCTCCGACACTGCAATGTACAAGCCAGTGAGTAGCTGTGGCTGCTGCGCGCCTGTGTCTGTCTTGCCGCAACACGCATCCCTCTTGCGTCAAAATGCACACACACACCTGTTTTGCATCAACACGCACAGCTCTCTCACAACAACTAACCAGTTTCATGTCAACACACATAGCTCCTTCACGTCAACTTACCAGTCAACGTCAACTTACAGCTCCTTCATGTCAAAATGCACACCTGCTTCACTCAACTCACCAGCGCCATGTCAACACACATACAACTGTTTCACTTCAAAACCTACACAAGGCACGGAGAGCAACACAAGAGGGCTCCCACAACTCACATCTTTCAGGAGGCGACAAGTTCAAGAAAGCTCCCCGCATTTCCCGGTCGAGCAAGTCATCCGCAAAGGGGAACAGCGAACTCCCCCCACCAGCATCCGAGATGATGGCGTTGAGGCTGGACCTCCCCCCACCCCCATTCTGACTCCCACTCGGCTCCCCAAACTGGGGAGAAACGGAGAGGTCGGGCAGCAGGGAGATCTGCGAAGCTGAAGTTGAAGACGCAAGTCGCTTTTGGGTGGACATGACCTTCTGGAGGTTGGGCACGATCTTCTCCTCGAAGTAGTCCATGGCCATGCTCGAGATGTCCCGCAGCTCCGTCAGGATCTCGTGGGGGATGTGGTAGTCTCGCGTCTCATTCACCAGGTGCAGCACCCGGAATAACTCGTCTATCACCTTCAGGGTGATGATGGTGGTGATGGAATAGCATCAGTATACGAATAATGTTGATACAGCTCATCTATTATGTTTAGGATGGTAATGGTGGTGATGAAATAGCATCAGGAATAATAATGATGATGATACAGCTCGTCTATCACCTTCGGGATGGTAATGGTGGTGATGGAATAGCATCAGTATACGAATAATGTTGATACAGCTCATCTATTATCTTTAGGATGGTAATGGTGGTGATGAAATAGCATCAAGAATAATAATGATGTTGGTACAGCTCGTCTATCACCTTTGAACACGGATTAGGTCATTGTCATTGCGATGGTAATGATGGCGATACAGCACTTGAGGATAATGTGAGTGTTTTAGATTTCAAAATGAAACAAATATACCACACTAAAGCAGTTCCAATCAACATACCAAGAAAGCATTCGTTTTGAAGAACATTTCCTACCAGATTACACACTACTTGAGTTTCAAATACGCCAAAATAAAACATAGATGCCACATCAGAGCCTCAAAGTCTCCATCAAGATAGAAGGATTCAATTCGAGTTATTTCCTACAAGGTTACATACTACTAGAGTATCAAAGATGCTAAAATAGAATGTAGATGCTACACCAAAGCAACATCAAACTCTCCATCAAAATAGGACTCAATTTGACAATTACTTCCTACCAATTAGATACTACTTTGAGTATCAAAAGATACCTGACCAAACTCTCCATCAAAATAGAATGACTCAATTTGACCATTAACTCCCTATATTACATCCTATTTCGAGTATCAAAGATACCAAAATAAAACAGATGCCACACCAAAGCAACATCAAGCTCTCTATCAAAATAGAAGGTCTCAAATTACAATAACTTCCCTCCAAGCATTGGGATGACCACAAACTGTGACCACAGCTACAAGACGCACTTTGCCGGGGATGAAGCAGCAGACGTTGTAGTGGATGTACTTGCAGTAGGTCATCTTCAGGAGAGACAGCCGCGTCTCTATGGCGTTGAGGATGTTGTTGTGACGAGCGAGGGGGTGGTTGGAGCGCTTCGACTCCCGTCTCGGCAGCTGGCTTTTGACCTGCTCATCCATGTTGTTTGAACACTCAATGCACTCTACTTGACATGTTAATAGGTACCAATTGACTTCTTCATTGTTATTTTGTGACATGACAATTATAATTATTTTGTGCCCTGATGATTATAATAGTTATTTTGTGGCCTGATGATTATAAGTGTTATTTTGTGGCCTGATGATTATAAGTGTTATTTTGTGGCCTGATGATTATAAGTGTTATTTTGTGACATGATTATAATTGTTATTTTGTGACATGATTATAATTGTTATTTTGTGATGTGACAATTATATTATTTGACCTATTCATTGAAATTTTTAAAGTTGATCTAGATTGATGGACTTGTTTTAGATCATTTGACACTTTGATCCACATAATTTGACTTGGGGGTCTAGATTATATGATCATTTAACCTAGACTATTTGACCAGTTGATCTAGATAATTTGACCAGTTGATCTAGATATTTGACCCATTGATCTAGATAATTTGACCTGTTGATCTAGATAATTTGACCTGTTGGTCTACATAATTTGGTCAGTTGATCTAGATAATTTACCAAGTTGGTCTAAATAATTAGACCTGCTGATCTAACCAATTTGACCTATTGATCTAGATAGTTTGACCTCTTGATCTAGATGATTTGACCTGTTGATTCAGATTGCTCTATGAGCTCAGAAGATGCACTATACATCTTTTGAGCCTGAACTGCAAAACTGAAACTTAGATTTTACTATGCAATGCTAGATTTTCTGCTCTCAACACTTTGAGTGCTACATGACTAGCCAGTGGTCATTGAGGGAATTTTCATAATGCTACTGACTAACCAGCAGTCACTGACTCAATTTTAATAAATACCAATGAAAATTAAATAAAGGCACAATCTAATGTTTGTTATTTTCAGACTTGATCTTTAAAAATAACTCTAATTTGAGCCCAATATTAAACATCAGTTTAACCTGGCACACTTAATGTGTAGAATCTACTACACTTCTTGGTGATAATCTAATTAAATCCCATGAATGAAACAATTGTACATAGGAACACACTAGCCTCATGTTTTCTTTCATTATATTTTAATGCACTAAAGCCAGTTTGAGTATTAAGCATACAGATGCATGGCCAGGCAGGCATTCTTATCTTTTTGAAACGCTTGGCACGGAACAAGTGTATGTTGGTACATTAGCTTTTATTTTTCTTTCATCATATTTAAATGTATTAGTACCTGTATAACAAGTTAGAGTATTGAGCATATAGATGTATGGCCTACTTGCCTCTTTAAAACACTTGGCGTGGAACTGCACTGCCTGAGCAAAGCCCCTGTTCAGCAGTCGCTGGCAGAACTCATTGAAGTGCTGGCTTACCTGCAAAAATAATAAATTTTTCAAACCGTGCATGATAAGTTTGGTGTCATCAAGAAATTAGTGACAATGTAACCAAACAAAATTTTTTTTTCACCTTTATGTAGCATTTATTTTCTGAGAGATACATTAGCTATATAATTTACAACAAAATTGATAAGCTGATATGTATTTGCTCGTACAGAAGTAATTGGGCTACAATAGTCACTTTTAATTAAGAATTAGGCATTTGCATTTATGAAACATTCAAAACCTAAAATTAATTTTTAAAAATAATGGAATCATATTAAAGCAAAATAAAAATCATTAAAATATGAAAAATCAGCAAAAAGAGGTCATAAATGCATTTATATTAAAGAAATTTCATGATCAGTAGCCCAAGTTCTACAGAAGTAATATTTAACTATTTATAAATGCAAATTAATCAGAAATTTTACAAAAGTCTTGTACTACAACCTATTTTTAAAGTTCAGTTTAATACTCGAAATACTACTGAAAAGCCTGTTGCAAATAATAGACTTCATTATAGGGTCAATCGAATAGAAACTGATCAATTTTAACTATTATATTACACTCATGCTGCAATTTAAGACATCCTTCATATTTTAAAATCTTATTCAGGAGCTACAATTTGTAATTGAACATTTTATGCTGATACTACAAAAATTTATTATCCATGCTTAGGAAATCAAGTCGACTACCTAGACCATGAAGGTAATGAATGACAAACAACTGTAACTCACAATTCTAGTTTTTGCAATTTCATCATACGTTAAATACAACAGTATTTTTTCGAAGACAACATCGGGAAGATCTAAAATATTTAAATTTTCATGCATGTGAGGCATTTTTGAGAACTTGTTTTGACTGGACAATAAATACAACTCTACTCAGACCAAGGTCAGTGAAAACGGAGCGGAAATCCGTTCATTCGCGGAGGGCGAAAGAAATTGGACAATTGGACAAATTTATTCCTAAATGAGGCTACGGCAAAATCTGAAGCATTTACTTAGTGCCTTTTGTAACCAGAACATAATGGTTTCAGCAAGCCAATATATTGTCTATAATGTTCTTTATTGAGAAGAAGCTGAGATCAAGCTCATGGTTCACAACAGAAATTCAAATTTAAAGATAAACGTTCAAAATACGAGTAGTTAGGTTAAAATCTATCTTCTCTATAAGTTAGGGGATGGAAAGAACGTAGGAAATAGTCAAATGACAAAAAAAAAGATAGATTAATCCCGCTATGAAAATAGGCATACATGATTGTGTTGTCCTGAAAATCATTAAATACTTGGCGCACTACAGACCATATAACCAAGGCCCTCAATTCAAGGAAACATGTCAAATGGCATTCTCAAAAAAGTTCAAGTAATCTTATTTTGCAAAAGTAATTGCACACTATCACATAGTGTTTTCATTAGAATGAAATGTTAAAAACTGCTGAATTTAAAATAGCTAGCCGTTTCTTAGACACTACAAAAAGACACTCTAAATTACCGGGAAAAGTAGGGCAGTTCTTGAACCACGAGACGCACAAGTTTGAAATTAGTACCAAATGGATCCTTGTGAGGGTGCAAACTTTTTGTGCACGTTAAAATTTATTACGCCCCTGTAGGAGGCAGGGAGGAAGTTCCCGTGGCCTCTGTCGGGTTGGGTTTTTGGGCCGCCGCTAGGTGGTTCAGTATTAATTTGAACGGCAGAGAAGAAAAACTCGATCGATTCTCGAAGCGTACTGGGTAATTACGAGAGTGATAATGAAACACGTTTGTGGACTCAGCTTAGTTTCCGAGGCGTAGTTTATTTTGGAAGCGTAAACCAGAAAAGAACTGGCTTCTTTGGCTCTTGATCTCGGAGAGCTTGTTGAGGTGGCAATCCGTGAAGGAGGGCCAGGTTGGAGTTGACGAAGGCCGGCACGCGATGCAGCAAGCGTGGTGAGAGAGTTGTATTTGGGGAAAACTTGAAGGAGTTCTAAACAGTGACGTAATGTGGTCACGTTATGAGGTCTGCTTTCCAAACGTCTAGCAGACAATCGAGCTTGAGTAAATGGAGTAGCTCAAAGGTATGAGGCTCAGGTAGATTTGCTGGCCTTTCCCAAGATAATGCAAAATGGCTGGCTCAATAATAAGGTAAGTTGTGTGCAAGTTATAGCATGACTCAGGTTAACAACGTAACATTTAACATGGCACTCAGGGAAAAAAACCCAGGGAGATTTGACTGTGAAGGTTGTGTGTATGGCGCTGATGTAGAGGTCCTGCACAGGAGTCCAGGATGCTGGATTAGGCGTTCCAGGAGAGACATTAAGACATTCCCTACTGAAAATCCAACACCATAATGACAAATCCTCCCACACGGAGAAGTCCGAGAAACTCCTACAGGTTCGACTCCAGCTAACTTGAGAAGAGAGAGGAAGAATTTAATCAAGAAGGTCTGATACAACTGCTGTTGCTTTAAATGCAAGGCATGAAATTTAAGATTTTTTTAGTAGACTATTTTGATTTTTCAAAAGGCAACCGGGGAAAATTCCCCTGAAATCATGGAAGGCACATGATTTAAACAAGGCATGGCTCATGAAGCAAAAGAGGAGAATTACATCAATTAAGTAAAATACGTAGCATGTGGATTTAGATTTTTTTAATGTACTCTAGAACATCTCGATAACTGTACGAGAATACAGGGAGAAAAATTCCCTAAAGTTAGTTGATAAAGGTTTTACTGAATTTTTTTTGATAAATATCGTTGGCGAGAATGAAGGAATAAAAGGAATAATATTCCCTCTGATAAAAGAAAAAGGAAAACTGCGTTTTGGATCTCACAGAAGGAAAATACGCAAAGAAAACGAAAGCATGAATATTTCGTGCGGCGGTGGACCCAGCGGCTTCCCGCGTCGGCATAAGCCAAAGCCGCCGGCGTCTTGCACACACTCAATGATAGGCAGATAGTAGTGGGTGTTTGTCACACGAATGCGATGAAGTAAATTAATTTTATTGAGATGATTGAAATCGAATTAAGTGAGGTTACGTAAGTATATATGGAATTAAGAATGAAGTTCCAAACTTTAGCAAGTAGACATGAATAACTTCGTAATTTATTAAAAGCTATTAAAAAAGACATCTTTAATGATTATTTTGCGTTTAAACAAGTTTAAGAAAAGAACTGCTAGAAGTGATTTGTAAAAAAAATAAGAGAAAATACTATTAGAACACATGCTTAAAATGCAAATAAAAATCACGTAGTAGTGGCAGAAGACGGCAGAGTTTTCCGCCATTACACAAGACGCTATCGGCAATGAACGCCGGCAATTCGGCCGCGTTCGTCCACAAGTAGTTTATGAAAGATTCGTGATATGATACTGGCAAAACCCGCAATATATGTTTGCAGTAAGGAGAAAACCAGTACGTTAACTGAATATCTAGTATGAATTTGCGCGGGAGTTGGGAAATGACACGCAATATTCACTCTATAAAACACATGCTAATCTCAGAATCTTAACACTAATTTCTTTTATCCCTAATTCACGACACTGAGCAGATCTTTAGATTAAAACACACAATACACCGAAAAACACATGGCACATATTCTTACCCGGTTTTACTCTTATTTTAACCCTAAATATCACTGCACTTACGAGATGTTCGCGCAACCGAGCCACAAGCAAAAGTGAGTGGACTAGGCGACGCGCTTGTATGTTGCCAGACGGGCTGCTTAAGAACTCGAAATGTCGATTGATTATTTGATCTCTCATGTATTTACACAAAAAATTTAATGATTACGAATTAGAAGTAGAAAATAATTATTAATAAATTAGAGTAATATTTTTAATGCTACTAATTAATTTATTTAAGTATGAATAGTGAGTTTCTAATTTTTACGCTTATATAGCGATATGCTACATTACCCCCCAAGGCGCAGACCGAAAGGTCCACCCGCTGCAATCATCTGTAGCGGGAAGGAGGGCGAACTACACGACCCTGCCGAGTTCGGCAATTGGCAAATGATACTGAGCGGGGAAGTTTCACCAAACGGGTCTGCAAGTTCAGATCGGCAAGAGTCCTAGGAACAGGAGTTACTGCAGCGGGCTCGTCTGGTCTCTCCAGACTTGTCGCTGTGTCAGTAAGAGGACTAGGATTAGAGTCTACGATAGGCGTAGGGATAGAGTTTGAGTGTACAGGCACATAGAAAGGGTTACACTCAAGCTGACTAGGCAACAATGCAGTCAACTGAGGAAGCTGAGATGGTAGATATGATCGAGTCTCAGTGGAAGGAGAAATCTGCGGAGAAGATGATGAGTTATAAGTTACACTATGATCAGAAGTGTATGCGACTTTTAATCTGTCTATGCTCACAGGGTCGCTCGAGCCGAATCTGTCGAGGATGAAATATTTTTGCTTGCGTTTAAGTACCTTGAATGGGCCATCATAAGGGCGCGTGAGTGTAGGCTTAATAGCATCATTGCGGACATACACATGTGTGCAGTCTTGCAGGGCAGAATCTAGTCTGTCCTCAGTCTGAGGCATTCGTGGAGCCACATACCTGATCTGGCGCATGCAATCTTTAAGGGAGGTTACGTAAGCGGAACGGTCAGCGGATGAAAATTCAGGCAAAGGTTTTGGGTCGACAATGTCGCCGGGGAGACGAAGGGTCTTCCCGTACAACATTTCAGCCGCTGTGCATTGCTGATCCTGTCTATGCAGATTTCTGATGCTAAGTAGTACTACTGGAAGTCTATCAGTCCAATCGTGACTGCAATTAAGGCAGCGCAAGGCAACCTTTAGGTCTCTGTGGACTCTCTCAATAAGTCCATTTGATTGCGGATGATACGCTGTCGTGGATGTATTGGCGCATCCTAAGGCGGTGCTAAGCTCACTCCAGAATTTGGAGGTAAATTGTGATCCCCGGTCATGTGTGACGTGTAAGGGAACCCCAAATCTGGAGATCCAGTGTGATAAGAACGCGCGCGCTACAGTCTCAGTTTGTGTATCAGGAAGAGGGATAGCCTCAACCCAACGCGTGAACCTATCGATGATGGTCAACAAATAAGAATAACCGCGCGATACAGGCAAGGGACCCACTAGGTCTAGGTGGACAGAGTCAAACTTTTGACCTGTGAATGCGCAACTCTGCAGCGCTGCACGATTATGTTTCACCACCTTGCTACTCTGACACGCATGGCAATTTTGCACAATTTGCTTGACCTCCTTACGCATCGCTGGCCAGACGTAACGATCAGAAATCAAACGCAATGTACGGTTAATACCAGGGTGACTGAGGGAATGGTAGTGGAGGACAGCTACTCTGCGGAGAGTCGCAGGAAGATACAAACGAGCAGGTCGCTCGGCATCACGATACACGCCGTCAACCAAGGTTAGTTTTGGAAGGGAAGGGTTAGAAGATTTGAGAAGGTCCTGAAGTTCAGGATCCTCCTTTTGAGCATTACAAATGTTGCCGAAGGTGATTTCGCCACTGGTTTGGACAGTATTGATGCGGGACAAGCAATCGGCCACAGTATTGTCGAGACCTTTAATGAAACGGATGTCAGTTGTGAACTGACTTATAAAGGAAAGGTGTCGAGCTTCTCTAGGCGAATGTCTTTCAGAAGGCATTTTTATAGCTGAGGTCAAAGGTTTGTGATCTGTGTAGATCACAAACTCCCTTGCCTCTAGAGCATAGCGAAAGTGTCTCACAGATAGGTAGATAGCAAGAAGTTCCCTACCGAACGCGCTATAAGCACGCTCAGTGGGCGACAGCTTTTTGGAAAAGAAAGCAAGAGGAGAGATATTAGTACCTACTTGTTGTTGCAACACAGCACCTACGGCGGTACTGGATGCGTCCACAACTAGGCTGAAATCAGCATTAGCAATAGGGTAGGATAGTTCAGTCGCGGAAGCTAATTTGTGCTTGATAGTTTCAAAAGCTTTGCGCGCTTCTTCTGTCCATTTTACCTCAATAGATTTGCCTTTACGTTTTGGTTCGAGGAGGTCCGACAAGGGCGCTAAAGTTTGGGCACAGTTGCGTATGAAACGATGGTAAAAGTTAACAGAACCTAGGAACCTTCTTAGTTCCTTCTGGGTCTGTGGAAGAGGAAAGTTTCTGATCACTTCTACTTTGGAAGGCAAAGGTTTTAGACCTAGGCTAGAGATTTCATGACCTAAGTAAATCAGTGATGACTTTCCGAACTCACATTTCTCAGGATTTACGAGGAGTCCATTGTCGGACAATCTTTGAAAAACGACCCTAAGATGGTCTTTGTGCAACTCCGGGGTTGTGGACGCCACAAGGATATCGTCTAAGTAGACAAAAGCGAAAGAGAGATCAGAGAAGATTTCAGCCATGTGTCTCTGGAACGTTTGAGGCGCGTTCCGGAGACCATATGGCATTTTTAGAAATTCAAAGAGACCAAATGGAGTGATGACAGCGGTCTTGGGGATAGCGGACTCATCAAGAGGGATTTGATGAAAGGCGGACTGCAGGTCAATCTTAGAGAAAATTTGTGCTCCTTCCAAATTTGCACTGAAATCGTGCAGGTAAGGAATAGGATAGCGATCAGGTAAAGTAACGGCATTTAACCTGCGGAAATCCCCGCATGGTCTGAATTCACCGTTAGCCTTGGGTACCAGCAAAAGAGGGCTAGCCCAAGGACTTTTGGAGGTGCGGATGATGCCACACTCCTGTATGCGCGCGAATTCTTTCTTGGCTAACGCCAATCGATCAGGCGGCAATCTCCTAGCACGGGAGAAGACAGGCGGTCCTTGCGTCTCTATGAAGTGTTTCGTGCAGGTTTGCATGTTTTTAGAAATTAAGTTAGGGTTTGTTAATGCGGGAAAACTTTTGAGGATTTGTGCGAACATGCACTCCTCCTTGAAAGCAATAGAAAAGGAATGCAAGACATTTTCTTTAGTTATGCTACCAGCGGGAATTGAGATCTGTGTCTCCTCGTCCCTAATACACCGATTCTTAACGTCTACAACTATGCCAAATTTGGCTAGAAAGTCAGCACCAATTATTGGTTCTTGAACATCAGCTATCATGAAGGTAAAGCAGAATTTTCTCCTCAATCCCAGACCGCACTCTAAAACTCTTTCACCGTAACATGGTATTGGCGTGCCGTTTGCGGCGCGTAATGTCGCCAATAATGGATTATTTTTGTCTTTCACCGTGGCTGGGATAATTGATACACTGGATCCAGTGTCGATTAAAAATCGGTATTTGGTGACGGGATCGAGAATAGTAAGGAGGCGAGTAGTCTGGGAATGAGGCAACGCAGTACTCGCTACTATGCGTCGCTGATGGCGTTTCCCGAAGTCATTTCGGTATAACGAGGACAGTATCTAGAGGCACATTTGCGAGCTTGGTCACCAAATTTCATGTGGTACCAGCATAAATTGCTACTAGCATCACGAGAGCGCGACCTGAAGCGGCGGTCTTGATTTGACCTATCATAAGATCTACCTCTATCAAAGCGTTGAGGAGGAGGAGGAGGATAGTTTGAGTGATAGTTATAGGGATAGTCGTAGGCATTTTGTTGGCTTTGGGATCTCCCTGGGTTTTGCTGAATGTGAGCCACACTCTGACCTATTTGAAAATTTTGGAGAGCTTGCTTTATTTCAGCGATGTCCTGCTGCATCTTATCTATGGTGGCTGAGGATTGATTTTGCGCCGTATTTGACGGGCTAAAATTTGTAGCTCCTACATTCAAGGAAGCAACTTGCGGTTCTCGTGGCAAATTAATATTTCGGATCACAGTCTCTGCGGACTCCGCTAATTTTTCTAGAGTTTGCTCGGGCCCTGCTAGCGACAGAAAAGGACGGACATTCTGAGGAAGCTTAGTCATGAAAACTTCCTTCAGAAATCCCTCAGCTACGGCAACACCCGTAGCGAGTTTCCGCAGTTCTTTTACTAGCGAAGTGGGAGAGAAAGAACTAGAGACAGAAGGAATAGCTGAGGCGTCTACCAAACTGCGAAATTTGTCCGCATCGGACATCTGAAGCCTTGCCAAAATTTTGCCTTTCAAGATTCCGTAAGGATTGCGATCTGGAGGGTTTTCTAAGATATCATTAGAGTTATTCAATAGTTTAGTGGGCGCGGCGCTCACAAGAGCATAGAATTTGTCTATCTCATTACTTATTTTATGATACCTAAATACTGCTTCACACTGTTGAAACCAGGTGTGAGCGTCCTCCGGAATAAAGGGCGGGAGCCTAATGGGATTTGGGTGTGCTCGATCTTCATTATCTGAGTCAGGCATGCTAGCAATCTCTTTTGGGATGCACAATTAATGATATCAGTGCCTAAGACTTGGGATTACGTGGCAATGGTTTGCGTTAATTCTTTACCTACTCAATCATTCAAATTAAGTTGAAACAGAAGGAAGGAAATATGAAATTGGAAACGAGAAAAATTATGCGGTATGCGGCAATTTGCGTAGGCACAAAATAAAGCAGGTGAGAAAAATTATTTTTCTACCTCCTCAATCAATCAATAACGTTGAAGAAAACGGAGGGAAAATGGAGAATGGAAACGCGAATTTTTACGGTAGTCAGAATGCACGTAAGCACGGAAATAGGAAAAAAAATATTTTCCCTACCTACTGAGGCACATACAACAAACAAACAAGGACAGGATAGCGCTGACGCTGAAAAAAATTTCTGTTAGAGCTGCTCAGAGAATAATTAGCACGGTCAAAATCCACAGGAATCTCTCAAACTACCACGAAATGGGAAAATTTATCACTACAATGATACGTCAACATTATCCTCTCAAAATCTCCCAAACTTCGAGTTGAGTCTTTTATTTTTAAGGATTTCCCGGCCGATGCACCAGTGTCGGGATTTTAGCCGTTGGGTATTTTGAATGTAAATATTAATTTGACGGCAAAAAAATCTCGAACAATTCTCGATAGTTATCTGGGAAAATTCTGAGAGGGATAATGAAAAACGGATTGGAACTCAGCTTAATTTCGGTGGAGTTTATTGGAAGAGGAAACCAGGAAAACTGGCTTGGATCTTGATCTCGGAGAGCTTGTCTAGGTGGGCAATCCGTGCCGGAGGACCAGGCTGGCGTTGACGAAAGGCCGTCACGCGATGGAGTAGGCAAGGTGAGTGAGTTGTATTTGGGAACTTGAATTAGGCAATTTGAGATAATTGAGCGAGGGTCAGTGACTTAGTTCAGGTAGAACTAATGACTCAATATAAGGTGAGGTATGAGTGAGCAAGTTAACTCCGGCTCATGTGAGCAGAAGCAAGTCGGCACATTAGCACATTAGCACGTTAACGGGAGCAAGTTGAGTTGCTGCTTATGTGAGAAGTTAAGGCTTATGTGAGAATAACATTTAGCAGTGCACTCAGGAACCCAGGGAGATTCAAAGCTGTGCGGGTTGTGTGTATGGCGATGATGTAGAGGTCCTGCACAGGAGTCCAAGACGCTGGATGAAACGTTCCAGGAGAGACATCAAGACATTCCACCACTGAATACCCAACATATAATGACAACTCTTCCCACACGGAGAAATCCGAGAAACTCCTACAGGTTTGGCTCCAGCTACTTTTAGGATTCTCACTTTTGGCAAACTCAAAAGAGATAGGACAGATTTTTGGTTGACAGATTTTAATCAAGAAATAAATTGTTTATCACTAATGCCTCTGGCTTTAAAATTCCGAGTATTAGGTTTAAGAACTTCCGGTAATAAAGATCGTGATTCCTTACAGAGACTACGGGCAAGTAAACACGAGATCTACGGAATATCGTGAAAATATCAAGTGACTGCACTTTTGAAAGCAGTAAAAAAACATAAAAAATCCTAAAGTTCATGGATAAAAATCCTAGTAAAAAATTCTGGTAGATATTTGCAATACTAAAGGAATTTAAGGAATAATATATATCCCCAATAAAAAGGAAAAGGAAAAAAAACCTAAGCGTTGATTTCACAGGCGGAAAATACGCGAAGAAGGAAAACATGAAAGCGTGAGAGTTCAGTGTGGCGATTTAGCCGGCGACTGTACGCGTCGGCCTCAGCCAGAGCCGCCAGCAATTTGCACACACTCAAGATAGGCAGATGGTAGTGAGTGTTCTTTGTCACAAGAATGCGATGAGTTACATTAAATTTCATTGGAATATTTCTCTATTGAAATAAGGGCGTTTACGTAAAGGTTTCCAAAAGAGTATGGAATTAGAAATGGAATTCCAAACTCAGCAAGCATAGACAGGAATACTTTTCGTAATTTACGACTACTGCGAGTCGGTTTATAACAAAAAGAATAAATGCTACTATACACATGCCTATAGTGTTTATAATCACAGAGTAGTTACAAGAGACGACGGTATGAGGTTCCGCCATTAAACAAAGCGCTATCGGCAACGAACGCCGGCAAATCTCGCCGCGTTCATTCCGAGTAGAGATTATCGTAGATTAGTAGATTATCGTAGAGAAAAGGAACGAACATGATTATGCTTTGATAATAAAATCATGACACGAAATAAAATAAAATCATGACACATCTGACGCAATATTTTACGCTAAATCACGTTGAGAAACAGACAAACAAAACACTGAATGAGAACATGCGACACCACAATTACTACGCATACTACGTATCTTAATAACACTGCACTGTCACTTATTAGTACTCACTGAACACGAAGAAAAAACACGATTATATTCTAACATTGATTACTCACGAGAACGAAGAAAGAACACGATTATTTTCTAACACTTTTAAACTCACGAGAATTTGCTGTAACACCGCTAAGTAGGACGCCAGAGTAAGAGTGGCTTTTTGAAAGAAAAGACGCGCAACTGCGCAGTGTTGCCACCAGAGGGCTTCTCTCTCGAAAAATGTCAAGTGTTATTTTTATTATTTCATGCATTTACACCAAAACTTCAATGATGGTGAATTAGAAGTAGAAAATAATTAATAATAAATTAGAGTAATATTTTTAATGCTACTAATTAATTTATTTAAGTAAAAATGGCAAATTTCTAATTTTTACGCTTATGTAGCGGTATGCTACAAAGATGCCAATGTTTGTTTTGTTTAAATTGAAAATTTTAGAAAAAAGTAGGGGTGAAAAATGCGATTTCACAAAAAAATGGGCCGAGGATTGAGACATTTGTAACATATTTCGTAGTCAAGTAAGGCTAATTTCAATACACCCCTCAATTCCGTGGTATTCATTGCACGGCTCGCGATGACTCAATTCACGGCTCTCGAAATAAATGTATAAATTAATTAGTTAATGCCTATTTATATAATATACTCTAACTTGCAATAGCTGCGGCTCTTTCAATCAATGCGCTAAGCCGAAGCAAAATTAGTGGTTTACGGCAAAAATTAGTGAATAACACTGTCCTAAGCCTAAACTTCCAAAACAAGTTAAAACAAATCGCATCATTGTTCAATTGAATTCATATTTATTTTAGTTAGCTCGAACAGTTATTTTCTTTCAAAGAAAACAATTCAGCCCTAACTATCTAAAAATTAGATTTCATCCTGTCCGCTCCACGCTGTTTTTAATATCGCTCTATTCGGCGCAAGAGGAATGATATTTTCTTACTACCTCAGGTGAATTTTACACATTAAAGCAAAAAATATCTTAAAATTTGTAGGGTAAACATAGGATGTAAGAATTCCCGTATTTAATTAGGCTCTCTGGCACAGGTAATATTTAATTAGTTGAGAATTTTAATTTTTTCGTCCCTGTCATACACGATATGAACAAAACCATTGAAAAATAATAGCGGAAATAAAAGGGAATTTACTAAGCTCGTTTTTTTAAATACATACTGGCCAAGCTTCTCATTTAATCGCAAGCCTTTCTACACGTACAGAAACTACAAAAAATCCATTTTATGTTTTTCTTTGTTTTCAGTCAAGTGAATATCATATTTTCAGCCTTTTATCATAAGCCTACCAAATAAGAACCAATATGTTCAATCCTTTTCAAACTAATCGCTCGCAATAATTTAACGCACCCATCAACTTTAAAAACAATATATTTGCCACAAGCGATACAGCAGCAGACTGTTCCTTGAGGCAAGTACAACGGACACGTTTTACGAGAAATAAACTGATTCTTTTTTTTCCGGAGCATGGTACAGGAGGGGGATGGGGACTTCCCAGCATGCAATGACAATTGGGCAAAATTCTCGGGCACGCTTCCGCAGAGTTAATGTATCCGCTCCTTATGGAGGGCGGCGGCGGTGGAGCGCCCGCTGTGCTGTGTGACCAGCTGGAATCTGTAGCCTGGATACGCCAAAATTATCTCGCCATCCGCGAAATTATCTGGCCTTAAGTAAAATTGAGTTGCCTTCCGCAAAATTATCTTGCTTTCCGTAGAATTATGCTGCTGTCCGCAAATTTATCATGCCTTCCGTACAATGATGTTGCCTTCCGCAAAATTATCTTGCTTTTCGTAAAATTATGCTGCCGTCCGCAAAATTATCTTGCCTTCCGTGCAATGATGTTGCCGTCCGCAAAATTATCTTGCCTTCCGTACAATGATGTTGCCTTCCGCAAAATTATGTTGCCCATGTTGCCTTCCGTCTTGCAGAGACGTGCAATTTTTTCCTAACATTAATGCGTAAAATACAGAAGTGACTGTGGTTGATCCTTGATTTATGCATCATCGTCTGCGAACCTCAGTTTAAACGGAAGCTAATTAGTTGCAGTTGATCATAGTCCGAGTTGATTATAGTGAAGTTGAAACAAGCGTCGTACGAGCTCAATTATTAGGATTAAATTTTTTCCGTACAAATAGAGATGAGGAATTGTTAGTCAAGGATCGGTTTGTTGAGTTGAGCTTATGCGACTCGCTTTATTAATTCAAGAAAATCTCATATTTCAGAGTCACGAGACAATTGTATTTTTGAAGATTTTTTGCTCATAGCATCGTTCCTTACACGTGCACAACATTTCAAGAGCTACGTAGTTATTTGGGTTAAACACACCAACACCTCTATTGATATTGTACTTGATGTATTTATGATATTAGTGTAAATTCTGCTCTCATTCTAAATTTTTAAACACTGTTATTACTTTACTAAATGTATATGCGATATTACGATACAAATTCTGCTCTCATTCGAAGTTTAAAGATACTGTTATTTAATTCATTTCACATAATCACAAATACCATGTTATAATACGCTATGTATACGACTGGAATGAAAAATCGTTTTCTATACTAACTTTACTTGTGATTAAACTTTTTTCATCACTTGCTTCAGCTGCTAGTCAACATTCGGAGGCAATTCGTCTGTCATGTCAGTTAGCCAACACTACAAGCACTATGTAATGCGGTACGAATCATCACAATTTATGACATTCACGTCATAATGACCGTGTAAACTGATCGATTTTATCAGTTACGAAAAAATGGAGTATTACAAAGTAATAGTAGCGTGAACGGCGCCTTCCATTTAGCGCGGTACTCAAGAGACGAACGCACTGAAGCCCATTCGAGCCCCATGCTGGCAAACCATGAGACGGGCATCCTCAATACTTGCTTTAAGCATTATTGGCTTTGATTGAAATAAGTTGTCAACCATAGTTAATCGGGTTTCTAAATGCAACGTTCCCCAGAGGTAAATTATGTTGTTAAATACACATCTAATCTCATTTTTGAGCGTATCTCTGATACCGTTGTCGGGTTACTAAATGCAACTTACCCAGTGGTTCTGATTTTTGAGCGTATCTCTGATACCGTTGTCGGGTTACTAAATGCAACTTACCCAGTGGTTCTGATTTTTGAGCGTATTTCTGATACCGTTGTCGCTAAAATCAAGACAAATTCTATTTTTTTTATTCTCTGTGACCTACGTTATCAAAACGAGTTGTGTGAAGTTCTCATTAGTTAGGTCTCTGCACAGAACGCACTGCTATTATACCCTGAATAACACCATTATCATCCACACCAACAGTACCAGCAGCAATATCAGTACCAGCAGCATCATCAGTACCATCGGTACCAACATCACTACCAGCACCACATGAACGACAAGCACCAGCACCATAGGCAGAAACAGAAGCATCTGCACTATATAACAGCTAACAAAACCAGCAGCAATATCAGTACCAGCAGCAATATCAGTACCAGCAGCAATATCAGTACCAGCAGCAATATCAGTACCAGCAGCAATATCAGTACCAACAGCATCATTATTACCAACAGCCATATCACTCCTAACAGCATCATCAATACCATCGGTACTCGTAGCATTACCAGCACCACAGGTACCGCAAGCACCAGCACCATAGGTACCGCAAGCACCAGCACCACAGGTACCAACAGAAGCATCAGCACTAACAGAACCAGCAGCAATATCAGTCCCAACAGCACTACAATGGGTACCAACATCATTACCAGCACCAGAACGGGCCAGCAAAGCAGCGGACGCGCAGCACAGCCAGGCAGCGGGCGGGAGCACAGTAGCAGCAGCGGCGGTGGAGGCCTGCGTAGTTGCAGGCAGCGGACGTCTCAGAAAAACGCGCCATCGGAAGCATGGCAGCTACAAAACTCCCTCCCCCACCGCCACATTTTTTATAGCAGCATCTGGGGCACGGCGGCCAAGTGCTCGTCTCATGCTTGCTTTGTTGAGAGCGTGAGACCAGCCGACGCGCCTGATGTTGCACCATCATCTGGCAACACCGAGTCACTGGAGCCGCCCTGTTGCCAACTCTCCCGAAATTTCTGCCGCGCTTTTCAATCTAATTAATTAACGGAAAGTGTTGGTTTTAGTCCGAACATGATGAGAGTGAGGGGTGTTTATATTTTTTGAAATATTTTTTCCTTAGTGGTGTTGGCTGGTAGTTTTTGGTAGTTTTTCGTATGCTCCGAGTGAAATTTCATGCTCGTTGCAGGGCTTTTCAATTTTAATTAATTAACTGAAAGTATTTGTTTTGTACGACGAGGACATAGGAGGTTTTAATTTTTGAAATATTTTCATCCTTAGTTGTGTTGTTTCATACGACCAAAGTTCGATGGCATATCGAGTTTCAACAAAAAAGATAAAAAATTATTAATTGAAAGCGTTGAACTACAATATAAGAAACACGCGACGTTCTCGGAGCTGTGGAAAGTTGAATATACTGTGGAAATGTTTGTCTGAATTTCATTTTAATATAATGCCAAAGAAACCCTTACAAAAACAAGGAACACAGCTCACACGCGCAATACACGATCAAGTACACATTTAAAAATTAATTAAAGTCATACGTTCACGAGAAAGTTGAAGTAAGAGTCATAAAGTCCATTTGAAGATGCAAGCATCCTGCGGAGTACACTCGTGTACACGGCCCGATAAAAATGACGGGATTCAATTTTTACAGTGATTCAATTTTCTAGATGTGGATACCCAACAAATATATCCATCCCAACAGTACCCGCCATTAAAATATTCTGGTTCTTGTGCACTTGTGAAACTCGTATCACAGATACGGTTATTGAGCGGCCTGGTGAGCGTCACAGACACACGGAAGAAGCGGACACCAAAGAAAATATAGAAATAAATAAACTCACCAATGGTATTACTTGGTAAAATAATAAAGTACCTACCTCCCGTTATATTTCGCGTTAAGTGACCGTACGTCAGGTTAGAGGAGGCATTTCGTTCAGTCGGTACTATTGACTGAAATGGTTTCGCTCTTGATCAAGATCTAAATGCGACTTTATAAATTAAGGAACATAATTTTGGAGGGAAAGAACTTCGTCAGCAAATAAAATGGTCAGCGCGTTGACGCTCTTGCCCTCGTTCTTGCTTTTCGTCAAAGGTGCTAAGTTTTCATATTCATGTTTCATTATAATTTTCCTACCATTTGTGTTTCACCATATTTAAATTTCATGGTATATTCTGACGATGCAAACACTGAGTGAATAATTATTGATAATTATAATTATTCATAATTTATGAAGTAATAATTGTAACAATAATTATTATTTACGAATAAGCACGAGTGATGTAATTATTTACGAAAAATGCTAGAATGCTCTACGAAGAATATATTAACTTATTCATAGCAGGATTATACACACACACATCACTCACGAGCACAAGTCACTGCTGCAACACAAGACCTCGTCACCGTGTTGCATCTGCCGCACTCACTTGAAGGCTAACATTTTTCGGCTTGTATTATTTTTTTGCGGAGCATGCGCCGCAGCCCTAGCTACCTTTGAGACGCGGGCGGAACTCCCATGACGAAAAAAATGGCAAAAAATACAGTGCAAAACTGTCTTAATGGAGGCTGTCCGTCAAAAATGAACGCTCTAAGCTTGCAGTTTTTGTTCCATTAATTACGGCAAGCTAGACAAGTTGTACAGGACAGGATGTTATCGAGCTGTGTCAAGGGAACTGTTACTTTTTTGATGGAAAATGTTTTTGTTTTGTAAAACTGATACACAGGATAAGCACCAAAATTAAGGTTTACCAGGAAAGTAGTACTCCTGAATATGAATGCTTATATCGGTGCGCTGAGAGAGCTTTATTTTTTATCTATTTTTGTGTCAACGTTGGAAAATTTATATTGAAAGCATTTGATTGTTTACGAAAGTGGGGGCGCCAGAGTCAATAAATCATTTTATAACGCATACTATGCATATTCAGAGAACAAAATAGAGAGCACTCGTGATATGTAATAAGCACGACACTTATTTTAATCATGATAATAGGTGTTGGATTGTAGGTGTTGGATAATGCATAATATTTTATTCTTCGGTAGGCTTTGTAACACATTTCCTTTTATTTTGGGGCGAAAATGTCTTATTTACGAAAAAATTATGTCCAGCTAAAATTTGTTAACATTAAAACTTTGTATGCCTGCATTATTTCTTTACTTTTCCTTGTATTGAATCATTTGGATTTGAAATTTGTACGTTCGCACTAATTTCTACTCCTGAAATTGCTTCCAAATCTTTTTGGCGTTACTAGAGAACAAAAAAATGCTTCGGATTTTAAAATTGGCGGTTTCAAGCATAACTTCAGCTCACATTTCATGCGACAATTAGAATATTTTTTGCTCGAATAAAAAATGTGTTGATGTAAAAGCTTGAGAAAATATGAGCTGTTGTGAGTATAGACGTTACCATAGATCAAAATGGACTTTGGGATGAGTGTAAAAGTGAAGTATAGCTCAAAATAGGCTTTGTTGTGTTTATAGACTAAATTATAGATCAAAATGGGTTCTGTTGTGAAAAGGAACTTAACGTTAAATCAAAATGGGCTATGTTTTGAGTACAGATGTAAATTGTAGATCAAAATCGGCAAATCGACAAAATTTAGTGAGTTTAAACCTCATTTAGAGCTAGAAAGACTGTAATTTGAAATAAAACACGTCTTCTTGATGTCGAGAGGAATATTTCACTAAAATTTTTTGCCCTAGCACTAAATACTTTATTCTTCTCCATATGCCTACCCCAGCCCGCCGGCCCCAGGGCGAGGGGCACATTAGGCACACGAACACAACAGCACACAACAGAAGAGGTCACACGCCGCGGACAAGGGGACAAAATTTAGATCACTTTTTTGCTGAATTTTTTCCCCGTTGCAATTTTTTGCGCGCCTTTCGCAAATGTGGCGTGCATTCCCCCCCTCTCACCCCCCCCCCTCTTTCCCCTCCCCTCCCCCCCCCCTCTTTCCTTTCCCCTCCCCTCCCCCCCCTCTCCTCCCTGAGCAACAATGGACGGAGTGACCCACGGAAACAAAAAATCATGAGGGCAAATGAAATTTGCTCATGCCATTCACTGCTTTTATGAATAAATTTTATTTTAAAAAAGACTTCTCTTCATTGAAAATGGTGTTTTTTTATATTTTATTTTGAACTTCGCTAATTGTGATATGAATTTATGCTAAGAGATGATGAAAAATTCTTGCTGTTTAGTAAAATCATTAATGAGCGAGGGAGTTTCAATGTGATAATCCTTATATGGTTGTGCTGGATTATGGCGGTGGTGGATTATGGTTGTGTTGGATTATGGTGGTGGTGGATTATGGTGGTGGTGGATTATGGTGGTGGTGGATTATGGTTGTGTTGGATTATGGTGGTAGAGGATTATGGTGGTGGTGGATAATGGTTGTGTTGGATTATGGTGGTGGTGGATTATGGTGGTGGTGGATTATGGTGGTGGTGGATTATGGTTTTGTTGGATTATGGTGGTAGAGGATTATGGTGGTGGTGGATAATGGTTGTGTTGGATTATGGCGGTGGTGGATTATGGTTGTGTTGGATTATGGTGGTGGTGGATTATGGTTGTGTTGGATTATGGTGGTAGAGGATTATGGTGGTGGTGGATAATGGTTGTGTTGGATTATGGTGGTGGTGGATTATGGCGGTGGTGGATAATGGTTGTGTTGGATTATGGTGGTGGTGGATTATGGTGGTGGTGGATTATGGTGGTGGTGGATTATGGTGGTGGTGGATAATGGTTGTGTTGGATTATGGTGGTGGTGGATTATGGCGGTGGTGGATAATGGTTGTGTTGGATTATGGTGGTGGTGGATTATGGTGGTGGTGGATTATGGTGGTGGTGGATTATGGTTGTGTTGGATTATGGTGGTGGTGGTGGATTATGGTTGTGTTGGATTATGGTGGTGGTGGATTATGGCGGTGGTGGATAATGGTTGTGTTGGATTATGGTGGTGTTGGATTATGGTGGTGGTGGATTATGGCGGTGGTGGATAATGGTTGTGTTGGATTATGGTGGTGGTGGATTATGGTTGTGTTGGATTATGGTGGTGGTGGATTATGATGGTGGTGGATTATGGTTGTGCTGGATTATGGCGGTGGTGGATTATGGTTGTGTTGGATTATGGCGGTTGTGGATTATGACGGTGGTGGATAATGGTTGTGTTGGATTATGGTGGTGTTGGATTATGGTGGTGGTGGATTATGGTGGTGGTGGATAATGGTTGTGTTGGATTATGGTGGTGGTGGATTATGGTTGTGTTGGATTATGGTGGTGGTGGATTATGGTGGTGGTGGATTATGGTTGTGCTGGAATATGGCGGTGGTGGATTATGGTTGTGTTGGATTATGGCGGTGGTGGATAATGGTTGTGTTGGATTATGGTGGTGGTGGATTATGGTTGTGTTGGATTATGGCGGTGGTGGATTATGGTTGTGCTGGAATATGGCGGTGGTGGATTATGGTTGTGCTGGAATATGGCGGTGGTGGATTATGGTTGTGTTGGATTATGGCGGTGGTGGATAATGGTTGTGTTGGATTATGGTGGTGGTGGATTATGGTTGTGTTGGATTATGGTGGTGGTGGATTATGGTTGTGCTGGAATATGGCGGTGGTGGATTATGGTTGTGTTGGATTATGGCGGTGGTGGATAATGGTTGTGTTGGATTATGGCGGTGGTGGATTATGGTTGTGTTGGATTATGGCGGTGGTGGATAATGGTTGTGTTGGATTATGGTGGTGGTGGATTATGGTTGTGTTGGATTATGGCGGTGGTGGATTATGGTGGTGGTGGATAATGGTTGTGTTGGATTATGGCGGTGGTGGATAATGGTTGTGTTGGATTATGGTGGTGGTGGATTATGGTTGTGTTGGATTATGGCGGTGGTGGATTATGGCGGTGGTGGATTATGGCGGTGGTGGATTATGGCGGTGGTGGATTATGGCGGTGGTGGATTATGGTTGTGTTGGATTATGGCGGTGGTGGATTATGGTGGTGGTGGATTATGGTTGTGCTGGAATATGGCGGTGGTGGATTATGGTTGTGTTGGATTATGGCGGTGGTGGATTATGGTGGTGGTGGATTATGGTGGTGGTGGATTATGGTTGTGCTGGAATATGGCGGTGGTGGATTATGGTTGTGTTGGATTATGGCGGTGGTGGATAATGGTTGTGTTGGATTATGGCGGTGGTGGATAATGGTTGTGTTGGATTATGGTGGTGGTGGATTATGGTTGTGTTGGATTATGGCGGTGGTGGATTATGGTGGTGGTGGATAATGGTTGTGTTGGATTATGGCGGTGGTGGATAATGGTTGTGTTGGATTATGGTGGTGGTGGATTATGGTTGTGTTGGATTATGGCGGTGGTGGATTATGGCGGTGGTGGATTATGGTGGTGGTGGATTATGGTTGTGTTGGATTATGGCGGTGGTGGATTATGATGGTGGTGGATTATGGTGGTGGATAATGGTTGTGTTGGATTATGGCGGTGGTGGATTATGGTGGTGGTGGATTATGGTTGTGTTGGATTATGGCGGTGGTGGATTATGGCGGTGGTGGATGATGGTTGTGTTGGATTATGGCGGTGGTGGATTATGGCGGTGGTGGATTATGGCGGTGGTGGATGATGGTTGTGTTGGATTATGGCGGTGGTGGATTATGGCGGTGGTGGATTATGGCGGTGGTGGATTATGGCGGTGGTGGATTATGGCGGTGGTGGATTATGGTGGTGGTGGATTATGGTTGTGTTGGATTATGGCGGTGGTGGATTATGATGGTGGTGGATTATGGTGGTGGATAATGGTTGTGTTGGATTATGGCGGTGGTGGATTATGGCGGTGGTGGATTATGGTGGTGGTGGATTATGGTTGTGTTGGATTATGGCGGTGGTGGATTATGATGGTGGTGGATTATGGTGGTGGTGGATTATGGTTGTGTTGGATTATGGCGGTGGTGGATTATGGCGGTGGTGGATTATGGTGGTGGTGGATTATGGTGGTGGATAATGGTTGTATTGGATTATGGCGGTGGTGGATTATGGCGGTGGTGGATTATGGTGGTGGTGGATTATGGTTGTGTTGGATTATGGCGGTGGTGGATTATGGCGGTGGTGGATTATGATGGTGGTGGATTATGGTGGTGGATAATGGTTGTGTTGGATTATGGCGGTGGTGGATTATGGCGGTGGTGGATTATGGTGGTGGTGGATTATGGTTGTGTTGGATTATGGCGGTGGTGGATTATGATGGTGGTGGATTATGGTGGTGGTGGATTATGGTTGTGTTGGATTATGGCGGTGGTGGATTATGGCGGTGGTGGATTATGGTGGTGGTGGATTATGGTTGTGTTGGATTATGGCGGTGGTGGATAATGGTTGTGTTGGATTATGGCGGTGGTGGATTATGGCGGTGGTGGATTATGGCGGTGGTGGATGATGGTTGTGTTGGATTATGGCGGTGGTGGATTATGGCGGTGGTGGATTATGTAGTGATGGATTATGGTTGTGTTGGATAATGGTTGTGATGAATTATGGTAGTGGTGAATCACGGTGATGATGGAATATGATTGTGTCTTCATCACTGTGGTGGTGGATTATCGTGATAGTGAATTACGGTGGTAATGGATTAGGGCGATGAAAGGTTATAGTGGTGACGGTGGATTATGGCGATGATGGATTACAGTAGCATTGGATCACGGCGGTGGATGAGGCGGTCACTAACAGCCCCCCCCCCTTCCCCTCCCTCCCCCCACAAAAAGGCCAGCGTGTCATGTTGCACAGCCGGCAGCGGCGGGTAGGCCTAAGGTAGGCTTAGGTGGTCGCTTTGTGGCTCTGCTGGTCACTAGGTCACGCTAGGTGAGATATAGGTCACACTAGGTAAGATGTAGGTCACACTTGGTAAGATATAGGTCACACTTGGTCTATAACACATGCTAATAGGTATTAACTAGGTAGTTATAGGTCTATCATGCGAGGCTTTAGGTATTGACTAGGTAGTTCTAGGTCTATCATGCGAGGCTTTAGGTATTGACTAGGTAGTTCTAGGTCTATCATGCGAGGCTTTAGGTATTGACTAGGTAGTTCTAGGTCTATCATGCGAGGCTTTAGGTATTGACTAGGTAGTTCTAGGTCTATCATGCGAGGCTTTAGGTACTAACTAGGTAGTTCTAGGTCTATCATGCGAGGCTTTAGGTATTAACTAGGTAGTTCTAGGTCTATCATGCGAGGCTTTAGGTATTAACTAGGTAGTTCTAGGTCTATCATGCGAGGCTTTAGGTACTAACTAGGTAGTTCTAGGTCTATCATGCGAGGCTTTAGGTATTAACTAGGTAGTTCTAGGTCTATCATGCGAGGCTTTAGGTATTAACTAGGTAGTTCTAGGTCTAGGTTGAACCCCTAGGTTGGAACCAGGAAACAACTGGCCTGATGATTAGCACTAGGTACACATTTAACTAGAACCAGCAACAACAGGTGGTGACGTGAAACCCTGCTGTGACGTCATGTATGTAAAGTGTATATGTTAAGTAATGAGTTTGAAAAAAGGGTATGAACATAGGGATTGTTATTCAAGTTATAAAAACCGTATATGCTACGATATTTTTGAATTAATAAAATTGTACATATAGTTGGCTTTTGAAATCAACATCGGTGGTTGTGATAGTATTGTTGTTCTCGTGAATATTATCAAAGAAGTTATTGTTGTTTATGGTGAATTGTGTTTAGCAATTTTTGAATTCATGTCAATAACAGATGAGCCAATAATAATTCATGACAACACTAGTTAGCAAATAATAATTCTCGGCAATATTACTTAGCAAATAATAACTCGTGCCAATACTATTGAGCAATAACAATTTTTACCAATACTAGCGAGCGATAATAATTCATATCAACATTAATTAGTCATTAATAATTTATGCCAATACAAGTTAACTCAACAATAAATTAAGCTAACACTAGTAATCCAATAATAGTTTATACCAACACAAGTGAGCACTTAATAATTTGTGCCAATATTAGTGAGCCAATAATAATTCAAGCCAATATTAGTTAACTCAATAACGGTTCATGCCAACATTAATTAGCCAATAAAAACTGACGCCAATAACAAAAGTTGTGAGGGAATTATTGGTGTCACGGGACCAAAATGTGTCCCATTGTTGTCCTAAGCCCCATATTTACCGCTTGGGACCGGGACAGTGCAGGGACCGGGACAAAGTTGACCCGTGGCCACCGGTTGGGACAAAGCGATGACCCTTTTTTTATAAGATTAATTTTTTTTACGAAAAAAACATGAAGCTTTCTGAACGAGAGGCTTGACTTCTGGGGTGTGTTGTGTGCTGTGTGTGCTGTGTGTTGTGTGTGCTGTGTGTGCTGTGTGTGCTGTGTGTTGTGTGTGCTGTGTGTGCTGTGTGTGCTGTGTGTTGTGTGTGCTGTGTGTGCTGTGTGTTGTGTGTGTTTTAGGTTTATTTAAGAATTTTGTTCATCATTATTTCTTTTAACATGTTTTTTTTGTACAGTTCTTCTCTAATAACCAATCTCGTCTTTTCCATCATCTCTCATAATTTTATGAATATTATCATTACCCAATACTTGAATTTTGCATTTTTACCATTTAAAAAAATGTTCATCATCCTTTTTTATTAAGATTATCTAAATATATATTTTGCCACATGACTATACTCTATAGTTAAAATTCTTAAATCGAAACACTGAAATTTAATTCCAAATCTGCGTTTGTTGTTCTTTGGATTTTGTAGTTTTGGTTCATTTTGTATCAGTGTTGTATTGTTTGTTTATTTTGAATCGATGTTGTATTTTTTTATTTCCGTATAAATATTTTATTTCTTTATTTGTATCAGTGGGATATTTTTTGTTTATTACATCCAAAATGGCATTAATATATTTCTGCAGTACCAGGCGTACCACCACTGTACCAGGCGTACCACCACTGTACCAGGCGTACCACCACTGTACCAGGCGTACCACCACTGTACCAGGCGTACCACCACTGTACCAGGCGTACCACCACTGTACCAGGCGTACCACCACTGTACCAGGCGTACCACCACTGTACCAGGCGTACCACCACTGTACCAGGCGTACCACCACTGTACCAGGCGCACCACCACTGTACCAGGCGTACCACCACTGTACCAGGCGTACCACCACTGTACCAGGCGTACCACCACTGTACCAGGCGTACCACCACTGTACCAGGCGTACCACCACTGTACCAGGCGTACCACCACTGTACCAGGCGTACCACCACTGTACCAGGCGTACCACCACTGTACCAGGCGCACCACCACTGTACCAGGCGTACCACCACTGTACCAGGCGTACCACCACTGTACCAGACGTACCACCACTGTACCAGGCGTACCACCACTGTACCAGGCGTACCACCACTGTACCAGGCGTACCACCACTGTACCAGGCGTACCACCACTGTACCAGGCGTACCACCACTGTACCAGGCGCATCACCACTGTACCAGGCGTACCACCACTGTACCAGGCGTACCACCACTGTACCAGGCGTACCACCACTGTACCAGGCGTACCACCACTGTACCAGCCGTACCACCACTGTACCAGGCGCACCACCACTGTACCAGGCGAACCACCACTGTACCAGGCGTACCATCACTGTACCAGGCGTACCACCACTGTACCAGGCGTACCACCACTGTACCAGGCGAACCACCACTGTACCAGGCGCACCACCACTGTACCAGGCGCACCACCACTGTACCAGGCGCACCACCACTGTACCAGGCGCACCACCACTGTACCAGGCGCACCACCACTGTACCAGGCGAACCACCACTGTACCAGGCGTACCAACAGCCCCGCACCAGCTGGCAGGCGTCGCTGGGTCAGTATTGCCAATTTCTTTTTTTGTTCTCGTCGATACGCAGCCTCTATTGTGGCGACCTTCGGTTGCCAGCGTGTTGCCAGCGTGTTGCCAGTGTGTTGCCAGTGTGTTGCCAGTGTGTTGCCAGTGTGTTGCCAGTGTGTTGCCGGTGTGTTTCCGGTGTGTTGCCAGTGTGTTGCCAGTGTGTTGCCAGTGTGTTGCCAGTGTGTTGCCAGTGTGTTGCCAGTGTGTTGCCAGTGTGTTGCCAGTGTGTTGCCAGTGTGTTGCCAGTGTGTTGCCGGTGTGTTGCCAGCGTCTTGCCGGTGTGTTGCCGGTGTGTTGCCAGTGTGTTGCCAGCGTGTTGCCAGTGTGTTGCCAGTGTGTTGCCAGCGTGTTGCCAGCGTGTTGTCAGCGTGTTGCCAGCGTGTTGCCAGTGTGTTGCCAGCGTGTTGTCAGTGTGTTGCCAGTGTGTTGCCAGCGTGTTGCCAGTGTGTTGCCAGCGTGTTGCCAGTGTGTTGCCGGTGTGTTGCCAGCGTGTTGCCAGCGTGTTGCCAGTGTGTTGCCAGTGTGCTGCCAGTGTGTTGCCAATGTGTTGCCAGCGTGTTGCCAGCGTGTTGCCAGTGTGTTGCCAGTGTGTTGCCAGTGTGTTGCCAGCGTGTTGCCAGTGTGTTGCCAGCGTGTTGCCAGCGTGTTGCCAGTGTGTTGCCAGTGTGTTGCCAGTGTGTTGCCAGTGTGTTGACAGCGTGTTGCCAGTGTGTAGCCAGTGTGTTGCCAGCGTGTTGCCAGTGTGTTGTCAGCGTGTTGCCAGCGTGTTGCCAGTGTGTTGCCAGTGTGTTGCCAGTGTGTTGCCAGTGTGTTACCAGCGTGTTGCCAGTGTGTTGCCAGTGTGTTGCCAGTGTGTTGCCAGTGTGTTGCCAGTATGTTGCCAGCGTGTTGCTAGTGTGTTGCCAGTGTGTTGCCAGTGTGTTGCCAGTGTGTTGCAAGTGTGTTGCCAGTGTGCTGCGAGTGTGTTGCCAGCGTGTTGCCAGTGTGTTGCCAGTGTGTTGCCAGTGTGTTGCCAGCGTGTTGCCAGTGTGTTGCCAGTGTGTTGCCAGTGTGTTGCCAGCGTGTTGCCAGTGTGTTGCCAGTGTGTTTCCAGCGTGTTGCTAGTGTGTTGCTAGTGTGTTGCCACAGCACAACGTTATGAATGTATATAAATATAGATATATATATACATATAGGTTTTACATATATTTATACAAATACATGTAAACACGTTCGGGACGCGTTTCAAACACGCGCATGACGCGTTTCAAACACGCACGTGACGCGCACGTTATCTTTGAATTTAGCGGTCGCGTGGGCAAATTGTTGCGTGTGACCGCCTCACAAAGTGAACTGATCGATAATTTGACCCACGTCTGCCCATTGACCTACCTCATTGACCTACCTCACTGACCTGTCCCATAGCTCACTTCAGTGACCGAGGGTCAAGTTTTTGCTCAATTTTCCTTTAATTTTATGCGGCCTATGGTGGGGTGCGGCCTATGGGGGGATCGGTGCGAGATTTTATCTCTGGAGCCTCTGTTGTGTTGTGTGTGCTATGTGGGGTATGTGGTGCTGTGTGTGTTTTGTGGTGTATGTGGTGCTGTGTGTGTTGTGTGATGTATGTGGTGCTGTGTGTGTTGTGTGGTGTATGTGGTGCTGTGTGTGTTGTGTGGTGTATGTGGTGCTGTGTGTGCTGTGGGGTGTATGTGGTGCTGTGTGTGCTGTGTGGTGTATGTGGTGCTGTGTGTGCTGTGCTGTGTTGTGTACATGGTGCTGTGTGTGCTGTGCTGTGTTGTGCACTGATGCTGTGCTGTGTTGTGCACTGATGCTGTGCTGTGTAGTGTATATGGTGCTGTGTGTGCTGTGTAATGCGTGTGTTGCTGTGTGTACTGCGTGTGCTGTGTGGTGTATGTGGTGCTGTGTAGTGTATATGGTTCTGTGTGTGCTGTGTAATGCGTGTGGTGCTGTGTGTGCTGTGTAGTGTATATGGTGCTGTGTGTGCTGTGTAGTGTATATGGTGCTGAGTGTGTTGTGTAGTGTATGTGATGCTGTGTGTGCTGTGTAGTGTATATGGTGCTGTGTGTGCTGTGTGGTGTATATGGTGCTTTGTGTGCTGTGTAGTGTATATGGTGCTGTGTGTGCTGTGTAGTGTATATGGTGCTGAGTGTGTTGTGTAGTGTATGTGGTGCTGTGTGTGCTGTGTAGTGTATGTGATGCTGTGTGTGCTGTGTAGTGTATATGGTGCTGTGTGAGCTGTGTAGTGTGTATGGTGCTGGGTGTGCTGTGTAGTGTATATGTGGCTGTGAGGGTTGTGTAGTGCACATGATGCTGTTTATTGTGTGTTGTATAGTGTACATGACGCTGTGTACTCTAAGCTGTGTAGTGTACAGGATGCTGTGATGTGTTGTGTAGCGCACATGGCATAGTGTTGTGTGCTGTGTACTCTACTGTGTTGTGCATGGTTCTTCTATCATTTCTATGTTCGAAATACCTAACACCTTCTAAAATTAAACTAAAATATCTATCCTCTTAACCATCCTTTCTCACATCGATAAAATAATAAATAACATTTTTTTCACTATCATCCCATTTAAAATGTGAAAAATTAAAGATTCCTCCCCACAAAAAGTTCAAAACTCATTTTCAGCATGACTTCTGTTGATCTTCCCTCCAATCTTTTCTCTAAATATGCTAAATTTCTATTTTTTTAGCATGAAGCATCGTACCCGCCAATGTTTTCTTTAAAAAACGCAAAATTTCTATTTTTTCTAGCGTGAGGCGACGTTGCAAGCCGCCTGGCGACCGGCTGCGGTGCCCGCTTTTGTTGGGCAAAATTGGAGAATTCTGCAACTTCCGCGAATTTGGGAGACTGTTAGCAGCAAAATTAAAATTAATTAAGCAAATTAAGCAGCAAAACATGTAACAAAACCAAGTCACTCGTCATTGAACATAGAGTTTGCAGCAAAATTATAATTAATTAAGCAAATTAAGCAGCAAAACACAAAACAAAACAAAGTCACTCGTCATTGAACATGAAATTTTCAGCACGACGCGTAGAGTTCAGCACTCCAGCAGTAGATGCCGAGATCATAGTAATGTTGTAAAGCGGCCCATAGATGATCAATTTAATATATTGACAATTGACAAATCAATTTATGTATTTATTTAATAATTTAGTATTTTTTAAGTTTTTATTTATATTTAAAATTTTTATTTTATTTATTTATTGGCAACTTTTTAATACATTGACAGTTATTGAATATTGACAATTTAACTGATCGTCTGTGGGCTCGATCGACGACTGTCACTTAATTGACTCAGTGGGCAAAATAAAAATCATCAATATATTGAGTCAATGATATTGACAATTGATTTGATCGTCTATGGGCCGCTTAAGACTTATAAAGACTTGGAGGCTGTGTTCCACGCTTTGAATGACTTGAATTCAACTCGTGCTGTTGCTGCATGTGTTTTATCATCACTCATTTGCATATAATTTCATCTCCTGTCTGCATCCAAGAAATAACGTCGAGTTCAACCACCGATATAATTATCATCTTTAGGATTTTATGTAATATTTTCTAAAGCGTAATCTTTTCACACACAGAGAAAAATAAACGAGATTATCACCAAAATACCAATACTAACATTTGTTTTTTCCCCGATTTGCCAACTTCATTTCCCTATTTATTCCATTTTCTAACTTTATTTTCATTTTTTCTATTTTCTAACTTACTATACCATTGTATTCATTTTCCAAGTTATTTTTGTAGTGTTCTATGTCTTAGTCCATTTTCTTATTTTATCTTTTTTCTTGGTAACTACATTTTTCTATTTATTTACTTCTATTCTCTAACTACAGCACATGTTTAAAAATGTCGGGACCGAAGCAACTCGACAAAAGTCTACGGCACCTCGCTGCCTCACTTCAGTGTCATGAACACTGACGCCATTCTTATGCGTGCCACTATCGAGATACCAACAGTTTCTCTAGCGTAGGTTTTTAATGTTTTGCTATTGTCATTTCAGATTGTTTAGCTGAAGATGGGTCTAGGCCCGAAACGTTACAACTTTGACATACAGATTTTTTTAAAAATGATATGTCGCCTGGTTTTTGCCCTTTTGTTCTTGTTAAAGTTGCGTTGCACGCAGAACTCACCGATAATTGTTAGAGATACGTTTGTTTTGTGTTTATTATCAACAACAGCTTCGTTTGACCCCTTAGCTCACACTGAGCGTAACGTGCTTAGGGTTTGTGCGTTTGTTTACGTACGTTAAGCAGGCCACGTGCACCAAGCAGGCCACGTGCACTAAGCAGGCCACGTGCACTAAGCAGGCCACGTGCACTAAGCAGGCCACGTGCACTAAGCAGGCCACGTGCACTAAGCAGGCCACGTGCACTAAGCAGGCCACGTGCACCAAGCAGGCCACGTGCACTAAGCAGGCCACGTGAACCAAGCAGGCCACGCGCACTAAGCAGGCCACGTGCACTAAGCAGGCCTCGCGCACTAAGCAGGCCACGTGAACTAAGCAGGCCACGTGCACCAAGCAGGCCACGTGCACTAAGCAGGCCACGTGCACTAAGCAGGCCTCGCGCACTAAGCAGGCCACGTGAACTAAGCAGGCCACGTGCACCAAGCAGGCCACGTGCACTAAGCAGGCCACGTGCACTAAGCAGGCCACGTGCACTAAGCAGGCCACGTGTACTAAGCAGGCCACGTTCACCAAGCAGGCCACGTGCACTAAGCAGGCCACGTGCACCAAGCAGGCCACGTGCACTAAGCAGGCCACGTGCACTAAGCAGGCCACGTGCACTAAGCAGGCCACGTGCACTAAGCAGGCCACGTGCACCAAGCAGGCCACGTGCACTAAGCAGGCCACGTGAACCAAGCAGGCCACGCGCACTAAGCAGGCCACGTGCACTAAGCAGGCCACGCGCACTAAGCAGGCCACGTGCACTAAGCAGGCCACGTGAACCAAGCAGGCCACGCGCACTAAGCAGGCCACGTGCACCAAGCAGGCCACGTGCACTAAGCAGGCCACGTGCACTAAGCAGGCCACGTGCACCAAGCAGGCCACGTGCACTAAGCAGGCCACGTGAACCAAGCAGGCCACGCGCACTAAGCAGGCCACGTGCACTAAGCAGGCCTCGCGCACTAAGCAGGCCACGTGAACTAAGCAGGCCACGTGCACCAAGCAGGCCACGTGCACTAAGCAGGCCACGTGCACTAAGCAGGCCACGTGCACTAAGCAGGCCACGTGCACTAAGCAGGCCACGTGCACCAAGCAGGCCACGTGCACTAAGCAGGCCACGTGCACTAAGCAGGCCACGTGCACTAAGCAGGCCACGTGTACTAAGCAGGCCACGTTCACCAAGCAGGCCACGTGCACTAAGCAGGCCACGTGTACTAAGCAGGCCACGTGCACCAAGCAGGCCACGTGCACTAAGCAGGCCACGTGCACTAAGCAGGCCACGTGCACTAAGCAGGCCACGTGCACTAAGCAGGCCACGTGCACTAAGCAGGCCACGTGCACCAAGCAGGCCACGTGCACTAAGCAGGCCACGTGCACCAAGCAGGCCACGTGCACTAAGCAGGTCATTCACCGCCCACGTAGGCCGGATACTGGCCTGTTTGAGCGACAGCCGTGTAGCGTAGGCCCCCCCTCCCCCTCACCCCCTCCCTCCCCTTTCCCCCCTCATCTCTCACTCCTCCCCCATCCTCCCGCCGGTGGCCTGCCCCGGGGGCTCCCTCTGGGGGAGGAAGAGGGGGGAGGTGAGTGGGAAGGGGGTGAGGAGTGAGGGGGGGTGAGGGGATTTAGGTGAGAAGTTGAGGGTGTGGGGAGAGGGGAGGGGTCCGGTGAGGGAGTGAGGTGAGGGGTGAGGCTATGAGGGGGGTTAGTTAAGAGGGGAGGGGATGAGGGAAATCAGGTGAGGGGAAGTTAGGGGAGGAGGTGGAGGTGTGAGGGGAGATAAGTGAAGAGTGAGGGAGAGAGGGAGCTTGAGAGGGGTGAGGGGATGCGAGGGAGAGAGAGATCATTAGAATATAAATTAATCTCAAGTTAATTAGTTAATATTAGTTAACTAGTTAATATTAGTTAATAAGCTAATCTAACTGCAGCCAAGGCTCCGAAGTGATCGTAAAAGTAAAACGTCTTCTATGCTAAAAAAAAAACGATACTAGCATTGCTGGCTTTTAAAAAAAATACTAACACAATTATTGAATAACAATAAACGTTTGAAACGTATCAACAACATCAACGCCAAAGATATCAAGAATAACAAAAATAAAACGTCTTCATTAAAAACAACAGCTCGAATAACACACGCAACAACAATAGCGGGAGCAATGACGAATGCCACCAACAACAACAGCAACAAGGACATCAACTGCAAAAACAACAACGACGACAATAACCACACAGTCATAAGATAACAATAGCAGAGACAACTAAAAAAGCAACAACAACATAAAAAACAACAAACATGACAACGAATAAATACAACTCAATCGCAGCAACAGCCGCAACATGAACAAGAACAACAACAATGTCACAACAACAGCAACAACAGCAAGGGCAAAAAAAAAACAGAAATGACAAGCAAAAACAACCAACAAAATCAACAGCACAAACAGCCCCAATAACTACAAAAACAAGAACTATATTTTCACAAGAACAACATCAGCATCGGCAACTTAAAAAACAATTACAACAACAAAAAGCTAAAAAACAGCGACAACATGAACAAACGCAACAACGACAACAACAATAGCAACATCAGTATAGGCCTCCCTTAGACCTACCTAAACAAGTGCTGATATTTTGCTCCGTTTTATGCCTTTGTAACGTAGGAGCGATCGGTCCCGAGACAGAACCTTGAGGCACCACAACGGTCCCGTTTTATGCCTTTGTAACGTAGGAGCGAACGGTCCCGAGACAGAACCTTGAGGCACCGCAACGGTCCCGTTTTATGCCTTTGTAACGTGGGAGCGAACGGTCCCGAGACAGAACCTTAAGGCACCACAACGGTCCCGTTTTATGCCGTTGTAACGTGGGAGCGAACGGTCCCGAGACAGAACCTTAAGGCACCACAACGGTCCCGTTTTATGCCTTTGTAACGTGGGAGCGAACGGTCCCGAGACAGAACCTTAAGGCACCACAACGGTCCCGTTTTATGCCTTTGTAACGTGGGAGCGAACGGTCCCGAGACAGAACCTCAAGGCACCACAACGGTCCCGTTTTATGCCTTTGTAACGTGGGAGCGAACGGTCCCGAGACAGAACCTTAAGGCACCACAACGGTCCCGTTTTATGCCTTTGTAACGTGGGAGCGAACGGTCCCGAGACAGAACCTTAAGGCACCACAACGGTCCCGTTTTATGCCTTTGTAACGTGGGAGCGAACGGTCCTGAGACAAAACCTTAAGGCACCACAACGGTCCCGTTTTATGCCGTTGTAACGTGGGAGCGAACGGTCCCGAGACAGAACCTTAAGGCTCCATAACGGATACGCAAAAAACACATAACGGTACCAGAATCCCAGCACGAGATAGGCCTATGCGGGCATCAGTGCTTGCAACCTAGGCCTAGTGCGAGCAACGGAGACTCAGAAAAAATGGAGCGGAAAAGAAATCTTGAATGCCTACAAAAAACAAACATAACGGAAGACGTCTCCTGATTTGAGGCAGCCAGGCAGGCCTATGTGAGGGTGCCCACGTTGTGCAACCTAGGCCTATTGAAGCCGAGGGGGGAGGGGGGTTGGGAGGGGGGAGGTAAGTGGGGCAGTCAATGAACTCAGTAGCTCTTTACTGCCTTCCTGACTACTGCCTTCTGAGTTACTGCCTTCTAAATTACTGCCTTCTGTCTGAATTTCTGTTTTCTGAATTACTTTCTGCTGAATTACAGTTTTCTGAATGATTTTCTGCTGAATTACAGTTTTCTCAATTACTTTCTGTCTGAATTACTGTTTTCTGAATTGTTTTCTGCTGAATTACTGCCCTCTGAATAACTCCATAGTGAGAATGAACTAGGATTCTGAGCTACCATTTATAATATTTTCTAACTTTACGTACTTCAGAATAATATGTTTTTTTGTCACTCTGGAAGGTAGTAAGTATCAGAATCAGCTTAGGCCTATTCAACGCTCCTATATTGAAATAACTTTGCTAACATACGCCACATGTGAATTACATTATTACAACATCCTAAGGTAAAAACATGTGATCACAACATGACGCCATTGCGATACATTGTTAAACATCATCGTCAACATTACGACGCGTCCGATATTGCAAATGACTTTTGTTAGTCTAAATAGTCGAATGGTTTTCTGTGTGGCACTTCGCTTGAAATTATTCAGATGGCGCTCGTGGAAATGAAAAGAATGAAATTTAAAGAGTTCAAATTACACAATCATTGTTAAGCTACACAATCATTGTTAAGCTACATAATCATTGTTAAGCTACATAATCATTGTTAAGCTACATAATCATTGTTAAGCTACACAATCATTGTTAAATACACTTGTTCATTTTATATCAATACATATTATTTATATTATTTCATAATTATACTTATGGTTATTTGCTATTTTAATTACATATGTGCATTATTTTACTTTTTGTGTTATTTTTACCTAAAATTTTTGCGTATTGTAATGCCCTGACTAATTTCTCTATGATTTTAAGTGCCCATATATTGCTTCTATATTGGGCGGCTAAATTATAGGTGAAAGTTCAAAAAAAGGTAAGTAAAGGTTTGTTAATTGAAGCGTTATTAATAACATAGAACATTATGAAATTTTTGTATCGCTGATGGGAAAATAACACTAGTGTCAATATTCATACGGTTTTCTTTTTCTCCCAGTATTATTTTAAATTCTTGTTATTCGTACTAATTTTTTATGAATAATGCTTTGTGAATAAAATGCGACATTATAAAATTATTGTATTTTTGACATGAAAATAATACAAATAATTATACGTTTTTCTTTTTCTCCCAGTACTATTTTAAATTCTTGTTATTCGTACTAATTTGTTGTTTTTAATTCACGGGTACAGTGATCAATGACATACATAGATTTTAAAGGAAATTCTGATTTGAATAAAAAAGGGTCATTCAAAAATTTATTATACATCAAATTTTTGTAAATAATAGTACGCTAAAATATGAGTGATTCATTGTGTAATTTTTTATCTAGTAAATGCTATGATATTATTTGATACTCTATAAATTCAGTGAAATTTCTACTATTACTATTAAATTCAGTGAAATTTAGTTCAATTTCAGCGATTAATTAACACTATAAATATATTTTTAAGCGTCAAAAATCTTATGAAATTCTGTGAAATTGAGTTCCAGTTCAAAAGGATTAATCAAACACACAACTCTGATGAGCGTGCTTAATTATCTAGCCTTAATTATTAATGACAATTAAGTCATTAATATACTGATAAACTTATTTTGAACATTATTATTTTGTGCAGCTGATTACAAAATATGTAATGAATGATCACCTAAAACGTGTAATCCACTTTGTATGATCCCCTAAAACGTGTAATCCACTTTGTATGATCCCCTAAAACGTGTAATTCACTTTGTATGATCCCCTAAAACGTGTAATTCACTTTGTATGATCCCCTAAAACGTGTAATCCACTTTGTATGATCCCCTAAAACGTGTAATCCACTTTGTATGATCCCCTAAAACGTGTAATCCACTTTGTATGATCCCCTAAAACGTGTAATTCACTTTTTTATGATCCCCTAAAACGTGTAATCCACTTTGTATGATCCCCTAAAACGTGTAATCCACTTTGTATGATCCCCTAAAACGTGTAATCCACTTTGTATGATCCCATAAAACGTGTAATCCACTTTGTATGATCCCCTAAAACGTGTAATCCCCTTTGTATGATCCCATAAAACGTGTAATCCACTTTGTATGATCCCCTAAAACGTGTAATCCACTTTGTATGATCCCATAAAACGTGTAATCCACTTTGTATGATCCCCTAAAACGTGTAATTCACTTTGTATGATCCCCTAAAACGTGTAATCCACTTTGTATGATCCCCTAAAACGTGTAATCCACTTTGTATGATCCCCTAAACCGTGTAATTCACTTTGTATGATCCCCTAAAACGTGTAATCACTTTGTATGATCCCCTAAAACGTGTAATCCACTTTGTATGATCCCCTAAAACGTGTAATCCACTTTGTATGATCCCCTAAAACGTATAATCCACTTTGTATGATCCCCTAAAACGTGTTATCCACTCTATATCATCCCCTAAAACGTGTAATCCACTTTGTATGATCCCCTAAAACGTGTAATCCACTTTGTATGATCCCCTAAAACGTGTAATCCACTTTGTATGATCCCCTAAAACGTGTAATCCACTTTGTATGATCCCCTAAAACGTGTAATTCACTTTTTTATGATCCCCTAAAACGTGTAATCCACTTTGTATGATCCCCTAAAACGTGTAATCCACTTTGTATGATCCCCTAAAACGTGTAATCCACTTTGTATGATCCCATAAAACGTGTAATCCACTTTGTATGATCCCCTAAAACGTGTAATCCCCTTTGTATGATCCCATAAAACGTGTAATCCACTTTGTATGATCCCCTAAAACGTGTAATCCACTTTGTATGATCCCATAAAACGTGTAATCCACTTTGTATGATCCCCTAAAACGTGTAATTCACTTTGTATGATCCCCTAAAACGTGTAATCCACTTTGTATGATCCCCTAAAACGTGTAGTCCACTTTGTATGATCCCCTAAACCGTGTAATTCACTTTGTATGATCCCCTAAAACGTGTAATCACTTTGTATGATCCCCTAAAACGTGTAATCCACTTTGTATGATCCCCTAAAACGTGTAATCCACTTTGTATGATCCCCTAAAACGTATAATCCACTTTGTATGATCCCCTAAAACGTGTTATCCACTCTATATCATCCCCTAAAACGTGTAATCCACTTTGTATGATACCCTAAAACGTGTAATTCACTTTGTATGATCCCCTAAAACGGGTAATCCACTTTGTATGATCCCCTAAAACGTGTAATCCACTTTGTATAACCCCCTAAAACGTGTAATCGACTTTGTATGATCCCCTAAAACGTGTAATCCACTTTGTATGATCCCCTAAAACGTGTAATTCACTTTGTATGATCCCCTAAAACGTGTAATCCACTTTTTATGATCCCCTAAAACGTGTAATCCACTTTTTATGATCCCCTAAAACGTGTAATCCACTTTGTATGATCCCCTAAAACGTGTAATCCCCTTTGTATGATCCCATAAAACGTGTAATCCACTTCGTATGATCCCATAAAACGTGTAATCCACTTTGTATGATCCCATAAAACGTGTAATCCACTTTGTATGATCCCATAAAACGTGTAATCCACTTTTTATGATCCCATAAAACGTGTAATCCACTTTGTATGATCCCATAAAACGTGTAATCCACTTTGTATGATCCCATAAAACGTGTAATCCACTTTGTATGATCCCCTAAAACGTGTAATCCACTTTGTATGATCCCATAAAACGTGTAATCCACTTTGTATGATCCCATAAAACGGGTAATCCACTTTGTATGATCCCATAAAACGTGTAATCCACTTTGTATGATCCCCTAAAACGTGTAATCCACTTTGTATGATCCCATAAAACGTGTAATCCACTTTGTATGATCCCATAAAACGTGTAATCCACTTTGTATGATCCCATAAAACGTGTAATCCACTTTGTATGATCCCCTAAAACGTGTAATCCCCTTTGTATGATCCCATAAAACGTGTAATCCACTTTGTATGATCCCATAAAACGTGTAATCCACTTTGTATGATCCCCTTAACAGGAACAGAAAGATCTCAATAACCTTATGTTATGATGCATTACATTAGATGATCACTACGGGAAATATCTGCGGCTTTAAATTAACTAAAATCCGTTCATTGGTCAAAATCTAGTTACATTTTACTCGTTATTCAAAATGTTTTTTTACACTACAACTTTATTAACTGTAAATATGGTGTTATTTTTTTATTACTGTGATTATTTTAGTATTGTGGTTTTTACGGTGTTATTCTAACGTGGTGTTGTTCTTTTTGTTATTAGGGTTATTTTGTAGTTATGGTTACTATGGTTTTATTCTTTTTTTATTTAAAGTTATTTTATAGTTATGGTTACAATTGTGTTATTCTTTTTGTTATTAGGGTTATTCTATCGTTATGGTTATTATGGTTTCATTCTTTTTTTATTTAAAGTTATTTTATAGTTATGGTTACAATTGTGTTATTCTTTTTGTTATTAGGGTTTTCTATCGTTATGGTTACTATGGTTTTATTCTTTTTTATTTAAAGTTATTTTATAGTTATGGTTACAATTGTGTTATTCTTTTTGTTATTAGGGTTATTCTATCGTTATGGTTATTATGGAGTTACTCTTTTTGTTATTAGGATTATTTAATAGTTATGGTTATTATGGAGTTATTCTTTTTGTTATTAGGGTTATTTTATAGGTATGGTTATTATGGAGTTATTCTTTTCGGTATTAGGGTTATTTTATAGTATAGGTATGGTTATTGTGGAGTTATTCTTTTCGTTATTAGGGTTTTTCATAGTTATAGTTATTATGGATTTTTCTTCAAAAAAAACACTTTACTTTTAAGGTGCTGTTTTCTGCCATTATATCTGACGTGAATGCTTCCTGCGTCTGAGTGCGGCAAACTCAGCGAACTTCACTCACGCATGGATGAGTTATGCATTCACTCGCTGACCCGTCGTGGCATGCGTCAAGTTGCGCCGTCGTGACCCTGAGTAGGCCGTGCTGCTGCTAGGCCTATGTTGGGTGACCTCATTTGCAAGCCTTCGCTTGGTGGTGGTGGTGGTGGTGGTGTTGTTGTTGGTGTTGGTGTTGTTGTTGGAGGTGATGTTGGTGTTGTTGTTGGTGTTGTCATTGTTGTTGCTGGTGTTGTTGGTGGTGTTGATGGTGTTGTTGTTGGTGTTGTTGCTTGAGGTGATGTTGTTGGTGTTGTTGTTGGTGGTATTGATGGTGTTGTTGTTGGACTTGCCATTGTTGTTGCTGGTGTTGTTGGTGGTATTGATGGTGTTGTTGTTGGTGTTGTTGCTTGAGGTGATGTTGTTGGTGTTGTTGTTGGTGGTATTGATGGTGTTGTTGTTGGTGTTGTTGTTGGTATTGATGGTGTTGTTGTTGGTGTTGTTGCTTGAGGTGATGTTGTTGGTGTTGTTGTTGGTGGTATTGATGGTGTTGTTGTTGGACTTGCCATTGTTGTTGCTGGTGTTGTTGGTGGTATTGATGGTGTTGTTGGTGTTGTTGCTTGAGGTGATGTTGTTGGTGTTGTTGTTGGTGGTATTGATGGTGTTGTTGTTGGTGTTGTTGCTTGAGGTGATGTTGTTGGTGTTGTTGTTGGTGGTATTGATGGTGTTGTTGTTGGTGTTGTTGTTGGTGGTATTGATGGTGTTGTTGTTGGACTTGCCATTGTTGTTGCTGGTGTTGTTGGTGGTATTGATGGTGTTGTTGGTGTTGTTGCTTGAGGTGATGTTGTTGGTGTTGTTGTTGGTGGTATTGATGGTGTTGTTGTTGGTGTTGTTGCTTGAGGTGATGTTGTTGGTGTTGTTGTTGGTGGTATTGATGGTGTTGTTGTTGGTGTTGTTGTTGGTGGTATTGATGGTGTTGTTGTTGGACTTGCCATTGTTGTTGCTGGTGTTGTTGGTGGTATTGATGGTGTTGTTGGTGTTGTTGCTTGAGGTGATGTTGTTGGTGTTGTTGTTGGTGGTATTGATGGTGTTGTTGTTGGTGTTGTTGCTTGAGGTGATGTTGTTGGTGTTGTTGTTGGTGTTGTTGTTGGTGGTATTGATGGTGTTGTTGTTGGTGTTGTTGCTTGAGGTGATGTTGTTGGTGTTGTTGTTGGTGGTATTGATGGTGTTGTTGTTGGTGGTGTTGCTGGTGTTGTTGGTGGTATTGATGGTGTTGTTGCTGGTGTTGTTGGTGGTATTGATTGTGTTGTTGTTGGTGTTGTTGCTGGTGTTGTTGGTGGTATTGATGGTGTTGTTGCTGGTGTTGTTGGTGGTATTGATGGTGTTGTTGTTGGTGTTGTTGCTTGAGGTGATGTTGTTGGTGTTGTTGTTGGTGTTGTTGTTGGTGTTGTTGGTGGTATTGATGGTGTTGTTGTTGGTGTTGTTGCTGGTGTTGTTGGTGGTATTGATGGTGTTGTTGCTGGTGTTGTTGGTGGTATTGATGGTGGTGTTGTTGGTGTTGTTGCTTGAGGTGATGTTGTTGGTGTTGTTGTTGGTGGTATTGATGGTGTTGTTGTTGGTGTTGTTGCTGGTGTTGTTGGTGGTATTGATGGTGTTGTTGCTGGTGTTGTTGGTGGTATTGATGGTGTTGTTGTTGGTGTTGTTGCTTGAGGTGATGTTGTTGGTGTTGTTGTTGGTGGTATTGATGGTGTTGTTGTTGGTGTTGTTGCTGGTGTTGTTGGTGGTATTGATGGTGTTGTTGCTGGTGTTGTTGGTGGTATTGATGGTGTTGTTGTTGGTGTTGTTGGTGGTATTGATGGTGTTGTTGGTGTTGTTGCTTGAGGTGATGTTTTTGGTGTTGTTGTTGGTGGTATTGATGGTGTTGTTGTTGGTGTTGTTGCTTGAGGTGATGTTTTTGGTGTTGTTGTTGGTGGTATTGATGGTGTTGTTGTTGGTGTTGTTGCTTGAGGTGATGTTTTTGGTGTTGTTGTTGGTGGTATTGATGGTGTTGTTGTTGGTGTTGTTGTTGGTGTTGTTGCTGGTGTTGTTGGTGGTATTGATGGTGTTGTTGTTGGTGTTGTTGCTTGAGGTGATGTTGTTGGTGTTGTTGTTGGTGTTGTTGCTGGTGTTGTTGGTGGTATTGATGGTGTTGTTGTTGGTGTTGTTGCTTGAGGTGATGTTGTTGGTGTTGTTGTTGGTGTTGTTGCTGGTGTTGTTGGTGGTATTGATGGTGTTGTTGTTGGTGTTGTTGCTTGAGGTGATGTTGTTGGTGTTGTTGTTGGTGTTGTTGCTGGTGTTGTTGGTGGTATTGATGGTGTTGTTGTTGGTGTTGTTGCTTGAGGTGATGTTGTTGGTGTTGTTGTTGGTGGTATTGATGGTGTTGTTGTTGGTGTTGTTGCTGGTGTTGTTGGTGGTATTGATGGTGTTGTTGCTGGTGTTGTTGGTGGTATTGATGGTATTGTTGTTGGTGTTGTTGGTGGTATTGATGGTGTTGTTGTTGGTGTTGTTGCTTGAGGTGATGTTGTTGGTGTTGTTGTTGGTGGTATTGATGGTATTGTTGTTGGTGTTGTTGGTGGTATTGATGGTGTTGTTGTTGGTGTTGTTGCTTGAGGTGATGTTGTTGGTGTTGTTGTTGGTGGTATTGATGGTGTTGTTGTTGGTGTTGTTGCTTGAGGTGATGTTGTTGGTGTTGTTGTTGGTGTTGTTGTTGGTGGTATTGATGGTGTTGTTGTTGGTGTTGTTGCTTGAGGTGATGTTGTTGGTGTTGTTGTTGTTGGTATTGATGGTGTTGTTGTTGGACTTACCATTGTTTTTGCTGGTGTTGTTGGTGGTATTGATGGTGTTGTTGTTGGTGTTGTTAGTGGTGTTGTTGGTGGTATTGATGGTGTTGTTGTTGGTGTTGTTGCTTGAGGTGATGTTGTTGGTGTTGTTGGTGGCGATGGTAGTAATTTTGGTAATGGTATGTAGTGGTGTTTTTTATGGTGTTGATGATGTTGGTATTGTTGGTGGTATTATTGGTGTTGATTGAGTTGTTGATGTTGGTGGTGCAGATAATGATTATAGTGGTGATACTGTTTTCTAACGGTACCATCGTTAATGGTTCCATTAGTCGGTCTCGCAGACTTTAGCTACCATGTATCGACATATATCTGTTAAATAATTCAATGTAAATGCAATTGGTGTAATATCTCCTAATGACGTGTGCATCTCTGCTCTCAAAATTTTGTTCCCTGCAAAGTGCGGTAGATTTAGAAACCGTTCACTGTTTTCTTCAACACCGCCCAGAAAAAACGGATTTCTGCAACGTTGCCCAGAAAAAAAAATTTCTGCAACGTAGCTCTGAAAAAACGGATTTCTGCAACGTAGCTCAGAAAAAACGGATTTCTACAACGTAGCTCAGAAAAAACGGATTTCTGCAACGTAGCTCTGAAAAAACGGATTTCTGCAACGTAGCTCTGAAAAAACGGATTTCTGCAACGTAGCTCTGAAAAAACGGATTTCTACAACGTAGCTCAGAAAAAACGGATTTCTGCAACGTAGCTCTGAAAAAACGGATTTCTGCAACGTAGCTCTGAAAAAACGGATTTCTACAACGTAGCTCAAAAAAACGGATTTCTGCAACGTAGCTCTGAAAAAACGGATTTCTGCAACGTAGCTCTGAAAAAACGGATTTCTGCAACGTAGCTCTGAAAAAACGGATTTCTACAACGTAGCTCAGAAAAAACGGATTTCTGCAACGTAGCTCTGAAAAAACGGATTTCTGCAACGTAGCTCTGAAAAAACGGATTTCTACAACGTAGCTCAAAAAAACGGATTTCTGCAACGTAGCTCTGAAAAAACGGATTTCTGCAACGTAGCTCTGAAAAAACGGATTTCTGCAACGTAGCTCTGAAAAAACGGATTTCTACAACGTAGCTCAAAAAAACGGATTTCTGCAACGTAGCTCAGAAAAAACGGATTTCTACAACGTAGCTCAGAAAAAACGGATTTCTACAACACTGCAGAAAAACGGATTTCTACAACGTAGCTCAAAAAAACGGATTTCTGCAACGTAGCTCAAAAAAACGGATTTCTACAACGTAGCTCAGAAAAAACGGATTTCTACAACACTGCAGAAAAACGGATTTCTACAACGTAGCTCAAAAAAACGGATTTCTGCAACGTAGCTCAAAAAAACGGATTTCTACAACGTAGCTCAGAAAAAACGGATTTCTACAACGTAGCTCAGAAAAAACGGATTTCTACAACGTAGCTCAGAAAAAACGGATTTCTACAACGCTGCAGAAAAACGGATTTCTACAACGTAGCTCAGAAAAAACGGATTTCTACAACGTAGCTCAAAAAAACGGATTTCTACAACGTAGCTCAGAAAAAACGGATTTCTACAACGTAGCTCAGAAAAAACGGATTTCTACAACGTTGCATAGAAAAAACGGATTTCTACAACACTGCAGAAAAACGGATTTCTACAACGTTGCATAGAAAAAACGGATTTCTACAACACTGCAGAAAAACGGATTTCTACAACGTTGCATAGAAAAAACGGATTTCTACAACGTTGCATAGAAAAAACGGATTTCTACAACACTGCCCAGAAAAAACGGATTTCTACAACACTGCCCAGAAAAAACGGATTTCTACAACACTGCCCAGAAAAAACGGATTTCTACAACACTGCTCCAAAAAAAAACAAATTTCTACAACGTTGCCCTGAAAAAACGGATTTTTTGTCCCGTTGAACAGGTTCCTCGACGGCCGTTGCAACGGCCTAGAGACCCCAGCAACTCACGCAACTTTCAAAAAAAGAACAAATGAACTTCAATGAAAATAAAGCGAATGCCGCTGCTCCACGTCGCTCTGCTCGCCCTTTGTGCCCGGACGCCTGTAAAAAAATCATTAGAATGGGCATGCAAAAACGGGCCTACCTAAAAAAAACAAATAGATAGGCCTAGGTTTCGCGTTTGGGGGGGAGGGGGGGGGAGAGGGGGGGGGGGGGGAGTGGGGGAGAGAGGGGGGGGAAGAGTTGGTCGGGGAAAAGATTTTTTTGAGAGTATTTTTTTGGGGCTTGATTTTTTCAATATTTTTCTCATTAATTTGCGTTGAATTTTAGTTATTCTAATTGTAAATGAGGAATGTGGAGAGAAGTAGATGTTTTCCTACAAAGTATTCCTTTGGGCGTAACTCTTTTAGTGTTTTTGCAGGAATTTACATCATTGACTTTTATTTATTCCAACTATGAGTGAGGAAGATGGTAGGGGATAGGATTTTTCTTACAGTATTTTATGTGGCTTGAGTTAGAGTATTTTTTCGCTTGAATATACGATGAAGTTTATTAATTCTAATTATAAATGGGGAAGGGGTTAAGAATAGGTGCTTTTTCCTGCGAAGTATTTATTTTATGGCTTGATTTTTTAGTATTTTTTGGGGGGAGAATTTACGTTTGATTTTATTTGTTCTAATTATCAATGGGAAATGTGGCAAGGAATAGGATGCTTTTTACTTTGTGAAATTGGTCGTGCTTAATTTTCAGAGCAGTTCTTTAATGAACCCACAATGAATGTTGTAATTTTGATAATAAACATGCCTTGTATGAACAATTGTTGTAAGTACAAATTATGAACTCTAGGTGTTTTTGAAAATGCTAGTCACATCGATAATGATTGGCATAAAACAGAAAAATAGCATCAAAACAGCGATCGTATAACTCATATGGAAAAACTTTGTTAAAATCATTATTTTGTTAATGTGCTAAATCGAAATATTCCCAAGCAAATATGCACTATTTAAACGTTTCATTTTTCAACGGGACTCTATTTGTTTCAGCTACAATGTGTTCCCCAGTGGCAGAGGGTATGTAAGAAAGTAAGAAAGAAGGAATTGCTCCAGCAGAGCTAAATGAAGCAAGCAGATCTGCACCGGAGATTTGAATAGCATTGCAGGCAGACTAATTTAGAGAGCGATTCTGAGCGGCGGGCAGAGCATCAAATAGGCCTAGCCACACAACTACACACGCCACACAGCCACACAACTGCACAAGCCACACAGCCACACAGCCACACAACTACACACGCCCCACAGCCACACAACTACACACGCCCCACAGCCACACAACTACACACGCCCCACAGCCACACAACTACACACGCCACACAGCCACACAACTACACACGCAACACAGCCACACAGCCACACAACTGCACAAGCCACACAGCCACACAGCCACACAACTACACACGCCCCACAGCCACACAACTACACACGCCCCACAGCCACACAACTACACACGCCCCACAGCCACACAACTACACACGCCACACAGCCACACAACTACACACGCAACACAGCCACACAGCCACACAACTACACACGCAACACAGCCACACAGCCACACAACTACACACGCCACACAGCCACACAACTACACATGCAACACAGCCACACAGCCACACAACTACACACGCAACACAGCCCCACAGCCACACAACTACACACGAAAAACAGCCACACAACTACACACGCAACACAGCCACACAGCCACACAACTACACACGCAACACAGCCACACAACTAAACACGCCACACAGCCACACAACTACACACGCAACACAGCCACACAACTGCACACGCCCCACAGCCACACAACTACACACGCCACACAGCCACACAACTACACACGCAACACAGCCACACAGCCACACAAATACACACGCAACACAGCCACACAGCCACACAACTACACACGCAACACAGCCACACAGCCACACAACTACACACGCAACACAGCCACACAGCCACACAGCCACACAACTACACAAGCCTCACACGCCACACAACTACACAAACCACACACCCACACACCCACACTCGCCACATAGCCACACAACTACTCAAGCCACACAGCCACACAACTACACAAGCCTCACACGCCACACAACTACACAAACCACACACCCACACAACCACACTCGCCACATAGCCACACAACTACACAAGCCACACAGCCACACAGCCCCACAACTACACAAGCCTCACACGCCACACAACTACACAAACCACACACCCACACAACCACACTCGCCACATAGCCACACAACTACTCAAGCCACACAGCCCCACAACTACACAAGCCTCACACGCCACACAACTACACAAACCACACACCCACACAACCACACTCGCCACATAGCCACACAACTACACAAGCCACACAGCCACACAGCCCCACAACTACACAAGCCTCACACGCCACACAACTACACAAACCACACACCCACACAACCACACTCGCCACATAGCCACACAACTACACAAGCCACACAGCCACACAGCCCCACAACTACACAAGCCTCACACGCCTCACAACTACACAAACCACACACCCCCACAACCACACTCGCCACATAGCCACACAACTACTCAAGCCACACAGCCACACAGCCCCACAACTACACAAGCCTCACACGCCACACAACCACACAAACCACACAGCCACAGGAAGAACACAAGCTCATTTCCCAGTGCCCTGCAGTCACAATTTCTGCGAGGTGAGAGGCTCCACGTCCCGCATTTCCCCGCACTTCTTTGGGTAGGCCTACACCACCTGGTGTGGTGTGGTGTGGTGTGGTGGTGTGGTGTGGTGTGGTGATGTGGTGGGGTGATGTGGTGTGGTGATGTGGTGCGGTGATGTGGTGTGGTGATGTGCTGTGGTGATGTGGTGTGGTGATGTGGTGTGGTGGTGTGGTTTGGTGGGGTGTGGTGTGGTGGTGTGGTGTGGTGTGGTGATGAAGTGTGGTGGTGTGGTGTGGTGATGTGCTGTGGTGATGTGGTGGGGTGATGTGGTGTGGTGATGTGGTGTGGTGATGTGGTGTGGTGATGTGGTGTGGTGGTGTGGTGGTGTTGTGTGGTGATGTGCTATGGTGATGTGGTGTGGTGATGTGGTGGTGTGGTGTGGTGATGTGGTTGGTGGTGTGATTTTGTGAGGTGTTATGTTGTGATGCGGTGGTATGGTTCGAGTGTAGAGTATGGCTGCATTATAGGCTGAAATTTCTAAAAACTTAAGGTTACTTATGAAAAAGTTGTGAAGAAAAAGAAGCGACGCCGTGACTCTTGCGTGCGACTGCACCTCTGCCTTGACTGACTGTACCAAAACAGTCGACTGTACACAGTATAATCAACTGTACATCACAGTCAACGACTGTACGAGAGTGTCTACCGCCTCAGTAGACACGCGAGGCAGCGTCTACCGCCTCAGTAGACACGCGAGGCAGCGTCTACCGCCTCAGTAGACACGAGAGGCAGCGTCTACCGCCTCAGTAGACACGCGAGGCAGCGTCTACCGCCTCAGTAGACACGAGAGGCAGCGTCTACCGCCTCAGTAGACATGCGAGGCAGCGTCTACCGCCTCAGTAGACACGAGAGGCAGCGTCTACCGCCTCAGTAGACACGAGAGGCAGCGTCTACCGCCTCAGTAGACACGCGAGGCAGCGTCTACCGCCTCAGTAGACACGCGAGGCAGCGTCTACCGCCCCGTAGACACGAGAGGCAGCGTCTACCGCCTCAGTAGACACGCGAGGCAGCGTCTACCGCCTCAGTAGACACGCGAGGCAGCGTCTACCGCCTCAGTAGACACGAGAGGCAGCGTCTACCGCCTCAGTAGACACGAGAGGCAGCGTCTACAGCCTCAGTAGACACGCGAGGCAGCGTCTACCGCCTCAGTAGACACGCGAGGCAGCGCCTACCGCCTCAGTAGACACGCGAGGCAGCGCCTACCGCCTCAGTAGACACGAGAGGCAGCGTCTACCGCCTCAGTAGACACGCGAGGCAGCGTCTACCGCCTCAGTAGACACGCGAGGCAGCGTCTACCGCCTCAGTAGACACGCGAGGCAGCGTCTACCGCCTCAGTAGACACGCGAGGCAGCGCCTACCGCCTCAGTAGACACGCGAGGCAGCGCCTACCGCCTCAGTAGACACGAGAGGCAGCGTCTACCGCCTCAGTAGACACGCGAGGCAGCGTCTACCGCCTCAGTAGACACGCGAGGCAGCGTCTACCGCCTCAGTAGACACGCGAGGCAGCGTCTACCGCCTCAGTAGACACGCGAGGCAGCGCCTACCGCCTCAGTAGACACGCGAGGCAGCGCCTACCGCCTCAGTAGACACGCGAGGCAGCGCCTACCGCCTCAGTAGACACGAGAGGCAGCGTCTACCGCCTCAGTAGACACGAGAGGCAGCGCCTACCGCCTCAGTAGACACGCGAGGCAGCGTCTACCGCCTCAGTAGACACGCGAGGCAGCGTCTACCGCCTCAGTAGACACGAGAGGCAGCGCCTACCGCCTCAGTAGACACGCGAGGCAGCGTCTACCGCCTCAGTAGACACGAGAGGCAGCGCCTACCGCCTCAGTAGACACGCGAGGCAGCGTCTACCGCCTCAGTAGACACGCGAGGCAGCGTCTACCGCCTCAGTAGACACGAGAGGCAGCGCCTACCGCCTCAGTAGACACGAGAGGCAGCGTCTACCGCCTCAGTAGACACGAGAGGCAGCGCCTACCGCCTCAGTAGACACGCGAGGCAGCGTCTACCGCCTCAGTAGACACGCGAGGCAGCGCCTACCGCCTCAGTAGACACGAGAGGCAGCGCCTACCGCCTCAGTAGACACGCGAGGCAGCGTCTACCGCCTCAGTAGACACGCGAGGCAGCGTCTACCGCCTCAGTAGACACGCGAGGCAGCGCCTACCGCCTCAGTAGACACGCGAGGCAGCGCCTACCGCCTCAGTAGACACGAGAGGCAGCGCCTACCGCCTCAGTAGACACGCGAGGCAGCGTCTACCGCCTCAGTAGACACGAGAGGCAGCGTCTACCGCCTCAGTAGACACGCGAGGCAGCGTCTACCGCCTCAGTAGACACGAGAGGCAGCGTCTACCGCCTCAGTAGACACGCGAGGCAGCGCCTACCGCCTCAGTAGACACGAGAGGCAGCGTCTACCGCCTCAGTAGACACGCGAGGCAGCGTCTACCGCCTCAGTAGACACGCGAGGCAGCGCCTACCGCCTCAGTAGACACACGAGGCAGCGTCTACCGCCTCAGTAGACACGCGAGGCAGCGCCTACCGCCTCAGTAGACACGCGAGGCAGCGTCTACCGCCTCAGTAGACACGCGAGGCAGCGTCTACCGCCTCAGTAGACAGCAGAAGACCCAAGCGTCACTTTTGACGCCAGCTGTACTGTCTGCGTAGGCCGAATGTTGTGTCTGGCGATGTGGGGGAGTGGGGGAAGTGGTGGGGGAGTGGGGGAGTGAGAAACTCACAGGCCTAACTCATCTAAAGGTCCTTGCCCCCGAGCTGTGGGGGAGTGTATGTGTGGGGGAGTGTGGGTGTGAGGGAGTATGGGTGTGGGGAAGTTTGGGTGTGGGGGAGTGTGGGTGTGAGGGAGAGTGGGTGTGAGGGAGTATGGGTGTGGGGAAGTTTGGGTGTGGGGGAGTGTGGGTGTGTGGGTGGGTGGGTGTGGGGGAGTGTGGGTGTGGGGGAGTGTGGGTGTGGGGTAGTGTGGGTATGCGGGTGGGTGTGGGGGAGTGTGCGTGTGGGGGAGTGTGAGTGTTGGGGAATGTGGGTGTGGGGAGAGTGGTTGCGGGGGAGTGCAGGTGTGGGGGAGTGTGGGTGTGGAATAGTGTGGGTGTTGGGGAGTGTGGGTGTGTGGGTGTGGGGGAGTGTGGGTGTTGGGAAGTGTGGGTGTGGGGGAGTGAGGGTGTGGGGGAGTGTGGGTGTGGGGGAGTGTGGTTGTTGGGGAGTGTGGGTGTGGGGGAGTGTGAGTGTGGGGGAGTGAGGGTGTGGGGGAGTGGGAGTGTGGGGGAGTGTGGGTGTGGGGGAGTGTGAGTGTGGGGGAGTGAGGGTGTGGGGGAGTGGGAGTGTGGGGGAGTGAGGGTGTGGGGGAGTGTGGGTGTGGGGGAGTGTGGGTGTGGGGGAGTGTGGGTGTGGGGGAGTGTGAGTGTGGGGGAGTGAGGGTGTGGGGGAGTGGGAGTGTGGGGGAGTGTGGGTGTGGGGGAGTGTGGGTGTGGGGGAGTTGGGGTGTGGGGGAGTGGGGGTGTGGGGTGTGAGGGTGTGGGGGAGTGTGGGTGTGGGGGAGTGAGGGTGTGGGGTAGTGTGGGTGTGGGGGAGTGTGGGTGTTGGGGAGTGTGTGTGTGGGGGAGTGTGGGTGTGGGGGAGTGAGGGTGTGGGGGAGTGTGGGTGTGGGGGAGTGTGGGTGTTGGGGAGTGTGTGTGTGGGGGAGTGTGGGTGTGGGGGAGTGAGGGTGTGGGGGAGTGGGGGTGTGGGGGAGTGTGGGTGTGGGGGAGTGTGGGTGTGGGGGAGTGGGGGTGTGGGGGAGTGTGGGTGTGGGGGAGTGTGGGTGTGGGGGAGTGTGGGTGTGGGGGAGTGTGGGTGTGGGGGAGTGTGGGTGTGGGGGAGTGTGGGTGTGGGGGAGTGTGGGTGTGGGGGAGTGAGGGTGTGGGGGAGTGAGGGTGTTGGGGAGTGTGTGTGTGGGGGAGTGTGGGTGTGGGGGAGTGAGGGTGTGGGGGAGTGGGGGTGTGGGGGAGTGTGGGTGTGGGGGAGTGTGGGTGTGGGGGAGTGGGGGTGTGGGGGAGTGTGGGTGTGGGGGAGTGTGGGGAGGGGAGGAAGGCTATGACACACACAGGCCTAACTACCCTCAGATCTGGGGAGCTGCTACGAGGGCTGGGAAAACAGAAGGGGAAGAGGGCAGCGTCGGCATGCTGGGAAATGAAGGCAGACAAACGTTTAAATAATTGGGCTGTTGAAGTGATCATTAAGTGTTTGGCTTATCAGTGGGATATTATCGAGGAAAATATATACCGATCATCTATAACTAAATAATAAAATGCCAGGCATCTCCATAATATACGTACAAGTAATTAAATAAATATACTGATATAAATTTTTTGTGCGCACTTCTTCCCACGTCATCACAGTGGGCACCAGTGCACAAGTACAGGATATTTTGATGGCGGGTACTGTTGGGATGGATATATTTGTTGGGCATCCACCGCTGTAGGATTTGTTTGTGCATTTGTTGGGATGGATATATTTGTTGGGCATCCACCGCTGCAGGATTTGTTTGTGAATTTGTTGGGATGGATATATTTGTTGGGCATCCACCGCTGCAGGATTTGTTTGTGAATTTGTTAGGATGGATATATTTGTTGGGCATCCACCGCTGCAGGATTTGTTTGTGAATTTGTTGGGATGGATATATTTGTTGGGCATCCACCGCTGCAGGATTTGTTTGTGAATTTGTTGGGATGGATATATTTGTTGGGCATCCACCGCTGCTGGATTTGTTTGTGAATTTGTTGGGATGGATATATTTTATTTATTGGGCATCCACCGCTGCAGGATTTGTTTGTGAATTTGTTGGGATGGATATATTTGTTGGGCATCCACCGCTGCTGGATTTGTTTGTGAATTTGTTGGGATGGATATATTTGTTGGGCATCCACCGCTGCTGGATTTGTTTGTGAATTTGTTGGGATGGATATATTTGTTGGGCATCCACCGCTGCATCCACCGCTGCAAATATCAAATCCCGTCATTTTTGACTGGCAGTTTACGCTAGTTTGGTTATTAATTGAGGAAATGATTGTTTGGTTAACGTAGCGATTTCTATGTGTTGTATTGCGTTGTGTTGTTTAGTGTTGTGTTGTATTGTCATGTTTTGTGTTTATTTGTGTTGTGTTGTATTTTGTTGTGTTTCTCAGCGTGACACCACGACACGGCACGTGACTCAACACACCAGCGCTATCCCCGCGTTTCACATTACTATAAATCCTAATTCATAGTTGTGAAAGTGTTTGTTTTTCAACACAAGATTATTTGTACAATTACAGACCCAATTGTTCTGTGCTAGGCAGTGCTTAAAAATCATGCTTATCAGCGTGGTTTCTGCTGGTCTTACAAAAAATGAACAATTTACTTAACGTAACCTAACTTGACCTGACCTAACCCACATGAACCTAACCAAACCTAACCTGACCTACCCTAACCTAACTAAGCCCAACCTAGCCCCTTGAACATAACCAAACCTAACTTAACCTTCTCTCCCAACCCAAGCCAAACCCAACCAATCAAACATAACTTAACCTTCTCTAACCCAACCTAATCCAAGCCCAACCTAACCTGACCTCACATAAACCTAAACTGAACCTAACCTAACCCCACCTAACCCCACCAACCCCCATCGCGACAACGGAAGCGATAAATAACTCATTAGTGGACCAATTGCACGGCAATGGCCCGCCTGCAATTCGTCACGACCAATTTTGTGTTTTTGTGTTTTGTGTTTTGTGTTTTGGTCGCTGATTCTCGGCGCAAAATGCGGACGTTGCGCCGGACTGCGTCTCCGAAGTTTGGGAAGTGCGTCATTGCGCCGGGACGCCCTTGGTATTGCGTCTTGGGAGCCAGTATTGCGTCTTATTGCGTCTGAGAGGTCACCATTGTTGTTTGTGTTTGCTTCTATTGTTTTCGTTTTATTTGTAATTTTAAGTTTTTTTGCGTTTCTATGGTCAGTATTGCGCTTTTTGTGATTTTACGGTCAATCTTGAGGCCTTCTGCGTTTTAATGTCAGTATTTTGTGTTTTTGCGTCGTTATGGGCACAATAGGGCTTTTTTGGGTATTTATGGTCAGTATTGCGTCTTTTTCGATTTACGGTCAGTATTGCATATTGTTGCGTTGTAGGGGTCAGTCTCGCGTCATTTTTTGTCTTTATGGGCAATGTTAAGGCTTTGGGCATCTTTATGGCCAGTATTACACCTTTTTGTGCCTTTTGCTTCTTGTTTGCGTCTTTGTTGCGTCTTTTTTAAGGGGCGTTTACACTAGGGGACATTTCGGCCGTGACGCGCGACACGTGTATACGAGGCTCATCACTCAGGCTCATATTTGTGTGTGTGTATACGAAGTTCCCTATTCGCTTTGATCGAATGCGTAATGCACGACACTCAAGAGCCTCGTAACTACCGTGGCGAATAGGGAACTTCGTATACATACACACACCAATATGAGCCTGAGTGGTGAGCCTCGTATCCACGTGTCGCGCCTCACGGCCGAAATGTCCCCTAGTGTAAACGGGCCTTTAGACTTACATACATATTTAGCACACCTGCAACTCTCACTACATCGTTAGAAATTTCCATCTTAATTGAGAAATGAGGAAAAATGATTTTGGTATAATTATAATTATTTGACAAACATAGAAACAAAATAAATATCATCATTTATTCATATTCTGTAAACCACGCTTCTGACAGTGTGATCGAGTAAACCATGGGTAAATAATGGTCTATATGTGTGTTAATGACTGTGTGAGTATGGGTCACTATGTCCGAGTTAATGACTATGAACCATTGATTTTCTCGAAAGTATTATGAAAGTATTGGTCATTATACTTCTTGAGCAATAATTACTATAAAATAAAAGTTAACAGCTCTTGAGCGTTTTGTAAAATTAGTAAATGAATAGTGATTGGAATTAGAGAAATAAAAAAAACGCAGGGCTCATATATACATGGACACACACCACACATATCATACCACACACCAGACTCTTTGTCTCATTACACACAACACACCACACACCACACACTAAACGCCACACTCCCCACACTACTCACCTCACATTACACACTACACACCGCACGCCACATAAAGTACGCAATTCAGTCCCCATCACACGCTACACACCACACACTACACACCAAGCAATACACACAAAACACCCCACAAACACCACGCTACACACACCACACATACGACACACACCGCACACACCACACACACACCACCACACTCACCACACATCACACACCCCACACACACACCACCCTCACCACACACACACACACACCACACAGCAAGGGAAGGACGCACTAACCAGCCTAATACCAGCGTATGCGTGTACTGGAGACACACGCGGCGTGTAGGTGTGTCACGAGCGTGTAGGTGTGTGGGAACACGGCAGCGGAAGTGTAGCCAGACGGGGCGTGTAGACGGGAGCTCCGTAATTGACGGGGTGCCTGTCAACTGTGACAGGGCAACTGCTGGACAGGAGCTTGCCAGACGGGCAGATTGTGCGTCGTCTGGTGGGTGACAGACAACGACGGACAGTGGCGGACAGTGACAGACAACGTCGGACAGTGGCGGACAATGACAGTGACAGACAACGTCGGACAGTGGCGGACAATGACAGACAGTGGCGGACAGTGGCGGACAATGACAGACAGTGACGGACAGTTATGGACAGCGACGGACAGTTGCAGACAGTGACGGACAGCGGCGGACAGTGGCGGACAGTGACAGACAGTGACAGACAACGACGGACAGCGGTGGACATGGCGGACAGCGGCGGACAGTGGCGGAGAGCGGCGGACAGTGACGGACAGTTACAAACAGTGACAGACAGCGGCAGACAGTGATGGACAGTTGCGGACAGTGATAGACAGCGGCAGACAGTGGCGGACAGCGGCGGACAGTGACGGTCTCCAGAAATTTCAACAAACTGCCTCCAATACTGATCACCAACAAAAAATTCGTATTTCCTTTCACAAAAGAAGTAAAAAAAGGCGCGGCGAGACGCAACTAATGACTTGGAGTTTGTTCAGTTGTTACTGATGCAAATTGCCTCGAGTTGATTGAAATTTACCTAGGAAAATCCGCCCCGGGCAAGACAAAGGTAACGTCATGGGAAACCTTCACTGCGTTACCGGGGTTGGCGTATTTGGCAGCGTGGTCCAGGCCTGCGGCCGAAACAATAGAATAGAACAAAAAATTTCGGCCTACAATAGGCCATGCAAATTAGGCGCGCGCTGATCAGTGGGGCCAGGTGCTGTGTGGGCACACAGGGCTGTTGCACGCTGTGTGTTGTGTTCTGTGTACTTGTGTTCATACAGGGCACACTTTGTGTTCTTGCTGTGTGTATTATGCTCTGTGTACTTGTGTTCATACAGAACACACTTTGTGTTCTTGTTGTGTGTATTGTGCTCTGTGTACTCGTGTTCATACAGGGCACACGTACGCGAATATGCAAAATCACACACAACATTATAGAAATGATCAAAAATTTTCGACCGGTACTACCACAAACACACGAACACAAACACACGAACACAAACACACGAACACAAACACACAAACACAAACACACAAGCACAAAAACACAAGCACAAATACACAAACACAAGCACACAAACACACACAAAACGCGCACACGACAAGCTAACAGGAATTGCATGTACGTGTGGTATGAGGTGTATCCCTGTTTTACTTCTTATAGAATTTACTTAGATAACATAATCATAAATATAATGCATATAATATGAATAAAAAGCATTTCTTATAGAATTTATTTAGACAACATAAACATAAATATAATGCATATAATATGAATAAAAAGCATTTCTTGTAGAATTTATTTAGATAACATAAACATAAATATAATGCATATAATATGAATAAAAAGCATTTCTTATATAATTTATTTAGATAACATAATCATAAATATAATTCATATGATATGAATAAAAAGCATTTCTTATATAGTTTTACAATTTTAAAATAATTATGAAATTGTGCTTTTGTTGCAAATTACACACGTGCGTAGTATGAGCATTAATTTTTACACACATTTTAATTATTTCACTATGTCTTCCTACACTCTTTTGTGTACCCTCCTACACACCCGGTGTGTTGTGTGTTGTGTGTGTGTGCTATGTGTTTGTGTTGTGTTTGTGAATGTGGGTTGTGTGTGTGGTGTGTATGTGTTTGTGTTGTGTTTGTGAATATGGGTTGTGTGTGGTGTATATGTGTTTGTGTTGTGTTTGTGAATATGGGTTGTGTGTGGTGTATATGTGTTTGTGTTGTGTTTGTGAATATGGGTTGTGTGTGGTGTATATGTGTTTGTGTTGTGTTTGTGAATATGGGTTGTGTGTGTTGTGTTTATGTGTTGTGCGTGCTGTGTGTGTTGTGTGTTGTGTACGTGAGTGTGTTGTGTATTGTGTGTGTTGTGTTGTGTGTGTTGAGTGTAGTGTGTGTTGTGTGTGTTGTGTGTGTTGTGTGTGTTGAGTGTTGTGTGTTGTGTGTGTTGTGTTGTGTGTGTTGTGTTGTGTGTGTTGTGTTGTGTGTGTTGAATGTTGTGTGTGTTGTGGGTTGTGTGTTGTGTGTGTTGTGTATGTTGTGTTGTGTGTTGTCTGTGTTGTGTGTGTTGTGTATGTTGTGTTGTGTGTTGTCTGTGTTGTGTATGCGAAAGTGCGTTGTGTGTGTGTGTGTTGTGTATGTGAATGTGTGTTGTGTGTTTGTTGTGTTGGCGAGTGTGTTTGTGTTGTGTGTGTGTTGTGTGGTGTGTGTTGTTTGTTGTGTGTTGGGTGTGTTGTGTGTGTTGTGTGTTGTGTGTGAGTGCGTTGTGTGTTGTGTGTATGTGTGTTGTGTGTGTGGTGCAGGCTGTGTTGCAGGCTGTGGTGCAGGCTGCCGTGCAGGCTGTGTAGTACAGGCCGTGTGGTGCACGCTGTGTGGTGCAGACTGTATGGTGCAGGCTGTGCGGTGCAGGCCGTGTGGTGCAAGCTGTGTGGTGCAGGCTGTGGTGCAGGTTGTGGTGCAGGCTGTGGTGCAGGCTCTGTTGCAGGCTATGGTGCAGGCTGTTGTGCAGGCTGTGGTGCAGGCTCTGTTGCAGGCTATGGTGCAGGCTGTGGTGCAGGCTGTGGTGCAGGCTGTGTGGTGCAGGCTGTGGTGCAGGTTGTGGTGCAGGCTGTGTGGTGCAGGCAGAGGTGCAGGCTGTGGTGCAGGCTGTGTGGTGCAGGCTGTGGTGCAGGTTGTGGTGCAGGCTGTGGTGCAGGCTCTGTTGCAGGCGATGGTGCAGGCTGTTGTGCAGGCTGTGCTGCAGGCTCTGTTGCAGGCTATAGTGCAGGCTATGGTGCATGCTGTTGTGCAGGCTGTGGTTCAGGCTCTGTTGCAGGCTGTGTGGTGCAGGCCGTGTGGTGCACGCCACGCTGTGTGGTGCAGGCTGTATGGTGCAGGCTGTATGGTGCAGGCTGTGGTGCAGGCTGTATGGTGCAGGCTGTGGTGCAGGCTCTGTTGCAGGCTGTGTGGTACAGGCCGTGTGGTGCACGCTGTGTGGTGCACGCTGTGTGGTGCAGGCTGTGGTGCAGGCTGTATGGTGCAGGCTGTGTGGTGCAGGCCGTGTGGTGCAAGCTGTGTTGTGCAGGCTGTGGTGCAGGCCGTGGTGCAGGCTGTGGTGCAGGCTGTTTGATGCAGGCTGTGGTGCAGGTTGTGGTGTAGGCTGTGGTGCAGGCTCTGTTGCTGGCTATGGTGTCAGGCTGTTGTGCAGGCTGTGGTGCAGGCTCTGTTGCAGGCTATGGTGCAGGCTGTGGTGCAGGCTGTGGTGCAGGCTGTGTAGTGCAGGCTGTGGTGCAGGCTGTGGTGCAGGCTGTGGTGCAGGCTGTGGTGCAGGCTGTGTGGCGAAGGCTGTGTGGTGCAGGCTGTGGTGCAGGCTGTGGTGCAGGCCGTGTGGTGCAGGCTGTGGTGCAGGCTCTGGTGCAGGCTGTGGTGCAGGCTGTGGTGCAGGCTGTGGTGCAGGCTGTGGTGCAGGCTGTGTGGGGCAGGCCGTGTGGTGCAGGCTGTGGTGCAGGTTCACTGACCCTCTCAAGGCTGCCTCACTTAGGCCTATCGACAATTCCTCGGCCTAGACACACACACACATGTGCGCGTGCAACCGTGTGTGTGTACGTACGCACATGTGTGCGTGTGCTCACACACACACACACACACACACACACACACGAGAGAGAGAGAGAGAGAGAGAGAGACGTGTTTCCATATATGGGGAAAGATCAACATTTATTCAAATGTACGTCCAACCTGTTGGTGGTGATGTTGCATGTAAACCGTGTAAATAATGTAATATATGTGGGTATGTAGAAGTATAAAAATGGACTGTGTGTGTACAATGTGTGAGTATGTATATATGCACGTAATGTAAAATATGCAAGCACGTCAAGTGTGGAAATAGGTATAAAATTTAGATATGTAAAATATGTTAATATGTTCTCTCAGTAAAGGTGAAAAATATGTATATAACCAAATATGTACCGGAAATACGTACCATATGCAAATATGTACAATATGTTAATATCGTTAATATGTTCACTATGTAGTAATGTGAAAAATGTGCATAATTTACATTGTAACTTAACTTGTAGGCTCGAATTGAAGCATTTGGAAACACACCAGCAACGAGCGCAATCACCTATGCAATCACCTATGCTATCACCTATGCAATCACCTATGCAATCACCTATGCAATCACCTATGCAACCACCTATGAAATCACCTATGCAATCACCTATGCAACCACCTATGAAATCACCTATGCAATCACCTATGCAATCACCTATGCAATCACTTATGCAATCACTTATGAAATCACCTATGCAATCACCTATGCAATCACCTATGAAATCACCTATGCAATCACCTATGCAATCACCTATGCAATCACTTATGCAATCACTTATGAAATCACCTATGCAATCACCTATGCAATCACCTATGCAATCACTTATGCAATCACTTATGAAATCACCTATGCAATCACTTATGCAACCACCTATGAAATCACCTATGCAATCACCTATGCAATCACCTATGCAATCACTTATGCAATCACTTATGAAATCACCTATGCAATCACCTATGCAATCACCTATGCAATCACCTATGCAACCACCTATGAAATCACCTATGCAATCACCTATGCAATCACCTATGCAATCACTTATGCAATCACTTATGCAATCACCTATGCAATCACCTATGCAATCACCTATGCAATCACCTATGCAATCACCTATGCAATCACCTATGCAATCACCTACTCCGTCATAAATTCAATCCACTGTGCAATCACCTCTGCAATCATCTTCGGAAGTTCCTATTTTCACTTCTATAACAATCTCTGCAATCACCTCGATAATGTGAGCAACCTAAATCGTCAGATACTCATTCACCTCGATCACAAAATGACTCACCTGAATCATCTTATACACAATCACCTCAATCACACATCACCCATGAATCACCACCAGCACAATCACAACTTTCTCACTCTCCTTTCATCCGTACACAATCACCACAATCACCCATGCACTTACCTAACCCATCACCAACACAATCACCACAATCACCACCAACACATCACCTAACCCATCACCACCAACACAATCACCGCAATCACCACCAACACAATCACCTAATCCATCACCAACACAATCACCACAATCCCTCATGCACTCATCTAAATCACTACCAACACAATCACCACAATCCCCCATGCACTCACCTAAATTACCACCAACACAATCACCACAATCACCCCACCGTCACCACCAACACAATCACCACCATCCCCACCAACACAATCACCACACCGTCACCACCAACACAATCACCACCATCCCCACCAACACAATCACCACACCGTCACCACCAACACGGTCACCACCATCCCCACCAACACAATCACCACACCGTCACCACCAACACAATCACCACCATCCCCACCAACACAATCACCACACCGTCACCACCAACACAATCACCACACCGTTACCACCAACACAATCACCACACCGTCACCACCAACACAATCACCACCATCCCCACCAACACAATCACCACACCGTCACCACCAACACGGTCACCACCATCCCCACCAACACAATCACCACACAGTCACCACCAACACAATCACCACCATCCCCACCAACACAATCACCACACCGTCACCACCAACACAATCACCACACCGTCACCACCAACACAATCACCACACCGTCACCACCAACACAATCACCACCATCCCCACTAACACAATCACCACACCGTCACCACCAACACAATCACCACACCGTCACCACCAACACAATCACCACACCGTCACCACCAACACAATCACCACCATCCCCACCAACACAATCACCACACCGTCACCACCAACACAATCACCACACCGTCACCACCAACACAATCACCACCATCCCCACCAACACAATCACCACACCGTCACCACCAACACAATCACCACACCGTCACCACCAACACAATCACCACACCGTCACCACCAACACAATCACCACACCGTCACCACCAACACAATCACCACCATCCCCACCAACACAATCACCACACCGTCACCACCAACACAATCACCACACCGTCACCACCACAATACACTCACACTATCCTCCTATCCGTTACAAATAGCTTCCTTAATTTTCAAATGAACTTTATATTATAAAAAAAAATTTAAGATGCTGAAAATGCCCTAAGGGGTCAAACCGTTCGTTTCTCTTTTAATTCTCTTATTCGATTAAAATATAATGGTTAATTTGAGAGTTAGTGTCCGTGCTTTTTAATTTATTTCGAGGCATCGCAAAAGGGTAAATTTCAATTTGTATCAACACACATATGCCTGCCAGCAGTGCGCGAGTGTACTTACGTGATTATCAGTTTTTATTGAAACAAGGTATCTCAAGAAATTTAATGTATCAATTTTTGTCATTAAACAAAGTATATAAAAAATTAATGTATTCACTTTTTGACTAACCAATACTCTTGAAGTTTCATGCAAGACTTTATGTAAATACAAGCCTGATGACTTAAATAAAGGAAACAACGTTCAGTTTTAGAAAATTCTAGTTAGTTAAACGAATAAAATAACATTATATTCAGAAAAAAACTAAAAGTCATAGAAGTAAACTTTGCTCACCTGAAAAAATAACCAATGAGTAATCATCAGGCGAAGGATTAGATTTTTTTGGACACCGAGTATTTCCTAAATTATTAAGTTAATTGACTGATGGATAGTGATTAATTTTTGCTTAATTAGTCACTCACAATGCAGGCCGGGCAGGCCACACAAAGCATGCCGGGCAGGCCACACAAAGCAGGCCGGGCAGGCCACACAAAGCAGGCCGGGCAGGCCACACAAAGCAGGCCAGGCAGGCCACGCAAAGCAGGCCGGGCAGGCCACACAAAGCAGGCCAGGCAGGCCACACAAAGCAGGCCGGGCAGGCCACACAAAGCAGGCCAGGCAGGCCACACAAAGCAGGCCAGGCAGGCCACACAAAGCAGGCCAGGCAGGCCACACAAAGCATGCCGGGCAGGCCACACAAAGCATGCCAGGCAGGCCACACAAAGCAGGCCAGGCAGGCCACACAAAGCAGGCCGGGCAGGCCCCACAAAGCATGCCGGGCAGGCCACACAAAGCAGGCCAGGCAGGCCACACAAAGCAGGCCGGGCAGGCCACACAAAGCAGGCCAGGCAGGCCACAGAAAGCATGCCGGGCAGGCCACACAAAGCAGGCCAGGCAGGCCACACAAAGCATGCCGGGCAGGCCACACAAAGCAGGCCAGGCAGGCCACACAAAGCAGGCCAGGCAGGCCACACAAAGCAGGCCGGGCAGGCCACACAAAGCAGGCCAGGCAGGCTACACAAAGCAGGCCGGGCAGGCCACACAAAGCAGGTCGGCCAGAGCAGGCCACACAAAGCAGGCCAGGCAGGCCACACAAAGCAGGCCAGGCAGGCCACACAAAGCAGGCCGGGCAGGCCCCACAAAGCATGCCGGGCAGGCCACACAAAGCAGGCCAGGCAGGCCACACAAAGCAGGCCGGGCAGGCCACACAAAGCAGGCCAGGCAGGCCACACAAAGCAGGCCAGGCAGGCCACACAAAGCAGGCCGGGCAGGCCACACAAAGCAGGCCAGGCAGGCTACACAAAGCAGGCCGGGCAGGCCACACAAAGCAGGTCGGCCAGAGCAGGCCACACAAAGCAGGCCGGGCAGGCCACAAAAGCAGGCCGGGCAGGCCACACAAAGCATGCCAGACAGGTCACACAAAGCATGCCAGGCAGGCCACACAAAGCATGCCAGGCAGGCTACACAAAGCAGGCCGGGCAGGCCACACATAGCAGGCCAGGCTGGCCACACAAAACATGCCAGGCAGGCCACACAAAGCAGGCCGGTCAGGCCACACAAAACAGGCCAGGTAGGCCACACAAAGCAGGTCGGCCAGAGCAGGCCACACAAAGCAGGCCGGGCAGGCCACACAAAGCAGGCCGGCCAGAGCAGGCCGCACAAAGCAGGCCGGGCTGGCCACACAAAAAAGGTCGGCCAGAGCAGGCCGCACAAAGCAGGCCGGGCAGGCCACACAAAGCAGGTCGGCCAGAGCAGGCCGCACAAAGCAGGCCGGGCTGGCCACACAAAGAAGGTCGGCCAGAGCAGGCCGCACAAAGCAGGCCGGGCAGGCCACACAAAGCAGGTCGGCCAGAGCAGGCGACACAAAGCAGGCTGGGCAGACCACACAAAGCAGGCCGGGCAGGCCACACAAAGCAGGCCGGCCAGAGCAGGCCGCACAAAGCAGGCCGGAGCAGGTCACGACGCACCACCTGGGCACAAAGGACCAGCTGGGCGCAGGTGGCGCCCTTTGTGCCGAGCTGTGGCGCCTCTGCCCCCTACCTGCTGGTGCAACTCGCCTGCCCCCTACCTGCTGGTGTAACTCGCCTGGGAAAGTTGGGAAAGTTGCATTTTGTGCAGCTATAAGGCTATCTTTAACTTTTTGTACAACTGTACCTGTGGAGGTCGTGAAAGTTGAGTTTCTGTATAGTTGTACAGATGCTTTTAACTCATATTACAACTGGACCTGTGATATTTGTGAAAGTGACCTGAGAAAGCTCAATTTCTGTATAATTTCACAGATCTTTTCAACTTCTTGTACAACCGTCCATGTGAAAGTTGAGAAGGTTGAGTTCTTGTGTAGTTAACGACTTTTTTAAGTTCCTTGTACAACTGTAAATGTAAAAGTTTCTTTGTGATTGTACAGCTGCTTTCAACTTCTTATACAACTGTACGCGTGAAAGTTACCTTTTTGTGCAATTATACAGCTGTTTTTTACAACTGTACCGGTGAAAGCTGGGTTCTTTTTTATAATAAAAGGGTAACGTTAAACATCTTCTACAACATATTCTTTTATACTTCGCATTCCAATGTAAAAGAACGGCTCTTGCATTGGAATTGGAGCCGTTCTTTTACATTAGAAAGCAAAGCATAAAAGAATATGTTGTAGAAGATGTTTAACGTAACCCTTTTATTATAAAAAAGAACCCAGCTTTCACCGGTACAGTTATAAAAAACAGCTGTATAATATATGTTTTAGCACATGTGGGATATGTCTAATGGGATTTTATGCACAATTTTATGCACACACCACATAAATTATTACATATAACCTAATTGTGTTAATGTAGGTAACTTTATAAAATAATGGATTAACTATTACATAACACGTTAAAAATAATCATAACAATAATTATTATATAACATTTAATTATATTATTTTGTATGACGTATTTAATCACGAATGAATCAAATAAATATTTAATTCAAACAAACACACCAACACCCACACCAGCACACACAAACACACCAACACCCACACCAGCGCACACAAACACACCAACACCCACACCAGCACACACAAACACACCAACACCCACACCAGCGCACACAAACACACCAACACCCACACCAGCACACACAAACACACCAACACCCACACCAGCACACACAAACACACCAAAACCCACACCAGCACACACAAACACACCAACACCCACACCAGCATACACAAACATACCAACACCCACACCAGCACACACAAACACACCAACACCCACACCAGCACACACACAAACACACCAACACCCACACCAGCGCACACAAACACACCAACACCCACACCAGCACACACAAACACACCAACACCCACACCAGCGCACACAAGCACACCAACACCCACACCAGCACACACAAACACACCAACACCCACACCAGCACACACAAACACACCAACACCCACACCAGCACACACACACCAACACCCACACCAGCACACACAAACACACCAACACCCACGCCAGCACACACAAACACACCAACACCCACACCTGCACACACAAACACACCAACACCCACACCAGCACACACAAACACACCAACACCCACACCAGCACACACAAACACACCAACACCCACACCAGCACACACAAACACACCAACACCCACACCAGCGCACACAAACACACCAACACCCACACCAGCGCGCACAAACACACCAACACCCACACCAGCACACACAAACACACCAACACCCACACCAGCACACACAAACACACCAACACCCACACCAGCACACACAAACACACCAACGTCCACACCAACACGCACAAACATACCAAAACACGTAAACACGCACAAACATATCAGCACGCACAAACACATACACAAACATACCAATATACAAACACATACCAACATACACACACATTCTAACACACACAAAAACACACACCAACACAAGAAGCAAACATACCAACTCACAAACACACACAAATATAAGAACACACGTGAACATACAGACTCACAAACACACCAACACAAGCATACACACAAGAAGGCAGTAAACAAGCCGGGCCTGAACACGGGGCGGCGGTCCGCAGAAGCGCGTAATGCGGACGCCACAACGCAGGTCGGGGCGAGGAGATGCCGGCCGGATTGCTGGTGCGCGTCGTGGCCAGCGGAGCGTCGGCCTTTTTGTGCTGTTTATTTACTGGCGCGATGGGCTCGGGTAGAGCAGAACGCAACGGGGAACGGGGTACGTCGGAACGGGAATAACGGGGCAGAGGGCGAGTGGGCTGTTGAGGGAAGAACTGAGTGGGGTAGAGGAGAAGGTGAAAGGAATCTGGAAGAGAAGAGGAAAGAATGGAACGGGATAAAAGGATAGATTGGAATTAGAGTAAAGAGGGAAAGAGTGGCGTGGGGTAAAGGAGAAGTAGATGAGAATGGTGAAAAAAAGAGGAAAGAACGGAACGGGGAAACGGAGTAGATCGGAGTTGGAAAAATGGGGGCAGCATGGAACGAGACTAAACGGAATAGAATGGACCGAGATAAATCAGAGCAGAATGGACAGGGAAAAAACAGAACAGAAGAGAACAGAGCGAAACAAAACAACAACATGACAACAGGCCTGAGTAGAATGACCCATTCTCGGGCTGCTGCCAAAGTCTCTCGCCGCCGGACTACAGTCACGCACAGACATCAGAGTTTGAGTGCAGGAAAGTGCGCTCTCTGTAGCCAGTACACATACGCCAACTCATGAGTGCTGCTATGTATTACATTATTTTAAAAAGGCGTACAATTTGCGTTACGATGACTGTGTTTTCTTAGTTACTTATATTTAAACGCTCTGTCTAAATCGCAAAGAAGGGAAGTCATTTTTGTTGTGCTTTTCTGAGCATCATTTCTTTGTTGTTTCGAAACTTTACACGGGTACTACGATACCAATGTGTTATTATCAGTCAAGGATGTTAATGTTAAGGTATTTTAAAAACCAATGTCCAACATTTCATGTTTGAACTTTATTGGAAATAAACTGTTTTTCTTTCTTTCTTTATTTATTTATTTATCTGCTATGATGTGCTGCATTATTTAGCCAAAGCTTCATAATATCAGTCGATAGAAAGACTTTTTTGATGGAAGAGTCATATTCGCAATTACGGGCAGTGTTTCTTCCTGGGTTCATAACTGCAGTATTGCAATTGTGTGTTTTACTTCTAGTTTCATAATTGCAGTACTGAAATTGTTTTTTTTTTTGCACGTTTAGTTCGTAATTGCATGATTGAAATTGAATAAATAATTGAAATATTGCGATACGTTTTTTTCACTTCACGCTTCACAATTGCATGATTGCGATTGTGTTTTTTTCACTTCACGGTTCATAACAGCAATAATGCGTAACGGTTTTTTTTACCACGCAGGATTGCGTTTTTCTGCGCGTTTCGTGCAGTCCGTGCAATCGGGGCCGGAATTTATTTATTTATTTATTTTTTTTAAATTTTGTGAGGCCGAGACATGCGGCGGTGCTCAGCTGGGCGTGACTCCGTTATTTGTTGTGTTGTTGTTGTTGTTGTGTTGTTAGTTACGTTGTGTGATTATTGATGATGTGTTGTTGTTGATGTTGTGTTGTTATTTACGTTGTGTGATTATTGATGGCGTGTTGTTGTTGATGTTGTATTGTTGTAATGTTTTGTTGTTATTGATGTTGTGTTGTTATTGGTGTTGTGTTGTTATTGATGTTGTGTTGTTATTGGTGTTGTGTTGTTATTGATGTTGTGTTGTTATTGATGTTGTGTTGTTACTGATGTTGTGTTGTTATTGATGTTGTGTTGTGGTTGATGTTGTGTTGTTGTTGATGTTGTGTTGTTACTGTGTTGTGTTACTGTTGCGTTGTTATTGATGTTGTGTTGTTATTGTGTTGTGTTACTGTTGTGTTATTATTGATGTTGTGTTGTTATTGTATTGTGTTACTGTTGTGTTCTTATTGATGTTGTGTTGTTATTGTGTTGTTATTGATGTTGTGTTGTTATTGTGTTGTGTTACTGTTGCGTTGTTATTGATGTTGTTTTGTTATTGTGTTGTGTTACTTTTGTGTTGTTATTGATGTTTTGTTGTTGTTGATGTTGTGTTGTTGTTATGTTGTGTTACTGTTTTGTTGTTATTGATGTTGTGTTGTTGTTGATGTTGTGTTGTTGTTGTGTTGTGTTACTGTTTTGTTGTTATTGATGTTATGTTGTTGTGTTGTGAATTGCTGTTTTGTTGTTATTGATGTTGTGTTGTTGTTGATATTGTGTTGTTATTCTGCTGTTACTTAAATTGTGTTGTTACTGATATTGTACTTTTCTTGATGCTGTGTTGCTATTCTGTTGTTATTTAAATTGTGTTGTTACTGATATTGCACTGCTATTGATGTCGTGTTGTTATTGATGTTGTGTTGTTATTGGGTGGTTTTTTTATTGATGTTGTGTTGTTATTGATGTCGTGTTGTTATTGATGTTGTGTTGTTATTGGGTTGTGTTGTTATTGATGTTGTGTTGTTATTGATGTTGTGTTGTTATTGACGTTGTGTTGTTATTGACGTTGTGTTGTTATTGACGTTGTGGTGTTATTGACGTTGTGTTGTTATTGATGTTGTGTTGTTATTGACGTTGTGTTGTTATTGACGTTGTGTTGTTATTGACGTTGTTTTGTTATTGATGTTGTGTTGTTATTGATGTTGTGTTGTTATTGACGTTGTGTTGTTATTGACGTTGTGTTGTTATTGACGTTGTGTTGTTATTGACGTTGTGTTGTTATTGACGTTGTGTTGTTATTGACGTTGTGTTGTTATTGACGTTGTGTTGTTATTGATGTTGTGTTGTTATTGACGTTGTGTTGTTATTGACGTTGTGTTGTTATTGATTTTGTGTTGTTATTGATGTTGTGTTGTTATTGACGTTGTGTTGTTATTGATGTTGTGTTGTTATTGACGTTGTGTTGTTATTGACGTTGTGTTGTTATTGATTTTGTGTTGTTATTGACGTTGTGTTGTTATTGATGTTGTGTTGTTATTGATGTTGTGTTGTTATTGACGTTGTGTTGTTATTGACGTTGTGTTGTTATTGACGTTGTGTTGTTATTGATTTTGTGTTGTTATTGTGTTGTGTTGTTGTGTGCGATATTCTGTGTCGTCCCTCAGCTGCGCAGTGGACCACAGCAAATGTTCACCTCAGTGACCTCAACGCTTCTGAAGTAGTTATCCACCCTGCATCTCTCCCTGCACCTCCTGTTATCCTCCCTCCCTCCACCTCTATCCACCCTGCATCCATCTTGCATCCCTTCTGCATCCACTTGCATCAGCCTTGCATCTACCGTGCATCCACCTCCATCCACTTCCATCGACTTCCATCGACTTCCGTGTACAAAATTTTCCAATAGAGGTTAGGTGTGAGTTAAGCTCAATAGTTTTCCAGAATAACTCACGGAAAATCGTGAGGTAGCGAAAGGAGAATTAATGAAATTAGCGTTTACATTTATTACGGAAAAATTACGAATATACTTGAACTCGCATTCTGCCACCTACTTCAAAAAATCTATCGGAAGATAAGAAAAGAAAGGAAAACGGCATACATTCAAGACACTAGGAAACAAACCGATGAAACAGTGGACTACACACACATAGGGCTAACTGTCCACATTACTCTTAGGAGTGATTTGTTATATGGAATGGACAAGAGTCCTACGGTCCCGAAAAGTACACAGAAGTTAGGGGATCTTTTCCCTCCGGAGAAGGAACACTGAAAATGCGTCCTGATGACCAACTTCGAAGAATGGCATAGCGCCAGTTGACATACTAAATAGATAGACAAGGCCGTTGGCGTTAAGTCCTTCTGCTGCCCAGGTCACTCTCGCGCCGAAGCTGCACGCTGGCCCATGCTGGTCTAAGGTTTAGCAGCAACGCATGACGACTGTAGTTGCTCGTAACAAATATAGACAAGTCGGCGGACGTGTCATGCCGATAATATAGTTAGACGATGTTGATGATGAAGATGATGACATAAGAAATAAAGGTCCGTGATTACGTGCGTACCGACACACTGCGGTGACGGCAGTACGAGCCGAGAAACACGTAAGGTGCGTTGCGACGCGTCAGGTGTACGAACAATAAGAGCTGCTCGCTCGCTAAGATTTTTCTCTTAGGTCAACTCCGAAGGCGGATTTCCACAAATATTAAAGTGCGATCAATTAAGGTACGTACATAATTTTGCGTGAGGAAAAAATTTACAAGTATGATTTTAAGAAAATTGTACATTCCATCCACCTCCATTCACCTCCAGCCGCCTCCAGCCGCCTCCATCCACTTCCATTCACCTCCATCCATCCTGCATTCATCCTGCATCCATCCTGCATCCATTGCATTCCCCTCCATCTACCGCCATCCACTTTCATCCATCCTCCATCCCCCTCCATCCCCTTCCAACCACCTCCATCCATCCTTCATTCATCTCCATCCATCATGCATCCAACTCCATCCATCCTGCATCCATCCTGCATCCATCTTGCATACATCCTGCATCCATCCTGCATACATCCTGCATCCATCTTGCATACATCCTGTATCCATCCTGCATACATCCTGCATCCATCTTGCATACATCCTGCATCCATCCTCCAACCATACTCCATCCATCATGATGTTCCCCCCACCTTCAGTAACAACATAAAGTTTAATTTCACATTGTGCCAACACCTCATACATTCACACTCCTCCTGTCCTCACTCTCTTCTTCTCTCACTCTTCCCCTCTCTCCCACTCTCCCACTCTCCCACACTCTCCCACTCTCATTCTCTCACATTCATTCACTCCCGCTTCCTTACGCTCTTCTACTTTCACTCTCTCTTTCCCTTTCTCTGCCACTCTCCAACTTTCGCATTCTCTCACTTTCACACTAATTCTCTCCCACTCTTCCACTCCCCCACTCTTCCACTCTCCCTCTCTCCCACTCTCCCACTCTCCCATTCTCCCACTCTCCCACTCTCCCACTCTCCCACTCTCCCACTCTCCCACTCTCCCATTCTCCCACTCTCCCACTCTCCCACTCTCCCACTCTCCAACTCTCCCTGCAACCTCTACCTTTCCCTCACAGCACAGCCCCTCTCATGCCACATCCTCATTTTGACATAGTTGACATGATTTGAGCATAATCTTATGCTACACTGTCATTACGACATAGTTGACATAGTTTTAGCATAATCAAGGAAGGACTACCTTGTATAATGCGGGAAGCGCTGCGGCAGGAGGTATGTGCCACGAAATACTCAGCATTGCATACACACAATCACGGCATTTCGCAGGAAATAAGGTGCGCTCATTTTGGATAATATGCCGCTGCGATTGCCACTGAAAAGTTGGTGTGATTGCTCTGAAATTGCCGTATAATCGCCCTATGGTCGCCGTATGGTCGCCGTTTGGTCGCCCTATGGTCGCCCTATGGTCGACGTAGAGTTGCCGTATGGTCGCCGTATAGACCCCGTATGTTCGTCGTATAGTCGCCCTACGGTCTACGTAGAGTTGCTGTATGGTCGCCGTAAAGTCGCCGTATAGTTGCCTCACAGTCGCCGTATAACCGCCGTATAATCGCCGAGTAGCCGCTGTATAGCCGCCGTATAATCGCTGTTTAGCCGCCGTATAGCTGCCGTATAGCTGCCATATGGCCACCATATAGCTGCCGTATAGCTGCCGCATGGTGGCCGTATGGTCGCCGTATAGCCGCCGTATAGTCGCCGATTTGTTGGCAAACAGCATCAGGATAATTTTCTTTGACACACTTTGTTTTTCCTCTCACTGCACATATTAGTACCTACAATTAATCGTACTTTTGATATTTTCTTCAGACATTGTGATTTGTTTTTCGAATGATGGAGCGGAACGTTTTCTTAGAAAAGACGATTAATTTTCTGTTCATTTTCTTCCCTTTTAGGTTTCAAAATTTACTCGGGTCAATAGGCTTTAGGAAATGAAAATCGAATCGACCAAAATTCTTCAGTGAGCTTAAAACCATACATACATGGAACATCAGTCAGGTCAATATTATCAATGACCTCAAATAAATTTTTTGTTGAAGAAAATCAGATGTCTCGCTATTTTAATGGTCATTATTTAACTCGGAAATACCCATGAAAACATGCAAAAGAAAACAAAGAATTACTTATTGTTTTACATCAACTTTTGAGAAAATAGATGAACTTTTGGGAGCATACTGAATATCTTCAGCAAATTTATTGTGGTGCTACGAACTTTTTCATTTATTCTTCATAAATGTGTGTGTAATTAATAGTTATGGAATACATGAGTTATAATATTAGATCCAGTTATGTAGCTGCCAGTTGTGACAACTGTTCCTTGCAGCCAACTGTCAGTTGTGGGAACTGTTCCTTGCTGGCAACTGTCAGTTGTGGGAACTGTTCCTTGCAGCCAACTGTCAGTTGTGGCAACTGTTCCTTGCAGCCAACTGTCAGCTGTGGCAACTGTTCCTTGCAGCCAACTGTCAGTTGTGGCAACTGTTCCTTGCAGCCAACTGTCAGTTGTGGCAACTGTTCCTTGCAGCCAACTGTCAGTTGTGGCAACTGTTCCTTGCAGCCAACTGTCAGTTGTGGCAACTGTTCCTTGCAGCCAACTGTCAGTTGTGGCAACTGTTCCTTGCAGCCAACTGTCAGTTGTGGCAACTGTTCTTTGCAGCCAACTGTCAGTTGTGGCAACTGTTCCTTGCAGCCAACTGTCAGTTGTGGCAACTGTTCCTTGCAGCCAACTGTCAGTTGTGGCAACTGTTCCTTGCAGCCAACTGTCAGTTGTGGCAACTGTTCCTTGCAGCCAACTGTCAGTTGTGGCAACTGTTCCTTGCAGCCAACTGTCAGTTGTGGCAACTGTTCCTTGCAGGCAACTGTCAGTTGTGGCAACTGTTCCTTGCAGCCAACTGTCAGTTGTGGCAACTGTTCCTTGCAGCCAACTGTCAGTTGTGGCAACTGTTCCTTGCAGCCAACTGTCAGTTGTGGCAACTGTTCCTTGCAGCCAACTGTCAGTTGTGGCAACTGTTCCTTGCAGCCAACTGTCAGTTGTGGCAACTGTTCCTTGCAGCCAACTGTCAGTTGTGGCAACTGTTCCTTGCAGCCAACTGTCAGTTGTGGCAACTGTTCCTTGCAGCCAACTGTCAGTTGTGGCAACTGTTCCTTGCAGCCAACTGTCAGTTGTGGCAACTGTTCCTTGCAGCCAACTGTCAGTTGTGGCAACTGTTCCTTGCAGCCAACTGTCAGTTGGGGCAACTGTTCCTTGCAGCCAACTGTCAGTTGGGGCAACTGTTCCTTGCAGCCAACTGTCAGTTGTGACAACTGTTCCTTGCAGCCAACTGTCAGTTGTGGCAACTGTTCCTTGCAGCCAACTGTCAGTTGGGGCAACTGTTCCTTGCAGCCAACTGTCAGTTGTGACTAACCGCCAGTTGGAACCAACTGCCGCCGGCCCAGGCGACCTAACTGTTGTCAACTGCCAGTTGAAGAAGATAGACGGAGACAGTTGAGCGGCAGGAAGTGCATGAGTTATGCCTGCCTATGTCTGAATTATGTCGATGTGATGAGCCATCGCAGCTGTTGTTTATGTCTATGCAGACATCGCTTGTGTCAGTGTAGAGCTGTGTAGATCTCCTTGTGTCTGTGTAGCGCTGTGTAGGTCTGTGCTTGTGTTTGTGTAGAATAAAATTTTTATTCATCTTTAATAAGTAACACTTCTATTACCTATAATTAAAACAGTTCTGTTCAACTGGATATTAAATGTAACATGTAAGAGAAATATGACAATATCAAGCCTACTTAAGGAGGCCTTCAAGCCTACTTAAGAAGGATTTCAAGCCTACTTAAGAAGGCTTTAAAACCTACTTAAGAAGGCCTTCAAGCCTACTTAAGAAGTCCTCCAAGCCTACTTAAGAAGGCCTTCAAGCCTACTTAAGAAGGCCTTAAAACCTACTTAAGAAGGCCTTCAAGCCTACTTAAGAAGTCCTCCAAGCCTAAGGCCTTCAAGCCTACTTAAGAAGGCCTTAAAACCTACTTAAGAAGGCCTTCAAGCCTACTTAAGAAGGCCTTCAAGCCTACTTAAGAAGTCCTCCAAGCCTAAGGCCTTCAAGCCTACTTAAGAAGGCCTTAAAACCTACTTAAGAAGGCCTTCAAGCCTACTTAAGAAGGCCTTCAAGCCTACTTAAGAAGTCCTCCAAGCCTAAGGCCTTCAAGCCTACTTAAGAAGGCCTTCAAGCCTACTTAAGAAGTCCTCCAAGCATAATGCCTTCAAGCCTACTTAAAAAGGCCTTCAAGCCTACTTAAGAAGGCCTTCAAGCCTACTTAAGAGGGCCTTCAAGCCTACTTAAGAAGACTGAAAATGTGAAGGGTATCGTACTTATCAATAAGTTTGGGTTTCCAAAACTTATTACCAGCGAAAAAACCATATTGTGAGGTCTGCTTTGTGAACAATAATAGAATATGAGCTTACGTATATATTTATTGAGTCATGGTAGGCAGTTTGAGCGTAAATTTGGTGTCGAAATTTGGTGTTAACGATAATAATAGGCAATTTGTACGTGAAACTTTTGAGAAAAAATCGGTGGAAATTTAACAGTTCGCAAATTTTCGGGTGGCTGCTATCTATGTGCAAAGCTGGCGATATCTCAAATAAGCCTTTTTGAAATGAGAATATTCAATTAGTTTTATTCTGCTTGCGGCATGCCAGGCTGCAATGTCGTATTGGATGTACTGAAGGATCAGTAAACTGTGAAGGATTTTTTTGTGTTTTTCATTAATATGTGGTCAACTTTGTGCGTAATTCCGATGGATGTGGACACTCTATACTTGTATGATTGATTTCATTTTCGAATGCAAGATTTTCATTCAATATCATTCCTATAAATTTTGTGATTATCAGTCCTTTATTTCATCCCCACTTGATACGTATATGATTGATTTACTTTTTGTGAGAAAGGCCCACGAATTGCAAGAATGATATTGATTTTTACAGTCCCGTCAAAAAAGAAAAGAAACTGAAGAGGCCCTAGTACAGATCCTTGAGGAACTCCATGAGTTTTGTTAAGAAGCATTGAAGAAATATAGCCAATTGCTACGAATAGCGCTCACAGCTCGGACTCCATGCGTCATGTTTTGTGGCATTAAATTAAAATAGTCATTAATTATACATTGCTCATGATTGAACTCCATGGGTCATGTTGTGCAGCTTTCATTTAAAATATACCCAATGGCTACTTGTTACTTACACTTTGTGGGGCAGGATTTGAGCCATTTGTAAGATAGACCTCACGTGTTATGATGGTATAGTTTGACTTATAGTACGTTGTGATTTACGCATTCAAATACTTTTGTAAAATAAAAGAAAATTGTTTCTAACATGCCTCTCATGAGGGCATGTCACCCAGTATGCGCAAACTACATGTTGACATGAAGCCATGTCTATTATGTCTGTCCGTGCATCACTCGGCATGATGCCGCAGCCGTGACAAGCATCATACAAAATATTATTGGAATTTTAAACATAGTCGTGAAAACATCAGTTCTATACGTAGACATGGAGCAGCTGTAGGGAGTAGACATGAGGCAGCTGTAGGAAGTAGACACGGAGCAGCTGTAGCAAGTAGACATGGAGCAGCTGTAGGGAGTAGACATGATGCAGATGTAGAAAGTAGTCATGGTTCAGCTGTAGGAAGTAGAGATGGTGCAGCTGTAGGAAGTAGACACGGAACAGCTGTAGGAAGTAGACATGGTTCAGCTGTAGGAAGTAGACGAGGCAGGTAGACAGACCACCAAGTTTTAACCTCGCGTAGCTACTTTCTACCCGCTCTACCCACCGTGTCTACCTCGGGAATAGCACTTTTTCCCAGTCCCAAGGTCAAAAAGTCAAAAAAAGGGGAAAAAAACCGTCGCTAAGTGCGGGCAGGCCGGAGCTAACAAGTCTTCTGTCATTCAAAGTGTCCAAGTTTTCTTATTTAAATTAAGTGTCGCCTTCATTGCGTGAAATTCTTTCTTAAACTTGCGCTCTGAATTTTAGTCATTTTTTTTTGTTCTTTTGTCGGACGTTGCAGCGCTTGCCGACGTGGCCTTGTGTGGTGTTGGATCCTCCTAGTGAGTTTTGTGTGGTGTTGGATCCTCCATGTGAGTTTTGTGTGGTGTTGGATCCTCCTTGTGAGTTTTGTGTGGTGTTGGATCCTCCTTGTGAGTTTTGTGTGGTGTTGGATCCTCCATGTGAGTTTTGTGTGGTGTTGGATCCTCCTTGTGAGTTTTGTGTGGTGTTGGATCCTCCTTGTGAGTTTTGTGTGGTGTTGGATCCTCCTTGTGAGTTTTGTGTGGTGTTGGATCCTCCTTGTGAGTTTTGTGTGGTGTTGGATCCTCCTTGTGAGTTTTGTGTGGTGTTGGATCCTCCTTGTGAGTTTTGTGTGGTGTTGGATCCTCCATGTGAGTTTTGTGTGGTGTTGGATCCTCCTTGTGAGTTTTGTGTGGTGTTGGATCCTCCATGTGAGTTTTGTGTGGTGTCGGATCCTCATTGTGAGTTTTGTGTGGTGTTGGATCCTCCTTGTGAGTTTTGTGTGGTGTTGGATCCTCCTTGTGAGTTTTGTGTGATGTTGGATCCTCAGTGTGAGTTTTGTGTGGTGTTGGATCCTCATTGTGAGTTTTGTGTGGTGTTGGATCCTCCTTGTGAGTTTTGTGTGGTGTCGGATCCTCATTGTGAGTTTTGTGTGGTGTTGGATCCTCCTTGTGAGTTTTGTGTGGTGTTGGATCCTCCTTGTGAGTTTTGTGTGGTGTTGGATCCTCCATGTGAGTTTTGTGTGGTGTTGGATCCTCCTTGTGAGTTTTGTGTGGTGTTGGATCCTCCATGTGAGTTTTGTGTGGTGTTGGATCCTACTTGTGAGTTTTGTGTGGTGTCGGATCCTCCATGTGAGTTTTGTGTGGTGTTGGATCCTCCTTGTGAGTTTTGTGTGGTGTTGGATCCTCCATGTGAGTTTTGTGTGGTGTCGGATCCTCATTGTGAGTTTTGTGTGGTGTTGGATCCTCCTTGTGAGTTTTGTGTGGTGTTGGATCCTCCTTGTGAGTTTTGTGTGGTGTTGGATCCTTCTTGTGAGTTTTGTGTGTTGTTGGATCCTCCTTGTGAGTTTTGTGTGGTGTCGGATCCTCCATGTGAGTTTTGTGTGGTGTTGGATCCTCCTTGTGAGTTTTGTGTGGTGTTGGATCCTCCATGTGAGTTTTGTGTGGTGTCGGATCCTCATTCTGAGTTTTGTGTGGTGTTGGATCCTCCTTGTGAGTTTTGTGTGGTGTTGGATCCTCCTTGTGAGTTTTGTGTGGTGTTGGATCCTCCTTGTGAGTTTTTTGTGGTGTTGGATCCTCCTTGTGAGTTTTGTGTGGTGTTGGATCCTCATTGTGAGTTTTGTGTGGTGTTGGATCCTCATTGTGAGTTTTGTGTGGTGTTGGATCCTCATTGTGAGTTTTGTGTGGTGTTGGATCCTCCTTGTGAGTTTTTTGTGGTGTTGGATCCTCCTTGTGAGTTTTGTGTGGTGTTGGATCCTCATTGTGAGTTTTGTGTGGTGTTGGATCCTCATTGTGAGTTTTGTGTGGTGTTGGATCCTCCTTGTGAGTTTTGTGTGGTGTCGGATCCTCATTGTGAGTTTTGTATGGTGTTGGATCCTCATTGTGAGTTTTTTGTGGTGTTGGATCCTCATTGTGAGTTGTGTGTGGTGTTGGATCCTCCTTGTGAGTTTTGTGTGGTGTCGGATCCTCATTGTGAGTTTTGTGTGGTGTTGGATCCTCCTTGTGAGTTTTGTGTGGTGTTGGATCCTCCTTGTGAGTTTTGTGTGGTGTTGGATCCTCCTTGTGAGTTTTGTGTGGTGTCGGATCCTCCTTGTGCGTTTTGTGTGGTGTTGGATCCTCCTTGTGAGTTTTGTGTGGTGTCGGATCCTCATTGTGAGTTTTGTGTGGTGTTGGATCCTCCTTGTGAGTTTTGTGTGGTGTTGGATCCTCCTTGTGAGTTTTGTGTGGTGTTGGATCCTCCTTGTGAGTTTTGTGTGGTGTTGGATCCTCCATGTGAGTTTTGTGTGGTGTTGGATCCTCCATGTGAGTTTTGTGTGGTGTTGGATCCTCCATGTGAGTTTTGTGTGGTGTTGGATCCTCCTTTTGAGTTTTGTGAGGTGTTGGATCCTCCTTGTGAGTTTTGTGTGGTGTTGGATCCTCCTTGTGAGTTTTGTGTGGTGTTGGATCCTCCTTGTGAGTTTTGTGTGGTGTTGGATCCTCCTTGTGAGTTTTGTGTGGTGTTGGATCCTCCTTGTGAGTTTTGTGTGGTGTTGGATCCTCCTTGTGAGTTTTGTGTGGTGTTGGATCCTCCTTGTGAGTTTTGTGTGGTGTTGGATCCTCCTTGTGAGTTTTGTGTGGTGTTGGATCCACCTTGTGAGTTTTGTGTGGTGTTGGATCCTCCTTTTGAGTTTTGTGTGGTTTTGGATCCACCTTGTGAGTTTTGTGTGGTGTTGGATCCTCCTTGTGAGTTTTGTGTGGTGTTGGATCCTCCTTGTGAGTTTTGTGTGGTGTTGGATCCTCCTTGTGAGTTTTGTGTGGTGTTGGATCCTCCTTGTGAGTTTTGTGTGGTGTTGGATCCTCCTTGTGAGTTTTGTGTGGTGTTGGATCCTCCTTGTGAGTTTTGTGTGGTGTTGGATCCTCCTTGTGAGTTGTGTGTGGTGTTGGATCCTCCTTGTGAGTTTGTGTGGTGTTGGATCCTCCTTGTGAGTTTTGTGTGGTGTCGGATCCTCCTTGTGAGTTTTGTGTGGTGTTGGAACCTCCTTGTGAGTTTTGTGTGGTGTTGGAACCTCCTTGTGAGTTTTGTGTGGTGTTGGAACCTCCTTGTGAGTTTTGTGTGGTGTTGGATCCTCCTTGTGAGTTTTGTGTGGTGTTGGATCCTCCTTGTGAGTTTTGTGTGGTGTTGGATCCTCCTTGTGAGTTTTGGGTGGTGTTGGAACCTCCTTGTGAGTTTTGTGTGGTGTTGGATCCTCCTTGTGAGTTTTGTGTGGTGTTGGATCCTCCTTGTGAGTTTTGTGTGGTGTTGGATCCTCCTTGTGAGTTTTGTGTGGTGTTGGATCCTCCTTGTGAGTTTTGTGTGGTGTTGGAACCTCCTTGTGAGTTTTGTGTGGTGTTGGATCCTCCTTGTGAGTTTTGTGTGGTGTCGGATCCTCCTTGTGAGTTTTGTGTGGTGTTGGAACCTCCTTGTGAGTTTTGTGTGGTGTTGGATCCTCCTTGTGAGTTTTGTGTGGTGTTGGATCCTCCTTGTGAGTTTTGTGTGGTGTTGGATCCTCCTTGTGAGTTTTGTGTGGTGTTGGATCCTCCTTGTGAGTTTTGTGTGGTGTTGGATCCTCCTTGTGAGTTTTGTGTGGTGTTGGATCCTCCTTGTGAGTTTTGTGTGGTGTCGGATCCTCCTTGTGAGTTTTGTGTGGTGTTGGATCCTCCTTGTGAGTTTTGTGTGGTGTCGGATCCTCCTTGTGAGTTTTGTGTGGTGTTGGATCCTCCTTGTGAGTTTTGTGTGGTGTCGGATCCTCATTGTGAGTTTTGTGTGGTGTTGGATCCTCCTTGTGAGTTTTGTGTGGTGTTGGATCCTTCCTAAAGAATTTAGCAAGAAGTATTGTAGTACACATGATACGTATGCTGGGTATGATGAGTATTATGGGTGTGTTGTATGATATATAGAATGAATCTCATGCAAAATGGGCGGATTGCGCAAGTTGAATTAAATAAATGTGATGAATAAGATCAGACTGATGGGTATGATGAATAAAATGAGATTGATGGGTATGGTGAGTGAAATAAAATTGATGAAAATGATGAAACAAAACATATGTCAATCAATATAAAAAGACCTAAATAGCGAATCCGTTAATCGTTAGTTGACGAAGTTTACGTTCTATTAAATGGTAATCGCTAATATTTCTATTGAATGTTAATCACCAACATTCCCCGTTAAAATGACTGTGAGTTTTTTCTCCTTTAATTTAGTTTGCTTGCTTTTAAATTTTTTGAAGAGTAAGCAAAATGGTAAATGTTTTCCCATTGAAATTATCTGACTTCCAAAACACTAAATGAAATATTCACAAAAACAAGAGAAAGTTAAAAAGTTTGTGCTATTTCGCCGGATTTTTTTTATTTTGGTCCTACCACATGCAGTCATGCAAGCGTCACGTTTTTTAATTAAAAGTAAATTAATTTTAAATAAAAAGAAACGTTTTTTAATTAAAATATTTTAAATTTAATTGAGAAGAAACGTTTTATAATTAAAATATTTTAAATTTAATTAAAAAGGAACGTTTTTTAATTAAACTTTGCGTTTAGTTAGTCGTTTCGATACTGGCGCAATTATTTTTAATCACTAACTAATTTATTGAATGATAATCTTTTTATTTAATCTTATATGTCTTACATAATTCTGCTCTTTAATGTGCTTTATTTTCTCATTCATACACACTATGTAATGAACTATGTACTACGTAATATTTTGAAGTATATGCTATACTGCATACTGAATTACACGCTACACTCTTATTTTGTATACACTATGTCATAGTCATAGTTCCTCTCTATAAGTCATAGTCATACAGCGCAAAGCTTTCAATAAGACAAGAAAAAGTTAAAAGGGCTAAAAAGCACCGTTACATTTAAAAAAACTAGACATATCAGCCATCACCAAAATTATATTTTTTTTGCTGAACGGAGCTGACTTTTTTCGCTTTGTCAGAATTTCAAGCGAGACAAACTCGCAGCTTTTTTTAAAAACTAAAAAAAATGAAAATTAAACAACACAGGAGATTTTGAATGTGCAGGACACTGAATATTTTTATCCCCTTCATTAATTACACCCCCTTCTCCTCAGACTTCCCCCCTCCTCCCCAAATCCCCCCCCCCCATTCCCTCCCTGCAATTCCCCATTCATTTGCGTTCGAATTTTCTTTCCCCTTTTTAAGTACCCCCAGGACACCCCCTATGCCCCCTAACCCCTCCCATTCATCCCCCTCACCCACTCACTTCCCCCCTCTCCCATACCCCCAACACACCCCCTTACCCAATACTCCCCAACCCCCTTCAACCACCTCCCCCTCACACTTCCTTCCTTATACATCCCCCTTCACCCCTCATCCTCCTCTCTCCCATCCCCCCTCTTACCTACCCCCTTTCCCCCTCCCCCCCCCCCCAATCAGACGCAATCACTCTCCTGCTTTGCATACACTCCCGCCGCTGGCCGGAAGTATAGTAGCCTCCTGCTGCACGAAGAGTACCTCAATATCTTCAATAAGAATAGATAATTATAATACATAAACTGAGAATACGAAAAATTGCATTAAAAATGCACAAAATACGTAATACGCCCCCAAATTTCTTCAAATAAATTGAAAAAAGGCATAAATAAACTTTGCCGCCCTATGTCTTCGAAAAGAGTTGATGAAGTACATAAATTTCGCCGCCCAATACCTTCGAAAATAATAGATATCTTCGTAAGAATAGATCCGACTCATGCAGAAACGTTTTTCTATTAAATATGACTAATTTCCTTGGGATGTTCCTCGCTTTCAAGTCCCTCATCAAGTTGCGAATTAAGCAGACAAATGACCCGTTCAAATAAAATTAAAGAATACAAAAATGTATAAAGTTCGCCGCCGAAGCGGCGTGCAAAGGTAATTCCAGATCATACCAACCATTTTTATAAGTAAATTTGGCTTTACCGGAGACTTTCTCTGTTGGGTATGGGGGAAATTCTCAGCACAATACCCCAGTCTACCCAGGTGTCTGAAATGGGTACCGGTCGTGACCGGAGGTAACCGTCCTGGTGTTAGTTATAAGGCATTTGAAAACCCAGTGTACAAGGTGAGATGTATCAGGCTTGGTTGGAAATAATACATTCTTAGATGCCGTTGTTTTACCCCCATACCAAAGTGTTCCAAATTCATAAGTCTCGACGGGTGTTCTAGTTTCTCTACCTCGCTCTCAGAGTAATGCAGACGTTTTTTAAAAGAATTTCCATTCACTATTTCAATTTCAATAATCGGAGACTGTTGTAATTTTTTCTGTCCAATATTCCGACCAAAAAACCAAGTCGGGTAAATTATGCATTAGCTGGTTACCGTTCATCTGACCTAATTCTATTTCTATCAAAGTTCTATTACTATTATTAAAGCTCTATTACTTTCTTGAGCTTTATTGTGGTATAAGCTTCCCCAACTTATAAAAACTCTCAAACTGTAAAAGAATTCACGGCGAACTTCATTTCGTATCTTTGTCAACGTAAACATTCTTGCATTTAAATTCTGTGACTTAAGTCCCTAATCTTGAAATTCCCTGAAAAAAGGTAAAGTTAAACAGGTTTCTCTTATTTTCCAGGTTTTTGATCCACATTCTAGCACATGTATAGTGATGCAAGCGCAACATTTCGTTATAAATTCAAACTAAACGACCGAATGTTTGCCCTAAATTTGCTCGCTAATTACTGCCTGGAAGTCACCATTTCAAATTCTGTACAGCTGATATACAAAAACTCTTTTTAGTTAATTTTTTTTCATTTCTCAATAACCCTAGTACGAAAACCTCTCACTTAGCCTGTAATGGACAGTCAATAATTATGAAACCACAATTAGATTCATTTGTAATCCATGCATAGCAATTTTGTTACTATTGGTTACTCGTGAGCGATGCTAATCGAACTATGTGTTTCGATTTGATTTCATGCACCCACGTCTGAAAGTTACTATTATAAAAATACCGAGAGAATGAAAAAACTAATTTTTTTGTTGTTTTCAGCCTGTATTTTAATATTTCTGATAATTCTGCCAGAAAATTAGAAACTAGTTCATTTTTACATTTTTAAAGTGTTTTTCATTTTGTTCTTTATTTTATTTTACATTTTTCTCTGAAGTGTTTCATTTTATTTCGAAAAAACGAAAACTAAAAGTCTTACATTTTTCTTTTGAGTGTTTCATTTTTTCTAAAAAACAGAAACTAAAAGTCTTACATTTTTTCTTTGAAGCGCTCCATTTAAAAAAAAACAGTAAGGCATGACGATTACTTTCGCTAAACGCTCCGCGACTACATAGTTAGTATACATAAAACTTTTATTCAAAAATAGTTCATAATTGCATTGAATAAAATTAGTGCACTGTTTGAAAAATTAGTACATTGTTTCAAAATGACATATATCGCAAATAATCCGTAATTCCAGTAGATAAAATTAGTGCACTGTTTGAAAAATTAGTGCACTGTTTCAAAATGAGATGTATCGCAAATAATCCGTAATTCCAGTAGATAAAATTAGTGCACTGTTTGAAAAATTAGTACACTGTTTCAAAATGAGATATATCGCAAATAATCCGTAATTCCAGTAGATAAAATTAGTGCACTGTTTGAAAAATTAGTACACTGTTTCAAAATGAGATATATCGCAAATAATCCGTAATTCCAGTAGATAAAATTAGTGCACTGTTTGAAAAATTAGTGCACTGTTTCAAAATGAGATATATCGCAAATAATTCGTAATTCCAGTAGATAAAATTAGTGCACTGTTTGAAAAATTAGTGCACTGTTTCAAAATGAGATATATCGCAAATAATCCGTAATTCCAGTAGATAAAATTAAAGCACTGTTTGAAAAATTAGTGCACTGTTTCAAAATGAGATATATCGCAAATAATTCGTAATTCCAGTAGATAAAATTAGTGCACTGTTTGAAAAATTAGTGCACTGTTTCAAAATGAGATATATCGCAAATAATCCGTAATTCCAGTAGATAAAATTAAAGCACTGTTTGAAAAATTAGTGCACTGTTTCAAAATGAGATATATCGCAAATAATTCGTAATTCCAGTAGATAAAATTAGTGTACTGTTTGAAAAATTAGTGCACTGTTTCAAAATGAGATATATCGCAAATAATCCGTAATTCCAGTAGATAAAATTAAAGCACTGTTTGAAAAATTAGTGCACTGTTTCAAAATGAGATATATCGCAAAAAATCCGTAATTCCAGTAGATAAAATTAGTGCACTGTTTGAAAAATTAGTGCACTGTTTTAAAATGAGATATATCGCAAATAATTCGTAATTCCAGTAGATAAAATTAGTGCACTGTTTCAAAATGAGATATATCGCAAATAATCCGTAATTCCAGTAGATAAAATTAGTGCACTGTTTGAAAAATTAGTGCACTGTTTTAAAATGAGATATATCGCAAATAATTCGTAATTCCAGTAGATAAAATTAGTGCACTGTTTCAAAATGAGATATATCGCAAATAATTCGTAATTCCAGTAGATAAAATTAGTGCACTGTTTCAAAATGAGATATATCGCAAATAATTCGTAATTCCAGTAGATAAAATTAGTGCACTGTTTTAAAATGAGATATATCGCAAATAATTCGTAATTCCAGTAGATAAAATTAGTGCACTGTTTCAAAATGAGATATATCGCAAATAATTCGTAATTCCAGTAGATAAAATTAGTGCACTGTTTCAAAATGAGATATATCGCAAATAATTCGTAATTCCAGTAGATAAAATTAGTGCACTGTTTCAAAATGAGATATATCGCAAATAATTCGTAATTCCAGTAGATAAAATTAGTGCACTGTTTCAAAATGAGATATATCGCAAATAATTCGTAATTCCAGTAGATAAAATTAGTGCACTGTTTTAAAATGAGATGTATCGCAAATAATTCGTAATTCCAGTAGATAAAATTAGTGCACTGTTTCAAAATGAGATATATCGCAAATAATTCGTAATTCCAGTAGATAAAATTAGTGCACTGTTTTAAAATGAGATATATCGCAAATAATTCGTAATTCGAGTAGATAAAATTAGTGCACTGTTTCAAAATGAGATATATCGCAAATAATTCGTAATTCCAGTAGATAAAATTAGTGCACTGTTTCAAAATGAGATATATCGCAAATAATTCGTAATTCCAGTAGATAAAATTAGTGCACTGTTTCAAAATGAGATATATCGCAAATCATTCGTAATTCGAGTAGATAAAATTAGTGCACTGTTTGAAAAAAGAGATAGGTATATCTTTACCTAACTGAGCGTCGCACGTTTATGAACCCCAAAAAATAAATAAATAAACCAAAATAAGCATAACCTGAGCTATGAATTACTAAATAATTAAGCTCACTCATCGTGGGGCGAACACGCTTTGAAAGACATTTCTGCTAGTGTGTTTGTTTATTTTTTTAAACATCTTGTCATGCTATGTTTTTTTACAAATTTATTTTATAACTTATATTATAAAAATTATAAATTTTGTAAGTTATTTGTATAAAATTACTCCCTAATTACTCACTACTAATTACTCAATAATTGAAAAGCAGAGTGTTTGTGTCTTTTTTGTCTTCTTTTATTTATAGGCAACATCCTTCAAGCCATTGTTCTCTAGTAGTATTTAAGTATTTAAAATATTAGTATTTTATATATTTTAAGTGTTTCAGTGGTATTTAAAGTATTTAAAGTATTAGTATTTATGGTATTTAAAGTATTTAAATTTATAGTATTTAAAGTACAAGTATTTAACGTATTTAAAGTATTTCAGCAGTATTTAGAGCATTTATAGGCTTTCAGTAAACTTTCCTAGCATAAAAAATCCCAGAGAATATCTTTTGTTCGTTTCTCCGAATAAAAAAATTAAACCTGACGCGGCTGTTGTTCGCTTCCTATAGTCTATAATTAAGGGACTTTATATGAAAAATTATATACTATTTTTAATTCAAACTGTTGTAATACATTTCATGTATCGATTTTTTTAGAAATAAACGGTTTTTCTTTCGTTCTAATTGACTTGTCCTTTATTCCCGGTACTGTAGTATATCATGTGTACTTCTACTTCTGCGGTACTTCTACTGTACTTTTCCTTCTACCGTACTTCTACTGTAATTTTCCTTCTACAGTACTTCTACTGTACTTTTCCTTCTACCGTACTTCTACTGTAATTTTCCTTCTACAGTACTTCTACTGTACTTCCCCTTCTACAGTACTTTTACTGTACTTTTCCTTCTACAGTACTTCTACTGTACTTTTCCTTCTACCGTACTTCTACTGTAATTTTCCTTCTACAGTACTTCTACTGTACTTCCCCTTCTACAGTACTTCTACTGTACTTTTCCTTCTACAGTACTTCTACTGTACTTTTCCTTCTACAGTACTTCTACTGTAATTTTCCTTCTACCGTACTTCTACTGTAATTTTCCTTCTACAGTACTTCTACTGTAATTTTCCTTCTACCGTACTTCTACTGTACTTCCCCTTCTACAGTACTTCTACTGTACTTTTCCTTCTACAGTACTTCTACTGTAATTTTCCTTCTACCGTACTTCTACTGTACTTCCCCATCTACAGTACTTCTACTGTACTTTTCCTTCTACAGTACTTCTACTGTACTTTTCCTTCTACAGTACTTCTACTGTACTTTTCCTTCTACCGTACTTCTACTGTAATTTTCCTTCTACAGTACTTCTACTGTACTTCCCCTTCTACAGTACTTCTACTGTACTTTTCCTTCTACAGTACTTCTACTGTACTTTTCCTTCTACAGTACTTCTACTGTAATTTTCCTTCTACCGTACTTCTACTGTAATTTTCCTTCTACAGTACTTCTACTGTACTTTTCCTTCTACAGTACTTCTACTGTACTTTTCCTTCTACCGTACTTCTACTGTAATTTTCCTTCTACAGTACTTCTACTGTACTTCCCCTTCTACAGTACTTCTACTGTACTTTTCCTTCTACAGTACTTCTACTGTAATTTTCCTTCTACCGTACTTCTACTGTACTTTTCCTTCTACAGTACTTCTACTGTACTTTTCCTTCTACAGTACTTCTACTGTACTTCCCCTTCTACAGTACTTCTACTGTACTTTTCCTTCTACAGTACTTCTACTGTACTTTTCCTTCTACAGTACTTCTACAGTACTTCTACTGTACTTTTCCTTCTACAGTACTTCTACAGTACTTCTACTGTAATTTTCCTTCTACCGTACTTCTACTGTACTTCCCCTTCTACAGTACTTCTACTGTACTTTTCCTTCTACAGTACTTCTACTGTAATTTTCCTTCTACCGTACTTCTACTGTACTTCCCCTTCTACAGTACTTCTACTGTACTTTTCCTTCTACAGTACTTCTACTGTACTTTTCCTTCTACAGTACTTCTACTGTACTTTTCCTTCTACAGTACTTCTACTGTACTTTTCCTTCTACAGTACTTCTACTGTACTTCCCCTTCTACAGTACTTCTACTGTACTTCCCCTTCTACAGTACTTCTACTGTACTTTTCCTTCTACAGTACTTCTACTGTACTTTTCCTTCTACAGTACTTCTACAGTACTTCTACTGTACTTTTCCTTCTACAGTACTTCTACAGTACTTTTCCTTCTACAGTACTTCTACTGTACTTTTCCTTCTACAGTACTTCTACAGTTCTTTTACAGTCCTTTTCCTTCTACAGTACTTCTACTATACTTTTCATTCTACAGTACTTCTACTATACTTTTCATTCTACAGTACTTCTAAAGTACTTCAATGCTTCAAAACATTTAGTGTACTTCTACTTCCACAGAACTTCTACAGCACGTCTAATCCAACAGTACTTTACATCATTCTAGAGTACTTCTAATTTCACACTCCTGCAAGAGTACTTTACTTCTCACCTAGGTAGAGTAAAACCTCTATATAGGCTCACCTAATAAAGCACCTAGGCTCACCTAGATCGAGTAAAACTTCAAGGCTCGCCTAAATAGTGAGCGTGTGAGAAAAAAGCTAAGAGCAGCATTTTGAGCGAAAGGTGGGGCTGGCTTAGAAAAAAGAGGGGTGTGAGAGAGGGAGAACAATGAAGGGGGAGAGGGAACAATGAAGGGGGAGAGGGAACAGTGAAGGGGGGAGGAACAATGAAGGGAGGGAGAGGGGGAAGGGGGAAGAAGGGGTGAAGGGTGCATACAGTGCATTGTTTTAAGAGCAGCTGGTGCTTGAAATGCACATTGTGCAGAGTGTGCAGGGTGTGTGTGTTGTGTGTGCGCCAGTTGTGCTGGTAATGTGCTGCTGTGTGCTGCTGTGTGTCCTGTGTAGTGCTGTGTGTCCTGTGTGCTGCTGTGTGTCCTGTGTGCTGCTGTGTGTCCTGTGTAGTGCTGTGTGTCCTGTGTAGTGCTGTGTGTCCTGTGTAGTGCTGTGTGTCCTGTGTAGTGCTGTGTGTCTTGTGTGCTGCTGTGCAGTGCTGTGTAGTGCTGTGTGTCCTGTGTGCTGCTGTGTGTCCTGTGTAGTGCTGTGTGTCCTGTGTGCTGCTGTGTGTCCTGTGTAGTGCTGTGTGTCCTGTGTAGTGCTGTGTGTCCTGTGTGCTGCTGTGTGTCCTGTGTAGTGCTGTGTGTCCTGTGTAGTGCTGTGTGTCCTGTGTAGTGCTGTGTGTCCTGTGTAGTGCTGTGTGTCTTGTGTGCTGCTGTGCAGTGCTGTGTGCTGCTGTGTGTCCTGTGTAGTGCTGTGTGTGCTGTGTGTCCTGTGTAGTGCTGTGTGTGCTGTGTAGTGCTGTGTGTGCTGTGTAGGGCTGTGTGTGCTGTGTAGTGCTGTGTGTGCTGTGTGTCCTGTGTAGTGCTGTGTGTGCTGTGTAGTGCTGTGTAGTGCTGTGTGTGTTGTGTAGTGCTGTGTAGTGCTGTGTGTGCTGTGTAGTGCTGTGTGTGCTGTGTAGTGCTGTGTGTCCTGTGTAGTGCTGTGTGTGCTGTGTGTCCTGTGTAGTGCTGTGTGTGCTGTGTAAGGCTGTGTGTACTGTGTAGTGCTGTGTGTGCTGTGTGTCCTGTGTAGTGCTGTGTGTGCTGTGTAGTGCTGTGTGTGCTGTGTAGTGCTGTGTGTGCTGTGTAGTGCTGTGTGTGCTGTGTAGTGCTGTGTGTCCTGTGTAGTGCTGTGTGTGCTGTGTGTCCTGTGTAGTGCTGTGTGTGCTGTGTAGTGCTGTGTGTGCTGTGTAGGGCTGTGTGTGCTGTGTAGTGCTGTGTGTGCTGTGTAGCCTCATTGGTGCCTCAAAAATTAACCATTAAAATCCCCTACAAATGTGAAGCTACTTACCTAATAATACACTTGATATTTTTCTTATAACTTTCAACCTCATAAAATATAAACAAATATATAAACTTTATATATTTTTTGTCATCCACATCTGCAGGATTTATTTATAATTTTTTAGGATGGATATATTTGTTTGGCATCCAGATCTGCAGGATTTATCTAATCAAAATATCCAGTGCCGTCATTTTTGACGGGCCGTGTACATTAGTAAATGTACTTTGTACGGTACTTAATTCGACAGTTTTGTATCGTTAAGTAGCAAAGGTGATGGTTGATGAATATTCTGGTTTCACAATTTCGGTCTCAGAGATGCAGATTTTCTCAATAAGAATAGGACTCATTGAACTGAATAGGCCTATGTGAACTTCCGTATTCTGTTGTGATACGTACATGTCAATGCATGTGTACACACATCATGTACACATCTCGTGCGTGATACGTCCATGTTAATGTATGTGTACACGCACCATGTACACATCCCGTGCGTGATACGTCCATGTTAATGTATGTGTACACGCATCATGTACACATCTCGTGCGAGATACGTCCATGTTAATGTATGTGTACACGCATCATGTACACATCTCGTGCGAGATACGTCCATGTCAATGTATGTGTACACGCATCATGTACACATCTCGTGCGAGATACGTCCATGTTAATGTATGTGTACACGCATCATGTACACATCTCGTGCGTGATACGTCCATGTCAATGTATGTGTACACGCATCATGTACACATCTCGTGCGTGATGCGTACATGTCAATACATGTGTACAATCATTATATTGATAATGATCATCATTATATATTGGTAATAATCATCATTATATATTGATAATGATCATCATTATATATTGACCAGAACACACAAGGACCCGAACCGTGTATCCAATTTCCCATATCTGCAATACCATCATAATCAGTAATACCTTTCCTGTAGGTTAATTTTGAAGGATAATTTTAATGAAAATTAAATGCTCATGGTATTCTTATGATGGTATTACTGGTACGGGGAAATAAATACTCGGGTCGGGTGTGTGTGGGACATGCTGTATATGTCGAAGCATTTGTTATAAGTAAAAAAAGAGACGCCACATATTTACGTTCAGAATTACGACGAAAAAAGCAATTTAAATCAGCGCACATTTTCTGAAGATCTTATTGTATGAAAAAATACAATGCATTTTTAGTTGTTTTGAAATTATTGCTGAAAAGTTTTATTTTTTCCAAAATTTGTAAAATTTGCAAAATAACGACATTAGCATCAGCGTTTGCGTTAGAAAATGCGTGAATATATGCCTATGTTATATATCGTGATTATTATATTATATATAATAAGTAATATATTATTATATTAATTTATATTAATTAAGAATAAATGAACGTTGAGTGAATTGAAGGAATTATGTCTTATAAACACATAAGCAAAAGCACCGCACTTCTATTAGCCCACGTATGTAAACACTTATTTTATTCTACATTAAGGACTTGAAAACATCTAGTTCCTGAAGTGCACAAAAAAATTTTATCTTACAACATTAATATTGGAGACACATTTAATGTAACCTCAATCGCAGTAATCTTAGAGCATTCCAATAAAAACCAGTGAATTGAATCTTTTTAAACACAATCACATATATTTATATCTAAATATGTATATATATATATATTTATATATTACTCAAAATGTTCCAGCTATGTATGCTACATTATACAAAACAGGCGAATGTACTAAAAATAAGGTGTATGAAAAATCTAAATCAAATGGTTCATCCGTTTCGGTGTATTAGGCAATAATCTAAACCAGCTTGAGTAAATTATTCAAATTAATACTTAAAGCACCGAAACGAATGAACAAAGCTGTACCAACATTTTTTAATGACATAATAACATTAATACCTTCAACTTAATAACCATGCCCAATAACAATGTTTACACTTTACACGCACCATATTTTTAAAACAATTCCCAGAACACAAAACGCGTCCTGCCGAACAGAACAGGGGGGGGGGGTGAGGGAGAGCGGGGGAGGGGGTGAGCAAGAGGGGAGTGAGCAAGGGGGTGAAGTTGGGGGAGGGGGGGCAAGCGTGCATGCATGCAGCACTGCATTGCAATCGATGCCATGCAGAGGCGGGGTGAGGGGGTGAGGGGGTGAGGGGGTGAGGGGGTGAGGGGCTATTGAGTCCGTCGGTGATGAGAGGGAACGTAATGAGATGGTCTTGGTGGGAGTTTGGTGAGAGTTTGTGGGAGTTTGGTGGGAGTTTGGTGGGAGTTTGGTGGGAGTTTGGTGGGAGTTTGGTGGGAGTTTGGAGGGAGTTTGTGGGAGTTTGTGGGAGTTTGGTGGGAGTTTGTGGGAGTTTGGTGGGAGTTTGGTGGGAGTTTGGTGGAGTTTGTGGGAGTTTGGTGGGAGTTTGGTGGGAGTTTGTGGGAGTTTGTGGGAGTTTGGTGGGAGTTTGTGGGAGTTTGGTGGGAGTTTGGTGGGAGTTTGGTGGGAGTTTGTGGGAGTTTGGTGGGAATTAGTGGGAGTTTGGTGGGAGTTCGGTGGGAGTTTGATGGGAGTTTGTGGGAGCTTGGTGGGAGTTTGGTGGGAGTTTGTGGGAGTTTGGTGGGAGTTTGGTGGGAGTTTGGTGGGAGTTTGTGGGAGTTTGGTGGGAGTTTGTGGGAGTTTGGTGGGAGTTTGGGGGAGTTTGGTAAGAACATGAGGGGCGACATGAGGGGTGACCTGAGAGGCGACATGAGGGGCGACATGAGGGGTGACATGAGGGCAACATGAGGGGCTACATGAGGGGTTACATGAACGGCGACATGAGGGGCGACAAGAGGGGCAACATGAGGGGTGACATGAGGGGCAACAAGAGGGGTGGCATGAGGGGCAACATGAGGGGCGACATGAGGAGCAACATGAGGGGTGACATGAGGGGCAACATGAGGGGCGACATGAGGGGCAACATGAGGGGCAACATGAGGGGTGACATGAGGGGCAGCCCCAACAAAGAGGGGCGCATGAATGCCCCTCATACACGACCCAGAATGTATGGCGGAGCGGAGAAGATTTCATCGACCGAGCAAGAAAAGAACAAATGAAATATTATACCGAGTTAACGGGAGATGCAGTTAACGGGAGATGCAGTTAACGGGAGATGCAGTTAACGGGAGATGCAGTTAACGGGAGATGCAGTTAACGGGAGATGCAGTTAACGGGAGATGCAGTTAACGGGAGATGCAGTTAACAGGAGATGCAGTTAACGGGAGATGCAGTTAACGGGAGATACAGTTAATGGGAGATGCAGTTAACGGGAGATGCAGTTAACAGGAGATGCAGTTAACGGGAGATGCAGTTAACGGGAGATGCAGTTAACGGGAGATGCAGTTAACGGGAGATGCAGTTAACAGGAGATGCAGTTAACGGGAGATGCAGTTAACGGGAGATGCAGTTAACAGGAGATGCAGTTAACGGGAGATGCAGTTAACGGGAGATGCAGTTAACGGGAGATGCAGTTAACGGGAGATGCAGTTAACGGGAGATGCAGTTAACGGGAGATGCAGTTAACGGGAGATGCAGTTAACAGGAGATGCAGTTAACGGGAGATGCAGTTAACAGGAGATGCAGTTAACGGGAGATGCAGTTAACGGGAGATGCAGTTAACGGGAGATGCAGTTAACAGGAGATGCAGTTAACGGGAGATGCAGTTAACGGGAGATGCAGTTAACGGGAGATGCAGTTAACGGGAGATGCAGTTAACGGGAGATGCAGTTAACGGGAGATGCAGTTAACGGGAGATGCAGTTAACGGGAGATGCAGTTAACGGGAAATGCAGTTAACGGGAAATGCAGTTAACGGGAGATGCAGTTAACGGGAGATGCAGTTAACGGGAGATACAGTTAATGGGAGATGCAGTTAACGGGAGATGCAGTTAACAGGAGATGCAGTTAACGGGAGATGCAGTTAACGGGAAATGCAGTTATTGGGAAATGCAGTTAACGGGAAATGCAGTTAACGGGAAATGCAGTTAACGGGAGATGCAGTTAACGGGAGATGCAGTTAACGGGAGATGCAGTTAACGGGAGATGCAGTTAACGGGAGATGCAGTTAACGGGAGATGCAGTTAACGGGAGATGCAGTTAACGGGAGATGCAGTTAACGGGAGATGCAGTTAACGGGAGATGCAGTTAACGGGAGATGCAGTTAACGGGAAATGCAGTTATTGGGAAATGCAGTTAACGGGAAATGCAGTTAACGGGAAATGCAGTTAACGGGAGATGCAGTTAACGGGAGATGCAGTTAACGGGAGATACAGTTAACGGGAGATGCAGTTAACGGGAGATGCAGTTAACGGGAGATGCAGTTAACGGGAGATGCAGTTAACGGGAGATGCAGTTAACGGGAGATGCAGTTAACGGGAGATGCAGTTAACGGGAGATGCAGTTAACGGGAGATGCAGTTAACAGGAGATGCAGTTAACGGGAAATGCAGTTAACGGGAGATGCAGTTAACAGGAGATGCAGTTAACGGGAGATGCAGTTAACGGGAGATGCAGTTAACAGGAGATGCAGTTAACGGGAGATGCAGTTAACGGGAGATGCAGTTAACAGGAGATGCAGTTAACGGGAAATGCAGTTATTGGGAAATGCAGTTAACGGGAAATGCAGTTAACGGGAGATGCAGTTAACGGGAGATGCAGTTAACAGGAGATGCAGTTAACGGGAGATGCAGTTAACGGGAGATGCAGTTAACAGGAGATGCAGTTAACAGGAGATGCAGTTAACGGGAGATGCAGTTAACAGGAGATGCAGTTAACGGGAGATGCAGTTAACAGGAGATGCAGTTAACGGGAGATGCAGTTAACGGGAGATGCAGTTAACGGGAGATGCAGTTAACGGGAGATGCAGTTAACAGGAGATGCAGTTAACGGGAAATGCAGTTATTGGGAAATGCAGTTAACGGGAAATGCAGTTAACGGGAGATGCAGTTAACGGGAGATGCAGTTAACAGGAGATGCAGTTAATGGGAGATGCAGTTAACGGGAGATGCAGTTAACAGGAGATGCAGTTAACAGGAGATGCAGTTAACGGGAAATGCAGTTATTGAGAAATGCAGTTAACGGGAAATGCAGTTATTGGGAAATGCAGTTAACGGGAGATGCAGTTAACGGGAGATGCAGTTAACGGGAGATGCAGTTAACAGGAGATGCAGTTAACGGGAGATGCAGTTAACGGGAGATGCAGTTAACAGGAGATGCAGTTAAAGGGAAATGCAGTTATTGGGAAATGCAGTTATTGGGAAATGCAGTTAACGGGAGATGCAGTTAACGGGAGATGCAGTTAACAGGAGATGCAGTTAACGGGAGATGCAGTTAACGGGAGATGCAGTTAACAGGAGATGCAGTTAACGGGAGATGCAGTTAACGGGAAATGCAGTTAACGGGAGATGCAGTTAACGGGAGATGCAGTTAACAGGAGATGCAGTTAACGGGAGATGCAGTTAACGGGAGATGCAGTTAACGGGAGATGCAGTTAACGGGAGATGCAGTTAACGGGAGATGCAGTTAACGGGAAATGCAGTTATTGGGAAATGCAGTTAACGGGAAATGCAGTTATTGGGAAATGCAGTTAACGGGAAATGCAGTTAACGGGAGATGCACTGCACACACACTGCACACACACACTGCACACACACACACACTGCACACACACACACACTGCACACACTGCACGCAAAGCACACACACACTGCACACACACACTGCACACACTGCACGCAAAGCACACACACACTGCACACACACACACTGCACACACACACTGCACACACACTGCACACACACACTGCACACACACACTGCACACACACACTGCACACACACTGCACACACACTGCACACACACTGCACACACACACACTGCACACACACACTGCACACACTGCACACACTGCAGCAGCTCATGCTGTTGGAGCTGTGAGGTCGATGTTGTGAAGGGTGATTGAGGGGTGAGTGAGGGGTGAGTGAGGGGTGAGTGAGGGGTGAGTGAGGGGTGAGTGAGGGGTGAGTGGTGGGTAAGTGAGGGGTGAGTGATGGGTGAGTGAGGGGCGAGTGAGGGGTGAGTGAGGAGTGAGTGATGGGTGAGTGAGGGGTGAGTGATGGGTGAGTGATAGGTGAGTGAGGGGTGAGTGAGGAGTGAGTGAGGGGTGAGTGAGGGGTGAGCGAGGGATGAGTGAAGGGTGAGTGAAGGGGAAAGAGGGGTTAATGGAATGAGGGAAAATTCCTAATTGAAAAAAAATAAAATGAAAAATTAAAAAAAGCAATAGTATGTCAGGGGTAAGGTTACAAAACGAATATTTTATTCAAGGTACAGACCGGCGATATGTAGTTGATTTCCATATTTGTTTATGAAGTTCGCGTTCATATTCTAAAGTGATAACATAAGCAAGACATTTTTCTGCATCTTCTGCATCTTTTTCCGCATACAAAAGTGCATGAATTTTGCAGCGAAGGTGGTATGCAACGGTAATTTCAAAAGACGTGACCACGTAACCTCTCTCCTCAATAAACTCGGCTGGATCCCTATCCAAGAAAGGCTCCTCATGCAGAAGGCCCAATACGTATTCTCCTCGTTATATCTTCCTCAGAGCAATGCTGAGATAGTGCGTTTCCATCCACCCACTGTAACCAATCAAAAACCGAACAGAAACAATAATGTCTTAGTCAACTGTCGTTCATCTCACTTAGGGCAGAAGGCTCTGTCCATATCAGGCGCTTTACTGTGGAACAAACTTCCCCTGAGTATTAAAGTCCCTCAAAGACCGAGAGAATTTAAAGCCAAAATAACTCGTCATCTAGTGTCCCAAGAATAATTCTCAGTTACAGAACACACAAAATAAGTACTGTCGAATCTCATTTGCCTGGTATCTCCATTGCTCAATAACCTCCCTCGCTTATTGTTTTATAATACAAGATATCACAAAACAGTTTTAGAGTATGCGTAGGTAGTGTGATTTGATCGCCTATACGCTGCCGTTTGCAAACATGCTTACTTGAATATGTGTGTACGTATATAGGTGTATATGGGCATATGGGTGTGCATATGTGCACGTACACCTGTGTGCACTAGAGTAGATAAACCAGTCGAAGGTTGCATTTTATGTCATTCCTCTCCGTTTCTGTGCAAGCATCAAACTAGACCGTCATGGTACCTATGTGTGTGTGTGTGTGTTTATCAATTGCAGACATTCTGCACCATATTACAAAGATAATGTGATTTTCTTTCTAATATGAAATTGTAAAGCAGCCATGTAAAAAAAGCAATAAATTCGTTGTGTGATCACCCATTTATACTGCAGTATTACGCTTATAGTTATATGCTTATAATAATGTGATACCTATGTCTGTTTATCAATTGCCGACAATGTGCGCCATATTTCAAAGATAATGTGATTTTTTTTTTTCTAATATGAAACCTTTATAGGACATTAATGTTTTCTTTCTTATTCACGTCCCACAGTCGTTTTCATGTTTCAGACTTAGGTAGACTGTTTTGTGCCACTATTTGTAGTACGAAATTTTATAAAATTCATGCGATAATAAAAGATATTTTCTCCGTTTCCCTCGATTGGAATTCTGGTTTATACTGACTGGTTTACGCTGATATTCGCGCACATGCTTACTTGTAGATATCTGTACGTGTGCACGCTGTGCGTATGGCACTAAATAGAATGCGTATGTATTGCCTCGATGCATAAAAATGCATTTGTGTATCCTTACGAGTTTGGTGTAATTATGTGCGTGCATGTGTATATGTATATATTTGCGTGTATATGTGCACACATGTGTGTACTAGACTGACAACTAGCATTTTACTAGAGATAATGGTCTTTTTTCTGTTCACTCTCAACTGGTAACATTACCTAACTCGTCATCTCTTTATTATTGTAAAGCATTCATGTAAAAACTATACATTTGTTGTGCGATTATCCACTTTTTGTTTAAATAAAATGCTTATCAACTAATGACTGCTATGTTAAAATTGTTGGATTAGAAATACAAAACTTATTATCTTCTTGGTCCTCATGCTTATGTGTACGTGTATACATGTATATGTGTGTGTGTATATGTACATGTATATATATGTATGAATATATATATGTGTGTGTATATGTATACGGATGTATATTTATATATATATATATTTTTTTTTCATGCTTCCTCAAAATGACACTTTTGAACATTGGCCGAAACAAGCGATTCATGTATTATTTCCTGGCATCAAGAATTGCGAAGTTTTATGTCATGTACATGTAAACTGTCAAAAGTGTTTTCACCCCACAATGAAAATGCATCGTCCATGAAATTGTGTTGTCTCTTATAATTATCATTACATGTATTATCAAATGTAGATTAAGCAAGATTAGGAGTACATTGCCCTCAATCATTTCTTTTCGACTAGTGACACGAGTTTTACAATACTCGTGTGTGTGTATCATCTAAGTGTATTAATTTTAAGAGATTTTAAAAACCAATGATGGTACTTTTGTACCATCTATATTGGAAATATACTGTTTTTCTTTTTCTTTCTTTCTTTCTTTCGTAGTCACTGAATTGTGACCCATTAAATACTAGAGACGTAGGTGAAAACAAGCGTTATAGTCAATAGAGGGCCCACAAGTACCTATACTCAAATGTGCCCATTGTAACAGACTTGACCCTTTAACGCCCAAGTGGACTGTACGGTCCTCCTTCAAAAATAACCTTAATACATTGTATTTCTTGTAAAATTAGTTCCCTGATGTGTTTTTTGGACTTCACTGTCGAGTGGCAGTTCCTTCCTCATCCTGACATCGATGAATATCTGATGCCGGTGCCAGTTTAATGATGGTGGTTGTGATAACAGTAACACGAGTACAAAAATGTAGACGTTAAAGGGTTAAGAAACAATATACATATTGCTGTACCGTTTGTGGTAATTAGTTTGTATTGTTCTAATTCAGTAGGAGCAATGATGTTGCCAAGTGCAGACAATTTCCGCTGTGTGGCATGGAGCGTTGTCTTGCTGGAAGATCCCTGTTCTGAATCATAGACCCAAGTTTTGATGAATGCGTGGATTGACTCGAGCATATTTTGGTGTTTTTGAACGGTATTTACAGTTCCTCATAGTCTCACAGAAGTAAATCATCGTACTTGCTAGATCATACGCCGTAACCTAATTCAAACGATGAATTGTTGGGTTTTGGTTCAACCCAATTCAACGTGTAAACTTTTAGGTTTTGGGTAAACTCAATTCAACAAGTCAACTTTCGGGGTTTTGGTTAAACTTAATTTAATAAACTTTTGAGTTGTATGTTCATCCAAGCGAACTCTTAAATTTTTGGGAGTTCTGGGTTAAATCGAAACAAATCGTGAACTTTTGCAATTTGTTCCTTTCAGTTACAATCTAACGTAAGAGACTTTCTAAAGTGAGGAAAGGATCCATTCACGCGCGTGCATTTTAAAAATAATTATTAATATTTTTGCATTTTTGCATTTCAAAAAATTCAAGAATTTTTCTTTACGTTTTTCAGTTTAAAATCGCCCGTTTTCCACACAAACACGACACCACGTGACCGTGTAGTCGGTGACATATGTAGCGCCTCAAGACATGGGGGCGTGGTACCTGAAAGTTGTTCAACGCATTGTAATATAAGGCTGGGACAGATGAAATGAATACTATATGTGTATATAGCACTGTACTGCGTTGCACTGTATAACACGCCACAGCACAACACAGCCAAACACAACAAAACACACATAACGCAACACAACACACATAACACAACACAACACACAACACAACACACAGCACAACACATACCACAAAACACAACACACAACATAACACACGACACAACACACAACACAACACACAACAAAACACAAAACACAGCACAACACACAACACACAACACAACACTCAACACATAACACAACACACAACACAACACACAACACACAACACAACACACAACACAACAAACAACACAACACACAACACAACACACAACACAACACACAACACAACACACAACCCATAACACACAACACACAACACAACACACAACACACAGCACACAACACACAACACAACACAACACACAACACAACACATAACACACAACTCAACACACAACACACAACACACAACTCACAACACACTACACACAACACACAACACAGCACACAACGCAACACACAACACGGCACAACACAACACACAACACAACACAACACAACACACAACACAACACAACACACAACACACAACACAACACAACACAACACACAACACAACACACAACACAACACAACACACAACACAACACAACACAACACACAACACAACACAACACAACACACAACACAACACAACACACTACACAACACAACATCACAACACAACACAACACACAACACAACACAACACACAACACACAACACAACACAACACAACACACAACACAAAACAACACAACACACAACACAACACAACACAACACACAACACAACACAACACAACACACAACACAACACAACACAACACACAACACAACACAACACACAACACAACACAACACACAACACACAACACAACACAACACACAACACAACACAACACACAACACAACACAACACACAACACACAACACAACACAACACACAACACAACACAACACAACACACAACACACAACACAACACAACACAACACACAACACAACACAACACAACACACAACACAACACAACACACAACACAACACAACACAACACACAACACAACACAACACAACACACAACACAACACAACACAACACACAACACAACACACAACACAACACAACACAACACAACACAACACACAACACAACACAACACAACACAACACACAACACAACACAACACACAACACAACACAACACAACACACAACACAACACACAACACAACACACAACACAACACACAACACAACACAACACACAACACAACACAACACACAACACAACACAACACAACACACAACACAACACACAACACAACACACAACACAACACAACACAACACACAACCCAACACACAACACACAACACAACACAACACACAACACACAACACAACACAACACACAACACAACACACAACACAACACACAACACAACACACAACACAACACAACACACAACACAACACAACACAACACACAACACAACACAACACAACACAACACAACACAACACACAACACAACACAACACAACACACAACACAACACAACACAACACAACACAATACACAACACAACACAACACAACACAACACAACACACAACACAACACACAACACAACACAACACACAACACAACACACAACACACAACACAACACAACACACAACACACAACACAACACAACACACAACACAACACAACACACAACACAACACACAACACAACACACAACACAACACAACACAACACAACACAACACACAACACACAACACAACACAACACACAACACAACACAACACACAACACACAACACAACACAACACAACACAACACACAACACACAACACAACACAACACACAACACACAACACAGCACACAACACAACACAACACACAACACAACACAACACAACACAACACACAACACACAACACAACACACAACACAACACAACACAACACACAACACAACACAACACAACACACAACACAACACAACACACAACACAACACAACACACAACACAACACAACACAACACACAACACAACACAACACACAACACACAACACAACACAACACAACACACAACACACAACACAACACACAACACACAACACACAACACAACACACAACACAACACAACACAACACACAACACAACACACAACACAACACAACACACAACACACAACACAACACAACACAACACACAACACAACACAACACAACACACAACACAACACACAACACAACACAACACACAACACACAACACAACACAACACACAACACAACACAACACACAACACACAACACAACACAACACAACACACAACACAACACAACACAACACAACACAACACACAACACAACACAACACAACACACAACACAACACAACACAACACACAACACAACACAACACAACACAACACACAACACAACACAACACAACACAACACACAACACAACACAACACAACACAACACAACACAACACAACACACAACACAACACAACACAACACAACACAACACACAACACAACACAACACACAACACAACACAACACAACACACAACACAACACAACACAACACAACACAACACAACACAACACAACACAACACACAACACAACACACAACACACAACACACAACACAACACAACACACAACACAACACACAACACAACACAACACACAACACAACACAACACAACACACAACACACAACACAACACAACACAACACACAACACACAACACAACACAACACAACACACAACACACAACACAACACACAACACAACACAACACAACACAACACAACACACAACACAACACAACACACAACACAACACAACACACAACACAACACAACACAACACAACACAACACACAACACAACACAACACAACACAACACAACACAACACACAACACAACACAACACAACACACAACACAACACAACACACAACACAACACACAACACAACACAACACAACACAACACACAACACAACACAACACACAACACAACACAACACAACACACAACACAACACAACACAACACAACACAACACACAACACAACACACAACACACAACACACAACACAACACAACACACAACACAACACACAACACAACACAACACACAACACAACACAACACAACACACAACACACAACACAACACAACACAACACACAACACACAACACACAACACAACACAACACAACACACAACACACAACACAACACACAACACAACACAACACAACACAACACAACACACAACACAACACAACACAACACACAACACAACACACAACACAACACAACACAACACAACACAACACACAACACAACACAACACAACACAACACACAACACAACACAACACACAACACAACACAACACACAACACAACACACAACACAACACAACACAACACAACACAACACAACACACAACACAACACACAACACAACACACAACACAACACAACACAACACACAACACAACACAACACACAACACAACACAACACAACACACAACACAACACAACACAACACACAACACAACACAACACACAACACAACACAACACAACACACAACACAACACAACACACAACACAACACAACACAACACAACACAACACAACACACAACACAACACAACACAACACAACACACAACACAACACAACACACAACACAACACAACACACAACACAACACAACACAACACAACACAACACAACACAACACAACACACAACACAACACAACACAACACACAACACAACACAACACACAACACAACACACAACACAACACAACACAACACACAACACAACACACAACACAACACAACACACAACACAACACAACACAACACACAACACACAACACACAACACAACACACAACACACAACACAACACAACACAACACACAACACACAACACAACACACAACACAACACAACACAACACAACACAACACACAACACAACACAACACACAACACAACACAACACACAACACAACACAACACAACACAACACACAACACAACACAACACACAACACAACACAACACACAACACAACACAACACAACACAACACAACACACAACACAACACAACACAACACAACACACAACACAACACAACACAACACACAACACAACACAACACACAACACAACACACAACACAACACAACACACAACACAACACACAACACAACACACAACACAACACAACACAACACACAAACACACAACACACAACACAACACACAACACACAACACAACACAACACAACACAACACACAACACAACACAACACAACACACAACACAACACACAACACAACACACAACACAACACACAACACAACACACAACACAACACACAACACAACACACAACACACAACACAACACAACACAACACCACACACAACACACAACACAACACAACACAACACACAACACAACACAACACAACACAACACAACACAACACAACACAACACACAACACACAACACAACACACAACACACAACACAACACACAACACAACACAACACACAACACAACACAACACACAACACAACACAACACACAACACAACACACAACACACAACACAACACAACACACAACACAACACAACACAACACAACACACAACACACAACACAACACAACACAACACACAACACAACACAACACAACACAACACACAACACAACACAACACAACACACAACACAACACAACACAACACACAACACAACACAACACACAACACAACACAACGCAACACACAACACAACACAACACACAACACAACACAACACAACACACAACACAACACAACACAACACACAACACAACACACAACACAACACAACACAACACACAACACAACACAACACAACACAACACAACACACAACACACAACACAACACAACACACAACACAACACAACACAACACACAACACAACACAACACACAACACAACACAACACACAACACAACACAACACACAACACAACACAACACAACACAACACACAACACAACACAACACAACACAACACACAACACAACACAACACAACACACAACACACAACACACAACACAACACACAACACAACACAACACACAACACACAACACAACACAACACAACACACAACACAACACACAACACACAACACAACACAACACACAACACAACACACAACACACAACACACAACACAACACAACACACAACACAACACAACACACAACACACAACACAACACACAACACAACACAACACAAACAACACAACACACAACACACAACACAACACAACACAACACACAACACAACACACAACACAACACAACACAACACACAACACACAACACAACACAACACACAACACAACACAAACAACACAACACACAACACAACACAACACAACACACAACACAACACACAACACAACACACAACACAACACAAACAACACAACACACAACACACAACACAACACACAACACAACACACAACACAACACAAACAACACAACACACAACACAACACAAACAACACAACACACAACACAACACAACACACAACACACAACACAACACACAACACAACAGAACACACAACACACAACGCAACACACAACACAACACACAACACACAACACAACACAACACACAACACACAACACAACACAACACACAACACAACACACAACCCAACACAAACAACACAACACACAACACACAACACAACACACAACACACAACACAACACAACACACGCCGCCATTTTCACGCATGCCGCGCGTCAAATCACGCGTCACGTGACCGCCACGTGCGGCCTACGCCTACCAGCAAAATGGCCGCCAGGCCTACGTACGTGCCGCCGGGGGAGGCAAAGAACGAAAGAAGAGAAAGAAAGGAAGAAATAAAGAAAGAAAATAAAATGAATAAAGGAAGACAGAAAAAATGAAGAAAGAAAGAGAGAAAAAAATGAAGGAAGAAAGAGAGAGAGAAAGAAAGAAAAAACGAAAAAAATAAAAAAAAATTAAGAAAGAAAGAAAGAAAAGAAATAAAGAATACAGAAATAAAAATGGAAGAAAAAATAATTTATTTCCAATGATGTTGATACATGAGATGTGTAATTTCTTTGAAATAACTTAACATAAAGATCCTTTGTTGATATTGACACATGTGGTATCGTAATGCCCATGTCAATTATCGAAACAAATGACTGAGAAATCATGTGTTTGTGTGCATTTGTTGTTAATAGTTTATTTTAACTAAGAAATATTGTTGCTGGCTTGTTGATGATTAGAAATACGTGTGTATTGCGAGTAATTCTTATTTTTCATCAGTGCGCTTGAATGCGCGAATGTATTTTTGATTGTTTATGTGAAATGAGAAGGAAATCGATGGAAATTAGGCAACTTTTAATAAACGACAGTTACGAATAATCCAGATTTTTCATTTTTCATTAGAAATACTTGAAAATTTTTAAAAGAATAATGTTTTTTCTTCCAAAAATACGTAACATCGCCAACGGATTTAATTCAATTTTAGATGGATTACGGTACGAATAATTCTAATATTCCATTAGAAATACATGGAAAGTTTCATGGTTATTATTTTTTGGTGATGTTAATTTTTTGCTTTAAAGGACATATTTTTATTATTTTTATTTCCTAAGTCAACTTTGTTTTAATACCTTGTATTTTTTCCTAATCAAATTTTATACCAGAAGCATTTTAAAATTTGTTCAACGTTTCTACATTCGAGCGTTTCAAAAACCGTGTTTCCCTATTTTTTTCAAATATTTATTTAATACTTTTTTATTTAGAAAAGAGTTTATGAAAACCTTTTTTTAATACATTTAATCATTTTCCTTTCACCAATAAAGATTATTATTACTAACATTTAGACACCTGCAACAAAACACTCAAATAAACGCGGATTTAAGCTACAAATCATTAAAGATTATCTAAATCCTTACAGTAAATCCATTGTAATATTTTCATACGAGATTTTTTCCAATCAAATTTTTACACTAATTTTTGAATACAGAATTTCTAGAACATATCGACTTAAATTAACATCTTGCAATTCATCGTCCTGTTCGACGTCCACATTTTAATTTTGAAAACCTTATTTTTCCATTTTCATGTAGATAGAAATGAAGTTCTTGCACTGATTATTTGTTAGTTAATTTTGTACGTTTTTCTACTCGGCCTCGCTGGTGGGTACAAATTGCGCTCGCACTTTCTTCCCTGCGTATTGGGTATAAATTATATTAATATATATATATATATATATAATATATACAATACACATATATATGTATATATCTATATTATACTACACTGTACAACACAGCACAGTATATGTACATATATATGCATCCTAAGTTTTATTCCAGCTTTAAATTTGAATTTTTATTTTCCATTTTTTATCTAAAGCGGCCTCTTCCCCTACTTGTGGGTGTAATTTTCGCCTACTTCTCCCCTATCATTGGGTTTGGTTTCTAAAATTCGCTTTCCAAACTTTAGAGTATAAATGCTTCCCCCTCCCCTGGGGGTACATAATTCATACCTCTTCCCCACCCCCTGGGGGTACATAATTCATACCTCTTCCCCTTCCTGTGGGGATATATAATTTATACCGTTTCCCCACCCCCTGGGGGTACATAATTTATACCTTTTCCCCACCCCTGGGGGTACACTCCCCAACGCCCAAAGCGCGCCTACGAAAGCTGTTGTCACGGCGCCCTCTGCCCTCGCATGAAAAATCCAAGTTTTCCGAGGGGCGGCGGGCCGAGGTAAACTGAGGGAAGCTGAGGGGAGCCGAGGGAAATAGGTAAGGGAAGCTGAGGGGAGCTGAGAGAAACTGAAGAAAATAGGTGAGGGTGAAAGGGAAACTGAGGGAACTTAGTGAGGGAAGGAGGGAAATTGAGGGAAACTTTAAGAAATCGAGAGAAACGCAAGCAAATCGGGAGAAAATCGAAGAAATCGAGGGAAATCCATGGAAATCGAGGGAAACTCATGAAGTATGAAAGAAATTCACAAAAACTGACTGGAACAGAAAGAAAAAGTAGTATACTAAGGGAATATGGTGAAAATCGAAAGAAATCTAGTGAAATCATGCGAAGAAAATCTAGGAAAGCGTGCAAGAAAACCAAGGCAGACCATGCAAAAAGAGCAGTAACTACAAACTCGTATTTCAAGCGAAGAAATGTTTTTATTTTTAATTTATCCTGTAAATAATGAAAAGACTCAACTTAAATTGTGGAAATAGTAATCGTATATTGCACACATATCTAATGCATGCATTTTGTAATTATACTACGCACTGAAACTGCAAGTTTATCCGAATTTTTCTCGAATATTTGCCCCATTTCATTTTGTTCTTCTTGAACTTTTGTTCAACTTTCCCTCACACGTTTCCCTCACACATTCCATTAATTTTCCCCTCACGCATTTTCCTCATTCCCTCCACACAAATTTTCGCTTTTTTCGCCTCACTTATTTTGCTCATTTTCCCCTCACACATTTCCCTTTATCTCCTCATAAATTTCCCATATTTTCTCTCACACAATTCCCCTGTTTTCCCTCACACATTTCCCTCGTTTTGCCTTTGCACATTCTGCGTTAATACCCTCATATTTTTCACTATACCCATTTTCCTCATTTTTCTCTTTTTGCTGTACGCATTTCTGAAATTTTCCGTTCACTCCCTCTCTTGTGTGCGCTGTTGTAACGCACTCCTACTACACATGTTTCCCCACACTCGCTCTACACACCTTCTACACACCTCACTCATTCTACACAGCTGCTACACACCTCACTCACACACTAAACAACTGTCCCCTCACATTCATACTTCTTACCCACACACTCTTCATACACACACACGCACATACACACACATACACTTTTCATACACAGACACCCCTCATACATCTACACCCCTCATACACACATCCTCTTTAATCACACTTGTCCCTCATCACACACACTCCACCACACTCAAAATACACATCCCTCTCTCTCCTACCCTCTCACACACTCACCCACGTCCCCTCACCCCCTCTCGCCTCCACACACACAAACACATACACTCCCCCTCCCCCTCCTGACACACACAAACACACACATACACCCTTCTCTTTCTCCCTCCCTCTCCCTCATCAACACACACACCCTAAATCTCTCCCTCCCCCCACGCACACACAATACACGCACACACACACTCACCCCCTCACCTCCCCCCACCCCTCCCCCCACCCCTCCCCCCACGCACACACAACCCACACACACCCATCCCTCTCGCTGCCTCCCTTTCCCTCACAAACCTACATCCTTACTTCCCCTCACCCTCTCCCCCCACAACACACGCACACACACACACGTCCATACGAAGCAGCACGTTTATCCGAGGGCTGCGAAGTCTCCCCTCTTCCTAATCTCGCTTCCCTCGCATTTTGCCTCTCTCGCTGCGTGTCCTTATTTAGTTTGCCATGTTACCCTCGCTGCGTTAGGCGAGTTTTGCTCCAAATTCGCTCATTGTGCCCTTGTATCGCCGGGCCCCTCTAATTCCGAGAGGCACTTTTGCCTCGGCTCCCTCTCCGCTCGCTGCTTTCTTTCAGACGGCTATGTTGGACCCTTTGCTTAAGTCCTGCCTTACCCTCACTCGTCCCTTCCCTCTGCTTTGCCCTCTTATAGTCCATTCCCTCTGCCTTACCCTCACCCCCTTATAGTCCGTTCCTTCTGCCTTGCTCTTGCTTATCCTTTCCCTCTGCCTTGCCCTCACTTGTCCCTTCCCTTTGCCATGCCCTCACTTGTCCCTTCCCTCTGCCTTGCCGTCACTTGACCCTTCTTTATGCCTTGCCCTCACATGTGCCCTCCCTTTAGCCATACCCTCACCCCATTATAGTCCGTTCCCTCCTTCTTGTTCTCCGCTCTGCGTCACGATTTTACATCTGAACTTTCCTTTGCAGGCTTCGTATTAAATTTAAACACACTTTCCACCCCTACCCTCATCACCTCTACCCTCTTACCCTCATCACCTTCACACTCTTACCTTCACCACCTCTAGCCTCTTACCCTCACCCCCTCTATCCTCTTACCATCACCACCGTTTCTCTCTTACCCTCACCACCTCTACCTACTTACCCTTATCACCGTTTCCCTCTTACCCTCACCACCTTTACCTACTTACCCTTATCACCTCTACCCTCTTACCCTCATCACCTCTACCCTCTTATCCTCACCACCTCTACTTTCTTACCCTCACCACCTCTACCCTCTTGCCTTCACCACCTCTTCCCTCTTACCCTCCCCACCGTTTCTCTTCTCCCCTCACCACCTTACCCTTGTTATGAAGTTCTTCTATGCCAGAAAGCGCATTCCCCTCTGCAATTCAAAGATTATTCGTTAGACTTCGCATTTCTTTTCGTTCTAATGAGGTCCCGAAATTTTCATTCCCATTCTGCGCGGCATCAGCGACTGCTGAAATGGCTTCTGTTCTGTTTTTTTATTATTTTATTTTTATCAGGAAGCTTCTTGCTTTTTTACGAAGCTCTTTATCTCTCGATGATTTTGTCTGTTTATTGTTTATATTGGTTTATTCAAAATGTTCTTATGTATGTATAATTTGATACATTTATTTAAAATTGTATTTTTTGAAACTGGAGTTAAATTTAAGTCGACCATTGAGTCAGGTTTTTTACGTTTCTCATTCGTATTTGCTTTTACTAATCTTTATTTGTACGCCTCGCTTATTTTTGTCAAATTTTCTTTTAAATTTAAGTTTTTTCCAATTTCGTACAACTAAAACCTTTTAAAGTTGCCTAGAATTGTTTGAAATCGATTAAAATTGATTGAAATTGCATATCATTAATCGGTAGATGGGGAAGCAAATTATAATCCATGTTCCCATGTCTTTCCCCTTTCATATTAACTATTCAATTCCAATCATCCCTTTTCACACACCCTACCTTTTCCAACCCCCTTCCTTCAGGCCTTTTCCATCGTCGTCCATTTTCTTTAAGCCTTCTCACTACATCTCGAGGCTTGCTGTATCACCTGTCTCCCCTTTCCAGCCCTCATCCCTTTCCCTCAACCCGTCTTGCCCCATTCCCCCATTCCCCATCCCGTCCATTTCCCCCCTTTCCCCCCAAGGCACCTCATCTCCATTTCGAAACTCATCCTTTTGGCCTTTAGTCGGCGTTTCCCCTCAGTCTCCCCTCGGTCTTCCCTCGGCCATGGCCGATTTTTCGCCTATTCTTGTGAAATTCGCCCCAACTCCCGGCGTTATTGGCGCTGTGCCCTCACTCCCCTCGTTTATCAAAGCCCCCCTCACTCCCCTCGTTTATCAAAGACCTTTGGACCGTCTTTACCCAGGCTTACGTAGCCTCTTCCCTCTACGCTCTCGGATCTCCCCTTGCAATTTTGCGAACAGCCCTCGGCTCCCCTCGGCCATTTTTACGTGGCTCCCCTCATTCGTTAGTGTATTCCCCTCTCTCTCTCCCCTTCTTTCCCCTCGCTCCCTCGCACTTACTCCCCTCGGCCCCAGCTTAAGCCGCCGCTGCACAGCCCGCTAGCTCAAATCAATACCAAAATTACGATAAGCATTCAATTTTGACCAAATTTTAATAAGATAAGCATATACAAATGCATGCAAATTCATATATATGCAAATTCAAATACATTTATGTATACATATACTTGCATATTGAAATACAATGCATATTCAATGTTTAATACGCATTCAAGTACGATAAGCATTCAATTTTAAACTTTAAAAATTTATATACGAAAAGCATATTCAAATTCGATGCGTATTTAATATTTAAAACTTATTCAGATATGATAAGCATTCAGTTTTAAGTATTCAAATTTTAATACGATAATCCTACTCGAATCCGTACTTATTCAGATATGATAAGCATTCAAGTTTTACTCAGTTACGGTTAGCTAATTAAAATGAGTTAACAATCACAATGTGACTTGATTGTTGGCGAATGATTGTTGCGTTGTGATTATTGCATTGAATAATAATAATAATCATCATAATCTATAATATTAATTGATAAGCTGAACTGGGAAGAGGTTGGTTGGGATATGTTATGTTAGGGTAGGTTAGGTTAGGTTGGATTAGGTTGGGTTTGGTTTAGTTATGTTAGGTTATGTTGCGTTGGGTTAAGTTGGGTTTGACTTAATTATGTTGCGTTAGGCTAGGTTAGGTTGAGTTGAGTTTGGTTCAATTATGTTAGGTTAAGTTGAGTTTGACTTAATCATGTTGCGTTAGGCTAGGTTATGTTGAGTTGGGTTAGGTTATGTTATGTTGGGTTAAGTTGGGTATGACTTAATTGTTTTGCTTTAGGCTAGGTTAGGTTGAGTTGGGTTTTGTTTAGTTATGTTAGGTTAGCCTAGGCCATGTTAGGTTAACGTAGGTTGGGTTATTAAGCTTGGTGTAGTTAGCTGAAGTATGTTCAAGTCAAGGGAGGTTGAGTTATGTTAGGTCGAGTTAGTTTCGATATTTTTGGGAAATATAGCAATATGCAAACTGTTAATATGCAAAATGTGTGTATGCATGTAGTTATGTTAAGAAAACAAGCTTTAGAGAAGAAGAGAGCTGCAGAAAAAACACAATTAAAGTTCTCCGGTGTTTGGCGTTATGATCTTTTGGTCAGTTCGCTGTTTAGCTTTTCTGACTTGGATGTGAACACGGCTCTTATTTGTTTTTTTTATGCTATTTTTGCTATTTATGCTTATATCCGTCTTCCATGAACTCCTTGGTATCGTCATTAACATTATTATTTGTGTTTTTTTCAATTGTTCATCATTAAAAATAAGAATTGTAAAAACGATTAATTCGGACATTTCGTGCTTATAGAAGACAAATTCAAAAAAGACGTTTAATGAAGCAGAGAGTTCATGCTGGTGTAAAAAGCAGTACGCTGCAATACGAGCGTTGAAAAATGAAAGCAATATTGCAGGACTATTGAGTGACTATTTTTATTCAGTACGCTCTCTGAACTTCAGCCAAAGACGGCTTAATTTTGATAAGTTACTTTGATAAAAAATATTAAAGGTATTGTACCTTGTGTATAACGCTGGATATTTATTGTTGTGTTTTATTATTGTATTGTGACACTTTGAGTACAGCAAGGGAAAGTAGTGTTTAATATTCAACTCAAATTTAATACCTATTGTAGTAAGCAATTCTAAAAAAATCAAATATTAACTGTACCGTGCCTTCATTTAGTTTTGATTAAGTGTTTATGAAAATTGAGTTTGTGCCTACTGGTAGGGCAGCAGCATTGTGAAAATCTCTTCCGTGTACCACCGGTGGCTCACTCACGCCGCAAAGTGTTAATCTATACTACTAAGAATGACCGTTGTGTGTTTCTATATATAAAGTATTTCGAGTCACGCTCTGAAGAATAGATAGGAAAAAATTAGCACCGGCGGTCTCGGTCTCAGTTCACCTGAAAATTAATGCCGCATATTAATGCTGAATTTCCGCATCTAGGATACGGCACGAATGGCATAACTACTTCAATTGCGGCTAAAAATACTGCATTCTAAGTGTTTATTTCATTTATTATTTGCTGTCACAAAAAGAAAAAGTTGCCTTTGAAATAAGCGTATGCATGGAAACTCAACTCGAATGAAAATTTGTACAAAAAAGGTATTGAATGCCGTTATTTTTGACAGGCCGGGTGATATTTTGCTCACATTGTAATATTTTGCTCACATTGTGATATTTTGCTCACATTGTGATATTTTGCTCACATTGTGATATTTTGCTCACATTGTAATATTTTGCTCACATTGTGATATTTTGCTCACATTGTGATATTTTGCTCACATTGTGATATTTTGCTCACAAGGGTCACGGGATAAATGTTATTTTTTACATTTGTGGGATGGAGAGCGAAAGATATATCCAGTACGACAACTGCGACCGGCGTGCTCGGCAGCGCTCACGCAAAGCGCCCTCACGTAAAGCCTACATACTACACCTGCCAAACTCACGACTGATGTTTTAAATGAGAATTTTGAGGTTATAAATAATCGCACGTAATTTTTTGCTGAAATGAGATATAATCGCGAGTAGTATTGTACTTAAAAGAGCAATAATTGCACGTAGTATTGTACTGAAATAAAAAATAATCGCACGTTGTTTTTATTTTTAGTTTGACATTTCTGAATCACGAAGAGCTAGATAATCTCGCTCGGCGTTAACAATTAACGTTCTTTCCAGTTCTGTTCTGGATAATTCTAACAAGTTTCCTTTTGCGATTCCTTGAAAGGATTTACTGGATTTTTTAAATTTATCTTTTGTAATTGCTGCGATGTTGGATGAATGTTCAAAGTGGACATTTTTGATAAAGACATTTGCTTGAAAAATTTCAAAAAATTTTACCTAGTATATTAAATTTTTCCGTATAACTGATAACTTACAATTACTGACAAGTTAATGAAACGATGAAAAATATTTCTTTAAAAATTGGATAGCTTGTTTAACTCGCAACGATGTTCACAAGCGGTATTTTAATGATGCCCTGCGCCATTTTTTTTACAAGTTAACGTAATCATAGCTGCACAGCTGGCCACATGCAAGTCCACTTACAAGAACTTACGCTCCGGCTGTACCGCATAAGACAACGTTGCATGGTTTAATTATAACTCCAGTCTTTGGTCTTAAAATTTCACATGATTTTTTTTACCGTTCACACGTCCAAATACTAGCAACTAGTTTTTAATTTAGTTTGATTTCATTCTAAATAAAGTCTAATTTAATTTAATTTAGCTTGCTTTTAATTTAGGTTGATTTCAATTAAGGTCAAGTTTAATTAATTTAATTTTTCTAGCTTTTAGTTTAGGTTCATTTTATTTTAGGTCAAGTTTTATTTAATTTAATTATGCTACCTTTTTTTTTATTAGATTTTTGCATATCACAACTACGCTACATTTGGTACAACGCTTTAATCAATTTCGGGACCCTAATCGATTTAAATATTTTCGTTTCATTTATTAACCTTATCGATAAACAATTTTATTAGACTATTTTTTAAAAGACTTTATTCGTTAAGTGACTTCACTATATTCTTACCATAAATGACTCTATTCGAAAAGAGATTTTGTTTTATTTTTCTAATAACGGGTATTTCCATTAGGTGACTTTGATTGAATCAATTTAGTAATGAATTTATTATTAAAATTATTAATGAGGATGTAACTCCATTTCATTATTTTAATGACGACTTTGTCCAATTGGGGTCTTTATTTTATCATTGTGATTATTATATTGAAGACATTATCGAGTGAGTAAATTTGCAAATTGAAGATATAATGGGAAATTTTGCGGGGGAATTTTGTCTGTGAGGGAAATTTTTTTCAAGAGAATCATTCTACACAATCTTGGTCAGTAAGAATCCATTTTATATATTTTAAACTTCAGAATCCATTTTTATGATTTCTGATAATCTAGTGACCTGCCTGCGAATATTTTCATTCAATTTGGATTTGTCAATTTCAAATTTCAATTTATATTTATCAGTTTCAAAATTCAGTTTCAATATATCAATTCCGAAATTCAATTCCAATTTATCACTTTCAAAATTCAATTTCAATGTATCAATTTCGAAATTAAGTTCAATTTATCAATTTCAAAATTCAGTTTCAATATATCAATTCCGAAATTCAATTCCAATTTATCAGTTTCCAAATTCAATTTCAATGTATCAATTTCGAAATTAAGTTCAATTTATCAGTTTCAAAATTCAGTTTCAATATATCAATTCCGAAATTCAATTCCAATTTATCAGTTTCAAAATTCAATTTCAATATATCAATTTCGAAATTAAGTTCAATTTATCAATTTCAAAATACAATTTCAATATATCAATTTCGAAATTAAGTTCAATTTATCAATTTCAAAATACAACTTCAATATTTGGTTGTGTACATTGACCATCACACAGTATGTAGGCTCAACCCATCGAGCACTTCACATGAGGATTGCTGAACATGTCTGGCGCAATCATCATTCGGGAACATTCTTATGTCTCAGACTTGATTATTTTTGATACATTTGATTACACATATCTTATTATTTAGATTCTGATATGATTATCATGCCATTTAGTGTTTAAAACATTACAATATATATAAGCATAATCCCATTCAAGCATACGGGACTGTTGTTCCAATGGTTCTATAGTGTGTAAAGCATTGCAATTCAAAAGCTTCAAATCCCTGAATTAAAAAGATATGTTAAAATTATTTAATATTGGTTAGAGTTAAAACTTTGTTTCTTCTTTTGTTTATAATCTTTAATTAAGATTCAGCGCGCATACTATATGAACAATCATATTCTTAAAGGTTTCTACTTATTTTTTCGGTGACTCCTGTTTTGTAGCGCTATGTCTTATATATACTTTTTTTTAGACCTAAACTCTGTTTACTTTAAGTTCTGTTAAAAACGAACTTGATAGTCGAGAGGTGCAAATTATGTAATATTTTAATTTCTTACTACATATCTTTCTTATTATTGACATTAATATACTGATAATGATATGCTGATAATTATTGACTGACTATGATGATTAATATGATAATTAACACACTGACTATTACTATTACTATGATAGCGATGAACAATATACTGATAATAATATCCAGAAATTGATAATTAATATGATAATGACAATTAATATACTGATAATGATAACTATTGACAATAATATACTGATAATAACATCGCGTAGCACAATCCTGCGTGAATGCAGTGAATGATGAATACGACGAGTCAAAATGAAGGTTACTCCCGTATTGAAAATAAATATAAATTCCGCACGTACAAATTTATCATGGAGGAAATTTCAAAGCATACTTAACATATATGAATTTCCCATAGCATTAATTCCATGTAAACATATTGGGCATGAGATTTCGATTAGTTTACTTTAGAGATCAGAGACTGATTATGAGAACAGGGAGTTGAATTTTGCGTTACTTTAATGATGAATGCGGGTGTTGAATTTGCCTTATATTAATGATGAACGCAGGGTGTTGAATTTGCCTTATATTAATGATGAACACAGGGTGTTGAATTTGCCTTATATTAAGGATGAACGCAGGGTGTTGAATTTGCCTTATATTAAGGATGAACGCAGGGTGTTGAATTTGTCTTATATTCATGATGAACGCAGGGTGTTGAATTTGCCTTATATTAAGGATGAACGCAGGGTGTTGAATTTTGCCCCCAGTCCATACAAAAAAAAACTGTTTAGCTAAAACAAAATCTTGCACGTCACAATAAAATCATGTACGTTACATTACAATCATGTACGTCACATTACTATCTTGCACGTCACCAGAAAATCATGTACGTCACATTACAATCTTGCTCGTCACAATAAAAGCATGTACGCCAAAAAAAATCATGTACGTCTCAAAAAAATCATGTACGTCACTAATTACATTGAATTACAATAAAATCATGTACGTCACAAAAAAACCCTGCACGTCACGTTTTGATATTCATAACTGGAACCTAACATTAACCATTCTAAATTAACTACATGTGTCACATTAATTACAACACGTCAACTAAATATTGATCAACCTTGACACGTGAACTATGACTCACTAGCCATTCACTATTTTTAATTTTTTTACGTTGACATTTCCCTGTTCTCATTTCTCTAATTATTGAATTGTTTTGATATATCACAACCAAGGTTCATTACTCACTTTCAATTCTTCTACAATACTCATCTGTGAAATTACTTTTTTTTTATCTCTTTACGAAATGTTGGAGAGGATTTTGTATCTTCTAAAATAACGATCTCCATTTCCCCAAACTGAAACATTTTTTCCAAATTTCATTCCTCTTTTTTCAAACACCATTCCCCTATTCTTCCAGCCCCATTCCCCTATTCCCCAAACCTCACTCCTGTATCCCCAGAGCAACTGTTGTGACATTCCTTTCTATTCTTCTAGTGTTTTTTTAATTTTTTCTTGTGCATAAACTTGTTGCTTTGATTCGCTTTTTCTTGAATGGTAGAAACTTTTGTTTCCAGCAAAATTGTTTGCGTTTTCACGAGTATTTTTATTTCTTGTCAACAGCTTTACAAGAACAATTAATATCGACACTAAAATGACAATGAAAAAATGTTTTGCATATCTTTGCAATAAAAAATATCTTTTCATGTCTCCACAGTGCAACAGGGAATGTTTCAAAACTTGAAATGTTTTCATTGTATTAGAATATTGAATATTTATGCACGAGATATACTGTTTCCACACCTCCTTCAGTAACATAGGGTTTAAATTTATACATCCTTTATCACAATGAACAAAACCTTCACGACCTTTCTATCAATGCATTTCATTATAACACATATTGCATCACAATAAAGTTACGCATTAGTTCCACTTCCTCATAATACACACATGAATATTAACACCCATCACCCCTCATTTCCATATTCCTTCACACATCTTTCTTCTCCGTTGCTATTTTTCTTTTTCTTTGTTTTTTTTCTAATTTTCCACACCTTTTATCTGCGTTTGTTTACCCGATCATTTTTTGCCCCCACAAGGTCGCATCTTTTCCCATCGTCCGCACTTTTGTGTGGCACTTTTATTTTCATTTGATTGTTCATTGACGTCTTTCTGTGAATGGGAGCCGCAGATACGCTGGCTCGTGCTACGTAGTAGTTCTACTAGCTTTGTATTTCTCTGTTGTTCTTTGAATTTGTATTTGATTTGTTTTTTAATTTGGGTTTTTTTGTTTTTTAGATTCTGTATTATTTCTCTGACTTGTTTTTTGAATCAACTTTTTTTAAGTTGTATTTCTTTTTTTTAGATTTTGTATTCCTTTGGTTGTTTTTAGAATTTACATTTCTTTGTTTTTTTTAATTTCTATTTCTCTGTTTTTTTTTAGATTTTGCATTCCTTTGGGTTGTTTTCAGAATTTCTCTGGCTTGTTTTTAGAATTTCCATATCTATGATTTGTTATGTTTTGAATTTTCACTTCTTTAGGCTTTTTTTTTAATTTCTATTGCTTAAGGTTTTTTAAATGTTCTATTGCTTGTGGTTGTTTTCGAAATTTCTCTAGCTTGATATTTTAATTTCTATTTCTTTGGGTATTTTTTTGAATTTCTATTTGTTTGGCTAGTATTTTAGAATTTCTATTTCTGTGAATCATGTTCTGAATTTCCAATTCTTTGGGTTGTTTGAAGAATTTCTATTTCTTTCAATTGTTTTTTAGCTTCTATTTCCCTGAATAGAAGATTTAATTTTTGGTATAAATTGTAGTTCTTCTTTTATTTTTTCGGTTGTACCTTAAGCATATATTTACAAGTCGTGGATGTCATTTAATTTTATAAAATCTATTTTTGAACTATCGATTAAACCATAATTTGTCCATTGATTTCGTTTTAGCCTTTCGTGGTGAGTCGATCGTTTGTTTGGTTTTGGATCGTCGATTTGAACCAACCCGTTTTGATGGACGATTTTATATTCTTAATTAAAGCTCTAATTTAAATCACTTTGCGTTGTTGAATTACTTTCACTTGCATTATTAAAAATAATTTCCTATATTGCACACCAAATAAAATTTTAATTCAACTTTGTCGAACTATTTTTATTTACTTCTTATTGACAATACACCATTTCTAAAATTCTATTGTTTTCTGATGCTCGATTTTTTTCATTCTATTTTTTTAAATTCGATTTTCGATGTAAGTTAACATTATTATTGCTTGCGATTGTGGACGTTATTTTGATGAATTTTTATTTCTCTGTTGTTTTTCTCTACTGAAATCGATGCTTTATGCCATTTTGGAAATAATGTATATTTTAGTTTATTTTTGAATGCTGTAGTTTTACCAACCAGGGTGAGATTATTACTTACTTACCTGAGATCATTACCTATTTACCTGAAATTATTCCTTACATGTTATTATTACCTACTTACCTGAGATCATTACCTATTTACCTGACATTATTCCTTACATGTTATTACCTACTTACCTGAGATCATTACCTATTTACCTGACATTATTCCTTACATGTTATTATTACCTACTTACCTGAGATCATTACCTATTTACCTGACATTATTCCTTACATGTTATTACCTACTTACCTGAGATAATTACTTATTTACCTGAAATTAATATTTAACTGGGATTATTACCTGCTTACCTAAGATTATCACCTAGTTAACTCAGATTATTACCAACTTACCTTAGGTTATTATTTACTTAATTATTACCTTATCACCTCTCATTACAATAATTACCGACTACACTGACTTATATAGTTCGAATGAACGTTCTAACCTTACTTTACTCTCGGGCCAAAATAATTTCGCTCAAATTTACTCACTCGAATAAAAAAATATAAAAAGGATATTTTGACATGGTTGAGAGACGTTAATTTTAAGGTCCAGATGGCTGTGTGGTGAGGTTGATGTGTGGTGAGGTTGATGTGTGGTGAGGTTGATGTGTGGTGAGGTTGATGTGTGGTGAGGTTGATGTGTGGTGAGGTTGATGTGTGGTGAGGTTGATGTGTGGTGAGGTTGATGTGTGGTGAGGTTGATGTGTGGTGAGGTTGATGTGTGGTGAGGTTGATGTGTGGTGAGGTTGATGTGTGGTGAGGTTGATGTGTGGTGAGGTTGATGTGTGGTGAGGTTGATGTGTGGTGAGGTTGATGTGTGGTGAGGTTGATGTGTGGTGAGGTTGATGTGTGGTGAGGTTGATGTGTGGTGAGGTTGATGTGTGGTGAGACTGATGTGTGGTGATGCTGATGTGTGGTGAGGTTGATGTGTGGTGAGGCTGATGTGTGGTGAGGTTGATGTGTGGTGAGGTTGATGTGTGGTGAGGCTGATGTGTGGTGATGCTGATGTGTGGTGAGGTTGATGTGTGGTGAGGTTGGTGTGTGGTGAGGTTGATGTGTGGTGAGGCTGATGTGTGGTGAGGCTGATGTGTGGTGAGGCTGATGTGTGGTGAGGCTGATGTGTGGTGAGGTTGATGTGTGGTGAGGTTGATGTGTGGTGAGGTTGATGTGTGGTGAGGCTGATGTGTGGTGAGGTTGATGTGTGGTGAGGTTGATGTGTGGTGAGGTTGATGTGTGGTGAGGCTGATGTGTGGTGAGGTTGATGTGTGGTGAGGTTGATGTGTGGTGAGGTTGATGTGTGGTGAGGTTGATGTGTGGTGAGGTTGATGTGTGGTGAGGTTGATGTGTGGTGAGGTTGATGTGTGGTGAGGTTGATGTGTGGTGAGGTTGATGTGTGGTGAGGCTGATGTGTGGTGAGGTTGATGTGTGGTGAGGTTGATGTGTGGTGAGGTTGATGTGTGGTGAGGTTGATGTGTGGTGAGGCTGATGTGTGGTGAGGTTGATGTGTGGTGAGGTTGATGTGTGGTGAGGTTGATGTGTGGTGAGGTTGATGTGTGGTGAGGTTGATGTGTGGTGAGGCTGATGTGTGGTGAGGTTGATGTGTGGTGAGGTTGATGTGTGGTGAGGTTGATGTGTGGTGAGGTTGATGTGTGGTGAGGCTGATGTGTGGTGAGGCTGATGTGTGGTGAGGCTGATGTGTGGTGAGGTTGATGTGTGGTGAGGTTGATGTGTGGTGAGGTTGATGTGTGGTGAGGCTGATGTGTGGTGAGGTTGATGTGTGGTGAGGTTGATGTGTGGTGAGGTTGATGTGTGGTGAGGCTGATGTGTGGTGAGGTTGATGTGTGGTGAGGTTGATGTGTGGTGAGGTTGATGTGTGGTGAGGTTGATGTGTGGTGAGGCTGATGTGTGGTGAGGTTGATGTGTGGTGAGGTTGATGTGTGGTGAGGTTGATGTGTGGTGAGGCTGATGTGTGGTGAGGTTGATGTGTGGTGAGGTTGATGTGTGGTGAGGTTGATGTGTGGTGAGGTTGATGTGTGGTGAGGTTGATGTGTGGTGAGGTTGATGTGTGGTGAGGTTGATGTGTGGTGAGGTTGATGTGTGGTGAGGCTGATGTGTGGTGAGGTTGATGTGTGGTGAGGTTGATGTGTGGTGAGGTTGATGTGTGGTGAGGTTGATGTGTGGTGAGGTTGATGTGTGGTGAGGCTGATGTGTGGTGATGCTGATGTGTGGTGAGGTTGATGTGTGGTGAAGTTGATGTGTGGTGAGGTTGATGTGTGGTGAGGCTGATGTGTGGTGAGGCTGATGTGTGGTGAGGCTGATGTGTGGTGAGGTTGATGTGTGGTGAGGTTGATGTGTGGTGAGGTTGATGTGTGGTGAGGTTGATGTGTGGTGAGGTTGATGTGTGGTGAGGTTGATGTGTGGTGAGGTTGATGTGTGGTGAGGTTGATGTGTGGTGAGGTTGATGTGTGGTGAGGTTGATGTGTGGTGAGGTTGATGTGTGGTGAGGTTGATGTGTGGTGAGGTTGATGTGTGGTGAGGCTGATGTGTGGTGATGCTGATGTGTGGTGAGGTTGATGTGTGGTGAAGTTGATGTGTGGTGAGGTTGATGTGTGGTGAGGCTGATGTGTGGTGAGGCTGATGTGTGGTGAGGCTGATGTGTGGTGAGGTTGATGTGTGGTGAGGTTGATGTGTGGTGAGGTTGATGTGTGGTGAGGTTGATGTGTGGTGAGGTTGATGTGTGGTGAGGTTGATGTGTGGTGAGGTTGATGTGTGGTGAGGTTGATGTGTGGTGAGGTTGATGTGTGGTGAGGTTGATGTGTGGTGAGGTTGATGTGTGGTGAGGTTGATGTGTGGTGAGGTTGATGTGTGGTGAGGTTGATGTGTGGTGAGGTTGATGTGTGGTGAGGTTGATGTGTGGTGAGGTTGATGTGTGGTGAGGTTGATGTGTGGTGAGGTTGATGTGTGGTGGGGCATGAGGCATCACCACAGCTGAAAACGTCTCCCTGCAGTAGAAGAATGAAGTGATTAGAAACTAGTGACAGAAATGACTTTAAAATTTCTGTCACTAGTTTCTAATCACTTCATTCTTCTACTGCAGGGAGACGTTTTCAGCTGTGGTGATGCCTCACGCCTCACCGCACATCAACCTCACCACACAAACACCACACAGGCACCTCACGCCTCACCACGCAGCCATCTCATGCCTCACTTCACACACACCAGACACCACACATCACACACCACACCACACACCACACACACCACACACCACACACCACACACCACACCACACACACCACACACCACACACACCACACACCACACACACCAGACACCACACACCACATCACACACCACACACACCACACACACCACACACCACACACCACACACACCACACACCACACACACCACACACACCACACACCACACACCACACACACCACACACCACACACACCACACACCAGACACCACAAAACACACACACACAAAAACCACACATCACACACCACACACACCACACACCAGACACCACACACACACAAACACCACACATCACACACCGCACCACACACCACACACCACACACACACCGACACACCACACACCCCATCGCAGGCGTGTTTGCACAGGCAGCAACAGACACGCAGAGCGTGCGTGTCGACCAGTGCGTGATGCGTGCTTGTTACGCAGACGGGAGGTGTGCGTGACACCGAGTTCACGCACTGCGTGAAGGTCTCCACGCACGGGATTACTTGAGGATTGCTTGGGAGGGATTAAAGGGGGATTACTGGGTGATTACTGGGAGGATAACTGGGGATTACAGGGGGATTACTGGGTGATTACTGGGGATTACTGGGGATTACAGGGGGATTACTGGGTGATTACTGGGAGGATAACTGGGGATTACAGGGGGATTACTGGGTGATTACTGGGAGGATAACTGGGGATTACAGGGGGATTACTGGGTGATTACTGGGGATTACTGGGGATTACAGGGGGATTACTGGGAGGATAACTGGGAATTACAGGGGGATTACTGGGTGATTACTGGGAGGATAACTGGGGATTGCAGGGGGATTACTGGGTGATTGCTTGGAGGATAACTGGGGATCACAGGGGGATTACTGGGTGATTACTGGGAGGATAACTGGGGATTACAGGGGGATTACTGGGAGGGATTGCTGAGGGGGATTACTGGGTGATTACTGGGGATTACTGGGTGATTACTGGGGATTACTGGGTGATTACTGGGGATTACTGGGTGATTACTGGGGATTACTGGGTGATTACTGGGGATTACTGGGTGATTACTGGGGGGATCACTGGGGGGATGAAAGGGGGATTTCTGAGGTGGATTACTGGGGGATTACTGGGGGATTACTTGGGGGATTACCGGGGGATTACTAGGGGATTAGGGGGGGGATTAAAGGGGGATTTCTGGGAGGGATTACTGAGGGGACAACATAGCACCTTACCTAATACCTAAACACATCACACACCATACACCACATACCACAAACACCACACACCACACACACACACACGCGCACACACACACCACACACACCACACACACACACACCACACACACACACACACACCACACACACACACACCACACACACAACACACACACACACCACACACACACCACACACACCACACACACACCACACACACGCACACACACACCACACACCACACACACACACACACACAAGTTCCCGTATCTCTGCATGGCTGCGACGTCGTTTTTGTTCTCTTGTTTTAGTTGCGTCCTTCCTGCATTCGCGTGTGTGGTTGTTCTTACGTGTGCGTGTTTGTGTGCGAACATGCTTGTGTACGTGTATGCATTTTTACGTACGCACATATGTGCGGGCTTGGGGGCGTCTGTGTGTACGTACATGCTTGTGTACGTGTGTTTGTGCGTGTGCGTACATGCTTGTGTGTTTGTGTATGCATTCATGTGTACGCGCACGTGTGCGGGCATGAGTGCGTTTGTGTGTGCGTGTCAACACAGTTGTTTGCATGCACGTTTGTGCTTGCGTGCGTGTTTACACGCGCATCCGCGCCTTGTTTACCAAAGCGCGTGAACGGCAGCGGGAGACAGCGCGCTGTGCCTCATACATTCTATTCCATGCATACACGCACACCGTGTGCGTGTGTGTGTGTGCGTGCAGCTACTGCAGTTTTGTTTACATCTCTGCATTTTCTGGTTCCCTTGTTTACTGTGCGTCTTTCGTGATTTGCTATTCTTTACGTTCTGTTTAGTTTATATACGTTTTTATCATGCACATTTCAAATAACTTTAACTTTGATCGCATTCATTTAATTTGTAAAATTCGCATGTTGAGTTCTATTTATTTTAAATACATTTTTATCTTGCATATTTTCTTTCAACTAAATTTAACTTAGCGTATATTCATTTGATTTAATTTGCAAATCTCGCTTCTCACTCCACTTCCACTGCCCAGCGCATCTCCACATCTTCCCCCATTTCCATCAGAAATGTTGCTCGTCTTCTCTACTTCTCTGTGCACACATTTCCTCTTACATTTTCTGAATGACTTCTAATTCATCACCATATATTTCTTTATATTGTATGATTTATTTCTTGAAAAAAAATTTTTGTTATTTCATTTTTTGTTACATCAATTATTTGTAATATCATTTATTTTCTAAATAATTTTTTTGTTATATCATATATTTGTTACATCATTTATTTTATATATATATTATTTGTTTATTCACTTTGTTTTACGTCATTCATTGTTCATGCATTTATTTACTCATTTATAACATTATTTGATAATTTATATATTGCTTCACTAATTAACTTATTCATTCATGCATCACATTTTCTTCTCTAAGTTCTCCAGCGCCAGCAACATTCCCAATAACATTAACGAGTTTAATATTAAATATTGTTCCCACTCAAAATATAATTTAGAATTAGTCCCGAAAACAATAACACTCTAAACAAATAACAAGCATCGCCGAACAAATTTTCAACAGTGAAAAAGTTGAACGGTAATTTCTGTAAAAATAATAATATCCGAGAATATTTCCTTCAGTAGCAGTATTATTCCATAATATTTATTCAAGATATTGATCTCGTGTATTAATATCGTCAACAACACAGTAGCAATAATGCCCAATAATATTCACAATAGTAAGTAATAATATCCGAGAATAGTTCCTTCGGTAGCAGTAATATTCCACAATATTAAAGATATTGGTGTCGTGTATTAATATCGTCAACAACACAGTAGCAATAATGCCCAATAATATTCACAATAGTAAGTAATAATATCCGAGAATAGTTCCTTCGGTAGCAGGAATATTCCACAATATTAAAGATATTGGTGTCGTGTACTAATATCCTCAACAACACAGTAGCAATAATGCTAATAATATTCAGAATAGTAGAAAACTCACAACAATAACTATGACATTCAAGAACATTATCAACTACTTCAATATCATCCACACTAAAGTACTTCCCTCGCATGAATGTACTGCCAAAAGTACTTCACACATTACACAAATGTGCCCCCGTGCATGAGTGTACAACTGAAACCGCTAATACATTGCACAAATGTATTACTAGAACTGTGTACTACATTGGGCAGGTGTGGTGTCAAAAATACTTGATAAGTAGCAGAAGTGTATTTGCCTGACAAACATGCGTAACACATCACCTAATGTATCATCAGTACCGCTTCATACATTACGTAAATGCATAAAAATAATACTTCGCTTCATACATAACGACAATACATAATAACAACATTTCGCTTCATACATAACCACAATACATGATAATAACATTTCGCTTCATACATAACAACAATACATGATAATAACATTTCGCTTCATACATAACAACAATACATAATAACAACATTTCGCTTCATACATAACCACAATACATGATAATAACATTTCGCTTCATACATAACAACAATACATGATAATAACATTTCGCTTCATACATAACAACAATACATGATAATAACATTTCGCTTCATACATAACGACAATACATAATAACAACATTTCGCTTCATACATAACAACAATACATGATAATAACATTTCGCTTCATACATAACGACAATACATAATAACAACATTTCGCTTCATACATAACAACAATACATGATAATAACATTTCGCTTCATACATAACGACAATACATAATAACAACATTTCGCTTCATACATAACAACAATACATGATAATAACATTTCGCTTCATACATAACGACAATACATAATAACAACATTTCGCTTCATACATAACAACAATACATGATAATAACATTTCGCTTCATACATAACGACAATACATAATAACAACATTTCGCTTCATACATAACAACAATACATGATAATAACATTTCGCTTCATACATAACGACAATACATAATAACAACATTTCGCTTCATACATAACAACAATACATGATAATAACATTTCGCTTCATACATAACGACAATACATAATAACAACATTTCGCTTCATACATAACAACAATACATGATAATAACATTTCGCTTCATACATAACCACAATACATAATAACAACATTTCGCTTCATACATAACAACAATACATGATAATAACATTTCATCTCATACATCGCGCAAATGTATGACCAGCACCGCTCAATACACGCACAAATGTATCACGAGGCCCCAGTGCTGACTATCATACACGCGCGGCCCAGGTTGTCGTACGGCCGCACGCACGGCAGCGATAACGCGTTCTCGAAGAAAAGAAGTCGCGGAATAATGAAATGGACAACCAAAGCAAACACAAGAAATCGTCGTTGAGGATAACAAGACGCAGTGCGACACTGATAACAGGCCGCACTGCACCACTGCAGGTGATGACAAAATGCACTGCACCATTTGTTATAGTGCGTTATGTGTGGAGTTGTAATGTGCGTACATGCGTTATGTGTGTAGTTGTAATGTGCGTACATGCGTTATGTGTGTAGTTATAATGTGCGTACATGCGTTATGTGTGTAGTTGTAATGTGCGTACATGCGTTATGTGTGTAGTTGTAATGTGCGTACATGCGTTATGTGTGTAGGGATGATGTGCGTACATGCGTTATGTGTGTAGTTGTAATGTGCGTACATGCGTTATGTGTGGAGTTGTAATGTGCGTACATGCGTTATGTGTGTAGTTGTAATGTGCGTACATGCGTTATGTGTGTAGGGATGATGTGCGTACATGCGTTATGTGTGTAGTTGTAATGTGCGTACATGCGTTATGTGTGTAGTTATAATGTGCGTACATGCGTTATGTGTGTAGTTGTAATGTGCGTACATGCGTTATGTGTGTAGTTGTAATGTGCGTACATGCGTTTTGTGTGTAGGGATGATGTGCGTACATGCGTTATGTGTGTAGTTGTAATGTGCGTACATGCGTTATGTGTGGAGTTGTAATGTGCGTACATGCGTTATGTGTGTAGTTGTAATGTGCGTACATGCGTTATGTGTGTAGGGATGATGTGCGTACATGCGTTATGTGTGTAGTTATAATGTGCGTACATGCGTTATGTGTGGAGTTGTAATGTGCGTACATGCGTCATGTGTGTAGTTGTAATGTGCGTACATGCGTTATGTGTGTAGGGATGATGTGCGTACATGCGTTATGTGTGTAGTTGTAATGTGCGTACGTGCGTTATGTGTGTAGGGATGATGTGCGTACATGCGTTATGTGTGTAGTTGTAATGTGCGTACATGCGTTATGTGTAGTTATGATGTGCGTACATGCGTTATGTGTGGATTTATAATGTGCGTACATGCGTTATGTGCAGTTATAATATGCGTACATGCGTTATGTGTGTAGTTATAATGTGCGTACATGCGTTATGTGTGGAGTTATAATGTGCGTACATGCGTTATGTGTGTAGTTATAATGTGCGTACATGCGTTATGTGTGTAGGTATGATGTGCGTACATGCGTTATGTGTGTAGTGATAATGTGCGTATATGCGTTATGTGTGTAGTTATAATGTGCGTACATGCGTTATGTGTGAAGTTATAATGTGCGTACATGCGTTATGTGTGTAGGGATGATGTGCGTACATGCGTTATGTGTGTAGGTATGATGTGCGTACATGCGTTATGTGCAGTTATAATGTGCGTACATGCGTTATGTGTGTAGTTATAATGTGCGTATATGCGTTATGTGTGTAGTTATAAAGTGCGTACATGCGTTATGTGTGTAGTTATAATGTGCGTACATGCGTTATGTGTGTAGGTATGATGTGCGTACATGCGTTATGTGTGTAGTGATAATGTGCGTATATGCGTTATGTGTGTAGTTATAATGTGTGTACATGCGTTATGTGTGTAGTTATAATGTGCGTACATGCGTTATGTGTGTAGGGATGATGTGCGTACATGCGTTATGTGTGTAGGTATGATGTGCGTACATGCGTTATGTGCAGTTATAATGTGCGTACATGCGTTAGGTGTGTAGTTATAATGTGCGTACATGCGTTATGTGTGTAGGTATGATGTGCGTACATGCGTTATGTGTGTAATTATAATGTGCGTACATGCGTTATATGTGTAGTTGTAATGTGCGTACATGCGTTATGTGTGTAGTTATAATGTGCGTACATGCGTTATGTGTGTAGGTATGATGTGCCTACATGCGTTATGTGTGTAATTATAATGTGCCTACATGCGTTATGTGTGTAATTATAATGTGCCTACATGCGTTATGTGTGTAGTTATAATGTGCCTACATGCGTTATGTGTGTAGTTATAATGTGCGTACATGCGTTATGTGTGTAGTTGTAATGTGCGTATATGCGTTATTCTCACACAAAACTCAACTTACATGAGTTGAACAAGTTACGGCTATTTAGCCAATGTTTGAGTTTGAACTAGATTTGAGTTAATGAAGTTGTGACTAATTTGTGTTTGTGTAGAGTTTTGTGTGATGTGTATTTGTGTAGGGTAATTAGAGCGTGTGTTGGTGTTGTGTGGTTGTGTGTTGGTGTGCGTTGGTGTTGTGTGGTTGTGTGTTGGTGTTGTGTGGTTGTGTGTGGGGGTGTGTTGGTGTCGTGTGGTAGTGTGTTGGTGTGTGTTGGTGTTGTGTGGTTGTGTGTGTTGGTGTTGTGTGGTTGTGTGTTGGTGTTGTGTGGTTGTGTGTGGGGGTGTGTTGGTGTTGTGTGGTAGTGTGTTGGTGTGTGTTGGTGTTGTGTGGTTGTGTGTTGGTGTGTGTTGGTGTTGTGTGGTTGTGTGTTGGTGTTGTGTGGTTGTGTGCTGGTGTGTGTTGGTGTTATGTGGTTGTGTGTTGGTGTTGTGTGGTTGTGTGTGGGTGTGTGTTTGTGTTGTGTGGTAGTGTGTTGGTGTGTGTTGGTGTTGTGTGGTTGTGTGTTGCTGTGTGTTGGTGTTGTGTGGTGGTGTGTGGGTGTGTGTTGGTGTTGTGTGGTTGTGTGTGTTGGTGTTGTGTGGTTGTGTGTCAGTGTTAACTAGGTAAGTGGCAGTACAGGTGGTGTGTGTGTGCGTGTGTGTGTGTGGAAAACGTGAGAATGGGAGGCGTTGTGCGCTGTGATGAATGTGATGTGGATAAAACACACCTCACACTCAACACACTACCACACACCACACCATAACACACCACACACCACACCATAACACACCACACACCACACCATAACACATCACACACCACACAACGCGCACCACGCCTCACAATATACAAAACACACCACACACCACACCACACAACGCACTACACACCACACACCACTACACACGTCACACAGCCCGCCTGTGTGCTTGGTCTGTATGACGCAGTTTTTGTTGTGTTTCTTCGTCTCCAATTTATTGGTATTCTTTGTAATTATTCTTTGTCGGCCGTGCTTCTCTGTTTGGGCTTGGGGGGACCGTCCCCCCCCCCCCCTTGTGATGGGGGGGGTGGTGGGGGGGGGGTGAACTTTGGTGGTGGTGAGACGAGTTGATGATGAATTTTGATGGTGGTGAGAGGAGTTGGTGATGCTGTAGCCAAGAATAATGATGTTCAGATATTACATCAATTAATATATATGTTACTAGCCTACATTAGTGATTACATGTACACTACCAGCTACCACACTCACGACCACAGCACACACACACACACATGTCGCACATGGGTCATATAATTACCTGAAATGGTAATCGTGGTATTTTAAATAAAAAAAACTTAAATAGTGACAAAAGTTACATTGATTAGCGTCAAAATGGTGATTACGTAGGTATGAAGAAATCGATGTGGTTGCCATGGTGATTACATTATGACCCCGATCATATATATATGATACATGCATTGTCACGCATGACAACGATCATGTAAGACCTTACACGATACCAGATATGACGCACGATGATAACAAACCCAATATAGAATGATAATAATGATAATTATAATTGTTACCGCGCTACATGTTTCTTAGAGTTAGAGTTGCCTTAGTAGAATGAGTTTAAGTTAAGTTTTTAAGTTTGGTAAATTCTCGGTAACTTAGTAGTATCTATCATAGTAATGACCGTGCTACTTGACCGAATAAAACCTTGTGAACCTTGACCAACAAACTAATGGTGTTTAATTCTTCGATCAACACACTGTCCTTACCAAGGAAGGAATCGGGGATCACACGAGCGTCAAATTATTGACCTATACCTATGAAGGCAAAACTCAAACTTCGAGCCTTCAATGAAAATAACAAAAATAATAATAATAGTAATAATAATAACAAAAATAATAATAATAACAATAATAATAATAATCATGTGGAAGATCCTCACCGGCATGATCTACGAGAGCATGTATCAGCACCTAGTGAGCCGCGACTACTTCCCTAACGAGCAGAAGGGATGTAGACGGGGAACGAGAGGGACGAAAGACCATCTTCTGCTCGATAAGCTGATCATGACCCACGCCAAAGCTAAACACAAGAACCTTAGCATGGCGTGGATTGATTACAAAAAGGCCTTCGACATGGTCCCGCACTCATGGATCCTCGAATGTCTGGAGACATACGGAGTCGCAGGAAACGTCCGGCGGCTGATCGCAACTACCATGCCTAACTGGAAGGTCCAGCTCACGTGTGCAAACGCTGAGCTGGGAGAGGTGAACATCCGTCGAGGAATCTTTCAAGGCGACTCCCTATCCCCACTCTTGTTCGTACTGGCACTGGTCCCAATGACTCAGGTCCTCAACAACACGGGCCTGGGATTCAAATACGACCGGAATAACAGCCTCAACCACCTACTCTACATGGACGATCTCAAGCTGTTCGCAAGATCCGCTAGTGAGATCGAAAGACTTGTGAAAGTTGTGCACGAATTCTCCCACGACATCGGAATGGAATTCGGAATAAGCAAGTGCGGCCTCATCAACATCGAGAAAGGCAAAGTCTCAGCAACTGAAGGTATCCATTTAGAGAACGAAACAATCGAACAGATCGAAGAAGAAGGGTACAAATACCTAGGAGTGCTTGAACACGACAACGTTCTGCACACCGAGATGAAGGAAAAGATCAGGAAAGAATACATCAGCAGAGTAAGGTTAATTTTGAAATCTAATCTCAACGGCGGCAACATCATCAAAGCCATTAACACATGGGCCGTACCGGTCATCAGGTACACCGCCGGAATAGTTAAATGGACGAAGCTCGAACAAAAGAAGCTAGATACGAAGACCAGAAAGCTGATGACCATCTTCAGGGCACTCCACCCCCGATCATGCACTGACAGACTATACATCAAGAGAAAGGAAGGAGGAAGAGGTCTGCTTGAAGTGGAAGAGTGCATCCAAAGTGAGATCAGAGCACTCGGCCAGTACACGAGAGAGCACCAGGATCCTTGGATGAAACTGGTGTGGACATCGAAGACCCTGAAAGAGGAAGAGACCTCAGACAGTTTCAAGGAGAGGAGAAGGGGAGAGCGACTCCAAAAGTGGGAGGGAATGGCACTCGCCGGCCAATACCCCCGACAAACTCGAGAAGCAAAACCCGAACTCACTTGGAACTGGCTGAATCGAGGTGAACTCAAGAAAGAAACTGAGGGCATGATCCTTGCCGCGCAAGAACAAGCCCTCAACACCAAAAACAGAGCAGCTAGAATCACGCACACAAGCAACGACCCAAAATGCCGGATGTGCAAAACCAAAGACGAAACCGTCAACCACCTGATCAGCGAGTGCTCGGCGCTGGCGCAGAGGGAATACAAGAGGAGGCACGACAAGGTAGCAAAAACTCTACATTGGAACCTGTGCAAGACTCACAACTTCCCCTGCGCTGACCGCTGGTACCAACACGAGCCCAAGACTGTGATGGAAAACGACGACATCAAACTTCTCTACGACGTCCTCCACCAAACTGACAGGGCCATCACAGCCAGACGACCGGACATCGTCGTCATTAACAAGACCCAGAAACAGATCAAGATCATCGACGTGGCAGTTCCGTACGACTCAAGAATCGTCGAAAAGGAGGCTGAGAAAATCCTCAAGTATCAAGACCTCCGGGTCGAGCTCGCCTCGACCCACGGTTGCCGCGCCGAGGTGGTTCCCATCGTGATTGGGACACTTGGGGCCTCAACCACCAATCTTGAAAGGCATCTGGGCAGCATCGGCTGTGATAAAATCCACCCTGGACTGCTGCAAAAGTCAGTTCTCCTGGGATCTGCCCACATTCTTCGCAAGGTGCTCGGATAACACCGGACACTGAGCTGAAGCCGAACCCACTCAGACGAACTGGATTCGAATATGGAGAAGAGACGAAGGCGGTGATCCTCAGGGTGCGGGACGCACCCCGGAACGCTACGCCTAAAGGGACCGAAGGCTGCGAAGGAAGGAAGAAAGGAAGAGGAGCGTAAAACACTCGTTACACCACTTCTGACTGGAACAACCTGAAGACAACCCTACACCAGCCTTAACAACTCGGCTGTGGATCTGTTTCAATAATAATAATAATAATACGAGAATAATCATAAAATAAAGAAGCATAAAATGAAGCGAGGTAGAAATAAGAAAGATAATTTATTAACGCAAAATGATTATTTAAATGCAAAGATGAATTCATTAGCCTCACGCAGTTACTGCAGCTGTACAGTTACTGCAGCTGTACAGTTACTGCAGCTGTACAGTTACTGCAGCTGTACAGTTACTGCAGCTGTACAGTTACTGCAGCTGTACAGTTACTGCAGCTGTACAGTTACTGCAGCTGTACAGTTACTGCAGCTGTACAGTTACTGCAGCTGTACAGTTACTGCAGCTGTACAGTTACTGCAGCTGTACAGTTACTGCAGCTGTACAGTTACTGCAGCTGTACAGTTACTGCAGCTGTACAGTTACTGCAGCTGTACAGTTACTGCAGTTCAGCAGTTACACCGTCAGATCAGCTCACAGTGCATTTGTACTGACAAATTCCGCACAATCTAACTGACTGCACAGTTGGACTAACTGACCCTTTGCAGTTTGACGGACAGCACAGTTAGACTAACCGATGCAGCAGGTAGACTGTCTGATCCACTAAAGTTAAACTGTCTAACCCTTTGCAGTTTGCCCGACTGCACAGTTAGACTAAAACTAATAATACAGTTGGACCAACTGATCCAGCACAGTTAGACTAACTGATATAACAGTTGGACAGTCTGGCCCTCCGCAGTTAGACGGCCAGCACAGTTAGACCAACTGACAGTTCCCAGGTTGCGCAACCGATCCTTCACAGTTTCCCCGTTTTTGCGGCAGCAGAGGGAACTGGTCAGCTATGCACAATGCGCTTGCAGCTTTTTTGCGAGTGCTTGCAAGCATGCATTCACGTGACCTTTGTGTGCTTGTGACCCAAAGCGCGCTGGGGCTTGGCCCAATGCCCAATTTAGGGCTGGGCCTGCATGGCCCATAGATGCCGTTCTCACGCTTCTTTGGGGCGCGCCCCAATGCGGGGGCATGTGAGAAGTCCCTTTTTTATTATTGGTCGTATAGAAAATGGTTATTCCTTATTGCTTATTTGATGTATAATATTTTGCTGCATGTTGTGTTGACATTATTATTGGTCGTATTATTTTTTATTTTATTATTGACCGCATAATTTTTTTATTTTGTTATTGATCGAATTATTCGGCGTATCGTTATTCCTCATTGATGTTGTGTGGCTATTGCGTATTTGGTAAATAATTATTGGTGGCATGGTTGGTTGGCTATGTTTATCAACATCGGTCGTATCAATAATGCTTAAAAAAAATTTTCACGTTTCTTATTTGTTTATTTCATTAAAATATCGTGTTTATCCTGAGGGGCTATTCTATATTAAATCAATAATATTCCCTAGTATGTTGTATTGACAGACTTTGTTCATAATTCCATTCACAACAATTAACGCTGTCTGTTATGCATAATATTTTTAGATATATATTTATTATTATTTCTATTGTTAGTATGGCCTGCATGCACAAAACTATAAAATTCAAAAATTCTTTGTCTGCAGCGCGTGTAGTGTACGTGCAGTGCGTGCAGTGTACGTACAGTGCGTGCAGTGCACGTACAGTGCGTGCAGTGTACGTGCAGTGTATACAGCACTACCTGCAGTGCGTGCAGTGCACGTGCAATGTATACAGTGCGTGCAGTGCGTGCAGTGCACGTGCAATGTATACAGTGCGTGCAGTGCGTGCAGTGCACCCCTGCCTGCACAAAGCACACAGCACAAAAGCACGCAAGCAACGGTCGCGGCAGTGTTGCCATCCTAACGGCCGTCCCTCCAACAAAATTGCCCAGTTTGGTTCACTACTTTTGTTGCGTAGCTGATGTCATATGAACTTAAGTTGGAAATAATTATATTTTGCCTCCACTTTGTCTATGATATTTGTATTGCACGCCTCCATTGCTGTGAGGCTCGTTATGTGTTTTGTGTATCCGTGTTTTTTGGGTTTTGTGTTATATGTGCTTGTGTGTTTTGTGTGTTATATGTGATTGTGTTGGTGTGTTTTGTGTGTTATATGTGATTGTGTTGGTGTGTTTTGTGTGTTATATGTGATTGTGTTGGTGTGTTTTGTGTGTTGTATGTGATTGTGTTGGTGTGTTTTGTGTGTTATATGTGATTGTGTTGGTGTGTTTTGTGTGTTATATGTGATTGTGTTGGTGTGTTTTGTGTGTTATATGTGATTGTGTTGGTGTGTTTTGTGTGTTATATGTGATTGTGTTGGTGTGTTTTGTGTGTTATATGTGATTGTGTTGGTGTGTTTTGTGTGTTGTATGTGATTGTGTTGGTGTGTTTTGTGTGTTGTATGTGATTGTGTTGGTGTGTTTTGTGTGTTATATGTGATTGTGTTGGTGTGTTTTGTGTGTTATATGTGATTGTGTTGGTGTGTTTTGTGTGTTATATGTGATTGTGTTGGTGTGTTTTGTGTGTTATATGTGATTGTGTTGGTGTGTTTTGTGTGTTATATGTGATTGTATGGTATTACTGGTATTCTAATGATGGTATTACTGATACGGGTATTCTTATGATGGTATTACTGATACGGGTATTCTTATGATGGTATTACTGATACGGGTATTCTTATGATGGTATTACTGATACGGGTATTCTTATGATGGTATTACTGATACGGGTATTCTTATGATGGTATTACTGATACGGGTATTCTAATGATGGTATTACTGATACGGGTATTCTTATGATGGTATTACTGATACGGGTATTCTTATGATGGTATTACTGATACGGGTATTCTAATGATGGTATTACTGATACGGGTATTCTTATGATGGTATTACTGATACGGGTATTCTTATGATGGTATTACTGATACGTGTATTCTTATGATGGTATTACTGATACGGGTATTCTTATGATGGTATTACTGATACGGGTATTCTTATGATGGTATTACTGATACGGGTATTCTTATGATGGTATTACTGATACGGGTATTCTTATGATGGTATTACTGATACGGGTATTCTTATGATGGTATTACTGATACGGGTATTCTTATGATGGTATTACTGATACGAGAAAATAAATACTCGGTTCGGGTCTGTGTGGGACATCCTGGATAGATTTGATTCCTAAAAACTATTTAACAACTCCTTTATTAAGGAATCTTTTTTTCAAACAAAGCGCTTACGAAATCCTGAAAGTTACTTTTTTCATTCTGATAACTTTTGTGAGATTAATGTATTTCATGTACCGAGTACACACAAAAATCAGCTGCTCATCATGGCGCTGGTGAGAGATGCCTAGCTTGAGCTGGTGTAAAAATTTTGTAATTTTACTGCAATGTAATTTTCACGGCTAAACTTTTTATTTTAAGGCAGAGATTCTCGACCCGGGGTAAGTTTTCTCATAGGGGTAAAAAATTGCACAGTTGTGGGTAAATAATTGAAGTACTTGAAAATTAAAAAATTATTCAAATTAATTTAATTTTGTAAAATGAGAGAGAGAATGCAAAGAAAGTATATGTGTGTTTTGTAAGGGAGTGTACAGGAGTGTATGACACTGCGGGGTAAATGGAAAAATACACGTGTTTTGTAAGGGAGTAGAGGGTAAATGGAGAAATACTCAAAGCCGAGGGGTCAATGCTGGAGGAAGGGTTGAGAATGGCTTCTTTAACCTACCCCCACAGGAAAAAATCCTGCCTTGGTTGAAGTAGACAGTTATGAAGATGAGTTGTTCTTTTGTGCAGCTTCTCATTTTGGGGGCACCGCTAAAATCATGTGCATTTTTTATTCAAATGTGACATTTATGCAATACTGTGTATCTTGGTTATCTACATATTTTTTACCTACATACATACTTGGTGTTTTTCAGAATTTCATTAAAAACTTGTTTTTTCGAAATCCTTTCAATAATTTAAAAGTTATCAAATATTCTTTTGGACCCCGAATTTAAAAATCACCCTTTATATGTACAAATACATCTATAATATATAGTATATGTGTATATATATATGTATGAACATACATAATATATGTTCCTATAATATATATATATATAAATAATGTATAAAAATATATAATATATATTCCTGCAATATATATAATATACATGCATGAACATATTTAATATATGTATAACGTGGCAACACTAAATAAGCCCTGAGCACACCGACACAAAACTTAAGTTCTACTACCACAAGTCACTCAAGTTTCTTCAAAAGTTCATAACTTTCTCACCGCCAAGTTTAATTAGGGCGTTTATTAACGTTTGGTAATCAACTTTCACTTTCATAATTGAAGGCTTCTTTCTGTTTGGCTAATTTGCTGCTTCTTTTGAATGTGTGAAATGTGTCGTTGTTTGGTTGTGTTGTGTTTTGTGTTCAGTCTTGTGTTGTGTGATGTGTGTGTTGTGTTGTGTGTTTGTGTGGTTGTGTGCTTGTGATGCGTAATTTGTGAAATTGTGTAGTATTTTTTGTCGTGTTGTGTGGTTGTATGGTGTAACTGTGTGATTTGTGCAGTTGTGGGGCGTGGTTGGGTTTTTCAATTGTTGCGTAGTGAGAGAAGTTGTGGTCACCAAGTATTCGTGTGGTGGGGTTGAAAATAAAGATTGTGGTTGCAGCGACGGTTGATATTCTTGTTGATATTTCCCTTGTCTAAAATCCCCACTGGCGCGTATGCATTATTCCCACTTCCCCCAATTGGGGGGGATTATCTAACGAATATCCCACTCCCTCTTCTTTTGTACCCCTCCGCCTTCTTTTGTATACCTCCCCCTTCTTTTGTACCCCTTCCCCTTCTTTTGTACCCCTTCCCCTTCTTTTGTACCCCTTCCCCTTCTTTTGTACCCCTTCCTCTTCATTTTCCCCCTCCCCCTTCTTATTTAATCCTCCCCGTTTTTCGTCCCCCTCCCCAACCCCACCTTCCCCTCAATTCATGGTGATAAGGGGGTACCCCAGGGAGGGGGGTGGGAAAGAGGGGCGGTAAGAAAATTTATTTGCAGCTCCGTAGTTCCCGCTGCAATTTTATTGCTTACTTAACTTTTTGTTGTATAGTATGTAGTATTTACGAACTTAGCATGTATATTTTTATATTAGGCTCTTAGCATTTCCTTGAGTCAGCCTACTGACATATTTCACTCACTCTTCTCTTGAAAACATACAGAAACAGAACTGCAGTTTACATATATTGATATACATATATACATATATATATAGTATATATATATATATACATATACTATATATAATATATACATATATACTATATATATATATATATATATATATATCTTATTTACCTCCAATATACTCAAGTTTCTATCTCTCTACATTCCCCACCCTTCTATCAACCTCCCTTCAATTCCCCACTTTTCGTCACTTCCCTCCCCCTTCCCGACACTTCCCCACTTTCCCCACTTCCCTCCTCCCCATTTTTATCCATCTTCCCTTTCCTTGCACTTCTTCTGCCTCTCCTTTGTTCACTGCAGCTCCTTGCCTCGGTTTCTTCCTGTTCCCGCCCTGCGTGTGACTCGTGCGTCTCCGGCGTGTATTATGGAGAATATGTTAATATACATAAGCATTAATATGTATATATATACTGCATATGCATATGTTTATATACTGTTTGTAAATATGCGCACATACTGTGTAGTATGACATATTGGTTAGTATTTTACTATTTATATGTATAATGTATACTTTATATTTTAAAAAAATATATATATATATAGCAACGCTCATGACAACGCCGTACAACCAAAATAACAACAACCACCCATTAACCACATCAATAACCATCCACATTAACACAAAGCACGGCCACAATAGCCAGTGGCCGCGCCGCCAAAAATAACGCCGTCATTTACATGCCTAGACGGCGTTATTTTTTTCAATAACTCTAACGGTGCGGAAAATCCTAATTATTGAAATTATCTTCTTCATAATTTTTATTAATTATTCCTTTTGTTAATTATTATCTTTATTAACTATACCTCATGTCAAGTTTTATTTTTATTAACTATTACTCTTATTTATCATTATCTATATTAATTATTACTTCTAATAATTATTATCTTTACTGGTTATAGTGCTTATTAATTACCATTTTTATTGATTATCATTTTATTAAATATTACTTTCATTAATTATAATCTTTATTAATTATTAATTCAAATAATAATATTTATGATTAATTATTACTTCTATTGATTATCATCTCTATTAATGATTACCTTACGATTATCTTAATTACTGAACGCGGACACAAAAGTTTGATAGAAATACATGTAAATTATTTAAATAAATCAATTATGTTAATTGATTATCTTATCTTAAATAATTAATTAATGCTCTCTTTTAAATTAACTAATTATTATGTAAGAGAACAGGAGTGTTCTTCTGTCAAAAGTGAGGGCACGCACGTACACGCACACTCACACACACCTACACACACATGCCTACACATACACACACACACGCACCTACACACGCACACAGAAACACTCACACGCACACATAAATACTTAAACACACATACACATATACATACTTACATCCAGACACACTCACAAACACACTGACACACACACACACAGACAACACAAACGCACTTACACGCACACGGAAACACACACATATTTCTGCATATTTCAACCTACATATACACTTACAAACAAACACACATACACATACAACACACACACACACACAACCTTCACACCACACATCGATATTTCGATGAGAAGCCTCAATCTGCATATGAGTAGTACACATGATGCAGCTGTGTGAGCACACACACACGTACACACACACACACACACACACCCACGAGCAGGCTGCTATCGGACCGGAAGTCGCGTATGCAAATGAGAAGAAGTAGGCAACATTATAATATAGGAGCGATATCTGCGATATATATAGAGGGGGATATATATATATACATAGAGGTTGGTATATAAATAGAGGGGAACATATATACGTGGATGGTGATGTATGAATGGGGTGATAAGCCGGAGTTCTCTAATGACTTCTGACATCGCTAGCGCTTAGTTGTGTGGTTTGTGTACTTGTGTGGTGTGTGGTGTGTACATATATATTTTTTTGTATATTATATATACATAGATATATATGTGAGATGTGTACCTTTTCGTAAATATATACAAGGTGTTGTGTAGTTCGATGCACACATTTTAACCATACACAGAAAATCGTTTTATTTTGTTTTTTCTGTATATAGTTAAAAAGTGTGGATCAAATTACACAACACCCTGTATATACTGTATGTATACGTATTTATACTTATATATATATATATATATAATATATATATTGTAGTTCACGTGCGTAAATTTTTGAGTGCACATCATACCATGTGCGTTTGTCATGCCTAATTTCACGTACACGATGAACCGTGTACGCGTCACTACACTCACGCCGCACACAGCCGCACGCACACAGCAGCTCCGACCCTCTAATGATTGCAATGCCAATTTATGCTTCCTTTTGAGTTTTTTGCCTTTGCGAATTTGCCTGCGTTGCTTCACTTATTTCTAGTCCTGCATTCAATATTAAACGGAACGTACGTGTACGTCACGATACGTGTACGTTACCGTACGTGTACGTTACTGTCCGTGTGCGTTACTGTCCGTGTGCGTTACTGGACGTGTACGTTACTGGACGTGTACGTTACTGTACGTGTGCGTTACCGTGGGTGTACACTACCTGCAGTACTCTCACTTACAAATTATTTTTGTAATTCCATGTAATTTTTAGTTCGTTCATATTATTTTTTGTTCTTCTACATTATTTTTTGTGATTCTTCATCTATTTCCATTAACTTTTTCGCTCCTTCATATTTATTGTTTTTACCCATTAATGTTCCACCCTCTTAATTGTCCGGGATCTCCATTTGCTACACTCCACCCTAACTTTTTGCTGAACTCCAGCATGTATATTTTTTTGCCTTCAGTCAAAAAATTACAATATCCCTACGATGTAGTGTACAAAAATATACAATATTCTTACAATATAGTGCACAAAAATATACAATATTCTTACAATATAGTACACAAAAATATACAATATTCTTACAATATAGTACACAAAAATATACAATATTCTTACAATATAGTACACAAAAATATACAATATTCTTACGGTGAAGTATACAAAAATTTTCAATATTTTCACAATACAGTAAACAAAAAAATACAATATTCTTACAGTGTAGAATACAAAATATACAATATTTTCACAATGCAGTATACAAAAATATACAATACTTTTTACAATGTGGTATACACAAATATACAATATTCCTACCATTTAGTATACAAAAAATATAAAATATTTTTACGATGAAGTATACAAAAAAAAACACAATATCTTCACAATATAGTAGACAAAAATATGTTATGTTTTTACAATGTAGTATACAAATAATAGTTACTTCTTACAGCTATAAATGTTCATTACTTGGAGCTTCAATGATCCGCATTTTCATTAGGGTCATGGATTATATAGATAGAATTATAGATATCATAAAGTTGTAGAGTTTATTTATAATTTTTATAGTGGATACCCAGTTGTTAAAAGAATTCATATTTTCTTGATGGCGTAATTACTGCGATCTAGTTCCACTTCCTTATTTTGTAAGTGCTTCGAGAAAACCGCAAACGGAAAACAAAAAAAATAAATATATTTTTGTTACTATGTCCAGAGAACTGACCAGAAGTTGTGGGTTTCTATTGTGTTTCAATTGTGTACTCCAATTGTGTACTCCAATTGTGTATTTCAATCCAATTCAATAAGCGGATTTATTATTGTTGCTATACATAAGTTTAGGTTGAGTTAAAATTGACGTATAAAGGATCGAAAATCTATAGGACTAAATTGTCTATGTTATAGATAATATAGGGTGAAATTAGAGAGTAGTAAATACCTATGCTTAGTACACAAATGTTTATTATTAAAATAGTATATATTGTATAATTTATACATATTATGTAGCCAAACTTAAATATTGTGGGGGCCTACTTATATTATTGCATTAAAATGGTTTATAACATATATATTATAATATATATTAATAATAATATATGATATACTATAATATAATATATAGTATATTATAATGTTTATTATTAAAATATTATACATTGTATATTAATATATATTATTTATTTTATATATATTATAAAATTATTATTTATTACAATATATAATGTTATAATATATTTTAGTAATTATAGCAATTATTACAAAAAATTTCTATTTTAATGATAATAGTTCGCGAACGAATGCACAGCATGAAATAATTCTTCATGTACATCAAAATCGATCTTCTAAATCGCATAATAGAAATTTAAAATGCTAATTTTATATCTTTTCTCTCCTAACTTTGTGGTTATATAAATATTGAAATATGTATTTATACAAACACATGCATTATTCTCAAAGGATTTTATGTATATCTATTTGCTAAATTCACCGAATTTATAACATACTATGTCAGAGTATGTGGGATGTTACAGGCCCTAAACTTTCTGATAATTTTCAGTTCTAAAAAGTTATTTTGGTCAGTTGAGATTAGATTAGGCTTAATTAAGCCAAGTTAGATTTAGTTAAGTTGGGTTTGATTAGGTTAGACTTAGGTTAAGATAGGTTAAGTTAGATTAGGTTTAATTAGGTTAAGTCAGGTTAGATTAATTAAAGTAAGTTAGGTCAACATGCAAAATTTTAAAGTTATATTCATTTTTATTTATTCATGTACACATAGGAGGTATATATGTATATACATTTATGTTATTTAGCCTTCAGATTCAAACATAATTATGAAAGTATATCTAAAGCAACATGTAGCGCCTCGTGTTCGTAATTTTGGATTCACGAAATGCAAGATAAATGAATTGGTATATTATATATACATAAGCAAGATGATGATAAATAAGAGTCTAGAATATAATCGATGTGTTTCTCTACATATCTTAAATAGAATACTTTTTACTTTATAACATACATAGCGTTGTGTTATTTTAAGACGCCAAATATTACTTTAAATATCGCATCTTCAATATTGTCCCTACCGTCGCACATAATATTGCATCTCGGTTATATATTTTTAATATTATCCCGAATACTATATCATCAATGTAGAAGCTCCAACATTGCATCTATAATATTTTGCCTAATATTAAATATCCATCACGCAGCTCCAACATAGCGCCTGTAATATTATCTGTCTAATATTACATCTTTGATATTCCATTTCACATCTCGAATTATAACGTCTAAACATCACCCCTTTAATATTATATATCTCTAATATTATATTTTTCTCACTGAATCAACCGTTCATCGGTATTAGTATTCAAAGCAGATAATATTTTTAGTAGTAAGGAATTCATCACAGACAATATTTATCTTAACCAATTTTTAATTTTATGAGAAATTGATCACAGTCTATATTTGTCACAGACAATATTTACCATAATAAGAAATTTATCACGTATTTACCATAATGAGAAATTTATGACAAATTTACCATAATAGGAAATTTATCACATATTTACCATAATAAGAAATTTATCACGTATTTACCATAATGAGAAATTTATGACAAATTTACCATAATAGGAAATTTATCACATATTTACCATAATAAGAAATTTATCACATATTTACCATAATAAGAAATTTATCACATATTTACCATAATAAGAAATTTATCACACATTTACCATAATAAGAAATTTGTCACATATTTATCATAATAAGAAATTCATCACATATTTACCATAATAAGAAATTTATCACATATTTACCATAATAAGAAATTTATCACATATTTACCATAATAAGAAATTTATCACATATTTACCATAATAAGAAATTCATCACATATTTACCATAATAAGAAATTTATCACATATTTACCATAATAAGAAATTTATCACATATTTACCATAATAAGAAATTTATCACATATTTACCATAATAAGAAATTTATCACATATTTACCATAATAAGAAATTTATCACATATTTACCATAATAAGAAATTTATCACATATTTACCATAATAAGAAATTCATCACATATTTACCATAATAAGAAATTCATCACATATTTACCATAATAAGAAATTTATCACATATTTACCATAATAAGAAATTCATCAAATATTTACCATAATAAGAAGTTTATCACATATTTACCATAATAAGAAATTTATCACATATTTACCATAATAAGAAATTTATCACATATTTACCATAATAAGAAATTTATCACATATTTACCATAATAAGAAATTGATCAATTAAGCAATAATTCCCCCCCCTCCCCCCGCTCCCCGCAGCTCCTCCCACACCCGCATAATTACGGGGCCTCCCACAGGCCAGCGCCGGTCCCTCCCACACCGCCTCGCTCCTCCCACTCCGCCCAATATTTCCTTTAATTTCCCGTTGTGGCCTTAATTTCCCGTTATGCTGTTCATTTCCCGTTGTGGAGTTCATTTTGCAATATTTCGCTAATATCCCGTTATGGTGTTCATTTCCCGTAATAGCCTTTATTTCCCCCAATGGTGTTAATTTCCTTGTATAGAGTTAATTCCACAATATTTCCGTTAATTTCTCATTATGGCTTTTCCCGTTATGGGCCAAATTTCCCCTTATAGGGAATTTGTCGTTATTGCGTTCATTTCTTGTAATGGCGTCAATTTCCATTTATGGCAGGAATTTCCCGTTATGACATTAACCTCCCAATATGGCGTTAATTTCCCGTTATGCCGTTAATTTCCCGTTATGGCGTTAATTTCCCGTTATGGCGTTAATTTCCCGTTATGCCGTTAATTTCCCGTTGTGGCGTCAATTTCCCGTTATGGCGTTAATCTCCCAATATGGCCTTAATTTCCCGTTACGGCTTTAATTTATCTTTATGCCGTTAATATCCCGTTACGGCCTTAATTTATCTTTATGACGTTAACTTTCCACTATGGCGTTAATTTCCCGTTATGGCGTTAATTTCCCGTTATGGCGTTAATTTCCCGTTATGCCGTTAATTTCCCGTTATGCCGTTAATTTCCCGATATGGCGTCAATTTCCCGTTATGGCGTTAATCTCCCAATATGGCCTTAATTTCCCGTTACGGCTTTAATTTATCTTTATGGCGTTAATATCCCGTTACGGCCTTAATTTATCTTTATGACGTAAACTTTCCACTATGGCGTTAATTTCCCGTTTTGGCATTTTTTCCCATAATGTGGTTCATTTCCAACATGGAGTTAATATCACAATGTTTCGTTAATTCCCTTTACGGCCTTAATTTATCTTTATGGCGTTAATTTCCCAGTGTGGCGTTGGCTTAACGTTACGGCACAAATGTTTCACTGTAATGTAACATGAATTTTCGAGTGTGCCTTTGAGTTATCATTAACGTGATAATTCAGGATTATGATTTTTCAAGTTACTTAATACGTCAACTTCAGGTAACATTGTTGCTATCTGACGTTATTTCCAATTAACGAATGATTCCGGCGGTAATTTTCGAGGCCGAAAATAACTGGCACACGACTGAAAATAACGAGCCAGTTATTTTATTATTATCAACTGAAAATTATAGCACCACAGCGTAGCAACACAATAATGAGTAAATAACACGTCACAGCAACAAATGTTAGCAATAACTAGACATGTCACAATGTCACGACGGATATTGACATATATACGGACGCACAAAATGTGTGATGCGCTTTTTGGAAATTTGGATGAAGGTTTTGAGTGGAAATATTCCTGTTGATAAAACTAAGAACCATGAAAGTAGCTTCGTTGCAATGAAGCAAATGCTCGAATTGACAGTAATTCTGAAGAAAAATAATTTTAACAAAATAACAACAATGTTTACAATATTTTCTTTACCTTGATTTATTTAATCCAATTATTTTTTGGGTATTTAATTCAGCACAGGTTATGATTAAACTTATGTTACTTGGAAACTTAATTAATTCTGAAAATACCTTTCAAAGAATATAAATTGATGACACCAAACTTAGTTTTGTAATTAAAATTAATTTATGGTTTAATTTTAAAATTCTGCTGCATTCTGCACACATTCCCGCTACATTCTGCACACATTCCCGCTACATTCTGCACACATTCCCGCTACATTCTGCACACATTCCCGCTACATTCTGCACACATTCCCGCTACATTCTGCACACATTCCCGCTACATTCTGCACACATTCCCGCTACATTCTGCACACATTCCCGCTACATTCAGCACACATTCCCGCTACATTCTGCACACATTCCCGCTACATTCTGCACACATTCCCGCTACATTCTGCACACATTCCCGCTACATTCAGCACACATTCCCGCTACATTCTGCACACATTCCCGCTACATTCTGCACACATTCCCGCTACATTCTGCACACATTCCCGCTACATTCAGCACACATTCCCGCTACATTCTGCACACATTCCCGCTACATTCTGCACACATTCCCGCTACATTCTGCACACATTCCCGCTACATTCTGCACACATTCCCGCTACATTCTGCACACATTCCCGATACATTCTGCACACATTCCCGCTACATTCAGCACACATTCCCGCTACATTCTGCACACATTCCCGCTACATTCTGCACACATTCCCGCTACATTCAGCACACATTCCCGCTACATTCTGCACACATTCCCGCTACATTCTGCACACATTCCCGCTACGTTCTGCACACATTCCCGCTACATTCTGCACACATTCCCGCTACATTCTGCACACATTCCCGCTACATTCTGCACACATTCCCGCTACATTCTGCACACATTCCCGCTACATTCTGCACACATTCCCGCTACATTCAGCACACATTCCCGCTACATTCTGCACACATTCCCGCTACATTCTGCACACATTCCCGCTACATTCTGCACACATTCCCGCTACATTCTGCACACATTCCCGCTACATTCTGCACACATTCCTGCTACATTCTGCACACATTCCTGCTACATTCTGCACACATTCCTGCTACATTCTGCAAACATTCCCGCTACATTCTGCACACATTCCCGCTACATTCTGCACACATTCCCGCTACATTCTGCACACATTCCGGCTACATTCTGCACACATTCCCGCTACATTCTGCACACATTCCGGCTACATTCTGCACACATTCCTGCTACATTCTGCACACATTCCTGCTACATTCTGCACACATTCCCGCTACATTCTGCACACATTCCTGCTACATTCTGCACACATTCCCGCTACATTCTGCACACATTCCTGCTACATTCTGCACACATTCCCGCTACATTCTGCACACATTCCCGCTACATTCTGCACACATTCCTGCTACATTCTGCACACATTCCTGCTACATTCTGCACACATTCCTGCTACATTCTGCACATATTCCTGCTACATTCTGCACACATTCCCGCTACATTCTGCACATATTCCTGCTACATTCTGCACACATTCCCGCTACATTCTGCACACATTCCCGCTACATTCTGCACACATTCCCGCTACATTCTGCACACATTCCCGCTACATTCTGCACACATTCCCGCTACATTCTGCACACATTCCCGCTACATTCTGCACACATTCCCGCTACATTCTGCACACATTCCCGCTACATTCTGCACATATTCCTGCTACATTCTGCACACATTCCCGCTACATTCTGCACACATTCCCGCTACATTCTGCACACATTCCCGCTACATTCTGCACATTCCCGCTACATTCTGCACACATTCCCGCTACATTCTGCACACATTCCCGCTACATTCTGCACACATTCCCGCTACATTCTGCACACATTCCCGCTACATTCTGCACATATTCCTGCTACATTCTGCACACATTCCCGCTACATTCTGCACACATTCCCGCTACATTCTGCACACATTCCCGCTAGAAAACCTTCCATCTCGCCACACAACGCCTTCAACCCTCGCTCTGTATTTGCTGAGTGACGCTGCCTGCTCCACACAGCGTCCCTGTATTACCTGTATCACTTCTGTGTGGCTTGTGTTACGCCCGTATCGCGTCTGTATAATCTGTGTATTTTGTGTGTTTCGTATCTGCGTGACGTGTGTGTTGTGTGACTGGCGCACACTACACAGATTTGCTGTTATACACGCACACACGCACACACACGCAATTCATCCCACACACAATTCATCACACACACGCAATTCATCACACAATTCATCTTACACACACACACACAATTCATCTCATACACAAACACACAATTCATCAGACACACAACTCCCCACACAATTCATAACACACACAATTCTTCACACACACAATTCTTCACACACACAATTCATCACACAATTCATCACACACACAATTCATCAAACACACATATCCTTACACACACACAATTCATCACACACACAATTCATCACACACACAATTCATCCCACACACAATTCATCACACACGCAATTCATCACACACGCAATTCAGCACCTACACAATTCATCACACGCGCAATTCATCACACAGTTCATCACACAGCGCAGTCTGCTCTCCCCTCGCCTTTGCAATATACAATTCGGGTCGAAACATTGTGTTGTGTGTTGCAATGTGTGTGCTTTGTGTTGCGTGTTGCCGCCGTGTGTGCTTTGTGTTCTGCTTGCTGCCGCCCCTGTGTTTGTATTTCCTCTTCTTCTTGTTTTTCTCCTTCCTTCTGTTTTTATTATTTAGTAAGCTTTATTATATCGGGCAGGCGATATTGCAGGGCTTGTGTGTGTCTTGGTGGCGCTTTATTTTAGCGCTGATGTGGCGCTTCATTTTAGCGCTGATGTTGCGCTTTATTTTAGCGCTGATGTTGCGCTTTATTTTAGCGCTGATGTTGCGCTTTATTTTAGCGCTGATGTTGCGCTTTATTTTAGCGCTGATGTTGCGCTTTTTTGCGCTGTTTTTGCGTTATAAATGAGGGTAAGTTAGGTTAAGAGGGATAAGAATATATATGAGGGTAAATGAGGGTAAGGAAGGATAAGAGGATAAATGAGGGTACGTGAGGGTAAAGAAGGATAATAGGATAAATGAGGGTAAGTGAGGGTAGGAGAGATAGGAGGATAAATGAGAATATGTGAGGGTAAGGAAGGATAGGAAGATAACGAGGGTATGTGAGTGTAAAGAAGGGTATGAGGATAAATGAGGGGAAGTGAGGGCGAGGAATAATAGGATAGGGATAAATAAAGATAAATGAGGGTAAGAGAGGGCGAGGATAAAGAATATAGCAAAATAACTAGCACTAAATAGAAATTAAATTCATCCTAAAATGCTCGTCACACCACAAACTGCAACTGTATCACAGCGCCAACAATTTCCTTTAGACTGAAAAACATAAAGTAATGTTGTATAATATAATATAATATAATATAATATAATATAATATATATAATATAATATAATATAATATAACATATAATATAATATAATATAATATAATATAATATATTATAATATAATATAATATAATATAATATAATACAATATAATATAATAATAATATAATATAATATAATATAATATAATATAATATAATATAATATAATATAATATAATATAACATAATATAATATAATATAATATAATATAATATAATATATTATAATATAATATAATATAATATAATATAATACAATATAATATAATATAATATAATATAATATAATATAATATAATATAATATAATATAATATAATATAATATAATATAATACAATATAATATAATATAATATAATATAATATAATATAATATAATATAATATAATATAATATACTATAATATAATATAATATAATATAATATAATATAATATAATATAATATAATATAAAATAACGTCACATAATGTAATAAAACACAATACAGTGTTACAGTACTATAGAGTAATGTAGTATAATATAGTAAAGTTTTATTCGAATTAAAGAACCTTTAAATTTTAATTCTGTTCGCGCTTCAATTATTTGTTCGGTGTTTCTTGCGACGTTAATTAGAGATTATTTGGAGGTTAATTAGAGATTATTTGGAGGTTAATTAGAGATTATTTAGAGGTTAATTAGAGACTATTTGGAGGTTAATTAGAGATTATTTGGAGGTTAATTAGAGATTATTTGGAGATTATTTAGAGATTATTTTGAGGTTAAGTAGAGACTATTTGGAGGTTAATTAGAGATTATTTGGAGGTTAATTAGAGATTATTTGGAGATTAATGAGAGATTATTTGGAGGTTAATTAGAGATTATTTGGAGATTATTTAGAGATTATTTTGAGGTTAATTAGAGACTATTTGGAGGTTAATTAGAGATTATTTGGAGGTTAATTAAAGATTATTTGGAGATTAATTAGAGATTATTTTGAGGTTAATTAGAGGCTATTTGGAGGTTAATTAGAGATTATTTGGAGGGTAATTAGAGATTATTTGGAGGGTAATTAGAGATTATTTGGAGGGGTAATTAGAGATTATTTGGAGGGTAATTAGAGATTATTTGGAGGATAAATAGAGATTATTTATAGGGTAATTAGAGATTATTTGGAGGGTAATTAGAGATTATTTGGAGATTAATTGGAGATTATTTTGAGGTTAATTAGAAATTATTTTAAGGTTAAATAGAGATTATATGGAGGCTAGTTAGAGATTATTTTGAGGTTAATTAGAAATTATTTAAAGGTTAAATAGAGATTATATGGAGGCTAATTAGAGATTATTTTGAGGTTAATTAGAAATTATTTAAAGGTTAATTAGAAATTATTTAAAGGTTAATTAGAAATAATTTCAAAGAGAAGATGGCTGCCGTCTGACACCGAAATCTCAAAATTCAAGGACTTATTAAATAAGAAGAATTATTATTAAGATAAATTATTTATTAAGATGAATATTATTACCATGAGTTATTGTTAGGACCCATTATTATTAGGATCAATTATTATTAAGGTTAACTATTATTAATCTGAATTATTAGCTAAGACGAGTTATTTTTCATTAAAGTTGGTAGGTATACGAAAAGCTTTACTTGCAGCTCTTATATACCGCGCCAAGCCAGCACTGACTTGGTAGCGCTTGCCGCGTTGTTAGCATGTGTGTTTCATTTGTGTAAATATATATATGTGTGAAATGTACTAATATGTACACATACTCATACACAAACACACATGCACACAGATATGTACAGGTATACACACACGCACATTCACCTCCAAATCAAGTTTTTTTCTGGCTTCAATCTTTCATTGTTCCACGCACTCCTGCCTTCCTTGTCCGTCCCTTCCTGCCTGCGTGCTTTGTGTTGTGTTGCACGCACACTGCATGCACACTGCATGCACACTGCATGCACACTGCATGCACACTGCATGCACACTGCACGCACACTACACGTACACTGCACGCACACTGCACGCACACTGCATGCACACTGCATGCACACTGCACGCACACTACACGTACACTGCACGCACACTGCACGCACACTGCACGCACACTGCATGCACACTGCATGCACACTGCATGCACACTGCATGCACACTGCACGCCACACTGCATACACACTGCATGCACACTGCACGCACACTACACGTACACTGCACGCACACTGCACGCACACTGCACGCACACTGCACGCACACTACACGCCCACTGCACGTACACTGCACGCACACTACACGCACACTGCACGTACACTGCACGCACACTGCACGCACACTGCACGCACACTACACACACACTGCACGCACACGAACGCTGTACAGTGCACACAAGACAAGCGTACACACGCAGAACACGCACACACCACACTCTGTGTAGCAAACATACAATGGTCAGAACTTAACAAGTGGCTTTATCACTCAACTTCAGCTCTAATTGCTCTAGCAGAGTTGTTTTTTGTGGAATCTGGGAATAGAACTCCAATTTTACTCAATTTTCATGTGTATATGAACATATTGTGAAGATATGTTGCTGTTGCAATGTGGAGTGCGTCACATGTTGATTCGTTAACTTCTACTGTATGTCACATATACTGTATACTGTATAATGTATCCTTTATACTGTATAATGTATACTGTATACTGTATTCTATATACTGTTTACCGTCAACTGTATACTGTGTGCTGTATACT